>JALAZF010000358.1:1331837-2663674 GCA_022829125.1 Lathyrus tuberosus
AGTTATTTCAAAACTTTTGTATTACTTAAATTTCATAAAGTTGAAAATCATCTAGTGAGTTCAAGAAACCTGCTGGGCAAGAACCTTTGGGTAATGATGTTTTTCTTTTTATATACTTTTATTATCTCTATCCCCTATCTTGTGAAACATCATTTAGTGTCCTTTTTTTTCTAACAAGATTATTATTCCTTTAGAGTCTTGTTCAGTTTTTTTATTTTTATTCTCTTTGGTAGTATGTTGATCAAACCAAACTTGAGATGAATTCTCTAGTAAATTCTACTTTGAATCAACTAGTTGTCATCAATGAAAAGTTTGTGGATTTTGATGAATTGCTTAAGCTAGGTTTTAACTTTTGGAATACTCTGTCTGAACAAGTTTGGAATGGAAATTTTGATATGCTCTGTGGTTTCACTTATCCAAGTCTTGTCAAAGAGTTTTGGATTAATGCTTCCATTGTTGAGCGGAATTCTGAGTGTTCTATTCTTTCCAAGGTTTCTAGTGTTTCTATAACAGTAGCCTCTAAGACAATTGCTAATGTAATCAACTGTGAGGAGATTGGAGAAATTTCAGGTACTCTTGTTTGGGATTACTATCTTCCTACTTGGCGTACTTTTGTGGATCCATCAAACATCTCGCAGGTCTCAAATCTTCGTCCTGGTGAAATTATTTGGAATCAGATTCTGAACTCAAACTTGCTACTTAAGGACAAAGATCTAGACCTTATGGACCCTATTGAAAAATATTTCCTACTTCTCAATTCAGACTTGAAGATTGATCTTCCTCAAGTCATGTTTGACTATTTGAAGGAGACTCTTTCATCATTTCACAAGGGAAAGACATTCTTAATTCCTTATGGACGAGTTCTTTCAGAACTACTAGTTCAACATGGAGTTATCATAAGTTCTGAGGATGATTCTTCTAAAATCTGGAGAGAAAAGCTTGAAGTTATCTATGAGAGTTTCTAATGTTTGATTTTTGCAATTATATGGCTTGTAATTGTTAAATATCTATTATTAAGCAATATATTGTTGTAAGACCCTAATTTTTACCCTTAAGATTTCGCACTTTTCATTTGCATATCATTACCACAAACAAGACCACAATCTTTGTTTCTCCTGAGCATCTGTATATATTATTCTTACTTGTCTCTGTTTGTTAACCTCTAACCAAAATACCAAAAATTTGCTGTAGTTTCTCTCTGTGTGTGTTGTGTAGGTTTGTCAAAGACAATGAAGCGATTTTAGGTCAAGATGTCTTGTGTTGAGATTCTTTAGTTTATCAAGCAGTGGTTCATCTGAGGTTTGGGTTCAGCAAAGTCAGATTCAAATGGTTGTTGTTTAGATGTGGCTTGTTCAGTGGTAGCTATGTTGCACATTTTATCAGAGGCTTGTGGAAAAAAGTCAAGATTTGTTTTTCCATCCATTTCCATTTTGGCTATCCATTCACACCATTTCTATTATCCAATTTCTAAACCTTTTATCTAATTCATTTCTTCATAACCATTTTCCAATTTTTACCCATTCAATATCCATATTTTCTCACTAAACCAAATACCCACATTTTATCCACATTTCTTAATCTGAGTTCCAATTATCAAATTATCCAATTCATATCCAATTTCCAATGTCCAAATTATTTTCAATATTCCACAACCATTTTTAATCCATTTTTTGACCATCCATTTTTCTAAACCAAGTTCATATTCAAATTTCATTTCTAATAACCATTTTTAATCCAACCCCAATTCATTAGATCCATTATCCAAAATCCATTATCCCTTTACAAATTTCCATTAGACATTTTTAAGTCAATTACCAAAACCATATTTTTTTCTAATCAATTCCTAAAGCTCATTTCCTACTTATGTTTAAAAAAGCCTTGATTTCAAATTTTTACAAAAAAAATAAAGGCCCATACGATAAGCCTATCTCTTTATAACAAAAAAAAAGCATGCTCATAGAAGCTTCATCCAACACGACCCATCTTCATTTTCATGATTAAATGCTACCAACAGGCCATGAGTAAAATACAAGTCATGAGTAAATTCACACAAGCCACTACAATTTTCATGCCAAGACAAATCTATTCTAAGACTACTACACCTCAGAGCTGACCCCACACTGCTACTGCTTCAAAATTTCAGCCACACGATACAAAATTTGTGCAAATTCAGCGTGCCAAGCCACAATAGTCACGCCATGCTTCATGATCCCAAAACGTAACACAAGCTTTACACAGACAAAATGTCAAGCCGGATGATACCAATTCCAAGTCGCGTGAGCCTCCCATCAATAATCTCAATCCAAGCCATACAGTACTCCAAGCTGTTACGTTACGCCCTTAAGTCGTGTAAGCTAACTGCAGCGAGTGAAAAGGAAAAGGAAAACACAACACTACACCACAATCCAAAAAAGACTCCTACACGAACCAAAACTGCAAACAACACAAAACGCAGCCAATAAACAAGCCGCAACACCAGAATAAAGCGCGAAAACTCATCAATCCAAAACGCAGAATTCAAGAGCTCAAAACGGCAATGAATTTCAGAAATCGAACTCAAGAAAATTCTATAAATAGACCTCAATTCTCCTTTGATTCCCAAGCTTGGATATCATCTCATTACACTGCAAAATTCTATTCCGAACACCAAGCTTCATAACACTCCTTAACCTTTAACCTTCAAAGAAGGCCTTCATCCTCACAACCTTGATTTCAACTCTTCATTGTTAAACTCACTACAAATTGTAACTTGCACATTTAACTTTAACATCACGAATCACAACGAACACAACAACATTCGCACAAGTGCAGAAACCCCAATTCAAGCGCAACAACTCGCATAAATTCATTCAACAACAACAACATCAACCTTTCAACACAGCGATTCGAGTTCAGAAGGTAAAGAAGAATTGAGTTTCATTTGAATTTGAAGGTAAATCTGAGTTTTACGGTGTGAATCTCGCGGTTTAAATTCAAACTTGTGGATAGATCTTGGTTGAAATTGAAAGCATATTCGAGTAGAGCATGGCGTTCCGATCATAATCGCACAAAGATTAGGTTCCGCTGCTGCTCCGGTGCGGTGGAACGTGGATTTGGAACCACCATGAACAGTACCGGCGGATGTTTGTTCTGAGGAAGAAGATGATAACGTTACTGATTCACTTTTATTTTCATTTTTAGTTCTTTTTAATTTTTTTTTCTTTTTTATTTCTAAAATGGATTGGGCCATGTGAGCCCGGTGGATTTACTAACTTCGTCACCACCAATTTCTTTAATAAACCTCCCTTCCATTTTTGTTTTCTTTGATTTCTTCTTTTTAAATTTTTAATTCAAATTATTTGTCTACCAACCTTTTTTTTACTTTTTTTCTTTTTCTTTTAATATATCTTTCAAATAGATTTTTTTTATGTCATCCTTAGTATTTTTGAAGTTCATTTTAAAGAAAACATTTCTTCAAAAAAAATTATTAAAAATAGTTTTGATTTTATTCTCATTGTTGGTTGTATGGATCATAAATGTTAGATCCACTTTTCTTCATCTCTTTTCTTTTTGATCGATGAAAGTCTAAGAGATCTTGGAATTCCTTTGTTGAATTTCGATCAAGACTAGATCGTTACCATTTTTCTTTTCGTGCGGTATCGCTTTTGGATGACGATTTACATATCGTTCATCTAGCATGCATTAGCACAAAGAGATATTAACCGGCCTCATTTGTAGGTTAATTACTCCGTAAATTACTCGGCGATTGCTTAACATAGCGCAATATTTGTCCCGCATCGGAAAACTATCAAGAATAGTTGATTATTTGTCTTTTGGTTCAAAACTTATGAAACTTGTTGTTAGGAGGCTTTGGTCTTATCAATCCTCTAATGAGTTTTCATTAACCTTGGCCTAAGTACAATTATTCAATTATTATTGATCACTAACTCTAACAACTAATCACTAACTTACTAACAATACTATTGTACTAATCTTTTACAATTCCTTCTCGCTCCTTATCTCTTTTACTTTTATGCTCCATTATTATCATTTCATATCATGTTTATGCTTCCGCAATTTTTTCCTTTGTCCGTTGGACATATGTTTATGCTTCCGCAATTTTTTCCTTTGTCCGTTGGACACATGTTTACGCTTATGCCTTTTTCTCTTTATCCACTTGGACCAAAAACATTAATAAAGGCCAAAACCTGTAAAAAAACTTGTGCTTCTAATCTTGGACTATGGTTACTATCCTTTGCAATGGACATGGAGTTTTGCACCTAGAACTTGGACTTCAATGCTATTCTTGAATCCTTGTACCTAGACCTTGGACATCCAATGCAATTCTTAGAACCTTGGACTTAGACTTAGGACCTTTCTCCCTTTGCTTTGGAATTATGGTTCGAAGACTTTGAAGCTTGCTTGTGTGGTTAGGCTATTCTATTCCTTAGCTTTTACTTCATGCTTTAGGATAGTCATTTCTTCTTCTCCCCATTCTTCAATTTTCAAAACTCTCTCCCTTTTTCAAAACATTCTTGATTTCAAACTTTCACTTCTTTCATAATCAAACCATGACTTTTTCAAGTGATTTTACTCTTTTTCTTTTCATTTCTTAACAAATGATAAACTACATAAGCATATTGTCACCTTTTTCAAAAGACCATAAGAAACACCAAACTCATCAAACTCTTTTTTATGCCCTCGTGCACTTTTCCTTTACGTTTTTCATAAGTTTAGACATGATTCATTTCTTTAAGCGGAATTATTCGCTTGGAAATGACGACTTGTCTTTACATTTAAAAACAAACAAATTTCATTCTTTGTACCACGAACTACGGGGTTTTGATCCTACATTGCACATCGTGGGTACGTAAGCATGAGGCGGCAAGTCTCTCCAAACACAAAAATCTTAAAAACAATTTCTCTTCTCATCTCCTCAATCACTTTTCAAGCAAACCTTTTCAGACCAAATGCGTAAATATTTCAAAGGGCTCCTATAGAGTACTATAGACGTTTTGGGTGCTAACACCTTCCCATTGCGTAACCAACCCCCCTTACCCAGTCTCTCTTCACTTGTTCTTGTTGTAGAGCTTGTCTAGGTTTTGTTCGCTCTTTTTCCTTTCCTTTTTGGATAAAATAAAATTGCGGTGGAGACTCTTGCTTTTTGAGTTACGTTAATCAATAGCTTACACTCACGATTTTGCCGCTACAATTGTTATCCAAATTTGTTATATATTGTAGCATGCGATTTTTGTCGGTGACGCGACCACCTTACCGCATTGGTTGGAATTGGGTGCTACTTTATGATTTCTTATTTATCCTATGAAGCTGGAAAGGAAAGGGAAGTTATCTAAAACTAACCTTGCATGAAAATGTTTTCTTTAACAAATGCTAAGAGATTGGGGGGTTCGGGGTCAGGTTATACAAATGGAAGTTGTCAATTACCCAGTGTATATATGGTTATCCATAGATCTTTTGTGGCATGTTTAAATACTTTCTGGTGTTTATCTGTTATGGGTTGGGAAAGTTTCTCCTTTGGGAGTGTTGAGAGAGTGTTTTTTTTCCAGGTTTTTCATTGTTTTTGGGAAGGTGCTGGACCTAAGGTTTTTGATTTGTGTGCTCGCTAAGATTTTGCAATCTTATGCCTACGTATTCCCGTAAAGATAACAGGGAAATCAGAGCAATCGTAGTTCCTCCTATTCTATGGGAGATGGGAGGAAAGATGTTTGGTGTCTTTTTTAAAGCCCAAGATTGAAGCTGAAAGGATATTTGTGTCGTGTTCAATGCCCAAGATTGAAGCTAAAGGTTTGACTGAGAGAGAATTTGCCATCTCAAAAGGGAGATATTTCACCTAGTCATCACAGTTATGGAAGGATTGGTTATAAAGGGGAATTACTTTAACTGGAATGTATGGAATCCAGCAATGCCATAATTTCCTTTATAAAGGAATTGTCCTAAAGGAAGAAACTCTAACTCAGTGTAGACCAATGCTATTTTTCCTTAGGAGTCTTCCATGCTAAGAGAGGGACATTGGCTTGGATGTAAATAATCCAGAGGCTTTCCACTTACAGCAATTAGATGAAAGAGGAACATTACTAGGCTAAGAGAGGGACCAAAGCTTGGATTTTTAAATCAACAAGTGTGCCACTTACAGCAGTTATCTGGAGTTAGGGTTTGTTTGATTATTTGTTTGATGTGTGATGTATAGAGAAATGTCTTCCTACATAGAGAACTCTTGATTTCCTCTGAAGGGATAATGTTTTTAATGTGTACCTTGTTCAAAGCCCAAGGTTGAATCTAAAAGGTTGACTCCACTAAGGGAGTTTTATATCTATCTTGTATAAAGCCTAAGATTGAGACTGAAAAGAGATTGACTCTTCCGGGGAATATTTTGTTTGTCTTGTATAAAGCCCAAGATTGAGGCTAAAAGAAAGTGACTCCACTAGGGAGAGGTTTTATCTATCTTGTACAAAGCCCAAGATTGAGGCTAAATCTGCGGAGGAAAAATCATTATACAAAGCCTAAGAGGAGGCTGGCTTCTGCTGAGGATTATTGAGATCCAGAGATAGGTCCAAATTGGGGAATTAACTCTTGCTGAGGATTTGAAGAAGATTTGAAATATCAGATGCCTTGAGGTTCTGATTCAGTTAGGGTTTTACTGATGGTAAAGGTTTAAAATTGAGTATGAAAACCTGTGGAGGTTTTAAATCTGCAGGAGATTAGTGTGTTAATGAAATAATCAGGTTTTTTTCCTGTGCTTTTAGGAAACTTGAGGGTTTCTTTGAGATCCAAGAGGATATGAGACTTTCCAAGTCTACTGGTATGAAGAGGTTAACTCTTAGCTAGAGGATGATCTTTGTATGATGCCCAAGAGGAGGCTGAGACTGTCCAAGTCTCCTATGAAGTGGTAGGCTCTAGTATAGAGAGAGGTCTTTGTATGATGCCCAAGAGGAGGCTTAGGGTTTAAGGGATGAAGATCAACCCTATAATGGTCTGATGTTTTCGGAATTTTTGACTCTCCTGAGGATTGAACTAATTAAGATGACTAATTTATATCCTATACCTGTAGGAGGTCTTTGGGTCCTTGTACAAAGCCCAAGAGGAGGCTGAGAACTTTTAAGAAGCCTGAAGGTCCTTGTACAAAGACCAAGAGGAGGCTGGGGATGCTTTTAGGAAGCCTGTGGGTTCAAACCTAAGAAAAGTTCAAGAAAGGTTTCACCAGGAATAAGTCCTTTCTTTGCAGAACAGTTCTAGGGTTTGAAGAGATTCAAAAGAGGTTTCACCAGGAATTAGTCCTCTTTGGGGACTTGAATTTCTTGTACACATATATTTCTAAGTTAGGACAGTCTTGAGAAAAGTTTCACCGGGAATAATGCTTTTCTCTGTTCCATATTGTATAAGCCCAAGAGGAGGCAAGACTGTATCTGGAATTTCCTATGGGGAGCTAGTTTTGACTGTGTTGAAATAGTAACCACCGGTTTGACCTAAATCTAGACCTAATTGTTGGGGAAAACTCTAAGCAAGTATATATAAGCATATACATATACAGATGAAATATATAAACAAGTATGTTGAAGAGATAGTGGAACTTACAGTTGTGCAAGCCCAAACATTGTAATTACAGCTGCATGGTTAGGTATTCAAGAAATTGAAGAAAGTTTTTTATGATATTTTGAATTTCAATAAAAAAGAAAGTTATTTTAAAATAATTTTGGGGCTTATACTCAAATAGAGGCCATGATGAATTCTTTTGAAAAGGCGACGACCGCGTCATAGTTTCGAAAACCACAGAGGGACTTATACAATGACTGAGGCCCAAATTATTGTACTTACAAAGAGGATGGGTCTTATACTCTATTAGAGGCCCAAAAGTGTTTGAAAAATAAAATAAAAATGGGACTTACTGTAATACCCCAAAATTTGCTCTCCCTCTTTGTCATCATAGCATGGCATTATCATTTATCATATCATATCCACCTCATTAACATTACATTGCATTTAACATAGAAAATTGAAGCATAGCATCCTTCTTACCATCAGGGCATGTGATCAGGTGGAAGGTGGAAAATCAAGGGATCATTCAAAGCACAAAAAGGTCAATAAAGTTTCCTTAAGGCAAGCCAAGAGGTCTTTCATGTCTCATACTATCTCAAGGGATCATCCACAACCTCAAGGAGGTGAGATTCAATGGGAGATTGAAGCACTACATCTTTCACTATGCAAGAGGTTCAAAAACTGAAGTAAAACCCTCAAAGGAGATAGCTCATTGATCCAAAATCATCCTCAAATGGTATATCTCATCATCCTTTAAGAGGATACATAACATACTCTGAGGAATTTGAAATTGAAGACTGCACATTTTTCTCCTAGGAGGTGGGCACCAAAACTAGGGTTTCCCAATAAATCAGAGAATCTTTGATTTCTTGGACAAAACTTGATGTCATGGTGTCCTACATGTTCTTAAGTGTATGTGTATGGAAAATTGCCTCTCAATTGGTTTTAGAAGTGGTTCAATTGGAAGAAATATCATAAATCAGGAAAATTGGGGCCAAGCCAAATAATCAGAGGAAAAAGTCAATCTTGACTTTTTGAGCCCAAAATCATGAAATTCATGTTACATATGTCCAATGTACAAAATTTGGTCAAGAAACTCCAAAGGAATCATGAAAAAATCAAGATGTGGAAAGTTGCCATTTTTGGATGAAGAAGGGTTACAAATATAGCAAGTTTTGGCCATTTTGCATCAGAGTTTGAGCCAAGGCCATTTAAAATTGAAGCACCAAATGAAAATTCCACCAGGCCACAACAAAATATCTTGTTTTAAGCTTCACATCCATATGTGGAACATCTCCATTGGATAAAAATTGAGTGAGATATGATTGATCAAAGTTTGAGCAAAGTAGGTTCAAAACTAGGTCATGACCAAGAACTTTCAGGTCACGCGCGCATCATTTCCTCAAACAGTTGGTGGGCCAAATGTACACCTATTTTTCTCAATGATAAAGGCTTCATTTGCAAAATTTGTCAACATCAAAAATGTTCCTTGTAATGTCCTCTTCAAGTTTCATGTTGGGCAAAGTTTGGTTTGATCAAGCTATGAGGTAGATGTAATGGTCTCAAGATATGGTGATCTTGCTGAAAACTTCGTGCCAAGATGCATTGCCAGTCAACCTCATTTCCTCGTCCATAACTAGCTTCCAAACCTTTGTGTTCAGGTCATGTTTCAACCTTTCCCAAGCATTATGTCAACTCATTTTTCATACCAAAGTTGTTCTATTATGTTCCCTCTTTTCATTGATTCCAAAACCATACAGTTTCATGCCATGAACATAGAGAATTCCATTCTCAAACACCCACTGTTACAATGATGACTTGCTGCATAATTTTGGTTCAAGCACACATCAAATACATGACAGAAGTTGTATGTTTGCTTCCTTATTGAGACCAACACATGCCTGCACTCTTTACACACTTGCTCGAGTCATACATGAAAAGGGAAAGGTTGGAAGCTTGCTATAGAAGTTTAGCAGCAAGAACATGGTAACACATTATGAACCAGCCACACCATATCATGGCTCTCCCTAACTAACTTGACTCAGTTAGTTAGGGATGACTCACTTAACTCCACATAACTCAGTTAACTCACTCATTAAACCATGGTTAGAGTTTACTATAAAACCAGACCTCACTCTCTAATTTCATTTTTGAACTTCATTTTCTCACATTCAACTCAGAAACTCTCTCGATTCTCTCTCAATTCCTCCACATTGCAACTGATTTTCAAGCTCCATTTCATTCATTTTCCTCATCTTCATCTCAGAATCTCTCTGATTCTATCTCCATTTTCATCACATTGCAACTGTTTTGAAGCTTGGATCTCATTTCTTCTCCACTGAATCATCATCTTCATCAAAGCCTTTATTTGACCAAGTGAAGCTTAAGGAAGAAGCAAGTATTTCCTCTGGTTTTCTCAGACTCTACAAGAACTGCAAGACCAGGTTCCGAAGTTTACAAACTCTTCTCTCATGTTTACTTGTTTATTTTGTTGTTTTCATGATGATATGAGCTCACTAGGAGCATTTGAACTCTGGCTAGTTGATAGAGCTTCTTAGAAGCTTAGATCCAAAAACTTAGGGCAATATGTTCGTGCTTGTTTCTTGCTATATGTGAATGGTTTGATGATTTCATTGATGGATTTGGAATGTACGTGATTTCCTCTTTATTTTGATGTATGCTACGTGATTTTTTGGTTGGTTTGGAAGTTGCAGTCGCCGGAGAGTGGCCGGGGAAGGTGATCGGAGGTCCCTCTCCGGCCGGTGAGTTGATGTTAGGGTTTATGTGTGTTCTAATCCTGTCCGTTCATTTTTCGTGATCGTGTGGTTCAGGTCGTGCCAGCACATTAAAATGCACGTGCACCTCACATGTTTTATTTCTGATCTCACTTAATCAAAATGTGGTGCGGTGCATGGTAATGTGTGTGGTCACTCATGCGCGTGTGTTAGATCTGGTTACTTTGACTTTCGTTTGACCTTGACTTGATCCAATGGCCATGAGTGAGTCAATTTTGTTGACTGAGAGTGTATGTTTGTTAGTGTGTTTTGCGCAGACTTGGACCTTGGACTAAACTGATATCCACACCCCCATGCCTTAAGCCCAAACCATTTTTGAACTCATTTTTACTAGGCATGCACCCCTATTCATTTTTGCATTACATTTTATTTTCTATTTTTACTATACGTTTTCTTTTTAATTTTTAAAAATATCAAACATTATCATAAAATTCCACAAAAAGTCATGATCATCATTAAAGCATTTAGAAAATTTTTCATGATTTTATTTCTTGATTTTATGACCTTTTTGCCCCTGTTCTATATTTTTCTTTGATTTTCTTTTGTATGCATTCTTAATGTGGTACATGATTTTGTTTAATTTTGTTCTTGATCATTAAAAATTGTTTTGATGCTCTTCTTTTTGTATTGAGTCATTATCATCTTGAGGTATGTTAAGTGATTTTTATTTGATTTTTTAGGTCATTTTATGGCATGTTTGGTGTTCATTTTTGTGCTACTTTGTATGACATGTCTACTTGACCTAAGTGCATTGTTTGATATCATTTTGCCTTGGTTCCTTGCATGCTACTTTGATATGTGATTCATCTCTGATTAGTGAACTTAAATACCATGTTTTCATAATTTTCATGAGGCCATTTAATTTGTGTTTAATGCATTTCATTTGAAGCATTACAACATGTCACATCATTGTAATCTTTGTGCATGTTTACATGATTTCTTTTGGACATACTTGCATGATCATTTGCCTATTTTGTGAACTACACTCTTGACATTATAGGTCATTGATACATATCATATGTCATCTTTGCATGTTGGTTATCATTTGAACCTTGTGCACCTTTAACATGTTGTGTTTGCACTTTCCTTTGTTTGGAACTTCCATTTCAATTCTACTTCTTCTATCACTTCTTAAATGTTTTGATGTGTCATGCATGAATACTTGTGAGATGTTTGTGAAATCATTTTTCATTTCATTTCAATTCTGATCCATGGATTACATGTTCCATTTATGCACATTTCTTCTTTTTCCTTTCATCTTTCATTCTCCCTTTTCTTATGGTGGCATGTTCTAATGCCATGGATGATGTTTGTTGCCTATCCACTTGGACTTGCATGATAATGATCATTTGTCTACCATGTGATGTACATTCTGGTTGTGACCTTAGAATTTGATTTCTCATCTAATTCTTTTGAGCTTTATGGTGCATAAATGTTCTTTTACTCCCTATATTTCTTACACATGTTTACTAACCATGTAGGGGCTTTGGTAAGTTTCAATTGAGTGTGGATAAGGAATCCACATTCAAACTTCTTTCCTTTCATCTCTTTTACAATTCCATTTTGTGTTTTGTTAAGCACTTATGTGCTTTCTTTTAATAACTCATCACTTTCCCTTTTTGAATTACAATTCATCTTCTACTTTAGAAGTGAATTGTTTAATTCTTTCTTTCTTTAGACTTTAGGTTGAAACCTCACAAACCATTAGGATCACTCCCTTTAATCTTCAATTAGGATTGAGTCTTAGTCCACATAGGTTTTACCTTTTCTCCTCTCTTGAGTCTCTCTTCTCATCTCTTAAAGGAAAATTCAAAACATATAATAAAGGTAGGCATTTATTGCATTTAGGCCTTTCATATAAAGAAAAGATTATAAGGGGTCTTCTCTTGTAATCTTAAAATGTATAGCATATAACCCATCTTGGGTCAATGTGTTAAACATTTGATCTTGTGTGAAGGACTTAAATGCAATACTTGTTGGAAGATACATATAAAAAACACTTCTTCATTTCTTAATCAACAAAAACACTTAATAAACACAAATACGCTAGTGTGTTTGAACCTTGACAATTGGAACTAAGTGTGGGGGTCTTCTTCGCTCTTAGTGTGCTTTCTTACCCATTCCATCTTGGAATGTGAGAATGCACACATTCCAATGACTAAGATTCAGATACACTATCATATGCAAACAAATAAAAAAACTCTTAAAAGACAAAAAAACAACAATAACGTCTTTTCCTTCGGGAATTCTTTCCTCATCTCATTCATTCTCAACGCACGAACGCGCTTTTACTCGTTCTCTTGCAAGATGGTAACGCACTCGGACCAGCGAGCCTGCAACACCTGAGCTAGAACGTAAGCCGTTCTCTAAAAAACACAAACAACTTTCCCTAGTGAGGGGAACTACGTCGCTCTGATTCTCATGTTCCCGATGAGATACGTAGGCAGTGGGGTAGGGCCCATTCGAGCACTTCTTTTATTTTCCCTACATTTGTTTCTCTTTCTCTTTCCATTCCTTTTCCAGTTCTTTTTTTTTTCCAGTTTCATACACCCTTTGATCGAGACAAGCAAACGTGGATCCCATCGGGTACGATGGACGCGAGGGGGTGCTAATACCTTCCTCTCGCGTAACCGACTCCCGAACTCAGTTCTTTTGGTCGCAAGACCATGTTCTTTCCTTCCTTCAGGTTTATGCGGTGTTTCCTTTCCCTCTCATGGGATAAATACACATTGCTGGCGACTCTGTTTCGGTGCCACTTTCGCGTTTGTACTAGGATGAAAATCCCGGGAGCGACACTTACTACCAAAGGGAGTCCCAGATGAAAAATTGTTTGAAAACGGCGATCGCGCCGAGATTTTTTAAAATCGTATCGGGACTTATACAATGACTGAGGCCCAAAAATGGTTTATTTACAAAGGGATGGGACTTACACTCTATCAAGAGGCCCAAAAGTGTTTTAAAAAGAAGAAATATGGGACTTACAACCAAAGGGAGGCCCATATGAAAAATTGTTTGAAAACGGCGATCGCGCCGAGATTTTTAAAATCGTATCGGGACTTATACAATGACTGAGGCCCAAAAATGGTTTATTTACAAAGGGATGGGACTTACACTCTATCAAGAGGCCCAAAAGTGTTTTAAAAAGAAGAAAGATGGGACTTACAACCAAAGGGAGACCCAAATGATTTTTGTTTAACAGGCGACGATCGCGCCGCGGTTTCGAAAAACACAGTGGGACTTATTCAGTGACTGAAGCCCAAAATTTATTTATGTGACAAGGGATGGGTCTTACACTCTATTAAAGGCCCAAAAGTGTTTTGAAAAATGTTTATGAGGGTGAAAATAATTAAAACCCTAATTTGATTTTAAAATGTATTTAATTTGAATAAAAAATTAATTAAAATGATCAAAATTATCAAACATGTATGAAAAACAAGTTGTGATCCTGGATTAATGTTTGAAAAGTCATGTTTTATCCATAGAATAATTTGAAAATCATTTGAACTTGAAAAATCAAGAGAAAGAAATATTTGTAAATGCTTAAAAACAAATAAAAATAAATTCTTTACCAAAAATATTAAATATATAAAATAAATAACATTTTTGTGAAATTTTTGTAGAATAAAATATTTTAATATTTTTGTGAATTTTGAAAAAAAGAATCAATTCAAAAAGATTAAAATTCAGAGAGAAATTAATTTTTGAATCAATTAATAAAAATATCAAAATATTCAAATATTCAAAATTTGAAAAATGGCGCCAAGAACTTGTCATATTCTTAGTGCGAGCTCTGGTTTTCCAGATTTGAAAAACCTCTCATATCTCTCTGATTACTCAATGAAAATGACTTTTGTAAACATGAAACTTGCTCGTTTTTGAACAAGGATTACAACCATATAAGTTAATTGCACTTATATTAAGTGTGGAGTGAAAAATCAGAAGATGAACTCAAGAACCCTAATTTTTGCAAGAACAACATGAAATCCTATACACGATTCATACATAGCAATTGATTGAGGGGAAACACTCTACATAAGTTCATAAACATGTTTGTAACTTGAAAACACATTTATGATGCATGGATTATAGAGTTTGAGAGTATCAGGCTTACCTCTTGCACCTGGTGATCGAACTCTATGTTGGAGATGTTACAGATGTTGTGTAATGATTTGAACAGCTTCAATGGACCTCAAGTAATGTGTTTGAAGGCTTGGAATGGATTGAATCAGCTCAGAACTTGTTGTGGCACCTCAACTGTAAACAGGCCAAAAAGCTTGAGCAAATGGGGGGTGACTTTGTGATTCAGGTGTTCCAGATGAGTTTTAAGGTCATGGATCACTCATATATGAGGTATGTGGGGTGTTGGCATGATTGGTTTTGATAGAATTGCTCTCAAATTGAAAATTCGATAGTGACTTGAAAGAGAAGCAAAATCTAGTTTTTTGAGAGTGATTGGAAGGAAAACATGAATTCAGATGTTTTGGGTGGTTTGATCAGTCAAACATGACCTCTATTTATAGTAGAGGAAGATTGTTTTGGAAGCAATAGTGTTAGGTGTAACGCCCCGATTTGTTTAATTGTATTTAATTATTTCATTTAAGTGAATTTTGTGAACTGTGTGAAATTATTGTATTTTACCTGCTAATTGAGTTAATTGGTTAATTTCCCTGATAGGTAAAATATTTGCAATAAATTATAATTTCTTTTCAACTTTTATTTCCCGAAATATATTTCATCGTTATTATGTTGTATCGCGTTTTGAGAGCGTTTGCGAGAGATTTAAGAGTAGGGATGTTTTGGTCTTTTTGTTGGGTTATTTTTCATAAAATAGAAAGTGGAGAGAAAAGGAGAGAAAAGAAAGGGAAAAGAAGAGAAAGAAGAGGAGAAGAAAGAAAGAGAGAAGAGGAGAAAGAGGAAAATCGAGAATTCATCCGTTTCAAGCACGATCAATTGGGTAAGGGTGAGAAGTTTCAATTATATCTTGCTTGCGTATGTATATGTGTTGTTTGTTGTAATTGTTTTGGTTGTTTCACGACTTTTTCTCTAATTTATAAATTGATGAATAATTGTTAGAAATCGATGTTTTCGCGGCTGAAACTCGATATAAATGGCGTAGGATACTTGTTGATTATGTTGGAACATGTTTGGGTTGATATATTGTGAATTGGAAGTGTTTAGATGAGAATTGGAGAGGAAATTGGATGATTTTCGCAGGAAAAATTATGCAGGAAAAATTCTGGGTTTTCGCTGCCCATACGCGTATCAGGAAAGGCAATACGCGTATTGGGTTGGGCAATACGCGTATGGCAAGGAAGGAATGTAGGCATTACGCGTATGGGAGTGGGCAATACGCGTATGGAGTGAGGCAATATGCGTATTGGATTTTTAGTGGAACTTTTAGGAAAAAAATCAATCTCTGCCCATACGTGTATCCCTTTGGGCAACACGCGTATGGATGGGCGAGTGGGCAAGGCAATACGCATATGGCTCAGGGCAATACGCGTATGGCCAGCATGATTGCAGAATTTTGTCATTTCGCGTCCGATGCCGTAACTTTTGATCCGTAACTCGGATTGAGACATTCTTGGTATCGTTGGAAAGCTATTGAGATGTTCTTTCTTATTAAAATGATTTTGAGATTTGTGGCCGATTTAATTATGTCGGGAATTCAGAAATGTGTCGTTTTGTCAACTTTTAGCGTTTTAATGGTGTGTATTTGATGTGTTATCATGCAATATGCTTTTGATATATATCATATGACTTGTGTGATGTTATATGATGTAAATGCATGTGACGAAATATTGTGATGATGGTTTATGGCCTAAGGGAAAGAAAATGCATTGTGTAGTGTTTGATTGTATATGCATGATTATGGATGTGTATATGTGTGCATTTGAATGTCATGAGTCATTGTATGCTAAGCATCATGATATGAATTCTTGTGATGTCGTGTGCCCTAGTGGGTGTAAGCGACGAAACGGTTCCAGAGGGAATTTGCTGTAACATCTTGTGCCTTATACAAAGAGGTGTGAGCGATGATTATAGACGATCGTGTGCCTTATACAAAGAGGTGTGAGCGATCGGGTCGTGTGCCTTATACAAAGAGGTGTGAACTATGCATAAACGTCGTGTGCCTTATACAAAGAGGTGTGAGCGACGGGGAACATCGTTTGCCCGACTGGGAGTTAAACTAAGTAACAAGCTATGATTCCAATCGTTCCTGAGTGAACTAGTGATGAGAATGATGGATGGATGGTACCACATTTGCATAGAGTCGTTGTGTCGGTCTCTTTGCATTTGCATAAATCATGAATGGATTGATTATGTGTGGAAAATCATGAATGGATTGATTATGTGTGGAAAATCATGAATGGATTGATTATGTGTGGAAATTGTGAATTAATTAGGTATGTGTTGAGATTTATGTTTGAATTGGTGAATTGAGGTGCATATGTGATAAATGCCTTGGTTGTGAATAATATGTTTTATGTATAGACATAGGCTATGTTTTGTAGGGACGCGGTACATTACGATGATTGTATTAATTATCTTTGGTATGCCTTATGTGTGAATATGTGATTATGTTGGTATAATTGATATATGCTATATGTGTTGGTATGTGATGCTTGTGGTGAGAACAATATGCCACTACCACAAAAAGACCTTAGACAACGCTTTTTTTGCCCTTAGACAGCGCTTTTAAGCGCTGTATAAACCTGCGCTGCTATAGGTTTAGACAGCGCTTTGGGTAATACCAAAAGCGCTGTCTAAAGTGGGGTATATTTAATGAAAAGCGTTGTCTATGGTACCTTTAGACAGCGCTTTTTGACATTATAAGGTATACCTTAGACAGCGCTTTCAATAAAAGCGTTGTCTAAGGTCAACCTTTTTGAATTTTTCTAGGTATACCTTAGACAGCGCTTTTGTCAAAAGCGCTTTCTAAGCCCTACCTTAGACAGTGCTTTTGGTAGAAGCGCTGTCTAAGCCCTACCTTAGACAGCGCTTTCTCCAGAAGCGCTGTCTAAGGTATACAAAAAATTTTATATAAATTTTTTTAAACCACAATTTTTACCAGGTTTTTTCAACCAGAATTTTACCGGTTTTTCAACCAGCAATTTTTTTCAGAAATTGGCAATTCAAACCATTGGCAATTTACACCAAAATTATATATGCAAAACAATTGGCAATTCAAACCAATATATATATTTAAAATTACAAACCAAAATTATATATACACCTATTTATAATTACAAATCATTACATTTTTTCTACAAATGCACATATTACTTATACTAATACTTTTGCATCCAACCAAAGCATTGCTTCAAATCTACATTATAGGTCCTGAAAACACAAAGATTGTAATTCAATTAAAAGAAAATATGGATAAATCCTAAGTTTTATCAAGTAGCATCACTAATATAATAAAACATGTGATAATAAATATACCTCACATAATTCCATGTAATAATGGGGTTGACTCTCCGCTGTGGTTAATTGCGACCAACAACCAATGTCCACTGTAAGATTAAACAAGTGTAAGATTAATAGCTATATCCTTTGTTTTGGATCTTGTTGGAGTCTAAATAACATTACCATGTAAAAAATGAAAATAAAATGCTCTTTCACTAATATATAACAAATATGACATAATATATAACAAATATAATAAAGAAATCAAGTATATAACAAATTTTACCTCTTTCACTAACATCTCTTTCTTTTCTTGGTTGGAATATGAATTACTTGTGTCTTAGCAATGCGGACGGATGAATGGATCCAAATTCCCTCGTTATGGTCATTTCTGATATATGACTCATCCGCTATAAGATCCTCATCTTGATCATTTGTATTCAACTTATTCTGTCTAATGCATGACTCATTCTCAACATCAATATCACATTGATCTACACCGCTATCATCAACCACTTTGTTAGATAGAAGCACTATAGACCATTTCGTACTCGTCGGGTCAGTGACATAGAATACTTGTCTAGCTTGAGATGCTAGAATAAAAGGCTCATCTTTGTACCCCACCCTATTAAGATCCACTTGCAAAAATCCAGACTTATCCATTCGTATGCCACTACTATTTACCCAGTTGCAACCAAAGATTGGAATCTGAAACTTCTCGTAATCAAACACCCAAATGTGCTCAATAACTCCAAAATATGACAGATTTGCATATTTGGGGTTTAAGTCCTTCATACTTAATATGTGCATTGCTTCAGCTAGGACGGTGACACCACTATTTTGCATAGTACTTTTATCGTCTTGGTCTTTGGTATAAAATGTGTATCCATTAATTGCGTATGCGCTATGAGAATACACATGCAAACTTGGACCATATGCCAAACATCTCAACCTTTCTGTTACTGAAGCAGGATCTGAAGAGCGCTTCGAATAAATATGATCCTTTAACCATTGTATGAAACTTTGATTGTGCTCTCGTACTATCCAATTTTCATTTCTGTTCTGATTTAACCCTCGGAGTACATCCTTGTGCATCTCAACATATGGCTCAACCTCATTATCATTGTACAGAACATACAAATGCACTTGATCCCGTTCATCCCTTGATATTGTCACAATTTTATTTCCAATTAATTTTTTACCATCCTTTTTTTCAAAAATATGAGCTTTGGGGAGTCCAATCGACTGAACATTGGACAAATATTCAGTACAAAACTCAACCGCTTCTTCAACAATGTATCGTTCAACAATACACCCCTCTGGTCGACTTCGGCTTTTCACGTACCCTTTTAATATTTTCATATAACGTTCAGTAGGGTACATCCATCTCATATAAGCTGGTCCACACAACTGTGTCTCTTTCACAAGATGAACAACTAGATGTACCATTATGTCAAAAAAAGAGGGAGGAAAATACATTTCAAGCTCACACAAGGTAATAACTATCTCTTTTTGTAGTGTTGGTAAGATATCGGGATCGATTACCTTACTACAAATTGACCTAAAGAAAAAACACAAATTAGTTATGGCGCTTCTTACTTTCACTGGCAAAATAGAACGTATACCTATTGGTAGAAAGTGTTCCATTATAACATGGCAGTCGTGTGTCTTTAAACTCTTCAACGTGAGGTCTTTCATAGACACAAGTCCTCTGACATCTGAAGAGTATCCTTCTGGAACTTTAACTTCACTCAGAAACTTACACAATATTTTCTTCTCCTTTCTAGACAGAGTAAAAGCAGCAGGTGGTAGATATGTTCGTCTTCCTTTCTTCACGGGTGCTAATTCAGGTCTAATCCCCATCGCTTCCAAGTCTTTTCTTGCTTTAAGGCCATCCTTAGTCTTTCCTTTTATATTGAGTAACGTACCAATAACACTTTCAAATACATTTTTCTCAATATGCATAACATCGAGAAAATGTCTCACATACAAAGACTTCCAATATGGCAATTCAAAAAATATCGACCTCTTTTTCCACCCACCTTTGATAACCTTATGTGCAAAAGGTTTGCCAAACTCAGTACGCATATCTTTCACCTTTTTAAAAACTTGGTCACCTGACAACATAGGTGAAGCTCTACCTTGTTCGATGTCTCCATTGAATTCTTGTCTCCACCCACGGTAGTTATGTTTGGCATTTAAGAATCTACGATGACCGAGAAAGACATTCTTATGACCAAACTCCAATCGCTTCGAAACTGTTTTATCTTCACAAATAGGACACGCTTTTTCACCTTTTATGTTGTACCCTGATAGATTCCCGTAAGCTGGAAAATCATTAATTGTGCCAAACAACATCGCCCTCAAATTGAAACTTTCTTTCCTATATCCATCATAAACCTCCACACCGTTCTCCCACAATATCTTTAAATCTTCGATCAAAGGTGTCAAGTATACGTCTATGTTATTCCCTGGTTGTTTAGGCCCAGAGATTAACATAGATAACATCATGTACTTACGCTTCATGCATAGCGACGGAGGTAGGTTATAAATCATAAGAATCACAGGCCATGTGGTATGTGAGATACTTTGAAGACCATGCGGGTTCATTCCATCAATAGATAATGCCAAGCGAAGGTTTCTTGCTTCTTCTCCAAAGTCAGGATAATCATTATCAATTTTCGACCACTGTGGTGAATCAGCCGGATGTCGCAACTTTCCATCAATAATTCTTTCATCTGCATGCCAAGTCAGGTGTCTTGCATCGGTTTCACTACGAAACAAGCGCCTAAATCTCGGTATTATAGGAAAATACCATAAGACCTTGGTTGGAGACAATTTTTTCTTATATCGAGACAAACCGCATTTAGGGCACTCAGTTAACGATGCATATTCGTTTCGAAACAAAACGCAATCGTTTGGACAAGCATGTATCTTATCATAGCTCATGCCAATAGAACACAACATTTTTTTGGCCTCATAGGTTCGATTGGGAAGAACATTATCCTCCGGTAGCATTTCTCTCAAAAGGGCCAACAACTCTGTGAAACTTTTATCCGACCATCCATTGCCCGCCTTTAAGTTGTACAACTTCAATACCGCAGACAGTCTTGTGAATTTAGTGCAACCTTGATAGAGCGGTTTCTCTGCATCGCTTACCAACCTCTCAAACATTTCGGGACAATCATGAAGATCTTCTACAACTGCTTCTGCAATCTCTTCGACTCGATCACAATCGTATGTTTCCGTGTCTTTGTCATCTGAAGCATAGGTCGTATTACTTTTCCCCGTCGGTTCAACATTCTCGTTAATTTTCTCCCCATGATGTATCCAACACTTATAACTTCGATCAATTACATTCATCAGTAAATGCGATTTCAATCCATCTGCGTCAACCCTACCCACATAACAACAACCCAAGCAAGGACATTTTATTCAATTGAGCTCTTCAGCGTCAGCGTGTTGAACAACAAACTTAACGAAATCCAATACCCCATTCTCGTACTCTTTGGACAATCGATCGGCATCCATCCATTTTTTATCCATGGTTTTCCTACTTATTAAGGTCAACAAAATAACATTAATTCAACCATATTAATCAAGAAATGAACAAGTTTGATAGTGTTTGATATGTAACTGGTTGAATTTCTTATGTTTTAGTGAAATGTTTATGTTCATTATATTTGTTTATTAACTTAACCATCTCAAATTCTAGAATTTTGAGGCTTCAAAAACAAGCTTTGAATTCTAAAATTCAGAGGACATTTCCATCAATTTTAAGAGTTTTTTAGAAGATTTAAGAGGTGGAAAAATAAAACTAAACTAAACTATTTCCATCAATTTTAACAAAACTCCATCAATTTTAAGAGTTTTTTAGAGTTTTTTAGAAGATTTCATCAAACATACTCATTCACTACAAAACTTCATTAACAAAACTTCAAACATACTCATTCACTACAAAACTTCATTAATAAAATAGTCCAACATAACTTCATTAACAAAACTCATCAAACATAATCATTCACTACAACATTGTAAAGCAACAAAACCCTACAACAACAATGTAAAGCAACAAAACCCTATTCTTCACAACAACGACGTACCTTTAACGACGGTAACAACGGCAATGCAAGAACGAAATGTATCAAAGAGCAGAAAGAGAAACGAACGACGACGGCAATGAGCAGAAACGAAAACGATGGCAGTGAGCAGAAACGGACGGACGACAATGCAACGACGGCAACAACGAACGACGGCACGGTGGAGGACGGTTGACGGTGAAGGTTTTTCGTTCGCAAGGGTTTTGAGCTCGGTTCGCTAGCAGGGGAGAAGAAAGAGCGGAAATATGAAAATGAATACTGACTATTCATATATTTTAATTTAATTAGACCTTAGACAGCGCTTGTCATAAAAGCGCTTTCTAAGGTGGATCTTAGACAGCGTTTTTCAAAGCGCTTTCTAAAGTTGGCCTTAGACAGCGCTTTCGATTTTTTTTTTTTTTTTAAGACCTTAGACAGCGCTTTTAATGAAAGCGCTGTCTAATATTTTCCTTTAATTTTTTTTTTAAATTAATAAAACTTTAGAAAGCGCTTTTTACGAAAGCGCTGTCTAAGGTCTTATATTTTTTTAAATTTATAAGATCTTAGAAAACGCTTTTGACCAAAGCGCTGTCTAAGGTCTTATATTTTTTGCGCTTTTATTTTTTTAAATGAATAGATTCCTTGTTTTTAACTTATAGCAGCGCTTTTGTATTAAAGCGCTGTCTAAGGTGCGATGTTATAACTTACTTTTGTTGTAGTGTGCATATGAATTTATTTGTGTTTGCATATTATTATGCAATCTTGATTTAGTTGTTATTTCTCACCCTTCTGCTGTAGTTTGTTGCTCTACGAGGCTATTGTAGATCAGTAGATTTGGAGGCTTTTGTGAAGATTAGTCCTCCGTCCATTGTCGGTCTGTCTGCTCTGATACGTAACACAGGAGTCGGGGAATGGTTTTGTCGTATATGTGTACATTTGTTGAATATATTTTGTAGTACGTTTGTATGTATATTTTGACGTTATAAAACAATTTATTTTGTAAAACAAGTCAGTTATGGATCTTTCTGCTTTATTCCATAATTGAACTTTCCTTTTATATGGAAAAGTTTCCCTTTGAGGTTATTCCATTTTGTGTTATGTATCAAATAATTGAGCAGGGATTGTGTTTTCTTTCTTTAGGTGTGACATCCTTGTTTCTGTCGGAAAAATAAATTTTTATTTACTCTGATTTAATTATGTATTATTTATTCGCGATGGGAATTGGGGTGTTACAATAGTGGTATCTGAGCAGGTCGTTCTGTCCGGCTAAGTCGTTGAGTCAGTTGGTGTGACATTGAATACCGTCGATGTTGTTTGTCCCTTAGTACGTGATATGTGGGTGAACACTGTCAGTACTTTCTGGTTTTTCTAATCCTTTGTCTTCAGGTGTGAGAATGAGATAATTGGGGGAGAAGCTAGTGCTTCTCCAAGGTGCTTCAGGTGTGGAGCGTTGGCTCAGTGTGTGGTAGACTGCAAGTGTGTAAGTGTTGTTTGGACAGTGTTGTTCGCGATTCCAGAGGGAATGCGGATGTAAGGTTTATGTCAACTAAGGATTTGTGCCTTAGGTAGTTTTGTGCACAAGATGCAAGGAATGTTATTATAGTTTGGTAAAGACGGTTTATGCCCCATCATTATTGTCGGCTGTCTATTGACAAATTGAGGAACTGATCACCCTTAATCTCTTGTTGATAGTAGACAGGAATTATATTGGTTGGAATAGACGTGTTTTTCCGACTTTGATAGTGTGTGCAATGAATTATTTGGAATTTAGAAAATGATTACGGATTTTTTTGATGAGTTGATGAAGATTCTTATATCGGAAGATGAGGCGGATTAGAGGTTTTGGTATGTTGGTCAAGTTGGGAAGTCATTGAGAGAGAATGATTGGGTTTTATTTAAGGGCTGCTTCTCAGAGAGTAGAGATTGAACTTAATTGGACGAAGGTGAATAGTTGAGGTTTATATCTGCTAAGTGAGTAGAAAACTCTTGGTAGATGGGACTAAGATGTTTGTTTTGTCTGTGATGGTAATGTTCTGGAAATTGGCAGGAAGTCACAGTGATGGGCCGTCAGTTATGCATAGTTTTCAGATGTGTTTTTGGATGGAACACTAGGGTGTTGGCTTAGGGAGCTCCAGCTTTGTTAGTAGCAAAAAGGAAGGATGATTGAACCGAATAGCAAGCATGATGTGTATCATGGTATTGAGACTACGAGAAGCCAAACTTAGAGTTCTGGTGAGGTTTGGAGTCCTTGGAGTTTTAGAGCATTAATGGAAATCTTGAGAAAACCCTTAGGTGTGGATGTAATATTTGAGAGTTCTTTTTGGTTGGTGGTTACTACATGTTGGGATTTATGAGAATTTGGACTGTCAAGAGAAGAAATTGTGTATGGATTACTAAAAGTCGAATAAGGTGACGATTGAGAATAAGTGTCCACTTTCATGAACAGATGACTGGAATGGTTTGGTTGAGTTTGAGTGAAATTGCAATTGTTTGGAATGTTTGATAAGAGTGGTGAATTGTGTGAGTTGAGGCTTTGATCGATTTAATGTGACTGATTATGTTTGTTATCATCGGGATGGGCTGTTGTTTACTCGATTAAGCTTGTAGGTGAGTAACCAGTTACCTAGTGAAAAGTTTTGCAAAAAGCTTTAAGAATTTATATCTTTTGGAATTCGGTTGGGCATTACAATGTACAGTAGTATTGCGTCTGTAATGTTTGTGGAGTATATGAATCGTATCTTCCATATTTAATTGGATAAGTTTGTGGTGGTTTTGATTGAGGATAGTCGGATCTGTTATAAACTCAGAGGAAGGACAGGTAGAGTGTTTGAGATTTGAATTACAAGCGTTGAAGAGAGACGAAGTTTTATGCTAAGTTATTCAAGTGAGAATTTGGGTTGAAAAAGGTTAGTTTTCTTGGGTATGTTGTTTTGAATGAGAGTATGGTTATGGATCCATTGGAAGTAGATGCAGTTCTACAATGAGAGGCTCCGAAGTCGGTTAAGGAGATTAGAAATTTTTGGGCTTAGTTGGTTATTACTGCAGGCTAGGGAAGACTTTGCTAAGTTCGTACTTTTGGTATCTCAGTTGACTTGCAAAGGGTGAGTCATTTGTTTTGGATGTTTGTGGTGAGTGAGTTTTGGTGAGCTGAAGTAGAATTTGTCTATGGCTCCAGTTTTGATTCTGTGTGATCCTAATAAACCATTTGTGAGGTATTGGGATGCGTCTTTGATGAGTTTAGGTAGTGTGTTAATGCAAGAGGGTAAAGTCGTGGCTTATGCTTTACGACAATTGAGGATTCATAAAAGGATCTATACTATTTTGGATTTGGAATTGGTTGCAGTTGTATTGTGTTGGAATATTTGGAGGTATTATCTTTATGGTTCTAGGTTCGAAGTGTTTGGTATTTGGAGGTATTGAGTACTTGTTTGGTCTGAAGGGATAGAGTATGAGACAACGAGGAGGGTTGGAATTAGTGACGAGTTATGAATTTGGCTTGGATTATCCTTCGGGAAAAGCTAAGGTTGTGCCTGAAAAGTTAAGTCGAAAGTTGTTATGCATGTCTGTTTTGATGGTCAGAGAATTAAAATTATTTGGGTTGTTCAGAGGCTTGTGTCTGGTGTGTGAGATAACACAGGAGAGTGTGAGGTTGGGGATATTAAAGTGAACAGTGATTTTTGGCGAATATGAGAAAGAGTTAGACTTTGGATGTGAGATTGGTAGTTTTGATGGTTACGAGTCATCAGAGTGCGTAGCGGAAGCGTGGTGCGACTTGTAAGAGTTCATAGGTTGAACATTGGAAACATGTAGGAATGATGAGACCATTGGACGTTTCAAAATGGAAGTGTTAGGTGGAAGGTTTAAATATTATTCATGGGCTACTATGTAGATGGATGTTTTGGTTATATGTTCGATTGGTGAATCGTAGCATTGTTGTAATAATGTTGTGTGACAAGGAGGTTGGTATGGTGGTTATGTAAAGGTTGTGGAAACGCTGTTGTGTCGTGGAACTTTATGTTCTTGTTTGTGTTGTTGCCACGTTTCCATCGTGATGGTCCGAGTGCGAGTAGCTAATTCCGGTGTGTGGTCATAACTTGGGTATTCTTTGAGTCGTGAGTTGGTCGTCAAGTGTATTGTATGGGCTTTGCATCTTGTCGTTGTAGTTGTCGTCGTTGTCGTGTCGTTGTTGTAGTTGCTGTTAGCAAGGTGGTTTGTCAGTTTGTGTTATCTGTGGTGTGCCTTTGGTTGGCATGTTGGTTGGTTAGTCGGATGCGAGAGTCGTATCTGGAGTTGTTCGTAACGGTTATATTTTCGAGGACGAAAATGTCTAAGTGGGGGAGAGTTGTAACGCCCCGATTTGTTTAATTGTATTTAATTATTTCATTTATGTGAATTTTGTGAAATATGTGAAATTATTGTATTTTACCTGCTAATTGAGTTAATTGGTTAATTTCCCTGATAGGTAAAATATTTGCAATAAATTATAATTTCTTTTCAACTTTTATTTCCCAAAATATATTTCATCGTTATTATGTTGTATCGCGTTTTGAGAGCATTTGCGAGAGATTTGAGAGTAGGGGTATTTTGGTCTTTTTGCTGGGTTATTTTTCATAAAATAGAAAGTGGAGAGAAAAAGAGAGAAAAGAAAGGGAAAAGAAGAGAAAGAAAAGGAGAAGAAAGAAAGAGAGAAGAGGAGAAAGAGGAAAATCGAGAATTCATCTGTTTCAAGCACGATTAATCGGGTAAGGGTGAGAAGTTTCAATTATATCTTGCTTGCGTATGTATATGTGTTGTTTGTTGTAATTGTTTTGGTTGTTTCACGACTTTTTCTCTATTTGATAAATTGATGAATAATTTCTAGAAATAGATGTTTTCGCGGCTGAAACTCGATATAAATGGCGTAGGATACTTGTTCATTATGTTAGAACATGTTTGGGTTGATATATTGTGAATTGGAAGTGTTTAGATGAGAATTGGAGAGGAAATTGGATGATTTTCGCAGGAAAAATTATGGGTTTTCGCTGCCCATACGCGTATCAGGCAAGGCAATACGCATATTGGGTTGGGTAATACACGTATGGCAAGGAAGGAATGTAGGCATATCGCGTATGGGAGTGGGCAATACGCGTATGGAGTGAGGCAATACGCGTATTGAATTTTTAGTTGAACTTTTGGGAAAAAAAATCAGTCTCTGCCCATACGCGTATCCCTTTGGGCAATACGCGTATGGATGGGCGAGTGGGCAAGGCAATACGAGTATGGCTCAGGGCAATACGCGTATGGCTAGCATGATTGCAGAATTTTGTCATTTAGCAATTTCTTTCCCGATTTCGCGTCCGATGTCGCAACTTTTGATCCGTAACTCGGATTGAGACATTCGTGGTGTCGTTGGAAAGCTATTGAGATGTTCTTTCTTATTAAAATGGTTTTGAGATTTGTGGCCGATTTAATTATGTCGGGAATTCGGAAATGTGTCGTTTTGTCGACTTTTACCGTTTTAATGGTGTGTATTTGATGTGTTATCATGCAATATGTTTTTGATATATATCGTATGACTTGTGTGATGTTATATGATGTAAATGCATGCGATGAAATGTTGTGATGATGGTTTGTGGCCTAAGGGAAAGAAAATGCATTGTGTGGTGTTTGATTGTATATGCATGATTATGGATGTGTATATGTGTGCATTTGAATGTCATGAGTCATTGTATGCCAAGCATCATGATATGCATTCTTGTGATGTCGTGTACCCTAGTGGGTGTGAGCGACGAAACTGTTCCAGAGGGAATCCACTATAACATCGTGTGCCTTATACAAAGAGGTGTGAGCGATAATTATAGACGATCGTGTGCCTTATACAAAGAGGTGTGAGCGATCGGGTCGTGTGCCTTATACAAAGAGGTGTGAGCGATCCATAAACGTCGTGTGCCTTATACAAAGAGGTGTGAGCGACGGGGAACATCGTTTGCCCGACGGGGAGTTACACTAACTAACAAGCGATGATTCCAATAGTTCTTGAGTGAACTAGTGATGAGAATGATGGATGGATGGTACCACATTTGCATAGAGTCGTTGTGTCGGTCTCTTTGTATTTGCATAAATCATGAATGGATTGATTATGTGTGGAAAATCATGAATGGATTGATTATGTGTGGAAAATCATGAATGGATTGATTATGTATGGAAATTGTGAATTAATTGGGTATGTGTTGAGATTTATGTTTGAATTGGTGAATTGAGGTGCATATGTGATAAATGCCTTGGTTGTGAATAATATGTTTTATGTATAGACATAGGCTATGTTTTATGGGGACGCGGTACATTACGATGATTGTATTAATTATCTTTGGTATGCCTTATGTGTGAATATGTGATTATGTTGGTATAATTGATATATGCTATATGTGTTGGTATGTGATGCTTGTGGTGAGAACAATATGCATGTGAATTTATCTGTGTTTGCGTATTATTATGCAATCTTGATTTAGTTGTTATTTCTCACCCTTCTGCTGTGGTTTGTTGCTCTACGAGGCAATTGCAGATTAATAGATTTGGAGTCTTTTGTGAAGATTAGTCCTCCGTCCATTGTCGGTCTGTCTGCTCTGATACGTAACACGGGAGTCGGGGAACGCTTTTGTCGTATATGTGTACATTTGTTGAATATATTTTATAGTACGTTTGTATGTATATTTTGACGTTATAAAACAATTTATTTTGTAAAACAAGTCAGTTATGGATCTTTCCGCTTTATTCCATAATTGAACTTTCCTTTTATATGGAAAAGTTTCCCTTTGAGGTTATTCCATTTTGTGTTATGTATCAAATAATTGAGCAGGGATTGTGTTTTCTTTCTATAGGTGTGACATCCTTGTTTCTGTCGGAAAAATAAATTTTTATTTACTCTGATTTAATTATGTATTATTTATTCGCGATGGGAATTGGGGTGTTACATTTGGAGGCTGATCATGGCAGTAGCTTGTAGCCATTGACTTGGATAATTAAAAAGTGTCAAGTCAACTCTTCTTATCTTGACTCCATTCAATTCTGCAAGTTTGAATGCTCAGAACTTGGACTGGAATCTTGACTGGTTTGGAGTGTTGTAATCTGGTTCATGACACCTCAATGCATTGCATTAATGTTACCTTGCCAAGGTTGAATTTCAAACTTCATGTCATGATGGTTTTCACATGCCAAGTTGAATTCTTTGCCTCTTTGATCATGAACCAAGTGAGTCATCAGATCTTTTGTGTTTTTGGAAGATGACAAAGTTGGTAAAGTGACAAGATTTGAAGGGCAAAATCGTGTGGCACGAGTTTGGTCCTCATGCTGTCATGAAAAATCAAGTTTTCATGCCATGTTTCAAGGCTTGTAACTCCCTACTCAAGTTGAATTAGGATAAGTTCTTGTACATTTTGGAAAGCCCTCATGACATACTTTAACTTTGATGTCCAACAATGATTCTGTATCAGCATGGATCAAGGTGAAAAATGGCCTCAAAGTTGGTGAAAAACCAAGACAGATTATGTCCAAAATTTTCACTAAGTGTTGGAAAAAGTGGTCATTTTCATGTTTTTGTAATTTTGATCAATCCATAACTCAAAATCCATGATGATTTGGAATCTAATGTAGTTGACACTTGTAACATCTCAAAATTTGCCCTTTTGTTTTAGCATTAACTGGCTTATGTTTCATTGCATTCTTGCATTATCATCTTTGCATATCATTGGTTCTTAGCATGGGATCAAGGTATCTAACCTAATTCACAAGAAGAAGATGTTTTCCAGGGTTTCAGCAAAAGTTCATGTGTATTGTCCAAGGGGCTAGGAGGAGAGATGGTTCTTGACATCATCATTACTTGGGTCACAAAGAAGCCTTGAGCCTCAGGGCATCCTAATTTGTTCATTACCTCATCAAAAGATCACAATTGACAAGAAATTTCAAGGGAAACACACTTTCCTAGCATGATGGTTCAAATTAGGGTTTTGAGATTCCTGAGTTTAACACCACAACGGCCATGTTCTTTGAGTTTTTATCATCATCAAATGGCACATCTCATCATTGTCTGACAGGATACACATCATACTCAGAGGAATTTGGATTTGGAGGATGTGCTAATTTCTCCTAGACTGAGGGTATAAAGCTAGGGTTTGCCATAAAATCAGTTTATTTCTGATTTTTGGGCAAAAACTTGATTTCATGGTATTCCTCATGTCCATAAGTGTCTAGGATTGGAGAATTGTCCATCAATTTGGTTCAGAAGGATTTCAATTGATCAGAAGATTGAAAATCAGGAGAATTGGGAATAAAGTCAACTGCGCATTGAAAAAAGTCAACTCGTGACTTTTTGAGGTCAACATTTTGATTTTCAAGTCAAATATGGCTCATGTATGAGATTTGATCAAGAAATATTCAAGGGTTGATGAAAAATCAAGAATTGTGAAAAGTTACTAAATTTGGTAAATTAGGTTTTTAGAAACTTACTATTTTTAGTAAGTTTTTAATCACTTTCTAAACCATTTTTCACCATGATCAAGGCCTTATTTGAAAACCTCGTCCACATGAAAGTTGTAGTATGAAACTTTCCCTTCAAAATGGGCACAAGAACCACGGCATTTGATTAATTTTTGATTGAGTTGTGGTGCCCTAAAGTTGGATACTTTCACCTTACAAAACTAAAAAAAACTTAGAATTTTTCTAAGTCTTTCTCTTGGCAAATTTGGAGACATGTTTTCATGGCCACATTACATTGTCTTCCAAGCATTATTTCCACTTGCATTAAACATCAAACTTGCTCTATGACATGCCAACTCTCCAATGAATATTCACTTGCTTAAGTTGGATAAAAATTCCACAAATTATGAAGGTTGGAACATGAAGATTTGCTTGCATAAAAATGAACATAATTGGCATTAATTCTGCAGCATCATGGCTGGCCCAGGACCATGCGCATGACCTCACATTCCCTTGCTAGAATGCCTTGCAAAATGTTGCCAAATGAAGACACACATGCCTTGTACCAACTTTGTACCTTAGTGAAATTGTTGCACTAAAGTGGAAATTGATATTTTGCACAAAAAATCTGACATCACTCTGTTTCCACGTGCCAAGCCCCCCATATACCCATTCCATACTTCATTTTCATTAAAAAAGAAAACTCTTCAAAAACCACATTCCATAGCACAAACCGAACCTACACCCATGTGCTTCTTTTTTCAAATTCTTCCATTCCAAACCAAAGCAACACGTCCCCAGACCTCCAGTTCCACTCCCTAACCTCAAACCAACCTTAAGCATGCCATATATAAGCAAAACATCTCCAAACCAGCCTCATTCACCTCATTTTTTCAGATCTGGATCAAACTTTCTCTCAAATTTCTCATCTTCGTTTCTCCCAATTTCTGAGATCTCTTGAGGTTTTCTTGGCTGAATCACTCACTACCAAGTGCAATCTTATTTTTTTATGCAAATTTCATCATTTGAAATCAGTATCAGAGGCTCTACAAGTTCATTTTTCCTCTTCATCGGGTTAGGATTGGTTGTATATTTCTAGCAATTTTCTGAGCAAAGCAAGCCAAGATCTATAACTTCCAAGTGATTCTCAAGTTTTCCAGATCATTTTTCACAGTCAGATCTTGTTGAAAAGGAGCAACGGACTCTCTCCGTTAGGTAACTTCTCATGATCCCTCTCTCATGCTTAGATCCAAATGATTTAGGGTATGGAATATTATGCTCATGCATTGCATCTGTGGAAGCCTGAAATGATGGCATTGTTTGAATCCTTGAGTTTAAGGTTGATGTCATTGTTGAATGTGTGTTGATGTGTTTGAACCCGCATCTTTGAGCTTATTTTTATCTGTGTTAGGATGTGTGTTTTGAGGAATAAATGTCACCATGTTGATCTATGAATTTTTCACTTCAATTTGATGTTTTACTTTGCTCGATTTGGTTGAGTTTTCATGGAGAAATGGATGGGGGAAGTTGATGTGTTGATGTTGCGTTTGCTATGGCATTCACGATGCATGGGTGTATTAATTAGGGTTTTATGGAAGAAGATGATTAGGTGGCATGCTTTGAATGGATGATTCTGTTGTTTGTCTTTTTCTCACTTAAAAAAAGGTGACAGATTGATGAATGTTCCCACATGACCCTATGTTGCGTTACTTTTTCTTCTTTTTATTTTATTTCATTTTTTAAAACATTCTAGTGACATATTATGTTGAGTCCTTGGTCCCAGCGCTTTGATTTTCACACCCTCTGGTTTTGAGCCCAAACGTGCGTGGTTTGGTTTTCTCTTGTGTTGGATTTTACTGAGTATACCCACCTCCCATTGGTTCTTCTTTTATTTTATCTTTTTTCTTTTATTCTATATTTGAATTTTATTTTAATTGATAAAACATTATAAAATTCCACAAAAAAAAATTTCTGATCATTTAACATGTTGACTTATTTTTCAATATTTTTATTTTATTTTTAATTTCTTTTTCCTATTTTATTTTGAATTAAATTGGTGACGTATTTCCAATGATACCCTTCATATAGGGTTAGGAACTTTTATGACTTTTGCTCACCATTTGAGACCAATCTCTTGGATACTTTTAGACCATCATATGAGGGTGTTTTGATACTGATTTGATGATGGTTTGAGTTACCTTTAGTGACTTGCCATTCAACTTTTATGGACCCTTGATCCTTGCTCGATTATGTGGATATCTTGACTTGTGGAACACTTTTGAACATGCTCTTGAGCTAGTTCTGTTCCAATATTTTTGCACATTTTAATTGGATGTTTAAGCTTACATTTTATTATTTTTTGGGAATTTATTGGATCACCTTCCTATTTTTGGTTGATACCTACTTGTGGTTTGAATTTGATTGAAGCATGCTTGGATACTTGACCTAGTTTGGATGCTTTTTGATTACTTGTGATTGAATGATGCTTGAGATGATTATTTGGTGTGATGATGTACTGTATTAGCTTGTTTTTGGCTTTGTATTGATCCTCATTTGTCCATTTTTCTATTTGTTCTTGATTTTATAAGTTGACAGTATCTTGACTTGAATCCTTTGGTGTGCTTGACCTAATCTTGTGAGATGTGTTCTTGTATGATCCAATCAATGCATGAGGGCTTTTGTTTGATTTGAATGACATGTTTGAGATTCTGGTCCTCTTGGTTTATGGTTCATTATGTGACATTTTCTCACTCTTTGCCTCACATGATCCTTTGTGGCTTGCATGAATGATATAAGTGAATGCTTTGTCTAGTTTTGATGCATGTCTTGAATGTGATGCTTAATGATTCATATTGATTGATTGGAGTTTGATCTTGGTTTGTTGATGGTGCATTTGCTACTGCCCCTTGGATTCATTGCCTTGTTTCCATCTCATATGATCATTATGTTTTGATTTGTATGATGCATATCATTATCATTTGACTTGTTGCTTCTTTGACTCATAATGCATCATGATGTGAAGCATTCTTACATGTTTGAATTGGATGATTATGACATGAATTGAATTCTGACTTGGATCTATTTTCATCTTACCTTGTCCATGTCATCTTTGTGTGAGGCTTAATGATGTCTAATTGTGCTTCTTAGGCAAGTTTGCTTGCATCCTTTCTCGTTTGCTCTTACTTGCTTACTTGAGCTTTCTTGTGTGACCTTTTGAAGCATGATTAATGATATGATTTGAGTATGATGTGAATGACGTGCTTGCTGCCCCATCTTATTTCTCATCTTATACCTCTCTCTCTCCTTCATCTCTTTCACTCTTTCTCTTCCCATGAGTCTCAAGACTTATTTAAGTCTTGGATTCACTCCCTTAGAGCTACCTAGTCCAACTTAATTTCCGATTAAGCTTGGAGTAGGATTAGCATTAGGCTTCCACTTTGCATGCTAACTTAGGTAGATGTTTCCATTTTTAACTCAACTATAAGGTCACCTTTGCATGATAACATTAGGAACAATTAGTTTCCCTTTAGTGTTTTCTTTTCCTTTGAGTCTTCTCTTCTCATCTCATAACACTTCTAAAACACTTAATAAAAGTTAACGTGTATTGGGCATGAGCCTCGCATGTGGGAAGTGAGGAATGAGGGGTTTCCTCTCATTTTTCTAGAGTGTTTAGTGGACGTTCCATTTTGGAACGATTTGCTAAGCATTCGTTCCTATATCATAGACTTCGGTGCAATGCAAGTTACGAACTAACTTCAATCCACTTCTGTCTAAAAAACACAAAAACAAATTCAAACCTTTTTATCCTTCAGGATCGTTCAAGTTCAAATCATTTTTAGAAAAGAGCACGTTACTTTGGTCTCGTCGCAAACAGGCATCGACCCTAACTGTCAGACGCGAACTTAACGTCGCTCATAAAAAACACTAACCGACCTCGTTAGGTCGAACTACGACTGCTCTGATTTCCTCTCTCTAATCCGATTGAGGATACGTAGGCACAAGACGGCGATGTCTTGGCGAGAAACCTCCCCCCTTAGTTCGTGTCCGAACTACGTTGACTCTGACTTTCCCATTGCACGAGGGAATACGTAGGCATAGGACAAGCGATGTCCTATCGAGTCACTTCTTTTTCTTTTCTTCTTCGTTTCTTCACTCTTCTCCGTTCCCGTTCCTTTTCCTTTCCAGTAGCGGCCGAGTTCCAGACGAGACACCCTTTGATCGAGACAACAAGCGTGGATCCCATCGAGTACGATGGACGCGTGGGGGTGCTAACACCTTCCCCTCGCGTAACCGACTCCCTTACCCGTTTATCGTAGTCGTAAGACCATGTATTTTCCCTTCCCTCAGGTTTACGCAGTGTTTCATTTCCCTCTCTTGGGATAAATACACATTGCTGACGACTCTGTTTTTGCGCCACTTTCGCGTTTATACCATGGATGAAAATCCTCGGGAGCGACAGCTGGCGACTCTGTTGAGGATTGGTTGACCTCTTGCTGGTCCATCCTCTATGCGAGTCAATCCTAGCGCTTGTCTGTTTTTATTTCATTGGGTGTTTATTGTTGTGCTTTATTTTGTTGTATATTACTATTACTGTATTACTGTATTTTACTGCATTTTATTGCATCGCATTGTTATCATGTGCTGAACTGTGATGTGCTGTACTGGTTTCTCTGTTTGGCGAGTTGGGATTCTTTGAGAGATAAGCCCAATACACATGCTTGAGTATACACCTAGGACTAGAGTGGAAAGTAGTGGGACCTACGCGCCGTCTTGGTACGTTTGGTGTTCACGAAATTCACATCCAGACAAGGCTATCTTGGGAGATATTCTGACGTGCGTGTCTTGCACATTTCAGGGTGTTGATCAAGAGAGCTGTCTCCTCTGGCGACTATTTATCCGAGGACTCAGGAACGCCTCTCCTCCCGACATGTGATAATGGCATACCAGAAATGGCAAACCCATTACACTTGTCGATCCGAGGACCCAATGCTGGGAACTTGCATAGGATGACCTTATTTTGGGGAGAATCAGTGGACGACCTCTTTGTTTGGCGATAGTATTGTACCCCGAGGGATGAATGTACTATTGCTTCTCAAATCGAGAATTCGAGACTGAGGATCCCGATTTCTAGAACCCACATGTGAGAGGGGATGGGTGTTTGCAGGTCTGCAGGTAACCGAAACCTTCAACCTACCCGGTTTTCTGGATTTCTCGTCAGTGTATAGTTATTTACCTGGTTTTCTGGTTATCTCAATGGTCCGATGTTCTGGAATTTTGGTTTTATGGGTTGTGGTTCTTGTTCAGTTAACAACACATCACATGTCCAGAGCAGTGATACCTTGATCCCATGTCTGTTGCATCTGCATCATCATTTTCGCATACATGTTCTTGTATTTCCAAGGGATATTAATTTTGAGACTAGCTGCAGAACATTTCCATCTTTTTCTTGTGGTTTCTACGAAAAAAAACTTGAAGCAAAACAAAATGATTCCTTGGAAATATTCTAACATGGCATTTGCATTGCATACTCATTTGCATAACAGGTGTTTGAAGCTGGTTATTCTCATCCTGATCTGGTCTTCTTCAGAATTTCAAACTTAACTCTTCAAAGAAGCTGGAAGCGGATCATGGATCAAATTCAAGTAGAGTTGAGGGATGTACGAAGCCAAATGGGCCAGTTTATAGGGAACATGCAAGCTCTGATTCAAGACCAGAAAGTGCTGAAGGAGGAGGTCAACCAATTGAAGACTCAGATGAATCTGGTTATGGAGGTCGTGAGAGGTGTGCTAAGCAAAGACAATACTCCCATGCCTGAAGCTGCGGCTGGAATTGTCTCTCCTCTATTGTTTGAGGGATCTCTCCCAAAGAGTGAGCAGATTGCCACTGTGACTGTCCCGACTGTATCTCAACAGTAGAATCATGCTCCACGCCAGCAGCAATTTACGCCTAAACAGAACCGACATTTCAATGCTCCACCAGTTCCATATTCTTAGCTATTACAGCATCTCCTTCAGCTGCAACTGGTATAGAAAAGGACTCTGGCTCCTCTTACGGTATTTCCCCACCGGGTTATGACGCAAGAGCCCACTGTGATTTTCACTCTGGTGCGCCGGGGCATAATGTGGAAAATTGTAAGGCCCTTCAGCATGTTGTCCAGGATCTGATCGATTCGAGGAAAATTGAATTCACGCCGAGCGGCGTAAGCATACAAGGTGGTCCCACTCTAGTTGTTGAAAAAGAAGTGGATATCCCTATGGCCTCTCCCAAAGATACATCAAGTCAGGGGCATTTCTTGCAGTCCTTGGTCTTAGAATCCCCACGTCCGCAACTGCTGCCTACTCCTCGATTAAGTCTGAGGAGAAAAGCGCCTGAGCCAGAGGAGTACGCAAATCGGAATCAACAGCAGAATAGTTCCCAAGCGGGTCGACGGAAGCCAAGAAACAGACAGTTTGCTATACTACCAAGGTTGTATGGTCAGATATTGCCAGATTTGGTTAAAAGAGGGTTCACTGTGCCAAGGAAACCAGATCAGATCATTCCTCCATATCCACCAGGGTTTAATGCCAATGCTCGATGTGGATACCATGCTGGGGCACGGGGGCATTCAACTGAGGATTGTAAGGCGCTCCTGCACAAGGTGCAAGATCTGATTGATGCAGGGGTCATTACTTTCACTGCGGAGGGTATGCATTTCAACTGAAGCTTCCCAAGTGGGCACTTGGAACTGTGAGTATGTCATCCAAAGCAATCAATCCAGACGGAGACAAGTCTCCTCAACAATGGCAATCTTCGGATTCTTCACTGCATTTTCATATGTAGCTTTCATTTTGTTTGTTTAAACACTATCTGCATGTAAAACCTTGTTTGTGTTTTGAATGATGATTTTAATGCAATGAATGTGTTGTTCTTGAAGTAATTTACTTTTATACACTCATATCATGTTTATATGCACTGCAATACCAACTTTTCTTGGCTAAACTCTTTGAGGGAGGATGATGAAGTGAAAAATGCAAAATCTTTGGTTGTGTGCTTTTGGATAAAACCCTGTTGAGGATGTACAGGCATTGTTTCAAATCCCTAAACACTGGAGATATAAGGGAGATAGACCCTCGTTAACCCCTTTGAGCCTTGAAGTAGGAGTTTCTTTTGTACGAAAAAACCTTCACATTTAACCCAGGGGCAGGGTAGGCGTCAGTTAATTTGACCGAGCATTCAAATTTCAAAAGGAGTGTGCATCTGAGGATCCATTACCTTCTATTCCACCATCAAGAGGTCAAAAGATGTCAAAAGATGCGGATGAGCCTTGCATGTGGGAAGTGAGGAATGAGGGGTTTCCTCTCATTTCTATAGAGTGTTTAGTGGACGTTCCATTTTGGAACAATTTACTAAGCATTCGTTCCTATATCATAGACTTCGGTGCAATGCAACTTACGAACTAACTTCAATCCACTTCTATATAAAAAACACAAAAACAAATTCAAACCTTTTTATCCTTCGGGATCATTTAAGTTCAAATCATTTTCAGAAAAGAGCACGTTACTTCCGTCTCGTCGCAAACAGGCATCGACCCTAACTGTCAGACGCGAACTTAACGTCGCTCATAAAAAACACTAACTGACCTCGTTAGGTCGAACTACGAATGCTATGATTTCCTCTCTCTAGTCCGAATGAGGATACGTAGGCACAAGACGGCGATGTCTTGGCGAGCAACCTCCCCCCTTAGTTCGTGTCCGAACTACGTTGACTCTGACTTTCCCATTGCACGAGGGAATACGTAGGCATAGGACGAGCGATGTCCTATCGAGTCACTTCTTTTTCTTTTCTTCTTCGTTTCTTCGCTCTTCTCTGTTCCCGTTCCTTTTCCTTTCCAGTAGCGGTCGAGTTCCAGACGACGACACCCTTTAATCGAGACAACAAGCGTGGATCCCATCGAGTACGATGGACGCGTGGGGGTGCTAACACCTTCCCCTAGCGTAACCGACTCCCTTACCCATTTCTCTTAGTCGCGAGACCATGTCTTTTCCCTTCCCTCAGGTTTACGCAATGTTTCCTTTCCCTCTCTTTGGATAAATACACATTGCTGGCGACTCTGTTTCTGTGTCACTTTCGCGTTTGTACCATGGATGAAAATCCTCGGAAGCGACAACACTTTTGAAGTATTTCATGTTAACTTTCATTTGAGCTTTATATGGAAGAAAAAGGCCTTTGAATCATGTCCCAAGGTTTAGGAACATGTCTTGGTCCAAAGTCAAAGGTACAATTGACTTTTTTCTTCAAAACCCTAATTGTGGTCCAGATGAATTTGAAACTTGTGAATCAAGCTTCTTGGATCAATCCATTGATGTAAATGGATCAATATGGTGTATTTGAGGCCCTCAAATCACGTCTTGAGGTTTTGGCTCATGTCTTACCTCAAAAGTCAACTTAGGGGTGAATTAGGTCAAGAAACCCTAATTCTAGATTTTTTATGAGTGCTTCCGCTGAGGTTAATTTGACTCTATGATCCATGAGGTCCCTTTAAGCTTCTTGAATCATGTTTTGAGGTATTGGCTCATACCCAGATGGAATTTTTCATCTGGAGGTCTTGGTCGACCAAAACCCTAATTTGGTGACACTGGCGATCTTTGAGGCTTGATCCACTTGGAATGTCGCAAATCTTATGCTGGATTCTTGATATGGGAGACCTCTTGATCCTTCATGGATGTTTGAGAGGTTAGACAAGTTTAAGATCATGTCATTTCTTGATTGATCCTTTGTCTAAGTGCACTGGAAGGGCTCAAACCCCTAATTCTTGATTCTAGTGAAAGCTCAACAATCTTTGAGGAGATTGATGAGGTATGATGGTACATCCATATTTTGGTAATGACCTTCATAATGATGGGAAATCTTGTGGTCAAAATTTGGGGTATGACATATATATCATGTTGTTCATGAGAATAATAAACAAGATTAAAACTCAAAAATGCATCATTCTCGTTGAAATATTGGAAGCTGTTACATTTTTTAAATAAACATTCTAGACATTCGGATATGTCCTAAGATATTTTCTAGGCTCATCTGACATATCCATATTATTTAAATAATCTTCCCAATCTTCTCGTGCAAACTCAACAGCCTCCTTCCTCAGAAGATTCCTGCGTTTTGACCTAGAAGTTTTCTTTCTTCTTTGTGTCCCAACAAAGGTTGTTGTAGAAGTATGTGCTTCTGAAGTTGTATGCTTGCTTGCAGATCCTTCAGTTGCTGCATTCTTTGTGTTTGCTTGAATTGCCGACTTAGCATTGTTTTCCTTATGAAATCTCTTTTTGGAACCCAAATTTGTTTCTGCTTATACATTTTTGTGTTCAGAAGATTAAGTGATTAAGAAAGTCAGTTTGCTAAGGGTTTTATAGAGTCTATTCATCCAAGTACCTTGAGTATTTATTGTTTTAATATTGATTAGTCAGATCAATCTTTTAACATTCTGACTCTTTGGAAATGATGTCTAGAGTTCAGTCCTATTAAGATTCTCTTAACAATTGTAAATGTTATTATCAACAAGTTAATTGTTAGTTTTGTTCATCTTCTTACTTCATTTATGCTTTTATCATAAAATATTAGAGAAAAGTAAAAGATTGCACATGTAAAAATATAATGGTCAAAACAGTTGTTTCATTAATCATTTTAAAGGATTACAAAAAGGAATTGGAAAGTACTAAGAATATTACTAATCTAACTCCTCCATGGCCTTATAACCAACCCAGTTTTCCCAACTGATGTCAGGCTCATCTTCATCCACATCCTCATCTTCTGCTTCTGGGATAACCAGCTGATAAAACATCTCATTTATCCTCTTCTTTTTCTTCTTCATTGATTTTTTCATACCTTAATATTTACCCCTAAGATCCCACCTATCACATCATTTGCATCTCATTGCAATCACAAACATGGTTTCTCCTAGCTTTCACCTCCTTGGGTTTAACTTTTGTGTGAGGTCACCTAGCACTCATTGTGTTTTTCTTTTTTCCTTTATGTTTGTTCATGTTTACTAACCTTATTCAAAACCCAAAAATATGTGTTGTTGCTTTCATTTTTCTTGTTGTCTAAGCTCATATTTTGCAAGGGTGGATCAAGGCTCATTCAAGGTCGTCAGGTCAAGTATGTGTGGCCATTCATTCATGGATGAATTCGAGGAAACTTTTGAACTAATCTTGGTCAAACAAAATGGGATTGCTTCATTTTCAAGTTATCTAGAAAGGATGAGTCAAATTTAAGTGATTATGTTTGAAGATCATCAAAGGATCAAGATTGCTTCAAATTTAGGGTTTTGTACAAGTTCAAGATTATCTGGCATTGGTTCAAGAAGAATTCAAGATGACATAATTCATTCAAAGTTCAAGATTGACTCATTTTTTGTTCTAAGTGTGTTCCATATGAGTTTTTGAATCAAAATCAAAGCAAGACAATTACAATTCCAAGTGTTTTTCAAGCAAATATGTAGGGTGCAATATATAATTCAAGCCCATTCAAATTGTCTTCATTAAAATCCCAAGTTACAATTCCAAAAAACTAGTCCAATGCTATAAGAAAAATCAATACAAAGTCAAGTTCATTATAGAGGCCCATTTCAAATTACAATGCAAGGCCCTAACAAGTTACACAATAAAAAAAGAAGCAACATGATGTCATGAAGGAAAGTGTAAAACGCAGGACAAGCAAAACCAAAATGTTGCAATACATCATGAAGCACGAAAGAGCTACTACAAAGAGAACCAAAACGCAGTGCAAAAGACTCAAAATTCAGCTTGCAAGAATTGATCACAACTTCCACAACTGAGTTCAAATTACAATGCCAAAACAACTTTAAAATTTCCCTATAAATAAAGCCTTTAATTCACACTTGAGGGGAAGCTTTCACAAAAAATAAATTGTTGCAAAAAATGTCACCAAACTTCAACCATAGACCACTTCAATCTTCATCTTCAAACTTTCATTCAAACACAAAAAAAGTTCCTCACTTATCCTTCAAATTCGCGTGCAGAGCTTCAACAACTTTCACACATCTTCAACTTTCAAACCTTCCAAATTCATAAAACAAACTCAACATCACAATTCATAACCTACATCACACCATTCAAATTCATAACACAACTTCAACAACTCAAATTCAGAAGTAACGATTCTCGCAACACACTCGAATTCAACAGCAACAAGCAATAACATCAAGTAACACAAAAATAACAACTTCTGGCAATATCAACAATTCAACAACATCGCAACATTCAAATTCACGCACGCAAAAGAAGAGTAAAAGCAAAAACATTTCATACCTGAATTGGCTTCAAGTTTCACTTCGTTTGTTGTTTTGATTTGCGGATTCGACGAGAAATTGTGAAGAAATATTGTTGGATTTAAGTAGAGCAGAGAGAGAGAGGCAAATGATTCTAAAGGGGAGTGAGTCATCGCGGCCGCCGCCTTGAGGCGTCTCTCGCGGTGACGTAGTTGTTGCTTTACAGGCGCCGTGAGAGGAGGAAGAAGAAGGAAGTGTGAAGCAAATTGTTTTTACTAAGAATTAGAGGATTTCTTATCCCACCCCTTGCCCTTCTTAGCCACCTAACGAAATTCCTTTTATGCCCCCTGCTTCCGGAGATACACATCTGGACGCACCTTTTTTTTGCCAAAATTTGGTTGTTTCCAGAGCTACATCTACAGAAGCATTTTCTATTGGTATACGCTGAGGAAACTTCAAAATAATTCAGTTCAGGGAAAATTTCAGAGTTGTAACTCCGGAACATCTGAGCGCCAGATTGTTCCGTAGATACAACTCCGGAAGTTTTTGCTATATTTTAAACCTGCATGATCACTCCCTTATTGTTGTATTTTCTTCTTCCATACTCACTTCACAAACCTAAAAAAACCTATACTATCAAAATCATTTTCACTCCAAAACTCCAACTTTTTCGTCCAACAAATCACAGGGAGCAAGTGAAGATCGAATTTCAGGTAAAAAAATCCCTTTTTGTCCACTACATTGCTCACATTAATCATCAATCTTTTGGAAAAAAAGTGACGTTGCTTCCGGAGCTGTACCTCTGGAACGTGTTGAAGATGAACACTTCCAGATGTACATCTCTGGAACGTCTCAGTCTGGTTTTTTTACAGCAGCTTCGTAATTTTTGCTAATTTTCCTTATTGTTTACAAATAGATATGGTGCACCCCGATAACATTTCAAAAGAATTAGTTCCTTCAAACGATGTTTCTCTGAATGTTCAAGGGGTTGTCGTAAAGTCGGTAGATGTCGGCGTTGACTTTAATAACAAGCAAGAGTTTGATGATTGTGAAAGCATGCTCACATGGATTCATAGGACTGCAACAAAACTTGGTTTTGGTATGGTTATAGGAAGGTCGAATAATGGTTCGAAAAGAAGAAACGCTTTTGTTAATTTGTTCTGCGAAAGAAGCGGTAAATATCAAATTCCTCTCCGAAAATTTAAGAGAGAAAACACGTGTAGTAGAAAATGTAAGGGTCTGTTTAAGCTTCGTAGTTACATGTTGAGTAGCAAAAAGGGAAAATTTAGTGTTATTTGTGGTTTGCATAACCATGATTTGTGCTCAAAGTTACAAGGTCATCCTAGTGTATGTCGGCCCAAGCCAGAAGAAAAGACATGTATTAGTGACATGACCTTGAATCTTGTCCAACCGAAAAATATACATGTCACATTGAAACGGAAGGAACCTGAAAATATATCAAATATAAGGCAAGTGTATAACATTCGATACCGCACTAACAAGGCGATTAGAGAAGATAGAAGTAAGATGCAACAACTGTTGAAATTGTTGGATGATAACAATTACGTGTCCCGGTACAGAACTTGCGACGATGGAGTTACGGTCCGAGATATTTTTTGGACTCATCCGGATTCGATAAAGTTGTTCAACACGTTTTCGACAGTGCTCATTCTTGATTCTACCTACAAGACCAATAAGTATAGACTTCCTTTATTTGAGATGGTGGGTGTTACGTCTACCGAGAAGACATATATCGTTGGTTTTGCTTTTCTCAAGTGTGAAAAAGAGGACAATTGTACATGGGCACTGGTGTCGAAATGGATGACCTTCCCTGATATGGGTCATCTTATTGCAGTTGCATATGATATAGTGTGCATTGACTTGACGCGATACGGGTTTTTATAAACCTTTTTTTCACTCCGCACCGCACCACCTCAAAATCCAAATGATCACATCATGTGTATTGGATGGCTTGCATAATCAAGAAATTTTGCACAAGTTTACTTGAAATCGAGATGCCCCATACCACCTACATCACCAGAATGGGTGACTCATTCAACCCTAAATGCCGAGACGTGGCCGGATCGTTTTGTTGAAAGGATGCACGAATACGAAAGATTGAACAACATTGAAAAGGAATCGAATGCGGAAAACTCCAAAGGGGTGCCACCATTTGATTTAGCCGACGACACTTGTTTTGATTCGTTTTGAATTCTTGTATAATCGGACGACTAATTATAAAATTTTAAATGCAAAATAGTCACATTTTATTCTCATGCCTTATTTTTGCACATATGCCTTTTATTTGTCAATTATGATGTCCTTCTATATTGAGTTCTATTTTAAAAATGTAGCAGGGAAACTTTCGGATATGTATCTACGGAAGGTTCTTAATTATGCAATTTCAGTGGAAGTTCCGGAGATACATATCCGGAACCAATACTTATAGGGTCGTTCCGTGGATATAGCTCCGGAAACAAGTTTAACAGAAAATGGTTGGTCCATATTCACCTAGGTTTTCTATAAATTTGGGATTTCATTTGTTATCTTTCACATAAATGCAAAAATACCTCAATTGATTGAAATCAAGATTCGTTGGTATGTTTCAAGTGTCTCCTTTTCCGACAACAAAACACCCGGGAGGACGTTCAAGCTCATGGTTCTCACCCCACCTCGCTGATATCATAGACGAGATCCAATATCGCTTACTTTACAATGACAAACGAAAGGTTGTGAAGCTTGAATATCGTTCACCTACAGTTGAAAATGACGGGAACGTTGTTTACAGCAAGTTTGTGCTCAAGAATCAAGACGATGTTAGAGCGATGTGGCGAATGTATTTCGGTTTCGAAGAGAAGATTCCGCTCGAGTTTGAGGTGACGGTCCGAAGAACGGTCGATGACATCTTAGAGATGTGCAGGCGTCCACCGGGCTATTAAAATGTAATATTTAAATTTCTGTCAAAATCATCAATGTAACACCGATTTTATTTTATGAATGTTGATTTTATTGTTGCAATGTTGATTTTATGGTATTCTGTTTCTGGGTTTTTTTCCATAAATGTGAATACGAAAGGATTTCGTAGATGCATCAACGGAATAAAATAAAATAAAAAGGTGCGTCCGGAGATACAGTTCCAGAATCAGGGGGCATTTTAGTCAGTGCGCATGGTGACTAAGAAGCCCAAGGGGTGCAGTAAGAAATTCTCGAGAATTATTGTTCTCCTTTCCACATTTAAAATTGTCATTGAATTGGCTTGGGCTTAGGCCCATTGTGAAATCCTACACACACCTCCTAGTGCACGGTATACTCCCTTCTCTCTTTAATTTTTTTTTCTTTTTTTCTTTTAATTGTTTTATATTTAGCTTTTGTTATATTTTTTTTTTGTAGAATTTTTAGCATTTTCTAGTTTGTATTTTGATTTCATTTTAAATTTTGTGATTCATATTTTTTCATCAATACTTTGTTTACCTTTTTTGTTTTATTTTTATCATTGGTTGATGAAAATCTAAACAATCATGGAGTGATGATTTCAAGGATGATTGAATCTTCAATATTTTAAATATGTTGTTGAATGATTATTAGATCATTCTTGACACTTTGAGGTATTGATAGGTTGCCTTTGGTTGATTATACTTTGAAACTCTTGATTAAAGATGAGACCATTATCTTTTTGTGTGGCATAGCTTTAAGAGAGTGATTCTTGTATCATTTCTCTAGCATGTTTTAACACATAGATTTTTATTGACCTGCCTTAGAAAGGTGAGACTTTTACATAAGTACGCTTACAATTGCTTAACCTAGCGCTAAATTGGTCCCGATTTGAGAAATAGATCATGCGATTGTTAACCAGTAACAACTAACTTCTAACATATAACTTTACTTTATTACCCTTTATTTTTTCGCAATTTATTTCTCGTCATTTACGTTTTGTTTATTTATCATTCATGCACTTTGTAACACCCCGATTTATTTTATTATTTTTCGTAATTGGAATTATATGTTGTTGTGTATCTGTGTGTGGTTGTGTTTGGGGTTGCCCTTAGTATGGGGTAGCGACCTCAAAATTATAGGGATTAAGATGTTGGGGGTGTGTGACCAATTAGGTAGAACTTGGTGGTGTGGTGAGAATGGTTATTTGGTTAATATTATTATTTTAAATTATTAAGGAATATTGTTATTATTATTTAATTAGTAAAATAATAATAATAATAATAATAATAATAATAATAATAATAATAATAATAATAATAATAATAATAATATTGAAAAAGTAATAATAATACTAATAATAAAAGAATAATAGAGAATAGAAAAGGGAATTAGGGGAGAGAATTCATTCAGTACGTGAAAAGCAGGGAAAGAGAAAGAGGAGAGCTAGGGCAAAAGGGAAGAGAAAAGCCATTGTTGAGGCCGAGGTTTTTGTCCAAGAACTCTAAGGTAAGGGTGGGGTTCTTTAATCTCTAAGGGATGCATAATATTTGTATGAGGGTAGATAAACTTTTAGGATCATCCTTATGTGTTGTTTGCGTTTATTTGGGGATTGGGGTTTCACGTATCGAAGGTATGGATAAGAGGAAAAATGCATAAGTTTATCGGTTGAATTGTGGCTTATGTATTCCTACTTATTTGTATGTTAATCGGTGATTATATGTGTGTTTTTGGGGCTGTTTGGGAGTAGAATCGGAGAAGGATTGGGGTGGAATCTTGCTGAAATCGCAACTGCAGAATCGCGCTGTTCGCTGTGCGAATGAAAGTTCGCTGGGAGAATGTTTACCCCAGATTCACTAAGCAAATGAGGCAGCGAGCGGAAGAAAAGAAGAGAGATTTTGGAATGTGTGGTGGGGAAGTTCGCCCCAGGTTCGTTGGGCGAACTCCTGGCGAACACAAGTTCGTTGGGCGAATGAGGAGCGAAGAGAGAAGAGAAAATTTGACTCTCGGGTTTTTGTATGGGAGGGGTTGTTCGCTGGGGACTTTTCTAGGCGAACTTCTAGCGAATGAAAGTTTGCTGAGCGAACTCGCAACGAGCATGACAGTGTTGTTTTGCTGCTGTACGGACAGCATTTTCGTAACTTTTAAGAATTCATAACTTTTAATCCGTATGTCTGTTTCAGTCGTCTTTCGAATCGCTAGAAAGATGGGTTCATATAATTTTTTATAAAATTAGTTTCAATACCATAATTCCAACTACTCAATGCATTAGTAGGGTTTTTTTGTGTATGTGTTAGGTGTTGTACGTTGAAATGGTGAAATTGGTTGTGTGGATGCGCGTTGTAACTATGGATTGTATTTGTTGCATGTTTTAACAGGTATATACTGCGTGTTGGATAGTTATGGTGTGATATATTGGAGTATTATTTAGTCATATGCATTTTTTGTCGTTGTATGTTGTTGTTGTATGCATGCCATGTTGCATAAGTTGTGCGATGAGTCGTGTGCCCATGTGGAGTGTGAGCGTCTCATTCGGATTCTTTGAGATAGAATCGTGTTGATGTTGTTGTTGTTGTTGAGGTGATCGTGTGCCCATGTGGGGTGTGAGCGATCACGGATGTCGTGTGTCCATGTGGGGAGTGTGTGATCACGGATGTTGTGTGCCCATGTGGGGTGTGAGCGACTTATATGGAAATTCTGACGGGAATTATGATCATGAAAAAGGGATCGAATTGGTACCACATGCATTGAGTCGAGTTATGGGTCTCATTGCATTACATCATATTGTATTGTATAGTGAATCGTATGATTATCTGTTGTGTGTGGGGAATTGGTAGTTTCGTTGATGTTGTGATGATAGGGTGAGTTGTATATGGATTATGCTCTTTTATACTTATCTTATGCGTTTCTTATGTTGATTTGAGAATCTCACCCCTTCTATTTGAATGTTACCTCTATGTGGGTAACGTGCAGATAATCAAGATTAGTGCAGAGTCGGAGTTAGTGAAGACGGAGTCTTCTCTTTTATTTCGTTGAGTCGGCGTCTGCTCTGATGTGTAACACTGGGAATTTGGAACGCTTGTCGTTATTTGTTTTATTATTTGTTATCCCTTTATTTACTTGATGATGATTATGTGGTATTAAACATGTTATATTCTCATTGAATTTTCGCTGCCATATTGAGGATTAATTAAGTATGTTTTATTTGTGATAATGATGTGTTACATGTCGTATGCATGAGCAAGTGTATGTTGTAAGGTAGCATCCTAAATGATTGTATGTTTCATTTTACTCTGATGTTTCGTTGCTATTCGACGCAGGGAATTTAGGGTGTTACATAGTGGTATCAGAGCATGTCGGTCTGTCCGGCCAAGTTGTCGAGTCGTTGTTGTGTGACAGTTGATTATTGTCGATGTCGTTTCCTTAACCATTGTGTTATGTTGTTGGTGTGTAACAGATTTAGAATGGCTGGAAGGAACGGTGTTGCTATTGCTGCTGCTTTGCAGGCTGTTGCTCAGGCGGTACAGATCTCGCCTCATGCGGGTGAAAATGACTAGCTTTGGAATAATAGTCTACCTACCTTCAAAGGAAGATATGATCCGGATGGAGCGCAGGCTTGGCTCAAGGAGGTCGAGAGAATCTTCCGGGTTATGGAATGTTCTGAGGCACAGAAAGTGCGGTTAGGTACTCATATACTGGCGGAGGAGGCTGATGATTGGTGGGTTAGCACTTGTCAACTGTTGGGAGCAACAGGAGAGGTAATCACTTGGGCTGTGTTCAGTAGGGAGTTCTTGAGGAAATATTTCCCTGAAGACGTTCAAGGAAAGAAAGAGATTGAGTTCCTGGAATTGAAGCAGGGTAACATGTCGGTTACGGAGTATGCCAAATTCTCAGATCTGGCTAAGTTTTTCCCTCACTACAGTGCGGCAACTGCTGAGTTTTCGAAGTGTATCAATTTTGAGAATGGACTGAGGCCTGAGATCAAACAGGCGATTGGTTATCAGCGAATTAGAAGGTTTCTAGATTTGGTGGATTGTTGTAGGATCTTTGAGGAAGATAGCATGGCTCGATCAGCTCACTATAAAGGACTGGCCAAGAGAAGGGGGAAACAACCGATGAACCGTGGGAAGCCTTATGCAGCTCTAGCTGAGAAAGGTAAACTGAAACACGTTGATAGCAAGAAGCCGAGTGGGGGAGGTGCCCCTGCTCCTCTTAAGTGTTACAGGTGTGGTAAGCTAGGTCATCGTGTTAGTGAGTGCACGAGTGATGTGAAGAAGTGCATCAAGTGTGGAAAGGCAGGACATTTGACAGGGACTCAGACTTCCAGTGATGATAGACTGATTAGAGGTACATGGTATATTAATAATACGCATTTGGTTGCTATTATTGATACTGGTGCTACTCACTCTTTTATTGCTGCAGATTATGTGAGAAGGCTAGGCCTTGTTGTTTCTCCCATGAAGGGTGAGATGGTTATCGAAACTCCTGCAAAGGGATCGGTGACCACTTCCCTAGTTTGTTTGAATTGTCCACTATCAATCTTTGATAAGGACTTTGGTGTGAATCTTATTTGGTTAACGTTGGGAGGTCTCGATGTGATCTTGGGTATGAACTGGTTGAAGTTCAATCATGTTCGTATTAATTGTTTTAACAAGTCGGTGCGATTTCTTGCTCCTGAGGAAGAGGAAGAAAATGGTTTTCTATCTGCTAGAGAGTTGAGAGAGCTCTTAGAAGAAGAAGCTCAAGTGCTTGCGTTGTTTGCATCCTTGTCAGTGGAGAGTAAGTCGGTGATTAATGAATTGCAAGTAGTGCGTGAATTTCCAGAAGTGTTTCCGGATGATATTGCTGATGTACCGCCATAGAGAAGTGAAGTTTGCTATTGATCATGTCCCTGGTACCAAACTTATTTCTATGGCACCATACAAGATGTCGACATCAGAATTAGCAGAGCTGAAGAAGCAACTGGAAGAGTTGTTAAAAAAGAAATTCGTGAGACCAAGTGTATCGCCTTGGGGAGCTCCAGTGTTGTTGGTGAAGAAAAATGATGGCAGTATGAGGTTATGTATCGACTACAGAGAGCTGAATAAAGTGACGATCAAGAACAAGTATCCGCTTCCAAGAATAGATTACTTGATGGATCAGTTGGTCGGTGCCCATGTGTTTAGCAAGATTGACTTAAGGTCGGGTTATCATCAGATACGAGTCAAGGATGAAGATATTCAGAAGACGGCTTTCAGGACCCGATATGGACATTATGAGTATGTGGTGATGTCGTTCGGAGTTACTAATGTACCCGGTGTATTCATGGAGTATATGAATCAAATTTTTCATGCTTACTTGGATCAATTTATGGTTGTCTTTATTGACGACATTCTAATCTATTCTAAGTCAGAAGAGGAGCATGCTAAACATTTGCAGATCGTGTTGCAAGTGTTAAAAGAAAAGAAGCTCTATGCTAAGTGCCATACCCCAAATTTTGACCACTAAGATTTCCCTTCATTGTGAAAATCATCATCATAATATGGATGGACCATCATGCCTCATTAGTCTCCCCAAAGATGGGTGAGCCTTCACTACAAACAATAATTAAGGTTTCAAGCCCTCTCAGAGCTCTTAGACAAAGGATCAATCAAGGAATGACATGATCTTCAACTTGTCTAACCTCTTAAACATCCCCAAGGGATCAAGAGGACTCCCACTTTCAAGGATTAAGCACAAGGCTGCAACATTCTGGGTGGATTAAGCCTCAAGATCGCTAGTCTCACCAAATTAGGGTTTGGTCGACCAGGGCCTCCAGATGGAAATTTTCCTCTGGGCATGAGCCAATGCTTCAAAGCATAACCTATGATGATCCAAGGGACATCATGAACCTAATCATCAAGTCAATTTAACCTCAGGGGATGCATTCACAAAAGATCAAGAATTAGGGTTTCTTGACCTAATTCACCCCTAAGTTGACTTTTGGGGCAAAGCATGAGCCAAGACCTCAATACATGATTTGAGGGTCTCTAATACACCACATTGATCCATTTACAACAATGGATTGGTCCAAGAAGCTTGAGCAACAATTTTCAATTTCATCAGAACCACAGTTAGGGTTTCGCGGAAAAAGTCAATTGTGACTTTGACTTTTGACCAGGACATGCTCCCAAACCCTAAGACATGATCCAATACACCCTATAACACCTATGAAATCAATCCATCAAGTTTTATTTATGTCAAGGACTTGATTTCATAGAGAATCGCACAGTTTGGAATTCATCTGACAAAAAGTCAACTGTGCACAAAAGTCAACTTTGACTTTTTGAGATTTTTCACAATTATGGTTCCTTAACCCTAAAATGATGTGAATGTGTGATTGGAATCATCATTAATCAAGAAAAATCAAGAAAAGTGGGATAACTTGTAAAAGGGGTAACCATAAAAACTTTGAAATTTTTCTAAGTTATGGAACAAAGTGGCTAGGGTACCAGCTTTGGAGGATCATAACTCCTAAACCATAAGGCCATTTTTCCCCATCTAAAGTTGGATTTGTAGCTCTCATGGCACTCTACAAAAGTTTCAAACATAACTCATTCCAATTCCTCATGGATTTTGAGTTATGGAATGATCAAAATCACAAAAAGTGAAAATGTCACTTTTTTCTAACACTTAGTGAAATTTTCACTAAGTCAGAATCTGCCTTCACTTTTTTCCAAATGTAGGGGCATTTTTCACTTGGATCCAAAAAGTATCAAAACCAGTTATGATCAAATAGTTGTTGTATCCTATGAGGGCTTTCCAAAATGGCCAAGAACTCCATCAAAGTCCACTTGAGCCATGAGATATGACAATGCCAATATGCCTTGCTGCAAACTGTCATGGCAAGGCAGGTTTGGGAGTTTTGCTCGATTTGTGATAAGTGCAAAATGTACCTATTTTTGTATATAAGTTTTGTTTCACTTATCATTACTTTGTGTTAAAATTGGTTGAATAAACCCCGCTTTGTGTGTAAATACGTTTACTTTACGTTTTCGGTGTATAGTGCGTTACCGTGTAAATATCATTGAGTTTAATCGATTTTGATTTATTTTTGTAGGTGTTCCAGCAATGGGATTTTTCCATATTCATAAAGAGCATTGAATAAGCTTTCCAACGCTTCAAACTGTGCGTCAATCGGAGTTACGGTTCAAGAGTTATGAAGAAAACAAATTCTGGTTTTCTGTCATACTCGCTAGGCGAGCCCCCGTAGCGAACACTCGCTAGCTTGTTCGCTAGGCGAACCGGGGCGAACGAAAAGTTCCAGAATCGTGAAAAAACTCAACAGAAAGGCGGTTTACGTTCGCCTAGCGAACGGGGACTCGCTAGGCGAACCTGGAAAAGCAGAATTGCCCATTTAAGCCATTTTTCATCATTTTTTAGTTATGGGTTTGATATTTTTAGTTCCAAATCCATCCAATAGCATTTTTTGACCAGAATTAGGCTAGAAAACACATTGGAGCATGAATTAGGATGATCCGGAGTTGAATCCTTCATGAATCGGAGCCGACAACTTTTGAGATGTTTGGTTTTTCTCCATTTCTTCTCTATGTATTTCTCTATTTAGTGGGTTATGTTTGTATTGTTACTCTAAACCTATGTACATGTATTGATCATGGTTGTATAATATATATGCTTTACAAATCATTATCGATGTCTTCCTTGATCTTTTTGCATTTATGTTTGGATTTGTGTTGTGTTAGAGATAAACATCATGAATCTTGATTAAGGATGGATATCTATTGTCTAGACTCTAGAGATAGATTTAGATAATAATCTTTATGGTGTCGGAACTTAATATCTTCCGTGTTTCGAGGCGTCGTGCGCGAGAGCGTCGACGAGAGTAATACGGTTGCTCTCTCAACTGTGCGTTAGACATAACCTTTGTTGTGAGCGATACGTGATGATTTTGATGAGTATTGTATGTTGAATGCGACCGATTGATAGGTTTACGTTTGTTCTGAGCAGTGTATATTCATGCTTGATAGGTTTCTTCTCTTCAAAGAATGTACTCTTTTTATGTTCATCTTTACTTTTCTGTTTGTTTTTACTTGTAAACTATTTTAATCAAAACTCATAAATGCGAGAGATTGTCGAACGACATTCTTTCCCTCGAACCGATCTCTGTGGACACGACATAAATCCCGGAGGGAATTCTTCCGAAAATAAATATTTTTGCTTGCTTGCCCTATTCTGCAACCAACAAAATGGCGCCGTTGCCGGGGATTGGTTTTGATATTGAATCGCATTGCGATAGTTTCTTTGTTTTTGAGTTTTGTAGATATCGTACATGTTGTATATTTTCACTTGTTTATATTGATACTTGTACATTTTGACGTTTGTTCAAGTGTTTGGTTAGGACGCTTGCTTTTGGTTGCGCGGTGAGACATCACCATGGCATGAATGAAGGAAGTTTCTAATTAACCACCGTAAAGGCGTCAAGCTTACGACGTAAAACAAGCATATTTTATAGTTTTTCTTTTCGAATGTTTTTGGTTGTTGTTTGCTCACAGATTTTGATTGACTTATTTGAGGATGCTTTTGTGATTTTCCAAGTTGGTTCGTTTCAACTTGCGGATGTATGGTAATGATTTTGTTAAGTTTTGTACACGCCTGAGGTATGTATTTATCGCTTTCTATACTTTAGCATATTCATGATACTTAGGCATTTTACAAACTTCCATGCCATCCATTTTTTTGTATACTTGTTCTTATTGTGAATCACTTTAGTTCCCACCTTTTTGTGAGGTGGCTTTCCATTGTTCATATATGCTTGGAGTACCGACATTCTTGTTTTACTGGATTTTATTATGTTGAATCTTTTGTTTGTGTTGATTATATGAATGCATGAAAAGGATCAAGGCAATTGTTTCATTTTGAGCACAACCACCTTAGCCAAATAGTCAATTCACCTTGTGAGTGTGTGATCATTTGTAACCCCTTTGAGCCTTTGGTCATTATCCATGTTGTTTGAGCTTGATGCTTGTCTATGAGTGTCAAATTCATATTTTTGTGTGGATCTTGATTGTTGTTTTTACTTGAGCCCTCAACTATGTGTTGTTGTATGGATTTTTTCCTTGCCTTAGAAAGTAGGGAGTATTCACATGATGGTGCGGTTGAATTCAAGTTGGGGAGAGGATGATTGTGTGTACTCATTGGTTGAATTCTATGAGGATTGAAAAAGAAAAGAAAAAAGTGAAAAAGAAAGAAAAAAGAAAAATCCTTGAAAAAGGAAACAAAAAGAGTTGCAATAATTGTGCTAAATAAGTATTGTGTGTTGTGTAGCACTTGGGATTTTGGAAGAAGTTGGTTGAAATTTTGTGTGTGAATCTTTGTGAGTTTTCACTCCCTTAGGTTTAGGCAAGTTTTTGTTTCAATTACCTTTAGAAATTGCCCCTTGTTTGTTTACCCGACCACGCTACAACCTTGAAAAGCCCTTGTGATTCTTGCCTTTGTATTTTCAATGTGAATTTGTGGATGTATGCATAATTTAGTCTTTTGTTTGCAAGATTGTTGTGTGAGTGAAAGAGCCTCATTTTGTGTTTTTCATCTACCGATGATTGTTTTTGCTAGGTGTGATTCACATTTGAACTTGTGTTGTTTTAGAATTTTTTGCATGACTTTTGTACTTTGTTTTTGTTTCGTGGCTATGTTATCATTGCAGTTTAGTGGTAAGTATTTACTTTTTGTGTGTACCATTTTCATTTGAACCATTCATTCATTTCCATTTTTCAAAACCTGTTGATTCGTCATTCTTTGGATATTGCTTGTGCATTTTCAAGTTTGTTTGATTCTTGTTTGAGGACAAACAACTATGTAAGTTGGGGAGAGTTTGATAAGTGCAAAATGTACCTATTTTTGTATATAAGTTTTGTTGCACTTATCATTACTTTGTGTTAAAATTGGTTGACTAAACCCCGCTTTGTGTGTAAATACGTTTACTTTACGTTTTCGGTGTATAGTGCGTTACCGTGTAAATATCATTGAGTTTAATCGATTTTAATTTATTTTTGTAGGTGTTCCAGCAATCGGATTTTTCCATATTCATAAAGAGCATTGAATAAGCTTTCCAACGCTTCAAACCGTGCGTCAATCGGAGTTACGGTTCAAGAGTTATGAAGAAAACAAATTCTGGTTTTCTGTCATACTCGCTAGGCGAGCCCCCGTAACGAACACTCGCTAGCTTGTTCGCTAGGCGAACCGGGGCGAACGAAAAGTTCCAGAATCGTGAAAAAACTCAACAGAAAGGCGGTTTACGTTCGCCTAGCGAACGGGGACTCGCTAGGCGAACCTGGAAAAGCAGAATTGCCCATTTAAGCCATTTTTCATCATTTTTTAGTTATGGGTTTGATATTTTTAGTTCCAAATCCATCCAATAGCATTTTTTGACCAGAATTAGGCTAGAAAACACATTGGAGCATGAATTAGGATGATCCGGAGTTGAATCCTTCATGAATCGGAGCCGACAACTTTTGAGATGTTTGGTTTTTCTCCATTTCTTCTCTATGTATTTCTCTATTTAGTGGGTTATGTTTGTATTGTTACTCTAAACCTATGTACATGTATTGATCATGGTTGTATAATATATATGCTTTACAAATCATTATCGATGTCTTCCTTGATCTTTTTGCATTTATGTTTGGATTTGTGTTGTGTTAGAGATAAACATCATGAATCTTGATTAAGGATGGATATCTATTGTCTAGACTCTAGAGATAGATTTAGATAATAATCTTTATGGTGTCGGAACTTAATATCTTCCGTGTTTCGAGGCGTCGTGCGCGAGAGCGTCGACGAGAGTAATACGGTTGCTTTCTCAACTGTGCGTTAGACATAACCTTTGTTGTGAGCGATACGTGATGATTTTGATGAGTATTGTATGTTGAATGCGACCGATTGATAGGTTTACGTTTGTTCTGAGCAGTGTATATTCATGCTTGATAGGTTTCTTCTCTTCAAAGAATGTACTCTTTTTATGTTCATCTTTACTTTTCTGTTTGTTTTTACTTGTAAACTATTTTAATCAAAACTCATAAACGCGAGAGATTATCGAACGACATTCTTTCCCTCGAACCGATCTCTGTGGACACGACATAAATCCCGGAGGGAATTCTTCCGAAAATAAATATTTTTGCTTGCTTGCCCTATTCTGCAACCAACAAAATGGCGCCGTTGCCGGGGATTGGTTTTGATATTGAATCGCATTGCGATAGTTTCTTTGTTTTTGAGTTTTGTAGATATCGTACATGTTGTATATTTTCACTTGTTTATATTGATACTTGTACATTTTGACGTTTGTTCAAGTGTTTGGTTAGGACGCTTGCTTTTGGTTGCGCGGTGAGACATCACCATGGCATGAATGAAGGAAGTTTCTAATTAACCACCGTAAAGGCGTCGAGCTTACGACGTAAAACAAGCATGTTTTATAGTTTTTCTTTTCGAATGTTTTTGGTTGTTGTTTGCTCACAGATTTTGATTGACTTATTTGAGGATGCTTTTGTGATTTTCCAAGTTGGTTCGTTTCAACTTGCGGATGTATGGTAATGATTTTGTTAAGTTTTGTACACGCCTGAGGTATGTATTTATCGCTTTCTATACTTTAGCATATTCATGATACTTAGGCATTTTACAAACTTCCATGCCATCCATTTTTTTGTATACTTGTTCTTATTGTGAATCACTTTAGTTCCCACCTTTTTGTGAGGTGGCTTTCCATTGTTCATATATGCTTGGAGTACCGACATTCTTGTTTTACTGGATTTTATTATGTTGAATCTTTTGTTTGTGTTGATTATATGAATGCATGAAAAGGATCAAGGCAATTGTTTCATTTTGAGCACAACCACCTTAGCCAAATAGTCAATTCACCTTGTGAGTGTGTGATCATTTGTAACCCCTTTGAGCCTTTGGTCATTATCCATGTTGTTTGAGCTTGATGCTTGTCTATGAGTGTCAAATTCATATTTTTGTGTGGATCTTGATTGTTGTTTTTACTTGAGCCCTCAACTATGTGTTGTTGTATGGATTTTTTCCTTGCCTTAGAAAGTAGGGAGTATTCACATGATGGTGCGGTTGAATTCAAGTTGGGGAGAGGATGATTGTGTGTACTCATTGGTTGAATTCTATGAGGATTGAAAAAGAAAAGAAAAAAGTGAAAAAGAAAGAAAAAAGAAAAATCCTTGAAAAAGGAAACAAAAAGAGTTGCAATAATTGTGCTAAATAAGTATTGTGTGTTGTGTAGCACTTGGGATTTTGGAAGAAGTTGGTTGAAATTTTGTGTGTGAATCTTTGTGAGTTTTCACTCCCTTAGGTTTAGGCAAGTTTTTGTTTCAATTACCTTTAGAAATTGCCCCTTGTTTGTTTACCCGACCACGCTACAACCTTGAAAAGCCCTTGTGATTCTTGCCTTTGTATTTTCAATGTGAATTTGTGGATTTATGCATAATTTAGTCTTTTGTTTGCAAGATTGTTGTGTGAGTGAAAGAACCTCATTTTGTGTTTTTCATCTACCGATGATTGTTTTTGCTAGGTGTGATTCACATTTGAACTTGTGTTGTTTTAGAATTTTTTGCATGACTTTTGTACTTTGTTTTTGTTTCGTGGCTATGTTATCATTGCAGTTTAGTGGTAAGTATTTACTTTTTGTGTGTACCATTTTCATTTGAACCATTCATTCATTTCCATTTTTCAAAACCTGTTGATTCGTCATTCTTTGGATATTGCTTGTGCATTTTCAAGTTTGTTTGATTCTTGTTTGAGGACAAACAACTATGTAAGTTGGGGAGAGTTTGATAAGTGCAAAATGTACCTATTTTTGTATATAAGTTTTGTTGCACTTATCATTACTTTGTGTTAAAATTGGTTGAATAAACCCCGCTTTGTGTGTAAATACGTTTACTTTACGTTTTCGGTGTATAGTGCGTTACCGTGTAAATATCATTGAGTTTAATCGATTTTCATTTATTTTTGTAGGTGTTCCAGCAATGGGATTTTTCCATATTCATAAAGAGCATTGAATAAGCTTTCCAACACTTCAAACCGTGCGTCAATCGGAGTTACGGTTCAAGAGTTATGAAGAAAACAAATTCTGGTTTTCTGTCATACTCGCTAGGCGAGCCCCCGTAGCGAACACTCGCTAGCTTGTTCGCTAGGCGAACCGGGGCGAACGAAAAGTTCCAGAATCGTGAAAAAACTCAACAGAAAGGCGGTTTACGTTCGCCTAGCGAACGGGGACTCGCTAGGCGAACCTGGAAAAGCAGAATTGCCCATTTAAGCCATTTTTCATCATTTTTTAGTTATGGGTTTGATATTTTTAGTTCCAAATCCATCCAATAGCATTTTTTGACCAGAATTAGGCTAGAAAACACATTGGAGCATGAATTAGGATGATCCGGAGTTGAATACTTCATGAATCGGAGCCGACAACTTTTGAGATGTTTGGTTTTTCTCCATTTCTTCTCTATGTATTTCTCTATTTTGTGGGTTATGTTTGTATTGTTACTCTAAACCTATGTACATGTATTGATCATGGTTGTATAATATATATGCTTTACAAATCATTATCGATGTCTTCCTTGATCTTTTTGCATTTATGTTTGGATTTGTGTTGTGTTAGAGATAAACATCATGAATCTTGATTAAGGATGGATATCTATTATCTAGACTCTAGAGATAGATTTAGATAATAATCTTTATGGTGTCGGAACTTAATGTCTTCCGTGTTTCGAGGCGTCGTGCGCGAGATTGTCGACGAGAGTAATACGGTTGCTCTCTCAACTGTGCGTTAGACATAACCTTTGTTGTGAGCGATACGTGATGATTTTGATGAGTATTGTATGTTGAATGCGACCGATTGATAGGTTTACGTTTGTTCTGAGCAGTGTATATTCATGCTTGATAGGTTTCTTCTCTTCAAAGAGTGTACTCTTTTTATGTTCATCTTTACTTTTCTGTTTGTTTTTACTTGTAAACTATTTTAATCAAAACTCATAAACGCGAGAGATTGTCGAACGACATTCTTTCCCTCGAACCGATCTCTGTGGACACGACATAAATCCCGGAGGGAATTCTTCCGAAAATAAATATTTTTGCTTGGTTGCCCTATTCTGCAACCAACAAAATGGCGCCGTTGCCGGGGATTGGTTTTGATATTGAATCGCATTGCGATAGTTTCTTTGTTTTTGAGTTTTGTAGATATCGTACATGTTGTATATTTTCACTTGTTTATATTGATACTTGTACATTTTGACGTTTGTTCAAGTGTTTGGTTAGGACGCTTGCTTTTGGTTGCGCGGTGAGACATCACCATGGCATGAATGAAGGAAGTTTCTAATTAACCACCGTAAAGGCGTCGAGCTTACGGCGTAAAACAAGCATGTTTTATAGTTTTTCTTTTCGAATGTTTTTGGTTGTTGTTTGCTCACAGATTTTGATTGACTTATTTGAGGATGCTTTTGTGATTTTCCAAGTTGGTTCGTTTCAACTTGCGGATGTATGGTAATGATTTTGTTAAGTTTTGTACACGCCTGAGGTATGTATTTATCGCTTTCTATACTTTAGCATATTCATGATACTTAGGCATTTTACAAACTTCCATGCCATCCATTTTTTTGTATACTTGTTCTTATTGTGAATCACTTTAGTTCCCACCTTTTTGTGAGGTGGCTTTCCATTGTTCATATATGCTTGGAGTACCGACATTCTTGTTTTACTGGATTTTATTATGTTGAATCTATTGTTTGTGTTGATTATATGAATGCATGAAAAGGATCAAGGCAATTGTTTCATTTTGAGCACAACCACCTTAGCCAAATAGTCAATTCACCTTGTGAGTGTGTGATCATTTGTAACCCCTTTGAGCCTTTGGTCATTATCCATGTTGTTTGAGCTTGATGCTTGTCTATGAGTGTCAAATTCATATTTTTGTGTGGATCTTGATTGTTGTTTTTACTTGAGCCCTCAACTATGTGTTGTTGTATGGATTTTTTCCTTGCCTTAGAAAGTAGGGAGTATTCACTTGATGGTGCGGTTGAATTCAAGTTGGGGAGAGGATGATTGTGTGTACTCATTGGTTGAATTCTATGAGGATTGAAAAAGAAAAGAAAAAAGTGAAAAAGAAAGAAAAAAGAAAAATCCTTGAAAAAGGAAACAAAAAGAGTTGCAATAATTGTGCTAAATAAGTATTGTGTGTTGTGTAGCACTTGGGATTTTGGAAGAAGTTGGTTGGAATTTTGTGTGTGAATCTTTGTGAGTTTTCACACCCTTAGGTTTAAGCAAGTTTTTGTTTCAATTACCTTTAGAAATTGCCCCTTGTTTGTTTACCCGACCACGCTACAACCTTGAAAAGCCCTTGTGATTCTTGCCTTTGTATTTTCAATGTGAATTTGTGGATGTATGCATAATTTAGTCTTTTGTTTGCAAGATTGTTGTGTGAGTGAAAGAACCTCATTTTGTGTTTTTCATCTACCGATGATTGTTTTTGCTAGGTGTGATTCACATTTGAACTTGTGTTGTTTTAGAATTTTTTGCATGACTTTTGTACTTTGTTTTTGTTTCGTGGCTATGTTATCATTGCAGTTTAGTGGTAAGTATTTACTTTTTGTGTGTACCATTTTCATTTGAACCATTCATTCATTTCCATTTTTCAAAACCTGTTGATTCGTCATTCTTTGGATATTGCTTGTGCATTTTCAAGTTTGTTTGATTCTTGTTTGAGGACAAACAACTATGTAAGTTGGGGAGAGTTTGATAAGTGCAAAATGTACCTATTTTTGTATATAAGCTTTGTTGCACTTATCATTACTTTGTGTTAAAATTGGTTGAATAAACCCCGCTTTGTGTGTAAATACGTTTACTTTACGTTTTCGGTGTATAGTGCGTTACCGTGTAAATATCATTGAGTTTAATCGATTTTCATTTATTTTTGTAGGTGTTCCAGCAATGGGATTTTTCCATATTCATAAAGAGCATTGAATAAGCTTTCCAACGCTTCAAACCGTGCGTCAATCGGAGTTACGGTTCAAGAGTTATGAAGAAAACAAATTCTGGTTTTCTGTCATACTCGCTAGGCGAGCCCCCGTAGCGAACACTCGCTAGCTTGTTCGCTAGGCGAACCGGGGCGAACGAAAAGTTCCAGAATCGTGAAAAAACTCAACAGAAAGGCGGTTTACGTTCGCCTAGCGAACGGGGACTCGCTAGGCGAACCTGGAAAAGCAGAATTGCCCATTTAAGCCATTTTTCATCATTTTTTAGTTATGGGTTTGATATTTTTAGTTCCAAATCCATCCAATAGCATTTTTTGACCAGAATTAGGCTAGAAAACACATTGGAGCATGAATTAGGATGATCCGGAGTTGAATACTTCATGAATCGGAGCCGACAACTTTTGAGATGTTTGGTTTTTCTCCATTTCTTCTCTATGTATTTCTCTATTTTGTGGGTTATGTTTGTATTGTTACTCTAAACCTATGTACATGTATTGATCATGGTTGTATAATATATATGCTTTACAAATCATTATCGATGTCTTCCTTGATCTTTTTGCATTTATGTTTGGATTTGTGTTGTGTTAGAGATAAACATCATGAATCTTGATTAAGGATGGATATCTATTGTCTAGACTCTAGAGATAGATTTAGATAATAATCTTTATGGTGTCGGAACTTAATGTCTTCCGTGTTTCGAGGCGTCGTGCGCGAGAGCGTCGACGAGAGTAATACGGTTGCTCTCTCAACTGTGCGTTAGACATAACCTTTGTTGTGAGCGATACGTGATGATTTTGATGAGTATTGTATGTTGAATGCGACCGATTGATAGGTTTACGTTTGTTCTGAGCAGTGTATATTCATGCTTGATAGGTTTCTTCTCTTCAAAGAGTGTACTCTTTTTATGTTCATCTTTACTTTTCTGTTTGTTTTTACTTGTAAACTATTTTAATCAAAACTCATAAACGCGAGAGATTGTCGAACGACATTCTTTCCCTCGAACCGATCTCTGTGGACACGACATAAATCCCGGAGGGAATTCTTCCGAAAATAAATATTTTTGCTTGCTTGCCCTATTCTGCAACCAACAAAATGGCGCCGTTGCCGGGGATTGGTTTTGATATTGAATCGCATTGCGATAGTTTCTTTGTTTTTGAGTTTTGTAGATATCGTACATGTTGTATATTTTCACTTGTTTATATTGATACTTGTACATTTTGACGTTTGTTCAAGTGTTTGGTTAGGACGCTTGCTTTTGGTTGCGCGGTGAGACATCACCATGGCATGAATGAAGGAAGTTTCTAATTAACCACCGTAAAGGCGTCGAGCTTACGACGTAAAACAAGCATGTTTTATAGTTTTTCTTTTCGAATGTTTTTGGTTGTTGTTTGCTCACAGATTTTGATTGACTTATTTGAGGATGCTTTTGTGATTTTCCAAGTTGGTTCGTTTCAACTTGCGGATGTATGGTAATGATTTTGTTAAGTTTTGTACACGCCTGAGGTATGTATTTATCGCTTTCTATACTTTAGCATATTCATGATACTTAGGCATTTTACAAACTTCCATGCCATCCATTTTTTTGTATACTTGTTCTTATTGTGAATCACTTTAGTTCCCACCTTTTTGTGAGGTGGCTTTCCATTGTTCATATATGCTTGGAGTACCGACATTCTTGTTTTACTGGATTTTATTATGTTGAATCTTTTGTTTGTGTTGATTATATGAATGCATGAAAAGGATCAAGACAATTGTTTCATTTTGAGCACAACCACCTTAGCCAAATAGTCAATTCACCTTGTGAGTGTGTGATCATTTGTAACCCCTTTGAGCCTTTGGTCATTATCCATGTTGTTTGAGCTTGATGCTTGTCTATGAGTGTCAAATTCATATTTTTGTGTGGATCTTGATTGTTGTTTTTACTTGAGCCCTCAACTATGTGTTGTTGTATGGATTTTTTCCTTGCCTTAGAAAGTAGGGAGTATTCACATGATGGTGCGGTTGAATTCAAGTTGGGGAGAGGATGATTGTGTGTACTCATTGGTTAAATTCTATGAGGATTGAAAAAGAAAAGAAAAAAGTGAAAAAGAAAGAAAAAAGAAAAATCCTTGAAAAAGGAAACAAAAAGAGTTGCAATAATTGTGCTAAATAAGTATTGTGTGTTGTGTAGCACTTGGGATTTTGGAAGAAGTTGGTTGAAATTTTGTGTGTGAATCTTTGTGAGTTTTCACTCCCTTAGGTTTAGGCAAGTTTTTGTTTCAATTACCTTTAGAAATTGCCCCTTGTTTGTTTACCCGACCACGCTACAACCTTGAAAAGCCCTTGTGATTCTTGCCTTTGTATTTTCAATGTGAATTTGTGGATGTATGCATAATTTAGTCTTTTGTTTGCAAGATTGTTGTGTGAGTGAAAGAACCTCATTTTGGGTTTTTCATCTATCGATGATTGTTTTTGCTAGGTGTGATTCACATTTGAACTTGTGTTGTTTTAGAATTTTTTGCATGACTTTTGTACTTTGTTTTTGTTTCGTGGCTATGTTATCATTGCAGTTTAGTGGTAAGTATTTACTTTTTGTGTGTACCATTTTCATTTGAACCATTCATTCGTTTCCATTTTTCAAAACCTGTTGATTCGTCATTCTTTGGATATTGCTTGTGCATTTTCAAGTTTGTTTGATTCTTGTTTGAGGACAAACAACTATGTAAGTTGGGGAGAGTTTGATAAGTGCAAAATGTACCTATTTTTGTATATAAGCTTTGTTGCACTTATCATTACTTTGTGTTAAAATTGGTTGAATAAACCCCGCTTTGTGTGTAAATACGTTTACTTTACGTTTTCGGTGTATAGTGCGTTACCGTGTAAATATCATTGAGTTTAATCGATTTTCATTTATTTTTGTAGGTGTTCCAGCAATGGGATTTTTCCATATTCATAAAGAGCATTGAATAAGCTTTCCAACGCTTCAAACCGTGCGTCAATCGGAGTTACGGTTCAAGAGTTATGAAGAAAACAAATTCTGGTTTTCTGTCATACTCGCTAGGCGAGCCCCCGTAGCGAACACTCGCTAGCTTGTTCGCTAGGCGAACCGGGGCGAACGAAAAGTTCCAGAATCGTGAAAAAACTCAACAGAAAGGCGGTTTACGTTCGCCTAGCGAACGGGGACTCGCTAGGCGAACCTGGAAAAGCAGAATTGCCCATTTAAGCCATTTTTCATCATTTTTTAGTTATGGGTTTGATATTTTTAGTTCCAAATCCATCCAATAGCATTTTTTGACCAGAATTAGGCTAGAAAACACATTGGAGCATGAATTAGGATGATCCGGAGTTGAATACTTCATGAATCGGAGCCGACAACTTTTGAGATGTTTGGTTTTTCTCCATTTCTTCTCTATGTATTTCTCTATTTTGTGGGTTATGTTTGTATTGTTACTCTAAACCTATGTACATGTATTGATCATGGTTGTATAATATATATGCTTTACAAATCATTATCGATGTCTTCCTTGATCTTTTTGCATTTATGTTTGGATTTGTGTTGTGTTAGAGATAAACATCATGAATCTTGATTAAGGATGGATATCTATTGTCTAGACTCTAGAGATAGATTTAGATAATAATCTTTATGGTGTCGGAACTTAATGTCTTCCGTGTTTCGAGGCGTCGTGCGCGAGAGCGTCGACGAGAGTAATACGGTTGCTCTCTCAACTGTGCGTTAGACATAACCTTTGTTGTGAGCGATACGTGATGATTTTGATGAGTATTGTATGTTGAATGCGACCGATTGATAGGTTTACGTTTGTTCTGAGCAGTGTATATTCATGCTTGATAGATTTCTTCTCTTCAAAGAGTGTACTCTTTTTATGTTCATCTTTACTTTTCTGTTTGTTTTTACTTGTAAACTATTTTAATCAAAACTCATAAACGCGAGAGATTGTCGAACGACATTCTTTCCCTCGAACCGATCTCTGTGGACACGACATAAATCCCGGAGGGAATTCTTCCGAAAATAAATATTTTTGCTTGCTTGCCCTATTCTGCAACCAACAAAATGGCGCCGTTGCCGGGGATTGGTTTTGATATTGAATCGCATTGCGATAGTTTCTTTGTTTTTGAGTTTTGTAGATATCGTACATGTTGTATATTTTCACTTGTTTATATTGATACTTGTACATTTTGACGTTTGTTCAAGTGTTTGGTTAGGACGCTTGCTTTTGGTTGCGCGGTGAGACATCACCATGGAATGAATGAAGGAAGTTTCTAATTAACCACCGTAAAGGCGTCGAGCTTACGACGTAAAACAAGCATGTTTTATAGTTTTTCTTTTCGAATGTTTTTGGTTGTTGTTTGCTCACAGATTTTGATTGACTTATTTGAGGATGCTTTTGTGATTTTCCAAGTTGGTTCGTTTCAACTTGCGGATGTATGGTAATGATTTTGTTAAGTTTTGTACACGCCTGAGGTATGTATTTATCGCTTTCTATACTTTAGCATATTCATGATACTTAGGCATTTTACAAACTTCCATGCCATCCATTTTTTTGTATACTTGTTCTTATTGTGAATCACTTTAGTTCCCACCTTTTTGTGAGGTGGCTTTCCATTGTTCATATATGCTTGGAGTACCGACATTCTTGTTTTACTGGATTTTATTATGTTGAATCTTTTGTTTGTGTTGATTATATGAATGCATGAAAAGGATCAAGGCAATTGTTTCATTTTGAGCACAACCACCTTAGCCAAATAGTCAATTCACCTTGTGAGTGTGTGATCATTTGTAACCCCTTTGAGCCTTTGGTCATTATCCATGTTGTTTGAGCTTGATGCTTGTCTATGAGTGTCAAATTCATATTTTTGTGTGGATCTTGATTGTTGTTTTTACTTGAGCCCTCAACTATGTGTTGTTGTATGGATTTTTTCCTTGCCTTAGAAAGTAGGGAGTATTCACATGATGGTGCGGTTGAATTCAAGTTGGGGAGAGGATGATTGTGTGTACTCATTGGTTAAATTCTATGAGGATTGAAAAAGAAAAGAAAAAAGTGAAAAAGAAAGAAAAAAGAAAAATCCTTGAAAAAGGAAACAAAAAGAGTTGCAATAATTGTGCTAAATAAGTATTGTGTGTTGTGTAGCACTTGGGATTTTGGAAGAAGTTGGTTGAAATTTTGTGTGTGAATCTTTGTGAGTTTTCACTCCCTTAGGTTTAGGCAAGTTTTTGTTTCAATTACCTTTAGAAATTGCCCCTTGTTTGTTTACCCGACCACGCTACAACCTTGAAAAGCCCTTGTGATTCTTGCCTTTGTATTTTCAATGTGAATTTGTGGATGTATGCATAATTTAGTCTTTTGTTTGCAAGATTGTTGTGTGAGTGAAAGAACCTCATTTTGTGTTTTTCATCTACCGATGATTGTTTTTGCTAGGTGTGATTCACATTTGAACTTGTGTTATTTTAGAATTTTTTGCATGACTTTTGTACTTTGTTTTTGTTTCGTGGCTATGTTATCATTGCAGTTTAGTGGTAAGTATTTACTTTTTGTGTGTACCATTTTCATTTGAACCATTCATTCATTTCCATTTTTCAAAACCTGTTGATTCGTCATTCTTTGGATATTGCTTGTGCATTTTCAAGTTTGTTTGATTCTTGTTTGAGGACAAACAACTATGTAAGTTGGGGAGAGTTTGATAAGTGCAAAATGTACCTATTTTTGTATATAAGCTTTGTTGCACTTATCATTACTTTGTGTTAAAATTGGTTGAATAAACCCCGCTTTGTGTGTAAATACGTTTACTTTACGTTTTCGGTGTATAGTGCGTTACCGTGTAAATATCATTGAGTTTAATCGATTTTCATTTATTTTTGTAGGTGTTCCAGCAATGGGATTTTTCCATATTCATAAAGAGCATTGAATAAGCTTTCCAACGCTTCAAACCGTGCGTCAATCGGAGTTACGGTTCAAGAGTTATGAAGAAAACAAATTCTGGTTTTCTGTCATACTCGCTAGGCGAGCCCCCGTAGCGAACACTAGCTAGCTTGTTCGCTAGGCGAACCGGGGCGAACGAAAAGTTCCAGAATCGTGAAAAAACTCAACAGAAAGGCGGTTTACGTTCGCCTAGCGAACGGGGACTCGCTAGGCGAACCTGGAAAAGCAGAATTGCCCATTTAAGCCATTTTTCATCATTTTTTAGTTATGGGTTTGATATTTTTAGTTCCAAATCCATCCAATAGCATTTTTTGACCAGAATTAGGCTAGAAAACACATTGGAGCATGAATTAGGATGATCCGGAGTTGAATCCTTCATGAATCGGAGCCGACAACTTTTGAGATGTTTGGTTTTTCTCCATTTCTTCTCTATGTATTTCTCTATTTTGTGGGTTATGTTTGTATTGTTACTCTAAACCTATGTACATGTATTGATCATGGTTGTATAATATATATGCTTTACAAATCATTATCGATGTCTTCCTTGATCTTTTTGCATTTATGTTTGGATTTGTGTTGTGTTAGAGATAAACATCATGAATCTTGATTAAGGATGGATATCTATTGTCTAGACTCTAGAGATAGATTTAGATAATAATCTTTATGGTGTCGGAACTTAATATCTTCCGTGTTTTGAGGCGTCGTGCGCGAGAGCGTCGACGAGAGTAATACGGTTGCTCTCTCAACTGTGCGTTAGACATAACCTTTGTTGTGAGCGATACGTGATGATTTTGATGAGTATTGTATGTTGAATGCGACCGATTGATAGGTTTACGTTTGTTCTGAGCAGTGTATATTCATGCTTGATAGGTTTCTTCTCTTCAAAGAATGTACTCTTTTTATGTTCATCTTTACTTTTCTGTTTGTTTTTACTTGTAAACTATTTTAATCAAAACTCATAAACGCGAGAGATTGTCGAACGACATTCTTTCCCTCGAACCGATCTCTGTGGACACGACATAAATCCCGGAGGGAATTCTTCCGAAAATAAATATTTTTGCTTGCTTGCCCTATTCTGCAACCAACAAAATGGCGCCGTTGCTGGGGATTGGTTTTGATATTGAATCGCATTGCGATAGTTTCTTTGTTTTTGAGTTTTGTAGATATCGTACATGTTGTATATTTTCACTTGTTTATATTGATACTTGTACATTTTGACGTTTGTTCAAGTGTTTGGTTAGGACGCTTGCTTTTGGTTGCGCGGTGAGACATCACCATGGCATGAATGAAGGAAGTTTCTAATTAACCACCGTAAAGGCGTCGAGCTTACGACGTAAAACAAGCATGTTTTATAGTTTTTCTTTTCGAATGTTTTTGGTTGTTGTTTGCTCACAGATTTTGATTGACTTATTTGAGGATGCTTTTGTGATTTTCCAAGTTGGTTCGTTTCAACTTGCGGATGTATGGTAATGATTTTGTTAAGTTTTGTACACGCCTGAGGTATGTATTTATCGCTTTCTATACTTTAGCATATTCATGATACTTAGGCATTTTACAAACTTCCATGCCATCCATTTTTTTGTATACTTGTTCTTATTGTGAATCACTTTAGTTCCCACCTTTTTGTGAGGTGGCTTTCCATTGTTCATATATGCTTGGAGTACCGACATTCTTGTTTTACTGGATTTTATTATGTTGAATCTTTTGTTTGTGTTGATTATATGAATGCATGAAAAGGATCAAGGCAATTGTTTCATTTTGAGCACAACCACCTTAGCCAAATAGTCAATTCACCTTGTGAGTGTGTGATCATTTGTAACCCCTTTGAGCCTTTGGTCATTATCCATGTTGTTTGAGCTTGATGCTTGTCTATGAGTGTCAAATTCATATTTTTGTGTGGATCTTGATTGTTGTTTTTACTTGAGCCCTCAACTATGTGTTGTTGTATGGATTTTTTCCTTGCCTTAGAAAGTAGGGAGTATTCACATGATGGTGCGGTTGAATTCAAGTTGGGGAGAGGATGATTGTGTGTACTCATTGGTTAAATTCTATGAGGATTGAAAAAGAAAAGAAAAAAGTGAAAAAGAAAGAAAAAAGAAAAATCCTTGAAAAAGGAAACAAAAAGAGTTGCAATAATTGTGCTAAATAAGTATTGTGTGTTGTGTAGCACTTGGGATTTTGGAAGAAGTTGGTTGAAATTTTGTGTGTGAATCTTTGTGAGTTTTCACTCCCTTAGGTTTAGGCAAGTTTTTGTTTCAATTACCTTTAGAAATTGCCCCTTGTTTGTTTACCCGACCACGCTACAACCTTGAAAAGCCCTTGTGATTCTTGCCTTTGTATTTTCAATGTGAATTTGTGGATGTATGCATAATTTAGTCTTTTGTTTGCAAGATTGTTGTGTGAGTGAAAGAACCTCATTTTGTGTTTTTCATCTACCGATGATTGTTTTTGCTAGGTGTGATTCACATTTGAACTTGTGTTGTTTTAGAATTTTTTGCATGACTTTTGTACTTTGTTTTTGTTTCGTGGCTATGTTATCATTGCAGTTTAGTGGTAAGTATTTACTTTTTGTGTGTACCATTTTCATTTGAACCATTCATTCATTTCCATTTTTCAAAACCTGTTGATTCGTCATTCTTTGGATATTGCTTGTGCATTTTCAAATTTGTTTGATTCTTGTTTGAGGAGAAACAACTATGTAAGTTGGGGAGAGTTTGATAAGTGCAAAATGTACCTATTTTTGTATATAAGCTTTGTTGCACTTATCATTACTTTGTGTTAAAATTGGTTGAATAAACCCCGCTTTGTGTGTAAATACGTTTACTTTACGTTTTCGGTGTATAGTGCGTTACCGTGTAAATATCATTGAGTTTAATCGATTTTCATTTATTTTTGTAGGTGTTCCAGCAATGGGATTTTTCCATATTCATAAAGAGCATTGAATAAGCTTTCCAACGCTTCAAACCGTGCGTCAATCGGAGTTACGGTTCAAGAGTTATGAAGAAAACAAATTCTGGTTTTCTGTCATACTCGCTAGGCGAGCCCCCGTAGCGAACACTCGCTAGCTTGTTCGCTAGGCGAACCGGGGCGAACGAAAAGTTCCAGAATCGTGAAAAAACTCAACAGAAAGGCGGTTTACGTTCGCCTAGCGAACGGGGACTCGCTAGGCGAACCTGGAAAAGCAGAATTGCCCATTTAAGCCATTTTTCATCATTTTTTAGTTATGGGTTTGATATTTTTAGTTCCAAATCCATCCAATAGCATTTTTTGACCAGAATTAGGCTAGAAAACACATTGGAGCATGAATTAGGATGATCCGGAGTTGAATCCTTCATGAATCGGAGCCGACAACTTTTGAGATGTTTGGTTTTTCTCCATTTCTTCTCTATGTATTTCTCTATTTTGTGGGTTATGTTTGTATTGTTACTCTAAACCTATGTACATGTATTGATCATGGTTGTATAATATATATGCTTTACAAATCATTATCGATGTCTTCCTTGATCTTTTTGCATTTATGTTTGGATTTGTGTTGTGTTAGAGATAAACATCATGAATCTTGATTAAGGATGGATATCTATTGTCTAGACTCTAGAGATAGATTTAGATAATAATCTTTATGGTGTCGGAACTTAATGTCTTCCGTGTTTCGAGGCGTCGTGCGCGAGAGCGTCGACGAGAGTAATACGGTTGCTCTCTCAACTGTGCGTTAGACATAACCTTTGTTGTGAGCGATACGTGATGATTTTGATGAGTATTGTATGTTGAATGCGACCGATTGATAGGTTTACGTTTGTTCTGAGCAGTGTATATTCATGCTTGATAGGTTTCTTCTCTTCAAAGAGTGTACTCTTTTTATGTTCATCTTTACTTTTCTGTTTGTTTTTACTTGTAAACTATTTTAATCAAAACTCATAAACGCGAGAGATTGTCGAACGACATTCTTTCCCTCGAACCGATCTCTGTGGACACGACATAAATCCCGGAGGGAATTCTTCCGAAAATAAATATTTTTGCTTGCTTGCCCTATTCTGCAACCAACAAAATGGCGCCGTTGCCGGGGATTGGTTTTGATATTGAATCGCATTGCGATAGTTTCTTTGTTTTTGAGTTTTGTAGATATCGTACATGTTGTATATTTTCACTTGTTTATATTGATACTTGTACATTTTGACGTTTGTTCAAGTGTTTGGTTAGGACGCTTGCTTTTGGTTGCGCGGTGAGACATCACCATGGCATGAATGAAGGAAGTTTCTAATTAACCACCGTAAAGGCGTCGAGCTTACGACGTAAAACAAGCATGTTTTATAGTTTTTCTTTTCGAATGTTTTTGGTTGTTGTTTGCTCACAGATTTTGATTGACTTATTTGAGGATGCTTTTGTGATTTTCCAAGTTGGTTCGTTTCAACTTGCGGATGTATGGTAATGATTTTGTTAAGTTTTGTACACGCCTGAGGTATGTATTTATCGCTTTCTATACTTTAGCATATTCATGATACTTAGGCATTTTACAAACTTCCATGCCATCCATTTTTTTGTATACTTGTTCTTATTGTGAATCACTTTAGTTCCCACCTTTTTGTGAGGTGGCTTTCCATTGTTCATATATGCTTGGAGTACCGACATTCTTGTTTTACTGGATTTTATTATGTTGAATCTTTTGTTTGTGTTGATTATATGAATGCATGAAAAGGATCAAGGCAATTGTTTCATTTTGAGCACAACCACCTTAGCCAAATATTCAATTCACCTTGTGAGTGTGTGATCATTTGTAACCCCTTTGAGCCTTTGGTCATTATCCATGTTGTTTGAGCTTGATGCTTGTCTATGAGTGTCAAATTCATATTTTTGTGTGGATCTTGATTGTTGTTTTTACTTGAGCCCTCAACTATGTGTTGTTGTATGGATTTTTTCCTTGCCTTAGAAAGTAGGGAGTATTCACATGATGGTGCGGTTGAATTCAAGTTGGGGAGAGGATGATTGTGTGTACTCATTGGTTAAATTCTATGAGGATTGAAAAAGAAAAGAAAAAAGTGAAAAAGAAAGAAAAAAGAAAAATCCTTGAAAAAGGAAACAAAAAGAGTTGCAATAATTGTGCTAAATAAGTATTGTGTGTTGTGTAGCACTTGGGATTTTGGAAGAAGTTGGTTGAAATTTTGTGTGTGAATCTTTGTGAGTTTTCACTCCCTTAGGTTTAGGCAAGTTTTTGTTTCAATTACCTTTAGAAATTGCCCCTTGTTTGTTTACCCGACCACGCTACAACCTTGAAAAGCCCTTGTGATTCTTGCCTTTGTATTTTCAATGTGAATTTGTGGATGTATGCATAATTTAGTCTTTTGTTTGCAAGATTGTTGTGTGAGTGAAAGAACCTCATTTTGTGTTTTTCATCTACCGATGATTGTTTTTGCTAGGTGTGATTCACATTTGAACTTGTGTTGTTTTAGAATTTTTTGCATGACTTTTGTACTTTGTTTTTGTTTCGTGGCTATGTTATCATTGCAGTTTAGTGGTAAGTATTTACTTTTTGTGTGTACCATTTTCATTTGAACCATTCATTCGTTTCCATTTTTCAAAACCTGTTGATTCGTCATTCTTTGGATATTGCTTGTGCATTTTCAAGTTTGTTTGATTCTTGTTTGCGGACAAACAACTATGTAAGTTGGGGAGAGTTTGATAAGTGCAAAATGTACCTATTTTTGTATATAAGCTTTGTTGCACTTATCATTACTTTGTGTTAAAATTGGTTGAATAAACCCCGCTTTGTGTGTAAATACGTTTACTTTACGTTTTCGGTGTATAGTGCGTTACCGTGTAAATATCATTGAGTTTAATCGATTTTCATTTATTTTTGTAGGTGTTCCAGCAATGGGATTTTTCCATATTCATAAAGAGCATTGAATAAGCTTTCCAACGCTTCAAACCGTGCGTCAATCGGAGTTACGGTTCAAGAGTTATGAAGAAAACAAATTCTGGTTTTCTGTCATACTCGCTAGGCGAGCCCCCGTAGCGAACACTCGCTAGCTTGTTCGCTAGGCGAACCGGGGCGAACGAAAAGTTCCAGAATCGTGAAAAAACTCAACAGAAAGGCGGTTTACGTTCGCCTAGCGAACGGGGACTCGCTAGGCGAACCTGGAAAAGCAGAATTGCCCATTTAAGCCATTTTTCATCATTTTTTAGTTATGGGTTTGATATTTTTAGTTCCAAATCCATCCAATAGCATTTTTTGACCAGAATTAGGCTAGAAAACACATTGGAGCATGAATTAGGATGATCCGGAGTTGAATCCTTCATGAATCGGAGCCGACAACTTTTGAGATGTTTGGTTTTTCTCCATTTCTTCTCTATGTATTTCTCTATTTTGTGGGTTATGTTTGTATTGTTACTCTAAACCTATGTACATGTATTGATCATGGTTGTATAATATATATGCTTTACAAATCATTATCGATGTCTTCCTTGATCTTTTTGCATTTATGTTTGGATTTGTGTTGTGTTAGAGATAAACATCATGAATCTTGATTAAGGATGGATATCTATTGTCTAGACTCTAGAGATAGATTTAGATAATAATCTTTATGGTGTCGGAACTTAATGTCTTCCGTGTTTCGAGGCGTCGTGCGCGAGAGCGTCGACGAGAGTAATACGGTTGCTCTCTCAACTGTGCGTTAGACATAACCTTTGTTGTGAGCGATACGTGATGATTTTGATGAGTATTGTATGTTGAATGCGACCGATTGATAGGTTTACGTTTGTTCTGAGCAGTGTATATTCATGCTTGATAGGTTTCTTCTCTTCAAAGAATGTACTCTTTTTATGTTCATCTTTACTTTTCTGTTTGTTTTTACTTGTAAACTATTTTAATCAAAACTCATAAACGCGAGAGATTGTCGAACGACATTCTTTCCCTCGAACCGATCTCTGTGGACACGACATAAATCCCGGAGGGAATTCTTCCGAAAATAAATATTTTTGCTTGCTTGCCCTATTCAGCAACCAACAAAATGGCGCCGTTGCCGGGGATTGGTTTTGATATTGAATCGCATTGCGATAGTTTCTTTGTTTTTGAGTTTTGTAGATATCGTACATGTTGTATATTTTCACTTGTTTATATTGATACTTGTACATTTTGACGTTTGTTCAAGTGTTTGGTTAGGACGCTTGCTTTTGGTTGCGCGGTGAGACATCACCATGGCATGAATGAAGGAAGTTTCTAATTAACCACCGTAAAGGCGTCGAGCTTACGACGTAAAACAAGCATGTTTTATAGTTTTTCTTTTCGAATGTTTTTGGTTGTTGTTTGCTCACAGATTTTGATTGACTTATTTGAGGATGCTTTTGTGATTTTCCAAGTTGGTTCGTTTCAACTTGCGGATGTATGGTAATGATTTTGTTAAGTTTTGTACACGCCTGAGGTATGTATTTATCGCTTTCTATACTTTAGCATATTCATGATACTTAGGCATTTTACAAACTTCCATGCCATCCATTTTTTTGTATACTTGTTCTTATTGTGAATCACTTTAGTTCCCACCTTTTTGTGAGGTGGCTTTCCATTGTTCATATATGCTTGGAGTACCGACATTCTTGTTTTACTGGATTTTATTATGTTGAATCTTTTGTTTGTGTTGATTATATGAATGCATGAAAAGGATGAAGGCAATTGTTTCATTTTGAGCACAACCACCTTAGCCAAATAGTCAATTCACCTTGTGAGTGTGTGATCATTTGTAACCCCTTTGAGCCTTTGGTCATTATCCATGTTGTTTGAGCTTGATGCTTGTCTATGAGTGTCAAATTCATATTTTTGTGTGGATCTTGATTGTTGTTTTTACTTGAGCCCTCAACTATGTGTTGTTGTATGGATTTTTTCCTTGCCTTAGAAAGTAGGGAGTATTCACATGATGGTGCGGTTGAATTCAAGTTGGGGAGAGGATGATTGTGTGTACTCATTGGTTGAATTCTATGAGGATTGAAAAAGAAAAGAAAAAAGTGAAAAAGAAAGAAAAAAGAAAAATCCTTGAAAAAGGAAACAAAAAGAGTTGCAATAATTGTGCTAAATAAGTATTGTGTGTTGTGTAGCACTTGGGATTTTGGAAGAAGTTGGTTGAAATTTTGTGTGTGAATCTTTGTGAGTTTTCACTCCCTTAGGTTTAGGCAAGTTTTTGTTTCAATTACCTTTAGAAATTGCCCCTTGTTTGTTTACCCGACCACGCTACAACCTTGAAAAGCCCTTGTGATTCTTGCCTTTGTATTTTCAATGTGAATTTGTGGATGTATGCATAATTTAGTCTTTTGTTTGCAAGATTGTTGTGTGAGTGAAAGAACCTCATTTTGTGTTTTTCATCTACCGATGATTGTTTTTGCTAGGTGTGATTCACATTTGAACTTGTGTTGTTTTAGAATTTTTTGCATGACTTTTGTACTTTGTTTTTGTTTCGTGGCTATGTTATCATTGCAGTTTAGTGGTAAGTATTTACTTTTTGTGTGTACCATTTTCATTTGAACCATTCATTCGTTTCCATTTTTCAAAACCTGTTGATTCGTCATTCTTTGGATATTGCTTGTGCATTTTCAAGTTTGTTTGATTCTTGTTTGAGGACAAACAACTATGTAAGTTGGGGAGAGTTTGATAAGTGCAAAATGTACCTATTTTTGTATATAAGCTTTGTTGCACTTATCATTACTTTGTGTTAAAATTGGTTGAATAAACCCCGCTTTGTGTGTAAATACGTTTACTTTACGTTTTCGGTGTATAGTGCGTTACCGTGTAAATATCATTGAGTTTAATCGATTTTCATTTATTTTTGTAGGTGTTCCAGCAATGGGATTTTTCCATATTCATAAAGAGCATTGAATAAGCTTTCCAACGCTTCAAACCGTGCGTCAATCGGAGTTACGGTTCAAGAGTTATGAAGAAAACAAATTCTGGTTTTCTGTCATACTCGCTAGGCGAGCCCTCGTAGCGAACACTCGCTAGCTTGTTCGCTAGGCGAACCGGGGCGAACGAAAAGTTCCAGAATCGTGAAAAAACTCAACAGAAAGGCGGTTTACGTTCGCCTAGCGAACGGGGATTCGCTAGGCGAACCTGGAAAAGCAGAATTGCCCATTTAAGCCATTTTTCATCATTTTTTAGTTATGGGTTTGATATTTTTAGTTCCAAATCCATCCAATAGCATTTTTTGACCAGAATTAGGCTAGAAAACACATTGGAGCATGAATTAGGATGATCCGGAGTTGAATCCTTCATGAATCGGAGCCGACAACTTTTGAGATGTTTGGTTTTTCTCCATTTCTTCTCTATGTATTTCTCTATTTTGTGGGTTATGTTTGTATTGTTACTCTAAACCTATGTACATGTATTGATCATGGTTGTATAATATATATGCTTTACAAATCATTATCGATGTCTTCCTTGATCTTTTTACATTTATGTTTGGATTTGTGTTGTGTTAGAGATAAACATCATGAATCTTGATTAAGGATGGATATCTATTGTCTAGACTCTAGAGATAGATTTAGATAATAATATTTACGGTGTCGAAACTTAATGTCTTCCGTGTTTCGAGGCGTCGTGCGCGAGAGCGTCGACGAGAGTAATACGGTTGCTCTCTCAACTGTGCGTTAGACATAACCTTTGTTGTGAGCGATACGTGATGATTTTGATGAGTATTGTATGTTGAATGCGACCGATTGATAGGTTTACGTTTGTTCTGAGCAGTGTATATTCATGCTTGATAGGTTTCTTCTCTTCAAAGAGTGTACTCTTTTTATGTTCATCTTTACTTTTCTGTTTGTTTTTACTTGTAAACTATTTTAATCAAAACTCATAAACGCGAGAGATTGTCGAACGACATTCTTTCCCTCGAACCGATCTCTGTGGACACGACATAAATCCCGGAGGGAATTCTTCCGAAAATAAATATTTTTGCTTGCTTGCCCTATTCTGCAACCAACAAAATGGCGCCGTTGCCGGGGATTGGTTTTGATATTGAATCGCATTGCGATAGTTTCTTTGTTTTTGAGTTTTGTAGATATCGTACATGTTGTATATTTTCACTTGTTTATATTGATACTTGTACATTTTGACGTTTGTTCAAGTGTTTGGTTAGGACGCTTGCTTTTGGTTGCGCGGTGAGACATCACCATGGCATGAATGAAGGAAGTTTCTAATTAACCACCGTAAAGGCGTCGAGCTTACGACGTAAAACAAGCATGTTTTATAGTTTTTCTTTTCGAATGTTTTTGGTTGTTGTTTGCTCACAGATTTTGATTGACTTATTTGAGGATGCTTTTGTGATTTTCCAAGTTGGTTCGTTTCAACTTGCGGATGTATGGTAATGATTTTGTTAAGTTTTGTACACGCCTGAGGTATGTATTTATCGCTTTCTATACTTTAGCATATTCATGATACTTAGGCATTTTACAAACTTCCATGCCATCCATTTTTTTGTATACTTGTTCTTATTGTGAATCACTTTAGTTCCCACCTTTTTGTGAGGTGGCTTTCCATTGTTCATATATGCTTGGAGTACCGACATTCTTGTTTTACTGGATTTTATTATGTTGAATCTTTTGTTTGTGTTGATTATATGAATGCATGAAAAGGATCAAGGCAATTGTTTCATTTTGAGCACAACCACCTTAGCCAAATAGTCAATTCACCTTGTGAGTGTGTGATCATTTGTAACCCCTTTGAGCCTTTGGTCATTATCCATGTTATTTGAGCTTGATGCTTGTCTATGAGTGTCAAATTCATATTTTTGTGTGGATCTTGATTGTTGTTTTTACTTGAGCCCTCAACTATGTGTTGTTGTATGGATTTTTTCCTTGCCTTAGAAAGTAGGGAGTATTCACATGATGGTGCGGTTGAATTCAAGTTGGGGAGAGGATGATTGTGTGTACTCATTGGTTGAATTCTATGAGGATTGAAAAAGAAAAGAAAAAAGTGAAAAAGAAAGAAAAAAGAAAAATCCTTGAAAAAGGAAACAAAAAGAGTTGCAATAATTGTGCTAAATAAGTATTGTGTGTTGTGTAGCACTTGGGATTTTGGAAGAAGTTGGTTGAAATTTTGTGTGTGAATCTTTGTGATTTTTCACTCCCTTAGGTTTAGGCAAGTTTTTGTTTCAATTACCTTTAGAAATTGCCCCTTGTTTGTTTACCCGACCACGCTACAACCTTGAAAAGCCCTTGTGATTCTTGCCTTTGTATTTTCAATGTGAATTTGTGGATGTATGCATAATTTAGTCTTTTGTTTGCAAGATTGTTGTGTGAGTGAAAGAACCTCATTTTGTGTTTTTCATCTACCGATGATTGTTTTTGCTAGGTGTGATTCACATTTGAACTTGTGTTGTTTTAGAATTTTTTGCATGACTTTTGTACTTTGTTTTTGTTTCGTGGCTATGTTATCATTGCAGTTTAGTGGTAAGTATTTACTTTTTGTGTGTACCATTTTCATTTGAACCATTCATTCGTTTCCATTTTTCAAAACCTGTTGATTCGTCATTCTTTGGATATTGCTTGTGCATTTTCAAGTTTGTTTGATTCTTGTTTGCGGACAAACAACTATGTAAGTTGGGGAGAGTTTGATAAGTGCAAAATGTACCTATTTTTGTATATAAGCTTTGTTGCACTTATCATTACTTTGTGTTAAAATTGGTTGAATAAACCCCGCTTTGTGTGTAAATACGTTTACTTTACGTTTTCGGTGTATAGTGCGTTACCGTGTAAATATCATTGAGTTTAATCGATTTTCATTTATTTTTGTAGGTGTTCCAGCAATGGGATTTTTCCATATTCATAAAGAGCATTGAATAAGCTTTCCAACGCTTCAAACCGTGCGTCAATCGGAGTTACGGTTCAAGAGTTATGAAGAAAACAAATTCTGGTTTTCTGTCATACTCGCTAGGCGAGCCCCCGTAGCGAACACTCGCTAGCTTGTTCGCTAGGCGAACCGGGGCGAACGAAAAGTTCCAGAATCGTGAAAAAACTCAACAGAAAGGCGGTTTACGTTCGCCTAGCGAACGGGGACTCGCTAGGCGAACCTGGAAAAGCAGAATTGCCCATTTAAGCCATTTTTCATCATTTTTTAGTTATGGGTTTGATATTTTTAGTTCCAAATCCATCCAATAGCATTTTTTGACCAGAATTAGGCTAGAAAACACATTGGAGCATGAATTAGGATGATCCGGAGTTGAATCCTTCATGAATCAGAGCCGACAACTTTTGAGATGTTTGGTTTTTCTCCATTTCTTCTCTATGTATTTCTCTATTTTGTCGGTTATGTTTGTATTGTTACTCTAAACCTATGTACATGTATTGATCATGGTTGTATAATATATATGCTTTACAAATCATTATCGATGTCTTCCTTGATCTTTTTGCATTTATGTTTGGATTTGTGTTGTGTTAGAGATAAACATCATGAATCTTGATTAAGGATGGATATCTATTGTCTAGACTCTAGAGATAGATTTAGATAATAATCTTTATGGTGTCGGAACTTAATGTCTTTCGTGTTTCGAGGCGTCGTGCGCGAGAGCGTCGACGAGAGTAATACGGTTGCTCTCTCAACTGTGCGTTAGACATAACCTTTGTTGTGAGCGATACGTGATGATTTTGATGAGTATTGTATGTTGAATGCGACCGATTGATAGGTTTACGTTTGTTCTGAGTAGTGTATATTCATGCTTGATAGGTTTCTTCTCTTCAAAGAATGTACTCTTTTTATGTTCATCTTTACTTTTCTGTTTGTTTTTACTTGTAAACTATTTTAATCAAAACTCATAAACGTGAGAGATTGTCGAACGACATTCTTTCCCTCGAACCGATCTCTGTGGACACGACATAAATCCCGGAGGGAATTCTTCCGAAAATAAATACTTTTGCTTGCTTGCCCTATTCTGCAACCAACAAAATGGCGCCGTTGCCGGGGATTGGTTTTGATATTGAATCGCATTGCGATAGTTTCTTTGTTTTTGAGTTTTGTAGATATCGTACATGTTGTATATTTTCACTTGTTTATATTGATACTTGTACATTTTGACGTTTGTTCAAGTGTTTGGTTAGGACGCTTGCTTTTGGTTGCGCGGTGAGACATCACCATGGCATGAATGAAGGAAGTTTCTAATTAACCACCGTAAAGGCGTCGAGCTTACGACGTAAAACAAGCATGTTTTATAGTTTTTCTTTTCGAATGTTTTTGGTTGTTGTTTGCTCACAGATTTTGATTGACTTATTTGAGGATGCTTTTGTGATTTTCCAAGTTGGTTCGTTTCAACTTGCGGATGTATGGTAATGATTTTGTTAAGTTTTGTACACGCCTGAGGTATGTATTTATCGCTTTCTATACTTTAGCATATTCATGATACTTAGGCATTTTACAAACTTCCATGCCATCCATTTTTTTGTATACTTGTTCTTATTGTGAATCACTTTAGTTCCCACCTTTTTGTGAGGTGGCTTTCCATTGTTCATATATGCTTGGAGTACCGACATTCTTGTTTTACTGGATTTTATTATGTTGAATCTTTTGTTTGTGTTGATTATATGAATGCATGAAAAAGATCAAGGCAATTGTTTCATTTTGAGCACAACCACCTTAGCCAAATAGTCAATTCACCTTGTGAGTGTGTGATCATTTGTAACCCCTTTGAGCCTTTGGTCATTATCCATGTTGTTTGAGCTTGATGCTTGTCTATGAGTGTCAAATTCATATTTTTGTGTGGATCTTGATTGTTGTTTTTACTTGAGCCCTCAACTATGTGTTGTTGTATGGATTTTTTCCTTGCCTTAGAAAGTAGGGAGTATTCACATGATGGTGCGGTTGAATTCAAGTTGGGGAGAGGATGATTGTGTGTACTCATTGGTTGAATTCTATGAGGATTGAAAAAGAAAAGAAAAAAGTGAAAAAGAAAGAAAAAAGAAAAATCCTTGAAAAAGGAAACAAAAAGAGTTGCAATAATTGTGCTAAATAAGTATTGTGTGTTGTGTAGCACTTGGGATTTTGGAAGAAGTTGGTTGAAATTTTGTGTGTGAATCTTTGTGATTTTTCACTCCCTTAGGTTTAGGCAAGTTTTTTTTTCAATTACCTTTAGAAATTGCCCCTTGTTTGTTTACCCGACCACGCTACAACCTTGAAAAGCCCTTGTGATTCTTGCCTTTGTATTTTCAATGTGAATTTGTGGATGTATGCATAATTTAGTCTTTTGTTTGCAAGATTGTTGTGTGAGTGAAAGAACCTCATTTTGTGTTTTTCATCTACCGATGATTGTTTTTGCTAGGTGTGATTCACATTTGAACTTGTGTTGTTTTAGAATTTTTTGCATGACTTTTGTACTTTGTTTTTGTTTCGTGGCTATGTTATCATTGCAGTTTAGTGGTAAGTATTTACTTTTTGTGTGTACCATTTTCATTTGAACCATTCATTCGTTTCCATTTTTCAAAACCTGTTGATTCGTCATTCTTTGGATATTGCTTGTGCATTTTCAAGTTTGTTTGATTCTTGTTTGAGGACAAACAACTATGTAAGTTGGGGAGAGTTTGATAAGTGCAAAATGTACCTATTTTTGTATATAAGCTTTGTTGCACTTATCATTACTTTGTGTTAAAATTGGTTGAATAAACCCCGCTTTGTGTGTAAATACGTTTACTTTACGTTTTCGGTGTATAGTGCGTTACCGTGTAAATATCATTGAGTTTAATCGATTTTCATTTATTTTTGTAGGTGTTCCAGCAATGGGATTTTTCCATATTCATAAAGAGCATTGAATAAGCTTTCCAACGCTTCAAACCGTGCGTCAATCAGAGTTACGGTTCAAGAGTTATGAAGAAAACAAATTCTGGTTTTCTGTCATACTCGCTAGGCGAGCCCTCGTAGCGAACACTCGCTAGCTTGTTCGCTAGGCGAACCGGGGCGAACGAAAAGTTCCAGAATCGTGAAAAAACTCAACAGAAAGGCGGTTTACGTTCGCCTAGCGAACGGGGACTCGCTAGGCGAACCTGGAAAAGCAGAATTGCCCATTTAAGCCATTTTTCATCATTTTTTAGTTATGGGTTTGATATTTTTAGTTCCAAATCCATCCAATAGCATTTTTTGACCAGAATTAGGCTAGAAAACACATTGGAGCATGAATTAGGATGATTCGGAGTTGAATCCTTCATGAATCGGAGCCGACAACTTTTGAGATGTTTGGTTTTTCTCCATTTCTTCTCTATGTATTTCTCTATTTTGTCGGTTATGTTTGTATTGTTACTCTAAACCTATGTACATGTATTGATCGTGGTTGTATAATATATATGCTTTACAAATCATTATCGATGTCTTCCTTGATCTTTTTGCATTTATGTTTGGATTTGTGTTGTGTTAGAGATAAACATCATGAATCTTGATTAAGGATGGATATCTATTGTCTAGACTCTAGAGATAGATTTAGATAATAATCTTTATGGTGTCGGAACTTAATGTCTTCCGTGTTTCGAGGCGTCGTGCGCGAGAGCGTCGACGAGAGTAATACGGTTGCTCTCTCAACTGTGCGTTAGACATAACCTTTGTTGTGAGCGATACGTGATGATTTTGATGAGTATTGTATGTTGAATGCGACCGATTGATAGGTTTACGTTTGTTCTGAGTAGTGTATATTCATGCTTGATAGGTTTCTTCTCTTCAAAGAATGTACTCTTTTTATGTTCATCTTTACTTTTCTGTTTGTTTTTACTTGTAAACTATTTTAATCAAAACTCATAAACGCGAGAGATTGTCGAACGACATTCTTTCCCTCGAACCGATCTCTGTGGACACGACATAAATCCCGGAGGGAATTCTTCCGAAAATAAATACTTTTGCTTGCTTGCCCTATTCAGCAACCAACAAAATGGCGCCGTTGCCGGGGATTGGTTTTGATATTGAATCGCATTGCGATAGTTTCTTTGTTTTTGAGTTTTGTAGATATCGTACATGTTGTATATTTTCACTTGTTTATATTGATACTTGTACATTTTGACGTTTGTTCAAGTGTTTGGTTAGGACGCTTGCTTTTGGTTGCGCGGTGAGACATCACCATGGCATGAATGAAGGAAGTTTCTAATTAACCACTGTAAAGGCGTCGAGCTTACGACGTAAAACAAGCATGTTTTATAGTTTTTCTTTTCGAATGTTTTTGGTTGTTGTTTGCTCACAGATTTTGATTGACTTATTTGAGGATGCTTTTGTGATTTTCCAAGTTGGTTCGTTTCAACTTGCGGATGTATGGTAATGATTTTGTTAAGTTTTGTACACGCCTGAGGTATGTATTTATCGCTTTCTATACTTTAGCATATTCATGATACTTAGGCATTTTACAAACTTCCATGCCATCCATTTTTTTGTATACTTGTTCTTATTGTGAATCACTTTAGTTCCCACCTTTTTGTGAGGTGGCTTTCCATTGTTCATATATGCTTGGAGTACCGACATTCTTGTTTTACTGGATTTTATTATGTTGAATCTTTTGTTTGTGTTGATTATATGAATGCATGAAAAGGATCAAGGCAATTGTTTCATTTTGAGCACAACCACCTTAGCCAAATAGTCAATTCACCTTGTGAGTGTGTGATCATTTGTAACCCCTTTGAGCCTTTGGTCATTATCCATGTTGTTTGAGCTTGATGCTTGTCTATGAGTGTCAAATTCATATTTTTGTGTGGATCTTGATTGTTGTTTTTACTTGAGCCCTCAACTATGTGTTGTTGTATGGATTTTTTCCTTGCCTTAGAAAGTAGGGAGTATTCACATGATGGTGCGGTTGAATTCAAGTTGGGGAGAGGATGATTGTGTGTACTCATTGGTTGAATTCTATGAGGATTGAAAAAGAAAAGAAAAAAGTGAAAAAGAAAGAAAAAAGAAAAATCCTTGAAAAAGGAAACAAAAAGAGTTGCAATAATTGTGCTAAATAAGTATTGTGTGTTGTGTAGCACTTGGGATTTTGGAAGAAGTTGGTTGAAATTTTGTGTGTGAATCTTTGTGATTTTTCACTCCCTTAGGTTTAGGCAAGTTTTTTTTTCAATTACCTTTAGAAATTGCCCCTTGTTTGTTTACCCGACCACGCTACAACCTTGAAAAGCCCTTGTGATTCTTGCCTTTGTATTTTCAATGTGAATTTGTGGATGTATGCATAATTTAGTCTTTTGTTTGCAAGATTGTTGTGTGAGTGAAAGAACCTCATTTTGTGTTTTTCATCTACCGATGATTGTTTTTGCTAGGTGTGATTCACATTTGAACTTGTGTTGTTTTAGAATTTTTTGCATGACTTTTGTACTTTGTTTTTGTTTCGTGGCTATGTTATCATTGCAGTTTAGTGGTAAGTATTTACTTTTTGTGTGTACCATTTTCATTTGAACCATTCATTCGTTTCCATTTTTCAAAACCTGTTGATTCGTCATTCTTTGGATATTGCTTGTGCATTTTCAAGTTTGTTTGATTCTTGTTTGAGGACAAACAACTATGTAAGTTGGGGAGAGTTTGATAAGTGCAAAATGTACCTATTTTTGTATATAAGCTTTGTTGCACTTATCATTACTTTGTGTTAAAATTGGTTGAATAAACCCCGCTTTGTGTGTAAATACGTTTACTTTACGTTTTCGGTGTATAGTGCGTTACCGTGTAAATATCATTGAGTTTAATCGATTTTCATTTATTTTTGTAGGTGTTCCAGCAATGGGATTTTTCCATATTCATAAAGAGCATTGAATAAGCTTTCCAACGCTTCAAACCGTGCGTCAATCGGAGTTACGGTTCAAGAGTTATGAAGAAAACAAATTCTGGTTTTCTGTCATACTCGCTAGGCGAGCCCCCGTAGCGAACACTCGCTAGCTTGTTCGCTAGGCGAACCGGGGCGAACGAAAAGTTCCAGAATCGTGAAAAAACTCAACAGAAAGGCGGTTTACGTTCGCCTAGCGAACGGGGACTCGCTAGGCGAACCTGGAAAAGCAGAATTGCCCATTTAAGCCATTTTTCATCATTTTTTAGTTATGGGTTTGATATTTTTAGTTCCAAATCCATCCAATAGCATTTTTTGACCAGAATTAGGCTAGAAAACACATTGGAGCATGAATTAGGATTATCCGGAGTTGAATCCTTCATGAATCGGAGCCGACAACTTTTGAGATGTTTGGTTTTTCTCCATTTCTTCTCTATGTATTTCTCTATTTTGTCGGTTATGTTTGTATTGTTACTCTAAACCTATGTACATGTATTGATCATGGTTGTATAATATATATGCTTTACAAATCATTATCGATGTCTTCCTTGATCTTTTTACATTTATATTTGGATTTGTGTTGTATTAGAGATAAACATCATGAATCTTGATTAAGGATGGATATCTATTGTCTAGACTCTAGAGATAGATTTAGATAATAATCTTTATGGTGTCGGAACTTAATGTCTTCCGTGTTTCGAGGCGTCGTGCGCGAGAGCGTCGACGAGAGTAATACGGTTGCTCTCTCAACTGTGCGTTAGACATAACCTTTGTTGTGAGCGATACGTGATGATTTTGATGAGTATTGTATGTTGAATGCGACCGATTGATAGGTTTACGTTTGTTCTGAGTAGTGTATATTCATGCTTGATAGGTTTCTTCTCTTCAAAGAATGTACTCTTTTTATGTTCATCTTTACTTTTCTGTTTGTTTTTACTTGTAAACTATTTTAATCAAAACTCATAAACGCGAGAGATTGTCGAACGACATTCTTTCCCTCGAACCGATCTCTGTGGACACGACATAAATCCCGGAGGGAATTCTTCCGAAAATAAATACTTTTGCTTGCTTGCCCTATTCTGCAACCAACAAAATGGCGCCGTTGCCGGGGATTGGTTTTGATATTGAATCGCATTGCGATAGTTTCTTTGTTTTTGAGTTTTGTAGATATCGTACATGTTGTATATTTTCACTTGTTTATATTGATACTTGTACATTTTGACGTTTGTTCAAGTGTTTGGTTAGGACGCTTGCTTTTGGTTGCGCGGTGAGACATCACCATGGCATGAATGAAGGAAGTTTCTAATTAACCACCGTAAAGGCGTCGAGCTTACGACGTAAAACAAGCATGTTTTATAGTTTTTCTTTTCGAATGTTTTTGGTTGTTGTTTGCTCACAGATTTTGATTGACTTATTTGAGGATGCTTTTGTGATTTTCCAAGTTGGTTCGTTTCAACTTGCGGATGTATGGTAATGATTTTGTTAAGTTTTGTACACGCCTGAGGTATGTATTTATCGCTTTCTATACTTTAGCATATTCATGATACTTAGGCATTTTACAAACTTCCATGCCATCCATTTTTTTGTATACTTGTTCTTATTGTGAATCACTTTAGTTCCCACCTTTTTGTGAGGTGGCTTTCCATTGTTCATATATGCTTGGAGTACCGACATTCTTGTTTTACTGGATTTTATTATGTTGAATCTTTTGTTTGTGTTGATTATATGAATGCATGAAAAGGATCAAGGCAATTGTTTCATTTTGAGCACAACCACCTTAGCCAAATAGTCAATTCACCTTGTGAGTGTGTGATCATTTGTAACCCCTTTGAGCCTTTGGTCATTATCCATGTTGTTTGAGCTTGATGCTTGTCTATGAGTGTCAAATTCATATTTTTGTGTGGATCTTGATTGTTGTTTTTACTTGAGCCCTCAACTATGTGTTGTTGTATGGATTTTTTCCTTGCCTTAGAAAGTAGGGAGTATTCACATGATGGTGCGGTTGAATTCAAGTTGGGGAGAGGATGATTGTGTGTACTCATTGGTTGAATTCTATGAGGATTGAAAAAGAAAAGAAAAAAGTGAAAAAGAAAGAAAAAAGAAAAATCCTTGAAAAAGGAAACAAAAAGAGTTGCAATAATTGTGCTAAATAAGTATTGTGTGTTGTGTAGCACTTGGGATTTTGGAAGAAGTTGGTTGAAATTTTGTGTGTGAATCTTTGTGAGTTTTCACTCCCTTAGGTTTAGGCAAGTTTTTGTTTCAATTACCTTTAGAAATTGCCCCTTGTTTGTTTACCCGACCACGCTACAACCTTGAAAAGCCCTTGTGATTCTTGCCTTTGTATTTTCAATGTGAATTTGTGGATGTATGCATAATTTAGTCTTTTGTTTGCAAGATTGTTGTGTGAGTGAAAGAACCTCATTTTGTGTTTTTCATCTACCGATGATTGTTTTTGCTAGGTGTGATTCACATTTGAACTTGTGTTGTTTTAGAATTTTTTGCATGACTTTTGTACTTTGTTTTTGTTTCGTGGCTATGTTATCATTGCAGTTTAGTGGTAAGTATTTACTTTTTGTGTGTACCATTTTCATTTGAACCATTCATTCGTTTCCATTTTTCAAAACCTGTTGATTCGTCATTCTTTGGATATTGCTTGTGCATTTTCAAGTTTGTTTGATTCTTGTTTGAGGACAAACAACTATGTAAGTTGGGGAGAGTTTGATAAGTGCAAAATGTACCTATTTTTGTATATAAGCTTTGTTGCACTTATCATTACTTTGTGTTAAAATTGGTTGAATAAACCCCGCTTTGTGTGTAAATACGTTTACTTTACGTTTTCGGTGTATAGTGCGTTACCGTGTAAATATCATTGAGTTTAATCGATTTTCATTTATTTTTGTAGGTGTTCCAGCAATGGGATTTTTCCATATTCATAAAGAGCATTGAATAAGCTTTCCAACGCTTCAAACCGTGCGTCAATCGGAGTTACGGTTCAAGAGTTATGAAGAAAACAAATTCTGGTTTTCTGTCATACTCGCTAGGCGAGCCCCCGTAGCGAACACTCGCTAGCTTGTTCGCTAGGCGAACCGGGGCGAACGAAAAGTTCCAGAATCGTGAAAAAACTCAACAGAAAGGCGGTTTACGTTCGCCTAGCGAACGGGGACTCGCTAGGCGAACCTGGAAAAGCAGAATTGCCCATTTAAGCCATTTTTCATCATTTTTTAGTTATGGGTTTGATATTTTTAGTTCCAAATCCATCCAATAGCATTTTTTGACCAGAATTAGGCTAGAAAACACATTGGAGCATGAATTAGGATGATCCGGAGTTGAATCCTTCATGAATCGGAGCCGACAACTTTTGAGATGTTTGGTTTTTCTCCATTCCTTCTCTATGTATTTCTCTATTTTGTGGGTTATGTTTGTATTGTTACTCTAAACCTATGTACATGTATTGATCATGGTTGTATAATATATATGCTTTACAAATCATTATCGATGTCTTCCTTGATCTTTTTGCATTTATGTTTGGATTTGTGTTGTGTTAGAGATAAACATCATGAATCTTGATTAAGGATGGATATCTATTGTCTAGACTCTAGAGATAGATTTAGATAATAATCTTTATGGTGTCGGAACTTAATGTCTTCCGTGTTTCGAGGCGTCGTGCGCGAGAGCGTCGACGAGAGTAATACGGTTGCTCTCTCAACTGTGCGTTAGACATAACCTTTGTTGTGAGCGATACGTGATGATTTTGATGAGTATTGTATGTTGAATGCGACCGATTGATAGGTTTACGTTTGTTCTGAGTAGTGTATATTCATGCTTGATAGGTTTCTTCTCTTCAAAGAATGTACTCTTTTTATGTTCATCTTTACTTTTCTGTTTGTTTTTACTTGTAAACTATTTTAATCAAAACTCATAAACGCGAGAGATTGTCGAACGGCATTCTTTCCCTCGAACCGATCTCTGTGGACACGACATAAATCCCGGAGGGAATTCTTCCGAAAATAAATATTTTTGCTTGCTTGCCCTATTCTGCAACCAACAAAATGGCGCCGTTGCCGGGGATTGGTTTTGATATTGAATCGCATTGCGATAGTTTCTTTGTTTTTGAGTTTTGTAGATATCGTACATGTTGTATATTTTCACTTGTTTATATTGATACTTGTACATTTTGACGTTTGTTCAAGTGTTTGGTTAGGACGCTTGCTTTTGGTTGCGCGGTGAGACATCACCATGGCATGAATGAAGGAAGTTTCTAATTAACCACCGTAAAGGCGTCGAGCTTACGACGTAAAACAAGCATGTTTTATAGTTTTTCTTTTCGAATGTTTTTGGTTGTTGTTTGCTAACAGATTTTGATTGACTTATTTGAGGATGCTTTTGTGATTTTCCAAGTTGGTTCGTTTCAACTTGCGGATGTATGGTAATGATTTTGTTAAGTTTTGTACACGCCTGAGGTATGTATTTATCGCTTTCTATACTTTAGCATATTCATGATACTTAGGCATTTTACAAACTTCCATGCCATCCATTTTTTTGTATACTTGTTCTTATTGTGAATCACTTTAGTTCCCACCTTTTTGTGAGGTGGCTTTCCATTGTTCATATATGCTTGGAGTACCGACATTCTTGTTTTACTGGATTTTATTATGTTGAATCTTTTGTTTGTGTTGATTATATGAATGCATGAAAAGGATCAAGGCAATTGTTTCATTTTGAGCACAACCACCTTAGCCAAATAGTCAATTCACCTTGTGAGTGTGTGATCATTTGTAACCCCTTTGAGCCTTTGGTCATTATCCATGTTGTTTGAGCTTGATGCTTGTCTATGAGTGTCAAATTCATATTTTTGTGTGAATCTTGATTGTTGTTTTTACTTGAGCCCTCAACTATGTGTTGTTGTATGGATTTTTTCCTTGCCTTAGAAAGTAGGGAGTATTCACATGATGGTGCGGTTGAATTCAAGTTGGGGAGAGGATGATTGTGTGTACTCATTGGTTGAATTCTATGAGGATTGAAAAAGAAAAGAAAAAAGTGAAAAAGAAAGAAAAAAGAAAAATCCTTGAAAAAGGAAACAAAAAGAGTTGCAATAATTGTGCTAAATAAGTATTGTGTGTTGTGTAGCACTTGGGATTTTGGAAGAAGTTGGTTGAAATTTTGTGTGTGAATCTTTGTGAGTTTTCACTCCCTTAGGTTTAGGCAAGTTTTTGTTTCAATTACCTTTAGAAATTGCCCCTTGTTTGTTTACCCGACCACGCTACAACCTTGAAAAGCCCTTGTGATTCTTGCCTTTGTATTTTCAATGTGAATTTGTGGATGTATGCATAATTTAGTCTTTTGTTTGCAAGATTGTTGTGTGAGTGAAAGAACCTCATTTTGTGTTTTTCATCTACCGATGATTGTTTTTGCTAGGTGTGATTCACATTTGAACTTGTGTTGTTTTAGAATTTTTTGCATGACTTTTGTACTTTGTTTTTGTTTCGTGGCTATGTTATCATTGCAGTTTAGTGGTAAGTATTTACTTTTTGTGTGTACCATTTTCATTTGAACCATTCATTCGTTTCCATTTTTCAAAACCTGTTGATTCGTCATTCTTTGGATATTGCTTGTGCATTTTCAAGTTTGTTTGATTCTTGTTTGAGGACAAACAACTATGTAAGTTGGGGAGAGTTTGATAAGTGAAAAATGTACCTATTTTTGTATATAAGCTTTGTTGCACTTATCATTACTTTGTGTTAAAATTGGTTGAATAAACCCCGCTTTGTGTGTAAATACGTTTACTTTACGTTTTCGGTGTATAGTGCGTTACCGTGTAAATATCATTGAGTTTAATCGATTTTCATTTATTTTTGTAGGTGTTCCAGCAATGGGATTTTTCCATATTCATAAAGAGCATTGAATAAGCTTTCCAACGCTTCAAACCGTGCATCAATCGGAGTTACGGTTCAAGAGTTATGAAGAAAACAAATTCTGGTTTTCTGTCATACTCGCTAGGCGAGCCCCCGTAGCGAACACTCGCTAGCTTGTTCGCTAGGCGAACCGGGGCGAACGAAAAGTTCCAGAATCGTGAAAAAACTCAACAGAAAGGCGGTTTACGTTCGCCTAGCGAACGGGGACTCGCTAGGCGAACCTGGAAAAGCAGAATTGCCCATTTAAGCCATTTTTCATCATTTTTTAGTTATGGGTTTGATATTTTTAGTTCCAAATCCATCCAATAGCATTTTTTGACCAGAATTAGGCTTGAAAACACATTGGAGCATGAATTAGGATGATCCGGAGTTGAATCCTTCATGAATCGGAGCCGACAACTTTTGAGATGTTTGGTTTTTCTCCATTCCTTCTCTATGTATTTCTCTATTTTGTGGGTTATGTTTGTATTGTTACTCTAAACCTATGTACATGTATTGATCATGGTTGTATAATATATATGCTTTACAAATCATTATCGATGTCTTCCTTGATCTTTTTACATTTATGTTTGGATTTGTGTTGTGTTAGAGATAAACATCATGAATCTTGATTAAGGATGGATATCTATTGTCTAGACTCTAGAGATAGATTTAGATAATAATCTTTATGGTGTCGGAACTTAATGTCTTCCGTGTTTCGAGGCGTCGTGCGCGAGAGCGTCGACGAGAGTAATACGGTTGCTCTCTCAACTGTGCGTTAGACATAACCTTTGTTGTGAGCGATACGTGATGATTTTGATGAGTATTGTATGTTGAATGCGACCGATTGATAGGTTTACGTTTGTTCTGAGTAGTGTATATTCATGCTTGATAGGTTTCTTCTCTTCAAAGAATGTACTCTTTTTATGTTCATCTTTACTTTTCTGTTTGATTTTACTTGTAAACTATTTTAATCAAAACTCATAAACGCGAGAGATTGTCGAACGGCATTCTTTCCCTCGAACCGATCTCTGTGGACACGACATAAATCCCGGAGGGAATTCTTCCGAAAATAAATATTTTTGCTTGCTTGCCCTATTCTGCAACCAACAAAATGGCGCCGTTGCCGGGGATTGGTTTTGATATTGAATCGCATTGCGATAGTTTCTTTGTTTTTGAGTTTTGTAGATATCGTACATGTTGTATATTTTCACTTGTTTATATTGATACTTGTACATTTTGACGTTTGTTCAAGTGTTTGGTTAGGACGCTTGCTTTTGGTTGCGCGGTGAGACATCACCATGGCATGAATGAAGGAAGTTTCTAATTAACCACCGTAAAGGCGTCGAGCTTACGACGTAAAACAAGCATGTTTTATAGTTTTTCTTTTCGAATGTTTTTGGTTGTTGTTTGCTCACAGATTTTGATTGACTTATTTGAGGATGCTTTTGTGATTTTCCAAGTTGGTTCGTTTCAACTTGCGGATGTATGGTAATGATTTTGTTAAGTTTTGTACACGCCTGAGGTATGTATTTATCGCTTTCTATACTTTAGCATATTCATGATACTTAGGCATTTTACAAACTTCCATGCCATCCATTTTTTTGTATACTTGTTCTTATTGTGAATCACTTTAGTTCCCACCTTTTTGTGAGGTGGCTTTCCATTGTTCATATATGCTTGGAGTACCGACATTCTTGTTTTACTGGATTTTATTATGTTGAATCTTTTGTTTGTGTTGATTATATGAATGCATGAAAAGGATCAAGGCAATTGTTTCATTTTGAGCACAACCACCTTAGCCAAATAGTCAATTCACCTTGTGAGTGTGTGATCATTTGTAACCCCTTTGAGCCTTTGGTCATTATCCATGTTGTTTGAGCTTGATGCTTGTCTATGAGTGTCAAATTCATATTTTTGTGTGGATCTTGATTGTTGTTTTTACTTGAGCCCTCAACTATGTGTTGTTGTATGGATTTTTTCCTTGCCTTAGAAAGTAGGGAGTATTCACATGATGCTGCGGTTGAATTCAAGTTGGGGAGAGGATGATTGTGTGTACTCATTGGTTGAATTCTATGAGGATTGAAAAAGAAAAGAAAAAAGTGAAAAAGAAAGAAAAAAGAAAAATCCTTGAAAAAGGAAACAAAAAGAGTTGCAATAATTGTGCTAAATAAGTATTGTGTGTTGTGTAGCACTTGGGATTTTGGAAGAAGTTGGTTGAAATTTTGTGTGTGAATCTTTGTGAGTTTTCACTCCCTTAGGTTTAGGCAAGTTTTTGTTTCAATTACCTTTAGAAATTGCCCCTTGTTTGTTTACCCGACCACGCTACAACCTTGAAAAGCCCTTGTGATTCTTGCCTTTGTATTTTCAATGTGAATTTGTGGATGTATGCATAATTTAGTCTTTTGTTTGCAAGATTGTTGTGTGAGTGAAAGAACCTCATTTTGTGTTTTTCATCTACCGATGATTGTTTTTGCTAGGTGTGATTCACATTTGAACTTGTGTTGTTTTAGAATTTTTTGCATGACTTTTGTACTTTGTTTTTGTTTCGTGGCTATGTTATCATTGCAGTTTAGTGGTAAGTATTTACTTTTTGTGTGTACCATTTTCATTTGAACCATTCATTCGTTTCCATTTTTCAAAACCTGTTGATTCGTCATTCTTTGGATATTGCTTGTGCATTTTCAAGTTTGTTTGATTCTTGTTTGAGGACAAACAACTATGTAAGTTGGGGAGAGTTTGATAAGTGAAAAATGTACCTATTTTTGTATATAAGCTTTGTTGCACTTATCATTACTTTGTGTTAAAATTGGTTGAATAAACCCCGCTTTGTGTGTAAATACGTTTACTTTACGTTTTCGGTGTATAGTGCGTTACCGTGTAAATATCATTGAGTTTAATCGATTTTCATTTATTTTTGTAGGTGTTCCAGCAATGGGATTTTTCCATATTCATAAAGAGCATTGAATAAACTTTCCAACGCTTCAAACCGTGCATCAATCGGAGTTACGGTTCAAGAGTTATGAAGAAAACAAATTCTGGTTTTCTGTCATACTCGCTAGGCGAGCCCCCCGTAGCGAACACTCGCTAGCTTGTTCGCTAGGCGAACCGGGGCGAACGAAAAGTTCCAGAATCGTGAAAAAACTCAACAGAAAGGCGGTTTACGTTCGCCTAGCGAACGGGGACTCGCTAGGCGAACCTGGAAAAGCAGAATTGCCCATTTAAGCCATTTTTCATCATTTTTTAGTTATGGGTTTGATATTTTTAGTTCCAAATCCATCCAATAGCATTTTTTGACCAGAATTAGGCTTGAAAACACATTGGAGCATGAATTAGGATGATCCGGAGTTGAATCCTTCATGAATCGGAGCCGACAACTTTTGAGATGTTTGGTTTTTCTCCATTCCTTCTCTATGTATTTCTCTATTTTATGGGTTATGTTTGTATTGTTACTCTAAACCTATGTACATGTATTGATCATGGTTGTATAATATATATGCTTTACAAATCATTATCGATGTCTTCCTTGATCTTTTTACATTTATGTTTGGATTTGTGTTGTGTTAGAGATAAACATCATGAATCTTGATTAAGGATGGATATCTATTGTCTAGACTCTAGAGATAGATTTAGATAATAATCTTTATGGTGTCGGAACTTAATGTCTTCCGTGTTTCGAGGCGTCGTGCGCGAGAGCGTCGACGAGAGTAATACGGTTGCTCTCTCAACTGTGCGTTAGACATAACCTTTGTTGTGAGCGATACGTGATGATTTTGATGAGTATTGTATGTTGAATGCGACCGATTGATAGGTTTACGTTTGTTCTGAGTAGTGTATATTCATGCTTGATAGGTTTCTTCTCTTCAAAGAATGTACTCTTTTTATGTTCATCTTTACTTTTCTGTTTGTTTTTACTTGTAAACTATTTTAATCAAAACTCATAAACGCGAGAGATTGTCGAACGGCATTCTTTCCCTCGAACCGATCTCTGTGGACACGACATAAATCCCGGAGGGAATTCTTCCGAAAATAAATATTTTTGCTTGCTTGCCCTATTCTGCAACCAACAAAATGGCGCCGTTGCCGGGGATTGGTTTTGATATTGAATCGCATTGCGATAGTTTCTTTGTTTTTGAGTTTTGTAGATATCGTACATGTTGTATATTTTCACTTGTTTATATTGATACTTGTACATTTTGACGTTTGTTCAAGTGTTTGGTTAGGACGCTTGCTTTTGGTTGCGCGGTGAGACATCACCATGGCATGAATGAAGGAAGTTTCTAATTAACCACCGTAAAGGCGTCGAGCTTACGACGTAAAACAAGCATGTTTTATAGTTTTTTTTTTCGAATGTTTTTGGTTGTTGTTTGCTCACAGATTTTGATTGACTTATTTGAGGATGCTTTTGTGATTTTCCAAGTTGGTTCGTTTCAACTTGCGGATGTATGGTAATGATTTTGTTAAGTTTTGTACACGCCTGAGGTATGTATTTATCGTTTTCTATACTTTAGCATATTCATGATACTTAGGCATTTTACAAACTTCCATGCCATCCATTTTTTTGTATACTTGTTCTTATTGTGAATCACTTTAGTTCCCACCTTTTTGTGAGGTGGCTTTCCATTGTTCATATATGCTTGGAGTACCGACATTCTTGTTTTACTGGATTTTATTATGTTGAATCTTTTGTTTGTGTTGATTATATGAATGCATGAAAAGGATCAAGGAAATTGTTTCATTTTGAGCACAATCACCTTAGCCAAATAGTCAATTCACCTTGTGAGTGTGTGATCATTTGTAACCCCTTTGAGCCTTTGGTCATTATCCATGTTGTTTGAGCTTGATGCTTGTCTATGAGTGTCAAATTCATATTTTTGTGTGGATCTTGATTGTTGTTTTTACTTGAGCCCTCAACTATGTGTTGTTGTATGGATTTTTTCCTTGCCTTAGAAAGTAGGGAGTATTCACATGATGGTGCGGTTGAATTCAAGTTGGGGAGAGGATGATTGTGTGTACTCATTGGTTGAATTCTATGAGGATTGAAAAAGAAAAGAAAAAAGTGAAAAAGAAAGAAAAAAGAAAAATCCTTGAAAAAGGAAACAAAAAGAGTTGCAATAATTGTGCTAAATAAGTATTGTGTGTTGTGTAGCACTTGGGATTTTGGAAGAAGTTGGTTGAAATTTTGTGTGTGAATCTTTGTGAGTTTTCACTCCCTTAGGTTTAGGCAAGTTTTTGTTTCAATTACCTTTAGAAATTGCCCCTTGTTTGTTTACCCGACCACGCTACAACCTTGAAAAGCCCTTGTGATTCTTGCCTTTGTATTTTCAATGTGAATTTGTGGATGTATGCATAATTTAGTCTTTTGTTTGCAAGATTGTTGTGTGAGTGAAAGAACCTCATTTTGTGTTTTTCATCTACCGATGATTGTTTTTGCTAGGTGTGATTCACATTTGAACTTGTGTTGTTTTAGAATTTTTTGCATGACTTTTGTACTTTGTTTTTGTTTCGTGGCTATGTTATCATTGCAGTTTAGTGGTAAGTATTTACTTTTTGTGTGTACCATTTTCATTTGAACCATTCATTCGTTTCCATTTTTCAAAACCTGTTGATTCGTCATTCTTTGGATATTGCTTGTGCATTTTCAAGTTTGTTTGATTCTTGTTTGAGGACAAACAACTATGTAAGTTGGGGAGAGTTTGATAAGTGCAAAATGTACCTATTTTTGTATATAAGCTTTGTTGCACTTATCATTACTTTGTGTTAAAATTGGTTGAATAAACCCCGCTTTGTGTGTAAATACGTTTACTTTACGTTTTCGGTGTATAGTGCGTTACCGTGTAAATATCATTGAGTTTAATCGATTTTCATTTATTTTTTTAGGTGTTCCAGCAATGGGATTTTTCCATATTCATAAAGAGCATTGAATAAGCTTTCCAACGCTTCAAACCGTGCGTCAATCGGAGTTACGGTTCAAGAGTTATGAAGAAAACAAATTCTGGTTTTCTGTCATACTCGCTAGGCGAGCCCCCGTAGCGAACACTAGCTAGCTTGTTCGCTAGGCGAACCGGGGCGAACGAAAAGTTCCAGAATCGTGAAAAAACTCAACAGAAAGGCGGTTTACGTTCGCCTAGCGAACTGGGACTCGCTAGGCGAACCTGGAAAAGCAGAATTGCCCATTTAAGCCATTTTTCATCATTTTTTAGTTATGGGTTTGATATTTTTAGTTCCAAATCCATCCAATAGCATTTTTTGACCAGAATTAGGCTAGAAAACACATTGGAGCATGAATTAGGATGATCCGGAGTTGAATCCTTCATGAATCGGAGCCGACAACTTTTGAGATGTTTGGTTTTTCTCCATTCCTCTCTATGTATTTCTCTATTTTGTGGGTTATGTTTGTATTGTTACTCTAAACCTATGTACATGTATTGATCATGGTTGTATAATATATATGCTTTACAAATCATTATCGATGTCTTCCTTTATCTTTTTGCATTTATGTTTGGATTTGTGTTGTGTTAGAGATAAACATCATGAATCTTGATTAAGGATGGATATCTATTGTCTAGACTCTAGAGATAGATTTAGATAATAATCTTTATGGTGTCGGAACTTAATGTCTTCCGTGTTTCGAGGCGTCGTGCGCGATAGCGTCGACGAGAGTAATATGGTTGCTCTCTCAACTGTGTGTTAGACATAACCTTTGTTGTGAGCGATACGTGATGATTTTGATGAGTATTGTATGTTGAATGCGACCGATTGATAGGTTTACGTTTGTTCTGAGTAGTGTATATTCATGCTTGATAGGTTTCTTCTCTTCAAAGAATGTACTCTTTTTATGTTCATCTTTACTTTTCTGTTTGTTTTTACTTGTAAACTATTTTAATCAAAACTCATAAACGCGAGAGATTGTCGAACGGCATTCTTTCCCTCGAACCGATCTCTGTGGACACGACATAAATCCCGGAGGGAATTCTTCCGAAAATAAATATTTTTGCTTGCTTGCCCTATTCTGCAACCAACAATTTGCTCAAATTTTGCAAAGGGGGAGCAACTCTATCCATCTGAACACCTCAAGGGGGGACCAAGGAGGAACCAAATCTGATCCCAAGCCTCCCAAGTCTTTGGAACCAAAAATAGCATGCCAAACCTAGAAATGCCTAAAAGAGGGACAAGATTCTAATTTTGGATTGGAGCATTCAATGGATGCACCAAGGTGGCATGGACTGAGCCATTTCCAACTGAATTCAGTCAAGACTTATCCAAGACCAAGGGGACCAGCAGCCTGTGCCCTAACCTCTAGTCAATGGCTAGAGGAGACTTGGATTCTCATTGCTCAACATTGGCCAAACCTCTGCTGCAGTTGCCATTCACTATTGCAACCAAAACAAACTTGCTCTACTATAAATAGAGCTCAATTGTGTTCAGTTTGAGTATACCAAAGCACTACAACACTTGCTTTCCTCAAAATCTCTTTCTATAGGCAAAAATACCTTCTTTAGCAAGGTAACTCTGAGTTTTTGAGTTAGAGAGCAATTCCACCACAGCTTATGATCCAAACACATCCAATATATCATATCTAAGTTGTCCAAACTCTCACAAGTGACTTGTAACACCAAAATCACAAAGTCACCTCTCAAAACCTCAAAATAGGACTTTTGTGCATTTTTCAAGCCATGTCTTGATTCAGTCACTTTCCAAACTAGATAAAACCTCAAACACACTCCAAATATCATCCTTGAGCTGTCCCAAATGGTTCCATACATCTGGAACACCATTTGAGAGAGTTGTTATTTTGGTCACTTTTGCCCCTTTTGCAAGAAAGAGCTCAAACTTGTTCCTGAGGTTTCCAGCTGATTCCAACCATCCTAAAAGCTTCTAAGAGATCATTTGAGGTTGTTCAAAGCATCAAATCATTTCTGGAACAAGTGGCTTGGCAGATTGCACAAAAGCACCAAAAAGAGGTAAGCATCACAACTTGGATTCTTTGAACCATGCTTTCTTTTGATGTCCACTGATCATGCATCCCTTATACATGTTATATGTGTTGTGTTTGCACCAATTTATCATGTAATTCATGCTTGTACCAAGAGATGGCATAGAAAATGCAAATCATGGCCTATTTCAAAACCACTATCGGGTTTTTTAATAGGAGCATGATCTGGAAAAAAAAATACCACCACCATTGGATTCCTTGTGAAATTATAGGTAGGATAGACCTAAATTTTGTCCCAATCCATGGAGAAATGAGAAAGTTATGGCCTTCACGTTTTCAACCAAAATCTTGCCTTGCCTTGGGCCAGGCCAAAAACAAGGCAAGCCTTGTATATTTGTGGTTGTGTTTCTATCAACGGATGTATCACCACCCCAGTGGTAAGGTGCGCGCCCTATACACAAGAGGTCTGGGGTTCGAATCCCCCTTGCCCTAGATCCTCTTTTTGCTATTTTCTCCACTTTTTTTATTGTTTTTCTTATTATTTTTAATGATTTGAAAAATTAATAACTCCCTCAATTTTAATTATTTTTTATTGGTTCTTTTTGCAAAAAATCACAAAAATGTTGAAATATTTTATTCCACACAAAAATTAAATGTATATTAGTTATTTAATATAATTAGTATTTTTGTGAGTAAATTCATTTTTATTTGTTTTTAAACATTTAAAAGTGAATATTTACTTTGTAAATCAAAACCAAATGAGTTTTAATTTATCTTGTGATTAAAACCTCATTTTTCAAACCTTCAACAAAAATCATAAGTGGTTTATTCAAACTTATTTAGTATTTTTATTTGATTTTCTTTAAATATTTCCTTTTAAAAGAAAATAAATTTAGGGTTTCCTTGATTTTCACTCAAACAAAACTTTTAAAACACTTTGGGCCTCTAATAGAGTGTAAGACCCAATCCCCTTTTAACCAAAACAATTTTGGGCCTCAGATATTGTATAAGTCCCTCTGCGTTAAAAGAAAATCTCGGCGCGATCGCCAGTTCAAAAATCAAACCCTTTGGGCCTACCCTCGTGTTATAAGCCTCATTCTTTAAAAATCATTGGGCCTCTAGTAGAGTGTAAGACCGAACCCTTTTTGAAAACCAAAATAATTTGGGCCTCAGTGTATTGTATAAGTCCCGATACCACCAAAAAGTTCGACGCGATCGTCGCCTTTTAAAACAAAACTTTTGGACCTCTCCTTGAGCTGTAAGCCCCACAACTTGTACAAAAATAAACCTTTGGGCCTCTTGACAGAGTGTAAGACCTATCCCTTTGTACAGAAAACCTTTTTGGGCCTCAGTCACTTGTATAAGTCCCTGTACAATGTACAAAACAACAGTGAAATCACTGATAAAACCTTGGGCCTCTCCTTGAGCTGTAAGCCCCGACAATCTTTTCAAAGCACTTTCTCCTTTGATTTTGAATATAATATTGTTATCAAAGCTTTCTTTGTTGAACAAACTAACCAAACAGCATGGAAGCTCTACAACCGAGTAAGTGTTTACCCGCTTTCAAATATATATAACTGTATTGTGGGGCTGCTCACTGTAAATATTCTTTCACAAACTTTTATATACTTGTCAAATATCAACTGTGTAAGACTAGTATAGTTATTTAGAGTTTTCCCCGGCAACTACGTCTAGCACTAGGTAAAGCCCGTTGGTCACTCTTAAATACAAACAAAACTAGATCCCCATAGGATTACCAGACACGGTTTTCCCTCCTCTTAGGGTTAAACAATATGGAGACGTGAAAGGCAGCATTCTCTGTGAACCCTTTCTAAGACTGTCACCCTTAGAAATCGTCAAAGAGACTCTACTCCCCAGGGATGATCTTTTCTCCGTGAATGGCATCTCTTGAGTTTCTTCCAAATTCTCGGACTTTCCTGGCATGATCTATTCTCGGTGAATGGCATGTCTTGAACTTCTCGGGGTTTGGGGACCCACAGGCTTCTTAAAAGCATCCCCGCCTCCTCTTGGGCATTATACAAGGACTTTTCGGCTTCTTAAAAGCTCTCATGCCTTATCTTGGGCTTAGTACAAGGACCCAGAGACCTCTACAGGTATAGGAACAGAACCTAGTCATCAATTTGCTAGAGCTGTCTTTCTGAGTCAAGTGTAAGACCAGTTAATGGGTTGACCTTCATCCCTTAACATACCAGCCTTCTCTTGGGTATCATACAAAGATCATTCACTACCTGAGAATCGATTTCTCAAAACACCCGTAGACTTGGACAGTCTCAATACCTTTTGGATTTCCCATTTCCTTAAAGAACGGGAAATAACCCTGATCCTCCGATCAATCCCTGAGCACAACATTACTCATATAAGAACTGATCCAACATACTGGACCTGTCACTAAACTGAAACAGTCACCAGCACCCTATCCTCCTCTTGGGCTTTGTACAATGATTCTCCCCAGCAGAGCTAACCTATTCACACTCTCTTGTTGAGTATAAAAGACTCTCTTGTTTAGTCACTTCCTTTTTAGCCTCCATCTCGGGCTTCGTACGAGATAAAAATCACTCTCTTGTTGAGTCCAACATTTTCAACCTCCATCTCGAGCTTTGTACGAGGTACAAAGACTCTCTTGTTGAGTCAAAACACCTTTAGCCTCCGTCTTGGGCTTCGTACAAGACACATACAAAAGCACTCTCTTGTTGAGTCAACCATTTTAGCCTCTCTCTCTCGGGCTTCGTACGAGACACATAAGAACACCCTCTTGTTAGGTCAATAGCCTCCTCTTAGGCTTTGTATAAGGAAACCCCGGTTGAGTCAATCAACCTTTTAGCATCAAAAGTTGTGCCTCATTCACAGTATACAAACATCAATAACTCCTTTTCCCCCATCTAATTGCTGTAAGCGGCAAGCCTCTGGATTATTTACATCCATGCAACTGTCCCTCTTTTAGCATGAGAAATTCCTAAGGAAAGATGGCATTGCTCTACGCTGAGTTAAAGTCTTCTCCTTCAGGTAAAAAAAATTCCCCTATAAAGGAAATTATGGCATTGCTGGATTCACATATCTCGGTTAAAGTAATTCTCCTTTATAATCAGTCACCCCAACAGTTGTGACAAACAGACCAAATATACTCTTTAGAGATGACAAATTCTCTCTAAAGTCAAACCTCTTTAGCTTCATATCTTGGGCTTCGAACAAGATACAAATAGACCCTTCAGCTTCACATCTTGGGCTTTAAACAAGATACAAACCACCTTTAGCTTCACGTCTTGGGCTTTGAACAAGACACCAAAACGACCTTTTTCTTCCCATAGAATAGGAGGAACGACGATCGCTATGATTTCCCTATTTCGTTAAACGGGAATACGTAGGCATAAGATTGGAAAAAATCTTAGCGAGCACACTAATCAAAAAACCCAAAATCTCGTACCTTCATACATCAATCGAAAAGCATCAGTCCAGGTATCCTACCAATAGCCTAAACACTGTGTTCTTAACAAAATAACCTAAGAGAGACCCATAATCTCAATAGAATCTGTAAACCAACAGTCATCTGTTTAAACTCAGTATGTAAGCAGGGTTAATTGGAGACATCTATTTCCCTTCCTTCATCAGCTTCAATAGGATAAAAAATGAATCGAACTGTAGTACCCCAAAGCAATAGTGCTTCGCAACCACGCAAAAACTCGCTCTACACTAAGTTGTCTAAGTATGAATTCTGGTTGAGAGAGGTAAGTTTTCTTGGTCATGTTATTTCAGGTGATGGTATTGTTGTGGATCCATCCAAGGTGGATGCAGTTCTACAGTGGGAGTCTCTGAAGTCAGTGACTGATATTAGAAGCTTTTTGGGCTTGGCTGGTTATTACTGCAGGTTTATTGAAGGCTTTTCGAAGTTGGCACTTCCATTGACTCAGTTGACTTGCAAAGGTAAAGCATTTGTGTGGGATGTTCACTGCGAGAAGAGTTTCATCGAACTAAAGAAAGATTAACTACAACTCCAGTTTTAATTCTACCCGAACCGAATAACCCGTTTGTGGTGTATTGCGATGCTTCCTTGATGGGTTTATGAGGTGTGTTAATGCAGGATGGTAAGGTTGTGGCTTATGCTTCATGACAGTTAAGGATCCATGAGAGGAATTATCCAACTCATGATTTCGAATTAGTCGCGGTAGTATTTGTATTGAAGATTTGGAGGCACTATCTTTATGGTTCCAGATTCAAAGTGTATAGTGATCATAAAAGCATAAGGTATCTGTTTGATCAGAAGGAATTGAATATGAGACAAATAAGGTGGTTAAAATTATTAAAGGATTATGATTTCAGCTTGAACTATCACCCTGGTAAAGCTAATGTCGTGGCTGATGCTTTGAGTCAGAAGACGTTGCATATGTCTGCTATGATGGTTAAAGAGTTGGAATTAATTGAACAGTTCAGGGATATGAGTTTGGTTTGTGAATAGACACTGCATAGTGTGATGCTGGGTATGCTAAAAATCAACAATGACTTTCTTAATAATATCAGAGAAGGTTGATGATCGGGACTGAACAGATCGGAAGTAACGAATTCAAAATGTATGAACAAGGTGTGTTGAGATTCTGTGATAGGATTTGTATTCCTGATGATTCTGAGTTGAAAAGAATGATTCTAGAAGAAAGTCACATGAGTAGTTTGAGTATCCATCCCGGAGCTACAAAGATGTACCAAGACTTGAAGAGGATATTTTGGTGGCCTAGATTGAAACGCGATATGGCTCAGTTTGTGTATGCTTGTTTCACTTGTCAGAAGTCGAAGGTGGAACATCAGAAACCTGCTGGTTTGATGCAACCGTTAGATATACCAGAGTGGAAGTGGGACAACATTTCTATGGATTTTGTGACTGGGTTGCCTAATACTCCGAGAAGGCATGATTCCATTTGGGCAGTGGTGGATAGACTGACGAAATCGGCACATTTCATTCCAATTAATATCAATTTTCCCTTGCAGAAGCTGGCAGAGATTTATATTCAGGTGATTGTGAAGTTGTATGGAGTTTCGTTGAGTATTGTGTCGGACAGAGATCCAAGGTTCACTTCCAGATTTTGGGGGAGTTTGCAGGAAGCCTTAGGATTGAAACTGAGGTTGAGTTCAGCTTATCACCCGCAAGCGGATGGGCAGACAGAGAGGACTATACAATCCTTGGAGGATTTGTTGAGGGCTTGTGTTCTTGAACAGAGTGGTGCTTGGGATAGCCATTTACCATTGATTGAGTTCACTTATAATAACAGTTATCATTCCAGTATTGGAATGGCGCCTTTTAAAACTTTGTAGGGTCGGAGGTGTCGACGCCTTTGTGTTGGCATGAATTTGGTGAGAGTGTAGTACTTAGATCTGAGATTGTTCAGCAGACTACTGTAAAGGTGAATCTGATTCGGGAGAAGATGAAAGCTTTGCAGAGTAGGCAGAAGAGCTACCATGATAAGAGGAGGAAAGATCTTGAGTTTCAAGAAGGAGACCATGTGTTTTTTAGAGTCACTCCGGTGACCGGTGTTGGACGTGCACTGAAGTCGAGGAAGCCTACTCCCCGGTTTATTGGTCCATATCAGATTTCTGCCTAAGTTTTACCTGTTGTCTACAAAATGGCGTTGCCACCCAATTTGTAGAATTTGCATGATATGTTCCATCTGTCACAGCTTCGGAAGTATGTCTCGGATCCGTCGCATGTGATTCCGATGGATAATGTGGAAGTAAGGGATAACCTTACGGTTGAGGTTTTACCAATACGGATTGAAGACCGTGAGGTAAAGCAATTGAGGGGTAAAGAGATCACCCTTGTGAATGTAGTGTGGGGAGGCGCTGCCGGTGGAAATATGACTTGGGAGTTAGAGAGCAGGATGCGAGAGTCGTATCCGGAGTTGTTCGTATGAGGTAAATTTTCGAGGACGAAAATATTCTAAGTGGGGGAGAGTTGTAACACCCCGATTTATTTTATTGTTTTTCGTAATTGGAATTATATGTTGTTGTGTATCTGTGTGTGGTTCTGTTTGGGGTTGCCCTTAGTATGGGGTAGTGATCTTAGAATTATAAGGATTGAGATGTTGGGGGTGTGTGACCAATTAGGTAGAACTTGGTGGTGTGGTGAGAATGGTTATTTGGTTAATATTTTTATTTTAAGTTATTAAGGGGTATTGTTATTATTATTTAATTAGTAAAATAATAATAATATTGAAATAATAATAATAATACTAATAATAAAAGAATAATAGAGAATAGAATAGGGAATTAGGGGAGAGAATTCATTCAGTACGTGAAAAACAGAGAAAGAGAAAGAGGAGAGCTAGGGAAAAAGGGAAGAGAAAAACCATTGTTGAGGCCGAGGTTTTTGTCCAAGAACTCTAAGGTAAGGGTGAGGTTCGTTAACCTCTAAGGGACGCATAATATTTGTATGAGGGTAGATAAACTTTTAGGATCATCCTTACGTGTTGTTTGCGTTGATTTGGGGATTGGGGTTTCACGTATCGAAGGTTTGGATAAGAGGAAAAATGGATAAATTTATCGGTTGAATTATGGCTTATGTATTCTTACTTGTTTGTATGTTAATCGGTGATTATATGTGTATTTTTGGGGCTGTTTGGGAGTAGAATAGGAGAAGGATTGGGGTGGAATCGTGCTGAAATCGCAACTGCAGAACTGCAGAATCGCACTGTTCGTTGTGCGAATGAAAGTTCACTGGCCGAATGTTCGCCCCAGATTTGCCAAGAGAATGAGGCAGCGAGCGGAAGAAAAGAAGAGAAATTCTAGAATGTGTGGTGGGGAAGTTCGCCCCAGGTTCGCTGGGAGAACTCCTGGCAAACACAAGTTCGTTGGGCGAATGAGGAGCGAAGAGAGAAGAGAAAATGTGACACTCGGTTTTTTTTATGGGAGGGGTTGTTTGCTAGGTGAACTTCTAGCGAATGAGAGTTCGCTGAGCGAACTCGCAGCGAGCATGACAGTGTTGTTTTGCTGCTGTGCAGACAAAATTTTCGTAACTTTTAAAAATTTATAACTTTTAATCCCTATGTCTATTTCAGTCGACGTTTGAATCGTTGGAAATCTGGGTTCATATGCTTTTTGATAAAATTAATTTCAATACTAGAATTCTAATAATTCGATGCATTAGTCAGGTTTTTTTGTGTATGTGTTAGGTTTTGTACGTTGAAATGGTGAAATTGGTTGTGTGGATGCGCGTTATAGCTGTGGATTGTATTTGTTGCATGTTTTGTCAGGTATATGATGTGTGTTGGATAGTTTTGGTGCGATGTATTGGTGTATTATTTAGTCATATGCATTTTGTTGTCGTCGTATGTTGTCGTTGTATGCATGCCATGTTGCATAAGTTGTGCGATGAGTCGTGTGCCCATGTGGGGTGTGAGCATCTCATTCAGATTCTTTGAGATAAAATCGTGTTGATGTTGTTGTTATTGTTGAGGTGATTGTGTGCCCATGTGGGGTGTGAGCGATCACGGATGTCGTGTGCCCATGTAGGGTGTGAGCGACTTATATGGAAATTCCGACGAGAATTATGATCATGAAAAAGGGATCGAATTGGTACCACATGCATTGAGTTGAGTTGTGGGTCTCATTGCATTACATCATATTGTATTGTATTGTGAATCGTATGATTATCTGTTGTGTGTGGGGAATTGGTAGTTTCGTTGATGTTGTGATGATAGGGTGAGATGCATATGGATTATGTTCTTTTATACTTATCTTATGCGTTTCTTATGTTGATTTGAGAATCTCACCCCTTCTGTTTGAATGTTACCTCTATGTGGGTAACGTGCAAATAATCAAGATTAGTGCAGAGTTGGAGTTAGTGAAGACGGAGTCTTCTCTTTTATTTCGTTGAGTCGGCGTTTGCTCTGATGTGTAACACTGGGAATTTGGAACGCTTGTCGTTATTTGTTTTATTATTTGTTATCCCTTTATTTACTTGATGATGATTATGTGGTATTAAACATGTTATATTCTCATTGAATTTCCACTGCTATATTGAGGATTAATTAAGTATGTTTTATTTGTGATAATGATGTGTTACATGTCGTATGCATGAGTAATTGTATGTTGCAAGGTAGCATCCTAAATGATTGTATGTTTCATTTTACTCTGATGTTTCGTTGTTATTCGACGCAGGGAATTTAGGGTGTTACACACTTACTTTATGTCATTTTTTTCTTCTTGGTTTTTTATGCTTCATCTCATAAAAAACACAAAAACATGATAAAATGGAAAAGACCAAAAAAAGACTTGTGAGATATAACTGGACAGTGGACTTAATGTTTGACCTGAGCTTGACATGGAGTTTTGGACCTTGTACTTAACCCTAGCAAAGGAGACTTAGATTGGATTTCTTTATTGTCTAAGCTTAAGACACCTTGCACACACACGACTTTCTCTTGGGCTACCTGACAACGGGACCCTTTATTTTTTGCATAATTCTCTTGTATTTTTCATGTACCCTCTCTCCATTTTGGTGTACTTTCTTTACTTTCCCGCTTTCCTTTGAGTGTGTTTTTTGCTTGCTAGTTATCCTTAGGGACTAGGATCGATCTCATCTTTCTCTTAACCCTTGTAAGTCGACCTCCTTGTGCATCACCATCAACCTTTCCCTTACACTACTTTCTAAAGCCCTTGAACCAACGTCAAACAGCATTTTCGTTAATAAAATCCTTGATCCAATGTCAAGCGGAATTTTCTCAATAAACTCAAAAATACAATAAGATACGATTAGGATTGTGCGCCACGAGCCTTAAGTGGTGGAGAAGGAGTGAGAATGGAGCTTTCCTGCCCTTATTCTGAGTACTTTGGACACAAGATGCTTGGCTTGGTAGTTTGAAATAATCACCTCTACCCATAGTCTGTAGTGCAATCCTAATCAAGAACAATCCTTTCAAAAATCCAAAAAAAACAACAACATCAAACTCTTATGCACCTTAGGGCATCTCCGAAAACCCTTTTTTAAGGTAAAATCAACCAACACACAATCATTTTCTACTCCGAAATACGGAGCTCTGATTCTTCATTTCATAATGGAGATACGTAGGCACGACGACCCCAATCCTAGGCGAGCACACTAATTTAAAATTTTTTTTTTCCTTTTAGCAAATAACCTTTAGATTAACGACACATATTCGCGCATAGACAACCTAGATGGTTGCCATCGAGTACGATGGATGTGAGGGGTGCTAATACCTTCCCATTGCATAACCGACTTCTGAACCCGAGTTTGGTTGTGATACCATATTTTCTACACCTTTAAGAGTTTTTATCGAGATTTTCCCTTTCTTCGGAATAAATAAAGTTCGGTGGCGACTCTGTGCATTTTTGGCATAGCGACAGATTTCTTCATTGGTTTCAAATCAGTAGTTGATGGACCTTCTTCAGTAGGTATCTGAGGTGCTGAGGACGAACCCTCGTCAGAAGTATTCAGTGTAGAGGATAAAAGACCAGTTGCAGACGCTTCAAAATCCTCTGGCTTCTAAAGATCTTGAGTCTTCAGACTAGTAAAGTTCTCTGAGACTTCTGTCACAACAGAGATATTGACACTTTCAATTAAGGACTTCATGGTGTTTTGATGGATGCTGATGAAAATGGCTTAACTTTGGTTGCTTTTGTAATGGATTCTAGGTAACCCAAATGATGAAATAAAATCATTTGCTTGATTCTTGGAACTGTTATGACCAATAAATATTTAAAATGCATTGTAAAATCCTTTAATAATCTCTGTTACTTGACCATTTTCTCTTCTTTGGGAATTAATCACATAATGATGCTCTATTGCGCATTTATAACTGTAATTATTTTTTTTCCTTTTTTTCTTTTTTATGTGACAAAAGGGAGAGAAAAGATATAGAAGTATTTAATAAGAAATTGAACCCATTCAGTTTGTACATATTGTCTATTTTAATTATTTTTAATTTTTTGTTATGTTGGTTATGTTACTCGGGAAAAATATTTTAGCTTTCTTAAATGTAGTACTAAGGGGGAGCTTACAAACCTCAACCTTAGACTATTAGACTCAGAAGGAACTTACAAACCTCAGATTCTGATGTTGCCAAGAAAGTTAAAATATTTTAGTTTTCTTGAATATAGTACTTAGGTGAGTTTACAGAACTCAACCTTAGACTATTAGACTCAAGGGGAGCTTACAAACCTCGTACCCTGATGTTGACAAGAAAATTAAAACGTATTTTAGTTTTCTTAAAGATAGAACTTAGAAGGAGCTTACAAACCTTAACCTTTGAACTGTCAGACTCGGAGAGAGCTTACAAACCTCAAACTTTGATTTTACTAAGAAAATTAAAATAACACAACATTTCTCTTTAAATACTTATGTTTGTCATCATCAAAAAGGGGGAGATTGTTAGAACAATATTTGTTCATGACATATTTCCTTGGGGTTTTGATGATAACAAAGTATTGAAAGAACAATGGTGTTATCTAATGTATGTTCTAAGTATTCAGGTTCTAAAACTTATATTCATAATATGATATAAGGATGCACTTGAGAGAAGTTGAATTACTAGCTTCTAGTGGTGCAGAATCTGAAGATCACTCTCTAAGTGATGTATGGCGTAGACTCTGAAGCTGAAGGCCTCAACATCAGAAGAAGCAACATATTATCTCTACACTTAGTGAATGTATTAGCTTCTGGTGATCATTCAGAATTAGTAATAAAGTTAAAGTTATGTGTACCACAGAAAGCAAGTTGCATTGTCAAATCAGTTTGTTAGCTAGAGTCTAAGTTCACAAGGCTCAAGAAGAGTTGACATGCTATACGGATATCTACTCTCAACGGCTCTATAGTACAAGTTTTCATGGAAGAAGCAATGGTTCAACATGTTACATAATGGATCAAGATCTTTTGGTGTATTTATCTTCAATGTCTCTTGTACTATGGAGAAACAAAGACAAGTGTTCAAGTTATCTCTTCCAATGGCTAGTCTTCTACAACTGCTATATAAGTAGCTGAAGATTCAATCTGAATCTTTAACAATAAGAGAGGAATAAAGAGAAGGAAAGCCAAGAAGGATAGAAGTGTTCCACACTTCTATCTAGATAGAGGAATAACAAGATCAACAATAAGCAACACAATCGAGTATGCAGAATTTTTGTTATCTGTTGTAAATTGTCTAAAGCCTTAAGATTTCTTAAACATTGAATATGTTAGAAATCTTAAGTACTTTAGGTCTTTGTTACGGTGATTACCTTGTACCTCTGATTTTGTATCAAGTACACCTTGTTTTTTATTATGCTAAACAGGTTGTTTAGTAGTTTAGATAAAGTCTCTTGATATGTGCTTGAGCATCAAAGTCTCTTGTTGAGAAGCTTGAGCCAAGTAAGTCTCCTGCTATGTGCTAGAGCATTGAAAGTCTTGATCAGTTGATTAAGCAAGAATGTCTTGGGTTATGAGTCTGAGCAGAAGTCTTGGGATCAATGGGCTTAAGCAGAAGTTTTGGGTTCGTGGAACTTGAGAAAGGAAGTCTTAAGTTCGTGGAACTTAAGCTAGGAAATCTTGGGCTCAAGGGGCTTAAGCAGAAGTCTTGGGTTTCTGGAACCTGAGCAGGAAGTCTTGAACCTGAGGGGTTTAAGCAGGAAGTCTTGGGCCTGAGGGGTTTGAACAAGGAAGTCTTCGATTCATGGAATCTAAGTAGAAGTCTTGGACCTGGGAGGTTTAAGCAAGAAGTCTCAGGTTGAGGGTCTGAGCAAAGAAAATTCTTATGCTTAAGTGTATAAGCGATTGTAATCATGATTTGATTATAGTAAAAAAAATCTCTTGTGCTACAAGGGGACTAGACTACTCTCAATTGGGAGGGACCAATATAAATCCTTGTGTGCTCTTTATATTTTATTTACTTTTGTTAACATTCCGCTACAACATATAATCAGAATCTGAACACTAGTTTGGATTCTGAACTCTGATCAGAGGCAAAGTTAAGATACGAAAATCACATTTCAACCCCCCCTTCTTGTGTATTTTTCTCACCTTCAAAAGACACATAGTGGTGGTTATCAGAATTTAGAAGTCTCCAACTCTGATGAGAAGAAACATCACAAAGGAAAGGAGAAGTTTGACAAGAAGAATGTTTAATGCTATTATTGTAAGAAGTTTTGTCACTTTGCTGCTGATTATTAGTCAAACAAGGAAAGGAAATAAAAAAAAGCAAACATAGCTAGAGGTGAGTCTGATGTTGAACCTGTGTTATTGATGGCTTCTGAATCTGATGGTAGATATTTGGTAGACTCGTGGTATATGGACACTGCCTGCTCAAATCACTTAATTGGAAACAAACAATGGCTGATTAATTTTGACTCTAGAAAGAGGACAACGATCATATGTGTTGATAATAAGTATATGGATACTGAAGGAATGGGAAATGTCAAGGTCAGAGTGAAAAATGACAAAACTGTTCTGATCAAGGATGTTTGGTATGTTCCTGACATGAAGAGCAATCTGATGAGTGTATTTCATCTAATTAAGAAAGTTTTCTTAGTTATTATAAAGGATAATCTCTTGAAGTTGTATGATTCAGATCAGGAGCTAATTATGCAGTCTGAACAGGGAAGCAATATAACATTCAAGGTGAATATGGAGACACCTGACACTAAATGCCTCAGTGCAGAAAGTGCTGATGGTGATAGTGAGATATGGCACAAGAGATTGGGATATCTAAACTTCAGGAGCTTAGAGCATTTGAGTTCTAAGAAGTTGGTACATAGCATTCTAAAGATTGTGAAGCCTGAGAAGTCATGTGAGATATGCTTGAAAGGCAAGAAGCCAATATTGCCATTTGCATCAGAAGTAGCTCCAAGAATAAAACATGCTTTAGAAGTAGTGCATTCTGATACATGTGGACCATTTAAAGTACCTTTACTTTGATGAAACAAGTATTTTGTGTCTTTTGTGGATGAGTTCACAAGGATGACATGGGTAGCACTAATCAAGTTTAAGAATGAAGTGTTTATTAATTTTCAGAAGTTCAAGGAGAAGGCTGAAAAATAGAGTGCTCAAAAGTTAAAATTTCTCAGAACTGATGGTGGAGGTAAGTACAATTTTATGGAGTTCAGAAGGTTTTGTGAGGAGAATGCAATTGAGCATGAGGTGATTGCGCCATACACTCCTTAACATAATGGTTTTGCTAAAAGAAGAAACAAAACTTTGCTTGATATGACAAAGAGCATGCTGAAGGAGAAGAAGCTTCCTCACACCTTGTGGGAGAAGTTGTTACCACTGCAACATATGTTATCAACAGGTGTCCAACCAAGAAGCTAAAGGAAATTATTCCTTTATAAAAGTGGGATGGAGATAAGCAAAGTGTGAGCCATCTGAAGGTGTTTGGTTATGTTTTCTACAAACATGTTCCAGATGTTAAGAGAAAGAAGTTGGATGATAGAAGCAGAGTTATGTTGCTTGTAGGGTACCACAAAACAGGTGCTTATAAGCTTTATTGTCTTGTCACTAACAAAGTTGAATTCAGCAGAGATGTCATTGTGAAAGAATCAGAATCGTGGGATTGGAACAAGTCTCAATCCAACTCTAGTACAGTGTTAACACCTGAGTTAACTTTTGAAGATATTTCAGATTCTGGAGGAGAATCTGCCTTTGAAGGAGATTCTACTTCTGAAGATGATTCAGAGTCTGAAGGTGACTCTGATGCTAAAGACGAATCTGACTCTAAAGGTGAATCTGATCCTGGTCTAGATTTTGATGATGATCTAGATTCTTGTGGTAATCATGCCTCTGAAGGTGGACTTGACTCTGAAGGCGTCATTTGACAGTGTTTCAACATCTGAAAAAGATTCTGAACAAGTTCAGAGACCACCGAATCAGACAAATACCAAGAAGATTTGTAAAGTTTGACATGTTGCGAGATATTGAGATAGACACTGAAGGGGAAGTCATTCAGTTTTCCATGTTGGTAGACTCTGAACCAGGCTCTATTACCAATTTTTGATGCACAAGAAGGAAGAAAAAGAAGATTATGAAGATGGAAGAGACGAGAGAGAAACTGAATTGTAACAAACTTTCAAAGAAAAATTGATTACAATAAAAATTCTATTACACTATTACTCTAACTGAGCAGAGGTTCAGTATTTATACACACACTAAGACTCAGTTCTCAAACTAAAATGCATATCAAATTAAACCTAAATGACACTTAAATTAAATGCTAACTGAATATTGGATTACACTCCAATAACTACAAGTTACACTTTGACATAACAAATATATGACGTATTTGACTTAGTCGAATACAGTTGACTCCTACTACTTAAACTAATTATTTTGACACAATTGAATGCTAGCTTTCTATAAAACTATGAGTTATAACTAACATTTCTTAATTGAATTCATACTTGTCTGGACTGGTTTTAAGAAGTGTCAATAAATTAGAAGAGGTTTGAAAAGCATTTTGTGTGCATGTGTGTTGCCTTATTACCTCGAGACTTACTTTTGCTGCTTTTACAGTTTCAATAAATCAAACTAAAGTGTTGGATGTTGGACAGACGAGTTTTCACACTTTCACAACTTTAATACTTCAAGTTCTTTTGCTTGATTCAATGTTGTCTAACACTTCAATTGGAACTTGAATCATCTGACTGGTAAGACTTAAAATATTTTCTTCTTGATCATATACCATCATAAAAAATTATTGGACAATTGATATCAACTCTCCTTTTGACTTTTATCACAAAGAACTTCTTAAAGAGAACTATCAACCCTCAAAAGTTGTTTGACTTGTGGAGTTGTCATCTTTTAAATTGCTTGACGATTATAAACATCAAAACCCCAACTGTCAGTTATACCTACCTAACACATAGATCCACATATCTACATCAAGAATGTTTTTTTTTCTTCAAGTAGTCTAGTGGTTGAAATTCACCTTTTTAAAGATGAACAAATGAGACGTCGCAATTTTGAACTCCACTCCTACATATGATATCCCTATACAACTATCAATTGAACTCACTACTAGGATTGAAAATTGAGTTTTAAGTTACAAATGTTGAGTTGTAATTCCTTGTGTCGAAGCAGTGTAGCTCAACACAAACAAGGAGTAGTCGAATTGTTATAATGTGTGTGTGTCGAGTTGTAATAGTGTGTCGAAGTGTCGAAGTAGTTTGCTTCACACAGGATTTTGACTTAGGCCTATTTTAGTAATGTTAGTTATTTTGGGCTTTTATAGTTTTGGGCTTTGCCTTCGGGTGCAAGCTAACCTAAATCTATAAATAGGGAGAAACCCTTTTTTTTGTAAGAGCTCATAACAGAATTCACAGTTTGCAGTTGCGAGTGAATATTGAAAGTTTCCACAGTTTGTGGGCAAAGAGAAACTCTTCAGATTTCCATCTTCTTCTCCAACGTTATTCTTTTCTCTTTCTCAACCTTTTTCTTTTCATTGCCATTGTGTGATTGTTAACAATCTTGAGATCAAGATTGAATAGAAGAATTCTCTATAGGTTGTGGTTGAATTCCAACATCTGGTATCTAGAGCTCCGGTTGCGATTCAAGGAAGAAAACTGTGATGGCGATGAATCATCCAAACAGGCACTTTCCGGTGAGCCTTCCAATTCTCAAGAAAGACAATTATGAGAATTGGTGCAAGCAGATCAAGGTGGTTTTCTGTTATCAAGATCTTTGGGATCTTGTGAAAGAAGGAGTAGCACCGCTTGCAGAAGACGCGACGGATCAAGAAAGGGCTGCACACAAAGAATTGAAGAAGAAAGATTATAAAGCTCTCTTTATAATCCACCAATGTGTTGATCCAGATAATTTTGAAAAGGTTAGTAATGCAGAATCAGCAAAAGAAGCTTGGGAGATTCTTGAAAAATCGTTTGGAGGTGCAGAGAAGGTGAAAGAGGTGAGGTTACAAACTCACAAAAGGACTTATGAATTACTTCAGATGGAAGACAATGAAAGTATAACAGATTTCTTCACTAGAGTTACAAAGAAGGTGAATCAAATCAAGGTATGTGGAGAAGTGTTGACATCAAGATCAGTTGTGTCAAAGATCTTGAGGTCATTGGCTCCAAAATTCGACCATGTGGTAGTAGCCATAGAAGAGTCGAAATACTTGTCAATATTGACGAAGGAAGAGCTTCAAGGGACGCTTGAGTCTTATGAACAAAGGATGGTTGAAAGAGCTGCAGGAAAATCGAAGAGTGATATATATGGCCTTACAGGTGCAGTCAGAAAAAGAAAGGAAAGGCAAAGGAAGCTGGAATGGGAACAAAGGTAGAGCAGGCTACACCAATTCGACTGGTCGAAATCAGCAGGAAGGAAACTGGTCGAATCAGAGAAAACCCTGGAACCAAGGCAACCAAAGAGGTGGTGTTGCAGGTAGAGGAAGAGGTGGTGCTCGAAAGCCTGACAAAAGTCACATTCAGTATTTCAATTGTCAAAAGTATGGTCATTATTTTAGTGATCGTTCATAAAGGAAGAAGAATCAAGAAACTAATGCAAAGTTAGTGAAACATGAAGAAGAAGAAGAGTTGTTGTTGATGGTCACAACAAGAGACGAAGAGAGATTCCAAGACCAGTGATACTTAGACTCAGGATGCTCATCACACATGACTGGAAGGAAAGATTGGTTTGTCAACATGAAGCCTCGTCGAAGAACACAGTGAATTTTGTAAATGACAACACTCTAGTAGATGAAGGTGTTGGTGATGTTTTGATTATAAGGAAAGATGGCAAGAGGTTAATAATTTCCAATGTGTTGTACATACCAGGCATGAAGAGTAATTTGCTCAGTATAGGGCAGTTAGTCGAAAAGAACTACAAAGTGTCGATCGAAGACAAAATGATGAGAGTTCTCGACGCAGGTGGTAGGTTGATCTTGAAGGCTCTAATGTCTCCGAATATGACCTTCAAGATTGAACTCAATGTAATGGAGCACAAGTGCCTAGCAACTGCAGCCAACAGAGATGAGTGGTTATGGCATTTTTTACTAGGCCATCTCAACTTCAATGACATCAGAGAGCTAAAGATAAGAAATATGGCTTCAGGATTACTTGAAATCGACATTCCAAGTGAAGTCAGTGAAGAATGTGTTCAGTCGAAACAACACAAGAATAGCTTCAGCAAGTATGCAGGAAGGAAGTCGAAGGCAATTCTGGAATTCATATACTCTGATCTTTGTGGTCCAATCCAGGTGGATTCGATTGCAGGCAACAGATACTTTGTCACGTTCATAGATGATTACAGTCGAAAGTTGTGGACTTACCTCATCAAGAAGAAAAGTGATGTGATCGAGGTATTTTCTAGATTCAAATCTATGGTCGAAAGATAGAGTGGTCGAAAGCTAAAAATTCTGAGGACTGATGGTAGTGGAGAGTATGTATCGAAAGAGTTTTATGCATTATGTGAAAAAAAAGGGATTGTGCATGAGGTGGTGCCACCCTACACTCCACAGTGAAATGGAATTGCAGAAAGAAAGAACAGAACTATCATGAACATGGTGAGAAGTATGTTGAATGGAAAGCATCTACCCAAAGAATTATGGGGAAAAGCGGTTTCGACAGCAACATACATATTAAACAGATGTCTGACGAAGAAGCTTGAAGGAATCACACCAGAAGAATGTTGGTCTGGTGTCAAGCCTAGTCTCAGTCACTTGAAGGTGTTTGGATCTATAGCACATAGACATGTGTCAGATCAGTTGAGAAGGAAGCTTGATGACAAGTCGAAAGAGATGATCTTGATAGGATATCATTTGACTGGAGGTTACAAGTTGTTCGACCCAGTGAATAAGCAGGTAGTGATCAGCAGGGACATGGTCATATATGAGCTTAAAGAATGGGATTGGACTGAGAATTCCAAGAAGGATTCAGTGAGAATCTCTTGTGAAGAACCAGCCACTGAATCCGAAAGAGAAGTTCGACGGGAACAAGTCAAAGATGAAGCAGGCCCAAGCAGAGCTCGACGAACAAGACACATGCCTGGAAGATTGCAAGAATGTGTGATTACATTAGATGATGTGGTTGATGAAGAGGGTGAGCTGGTACATTATGATTTCTACCCAGATGTCAAACCAGTAAATGCAACTGAGGCATTGAAAGAATTGTAGTGGGTGAAAGCAATGAATGAGGAGTTAGACTCCATCGAAGTCAACAACACCTGGTCACTTGTCGAATTGCCTCAAGGCAAAAACGAAATTGATGTGAAGTGGGTTTACAAGGTGAAGGTGAATCCTAAAGGAGAGGTAACTCGACACAAGGCGGGACTTATGGCGAAAGGATTTCTTCAGAAGGAAGGAATCGACTTCGACGAAGTGTTTGCACCTGTTTGTAGGCGAGCGATTTTGGACAAGGTTCTTAAGCGCTGGTCGCTCTCTGCGGTTGAGCTTAAACTACAGGTCGATTCATTTTTTATCCTATTGTGAGCTAATGAAGGAAGGGAAATAGATGTCTCCAATTAACCCTGCTTTGCATACTGAGTTTAAACAGCGGTCTGTTAGGTTACGGATGCTATCAATGTGGGGGGGCCTTTGTACTGGTTATTTATATTTTTGCCAATACAGTTTCTTTCTTTTTATCTTGGCAGAAGGTTTCTGGCGGGGAACAAGGATTAGGATGTTAGGACTGATGTTTTTGAATTACTGCTTTTGATTGATGGAGATATGGGATTTGGGTTTTTGTTTAGTGTGCTCGCTAAGATTTTTCTTTCAATCTTATGCCTACGTATTCCCGTTTACCAAAATAGGGAAATCAGAGCGTTCGTAGTTCCTCCTATTCTATGGGAGGAAATAGGTGTTTTTGGTGTCTTGTTCAAAGCCCAAGACGTGAAGCGAAAGGTGATTTGTATCTTGTTCAAAGCCCAAGATGTGAAGCTGAAGGACCTCGACTTTAGAGAGAATTTGTCATCTCTAAAGAGGGGTTTGTATAAAGGAGGATTACTTTAACCGGGATACGCGGATCCTAGCAATGCCATAATTTCCTTTATAGGGGGTTTTTTAACCTGGAGGGGAAGACTTTAACTCAGTGTAGAGCAATGCCATCTTTCCTTAGGAATTTCTCATGCTAAAAGAGGGACAGTGGCGTGGATATAGATGATCCAGAGGCTTGCCGCTTACAGCGATTAGATGAAGAGGAAGGAGTTGTTGATGTTTGTGTACTGTGAACGAGGCACAGTTTTGATGCTAAAAGGTTGATTGGATCAACCAGTGGTTTTCTTATATAAAACCTAAGAGGAGGCTAATATGTGTCTCGTACAAAGCCCGAGAGAGAGGCGAAAAGGTTTTGACTCAATGAGGGAATCTTTTGGTATCTCGTATAAAGCCCGAGATGGAGGCGAAAATTCGTTTGGCTCAGTAAGAACCCTTTTGTATCTCGTATAAAGCCCGAGATGGAGGCGAAAGGGAGTTTGCTCCGCTGGGGAGGATCATTGTACAAAGCCCAAGAGGGAGGCTATGGTTACTGTTTCAGTTAAGTGACAGGTCCAATGTACTGATTGTAAAAGAGAAAATCAGTTCTTATATGAGTAATATTGTACTCATGGATTTGATTTGAGGGTCCAGGTTATTCCTGTTCTTTAAAGAAGCGGGAAATCCGAAGGGTATTGAGACTGTCCGAGTCTACGGTTTTCTTCCTATTTAACGAAGGGGTGCTTGAGAATATCTTTGAGACTCAAGGAAATTAGACTGTCCAAGTCTAGAGTTTTGTCTTCTATACTATGTTTTGAGAAACAGTAGTAGACTCTATGAAAGGACTGTTCTATGGAGATGACTAGTTTCTGTTCCTATACCTCTAGGAGGTCGTCGGGACAATTTGTACGAAGCCCAAGAGAAGGCTATCATTCCTGGAGGAAGAGATCATTATACGAAGCCTAAGAGGAGGCTGTGAATACTTCTAAGAAGCCGTAGGGTCCTTGTACTAAGCCCAAGAGGAGGCGGGGTTGCTTTTAGGAAGCCTGTGGGTCCTTGTACGATGCCCAAGAGGAGGCCGATGCTTTTAAGAAGCTCGTGGGTCCCCAAACCCCGAGAAATTCAAGGCAAGCTATTCACAAGGAATAGATCAAGTCAGGAAAGTTTGAGAATTTGGAAGAAACTCAAAGATGCCATTTCACGGAGAATACATTCATCTTTGGGAGTAGAGTTTCTTGACAATTCCTAATGAGGACAGCCGAAGAGAAGACTGTATCTGGTGATCCTATTGGGGATTTAGTTGTCTATTTCTACGAATAAATGAAACGGCGTCACCTAGTTCTAGACGTAGTTGCCGTGGAAACTCGAAATATCTATACTATTATTACACAGTTGATATGAGTTTATGAAAGAAGACTTACAGTGAAACAACCCCACAATACAGTTTATATGTACATGAAAGCGGTAAATGAAAGCGATAACCACTTAATCGGTTGTAGAGCTTCCATGCTGTTTGGTTAGTTGTTCAACAAAGAAAGATTGAAAACAACAGTATATACAAAATCAAAGGGGAAAGTGCTTTGAAAAAGAAAGATTTGGGGCTTACAGCTCAAGGAGAGGCCCAGGGTTTTATCAGTGAGCGCACTGTTTGAATTTGTACAGAGGGGACTTATACAAGTGACTGAGGCCAAAAAAGGTTTTTTGTACAAAGGGATGGGTCTTACACTCTCTCAAGAGGCCCAAAAAGTTTTAAAGAAAAAGAGTGGGGCTTATAACACGAGGGTAGGCCCAGTTGATTTTTCCGTTTGAAATGGCGATCGGGCCGAGGTTTTCTTTTAACGCAGAGGGACTTATACAATAAGTGAGGCCCTAAAATGATTTGGTCAAAAAAAGATTGGGTCTTACACTCTATTAGATGCCCATTTGTGTTTGAAAAAAGTTTGACGAGGGTTGAATTGATTCAAAACCCTAATTTGTTTTCAAAAATGTATTTTTAATTGAATAAAAATTCAATTAAAAGGATCAATGTTTGTTAAATATGTGAAAACAAATTATGATCTTGGATCAATGTTCCAAAAAATCATGTTTCTTCCTACAAAATGATTGAAATCAAATTAGGGTTAGAAAACAAAGGGAGAAAAAATATTTTAAATAATAAAAACACATAAAACATTAATTCTTTGCAAAAATACCAAATATATGAAATAAATAATATTTTTGGGATTTTTTGGTAAAATCAAATATTTAAACATTTTTGTGAATTATTGCAAAAAGAACCAATCAAAAATGATAAAAATTGAAGGAGTTATTAATTTTTCAAATCATTAAAAATAATAATATGAAAAATAACAAAATAAAAAAGTGATAAAAAGAAGTCTGGGGCGAGGGGGATTCGAACCCCAGACCTCTCGCTTGCCAATACACACAAAACCAGCTGATGAACCGCTGGGGCGCAATGCCAATTCAAATATAATATGGCAAGGGAAAAATATATAGAGAACTTGTTGGATTTTCTGAAAATGGCACCATGGTCATCTTCCTCCTCGAGCTCGTGCGTGAAGCACCATATCTCACTCATCTCTCAACCATTGGACATGATTCAAACACCAAACCCGTGCGTTTTTTCACAAGGAATAAGATGGCAATACCCAATTTTATTCATTTTCAGTGTGGAGTAAAATAATCATAATGAACACAAATGAACCCTAATTTGCAAAAGCAATCGTGCAGGCATGGTTATAAGGTCTATGATCCAATTTCTTGAGGCAAAACAATCAACACATGATGGTAATCAAATGGCAAAAATATCATGCGAGGAAATATGCATGGATCATGGAGTTTGAGTTTGAAGCTCACCTTGATGCAAGCTGAAATGGAACTTTGCCCAGATGGTGTTCCAGTCGTGAATTGGTGATCCCTACAGCTTCAATGGATGTTATGGAGTGTGTTGCAAGCTTTGGAACACTTTAAAATTCTTTGGATCAAGCTGGAGACCTCCACCTGCAAAATTAAAGCATAATGGCTTGGTTGAAGAGTGATTTTGAGCCTGGGGTGTTACAGTTGGTGTTTAAGTGTTTGGATACCTCAAATACATCATATGTGATGTGTTTGAGCAATTGGAATGGATTGATTGTGGCTGCAACTCAAAACCCGATAGTGGTTACTCAAAAACAAGAAAACTTGAGGTTTAAGAAAGAATGAGAGAAAGCAGTGTTGTAACTGGCTTTGGTGTGTGTTGAATGATCCATTGGGACCTCTATTTATAGGTAATCAACTTTTGTTTTGGAGGAATAGTGAATGGGTGTTGGATCATATCACATTTGCATGGATTGGCTTGGAGGATTTCTTCTCAAGCAAGGCAAGCTAGCCATTCCCAACAGCAGGGCTATGCCTTGACCAAAACCACATTCCTCAGATGTTTTTAATGTTGTTTAATCAGAGAAATTGACTGAGTAGGGTAGCTACCTTGACAATGCACTATTCCACATTAATGCACTTTGAATTCAAGGCAAAATGTGCCAAAGTGGATGAACTTCAAGTTGGAAGATTCCTTGGCTTTTTTACTCAGATTTATCAGTTGGATTAGCTGCATTGTGATTGGTTTGAACACAGGTGGCATGCTGATCCTTAGTTTTTGGTTCAAAATCGTGTGTGGTAAGCAAACATGCAAACTGATTTTTCCAAAACAGCTTGCAGCAGCATGACTTTGGGCATGGATTTCTCATGGCTTAAGTTGAATCAATTCATGCTGTTGAGCTCTTTGAATTCTTAGTAACATATGCAACAATATTGATGTTTAACTTTAGACTTGATTCAGCTTGCAACTATGTGAAAAGATCTCACAAGTTTTGGTGTTTCAACAAAATCTGTCTTGGACAGAATTTTTCTAAGTGTTGGAAAATGGTATACTTTCATGTTTTCAGCCACTTTGGCTCACTCATAGCTCAAAATCCATAATGAATTGGAGCTAGGCCTAGTTAAAGTTTTTGTAGAGGGTAATGAGAGCTACAAATCAAGCTTTGAATGGGGCACAATGGCCTTGTGGTTTAGGAGTTATGGTCATCCAAAGTTGGTGCATTAGTGGTACTTTTCCATAACTTAGAAAAATTTCTAAGTTTTATGGTTACCCCTTTTACAAGTTATCCCACTTTTCTTGATTTTTCTTGATGAATGATGATTCAAATCATACATAAACATCATTTTAGGGTTAAAAATCCATTTTGGTGAAAAATCTCAAAAAGTCAAAGTTGACTTTTGTGCACAGTTGACTTTTTATCAGATGAATTCCAAATTGTGCAATTCTTCAGGAAATCATGTCCTTGACCTAAATCAAACTTGATGGACATATTCCAAGGGTGTCATAGGGTATGTTGAGGCATGTCCTAGGGTTTGGGAGCATGTCTTGGTCAAAAGTCAAAGTTACAGTTGACTTTCCCTTAAAACCCTAATTGTGGTGCAGATGAAATTGAGACTTGTTGCTCAAGCTTCTTGGATTAATCCATTGTTCCAAATGGATCAATATAGTTCATTAGAGACCCTCAAACTCTCTCTTGAGGTCTTGGTTCATGATTTGTCTTAAAAGTCAACTTAGGGGTGAATTAGGTCAAGAAACCCTAATTCCTGATTTTTGATGTATGCATCCCCTGAGGCCAAATTGACTTGATGATTGGGTCCATGAGGTTCCATGGAGTATATTAGGTTGTGTTTTGGATCATTGGCTTGTGCTCAGATGAAAAATTTCCATCTGGAGGCCCTGGTCGACCAAAACCCTAATTTGGTGACACTGTCGATCTTGAGACTTAATCCACCTGAAAGGGAGCAGCCTTGTGCTTAATCCTTAAAGTGGGAGTCCTTTTTTATCCTTTGTGAATGTTTGAGAGGTTAGACAAGTTGAAGATCATGTCATTTCTTGATTGATCCTTTGTCTAAGAGCTCTGCGAGGGCTTGAAACCCTAAATCCTGTTTGTAGTGAATGCTCGCCCACCTTTGGGGAGACTAATAAGGTATGATGGTCCATCCATATTGTGATGATGATTTACACAATGATGGGAAATCTTAGTGGTCAAAATTTGGGGTATGACACTGTTGCTAGGATCGAAACAATCAGGTTGGTTGTTGGTCTAGCAAATATGAACAATTGGCACACATGTTAGATGGATGTGAAATGTGCATTCCTTAATGGTCCCTTAGACGAAGAAGTTTATGTTGCACAACCAGTTTTGTATGTGAAACGAGGCGAAGAAAGAAAGGTGTACAAGCTGCATAAATCCCTGTATGGACTTAAGCAAGATCCAAGAGTTTGGAATAAGAAAATTGACAGCTTCTTAAGGGAGAAAGAATTTGTGAAGTGTACGACTGAGCATGGAGTGTATGTAAGAAGAAGTAGTAGTGAATTGCTTATACTATGCCTTTATGTCGATGACCTATTGATAACAGGAAGTTACAAGAAGGAGATCGAAGATTTCAAACATGACCTAAGTGAGGAGTTTGAAATGTCAGACATGGGAAATCTCTCATATTTCCTTGGCATTGAATTTTACAAGACTATTAGAGGTTTGATGATGCACCAAAGAAGATATGCGGGAGAAATACTCAAGAGATTTGAGATGCAAGATTGCAACCCAACTGCGACTTCAGGTGAAACTAGAATGCAACTGTCGAAGCAATCAGATGAAGATGATGTCGACTCAACCCAATATAGAAAACTTATTGGGTCACTAAGATACCTTTGTCACACAAGGCCTGACTTAGCATATAGTGTGGGTATGATAAGTAGATTCATGCAAAAGCCAAAAGTATCACACCTAGCAGCAACGAAGAGGATACTAAGGTATCTAAAAGGGACTCTCGACTACGGCATTTTGTTTCCTGCAGCTGATAAAGGAAAAGAATGCAAGTTAGTGGGATACACTAACTCAAGTTGGTGTAGTGATGTTGAGAATAGAAAATCTACAGCTGGATATGTGTTTATGCTAGGTGGTGCATCAGATGCTTGGAGTTCGAGAAAGGAGTCAGTAGTGGCATTGTTATCATGCGAAGCAGAGTACATAGATGCTTCTCTTTGTGCATGTCAAGCAACCTGGATGGTGAACTTGTTCGAAGAGATTACAGGGAAGAGTCATGGAGCAATTACTATGAAGATCGACAGCATGTCAGCTATCAACTTGGCGAAGAATCCAATAGCACACGGTCGAAGCAATCACATCAAAATGAGGTTCCATTATCTTCTAGAGTGGGTAGCATAAGGGAATATGAACTTGGAACACTGCAGAACTGAGAATCAGATTGCAGATATCATGACGAATGAAGTGCAGGTCGAAGTTTTCAGAAGACTAAGAGTCATGATGAATGTAGACAGCTTAGATACAATGAATTAGGTGGTGTGTTGAGTTGTAATTCCTTGTGTCAAAGTAGTGTAGCTCAATAGAAACAAGGAGTAGTCGAATTGTTATAATGTGTGTGTCGAGTTGTAATAGTGTGTCGAAGTGTCGAAGCAAGTTGCTTCACACATGATTTCGACTTAGGCCTATTTTAGTAATGTTAAGCTATTTTGGGCTTTTATAGTTTTGGGTTTTGCCTTGGGGTGCAAGCTTACCTAAATCTATAAAATAGGGAGAAGCCCCTTTTTTGTGGTAAGAACTCATAACAGAATTCACAGTTTGTAGTTGCAAGTGAATATTGAAAGTTTCCACAGTTTGTGGGTAGAGCGAAACTCTGCAGGTTTCCACCTTCTTCTCCAACGTTATTCTTTTCTCTTTCTCACCCCTTTTCTTTTCATTGCCATTGTGTGATTGTTAACAATTTTAAGATTAAGATTGAATAGAATAATTCTCCCTAAAATGTGGTTGGATTCCAACAACAAAGAATTTTGACATTGAAATCTCTCAAACTATATTCCACCTAACATATCAATTTGTTGACAATAAATTATTCATTTTCAATAATTATAAACTTTACCTAAATTAGTCATAAATTCATATTTCAAAAGAATAATCTATCATTCAAATTACAAATTGTACCTATATTCACTATATTAGAATTTAGTGATTTACATTACACGTCCAAAGTGATATTAATGCATGCCACTAGGATCACAAACCAACCACATTCATTCAAGGCTTAATGACACTTTTGGTCCCTATGTTTTGGGCAACTCACGAAATTGGTCCATATGGTTTAAAATTGAACGAACTAGTCCCTAAACTATAATGTTTTATGCAGTTTTAGTCTTTATTCCCATTTCCCCCTCCAAAAACGCTGAGGTGTCAAGAACTTATCTGAGGTGGCAAAAATAGGCGCTCTTTTGCTTTGTCATGTCATTAAAAATGTATTATTCTATTTAAATTAATTGGATAATATATTTTCAAAATAAAAACATAAATATAATTTCAATCTCTCTCTCATCGTTCTGCTTCTTCTTCAGCTTGTTTTCTTCATCGTCCCCAAAAAACCCTAATATCCCAAAAGCAACACAAGCAAGCCTCATGAACAATTGACAAGCCAAAGATTTCACAACATGGATAAATACAAGCAAGGCAACACAAAACAAAATCCACAAAAGAGATCTCAGGCCATGGAATTCACGCGCATCCAAAGCCACATGATACCACAACAAACCTTCGACCACAATGCACTACCCTCAAATTTCAAGCTTCAAAAGTCAAATTTACACTACTCAAACCTTCTTCATTTCAATCCTAATCTTTCCTCAGCCTCAAATCCTTCTCAAACCCATTCGAATCAAACAACAACAAACCCATTTGCCTCAAACACATTCACAACCAGAAGATTTGAGACGAGGAGAAAGTTTGAACGAAATCAAAAGCGAAACCAGAAACAAACCTGAACTGCGAGCGGACAAAGTATCAAATCGAAATCGAGAGTGATTCGCAAAGAAGGTTGGTGCGTGATTGTTCTGCTTACGCCGTATTTTCGTGCCTCACCTGAGATATTGAACCTTGTAAAAACTCATTTTGTGTTGGTGTGATTTTGGTTTTTGGTTTCACTATTTAAATGCGATGATGATGATGATGATGATGAATCTGAGCATAGTTTCCTTCTTTCTCATTTTGGAATGCTGATGGTGTTGTAGTGATGACCATGATGTTGTTGTGTTCATTTTAAATTTGGAATTAATTGATTTTTTCCATAAAAGACTAGGGGTCAGCTATAACATATTGACTTCACACTGCTACGACCTTTCCAACATGATATGCTTTAGAATAATTTAATGTTTTTTTGCCTTTTTTTAATGGCTTAATGACACCTCAGCGTTTTTGGAGGGGGAAATGAGAATAAGGACTAAAACTGCATAAAACATTATAGTTTAGGACTAGTTCATTCAATTTTAAATCATAGGGATCAATTTCGTGAATTAGTCAAAACATAAAGACCAAAAATGTCATTAAATCTTCATTCAAACCCAAAAAGGTGCACACAATCCTTTCTCAAAAGATAACTGCATTATCCAGAAACGTATCAATCAAATATCTTACCAAAAAATCCATTAAAAATATCACAAATTCACAAACAAATAAATGTACTTTTTCCAAAATAAATATCTCAGAAACTTTATCTCATTGCCACGTTAACTAGACCCCACGTGCTATCCAATCCACTTTTTCAGTTCAACGAAACCTTGTACAGTTCTTGAATTCCTGTACCCATTTGAGATTTTAGATTTTTACATAGTTTTTACCATAAAAGGATCGTTTTTTCTTAACCCCTTTTGTTTGTATTTCTCAATTTATCGAAAAATTGTAGTCATCTGATTGAACTTTTGTTAGAGAAAAGACAAACTTTTTGTGTTACCCTTTTGAATTTTCTCTATTATGTGCACGGATTTCCCATGGTTTTTATATAAATTTGATGAAAAATGCTTTTTGGGTGAAAGGGTTTTTTAGTGTGAAATTGATCATTGTTTTTTCATTGATTTCTTTAAGAACTCTGTAATCAAACATGAGTACAAGTGTTTCTCTCAATCTTGAATGTTGGAAACTGAGAACCCTCTATTCTCGTCCCTCTGATTCATGGAAATCACCTCGTTCAGTTTCTTGTCCTACAGAGAAACATGTTACTGGGAGGAACAAAATCAATGGTGTTTCTTTTTCCTTGTTGTCTAGGTCAAGGAGCTTGAAGGGTAAAAGAGTAAATCGTGCCTGTTCTTGTTCTGCTGTTTTTGATGATTTTCATTTTCACAGTGATGAGAGTGGAAGAGAAATCTTGGAGCCTTCTTTACTTGGTATTCAACCTGAACCACCTAGTTGGCCAGAGAGAGAAGAGATTTTGAGACTGAGTTTTGAAAGGAGAGTGAGAAGTGTTGGAATCCCTTTGTCTATTAGGATGATTAAAAAGAAGCTTCAATTGGAACAGGGTTTTAGAGATGAATCAAATGAATTGAATAATTGTTCTATTAAGAAGAGTTTCGGATCTTTGTTGTTTATTCTTCATGAGCTTCAGAATCATGCTTTGCAAACAAGGGAATCACTTTGTGGCGAAGATTTGAAAAGTGTTATGGTTAAGCTAAATAGAGAAATGGATGATTCATTTGTGTGGTTGTTTCAACATGTTTTCAGTGAGACACCGTCTCTCATGGTTGATGTTATGGTTTTCCTAAGTAACTTTTCTGTGTTTTCTATGTATAACAACAGTATTGTTAAGGATGTGAGTGAAGTTCTACATGGTGTTGTGGTTCAAGATGAGTGTGTAAAGAAGGAGTTGACAGAAGAGGAAGTAAAGTTGTGGAATTCTATATTGGAGGAAACTTCAAAGATGCGGAAAGAATTGAGGGGTGAGGTTTTGGATCATGAAACAATGATGAAGTTTGTGGCACCAGTTTGTGTGGAGATTGAAGGGGACCAATATGAGGAATATGAGAAAACTGAGGCTTATTACAAAAAGCATATAGTCCTTTCACCTTACAATTCACTTCTTCTGTCAAACTATGCACAGTTCCTCTTCCTTGTTCTTCATGACAATGATGGGTGAGTTCTTAAAATCCATGATGTTGTTGTACATGAGTTATTATTTGTAGTTTTAGAGTTACATACTTTATTTATCACTGATTAAACTTGTCTTTATGAGTGCAGTGCTGAAGAATACTACAAAAAATCAGTGCTAGTGGAGTCACCAGAGGGTGAAGCATATTGTAGATATGCTGATTTCTTGTTGTGGATAAGAAAGGATAATTGGGCAGCAGAATTGAGATATCTACAAGCATTGGAATCAGATCCTGGCAACACTTTTTATTTGTCAAAGTATGCTAGTTTCCTTTGGAATACTGATGGACAACAAGACAATAGTACTAGCTTTCCTATAGAAGAATTAGACAACTTACAAATATGATATTCTTCATATTATCCATCTTCATATGATGTATAAGAAAACACATCAATATGCAATTACATTTTCTAACTCGTTGATAGTTTTACATTTTGATTCTGTTGTGATTTACATTTAGTGTTATTAACAGTTCATTCATGCATAAGAAAGTGTAGTTTTTTTTGCCGAAATCACAGTGATACACACCCTCAATTCAAACATCATTTTGTTAGGACTACACACCAGATGAAATTCAATTTCTAAGAATTTAATATCCCTCAGTATTCTTCTACATTACAAAATCTTATTCTAAGGGACAAAAAACACCCTTACCTAGAAAGCTAACTTGCATTACACGTCAATATTACAAGAAAACAACCTAAGGAACTTGCTAAAACAGGGCCAAAAAGCAAGAATTGTGTATAAAAAGATTCAATATCATACAGCTCTATTGACTAACAAGACCGCGGCAACTGAACTAGCTACTGAACACTAATGAACAACAGTGGAATTTCTAAAAATGTAAAGAAAATTACAATCTACTAATCACCAAAACCAGACATTCCGACTATCAACTGCCTTCACTGAAGTATATACCAAGGGCATCCGCCCAAACATGGCGGTAAATATGTTGACACACTCTGATCTTCGTATACTGTGACCTCCCAAACTACTAATTCCTGTTGATCCAATCTCATATATTTTGCCTGTAACAAAAAACGAAATCCACCAAGTTAATTAATATGATATACATACCTATCATCTTTGTATGAATAACATCTATCACCATGGTTTAGAATCAACGAGAGAGTGTTCGATTTTCATTAACGCGATGGACAATATTAAAACAAGCATTAGCATGGAAGTTTATAATCAACTACTTCCTTTTGCTACTTCTGTTGCATTTTTGCATGCTAACAAGATAACTAAAACCAGCTTATTCAAGGAGGAGATAAGGGAAGAATTGCCTCTATATGAACAGAATAAACTACAACTACTTCTAGCAGTCAATGAGAAGAATGTGAAGACGTGGTTTGCATTCACGGAAAGAAGACTAGCTTAACGGGAGAACATTATCATTAAGTATACATTTTGAGGAAGTGAAGTTGATGGAAATGTACTAAGATACAGAATTGTTAAATTACCTTTAACCCATAAAGGGGGTGCACCAGTTGCATTTGCGACAAGAAAAGACATTGCAATATCTTCACAATTCCTGGTAAATCAATTGAATTACTGAGAAATAACAAAATAATTGGAACTAAAGTTTGAAAGATTGAAATCTGATCAGAATTAAGGTAGTTGGTGGGTGTTCAGTTCAGATAAAAACCTGTTGTTGGTTACATATTCTCTAATCGATGATGGCATCTCATTTGTGTAGAGACTGAAATACTTTTTGTGAAAGAATGCTGCCTTGGAGAGCACCATGCTATATGTACCCGTCCACCACACAGACCACCATCCGCCATATCTATACTTGATGTCTTCACCATTCTGCAAAAACATCAAATAACTTGAAATATTAGCGTTAGAGTTTTTTGTATGGTTCCTCTCTATGAACTAAGCATGAGAAAAATGATATACCAAACCTAACAGACATTAATCATTAGGTTCACATCAGGTTTAAAGATGCATCAAACATGACTAGCAGCTTCTGTCCCCGGAAGGGTCAGCTTTAGAAACGAAATTATACACATTATATACAAAATGTGCTAATTTTGTTGTAGTGTCAATAAGAATTCTTGCTCAAATTTGAAATGAATCTGCATACCATGTTTCACAAAAATATGCTTTCTATGTTTTGCAAATTATTGCAGTGCAAGCAAATAACAGGAAATAATGCATGAAGATTATTTTTATAATAGCAGCACAGCATTAAAGACGAATTGAACGACCAAATTATCAAGGATAATGTACATTCATCCAGTAAAAAAAATAAACCATACCAATGAATCCACCCAATGTACACGAGGTACAAACCCCACCATTGCATCTGGTGCACTTTGCCAAACATCAAATGCAAATTCCACTGAAGAGCAAGGAAATATGACATCGTCGTCAATAGAAAAGACAGCATCAGTCTCCAAATCCTTAATTTCTTTAAATCTATTGTTCAAACTGTCTTCTTTGTTGATATCAAACTTCAACTTCACATATCGTCCGTCTCTAGACTTAGATTTTACAGCTTGGTACAGAAATTTTAGAAGACTTTCTGATGGAGGATCGGGTTCACTCCACACAATATGTACAGAATCAAGTCGAGGACAAGATGAATAATGTTTGACAGACTGCTTTAAGAGATCATATCGCTTCCATGTGTTCATTACAATAGAATATCCTTTCCTGCAAACAAAGAATAAGCAACAATTAGTTCTCTGGTATTACAGCAACAAACTCTCAGTGCTCTGAAAATAAAATTTAGAAACTAAAAGTCAACCCCGGATTTTGTTCTTTTGTTCTGTTTTCCCTTTTCTCCAATTTCATGGTAAGGTGACTTTGAAAGCTCACCAAGAAATGATGACTCTGGCAATATTAAACTATAAAGCACGGACACCGCAAACAACACCGACACTGACATGTCTACACCGATAATAATTTTTAAAAAATGAATAAATTGAACGTAATCACAAGTCTTCGTGTTGGTGTCAGACACGCTTTTTTTTCAAAGGTGTCGGTGCTACAGGTGCTTGTTTCAATTCATGGTTCAGAGGGAAAAAACTGATTACCTTCCCTGAAACGTTACCTTCTCTAAAACTTGACTAAAAATTTCAATGTTTGAATATTTTGAATCAAAATTGATATTTTCTCTGTACACAATCAAGTTCATCCTGAAATTTGACCAAATCAATATTTACATTCAAATGTTTTCTCTAAATTGATACACCTACTTCAAACTGAAATTTGACTAAATCAATTGTAAATAATCAAATTCATTTAAAACTTATTAGACAAACGCCCACCAAAACACACTAAATTATCCATCAGATACATAATCACTGGTCCAAATTCCAGTACACAATCAGATAATCACCGAACAATTAAAGATCCAAAGTCCAGAAAACAGTTCCAGCACACAAATATGAACAAAACCAACATTCCCCCAAACATCAATATCCGAAATTCGCAGCACCAAATACTCATACAGAACATATAGCTCCATCAGAACTCAGTAACTGATTTCAATCTATAAACAACACAGTCCAATTCACCTGAATCCATTGTTTCCAAATCCGAATCCTAAACATTAACTATCATTTAATCATAATCATATCCCTAATTTTCTCTCCAAAATGAACTTAACACTAATCTTCAAATCCAGCCAATAACCTACTAGTTCTATTAAACCCTATAAATAGAACCCTATTATAAACCAAAAGACAACAATTAAAACCAAACAGAATCTTAGTCCCAAACACTTATAAGGAAATTCTATAAAAAAAACCGAAATTTTGTATCTTTCGAACAAAATAAAACCTTTTTATAATCAAACCAAAGCAAATTAAATTTATTTTCATTGGTGCAATAAGTATTATTAAAAAAGGAAGGAAAAAAAAACGAACCTTGAATCAGTGAAACGACGAAGTGGAGGAGTTTGATAATTATTATTAATATTATTATTATTATTACTCCATAATAAGAAAGTTGAACCAGTTGTTGAAAATGCGAGAAGCGTCAACGCGACGCAAAAAAACAACAGAAGCTTGATCTTCACTGATTTAAGGGTGGAGATCGCAAGTAACCGAAACCTTTGCTCAATCCGACGGTTCAACCAACAGCTCCCTCTCATCACCGCCGTTACAAGAATCTAAAAATAAAAAACCCGGTGATCTTACTTCTTCCGAACCGGTTCGGTTCAGTGGCGAACCAAAACGCACACCATTTCGAACCGGAGCTTCGGTTTCAGGCTCGGTGAAGACGAAGCAGAAAGAGGTTCGAAGTGATTTCCGAAAACTCAGGCGTTGTGTGCCACGTGGATGGTTTAATCGCCGTTAGATGATCGGATCAAGAATTTGGAAACAGGATGGTCTCTTCGGCTATGGTGTTTTTTTTGTTTCGCAGAATTCAGAGTTTACGCATTTCTATATTCTGCACGCTACTATATGAAGGGAATTGAATGTTGTTAGAGTTTCGATTTTGTGTTTTAGACGATGTTTGGAAGGAAGGAAAGGAAGGGGAGTGAAAGGAAGTGAAAACATGTAAAGAGAAAATGTCTGTGAAGTTTGGTTATTTGGCGTTGTGTAGGAAAGAGATCTCTCTGATTGGAACAAAATGAATGAAAAGGAAAGATCTAGTTCAATGAATAGATTGAGACTAGCTGGGTTGTCATTTTATCCTTTTTTTATATAATAGTAATTACTATAAGATATTCGTACATAAAAATGTATTTTATTTTGATATAAAATATTTAATTGTAAGCAATTATAATTTAAAAGTTAATTGTATTAAATGATTATTAAAAAATGTGAGATAAAGAAGAAAAAAAGGAAAATTTTGACATTTGAAAATAATAATTTTGTCTCTCTGATAAGGTAATAATTGATTAAAATAAAATAGATATTTTGCTGATAGTAATTTATGAGATGTGGGATTTTATTATTGTATTTATGGGTTAATTTTCGGTGTGTATTATCCATCAATCATCAACAAAAATGAGAATCAAATTAAACTTATTTATCATTTGACAAAGGTTGTGATCTAAAGTTTGAAAATTAAACTTAGGGCTAAATAAGTTTTTAGTCCCTACAAATATCACAACTTTCAAGTTTAGTCCCTCAAAAAAATTCCTTCAAACATTGGTCCTCTGAAAGTTTTCCCTCCCGTTAGTTTCCACTAACGGAGGATGATGTGGCACGCCAAGTGTGCAATAATCCCTTGCCAACTGTGTATTCTTCTTATGCCACGTCAGAAATGATTTTCTCCTTCTATTTCTCATCCACCTTCCTCTTCCACGATAAATGTCCTAATCCTTTCATTCTTCATCTCTGCTCTCCTTTCATTCTTCCTTTCTACTCTCCTAATCAAGAAAAACAAAAACTGCATTAATACAATGTAATGTTCATCTCTGCTCTCTCATATCCTCCCGTTAGTTTCTCTTAGGTAAACACCAAAAATCTTCTTCTCCTCTTCATATCCTCTCGTTGGGATATTTCTTTACAGTTAACCTGTTCGTTTTTGTACTAAGAATTAGCTTAGCATCTATTTGGGTGTCTGTATTTTAGGTATAACTCGAGAATTTTATTTTATTTCCTTGTAGGTTGGTTTTATTTTGAATTTGGATACAAATTTGAACATTCTATTAATCCATAAATGATGCCATGATTGTATTTTTAAAGTTTTTGCAGATTCATCTCATGATGAAAGGAGAGTTTTGTTTAATTTTGACCAGTTTAACAATCAATGGTTGATTATTGGCTGAAACAACCAGAATTTTCATGATATATACATGCATTTTTATGGAGGCATTCACTGAAAATTAAGGGCATGTTTGGTTTGACTTTATATTCTGTTTGAGTTTGAGTTATATTCTGGTTGATTTGTACATACTTGTATGTTTGAATTGTTTTATTATTAGTTAACTTAAGGCATAACGTGTTTTGTCATATCAAAGTAGCCCCCAAAAGATCTGGATTATTGATGAGTTAATCAAGTAGATTATTGAAAATCTTCTAGTCAATGTTGTGGGTTTATTTGTTTATGTTTCTGCTCTATCTAGACTTATAGTGACCTACAGTGATCTCTTTTGCATTTTTCCTTTTATCTTTCTCGCTTTACAGTAATGTTGGTGACTAAAAGTGATTTCTGATTGGTGTATCAATCAAACCTTAGAGATCTGGATTATTGATGAGAAAATCAAAGTGTTGATTATGATATATTTTCTAATCAAGGTTCTGGGCTTCTTTGATAACTAATGTATTGTTGTTGCAACTCAGGATTTTCTAATTGCCATTGCATTTTACCTTCTCTCATATTTCCATTACTCGTGCAATGTTGTGAAAGGTAGATGCTTTGAAGAAATGTTTGATTAATACTAGAAGCTCCAAATAATTGTACCTGACTGACAGAAAATTTAGACCCTGTTTTTTTGTGAAAACATTTTATTTTCATTTTCTAAATATGTATTCATCTTATATCCACATAACATAATTCTCTATGTATTCATCTTATATCCACATAACATAATTCTTAGCATATTGTGTAAATTGTGAACTTATAATGATAATGATGATGATGATGATGGAAAAAATGTAACACGAAGCAATAGTGAGTACAACCATAGCTGGAGCAATCATAGGAGCTGCAGTTGGTGGATAGATCAATGATAGATTTGGAAGGAAAATATCAATCCTTGTTGCAGATACCCTCTTTTTATTAGGGTCAATTATAATGGATTTTGCTCCAAGTCCAGCTATTCTCCTTGTTGGTAGAGCAATTGTTGGAGTTGGTGTTGGAATGGCCTCAATGGCTTCTCCTTTGTACATCTCTGAAGCTTCACCAACTAGAGTTAGAGGTGCTCTTGTCAGTCTCAATAGTTTTCTCATTACTGGTGGACAGTTCCTTTCTTATCTCATCAACTTGGCCTTTACTTAAGGAATTTGAGCTGACTTTTCATTCAGGCACCACACCCATGGAGGTGGATGTTAGGAGTAGCAACAGCACCTGCTATCATACAAATTGGACTCATGTTGACCCTCCCCGAATCGCCTCGTTGGTTGTACTGTAAGGTGATCTCATCACTTTCATGCATTTTACATTGTCAAACGAGGTGGAGGACTACAACAATGAAATTCAAGCATTAAAAGAATCAGTTGATATGGAACTAAAGAATACAGAGAAAGTAAGCATGATGCAGCTTCTAAAAACAACATCAGTAAGAAGAGGTTTATATGCAGGTGTAGGACTTGCAATTTTTCAACAATTTATCGGTATCAACACGGTCATGTACTCTAGTCCCTCAATTGTTCAATTGGCTAGCATGTATAATCTCAAATGGTTCTACGAACGGCATGTGTGCGAATGATCACAGAGCATGGTACACTATTGAGTGTCCAAGTAATTTTGGTTGGATTGCGCTAATAGGCCTTGCACTCTACATCATATTCTTCTCACCAGGGATGGGAACAGTTCCGTGGGTTGTTAACTCTGAAATCTATCCATTAAGATACAGAGGAATCTGCGGAGGAATAGCTTCTACAACTATTTGGGTTTCCAACCTTGCTGATTCTCAATCCTTCTTATCTTTAACATAAGCAATTGGAGCAGCTTGGACTTTCATGCTCTTTGTAATTATTGCATTTATAGGCATTTTCTTTGTTAATAATTTGTTCACGATGAAAATAATTTGTTGTAGCTTGAATTCTAGCTGTTATTTGAATGGGGCTGTTGTGGGTAGCTAGCCTTGGATACACCCTAATGTCATAGTTCATTCTAACATTATCATATTGTATGATATTTAGGATCCACAGTATATTATTCAATGAATCACTGCAATTTTTATTACTTTGATATCAAAACATTGAAATTTACTTTTGCTATGGAAATATCTTAAAGATGAAATTTATTTAACTCAAGTGTTATTTGGAAAAAATCTTCTAAATTTTCTGAAACTGTGTGCTTTGCAGAAGGTGAAGATGCATACATGTTACAAAAATGTTACAAAAATGGTGTGTTTAAATTAGCTAGATATTAGCTACAAAAATGGTGTGTTTAAATTAGCTAGAGATTAGCTAGGAATTAGCTAGGAAGTAGTTGCAGATTAACTACCACTTCTGGGATCAAATATGAAATCAATATAAAAAAAATTAAAATTGAAACAATTGTCACGTGGCATACATGTCAGCAATTTTTGCCACGTTGACATTGCCGCATGTAAGCCACATCATCAAAAAAATTTCACTTGGCATGCCACATAAGCCACCTTTAGTGGAAACTAACGGGAGGGACTAAGTTAGGGATGAAAAACTTTCAGAGGACCTTTGTTTGAAGGAAAATTTTGGAGGGACCAAACCTTAAAGTTGGGACATTTGTAGGGACCTTATACATATTTAACCCTTAAACTTAATTGTTTCAATTAAATTCGTTACCAATTGCATTGTGAAGTGGGTTCAAAAATGAGAATTAAGAAATTAAAGTAGGTTCATTAATTACATGTATGGTGTTTTCTTCATTTGACCTCTTAGATGGTGTGTTGCTTGAGTTGACATCAAGGCTACAGTTTTGAGAAGCATCCAAACTTGGCTGAATATGTTATTGTAGAAAAAAATGGGTATGTTGTTGAGAAACAATTGTGAGTTATGTAAGCTCCACATTGCTTGAAAAAATGGAGGTTCAGCGCTTTATAAATGAGAAAAATCATATAGCCGATGCATTAAGGTTTTAAGTGAATAAGCGGTGTCTCTCTCGCTTGTTTGGATGAATCTTTGACCTTTGGGTGAGTCTTTGTTCCAATGTAGATGCTTCCCCTCATGATGACCCATTAATGGTATTAGAGTCAATGATTCGAGTAAGGAACCAACTTTTAATGTCAAAAGTTTTCCTGATATGATGTGGTCAGGTGCCGTGTCTCGTTGAAGTTTTCATGACGTGGTAAGGGCATCTATCAACGGCAATACAAGTATGGGGTGAAAGAGCTTATGCTTGAGGGAGGGCATAATGAATTGACACACACTTGAGTGAGAGATTCTTGAGAAACAAATGTGAGTTATATAAGTCACACATTGCTTTGAAAAATAGAAGTTGGACACTTTATAAGTGAAAAGATCCATATACCTTAATGTCTTAAGTTTTAGATGAATATGTGGTGTGTCTCTCACTTGTTTGGGTGAGTCTTTGACCTTTAGGTGAGTCTTTAACCAAATATAGATGTTTTCCCTCATGATGAGCCTGGAATTCTAACCTATGCAGATAGCAGATGTCCTAACACATGTCAAGATATTGTGCTACATAATCATTTAAACTCAGAGGCGCAACAGCAGACTGATACCTTGAATATCAGAACTGAACACTCACAGATGTCATGACATCTGATCCAACATGTTTATCATAAACCCTAAAAGAAAACGTAAATCTGCATAATGATAAAGAACACGACAATTATTAACCCAGTTCGGTGCAACTCACCTACATCTGGGGAATACCAATCCAGGAAGAAGACTTCACTATCTGTAGAACTGTTACAAAGCTAAACTCCCCAATATAAAACTTTATACCTAACATCTACCCAATGAACATCTTTACCAGAGCTAAACTCAAACGTTTATAACTCTGATATGAGATACCCCACTCACTTCCCTTAATCAACAACTGTGATTTCTACATCATCTCTATCAATACAGAAATCTGTCAAGCTTTCTTGACAAACAAGCTAACTCGGATTTGCTTAAAAGCTTCATCCAAGAACACTCGCGATTCATTGCCTACAGGCTTCTGAATCTGTACAAGTTCCTATGTTTACCACACTGCATCAACTCGATACAGAGGGAGACTTACAAGAGAAACCTACGACTCTCAAACCTAAACCCTACTTTACAAAATAGGATTTCTAAGTCTATGTCGTCTTCACTCACTTTTCTGTCTAGGTCTTGGTCTTCTTTTATAGTTTTCTGCTGAGTTGGGCTTCATATCTTTGATCCTTGATCCACTGCCAATCGCCTTGAATCTTGGAACAGATTTAAAACCAAAACCTGCTGTAACAGTCATGATGTCGAATCTTCATGTTGTGACATTTTACTCGACATCTTTAGTCTGGGGCTGAAAACCTCCATGTTGAAATATCTTACACAACATTTATGTTTTACCAAAATTTAGTCAAACACTCAGAGCTTTCAATCTCCCCCTTTTCACAAATTTTGGCTAAAACATTCTTCAGCCTGATGGTGCATGTAGTGGAAAAGTACTTTCCATTCTCCCCCTTTTTAGCCAAAAATTGACAAAAATGGCCCATGCAAACCCAGACCCAAATAATGCTTACCCACACATAAACAAAACTCATTTGATCTTACCCTAAGTAAGATATTCTAGCTCGATCTTCCTTAAATATGAAGAAGATATGTGGGTAGAGCAAATCCAGACAAAAGACTAGTCAAGGAGTGCAATAACTGCTGGTCAAGTTAGTTTCGAGAGATTCCATCTTTTCTGACTTATCCTTTGATAAGTGTTTTATTCATGATAAAATAGCACATAAAATAGGGCATTTATCTTACTTGAATGACAAGATTCTAACAGAAAAACCTCAACTAATGAATAAAAGTAGTATGGTGCAAAGTCTTCTTGGTTTGGTTTACATTTGTGCAGGAAAAGGCGAAAGAATGCATCAAAGAAAGAACAAGAAGAACTCATGCCCTGCAACTTTCGCATCGCGACCAAAAGCTTCGCTACGCGAAGCTTCGCTATGAGAAGGAAAACGACTGAAGGCGATCCAGGCAAAGCAAAACAGAATAAAATCTAGCAGACTTCGCTTGAAGTTCGCAATGCGACAGGAAGCGATGGACGGTGATAGGCAGCGATGCAAGACAGGACCAAATTGTCCTTGAAGCGAAGAAAGCGACAGGAAGCGAAAGTTCGCGATGCGAACTTTACTTCGCATAGCGAAGTAATGCGGCTTCACAAAAGGCAGTTTGACAGCTCAGAGACTTAATGGAGAAGAAAGGCAAGTTCGCATAGCAAAAATACTTTCGCATAGAGAAGTCAGGCGGCCAGAACTGCTATAAAAGGCTATCAAACTCAGTTCAAAAGGCATTCAGTCTTGATATCTTGTAATTTTACTATTTTAGAATATTTTTAATAGGAATAGAAGTGAGGTTTAGAGGAGAAGAGTGGATTGTGCATCAAGAGTCGAGAAATCGTCGTTGATGCTCATTCAACTCAAATCTTCCTTGTGCTTCAAGCTACCATGAGTATCTAAATCCCTCTCTTGTTGGGATCGATTGTAGTTCACTGAAACAGTATGTATTTTCATTAATCATGGCGTTATACACATTTTATTTATGAATCAATATTGATGTTATCTTCATTTTACCGTTTACTTCATGGATTGAATCGATATTGACAAATACGGTTCAACTCTCGATCAAAGATAACATCTATTAAACTCTAAATGCTAGACATAGATTTAGGTTTAATATTCACCTTAAGTATCGAATCTTAATGCTACCGTATTGTTTAATAGGCTAAGTGTAACACCCCGATTTTTAACAGCGAGAGTGTATATTTTTTTTTTTGAATGCCATACATAATATTGACAACTGTCTCTCCAGGAAAAATAATAAAAATGATTAATCAGAGTACGATCTTTCGATCTAAGTCTTTTCCATACATAGGACCAGCGTAATGCCCACTGTTATAAATATTTGTCCATACACATAAAAATAAGCACTCAGCTTTAATAATAACAGCAATAACAACATGGACAACCTCAAAACATGACCCTAAGCTGATCTTGAATTCCTAGCCCAAAGACATCGCATCTTACAAGCCTTCACGACACCTGGATACCTTAACTATCACCACTTCTAAACTTGGGTGGTCGTTAGCCACATCATAATAATAGTAGAGGGTCACAATCTAAAAACATCATATATGGAAGAATACACACATGCCATCAGAACATGATATACATAACAACATGAATAAGATGAGAATATGATATGCAGAGCAACATAAATGAGGTGACAGTATGATATATGTAACAATCACAACATTTAATTTAACACACAAATGCAATGCACAAACATCCTAAATGCAGACCTATATGAATTTGGTGGTCCCAATTCGTCAGGTACCCTCACCATGCATGAATCCCGGAATTTAACCTCTCCGCAGAGAGTCATGATACCCCCTTGGGTCCTCACTAACCGTGCTGCCTCGCAGACACAAAAGTGCTGCCCTTGCAGACACCCGGTGTTGCCTCCCTCGCATTCACCTGACTCAATTTGATCTCAAAGGATCGATGACGGCTCAGTCACATCACCTGGTGCAGTAGAATTCCCTTCGGGATTAGGTGATGATTCAGAACCCATCACCCTGGCCCATTCGGCGCCAACTACCTACACGCAACTATGGTATGCATGAACTCACACATGCAAATGCAACAGTTTATATAACCACAATATGTATAATAACAAGGTGTAAAATCACAATTCACAATTCAGTTCATATATCTATCACAGATCATATGAACAATTCTTAGTACCAACAGGTGGCTCAGACACACCCCGTGTTGTCCTCCTCGACATACACATCAACCGCAATTCATATATTTATCACAAATCATATGAATAATTCTCATTACCAACAGGTGGCTCAGACACATCCCGTGTTGTCCTCCTCGACATACACATCAACCGCAATTCATATATTTATCACAAATCATATGAATACACATCACAAGTTTAGCATCATAGCATAAACACATATCCCCAACCGGGCACACAATCATGAATATAACCACACAACCTCAACTGGCACACAATCATTCAAACATCCCCACAAGGACACACAGTCATGAATACAAACACACATGCATTCAATCACATATAATATCGTTAGAAAGTGCCCTTACCTGAGCAAGCTTCCAACCCAAACAACTTACGCTACGTAAGATCGATTTGTCTCTCACGATGAAATCTCGTACCCGATTCACACTTTCAACCTTATAAAATACACAAAGGACTTAAGTTAAAACCAACTCAGATACATCTACAATGAGGCTGGGTCTTGATCGCTAGCCTAAACAATTAGGGCTTTAGGTTTTCACTCCCCGATTACTAACCTAATCGCTCTATAGAAAAACCCACAATTTAAATTCATTTATTTTGAACAACAATTTGAATTCCAAAAATCTAGGATTCACGCCATTAGGCCACCCACAGTACATCATATAACAGCTCACTGGCTCCACGTTATATAACAAAAGCACAACACACAGTAAAACACCGACCGCACACACTTTACGTGATAAAACCCAACACTTTTTCAAAACCACAAAAACTAAAATCATCTCTTGCCCTCCAAACCATTTTTAATAGAAAGAACATCCCGTTAGCTTTCCAACGCTTCGAACGGGGATCAAAACCGACTTACGGATCAAAAGATATGAATTTTCGAAGTTTTCGCCGAAAACCCCCCTTTTGCCTTGAAAACCTACGGGTTTTGGCCTTTCCACCCGAAAATCCGACCGATTCAATTATTTTCTTCGAAATAACCACATACTCGTACTCACCTAACATATAGCAATGAATTAGAACGATTTAACACGATTTCTACGACGTCCGTTTTCGATTCAATTCTAAAAACCCTCATTTCTCAAAAATGTCCAAAGTTACGAAATCACCCGAATTCAATCTTACAAGTTTCAATAATCACGGCCTAACATTCCTCGACTAAACTACGCAATTTATTTCGAATTTCATCCGTGAAAACATCGATTTCTATTGATTTTACCAATTTTGCTCAAATATGTAAAACCTAACATTTTCTAACCAATTCCAACCAAACAAACACCTACATATACATATACTATCGTAGGATAATCGAGTTGAGTAAACTTACCCGATTTAATCGAAGATCCGGCTCCGATTCAGATGTTTTCCCCATTTTTCCCTCTTTTCTCTCTTTCTCCTCTCTTCTCCTTTCTTTCCTCTTCTTTTCTTTCCTTTTACTTTCTTTCTCTCTAATCTCTCTATATATATAATCTAAACTTTCCACTTAATCCCCATCATATCCTTTTCTAAAATATCTAATCCGCAAGATTACCGTTTTACCCTTTCGCCTAAATATCTCCTAAACGCTCTCAAAACGCGATCAAACGAAAACATCGATGAAAAAAAAATATATTATAAAATAAAAGTCAAGAATAAAATTACAATATACCCGCCAAAAATATCTAATGGATATAATAATAATATCTCAACAAAATATCTAATGGATTTAATAATAATATCTCAACAAAAAATCTAAAAGATCTTATCTTAAAAACATATAATAATAGTATAATCCAAAAATATCTAGATATTTAATGTCTCACACTTAAAAAAATGTTCTGACTCAGACGAGTCGTAACTCGCTCACGAACAACTTTTTATGAAAACCGAAAAATTTCACCGTCGCATTTTAATTAAAACCACCCAAAATTTTCGAATAAATTTTATTCCAAATAAATTTTTGTTCCTTAACTCAGAAAGATATATTGAGATTAAATTCTCAATATCGGCGATATATAAAACTCCCATTTAAATTTTGACGACAATCGGAGTCCGTGAAAATTTAAACGACGGGTATAATTTGCCCGTTTTCCCCAAAAATCGGCAGAAACATAATTTTGAAATTTCGAAAACATAGAAACATTCGGAATCCAATATAACTACCGTGCCAATAGAAAAAGTCTGATTGAATTAAAAAGAAACCACGTGGATCAATCCAGACCACAACCGAACACCCTAGAAATATCGGGTATAATCTGCTCGCTACTCCAAATTTAGTAGAAAAATAGATTAAAATGATAAAACATCATAATATCATACGGACTAAAATATACGGGTCTTACACTACTACCCACCAAAAAGGAGTTTCGTCCTCGAAACTCGAGGTAAATGTAACAACTTACCAATTTATCACTAACACACTCACCAGAACGACCGCGCACCTATTGCAACCCTCTACAAAGTCACAGTGACTCGGACTCTGGACGCAACGCTAAAACCGCACACTATCTAAGCTAGCAAGAATCATTCATTCCATTCAACACAATCTTGTCTACTATCAACGACAGATTAAGGATGATCAGTTCCTCAATTTGTCAATAGGTAGGCGACAACCATGATGGTGGAATAAACCATCGTTACCAACTACAATAGTGTTCTCCTCATCTTGTTCTCAATTTTATGCAAGACACAAGGGTCCAATAATCGCTTCGATGTTTCCTAAATGTTTCCTCCAAACTCCTGCTACTTCACTCTCTAAAGTGAGACACAATTTCCCAAAACAAATTACGGTTTCTCTCACGCTCACTAAGCTCGGAACAACCATTGAGTATCCTCCAAAACAGCAACAGCTAAAACCCAAGTACAAATTTAACCTATTTCACTCCAACGAAGTAGTCATCTAAGTAGAGAACTCCACATTTTCCCCAATGTCCATAAATCCTTAATTATTCCTTTAATCTCATAATTGTGGCGACCTGTATATGTTCACATCCATAATCATTCCCAATCACCATCTTAATACTACCATCCCAACCTCTAGTCGGTGATTGAAACTCTCACAAATTCCCTTTTCCCCAGTCTTAAACTATTGGATCACACTCTAACACAACTACCTCATTTTCAAATCATTACTCAGCTTACTCTCGCATGCCTTAACATAAATGATCCTCTTCGTTGGCTATCACCATTTGACACACCACGTCCTTCGTGTTATCCTACACCTGCTTCCAAAAATTCATTGAGTTTCCTTTTCCTCTTACAACTAAATTTTATTTCCCTCAAAGAGCTTATCAATCAAACCATTTTTTATTGTTCTCATATCTCATCTTCTGTTGTTAAACTGTTCTCGATGTCAACCTCTAACATCCAATATTTTCTCAATGCATATTTTCCATTATGCTTCTCTAGTCTTCATTATAACAAGTACAACGAATCCAAGCCTTACTAGTCTCCGCCAAACATTTCCACTTCATCCTTGATGTCGTCCTAATAGGCAAATGTTTGATCATCTCTACTTCCGAATATGCCCAATGCACCTTTTTCTCTTAAGCATACACTTACAATCACATTTTCCAAATTGTGGGTGAGGTACTTTCTTGCACGGATTCTAAATTGACCTGATTCACATCTCTATACGTTCCTCTCACACTTCGTCTTGACACTTATTTCCCCATACCAATCTTTTCACTCCACCCATTCGTTCATCAATGACATAATGTACTTAACCTCGTCCAGACTTCTCATGTCTCACGTGGAATCTCCAACAGGATTTTCACTTAGTAACCTCATCATCCCAATTCTGAATATAACCACCCATCTAGTCACTAATACACTACTCATTAACCTTGTGATATCAAAATTTCCAACCGCAGGATTATTCTCTTACCACTTATACTGCTTCTTAAATATCAACTTTACGTCCGAGCGCAACCCCATCATCTATAGCATACACTCTTGAGGAAATGCTTAGTATCCTTCCCATTTCCATTTGGGCCATATCCTTGGTAGTCCTTCCTAAGCAACGAGGTAGTCAACCTTCTTATTAAAAAATCTGTGTTACCTGAGCACTTTCTTGCTTGCATACAACCTTATTCTTCCTTTGTAACCACCTTTACGACACTGCAACTCCAAAGTCCCTTATACTAGATCCTCTTATAACATCTAGGAGTTTCCAACTTCAAAAAAAAATCTTAGCAACCAAACTCCTATAGTCGTTTCCCAACCTACCCTGACCTCTATCTTGTCAACTTCAACCCACATCTTTACTCTCCTTCACCCAATCTAAATATCCTTGTTCCAAATCAATGTTCGTCCTATCCAACCTACTCTTCGTTGTTCTATCTATCTTCATTTGCTTATGACCATCCAATGGTCATAATATCCTTTTATAACACAACCCAATCCTCTTCCGCATAAGTTCTTGCTAAACATCAGGACACATCCATTCACTCCTCAGTTTCTTATTCAATCCTAGCTTTTTCTAAGGTATCAACCAACATTATCACCCTACGATCTAACACTCTACAAGAATCATCCTTCCAAAACAGACATATCTTACTCCTCCATCTAGTCACTGAGCACTTATCTCAAATCTTAACGCTTGACTTTTAAAGAACAACTACCCAATCAAAATTCCTTTGCTAACTTTACCTTATTCTCAGGTTCGATCCCTAAATCCAAATCTAAACTTTGATCTTCACGAAATCCATATACTTGTTACACCATAACTCCATTCATTAATTCTTCATACATGGCTCTGTGTCCTTCCAGATATTAACTTTCTGCGTCTTATCACTCTTCTAACAACCCATTGTCTACCCGCGGTATGATATTTCTAGCAAAACCATGTCCCTCATACTTGAATTGCTTTAGCACTTCTCTACTCTACTCATACGATTACTTAGATCCGTGGTGCTACTTCTACCTTTTCCTCCTATAAACCGTAATACTCATTCTCTCCCAACCTCCTACTTCTAATTTTTGAAGACAACTCCACTGATGGTCACTTCGACTAAAACTTATCCAGGTGATACTTGGTTTCCTTCCTTTAACATCACATGATTCATCCTTACGGGATTTAGTTACCTACCTAACATAGCTTAGAAAAACAAAAAAATAACCCTCAAGGACCTACTGATCGTATAACCTTCCTCTAACTTTCCTAGGTTTCGGCCACTTTCAACGTGTAACCCGCTTTCTTCCTAGAGAAGATGTCCATTAATCTCCATGTATAGTAATTGTCTCCAAACGACATCTATAACTGCTCTTTGATTCCAAAGAAATATTACCTTCTTCATAGTCCATAAACTTCATCTCATCTCATTTGGAACTCACCAGAATGAACATCCAATCATTTTTCTCTCAATAGGTCCTCCAAAACAAGTCCTTACTTAGAATCCTTTGAAACCTTGACTTCCACTCATCCCTACTCAACACCTCGGAGTGATAAGGACAAACAAAACCTCTCATCCATAGCATTACTGCAGAAAACCTTGTAGTTCTTACTAGATTCAATCTCACTACCTCTAGATCACTACCTCTAAAGAAAACAGAGACATATGTCGACCAACGTCGACAAATGCTCAAGGGGTTTAACTAAGCTTCTTACTGAAGTACGATGGGAGACCTCAACTTCAGTTAAGAAACAAACGATTACCTAGGCACATATCATGCTGGACTCAAGACACAAACCACATAACACATAGGACTCCACACATTTACTCCCACTAAACCCGACACTTGATCAGCTTAGGACACCCGACTCACAACCCCATGAAAATCTTAGACCAAAGCTCTGATACCACAATGTAACACCCCGATTTTTAACAGCGAGAGTGTATATTTTTTATTTTGAATGCCATACATAATATTGACAACTGTCTCTCCAGGAAAAATAATAAAAATGATTAATCAGAGTACGAGCTTTCGATCTAAGTCTTTTCCATACATAGGACCAGCGTAATGCCCACTGTTATAAATATTTGTCCATACACATAAAAATAAGCACTCAGCTTTAATAATAACAGCAATAACAACATGGAAAACCTCAAAACACGACCCTAAGCTGATCTTGAATTCCTAGCCCAAAGACATCGCATCTTACAAGCCTTCACGACACCTGGATACCTTAACTATCACCACTTCTAAACCTGGGTGGTCGTTAGCCACATCATAATAATAGTAGAGGGTCACAATCTAAAAACAGCATATATGGAAGAATACACACATGCCATCAGAACATGATATACATAACAACATGAATAAGATGAGAATATGATATGCAGAGCAACATAAATGAGGTGACAGTATGATATATGTAACAATCACAACATTTAATTTAACACACAAATGCAATGCACAAACATCCTAAATGCAGACCTATATGAATTTGGTGGTCCCAATTCATCGGGTACCCTCACCATGCATGAATCCCGGAATTTAACCTCTCCGCAGAGAGTCGTGATACCCCCTTGGGTCCTCACTAACCTTGCTGCCTCGCAGACACAAAAGTGCTGCCCTTGCAGACACCCGGTGTTGCCTCCCTCGCATTCACCTGACTCAATTTGATCTCAAAGGATTGATGACGGCTCAGTCACATCACCTGGTGCAGTAGAATTCCCTTCGGGATTAGGTGATGATTCAGAACCCATCACCCTGGCCCATTCGGCGCCAACTACCTACACGCAACTATGGTATGCATGAACTCACACATGCAAATGCAACAGTTTATATAACCACAATATGTATAATAACAAGGTGTAAAATCACAATTCACAATTCAGTTCATATATCTATCACAGATCATATGAACAATTCTCAGTACCAACAGGTGGCTCAGACACACCCCGTGTTGTCCTCCTCGACATACACATCAACCGCAATTCATATATTTATCACAAATCATATGAATAATTCTCATTACCAACAGGTGGCTCAGACACACCCCGTGTTGTCCTCCTCGACATACACATTAACCGCAATTCATATATTTATCACAAATCATATGAATACACATCACAAGTTTAGCGTCATAGCATAAACACATATCCCCAACCGGGCACACAATCATGAATATAACCACACAACCTCAACTGGCACACAATCATTCAAACATCCCCACAAGGGCACACAGTCATGAATACAAACACACATGCATTCAATCACATATAATATCGTTAGAAAGTGCCCTTACCTGAGCAAGCTTCCAACCCAAACAACTTACGCTACGTAAGATCGATTTGTCTCTCACGATGAAATCTCGTACCCGATTCACACTTTCAACCTTATAAAATACACAAAGGACTTAAGTTAAAACCAACTCAGATACATCTACAATGAGGCTGGGTCTTGATCGCTAACCTAAACAATTAGGGCTTTAGGTTTTCACTCCCCGATTACTAACCTAATCGCTCTATAGAAAAACCCACACAATTTAAATTCATTTATTTTGAACAACAATTTGAATTCCAAAAATCTAGGATTCACGCCATTAGGCCACCCACAGTACATCATATAACAGCTCACTGGCTCCACGTTATATAACAAAAGCACAACACACAGTAAAACACCGACCGCACACACTTTACGTGATAAAACCCAACACTTTTTCAAAACCACAAAAACTAAAATCATCTCTTGCCCTCCAAACCATTTTTAATAGAAAGAACATCCCGTTAGCTTTCCAACGCTTCGAACGGGGATCAAAACCGACTTACGGATCAAAATATATGAATTTTCGAAGTTTTCGCCGAAAACCCCCCTTTTGCCTTGAAAACCTACGGGTTTTGGCCTTTCCACCCGAAAATCTGACCGATTCAATTATTTTCTTCGAAATAACCACATACCCGTACTCACCTAACATATAGCAGTGAATTAGAACCATTAAACACGATTTCTACGACGTCCGTTTTCGATTCAATTCTAAAAACCCTCATTTCTCAAAAATGTCCAAAGTTACGAAATCACCCGAATTCAATCTTACAAGTTTCAATAATCACAGCCTAACATTCCTCGACTAAACTACGCAATTTATTTCGAATTTCATCCGTGAAAACATCGATTTCTATCGATTTTACCAATTTTGCTCAAATATGTAAAACCTAACATTTTCTAACCAAAACCAACCAAACAAACACCTACATATACATATACTATCGTAGGATAATCGAGTTGAGTAAACTTACCCGATTTAACCGAAGATCCGGCTCCGATTCGGATGTTTTCCCTATTTTTCCCTCTTTTCTCTCTTTCTCCTCTCTTCTCCTTTCTTTCCTCTTCTTTTCTTTCCTTTTACTTTCTTTCTCTCTAATCTCTCTATATATATAATCTAAACTTTCCACTTAATCTCCATCATATCCTTTTCTAAAATATCTATTCCGCAAGATTACCGTTTTACCCTTTCTCATAAATATCTCCTAAACGCTCTCAAAACGCGATCAAACAAAAACATCGATGAAAAAAAAAATTATAAAATAAAAGTCAAGAATAAAATTACAATATACCCGCCAAAAATATCTAATGGATATAATAATAATATCTCAACAAAATATCTAATGGATTTAATAATAATATCTCAACAAAAAATCTAAAAGATCTTATCTTAAAAACATATAATAATAGTATAACCCAAAAATATCTAGATATTTAATGTCTCACACTTAAAAAAATGTTCTGACTCAGACGAGTCGTAACTCGCTCACGAACAACTTTTTATGAAAACCGAAAAATTTCACCGTCGCATTTTAATTAAAACCACCCAAAATTTTCGAATAAATTTTATTCCGAATAAATTTTTGTTCCTTAACTCAGAAAGATATATTGAGATTAAATTCTCAATATCGGCGATATATAAAACTCCCATTTAAATTTTGACGACAATCGGAGTCCGTGAAAATTTAAACGACGGGTATAATTTGCCCGTTTTCCCCAAAAATCGGCAGAAACATAATTTTGAAATTTCGAAAACATAGAAACATTCGGAATCCAATATAACTACCGTGCCAATAGAAAAAGTCTGATTGAATTAAAAAGAAACCACGCGGATCAATCCAGACCACAACCGAACACCCTAGAAATATCGGGTATAATCTGCCCGCTACTCCAAATTTAGTAGAAAAATAGATTAAAATGATAAAACATCATAATATCATACGGACTAAAATATACGGGTCTTACACTAAGAAATCGTCGATTAAACCGTAAGGTAGAAATCTCATCAAAGTTTAGACATGAACTTTGTTTGTAAGCGATACGTGATAATATTGAATCATGCTTAAATTGTGTATAACTGATTCGTGATATACATATTGAATCGGTGGATGAAAACCAATTCCCAACAAGTCTATTCCTCTGAAACTTATCTTTCATTCTTGCACGATTTTACTTTTCGTTACTCACAAACCAAACAATCTTGAAACTTCTGCTTAGAATCATAGAACTCATTGAACGGTTTTGGTATCGCCCCAATCCCTGTGGATACGATAAAACACAATACTTACATTTGATTGTACTCAACATCAAATTGGCGTCGTTGCCGGGGATTGGCGTTTAAGATATTAAAACATCGCAATAGTTTCTATACTTCTAGGTTGTTATATATTGTATATATTCTTTTACATTTGCTGCTAACCACTTTTGTTGTGTTAGAATTGTGCTTTCTTGAATTCAAAATCAGGTATCATAAGAGCAAGTAAAGCACAAGCAAGCTAAGCAACACCAAAAGGTAAAAATTCTGCATTAACCCTCTTCAAACAATAGTCCAAGGCTGCAATTAAAAGATCAAAATCTGAAGTAAATCACATGGAATTGTGGCAACATAGACAAGAATCATACCAATATTACCAAGGGTATCCATACACAAATAACATAGATTATGTCCAAGATTGGAGACATGATGCGGAACCATACCAGAATTTCTATCAACAGACGCAAAATCCTCCACAACCAGACATAATATCAAAATTGGAAGACACCTTGATACAATTTATGCAATTGTCTATGGAGAACCAAAAAAGGACTGAAGCATCACTTAAGAATCTTGAAATGCAAGTTGGTCAAATAGCAAGGAAGCTTGAGTATCAACACCAAGAGGCATCCACTACTATCACACAAATCATTTCAAAGGAGCGATGCAATGAAAGTACAGCTCAAAGCATTAACGCTATTGATGATAGTAGTAATGATCACTTGGAAACAAAAAATGATGTTGTCAAGAGTGAAGCTGAAAAACAAGAGGAAAATCAAGCAGAAATTCAGAAACAAGAGGAAAATGAAGCTAGTTTAAAGAGAGATGTTGCAGATAAAATGATTATGCAAGAGCACATATCAACTCACCTGCAAGTGGCTCTCATAAAAACACTTACTTTCCTCAATATCAAAAAGGAAAAACTCCATTGGGGCTATTTGAAAGTAACTAAGACAGTCAAGGGAAAAATGCAGAAACATTATGGTGACATTGCAAGAATCACTATAATAAGACCTCTAAAATATCCCTAACACAGGCGTCGAGCTAATGACGTTAAACAAGCACTTGTTGGGAGGTAACCCAACCTTTTTATTTGTTTATGTTTGTTTCCTATTGCATAACTAGTTTAAATAGTAGGAAGAAAATAACATGAATGTGCCAAAAGAAAATTCTGCATAAAACTGAATTCTGCAGATTTCGCATCACGAAATATACTTCGCATAGCGAAAGTAGCAGAATCAGCAAAAATGCCATTTATGCCATTCTCCTTCACTTTAATGTTTTTCTTTTGGTTCAGCTGTAGGTGTCATATGACCAATCCATATAGTTGATACTTGTCCTTTAAATGAGATTGGAAAAGCAAAAGAGTGGATGATCACATTCACATGAATCAACAAAGGTACAATGGTAATGATACAAAATTTTGGGAAGAATCACACAATCCAAGGTACTTGTTTATTGCTTTCTTAGAACTTAGCATGTTTATGACATGAGTAGTCTACATAAAATCAAGTCATTCAAGCTTATGCAATAACATGTTTTCATTGTGAATCACGTAGTTCCAAAACCATAAAAAGTGAGGTAACCTTTCATTGATTACTATATGCTTAAGAGACTGATACATTCTTGTTTTAACTCGTTTGGTTCATGCTTAATCTTGCATTTATGTTAATAATTGTGTAGACATGGAAAGGATCAAGGCAATTCTTCAAAGTGAGCTTAACTAGTAAACCAAATGGAGCCTCATTGTCCCTTGTGAGTGAGTGAGCAATTGCAACCCCTTTTGAGCCATATGACATTGAATCAATCATCGATGAACTGAGCAATGCATTAAGTAAACCACTTAATGGATATTGTTCCACATCTTGAAAACTCATAAAAGTTCATCCATGATAGATTCACAATCTTCTTGAATTAAACCCTTGAAACCATTACCAAATCTTGAAGAGCATTCAAAGTAAAAATAGAGGTTTTATGCAAGTTGGGGAGAGGAAGAAAACTCCTTTGTCAAAGAAAAAAAAAATTAGAAAATGAAGAGATCAAGAAAAATATGAAAGAAAAAGAAAAGTAAGAAAAGAAAAAGGAAAATACCAAAAGATGGATAGATTCAAAAGAAAGAAACAAGGAAGGTTTTAAGGAGTAATATGGTACAGAGACTCAAATTCTATGAATGCTCTTCTAAAAAAAGAAAGAAAAACTCAAAAACCACTTTGTTTCCACTAGCCTTAGAAATGACACTTCCTTGGTACCTTGGCCACATTACAACCTTAAAAAGACCTTAGTGATCCATGTTTCTGCTTATCGACATTTTTTGCTTAAGATGAATGCATGAATTAATCTAGATGTTAGCAAGTTTGTCATGAGAGAGTTCAAAAGACCTTGATGTTTCCACTTGTACAAAAAGTGTGATTGTTGTGATTCATGATAAGACATGTTTATTGCTTGGACTGATTGACAAAGAACTTTATGTGGAAAACTTGTTTCATAAACACGTCTAAATGCTTGGAAAGTAGTAGTGCATAAAAAAAACTTGGAGGTGGAATTCACCATGCAACCATGTACTTCATTGAAACATTTTTTGGTTGATCATGTGAAAAATGGTATAGAAACTCTTGCTTTTATATAGCTTTGATTGAGGACAAACAAAGATTCAAGTTGGGGAGAGTTTGATAAGTGTTTTATTCATGATAAAATAGCACATAAAATAGGGCATTTATCTTACTTGAATGACAAGATTCTAACAAAAAAACCTCAACTAATGAATAAAAGTAGTATTGTGCAAAGTCTTCTTGGTTTGGTTTACATTTGTGCAGGAAAAGGCGAAAGAATGCATCAAAGAAAGAACAAGAAGAACTCATGCCCTGCAACTTTCGCATCGCGACCAAAAGCTTCGCTACGCGAAGCTTCGCTATGCGAAGGAAAGCGACAGAAAGCGAGCCAGGAAAAACAAAACAGAATCAAATCTAATAGACTTCGCTTGAAGTTTGCGATGCGACAGGAAGCGATGGACAGCGATGGACAGCGATAGGCAGCGATGCAAGACAGAACCAAATTGTCCTTGAAGCGAAGAAAGTGACAGGAAGCGAAAGTTCGCGATGCAAACTTTACTTCGCATAGCAAAGTAAGGCGGCTTCACAAAAGGCGGTTTGACAGCTCAGAGACTTAATGGAGAAGAAAGGCAAGTTCGCATAGTGAAAATACTTTCGCATATCGAAGTCAGGCGGCCAGAACTGCTATAAAAGGAGATCAAACTCAGTTCAAAAGGCATTCAGTCTTGATATCTTGTAATTTTACTATTTTAGAATATTTTGTAATAGGAATAGAAGTGAGGTTTAGAGGAGAAGAGTGGATTGTGCATCAAGAGTCAGGAAATCGTCGTTGATGCTCATTCAACTCAAATCTTCCATTGTGCTTCAAGCTACCATGAGTAGCTAAATCCCTCTCTTGTTGGGATCGCTCATAGTTCACCGAAATAGTATGTATTTTCATTAATCATGGCGTTATACGCATTTTATTTATGAATCAATATTGATGTTATCTTCATTTTACCGTTTACTTCATGGATTGAATCGATATTGACAAATACGGTTCAACTCTCGATCAAAGATAACATCTATTAAACTCTAAATGCTAGACATAGATTTAGGTTTAATATTCACCGTAAGTATCGAATCTTAATGCTACCGTATTGTTTAATAGGCTGAGAAATCGTCGATTAAACCGTAAGGTAGAAATCTCATCAAAGTTTAGACGTGAACTTTGTTTGTAAGCGATACGTGATAATATTGAATCATGCTTAAATTGTGTATAACTGATTCGTGATATACATATTGAATCGGTGGATGAAAACCAATTCCCAACAAGCCTATTCCTCTTAAACTTATCTTTCATCCTTGCACGATTTTACTTTTCGTTACTTACAAACCAAACAATCTTGAAACTTCTACTTAGAATCATAGAACTCATTGAACGGTTTTGGATCGCCCCAATCCCTGTGGATACGATAAAACACAATACTTACATTTGATTGTACTCAACATCATCCTTGAAACCACTTATGAACGGTGTTCTGATGCCTACCCTGCATTTGTCAGGTTTATGGTCCCCACCGCTAGGATTTGCTTAGTCCAGATTGATTACAGCAACATTTGTTTATCTACCTTTCCATTAGCAGAAAACCAATTTCTTCCAGATAGCAGCCAAGACACTTTAAAAAAAACTTGTACTAGTAGTGCAATGTCATGATATCTCGTCTGACATCTCAACCCTAGTTTAGGCCATCTATCACAAACTGCTTGAGGCCACAAACAATCTTGATAGGAAATCTGCACCACTGCAACAAACCATCTTAGATCAAGGAGCAACTCCCCCTATCTAAGAAAACCAGTGCTCCTCCACAAAACACTATGCTGATGAATAGAAAACATATGATGCATCTTCATGTCTTCAAGAGTGCACCCTCAGTTTAAACCACCCGCTGAACACAATCATCAACCCTCTTATTACTTCTTCTGACAAGAAACAATAATCACTCACACATGATCACCATCATACTACTCGTGAGGAAATAACAGGATAACCATCCTACCATAACAAACTCTAGGATTAAGATCAAAGTCTCATTGATCCCCCTCTTCCTGCAACCATCTACACACTATACGAACTCCTCTTAAATTCTCATGTATAGACCTCCAGCTGCTTGAGACATAAACCAATTGAGTCAGAATGCTTCACATTCCTCAAAGAGACGCACATGGCCCCTTAGTTTGTTATAACGATGTCAGATATCGTATGTATGCTCCAGAACTTCACAGCTGCCAAACTGATCCACTACTAGCATGACTTGCAGCCAGGGGCAGTATCCCCTTCGCAAGATTTTCCACTGACCTTACCAAGGCCAGCAACAGAGATAGACACCCCATAATCCAAGACAGTCATTCCTTATCATTCTCCCGTATGATAACCTGGAATACTTCTGATTTTCTGGTGAATACCCACTTCTGAACGCATCAAAAACCAGACCTTTATCCAATCAACCCGTGATCCACTCCAGTCTTCTCCATGCCATCCTCCCAAGGCAGTTCTTCTACTTCATCATTCTCCCATATGACAAGATAGATACTTCTTAGACATGATGTAGCCAACAAGCTCCTAGACCAGAACTTAAGAATCCTCCACCAAGGATAACCAACTCAAAAATGTTCTAACATCAGTTAGGACATCTTCCACACATCATAAACACCACACACCATGGTTCTTGATATGTTCCACCACTGGACTTACTATCAGCATAGTAATCCAAACTGAGGATCTTCACATAACACTGCGCCACCAGCTTGAACAAAGAGAACTTCAGAAACCCAGAGAGAAATAAACTCTCACCCACCAAAAGAAGGTATACTTCCCTCCTCAACCTAGAACTTCTCCCACAAGCTCCAAGAGAACTAGAACCTCCTTACGTTTTCAACTAACTACCCTTCTGCACAAGAGCAATCAGTTTCAAGCATCCTGTTTGAATGCACACTATGAAATCAACCAAATGCCATCTTTTGATTGATCTCAATCTTCTTCATAGTTCCCACAAGATACACTGATCCACCAATGAAATTAGATCTTCAAGTCACATGAACTACTTGCTCCATAGCAAGACATCTTGGATTCACCAAGCCTCTAGACATGTAACAACTTCCCATCCACAGCTCCCGCAAATTGCATGAGATAGACCTTTTTGAAGCATCCATAACTTCCATTCTCCTGTAGATCACCTTATCTTGAGCTGATGTGCCACATCACCAGCTAAGACTCTAATGTTAAGCTAGATGTCAGAACAATCTAATATGACATCCAGCTGCTGAATTCAGCTCCTCCTTCTGCCACTTAGAAGAACCTCCTCCCTTTGCAGAACAAGAGTTCCATGCTCTCATAGACTTGATTCAATAACCAAGTTTGAGTAGACAACCTCCATCCTGCTTTACAACTCCAAAGACTTCACACCTTCCACGTCTGAATCTTTAGAAGATAAGTAGTCCAAGACTACACCATAGCCATACCAAAGAATGCCAATTTCCTTAGTAGAGCAGACTGTAGAAAGTCAGAGATAACTGCCACTTAACTTTGACTTCCTAGAAGAGCAAGATCCATGCTCCAAAGCACCTAGATAAAAAATAAACTGATCCAAGCTGTAACCATCAAGATCATGATGTCTTCATCTTCATCTTCAATAACATCAAGGTCCATACCAGTTTCTTTCCAGGAAAATCTCCAGAGAACACATGCTTCTGTCACACCCGACTAAAGCCCATTCTTAGGTTAACACCTAAGACTAAACAGATGCTAAAGCGTATGCAGTACCCATTCCATGATTCTACACAAACTCTGATGATGAGTTGTTCCAACATCTTGTTGAACATCAGCAATCTTGATTTTCAAAGATAATCAATTAAATACTTGTGAACTCCACAAATAGCAATTGATCTTAAATCCTTGTTTAATAACCCTTCTTCACTGTTGTAGCTAAGCTCCACCAGATCACTTCATGAACACTTATCAAGTATTCAATCTTTTGCAAGTATCTTCTTTGAAGAACAATGTTGAGATACCAAGGCTGCCACCCTTGACTCAAGTAACTAAGATTCTCTCTGAACGAACCTTATTTACCTCAACAATTCTGAAAGCTCCAATTAGATTAGATCCATTCTTAGGGTCAAGAGAGATGAATCATTCCTTACTGTTTTTGGATGGTGAAAATAAATCACCTCCACTTTCTTCAGATTGTGTTTCAAAGAAACACCTTCTAGTCAGAAGAGTAACTAGAAGACTCCAGATGCACGACTGAGATGCCTTTATGAGTGGACTTGAGAGAATTCTCAAGTATCTTTGACAACCTAGCCGATCAATAATTTATCAAACTCCCAGAGCAAGAACTTGATAAACTTAAACTCAACTTCTCTCCTCTTCAACTGACTTCAACTGCAGCAAGAAACCAAGCTTCCAAGTACCAAGTCACCATACCAGATATCTACCAACAAGTCCCTTTATTCCATTGCTCCCGACTTTGGAATAAAAGAAAATAAATATCTTCACATATAGAGGCCGCCGATTGAGATCTTCCACCAACTGTCTTCAGTAACAAATCCAGAATCCCATAATTCTAGAGCTCTTCCATCATAAACACATGCAGCGGAACCACCAAGGAGAAGATCCTGCTTGCCCTAATAAGATGTCAGAACATCATATAAGACACCCCAAAAGAGAACTAGCCACTTCTCCTGCAGTTGTTGTGGAACCTCCTCAGCAACATGAACAACCTCCGGGTTGGTCCCTTCGATCCAGAACATTCATCTCATCCATTAATACCCTTGAGTATGTCTGAGTTGATTGATCTGATCTTCAAAACTCCTCCTTCTTTAAACGTCAAAAAGTATCTTCCAAAGATCTCATCCAGAACCAGACAGGATGCCTGCTCTGATACCAATTGAAATTCTGGCCTATGCAGACAGCAGATGTCTTAACACATGTCAAGACATTGTGCTACATAATCATTTAAAGTCAGAGGCGCAACCGCAGACTGATACCTTGAATATCAAAACTGCACTCTCAGAGATGTCACGACATTTGATCCAACATGTTTATCATAAACCCTACCAAAAAACCTAAATCTGCAAAATGATAAAGAACACAGCAATTGTTAACCCAGTTCGGTGCAACTCACCTACATCTGGGGAATACCAATCCAGGAAGAAGACTTCAATATCTGTAAAACTGTTACAAAGCTAAACTCCCCCGTTTACAACTTTATACCTAACATCTACCCAATGAACATCTTTACCAAAGCTAAACTCAAACGTTTATAACTCTGATATGAGATACCCCACTCACTACCCTTAATCACCAACTGTGATTTCTTGATCATCCCTGTCAATACAGAAATCTGTCAAGCTTTCTTGACAAACAAGCTAACTCAGATTTGCTTAAAAGCTTCATCCAAGAACACTCACGATTCATTGCCTACGGGCTTCTGAATCTATACAAGTTCCTATGTCTAGCACACTGCATCAACTCGATACAGAGGGAAACTTACAAGAGAAACCTACGACTCTCAAACCTAAACCCTACTTTACAAAATAGGATTTCTAAGTCTATGTCGTCTTTACTCACTTTTCTGTCGAGGTCTTGGTCTTCTTTTATAGTTTTCTGCTGAGTTGGGCTTCATATCTTTGATCCTTGATCCACTGCCAATCGCCTTGAATCTTGGAACAGATTTAAAACCAAAACCTGCTGTAACAGTCATGATGTCGAATCTTCATGTTGTGACATTTTACTCGACATATTTAGTCTGGGGCTGAAAACCTCCATGTTGAAACATCTTACACAACATTTATGTTTTACCAAAATTTAGTCAAACACTCAGAGCTTTCAGGGCTATCAGTGGTATCAGAGTCAATGGTTTGAGTAAGGCACCAACTCCTTATATCGAAAGTCTTCCTGACATGATGGTGGTTTGACAACGTGTCTCGTTGTGATGTTCGTGGCATGGTAAAGGCGTATGTCAACGGTGATACAAGTATGAGGATGAAACAAATTTCGCTTAAGGGGGATCATAGTGGATGAACTCGCACTCGAGGGGGAGATTATTGAGAAACAACTGTGAGTTGTTTAAGTCCCACATTGCTTGAAAAAATGGAGGTTGAGCACTTTATAAGTGAGAAATCCATATATATATATATATATATAATGCCTTAAGGTTTTAAGTGAACATGTAGTTGTGGATCCCTGTTTTACAAGTTACTTCTATGTGACATGTCTTTAATAAGGACAACGACTTTTGATGATGACAACTAATGTTTAGTGATAAAAACTTAATGCCAAGTAAGGCATAAGTGGTTAAAGCGGTTAAAGATGCAAACTAAAGTATTAGGGTTTGATGGACTTGACTCTTTGATGATGGCAACCAAATGGAATCTAACTCAAGCCTCGTTTCAAGTAAACTCAAGCAAGTGTCTTTAAAGAAAATATCTAAGACTTTAAGTATGTGAAAATCTGCCTCGACACACCTAAGTGAACATATTGTAAAGTTTAAGGGAATTATCATAAAATTACATGGATAAATCACACAGACACACATAAATTTGTTTTCAAACTTATTTTGTCAAGTAAAATTTTTTAAAATGCCTTGAAGTCATGCCAAATGAGTTAGGAGCTGTCAAAAAAGCAATAGGTGAATTTTTTGTCTCTACCAATCGATTGTCACTCTTCTAAACTATCAGAACCATTAAAAAATGTGCCCTAAGCGATTAGGACATCATCTTAATGATGGGTAATGGCTAAATATCTTCTCTTTTGTTATTAAGCTTGATAAAAGATTAATCTATGATTACAACTTGATCGGTACATATTGTCAATCGATTGGCAAGTCATAAAAAACCTTAAAATCATTTCCTTTTTGTGTCAACCTATAGCCTATAAATAAAGGTCCTTTTCCACTCCTTTTCACATCTAGAAACGTGGTTTTCACTTCTCACTTCTCACACACACTCTCTCTCTCTGTCTAAAAACTATTTTTGTTTACTCTTTCACACTAAAAGTTTAGCTAATGTGCTTTTTTGAGAAAATCCTTTTGTGAGTGAGGACAGTGTAATTCTGGAAGGTTAGTTTTGTAAGTTCACCAAGGAAGTTTTTTTATACCTTGGTTGAACATTTTATCAATTTAGGGATTGCATGTTTGGGTTTGAGCTAAACACATAAAAAGCTTAGGTTTGGTATTTGTGTGATCAAGTATCTTGTTTAGGTTTGAGATCATTTCGTGGTAAAATCTCATAGGTTATTGGTTAGCCCGCAATAAAAATAAGTTTAGGTTAAAGCTTAGCCCAATATCAAGAGCTTGTCTCAGTTTGAGATCAGCCCGGGGGTAAAATCTCACATGTTATTAGTTAGCCCGGTATAAAAACCAGAGTTTAGGTTTGAGAGCTCATCCTGTGTTAAAAGCTCTCAAGGTTTGTTTAGAAGCTTCAAGACTAATGCTCTAAGATTCTTGTGGAAGACGACTAACCGCTTTGATCCACCGTCAGGAAGGAAAACTCACAGCTTCATTAGTCAGTTTATTGTTTGATTGGAAGTTAGCCATAAACTTCATTTTTCTTGTATAAGGGGGGTTCGATGGTTATACCTACTAAAAGTTCTCAAGTTTAATTGAATACTTTCAAGATCAATTTTTTGGGATAAGACTAACTCGTTTTTTTACTGAACCTGTATAATTTCTAGTGTTCTTATCATATCCCTTACACTCTTTATTTCCATAATTTATATTCTGCAATTTTATTTTCCGCTGTGTATTTATAAACCTTTTCTAAGAATGTTTTCAAACTCTGATTTTGATCCACAATGTTTTTCAAATCCAACTTTTTCTAAAACACACAATTGTGAAGTCATATGTCCAACATTGGTGTCTCTCTCACACTTGTTTTGGCGAAATTCTTACTGACATGATGGTGGTTAGGCGACGTGTCCTGTTGAAGTGCCTGTGATGTGGTAAGTGTGTTTGTCAACGACAGTACAAATATCAGGATGAAAGAGATTAGGCTTGAGACGGAGAATAATTGACGGACTCACACATGAAGGGGGAGATTGTTGAGAAATAAATGTGAGTTGTATAAGTCTCACATTGCTTGGAAAATGGAGGTTGCACACTTTATAAGTGATAAGATCCATATACCTAATGCCTTAAAGTTATATTTGAATATGTGGTGTCTCTCTCACTTGTTTGGATGAGTATTTGACCTTTAGGTGAGTGTTTGACCCAATGTAGATGCTTCCTCTTATGATGACCTATCAGTGGTATCATAGTCGATGGTTCGAGTAAGAGACTTTATCCTTATATCGAAAGTCTTCTTGACATGATGGTGGTTAGCGGTGTGCCCTAGGGAAGTGCTCGCAACTTGGTAAGTGTATCTATCAATGGCGGTACAAGTATGGCCATGACAGAGCTTCCACTTGAAGGGGAGCATAGTGGATACACTCACACTTGAGGGATAGATTGTTAAGAAAAAATGTGACTTTTATAAGTCCCACATTGCTTGGAAAAATGTAGCTTGAGCACTTTATAAGTGATAGGATCCATATACCTAATGTCTTAAGATTTTAGGTGAATATGATGTATCTCTCTCACATGTTTGGGTGAGTCTTCGACCTTTAGATGGGTCTTTGACCCAATGAAGATGCTTCATGTAACACCTAAAGTTTATATTTAATTATTTTAATTGAGTTTTAAATGCTTTATTTTGTTTTATTTGAGTGATAGATTTTTTTTTATTTGGTTTAGTTAGTATTTTGGGAATTATTGGAGTTCTAAAATTATTAGAATTTTTAATTAGTTTTTAAATAATAAAATAGAAATAATGAGATAATTGGTTTTGAGAAGGAAAATAGTAATATAATGAAAATAAAGGAGGGAGGTGGGATTGGTGAGAAATAAGGGGAATAAAGAGAATTAATAAAATAAAATTAGGTTTTTATTTAAATAAGTGAGTTGAGATATATTTGAGTCAGTACATGTTTTAGATGGAAAAGATGCAGAATAGATAGAAACCTAGAAGAAGCTTTTCAAAGAAATAAAGAGGAAACCCCATAGTCAAAGCTTCATCGTTGCTGCAAATTCGAGTTAAGGGGAAAATTTATTCATGTATGGATGTTTAAGCATATGGATAGTGAGGGTTCCTTAGCCTCCCGCCTTATTTTATTCCTTTTTTCCTATGATTATGTTTGTGGTTGATCGGTCACCATTTCCTCTTGTCTTTCGTCTATTATTCGGCACGAAACAGTACAATCGGTAACACATTGTTGATTCTTATTATTGTTTTTCACCTTATTTCTACTTTTCGCTTCAACTGTCTATTATTGTTTATTTCTTTAGTTTTTATGATTTTATTTCACTTTACGCGTGTTTTTGTTGTTTTTAAGTATTTCCAGATCATAGTGGGAAGCCCCGGATGACTTATGCGAGGAATGGAGGTATCGGGGGAGCTCCGGAAGCAATTTCTCAAAGTAGCAGTGGTCTGACACGGGCCCCAGTGTCACCTGACATGGGCCGTGTCAGGAGAATAGCCAAGAAAGGAGTTTTGAGATGGAGACAGGGAGCTGACACGGGTGCCCGTGTCAGTTGACACGGCCCGTGTCAGTTGACACGGCCCGTGTCAGCAGGTCTGGAGCCACACGCCATTTGCAATTGAAGGCAGGGGCCTGACACGGGTGCCCGTGTCAGCTGACACGACCCGTGTCAGGAGGTCTGGAGCAAAAACTTGTATTTTCCTTGGGGCAGAGGGCCAACACGGCATGCAGTGTCAACTGACACGACCCGTGTTAGCTTGTGCGGAGCAAATTTCAATTTTTATGACTTTGTTAGATTAAGTGTCCTGAAGGGGCATTCTGGGTATTCCATACTATTATATTTGATTGGGAATTACTTAAGCTAGTTTTTTAGAGGAGAAAAACACTTTTTCTTTTACAAAGAATTTGACGTTAGAGTTTCATGCGATCAAGTGATCTGGAGGAGGGAGATTCTTCATGAGTGCTAACAATTGAAGATCAAAATCATCTGATTACTATTGTAATGTCTACTTTTCGTATTGTATTTCTTTTTAGTATTATGAGTAGCTAAACCCCCCAATGCTAGGGGGTGTCCCTAAATTGCAATGTAATGAACCTATTTTGAATCATTATATGAGATTATGCCTTTTTCCTTTAAGCTTTTATTTTGCAATGTTCTTAATGCTTTTTCGATCGAACCAATTGAATTTGATTCACGATTAGGATTAGGTCGGACAAACCACCCTAATGCTTTTGTAAAATAATATTGCGGTAGATATTGCTTAGGAATGAGGATACCCCACAATAACCTTTAAAAATCTTGTCAGAACTATTGCTTGATGTTATTCTGAGATTGCTAAGGAATTAGGGTCAAGGGAGAATATCAAAGGTTTTTCTGTTAAGGAATTAAGGAAAAACACTAATAAGATTAGGTAAGCTAAGGTTTGAGGCATGTCTCTTTAAATAATAATTGGGTTTATTGCAGAGCAATTTATACACTTCTCCTAGCATAGCTTCTCATATTTGCTTAAGTCATTTTATTCGTTCTGCTTATTTTCCTAATAGTTATTATAATTTCTACAACAAACAAACCCTGAAGGCATTTTTGTTTAATTGAAATAACATCTGCACTTATAATTACACGCAGTCCTCGAGAGATTGATTCTGGGGATAACTCCAACTATTACTAAATTGGTAAAAATAGTACACTTGCTATTTTTCCAATCAAGTTTTTAGCGCCGTTGCCGGGGACTGCCAAATTATAAGTTTGTGTGTTAATTCAATTGAAATTTTGTCACTCTGTGACTAAAATTTTATTTTTCTGTTATTTTTTATTTTTATTTTTATTTTATAACTTTTGGATTATTACTATTACTACTAATCTGCGTCTAACATTTTTATGCGAGGAGAACCCTCACCAAATTTTAATTTTGACGCAGAAATCGAAAGAACTTTACACGCAAGGCGTAGACAAGCTAGACTGGCAGCTTCAGAAGCAGAACCGTCAGTCCAAACACCAGAAGAAGAAAAAGTTTCTGTTCATTCAGAACAATCAGATTCAGGCTCAGAAACAGGTTCAGAGACGGACAGAGATACTGTGATTATGGCTAGAAATCAACCAACGGAGAGACTTCTGGGCGATTACGGTGGGGCAAATGCACCGGCTGGTAGGTTAACCATTGTAAACCATCAGGTGAATGTGCCGAATTTCCAGCTGCATCCTAGCACTATCACTCAACTTGAGAGGAGACCTTTCACCGGAAAGGTTAATGAAGATGCGAACAAACATCTGCAAAGATTTCTGACTATGAGCACCACTCTCAAGATTGAGGGGCACACGGAGGAAGCAAGGAAGTTAAGAATGTTTCCTTTCACTCTGGAGGAAGAGGCTGAAGAGTGGTTCTACTTGTTACCTGCTGGGAGTATTACCACTTGGGAAGAGATGGAGAAAGCATTTCTGAATGAGTATTTTCCAGCCTCTGTTTATATCCGAAAAAGATATGATATTGTGAACTTTAAACAGAAGGACGGAGAATCTCTCGAAGACGCATATAAGAGGTTCAAGAAGGTTTTGGTAGCCCGTCCGACTCACAACATGGATCAAACTGAGCAGATGCAGGTGTTCGTCAATGGCCTCCGAATGAAAACTAAGAAAATTATTGATAGAGCTGCTGGTGGATCATCCAACTTCACCACCGTGTCTGGTATCAAGAAAATTATTGAAGCTATTGCAGCCAACAAACATTTGGAGCTATATGATCGAAGTGTGAGTAAATCTGAGGGCGTGATTGACTTGAAGTTGAATAATTAGGTTGTGAAAGTGGAAGATCAGATTTCTGCGAAAGTTGAAAGAAGGTTAAAGGCTATGAAAGTGGGTACTCAAAGTGTGGCACAAGTTCAAACTGGTCATCCCATGAGTTGTGAGATCTGTAGTGGACCCTATTACACTGTACATTGTGTTGCGACTCCGCAACAAATTGAAGAGATAAAATTCATGAAGCAGAATAATCCCTACGCTCAAACTTATAATCCAGGGTGGAAGAATCATCCTAACTTCTCGTGGAAAGATCAGAATCAACAATAATACCCACAGCAGCAACAGGCCCCCCCAAAAAGCACAATGGGAGATAGCCATTGAGAAGATGGCAGCTCATAACATGCAATTTCAAGAAGAGACCCGAAATAGCTATAGGAATACCACAACCTCCATAAAGAATCTAGAGGTTCAAATGAGCCAGATAGCACAACAGTTGGCAAGTTCTCAAACACCAGGCGCCATCCCAAGCGCCACAATCCCCAATCTGAAGAATCATGAGAATGTAAATGTTGTTACCACAAAAAGCCAGGAAGTTGCAGAAGAAGAAGCCAGGCCAACCAAAGAGAAAAGAAAAGAAGCGGTTAAACCTAAGATCAAGTTACTGTACCCCTCAAGAGTGACAAAGAAGGAGACACTAGAAAAAGACTTTGAGAAATTCAGCTCACTGTTCAAAAAGTTAGAGATTAATATGCCCTTCTTTGAAGCACTTGAACAATTGCCTCTATACAAGAAATTTATGAAGGAGGTCATTGGAAAAAAGAAGCCTAGTGGAGAGGAGGTAAAGAGTCTAATTGAGGAGAGTAGTGAGGAATCACAAGGTAGGAGAATTCCAATCAAATGGAAAGATCCTGGTTCTGTATCAATCCCCTGTACCATAAAGGACAAGACTTTTAAGAGAGTCTTGATTGATTCGGGTGCTAGCGTGAGTCTCATGTCCCTCTCAATTTTCAAAAAGCTGGGTATAAAGAAAATAAGTGAAACGGGAACAAATCTGAAGTTTGCCGACCTCACAACCAAGCGGTCATACGGCTTAGCAGAAGATGTGCTTGTGACTATTGATAACTTCACATATCTAGTAGACTTTGAGATCATTAATCTACCTGAGGATGAGGAGACGACCATCATACTGGGTCGACCATTCTTGATGACTAGTCGGTGCAGTGTGGATATTGAGGCTGGTACTTTAACCTTGAAATATTTTGAGGAAGAAGCAACCTTGAAAGTGTTGAAACTCGAGAAGCAAGGTCAAGAGGTAAGTATTCACCCCACAGTGGGAATGATCCGAACAGTGGTAAAAAGCAAAAACTCAAAACCACTTCTTGAAAAAGTCTCTGGAATAATCCATCAGGTTGCAGCATCTGAGTCATCTATTGCACCTAGTAAGACTCTAACATCCAGTCAAGAAGTCAATAAGAGGAAGAAGCATCAAAGAAAGAAGAGAAAAAAACATCAAAGGAAGAATGTGGAAGTTGGATGTGAGTTGAATCACAATGTAGCTCGTAGGCCTGAATCTGACTGGTGCTCTGTTGCGGAAAGGTCAAGCAACAAAAGCAACAAAACGTGTAAGCTGAAGTACCCCCTATAGCATTGGGGAGTAACCCGTCGAGCCATGCGACGTTAAACGAAGCGCTACGTGGGAGGCAACCCACGCTTGTCTGATTAATTACTTTCTATTTGCTGTTTGTGTTTGTTTTGGTTGCAGGAAATAATCCGGATCCTACATGTGCAAACGATGATGTAGCAGTGTTGTGGCATTACCGTCAGCATCCTGAGTTAGGATCTTTGTGAGTGCCCTCTTATGCTTGTTCTAAAACATTGAGGCCAATGTTTGGTTCAAGTGTGGGGGGTGTTTTATTTGTAAGCTTTCAGTTTTTAATTTGTTGTTTTCTTTCTGTTATTTTTATTTGGTTTGGTATTGTGTTTCCGTGTGTTGCAGATTGGAGGTATTTGTGCTGGGTGATTGACGAGGCTTGTAGTTAGTGGAGGAAAAGATGCAACCCATACTTACTCTCCAGGAAATCCCCAAAGGTTGGTACTGGTTGAATAGAAGATTGAACGCGACTTTCCAACATTGGACAGAGACCGGAGTACTGTGCACCCGAGGCGAAAGGACACTACATCACACTAAAGGTACTTTGGAACATGTAAGCTATATTAAACATGGTGAGGATCATAAAAAGCCAAACACAATATCATCATGAGAGTTCTTCAGGTATGTCTCTGGCACTCTTAGTTTGCGTACTTATCTGTTGGAATTTCAATGCACACGAATACACACTGAGGCATTTGTTTGTTTTAACCCCGAGCCTTTCTAACCATCCCTTTTTATGTTATCCTTCGTTAACCCCCCTCGAGTCGTTTTCCCTTTGTTTGTTTATTAACTGCATAATTAAACCATGAGCCCAAACACGCCCTCACCTTGCTCAGATAAGTGTTGTTGATTTTTGATCTGTGAAAAATTCTAAGTTTAGGGTTTGGATACCTATATGAACTAGGTAAGTGCAAAAAGAAAAAAAAAATAAGGAAAAAGAGAGAAAGCAAAGTTTTGAAAAAGAAAAAAAAAAGAAGCTGAACAAAGCACTTACCTAGAGGAGGATTTAGTTTGAAGAATTCCAAAAGTAAGCTCAAAGAAAAAATTGAGTAGAAACTAAAGAATCCTAGTAAAATGGTGCCCGATACCCTTGATTTTGAAACAGAACAAAGAACACAATGATAAGAATAACGACACTGATTCTAAGCTAAAAACCACTCGTTGTTGTCCCTAAGCCCCATTATAACCATAAAAGCCCTCAAAAAGTGTGTGTTATGTGCGTATGAGATGAAAATAGATGTTAGTCAAGCTTATGAGTTGACTTTGCATGCTATGATTATTGAGTGTAAACACTTTAACCCGAGAGATTTAGTGGGAGTGTGAAAAGCTTACAGGTAAAGAGGTACTTTGATGTGAAAGTGTAGTTGATCGTCATCAGTCGAGTAAGAAGGAAAGGTTGAAAGGAAAGTGAAAAAGAGTTGCGAAAGATCTCATCGGTACTGTGGCTGTTAAGAAATTCGGCGGTGACTTAATTGCTATCTTGAGCATTGCTTGAGGACAAGCAATGAGATAAGTTTGGGGTTGTGATCGGTCACCATTTCCTCTTGTCTTTCGTCTATTATTCGGCACGAAACAGCACAATCGATAACACATTGTTGATTCTTATTGTCGTTTTTCACCTTATTTCTACTTTTCGCTTCAACTGTCTATTATTGTTTCTTTCATTAGTTTTTATGATTTTGTTGCACTTTACGCGTGTTTTTGTTGTTTTTAAGTATTTCCAGATCATAGTGGGAAGCCCCGGACGACTTATGCGAGGAATGGAGGTATCGGGGAGCTCCAGAAGCAATTTATCAAAGTAACAGTGGTCTGACAGGGGCCTCAGTGTCACCTGACACGAGCCGTGTCAGGAGAATAGCCAAGAAATGAGTTTTGAGATGAAGACAGGGAGCTGACGCGGGTGCCCGTGTCAGCAGGTCTGGAGCAACACACCATTTGCAATTGAAGGCAGGTGCCTGAAATGGGTGCCCGTGTCAGCTGACACGGCCTGTGTCAGGAGGTCTGGAGCAAAAACTTGTATTTTCCTTGGGGCAGAGCGCCAACACGGCCTGCAGTGTCAGCTGACATGGCCCGTGTTTGTAACACCCTAAATTTCGTAAGAATATTTATTTAATTTAATTAAATATTATATGCCTGGTTTTCTGTGAATTTTTGGTGTTTCGTGTCGATGTCGGTGTTTTTATGAAGTTTTGGTTATTTTAAATAAATAATAGTATATAATATGAATATATTAGTATTATTATTAATTTAAAATAATATTAGAGGAATTAAGGGTAAGATGGACATTTGAGGAGTATTAGTGGGAGTATTATGGGAAAGCCCATATTTAAGGCCCAAGAGTTAAATTAACCAAAAAGGAGGAATTGAGGAGAATTAGGATTCATTTGTGGAGATCGTGAAAATAAGGAGAAAGTGCAGAGCTCTGAGGAAAACGGGAAAAATGCGAGGATTTTCGTGAAGGTTTTCAAAGGCTCGAGAGAGAACTCATCGGATCGACAATCTAAGGTATGAGGAGTAATTGCCTTTCATTGTTTTCATTATAGGATTCGATTGATTGAAGTGGATTTTGGGGTTTTTTAGGGTTTATGGGTTTTGAGATAAACTGATGACTTTGAGGGCATGTTGTGAGATCGATTATTAAGAGTTGAAATAATCAGTAGAATAGACCTTGGGGCTGATTTCCCCGTTGTTGTAGTTTTAACCCGGTGGTGAAGGATTTATGGAGTTTATATGAAGCTTGAGAGTTTTGAAGGTTTAGGGAAATTAAGTTTCCCGTAGTGTCCTGAATCGACCTAACAGACGTAGGTTTTAGACCTTTAAATTCCGCGATGCATTAAGACTGTTATAGGGATATTTTTGGGTCATTTTGGGACTGTAACCGCTGGTACCTTGAAGGTTGTGGAGCTACTGATGCGTAGCAGCGATTTGTTGAAATCGCAGGTTCGCTAGGCGAATGTTCGCCAAGGCTCGCTAAGCGAGCAGCGCAGCGAATGCGCGATAACGTGGGAGTGAGTACTGAGATGATTCTGGAGTGGAAGGAGGGATTCGCTGGGAGTCTCGCTAAGTGAAGGAATCAGCAAGCAGGTTCGCTAAGCGAATCAACCAGCGAGTATGACAGATGATTGTGTTTCTGGTGTTGAGTGTGGTGTCTGTGAGGTTCGCTGGCCGCTTCGCTAAGCGAAGGTCACAACGAACAGGTTCGTTAGGCGAATCCTGGAGCGAACGTCTGCTGTTCGCAAATTTTGTTATGCTGCTGTGTTGTTTTTTTTTTATGTTTTGATGCCGTGATGTTATGATAACTTGCCATGAGGTTCTTGATGATATTGAGGTGATAAATGTGTTGTTTTGATGAATATATGATGATATGAAAATTTATGAATAATGATGCACATAATGATGTTTACTTGTTGATGATGAATTATTGACATTTGTGTATCATACATTCATATGCATACTCTGTGATGACGCTTCATTCCCATTGTGCGGATATGAGGTAATTATGACGTGCTCCGGTTCCGATTGTGGGATCGATCCTATTGACGGGGATCTTTGGAGGGTTGATGGCCTAGTGTCCATCTATTATGACGATTGGTACCACATGCATGAGTCTTGTTATGCATTCTATTTTATGTGGCATTGATGAATTTGTGATATGGTGCTTCCTGATGTTTTCCCTGACGATGAATTCTGATGATGTTGTATTTATGAAGATAATGCCATTTTATGTACATCTTGTTTTATAATGATTATTATGAATTGTGATTACTCACCCTGCCTGTTTGAATGTTGCCTCCACGTGGGTAACGTTCAGGTGATCAGGTTTAGCCGTGGATGCTTCGAGGACCTTGAAGTTTATTTGCTTTTGGTCGATTTAGAGGGTCTTGCTCTGATAGTGTAACATCGGGTTGGGGTCCTTTGAATTGAACTATGTTGTTTCCTTATTTTGTTGTCATTTGATGATGTGGTTTTATTTTTGGATTATTACGATGTTTGTTGAAAACCTTTTAATTGAGAATTTTGAGTTCCGCTGCCATGTGAAGGCTTTTGAGTTATTTTGGGGAAAACCCTTTTGTTTACAGGGCAAGTGTATTAATTTGATTTAAATGAGAAATGTGCACCCTTGAAGTGATTTTGATACTTTACTCTGATATTTGAGTTATTTCTGCTGCAATATTTGTAGGGTAGAAAAGGGTGTTACAGTGTTGGCTTGTGCAGAGCAAATTTCAATTTTTATGACTTTGTTAGATTAAGTGTCCTGAAGGGGCATTCTGGGTATTCCATACTATTATGTTTGATTGGGAATTACTTAAGCTAGTTTTTGAGAGGAGAAAAACACTTTTGCTTTTACGAAGAATTTGACGTTAGAGTTTCATGCGATCAAGTGATCTGGAGGAAGGAGATTCTTCATGAGTGCTAACAATTGAAGATCAAAATCATCCGATTACTATTGTAATGTCTACTTTTCATATTGTATTTCTTTTTAGTATTATGAGTAGCTAAACCCCCCAATGCTAGGGGGTGTCATAAATTGCAATGTAATGAACCTATTTTGAATCATTCTATGAGATTATGCCTTTTTCCTTTAAGCTTTTATTTTGCAATGTTCTTAATGCTTTTTCGATCAGACCAATTGAATTTGATTCACGATTAGGATTAGGTCGGACAAACCACCCTAATGCTTTTGTAAAATAATATTGCGGTAGATATTGCTTAGGAATGAGGATACCTCACAATAACCTTTAAAAATCTTGTCAAAACTATTGCTTGATGTTATTCTGAGATTGCTAAGGAATTAGGGTCAAGGGAGAATATCAAAGGTTTTTCTGTTAAGGAATTAAGGAAAAACACTAATAAGATTAGGTAAGCTAAGGTTTGAGGCATGTCTCTTTGAATAATAATTGGGTTTATTGCAGAGCAATTTATACACTTCTCCTAGCATAGCTTCTCATATTTGCTTAAGTCATTTTATTCATTCTGCTTATTTTCCTAATAGTTATTATAATTTCTATAACAAACAAACCCTGAAGGCATTTTTGTTTAATTGAAATAACATATGCATTTATAATTACACGCAGTCCTCGAGAGATCGATTCTGGGGATAACTCCAACTATTACTACATCGGTAAAAATAGTACACTTGCTATTTTTCTGATCAGATGTCAAAGAAGGTTTAGGCAAAACTTTTTAAGGTGGTCGTTATGATAAGCTTTTTTTGTACTTGATCGATTATTGATTTTGATTTGATAATATGTCGTTATGCCTCTTAATAATATGTGTATGAATCTGTGAGTATTGTTGATTTATATTATCCATGGTTAACTTGTGTGTATTAAGGCGATTAGGACCCAAATAGACGAATCAGGCAAGATGGATTAAATGAACGGTGGTTATGCCTTTTTATAATGCGCGATTTAAATTGATAAATTATATTGTTGTCTTGCGATAGGGCGAAGGTTGAATTGAGATTTTTGTTGAGACTTTACGATAAGGCGAGAATTGAACTATTTTGTCTTTGCCTTGTGATAAGGTGAGAGTTAAATTTTTAAATTGTGTTGATGTCTTATGTTAAGGCGAGATCTGGTTGATAAAATATGTTGTTGTTAATCCTAATTTTTGTGCCCTTTCAATGGCTATGCTTATCCGTATGTTTCCGGGGTGGTGAGAACTCAAATAAGCGAAATAGGCGAGTTTTAGATATGTTCAATAGAGAGAAAAACGCTGAAAATCACAGGCAAACGTAGAAGGAGATTGATCATATTGTATCATGCGTAATTTGAGTTTCGTAAATGCATTTGAGGTGTCGTCGTCTGCGTTAAAAAGCCAACCTGATAATTATTCTTTTGAAGTGGGGAAATTGGGTCAAGGAGTGCTACATCATTAGTAGTTCTCTAGTTTTTATACCATATGCGTATTCAAATTTTAGTCTTGCGTTGGTCATCTTGTTTCACGCGTAACTTGAGTTTCAGATTTACATAATTTTAAAATGATTTTGTAGTGTAACATAATTTTGGCGCTTTTTTTTATGATTTTTATAGTGTAGCATAATTTTGTGTACAAAAATTTACAAAGAAACTTTTCATAAATGCTTCAAGTGAAAATTTGGTTTGAATAGTTATTATTAAAATGTTATTTTAGACATTTCGTTATTTTATCGAAACTTTTTTTGGATATCAAATTTAAAAAAAAAAAAAAAAATCACTTAATTTTGAAGCTATTTCAAATAGTTTTTCATAAAAATCATTTTTGAGATACAACTACTTTAAAAAAATTGTGATTTCGACTATGTTTTGATCTTCAATAATGTATGTTTATGTTATAGAATGTCAAAATTAATCTTTCAATTTAGAAAAAATGAATATAAAAAACTTATAATATTTTAAAAACAGATTTATAAAATTCATTTTTAAAACGACAGCAATATATATATATATATATATATATATATATATATATATATATATATATATATATATATATATATATATATATATATATATATATATATATATATATATATAAACGCTAAAACAAATAGACTCTTAAAATGGTTGAAAAAATGATTAAAATTGAATAATAGATACCTTAGCCCTTTCAACTTGAGTACGTACTCTATAATAGTTTATATCTTCTACAACTAGTTATCAAACAATTTATTTTGTTTGAATTAGTTTCTTTTTTCGTAAATCATAAAATATTAGTTTTCTCCTATTAAATACTGTTGAAAAAAAAGTGTGAGTTAGAAGTGTTGAGAAATAAGTGTGGGAAAGTTCCACATTGATTAGAAAAATAGAGATTGGGTACTTTATAACTGAGAGAACTCACACATTTATTACCTTAAGATTTTGGGTAAGTATGTGATGTGTCTCTCACAAGGTGTGTTACTCATAAAAAAATACCCAATATAAAAAATGATGTCTCATTGTGACCCCTGAATTGATGAACCAACAGTGGTATCCAAAGCTGTTGGTTCTAGTGAAAGACTAACTCACTTGTATTGAAAGTCCTTTCCCACATGGTGTCAACGACAAACAAGTGTGAGTTGAAAGTGTTGAAAAACAAATGTATGGGACCCTCGAATTGATGACCCAACAGTGGTATCCAGAGTCGTTGGTTCTAGTGAAGGGCTGACTCACTTGTATCAAAAGTCCTCCCCGCATGGTGGTGAATAGGAGACAAGTCTCGTTGAAAAGGTGTCAACGACGAATAAGTGTGAGTTGGAAGTGTTGAGAAACAAGTGTGTGGAAGTCTCACAATGATTAGAAAAATGGAGATTGAACACTTTATAAGTGAGAGAATTGTTAAGAAATGTGGTTGGGCCTAACTCAACCCTACAAAACCGGTTGGTAAGGTGAGAATTGCCCCCACTTATAAAGACATGTTTATGCCATATATTATCTGACGTGGAACTCTTAACACACCCCTCACGCTCAGGACTAAACAATTGAAGCATGGAAATAAATGGTTGGTGGCCCGATAGCGGAAACCATAGTAGGTGGTCCACCAGATCTTAAACCAAGGCTCTTGATACCATGTTAAGAAATATGGTTTGCCCTAACTCAACCCTACAAAACCGGTTGGTAGAGTGAGAATTGCCCCCACTTATAAACACATGTTCATGACATATATTGTCCGATGTGAGACTCTTAACAAGAACACGCAAATTTTGCCTTAAGATTTATGATGAGTATGTGGTGTGTATCTCACGACGTGTGTTGCTCGTAAAGAAATACCTCAATATAAAAAATATTCCCTCATGTTAACCCCCAAATTGATGATATCCAACAAATACTATAATCAAATTTTTCAATCCGACGATGCGTCATTTCTAAAAGATAAAGTTGTGAGAGTTTCCACACCTAGATATGACAACAAAACTCGTACTTGTTGGTACCCGCCCAAACCCACCTCAGATTTGGGTATGAGTTTGGATTTTCCCCGATTTTAAAAAATGGATATGGACCGGTAATGGGTACACTAGTACCCATCTCGAACCCGCCTCATTGATAATCTTGATTATTTTATTTTGATCATTTATAATATTAATTATTTGGCCAATGCATTAATATTTTGCTCTATACTTCAATATTTAAAATATTTGAAATGTATGTTCAAAATTTTTCTCAATTGTTTTAACTTATTATTTTTAATATTTGGTAGAGTTCAGACAAATTATTAGTATGGGGAAATTGACTATTTCAATTTAAATAATTACTAATTCCGTTGCAGGGATGAGACGAGACAGAGATATCTGAACCTGTTTAGGACGAGTTTTTGGTTTAATTATTTATTCTCATTTGAGTTTGGGGCAGAGAACGAGTATTTATTTAAAATTCAGATTTGGATACAAATAAGGTAAAACTTATTCTCACCCCACCCTTTTTTCATGCCTACTCACAGCTAAAATAGACAATATTCATAATATTCATAGTTGCATGCCGCATCAAACCTGAGATCGATCGAAATTTATACTTTGATACATTTTTCCTCAATTTATTTTCGATGAAATTATGTTGATTTAAATTGACAATTCACTACTAAAGAATATATGATCGCGTTTGTGGTGAATTTTTCATTTAATTATTTATCCTCATTTAAATTTGAAACAAAAATCGAATATTTATTTAAAATTTGGATTTGACTCCGGAAAAAATAAAATCCATTCTCATTCCGCCTATTATCATGCCTACTCATATTTAAAATAAACAATTTTTCATAATCGCAAGTCACGTCAAACTTGATATCCATTGAAATTTATACTTTGATACATTTTTCCTCAATTTATTCTCATTTCTATTATGTTGAATTAAATCGACAATTCACCACTAAAGAATAATCAATCGCTTCATTTTTTATTCTTTTCCCTCTCTCGTTAAATTCTCTCTCTTAGTTTTTTCTTAGTGACGGTTTGGTTTGACAATGGATTAAAAGAAATGCGGAACCAAACCGTCTACTATTCCAATGTCGAACAAATTCGCATGATCAATCCACAATTGTCTCATAACTAAAGCGTGTTATATACATTATACATACATAACTTTCGTGTTGAATTGAAAGAAACAGCTAACATTAAAAAAAACAAAAAAAATGTAAATTACTGCAATAATTATTATTATCACAAAACAGATTCAAATAAAATAACCAAAAATCTATTTAAAGAAAATATAGGGCATTTCTTAATGCACCACTCAAGTATCTTAGGCACCACGTGAAATTATTTTTTTGCTCTTATATTCCGGATGTGCACATCCGGACGCACCAAATTTTTAAAAAACGCTGAAGTGTTCCGGATATGCATATCCGGAAACAATTCTGATGTGCACATCCAGAAGTATTTCTTATTAGTTCGCGTCAGACGTTCTTCCCTCCTCATTATTCACCTTTCCATTTTCACTCATTCTCAAACTCTCTCAAACTCTCAAATTTTCAATCACCACAAATCTCGATTTTTTCCACTCGAGTTCGGCGCAGAGCAACTACTACAACGATCAACACACTCCAAATCCTCCGTATCACATTTTAATCGGTAAGTTTTCAAATTTTAGAGTTTCGGAGTAATTTTCGAGTAATCGATTTAGAGTAGACATTTAGGTGTAGAAATTGTTAGGTTGTATGAATAACATAGGTTAGAGACAATGTAGGTCATTTTTACTGCTTCAAACGGACGATCAGGGCATAAAAATGCCCTTTTGGTTGTTACAGTGGCCATGAGTGCCGTTTTAAACTTCAAAATACGTACCGGATGTACAGATCCGAAAATATTGAAACGTTTAGTGTTTCCGGATGTGCACATCCGAAAATACCTAACGTTTAAAATTCTGAGTCCTTCCGGATGTGCACATCCGGAAGACTATTTTTTTTTTCCTTTTTTAATTTTGCTTGTTTGTTTGTTTTTGTTTAATTATTTTTAAACAAAATTTAATTTATTTATTATGCTTTGCAGATTAGATGGCTGGCAGAGACGATCGTACCATACATGGACGGACAGCTCAGCACGCATCTGTCCGACGTGAGCGGATGCAGTCTACAGCCGAGGCTTCCGACGCAGAGGGAGTTGGGGTAGCCCCTACAGCTGAGGGACATCCTACACCACATCCTACACACAGCCATCCACATCTCGGAGGCGTCGAGATTCTACTGCTAGTTCATCAAGGTCCCAGCCCGCACGCAGGCGTCGTCGGAAGACTACAGCTCCATCAGCTGCTCCTCCTCGTTCCTCTGTTGCTGTTCCTGTTCCAGAGGGTGATCACCCAACACATGAGGGTGTTGACGATGATGACGATTTCGATGAGCTGGGCGGTTACCCCAGGGGACCGTCTAATATGTCCCTACTCGCGGGGTACTCTGAGCATACTGCCAGATTTGTCTGGCTAGGACAGGTAACCTTTCTCGGTTTATTTATAGAATTGTATTCGTTGAAAATATGTTCATTTGTAACATTGTTTTATTTGGAAATTTTCAGGATAAGGATTCACAGAAGTTCTATAACCATGGGGGCAAGGTTATGGACACGATTGAGATGCTGCCTACAGCTGAGTGGTTCACGTCTGCACTTGCGGAGTCTGGTCTTGGAGGCCTGTCTAGGATTGGGTATTCCCAGATCCAGTACGGTATCCTGATGGCATTTGTTGAGAGATGGCACCCTGAGGCATCCTCATTCCATCTACCGTACGGCGAGATCACGATCACGCTAGACGACATCTCGTGCCTCTTACATCTACCGATCACGGGTACCCTTCTGAGTCACGGTAGGATGACGAAGGCGGACGGCATAGAGTTGTTGGTTACAGAGCTTGGGGCTAGCCCAGAGAAGGCACATGCGGAGGTGCACCAGTTGAGGGGCGCACACGTCCGGTTCTCATTTTTGATGGATAGATTTACTGAGGTGCTTGCAGAGGCAGGACGGGCAGATGGTGATCCAGCTGAGGTGGCGATCCACTGGACGCGTGCCCTAAGGTGCTACTACTTGTTTTTGCTAGGCACGCAGGTGTTTGTGGACACCATCGCCTATTATGTTGATATCGTCTACCTCAGGTACCTTTCGGATCAGACAGAGATCCATCGGTACAACTGGGGGGCTGCTGCGCTGGCATTCACCTATTCCAGGCTCTCTGATGGTTGCCGCTGGGCAGCCAAGATTGTGGCAGGCAGTTGTACGCTATACGTGGTAACAATCTAATATTCTAAGTGATTTTTTCATTTCTTTTCTTTCTGTATTCATTATAATGTTTGACACCCATGTTATGTTTTCCATTTCAGGCGTGGATTTTACAGCACTTTCCCTATATTACTGGTTGGGGGAGTGCCCAGGGGTACACTGAGGATATGCCACGTGCTGCTGCATTTGTCCTGCTCAGAGGGAACCAGACGCCGGACCCCTTCAGAGTGTATCTAGATCGGATGGCTGCTGAGGACGTTTTGTATTGCCCCTATGCCACTCACCGTGTGACGCGCCAATTCGATGAGGTTTGTTTGTTCTCAGGATGGTTGTCATGCAGTTCGACCGTTACTGCCCGATACCTACCAGAGCGCATCTTGCGTCAGTTCGGTTACACGCAGACGATCCCCAGGATGCCTCATGAGTCTGCTCCTCTAGACTTGACCCGCAGGCAGATAGATGAGCTATATGCTGACTACCAGTCCCACTTGGTACCGGAGGAGGCTCGGGCGACCAGAGCGGAGACAGACTGGAGTGTTGCTGCCGGGTACATCGTGTGGTTCTACACCGTCTCACACCCATGCATGGTGCCCACTGCTGAGGGATCGCCACCCAGACCTGCTCATCAGGAGATATTAGAGGAGCGGCAGTCTCAGCTGGACCACACTCAGGATGTCCTACCACGCTGTCGTGAGATAGAGCAGATAGCGCGGCAGGCCATTGCGGACGGTCACCTCCCTGAGGGCTCTGGTGCCAGACTTGCCGTGGACAGGATTATTGCGATTGCTCAGGGGGCACTTCAGTACCGCAGACATCGATCCAGGATGGCGGGTAGGGGCAGAGGGGGCAGAGGAGCAGGGGAGCCAGGAGAGATCCTTCGCCATACGCAGTAGTTTTTTGTTTGATGTATTATATTTATATTAGATGTATGCACTGTATTTTGACAGAGATTTATTATATATATATATATATATCATTTTATTTTATATATGGATGTTGTCAAATGTATATTAAATTGCGACGATTTATTAACATATGCGACCAAGCAAAAAAACCGATTTTAAAAAAAAAATAATGTTCTGCCTTTTCCGGATCTGCAGATCAGGAATGTTTCTGGATGTGCACTTCCGGAAAGAATCAGCGTTTTTAAAAAAATTGGTGCGTCCGGATGTGCACATCCGGAATCAGGGGGCAAAATCGGAAATTCAGATAGTGCCTAAGAAACAAGGGTGGTGTGATAAGAAATGCCCAAAATATATGTGATAGCTATAGCTTAATTGTTTTCATAAATAAATTTTTATCAATAAAATTAATTTTCCAAATCAATCCTTATCGAAACCATTTTCTTGTATGTATTTTAAAAAACTTACGTGACTTGTTTGGCACAAAAGAGTTATATTAGTCCTTCGTACAAAAGACCAAAGATAGTACTTTTTTGGTATATACAAATATTTTAATGAAGATAATTAATATTCTTGAATGAAAGGTATACTTAATATTTGAAATTAATCGTGTTGTTGAAAAAACAACACAAGAATAATAAAAATTATGTACGACTTATCCCAATAAAAAGAAACAGATAGTTACGTACTAGACATCAATTTAAGTACGTATGACAAGGATGAGATTTATTGAGAAACACTTGTATGGACCCAACATTAAATAAAGTTATATCTGTGGAAACACATAAATGGGAAAAATAATAAATAAAATAGTTAAATGATATATATTTTTAAAATTATTAAATAATATGTATTTTGTGTGAAAGTGTAAATTAATTTTATTTGAAACTATGCTCTATTTAAATCCTAAAAAACAGTTAAAAAAATTTAAGTATTTAATACAAAATTTTGAATCAAATTTATCAATTTTGTTTAATCAACTTTTGTTTCTAGATCGAAATGAGTAGTTTTCTAATTTAATATTAACACGAATAAGCCAAACAAATTATATAAGCACTGCTGACATATGATATAATTGACTTTATTACAGATAACAAAATTTATATTATATTGATTAGGACATGAGGGAAACAATATTACTTAGATCCTACTTTTCCGGAATTACAAATTATTAATCATGTTCGAATTATAAATTATTAATCATGTTCAAGTCATTCATTATGTTTATATATTATTAGTACAAGTCTTAGAAGAAGAGCATCTTTTAAACACTTAAAAATCCAATGCCATACCAATAATAGTTTTAGTTTTTTTTTTTTAATTAAAAAAAATACACAGCAAACATTTTCTAATCCAAAAATTTCAAGAAAATTATTTTCAAAAATATACTTGTACTAGTACGAATTTAAGCAAATGAACTTAACATACATAATAAATCATCTATAAAAAGTCAATATTTTAAATTACACAAAATTTCAAAAGACTCACAGTCTTATTCTGGGGTGTTCAACTCAACCTCACATGATAACATGACTTAGGTAACTCACTCTTAAGGTCATCCATGTAGACTAACATGTATATTATTCAAGTATTTAGAAGCACTAACGTGGAGTTTGGGACATTCTTCAATGGAAACCTGACATCGGTGGCGGTTATTCTGCTAAATCCGTGTACGAAATTCTCTGTTCCTCTATTAATTATGTTCTTTCTTCTAGAGTGAATCTTGTGGAAATTCTCGGTCCCGTTCCGCGTCAAAGCTTTCGGTTGGCGTTTGTTTATTGATAGACTTCCGTCTAAAAACTTGTTGGTTGTTAGAGGCATAATACCTCCTGCTGATGATGTTTGTTCGTCTTACTCGAATTTTGGCGAAACTTCTTTTCATATATTTTTCTCTTGTACTGTTGCGAGAAGAATATGGAAGGGAATTTCTTACTGGTTGGGTAAAAAGGACATGGATATAGTTATTAATGCTAGTACTCATTTCCAACATTGGAAGGATTTATTTAAACAAGATAAAATTAATCAGGGAAAGGTTGGTTCTATTTGGTTAACAACTTGTTGGAGCATTTGAATTATGAGAAACAGTATTCATTTCAAAGACGGAAAATGCAACGTTTCCGACATTCTGTGGAATATCAAAGAATTGGTTTGGAGATGGTCATTATTAGGAGATATTAGTAAATCTAATTGTAACTTTTATGAGTTTTGCATGGATCCTGTGCATTTTCTTATGTAAATTTTAATTGGTTTTTAATATCTTCTTCTCTTGTTGTATTCCGGATTTTGTAATCGGGTTAGAGTACCCCTAGTACTCTTTTAATCAATGAAACACTCATTAAAACATACTCTTTTAATCAATGGAAAAAAAAGAAGCACTAACGTGTTCACACCATTCCGAACTACATGAAACATACTCAAATAAAATAGGTTTTACCACTTATCTTGGAGTGAGCACACTCATTAAAACAAAAAATCCTAGAATGATGGACCCAAATGCGGAGATTCTCCTTCTTAGAAACATGTTGATTGAGAGTGATGTTCTATCTTTTAACTTTCTCAATCATTGATAAGAGAAGGGGTAAAATGATACATATTATGTGACGCCGCATATCCCACGTACCACAATCAAATGTCGAAGAACACTAATAATGTGATGGAAGCAGAAATCAACTGTATCATGAAAAGGTAGAATTGGTTGAGAATGATAAGCGGCCTTGAAGTCCACCACCTCGAGAGAAAGACCTTTAAGGTAGACTGTCAACTTAGAGTGAGGTAACAAAACATCGTTCCCGAGTGCACTCAGACAAAAAAGAGAATGATAACATCAACTCAATTCCTCTTCACCAACAAGATCAATGAAGACTTGATACAATGACGGTCTCGACACCCAACATTGGAGAAGTATGATGGCAAGACGGATCCACAAATGGCTTCCTACACCAAAATGAAGCTCCAAAAGGCGACGAATACACTTAAGTGCATTGTCATTATATGGTTCTCCTACCTCCTCTAGAGGTTTATTTATTCGTTGTGTGGTTCTATATGTAGTGTATGTCAAAAGCTTTATAAGGTTTTGATGATGGATGTGGATCTATGTGCTTGCAGGTACAACTATCTGCAACCATTGAGATGATATCATTGGTTTTGATGATGACAAGATGAAGTCAACAATTTGATTTTGATAATGACAACACTTTATGTCAAATAGTGTTCGGTGAAATATTTGGTATCATTTGACCAACAATATTTAATGACGGCGTCCGATCATGAAAATATGTTAAGCTTCATCAATTAGAAGATTCAAATTTCTTGATGAACTGCTAAGTCAATGCCAAAGGATTTGAATCTCCAAAGTAATGCAAGAGAGAAAATGTGAAAGCTTGTATGATCTTGCATTTAGCGGGTGTGTGCGTGATCAGTGTTTTGTAAAGGTATAAGAGTAACCCTTAAGATATTAAGGCAACTCTCTCACACACACATTCAAATATTTTTAAAGCATGTCTTACTTTATAAAATCAGCTAAAAACATTTTGTACGTGTACCTAATGGATTAAGGACATGTTTAATTAATTAAGAGTACGTTTAACATGGTTTAATTGATTACTGCATTAGGGTTAACCGATTAAAACATTTGTAATGCCTCTCAATCAACTAGAGCAATCTTTATTCATTTAATGAACGTGGAATTCAAAAACCTTCCTTTTATAGTTTGTCTAATCAATTAACAGACATGGTTAATCGATTAAGAGCATTAAAAACCCCATGAATCATTTTCCTTTTTAAGACTTATTTTCTCCTATAAATAGAAGGCTTCTCATCATTTTTTTCACACCAGAATTAGATTTGAGACTCTTATTTCTCATTATTTATTCTCTTATTATACTTTTTGTATTCTTTCACTAAACTTTTCTTAGTGCCTCAAGAGTGAAAAATAATTGTGAAGATTTGGTTGTACTGGTGTTGTGCTTTAGTTTTTCTTCTTCAAGAGTGATGTTCTCTTGAGTGATATTCTTGTTTGGTTCTTGAGATTAACATGTCAAAATCCATGTTTGGTTCTTAAGATTAGCCGATTAAAATCCCTATTTGGCTCTTTAGATTCGCCTGCCAAAATCTCTGTTTGGTTCTTGAGATTAGCCGATTAAAATCTCTGTTTGGTTCTTGAGATTAGTCTGTTAAAATATATGTGTGGTTTGTGAGCTTAGCCTAGTAAAATATCTGTTTGGTTTGGGGGATCTGCTTGTGTAAAATATCTTATTCATTGTAAGAAGGTTTTTGTGCATAACGTGTGAAAATCTCAATATATTTTTAGTGGAATTCTCAAGAGGAAACTCTGGGGGACAAGAGTAGGCCAAGTGGTTATGATGAACCTACATGGACCTATAAGGCAATCTCTATAACTATATCTCTTTAAATTTCTATTATTTATTTTCTTTCCTCTTTATTTCTTTCTTCTCTCTTTTCTGCCACTTTATCTCTGTTTGGATTTTTCACTACTATGAAAAGACCCTTTCACAACGGTTAGAAAAGGGATAGCATCACAATTGATAAACTGTGGTAACATAAGGTGTTGTAGTATGTGCAAAGCTTTACCACCACGGGCTGGTAACCGTAATAAAAACTAGTAGCGCGTTACATATCAATACGGTTGTGAAACAAACCGTAGTAAAATGTGGAGGTCAGGGGTTCGATACCCAACACCATAATTTTGATAGATTTTTGAACATATCACAACGGTTGGAAGTTACAACCGTAGTGAAAGACTTAGCGTACCATATTTCACCACGGTTATAACTAGAAACCATTGTGATATTTTCACTTGAGTTTATTATAACTTATGTGAAATTCTTATTTCACCAACTTGTCGGAAAACATATTGCCTTTCAATCTAATTTAGAAATTAATAATATGATAATTTAAGTTATACTAGAAGAACTAGTTACGTTAATAAATGTTTTTCGAGCTTTCTACAATCCATTATCCATATCTCGCTCTTTGATTGTTAGAATTTGGTTTAATGCTTGTAGTTCTTCAATCAACTCTTCCTTTTTTACTAGTTCATTCAGTAATGTATTAACTTTGCATAATAAAATAGTAAAAAATGAAGTGTTGATTGAAGAAATATAAACATTAAACCAAATTCTAATAGTAAAAAAGCGAGATACAGATAATGATCTGAAGAAAGAATGTAAACATTGATTAATGTAAGTTGTTTTCTACATAACTTAGTTTTTCATATTATTATTTTCTAATTCAATTAGAAGGGTTATATATTCAGTGAGGGGTTGGAAAAACACTCAAACCACATACGATATAATAAACTCATCTTCTATGACATGTTGGCTAAATGTAATAAAAATTGCAATGTACAAAGTATATCATTAAAAATAACAAAAACATCTACAATAACACAACTTTTATCAACAACAACAAGTTACCTTAACATCAACATACAACTTTTATCAATAAAACCAAAATCATCAACAACATCCAAATTTTATCAACAACAACATATAACTTTTATCAACAACTACATACCTTGAAAACAACATGCAATTTTTATCAACAAAACCAAAATCATCAACAACATCCAACTTTTATCTACAACAACATATAATTTTTTATCAACAACAACATACAAATTTTATCAGCAAAACCAAAATCATCAACGACATACAACTTTTATAAAAAATAACATACCTTAACAACAACATACAACTTTTATCAACAAAACCAAAAGCATAAAAAATATACAACTTTTATCAACAACAACAACATACCTTAACTACAACATACAACTTTTATCAACAAAACCAAAATCACCAACAACATACAGTTTTTATCAACAACAACATACCTTAACAACGACATACAACTTTTATCAACAAAACCAAAAGTATCAACAACATACAACTTTTGTCAACAACAACATACCTTAACAACAAGATACAACTTTTATCAACAAAATCAAAATCATCAACAACATATAACTTTTATCAACGACAACATACCTTAACATCAACATACCTTAAACAACATACAATATAGCTCAACAAAAACATAAAAACTATCAGAACTTATAACATAAAAGGTGGAAATGTCTCACGCACCTGAAATGTGAAGAGAAAGTGAAAGAAATGAGTTTTGTGTAACACATTTCTTTGATCCGTAAGAGTTGAAGAATACATTAGATTTTTGTGAAGAAATGGTATGCAATTATTTATAGAGATTAGGAAAAGGAGTGAGAGAGATTTTAGAGTTTTGTTTTATGAGAGAGACAGTTGCTATGTCCTACGCGGGAGAACTTCCGCTTAAATATAGGTTACACTTTTCACCACGGTTGATAAAACAACCGTTATGAAATGTAGGTATATTTCACAACGATTTCTATCTTAGACCGTGGTGAAAGGTATTTAAATTTTAATATAAATATAAGATTATAAGTGACACACCCATTTTGTAACCATAAAATGGAAAATTGTTGGTGCTGGGATTCGAAGCATGTAAGCCTTAACATATCACCACGATTATAGTATGAACAGTAGTGAAAAGTATTTTAAAAAACTGCAGGCACTTAAATAAGAACTATTACTTCGGTTGATTGAAGAGTCGGGGTAATATCATGTTACGATATGTGTACTTTGTAGTAGTGTTTGTACTAACACAAAATGATATTTGCTTGAAAGTTTTTTACTTTATTTGGATTTATGAATATTACAACCCCCTTCTTCTGTTTGGAGTCACTTGTTCAAAAAGACAACTAAACAAGACAAAATTAAATATAAGCATCATCAAACAAGAAGTTAGAAAAAAGCAAGTTAATCAAGTTCCAATGGTGAAAGCAAATAAGTCAAATCAATTGCAAAGATCAACATTAAAAGAAATTGAAAATGTGAAAGCTTGCTTGGTCTTGCAGTTAGTGTTTTAATCTTTTTGATAAGTCGTATATAAAATAAAGAAGAATAAGTCTTGATGTACTAAGGCATTGCACATACACGCCATAAAAACTTTTAACTCTCTTCATCTATTTTTCATTTCTTCTAAAGAAACCAATCATGGAAAGTGATCAATCGATTAAGAAGCAGCTCTGATCAATTACGAAAGTTGAACTCGTTATTTGATTGACTAGAGCCTTCTTATAATCTATTAAGGATCGAGTTTACCTCATTATCAATTTGGAAGCCAATAAATAGATTAAGGTGCTAACCTATATTAAGGTTTCTTATTTTAGCTTAGTCTAATTGATTAACGTGTCGTTTCTAATCGGTTAGAGATTGGCTAGGCCCATGAATTGTTTCCTTTTTTAGGAAATTTTTTCCTATATAAAGAACCGATGTGCTCACTTCTATTGCACAATTTTTTTTAAAATACCCACTCTTCCATCTCAATTACTCCTTCTAAAATCAATGTTATTCACTGCACATTGCCTTAGTGTTGAAAGAGAGAAAAACTTTTTTGAGAGTTGTGTTATTTTGTCATTGTGCTAAATTTTTTTATTCAGGAGATACGTTCTCTTGTGCATTTATAATTGACTTGGATGTTGCAAGGTAAACATGTAAAAAAACTTAGTGTAAGGAAGGTTGTTGAGTGGAACTTATGTAAAATCTCTAAGTTGTTGATAATGGAAATCTGAAGAGAAAACTCTTAAGAACTATAGTAGTATGTGTTGTTTAAGGCCACACCATTATAAATTGGCTTAATACCTTTTTTGGTCCAGTATCTTAACCTCGGAGTTCATTTTGGTCCCTTAACTTTAAAAATGCCCATATTAGTCCCTTAACTCTTCAAAACGTTTCATATTAGTCCTTTTTGTCTAATTAGCGACGAATTTAGCGACAAATTTTTGAATTTTTCCATCTCTAATAGGACAAAAAGGACTAATATGGAACGTTTTCAAGAGTTAAGGGACCAATATGGACCTTTTTAAAATTAAGGGACTAAAATGAACCCCGAGGTTAAGATATGAGACCAAAAAGGATATTTTCCTTATAAATTTCTAGTGTGATTTCTCTAACTTGATCTTTTTAATTTGTGTCTTTTACTTTCTTTTCGCTACTTAATTAGGGCTTCTATCCATTTATTAAAATTAAGCAACTTAAATTCATTTTTTTGCAAAAAGTTTTAAAAAACCAAATAGTACAACTCACTCATCTCGTGTTTAGAGTCATTTGTTCAACAAGTGTTATCATAGTCTAACTCATGTTATAAGACTAACCATCTCAGATGGTAATAATTACTTCAAACGATTCACTAAGCAGACTCTCATCCTTCTGTTAGGTCATCGTGAGGAGCATCCACATTGAGTCAAGAGCAACACACAAGTGAGAGAGACACCACAAATTCATCATAAACCTTAAGGTGATAGGTGTGTGGGTTCTCCCACTTATAAATGCTCAAGTCTCCACATTTATAACCAATTTGGGACTCTAACTCACACTTGACTTTATTATTCTTAACATTACCTCTCAAGTGTCAGTCTACAATGCTCCCCCTTAAGTAGAAACTCTTTTGACAACATACATTTGTACCGCCATTAATACCTTTTCCTGGGCATTTCGATATACCTCTTCCTGGGCATTTCGATTTCAACGGGACACCTATTCTTGGGCATTTCAATACAAGTAAGATGGTCTCTTTAATCGAATCAGAATCTGATATCATTTGATGGGTCATCATGAGGAGCATCCACCACTATAACAGAAAACACATATCACAACGGTTGGAAAAGGGATACTACCACGCTGGTCCAACCGTTGTGAGGTAACATGTGGTTGTATGTATGATGATTTCCACCACGGTCCTGCAACCGTGATTGTATCCATGTAGCGTGTTACCTACCACAACGGTTACTTTAAACAACCGTTGTGATATTATTTAATGCAACATATTTAATCACAGTTGTTCTAAATAACCATGATTAAATATAGACTTGAGTTTATTATAAATTATGTGGAATGCTTATTTTACCAATGCTCACTAAACATATAACCTTCCAATTTGCACTAGAACATTATAATATGACAAATTAAGTTATATTAGAAGAATAAGTTCACGTTCAATGCTAAACAAGAGTTCTTCAAGTCATTATCTGTATTTTGTTCTTTGACAGTAAGAACTTGGTTTAATGATCCTAGCTCTTCAACCGCCCCTCTCTTCACCTATAATTATTTTTGAAAAATATTATTTAGTTTGCAAACAAAATTAGAGGTGGAGAAATGGGTGATTGAAGATCTACAATCATTAAACCAATCTTCAACTTTCAAGGAACAACATGTAGTTAACAATGTGAAGAATTCTTGTCAAGAATTGAACGTGTACTTATTTTCTAATACAATTTTATCTATCATATCATAATTTTCTAATACAGTTTGGAAAGTTATATATTCGGTAACAGATTATAAAAACACTCAAACCACATAATATATAATAAACTCATCTTTTAAACAAACATTAACAATAACATTCATAAAAAACATTCATCAACAACAAACCATAAACAACAAACACGATACAACAAACATATCAAGTGATAAAATGCTTCAGAAACATATCATACATGTCCCATAATGGCGTGTTGTCAATGAAATAAGGATGAAGATCAATTTAGACCTGAAAACTTGTGTATATTTGGAATGGATGTCATTTTGGATCTTTGACACAAGTTTGTAAGGCTAAATTTATCTTCGTCCTCTTTATTGAAAGAAGCATTCATACCTACAAGTCAAAACAAGAAGGAAGTTCAAACATCATGAAACAAGCTATTGAAACAGATTTTGAAAAAACAAACACTATAGAGAAAACAAACTTGTAAATACCCATTGGCTAAGATTTGTTGTTATGGTTTTGTTTTGGGGTTTCGATGAGAGAGACGAGTGAGAGAATCGTTACAGTTTTATTTTGAGAGAGACGAGTGAAAGAGTTGTTAGGGTTTTTTTTAGAGAGACGGTTGTTATGTACTGAAGCAATAGATAATTTCGCTTATATATAAATAAAGTATCACCTTTCATCATGGTTGGTAATAAAAATTCTGGTGATATACAAGGTCAATAGTATTTTTATCACGATAAATGGCTAATTATTGGTAATGAGATTCGAACCATTTCACTATGTGTACCTTTTCACCATGGTTGCTTCATTTAACCGTTGTGACATGTCCTCTAGTAAATACAAAAAAAACGCGTCAATAAATAAACTATTAACACGGTGTCATACCTCAAATTTGTCCTACATGTATAACTTTCATCTGTACATCCATCTACTAACCATTATTCAGAAAATCCAAAAATATGTTGTTTTCCTGTTGCCTAAGTCTGTGCTTTATTTGAGGGTATCCAGTCAGGAGTGTGTATGGTATGGATTAAGGGTCGTGTCTTCGATGATTTTTCGAGGTGCGACAGCTGGCGACTCTGCTGGGGACCATTTGCTCCATTCAAGAGAGAGTCGAGCCTATCTTAATTCGAATCGCAAGCTCGTTAGCTTCGTTTGTTTGTTTTTTTCATGTTTATTTATTTATTGATTTGCTTTCCTATTTCTTTGTCTGTGTTACCTTTTGTGACATTGTTGGATTGTTCTGATATTGGGTACTTTGTGAGATGGCTCTACACCCGAGTCGAGAAAAACCCTAGGATTAGGATGATGGTTGTGTAGTGGAGGCTTGCGTGGTTTCTTCCGCGTCAGTTAAAGCGAAAACCCCTCTTAGAGTAGATTCCCTTAGAGATGTTTTTGTCATGGTGAATCTTTGCCATGGCAATAATGTTTTCGAGTCTGAATCGTTGATCCCAAGGACCATTAACCCGATTTATCCATGGTGGTTGGTAGTGTTAACTCCTTTTGGGTTAATACGAACGCCCCAATCAGATGAGATCCCTTGAACGTATTACTTCCTAACAGTAATATTTTCAACCTCGATCTATGACTCTGAGAACCCTACTTAGAACTCGTGTGTCGATGGTTGTGTAGTGGACGTCTCTGAGGAATCTTTCTCGTGGGAAGATACGAAGACCTCACCTAGGAGAGATTATTTCTAGGATATTATAGTCGGACAAGTCTTTGTCGTGGCTATAATGTCTTTGAAATATATCCATGACTCTAGGCACCTACCCGTGGGCTTTCTTTGATCCGAGCTTTGGTTGTTGACCTGTTCCTCCGGCCAACCTCAGAACCGTTTGAACCTGTGAACTGCGATCCTGGATCTTGCATCTTGCATTGCATCATGTCATGTCATTGCATTACATTGCATCAGTTATGCATCTTGCATTGCATTTCAACTTCAGAAACTCATTACGCCTTTCTTCATCTCCAGTAAATCAAGTTGATTCCTCGACACCAATGCGCAACTCAAGCCAACACTAAACACATGATGGAGAAAATTCAACAAGAGCAAGCCGCCTTCAGAGAAAGGTTAGACTCTATCAAAGGTAAGATCGACCAGATTCTTGAAGCCATCATGATGGTCAGAAAGGAAGAAGAAATGCGTGAAGCCGCTGCCGCCAACAACAATGTGCCTGTGCAAGGATCCGCCTTAAGGCTCTCCATTATTGTTCCAAATCCTATCACCTATGGCATACTGATGAACTTCACTCCCGCCGCTGAAGGAGCTACTACTCAACCACTTCCAAAATCTGGAGTTACTGTTGGAGTTATCCCTTAAGCCCAACCTACTGTCACTCAGATTCTCATTCCTCATGCTGAGGAAAATCTGCAAGATCAGTATGATGAAGTTTAAAACTATCATGTCACTATCCCAATTGTCAATCCTACTGCTGCTCAGGATTCAGAAGCCATCAAAATGTGTCGTGATTTAGCTGAAAAACTCCTAGTCATGGAAGGACACAACTGAACTTCTCTGAATGCTTTGGAAATGTGCTTGGTGCCAAATGTTGTCATTCCTCCCAAATTCAAGGTACCAGAATTCTCGAAGTACAAAGGTCTCAGTTATCCCAATATTCACCTGAATATGAACTGTCGCAAGATGGTTGCCTATACTAGAGATGAAAAGCTGATGATCCATTGCTTCCAAGACAACTTGTCTAGAGCATCTCTTGAGTGGTATATGCAACTGGAGCATAACAGTGTACGCACTTGGGCTGAGCTAGCTGATGCTTCCGTCAAGAAATACAGATACAACACTAACCTTACTCCGAATCGTACTCAACTTCAGAGTATGGCTCAGAAGGACAACGAATCCTTTAAGGAGTACGCGCAACGCTAGAGAGAGCTAGCTGCAAGGGTGCATCCACCTCTGGTTAACCGTGAACTAATTGACATCTTCATGGGTACCTTGTAAGGTCAGTACTACGAGAATCTGATTGGTAGTGTTTCTGCTGAATTCTCTGACTTGATGATCGTCGGTGAGAGAATTGAAGAAGGTTTGAAGAGTGGAAAGATCCAAGGAGGTTCTAGCAGTCAGACTGGAGCCAAGAAGCCTTTCAACGGATACAAAAAGAAAGAATGCGAAACAAATGCCATCTCTGCTCAAAAGGGGCAAACTCAACAATAAGCTCCTGCTCCTATGCCTTTTCAAATCCCCTACTTTCAGTATCCATATGTTGCTGTTGCGCAATATGCATCAATGCCTTATCAGCCAACTGTTCCAGTTATTCAAGCTCCAATGCCTCAGTAACAAGCTCCTCAGTAATAGTCGTACAATCAGCAAGGGTATCAGTATCCGCCTCAGAATTAACAACAACGAGCTGTTCAACAGCAACGTCAACCTAATCAATAGAGGACAAGGAGGCCAGATAGAAACTTTGATCGTCTGCCGATGACATATGCTCAGATCTTTGCTCAATTGTTGGAGAAAATGACGATTACTCCGAGAGACTTGGCTCCTCCGACTGTCATTCCTCCAGATTATGATGCTAATTCTCACTGCGAGTATCATAAGGGCGCTCCAGGGCACTAGATCGAGGACTGCAGAGCTTTCAAACACAAAGTTCAAGACCTGGTCGATTCAAAGGCTCTCACATTCAATGGGAAGTCTCCAAATGTCATCAACAACCCTCTGTCGCTGCCAAACTAGTGCCAACATCAAATCAAGTCAAATCAAGTCAAGTCAAGTTCAAGTCATCCTCGAAGATGGAAATCATCATGCCATTCCATCATTTGCATTCTTGCATTTTGTCTTTGTTTGTTTAAGTACTGTATGCTTTAAACATTGCCCTTCGTATTTGGTTTTCTTAATGCAGTGATTATGCATATTTTGAATTAGTTATGTTGTATTCACTCATTGTTTCCATTTACTACAAAACACCGACACATATATCTCCATTTCACTCTCTTTATCATACTGTTATTTTAGCAATGATTGGAGGGAGGATGATGAAAATGAAATACCCATAATTGCAAACTGTATGCTTTCGGATAAAATCTTGCTGATGACGTACATGCATTGTTTCAATCCCCCAAACACTGGAGAGACAAGGATTTAATCCCTAGTAAACCACTTCGAGCCTAGAAGTAGCAGTTTCCTTCGGATCTACAAACCCTTACACTCAACCTGGGGCAGGGTAGTGTTCAGTCAATCCAATTACGCACTCAAACCACAAAGCAACATCCAAAAGACATGACGGTTGTTCATCAATAACCCATGACTTGGCAGTCAAAATCCTCCAACAAAATCAAAAAATCAAATCAAAAAAATCAAAAGCCTGCTAAGTCGAGCACCTCCAAAGGAGACTTAGGCAAAAATCAAGGCAGTCCCGATGGACTCGAAAAGCGAAATCAGTCCATGCAAAAGATAGGGACCAAAAACAAAGTCAAAAGAGGCCCTCAAATCCTCAACAAAAACAAAATAAGATCCAACGACCACCATGTCAAAATCAAAGGGTCACTGATATCCATAAAAAACAAAATAAGGTGGTTGCCATTTCGAGCAAACATTGAATCATCATCCTTACAGCGTTAACCCTTTTGGAAGACAAATATGTGCAGAATTAACTGAACGTAGGACTGGAGTTCATCACGAAGAAGGGGTGGGTACAAACCAAGTTTTGATCCTAATATCCTTTGTTTCATATACCGTGAACCAGACCACGTTACTGCCCTCGAAAGACCTAATTGAGGAGAGGTTTATTCTGAAAGCATACTATTGCAAGGTTGCGTAAACTGACTCCTCACATATTTGCTAATATTCAGCATTGATGTCATTCTCCTTGCTATATCTTTCACACACTAGCAAAATCAGCACAACGTCTGGACTAACGGTCCATTCGTCTCACTGCCACAACACTCCAATAAACGACTCTTTTTCAAAACTTGCATGAGCATTGCATTAAGATTACCATTTGTGAATGTATAATTTTAACTGCAAATCAATGCTTGACATTAAAGACACTCCAACAAGGGGCAATCAAGGAAGAAATTGAACTTTCAGTGGTGTTGACCCGAATCAAGACTCACTCAAACCCACATGATGGGGTAAATCCTTTAACAGCTCGATCAGGGGCAAGTTATCTCAGAAACACATCAAAGCTCAGCATCCAAAGATCAGACCACTTCAGAACTGGTTAATCAGGGGTAGACCATTACCATGTTCAAACTGGGGCAAGACATTGCGGAGTATAGACCCTCTGTGTACCTTCAAGTTAGTCAAGCAGATCTTGCCAAACACTAGCAATCATCAAAGCAAAAGCACGATCTTTGTGAGTCGATCACGTCGCTACGCTAATCATAATCATAAAGCACAGAGTTGTAGTTCTCTCTGAACGAGCTCACGACTTATCATCAAGTGAATCAAACTCAAGGCTTCGAGAGCATCTTCTTCTGCTTTAATCACAATGTTTTCAACGAACTGAGCATCGAGGAAATCAATCCCTCCCACCACCCGAAGTCCAATCCGTATTGGCAACTACCAAAAGTCCACCACACTGACACCCTCACAAAGCATATCCAATCACCCATCTGTATCATATGCATCACATTCGACATCATAAGCATCATGTGCATCATATGCATACAAAACCAAAATCACACTTCCCCAGCACTTGCATCTCCGCACATCAGCATTTACATTGCATCTTCATTCGATATGGAACATCATTACAAAAATTAAGCATTCATACATGCATAGGTCAAGATCTAGGATCAAGCTCCGAGATTTTAAGACGATCAACAGCCCAGGCATGGGCATCTTCCGCAAATCCGTGGGCGTTCCTCACGAAGTTTTTTCAACCTTTTATTGATCAAGTTAAGATTCCAAGCAGTCCTCAACCCAAGCAGGGGCATCTTGTTCAAGTTTATGGCGTTCCTCATGAAATTACTTCAACCTTTTGTTGACAAAGCTGTGATCTCCAAGCAAGTCAGTGGGTGTTCCTCATTGAAGTGTATTCCTCAGCCTTTTGTTGATGAAGTTGTCATCCCCAGCTCAACCAATAAGCATTTCTCCGAGTCAGTGGGCGTTCCTCATTGAATTGGTTTTCTTCAACCTTTTGTTGATAAAGTTATTATCCTTAAACCAGTCAGTGGTTTTCTCGAAATAAAATTCAACCTTCCTTTTGAGCATTCCCTAGTGAGTTGACTCATTTAAACCTTTTGTTGACAAGTATGGTGTTCCTCAGTGACTTCTTTGCCTCAACCTTTTGTTGATGTCTCCAAATAAGCCTCACTCATCATATCCCCAACAAACTTGACCTTTTGTCAATTGCCTTACTATCATCCTTTTGGTGATAGCCATTCATGTGAATTCAATTCAACCTTCATCCTTTTGGTGTTGGTAATCCTCAAAATCAGAAACTTACTATCATCCTTTTGGTGGTAGCCATTCATACTATTCCAATTTAACCTTCATCCTTTTGGTGTTGGTAACCCTCGAAGTCAAAAATTTACTATCATCCTTTTGGTGGTAGCCATTCATGTCATTTCAATTTAACCTTCATCCTTTCGGTGTTGGTCCTCGAATTAGAAAGTTTCTATCATCATTTTGGTGGTAGCAACTTGTATTGTATTGATCCATCATCCTTTTGGTGTCGACGATCCTTGAACCTTTGGTCTGTGTATCATCCTTTTGGTGAATGACAACCTTTGTTATCGTTTTGCCTACTATTACCCTTTTGGTAGTGGTAAGTTTGACCTCACTTTCATCCTTTTGGTGAAGGGTCTGTGTGTGTGTACCCTATTATCCTTTTGGTAATAGCGAACTGTGACCTCACTTTCATCCGTTTGGTGAAGGGTATTATGTTTGTGTCACTATCATCCTTTTGGTGATAGGTACGTCATCCTTTTGGTGTCAGAATCGTGTGAGTCCTCTATCATCCTTTTGGTGGTAGACTCGTCATCCTTTTGGTGCCGGTAATTAGTGGATTTTTTGGTTTGCGAGTCATCCTTTTGGTGAACGACAACATCAGAATCCTAGGTGTGTGCTTACTATTATCCTTTTGGTAATAGCGAGTTTTGACCTCACTTTCATCCTTTTGGTGAAGGGTTTGTGTGTGTGTGTGTGTGTGCTCTATTATCCTTTTGGTAATAGCGAGCTTTGACCTCATTTTCATCCTCTTGGTGAAGGGCCTTTGTGTGTACTTACTATTATCCTTTTGGTAATAGCAAGTCGATTCGTGCTAGTTCACTATTATCCTTTTGGTGATATGGCTGTCATCCTTTTGGTGTCAGATATCTCGGTGTGTGTGTGTGTGCACTCTATTATCCTTGTGGTAATAGCGACATTTAACCTCATTTTCATCCTTTTGGTGAAGGGTCGAGTCGTGTGTGTTCATTATCATCCTTTTGGTGATAGGCCCGCGATCCTTTTGGTGTCGAAAATCATAGTTTGCTTACTATTATTCTTTTGGTAATAGCGAGTTTCGACCTCACTTTCATCCTTTTGGTGAAGGGTCGTCGCGTGAGTTCACTATCATCCTTTTAGCGATAAGTCTGCCATCCTTTTGGTGTCAGATATTTTGTGTGTGTGTGTGTGTTCACTATCATCCTTTTGGTGATATGTCTGCCATCTTTCTGGTGTCAGATATCTTTATGCGTGTGTTTACTATCATCCTTTTGGTGATAGGCCTGTCATCCTTATGGTGTCAGATTTTTCTGTTATCATCCTTTTGGTGATAACGCCTTTGCAAGTTATTCAATGTCCACTTGAGGATTGACATTGATCCATCATTCCATCTCCTAAACATTTTCTTTCTTTTCAGACAAATTCGTGGTCTTCTTCATATCTAATTGACTTCTACCTCGAAAGACTGAATGCCGTAGAAGTTCATCTTACCAGGTTTAAGCCAATTAGATATGGGCATCTGTCATACCCCAAATTTGTCCTAACTGTATAACTTTCATTTGTACATCCATCTACTAACCATTATTCAGAAAATCCAAAAATATGTTGTTTTCCTGTTGCCCAAGTCTGTGCTTTATTTGAGGGTATCCAGTCTGGAGTATGTATGGTATGGATTGAGGGTCGTGTCTTCGATGATTTTTGAGGTGCGACAGCTATGGTCGTTGTAAAATTGGTGTTACGAAAGATATATTTTGTAGTAGTGTACATTGGGTCAAGAGTAACACACAAGTGAGAGAGGCACCACATGTTCATCCAAAACTTCAAGGTGATAGGTGTGTGGGTTCCCTCACATATTCACCCAAAACCAATGTTGGACTCCAACTCACACTTGACTCTATTTTTCTCAACACCTTCAATGGAGATAGTTAAGTTTATTGGAAAGATAAGATGAGAATATTTATAAAGAAGATGAATTATGATATTCAAATTGTTGTAAAAAAAATGGTCCCCTTATTCCTACACATCTAGTTGACGGTGTTGTGGAAAACAAAACTAGAGAAATCTAGAACATAGAGTACAAAGAAAAAGTACATCACCGTTTGAAGGCAAAAACTATTATCACTACTACTTTCGGTATTCACGAGTTTTTACGTGCTTTTCATTGTGAATTTGTTAAAGAAATGTGGAACACCATTCAAGTTATCCATAAAGGTACAACTGAGGTAAAAAGAGTTAGAATGAACACAATGACACATAAATATGAGTTATCCAGAATGAAATTTGATAAAAACATTTAGGATATGAAAAAAAAAAGTTTATCCAAATTATGAATCATACAAGACTTTGGGCAAAATATTTTTAAATGAGAATTTGATTAACAAAATTTTTAAATGTTTAAAGTGCAGTTGACAATGAATTATTGATATTAAATATTGATTATTCATTAAATATTAATTATTAATGAAATATTTTATTGAATTTTATTTTTGAATGAACTTTAATGAGTTTTAGAAATGTTACTACCCTCCATTGTTTAGGTATTTAATCACATTTCATTAAATAGTTAATAAATAGTTAAAATTTAAATTCTAAACTATAAATATTCATAATGGTATTTTAGTTCCCCTCTCATTCTTTATCAAACATAATTTTTTGTTATAGATGTTTAAGGTGAATCACATTAAGGTACACCGTATTTATAAGCATTTCTTATTGCACCCCATGCATTTTTTCCTACCGTGTAGATTTCTACATATGCTCTCAGGTTCCGGAAATATATCTTTGGACGCACCCCACTTCTGAGTAAACGTTAATATATTCCTGAGATATATCGCTGGAACTATTTAAACCTTAAACGCTCACAACATATCTTCCATAACCCATTTTCATTTGAATTTATCCGAAGATGTATCTACGGAAATTTTTCGGAGATACATCTCCGAAGTGTATCAGAATAGTTTTTTCTATAACGCGTTGTGTATTTGTTCGGAGATGAATTATGAAGAATGATATAGAATAAAATTATAGACATACAAAATAATATAGCCATATAATAGTAAAATGTCGTACAACACCAAATCGATAATGTAATAACAATGACAGAAAAATGTACAAATTATAGTAAAACATAAAAATAATAACAGGCCCCTATTGGGTGTGCCTGACAACCTCTCCTTCAGCTCCTGTGCCTTCTCTACCTGGTTTGCCTCTTCGGCCATCAATCCCCCTTCCTCACGTGATATCTGCGGTATAATAGTGCCCCCCTGTGCCTCCGTAATAATGTCATCCAGTACTCGACGCATAGCAGACCCCTTAGGGAATATACCCTCGTCAATGTTTGCCCGTGCAATCTCCACTATGGGACGACACCGAGGCAAGACATCCTCAGTATGATCTAGCTGAGCCTGCTCCTCCTCTAGAATCTCCTGATGAGCAGGTCTCAGCGAATCTCCTAGAGTAGTCGGCACCATGTATGTATGTGAGACCCTGAAGAACCACCTGATGTATCCGTCGATGTAGTTCCAGTCAATTGGCACTATGGTAGCTTGAGCTTCATCCGGTACCAGATGACTCTCATAAACAGTAAACATCTCGTCAATATGTATACGAGTCAAGGCAGGAGGAACAAAGACAACAGGGTATCTAAAGATGGTCTAGGTGTACCCAAACTGCCGCATGACGCACTCAGGCAGATAAGGAGCAGTGATACGTGATCCGCAGGCCAGCCATCCATAGTATAGCGATATGTCGTCAAAAGGCCGCGTATGACGGTGATCCACGTAGCAGTTAAATTGGATGTCCTCGGCAGCCAAGCGGTCAAGATAGAATCTGAATGGCTCGACCACCTTGTTCCCTCTCAGCGGGATAAAAACACAGGCATAGGGCATCTCCCCAGTGTACTCAACCTAACATGCCCAGCCAGCGTTGCGCATAAATGTTACAGGATCCATGCCTGAAACGAAAATAAAAAGCATTCAGGGATCAAGAATTATCACAAATATGAAATAAAAATGAAAAAAAATTCAAGGATAAAAAATTATTACCACCAGTAGTGTCGTGCTGCCTGTGACCTGCTTCGTCCTCCACTGACATCCATCTCTCAATTTTGAATACAGATAGGCCAGGAAAGCTACCCCCCAGTTGTACTCATTGATCTGAATGAGATCCAAGAAATACCGGAGGTATGCAATGTTTGTATGGGTGGCACTCGTGTCCACAATAATCACTGTGCCAACTAAATAAATAAAATATGCTCTTAAAGTGTGAGTCTTGTGTAAGGTTACCTGCTCGACATCACTATCAGCCTGCTGCAACAACGATCTCACCGTCAAATAACATCTTCATGAATGAAAACCTAACATGAGCACCTCTAGTCCTATCCACCTCCTCAAACACCTTCCTTGTATTATCCTCCAGATGCTCCACCATCATATCGACCGCCTTGTCTTTGGTCATCATGCCATGATGGAGGAATCTCCTCATAATCGGAAGATGCAACAAAGATGAGACATCGTCCAGGGTGATAGACATCTCACCACATTGGAGATGAAAAGAAGACGTCTCAGAATGCCATCTCTCCATGAATGCATTAAGTATCCCGTGGTTGACTAGACTATAATCGGTCAGCATATGTCACACAACCTAGAAGCGGTCAGAACCGACTGAAACCACTGGTCTTCTAGTTGATGCAATTCTAAAATATTCCTCTAATGGTTCAGAAACTTCTGGGGATCACGCTCTTGTGAATTTCCAGAAATAGTCAATGTCAGTAATAACCAATGTTAGAAATAATCAATGTCACCAATTTAAATTAATGTAAAAAAATAAACCAAAAATTACACTAATGTTACCTTTACGTCCCAGATATTTTTGGAAGTGTGGAAATAGAGGAAGTAGGGACATATTAAATAGACCCCCTCCGAAAGCCTCTGGCTCGACATCAACAACCTCTCCTTTTGGAGGTGGCACCGGTACATAGGATTATCAGCAGGAGGTGAAACCGGTGCAACAAGATCATCAGCGGGAGGTGACACCGGTGCATCCCGACGCCTGCGGGAGGATGAGGGAAGTGATGTGTCAGCTGGTGCATCTCGTGGTCTGCGGGAAGAAGAAGCAGAAGGTGGAGTGGGTTGAGAAAGTGACGCGTCAGTTGGTGCATCCTGTGGTCTGTGGGAAGAAGAAGTAGAAGGTGGAGTGGGTTGAGATGTAGATGGAGTGACCTGAGGTGAAGGCCGAGCTCCAGGAGTGGACTGAATCTTAGGAGTAGATTGTGTTCCAACAGTCGACCCCTCTCCCTGACCAGAGGTACTTACTGCCTCCGGAACCGACTGGCTCCGCTCTTGCCGAACGGATACGTGCTGGGAAATCCGTCCATGCCTCAGTCAGTCGGCTCTGTCAGCCATTATGCCTGCAAGGTAAAATTAGTCATATAATGAGTTTATGCAAAAGAATGGCACGAACAAGAATATTATATAAAAAAAAACAGACTGAGGAAATTCCGGAGATGTATCTCCGAAATTTCCCAAAGCAAATGAAACATTATTTTTTTCGGAGATGTATCTCCGAAATTTTGTGAAACTTAGAGGTCGCGACAATAGCGTCCTCTGCCCCTCAGGTTGTGAAATTTTAAGTCCTGATCGTCCATTTGAGCCAACAAACAATGCATACACTTACTCTAAACTATGTTTCAGCTGATTTCTTATTATTTCTACACCTAACAATGGATTCTAACTCGTTTACAACAAAACTCGAATATTTACCGAAAACTCGAAAAACTTACCCAAAATTTATGATTTGGAAGATGTTGAATGATGAACTGGATTATGCTTGATGATTACTTGAGTCTTGGACGAATGAAATCAAATTTAGTGAACTTGGAGAAATTTGAGAATGAAACAGTGGAAGAGTTTGTGAATGAAAATGAAAAGTGAAGGAGAAGAAGAAAAGTCTGACGCGTTAATATTCTCCAAAATATTTCGGAGATATTCAGAATATTTCAACGTTCACTTATGTTCAGATGCGTCCGGAGATATATTTTCAGAATATTTTAATGTTTAATTGTAATTTAGTGCGTCCGGAGATATATCTATAAAATCAAAAGACATATGTGAAAATTGATACGATGGCAAGAAATGCTAGTGTTTATTTATGTATATATGTAATGATTTGTATCTTAAGTGGATCCAGTTAAATTTTCATCAATCGATAACAAAGCCTTGTATATTATTCTCTAGTTATTGTGTAAATCGCGCCAACCTTATCATATAGTACGATACTTCTATTTTTGATATAATGCCAAATAGTCATATTCTAATTTGTTGGATTCTTTTAAGATCATATTAGTGCGTGTTTGGTTCTATTTATGAGAAAGACAACAATGAATCTAAAGACTAAAGATGTAGGATTAATTTTATTTTAACTTAAAAATTATAAATTTAATCTAAATATAATTTTTACTTTAAAATGTATTGTTTAATTTAGTTTTATATAAATATATTTAAACATAACTTATTTTATCTCAAATTCACTTATAATGAAAATCAATTTTAACTAAGAGTTTAGTATATATATACCTGATATCCAATAAAAATATATTATTATTTCATTTATAAATAATTTAAAATTTTTAATTTAATTTAAAAGAATACATGATAATTATTAGTTGAGCGTAAAATTTTACATTGTCCTGTATAAAATTTTCTCTTTAAATAATATTTTTGTCGCATAACCAACAACAAATTTATTGTCTCATTATTTTGTACTGTTGGCTACTATTAAAATTCTCAATACCATTGTGTATTCTGCTTTATTTTATAACACGACATTAGAAATGAAATTGTGTTGGCAAAACTGTTAGTTTTTTTTTTAATTACTTTTCATGATGAAATTGAAATCATAATTGAACAAGCATCTTCGAAAACTTCTCGAGGGCTTTTGTTTCGTGATGTTATAAGAACAACATAATAAAAATAAAACATTTGTATGAAACAAATCATGAGAAATTCTGAATAGAGAATTTCTTATCACACCATCCAGGTTTCTTAGACACCATCTGAATTTTCGATTTTGCTCCCTGATTTTAGATGTGCACATTCGGACGCACCAATTTTTTAGAAAACGCTGATGCATTCCGGAAGTGCACATCTAGAAATTTTTCTGATATGCAGATCCGAAAAACAGCAGAACTAAATTTTTTTTTTTTAAAAATCGGTTTTGTTGCTTGGTCGCATATGTTAATATATCGTCGCAACTTAATATACATTTGACAACATCAATATATAAAATAAAATGATATATATATATAATAAACTTCTGTCAAAATACAGTGCATACATCTAATATAAATATAATACATCAAACAAAAAACTACTGCGTATGGCGAATGATCTCTCCTGCCTCCCCTGCTCCTCTGCCCCTACCCGCCATCCTGGATCGATCTCTGTGGTACTGAAATGCCCCCCGAGCAATCGCAATAATCCTGTCCACGGCAAGTCTGGCACCAGAGCCCTCAGAGAGGTGACCGGCCTCAAAGGCCTGCTGCGCTATCTGACGACAGCGTGGTAGGACATCCTGAGTATGGTCCAGCTGAGACTGCCGCTCCTCTAATATCTCCTGATGAGCAGGTCTGGGTGGCGATCCCTCAGTAGTGGGCACCATGCATGGGTGTGAAAATTTCCAAATAAAACAATGTTACAAATGAACATATTTTCAATGTAAACAATTCTATAAATAAACCGAAAAAGGTTACCTGTCCTAGTCAGACATATCTGGCAGTATGCTCAGAGTACCCCACGAGTAGGGACATATCAAACGGTCCCCCGGGGTAACCGCCCAGCTCATCGAAATCGTCATCGGCGTCAACACCATCATGTGCTGGGTGATCACCCTCTGGAACAGGGGAACGAGGAGGAGCAGCTGATGGAGCTGGAGTCTCCCGATGACGTCTGCGTGCGGGCTGGGACCTTGATGAACTACCAGTAGAAACGCGACGCCTACGAGATGTAGAATCGGCGATTGAAGGGGGAGTGGCCTGTACCTGAGATGTGGAAGTGGCTTGAACCTGTGATGTGGATGGCTGTGGTGTAGGATGTCCCTCAGCTGTAGGGTCTACCCTAACTCCCTCTGCGCCGGAAGCCTCAGCTGTAGACTGCATCCGCTCACGTCGAACAGATGCGTGCTGAGCTGTCCGTCCATGTATGATACGATCGTCTCTGCCAGCCATCTAATCTACAAAGCATAATAAATAAATTATATATATATATATATATATATATATATATATATATATATTTTAAATAATTAAACAAAAACAAACAAACAAACAAAATAAAAAAAAATAGTCTTCCGGATGTGCTCATCCGGAAGGACACAAAATTTTTAACGTTGGGTATTTCCGGATGTGCACATCCGAAAACACTCAGAATACTAAACGTTACAACTTTTTCAGATCTGCACATCCGGTACGTTTTTTGAAGTTTAAAAATGACAGCCATGGCCACTGTAACCTGCAAAAGGGCATTTTAATGCCCTGATCGTCCGTTTGAAGCAGTAAAAAAGACCTACATTGTCTCTAACATATGTTATTCATACAACCTAACAATTTCTACACCTAAATATCTACTCTAAATCGATTACTCGAAAATTACTCCGAAACTCTAAAATTTGAAAACTTACCGATTAAAATGAGATACGGAGGATTTGGAGTCTCGATCGTTGTAGATGTTGCTTTGTGTCGTACTCGAGAGGAAAAAATTGAGATTTGAGGTGATTGAAAATTTGAGAGTTTGAGAGAGTTTGAGAGAGTTTGAAAATGAAAAAGTGAAGAATGAGGGAGAGGAAGAAGGTCTGGCGCAAATTAATAAGAAATTCTTCCGGAAGTGTACATCTGAATTGTTTCCGAATATGTATATCCAGAACACTTCAGCGTTTTTTAAAAATTTGGTGCGTCTGGATGTGCACATCCGAAATTAAAGGGCAAAAAAATAATTTCACATAATACCTAAGAAACTTGGATGGTGTATTAAAAAATGCTCTTATGAATATTCAAAATAACTATAACTTCGATTTTCAATATTCAATATAATTAATTTTATTGATTCAATTAAGAATTAATTATAGTTTTTTAATATGAATTTAACTGATATTTAATCAATTGAATTAATCATACTTTAATATCTGATTAATTAGATGTTGCGAAAGTGTAAAAGGAATGTATAAATGAAACATTTTTTAAATTGTTTGACACATTGATTGCTTTGGCATCTTATTGAAATCTTATATTATGAGAATTTAGAAATAACTAGAAAAGAAAAGGATATTGGTGCGTTCTGAATTTTGTTTCTTTTGTTTTTTAGTTGGATTGTGTGTTAATTAACTAAGACGCAATTAAATTGTATTAGGTGAAGGGAAGGATATTGAAATTTTGGGCTTTACGGGAGTGGACATAGGTTTGGGACCCATAGACTAAAATACAAATAGATTTGGGGATCATTTTTCATATTCTAGGGGTTGCAGCAACACCATAAAAAATCAAAATTCCTTTTGAAATAAAAAATATATTTTCGAATGTCTCTCATTTACATACAATTTATTCTCATTTATATACAATTTATTCGTAAGCGAGTCAGATTTTAATTTTATGTCAAAAACTAATACGAAAATGTATTTTTGTATAACTTATGAGAATTTATTTGTATTTATTATTTGAAACACATTGTTATGCTATTTATATTGGTAAAAAAGTATAGGGTGTGTGTTGTCCCTACAAGGCCAGGGAGACTCAGAGACCTTTGTAGGCATATAACACGTTTGGGTAATGAGAGCTTGCTCACGGCGGAGAGAAGCCTTGTGCGGTAGTTTTTGAGGCTGTTTAAGGGACTAACTCATGAGAGGTGAGAGGCCATGTTGGTGGTCGGCGCTGCTAGGTTGCAGGCGCGTGGTTAGGTTAGTCGTGTATGTTACGATGGTAAGGAGCTTGGTGCTCTTCGACTAGTGGAGAGTGTGTATCACCCATAATCCTCTTTTCCTCCTTGAGGGATAATGTATTTATAGGGGTCTCTAGGACATAAGATTTCCACAGAAAAGATGACCGCCCACTTCATCAAATGGTGGACAATTGAATCCTTATTTTTAAGGGAGACGTGAGTCAGTAACGACTCTGACTTTCTCTTTATCCAAGACATGTATTATCCCACGTTTTCCCTCCGTGGGCGAGGAAGACTTAAGGGCGAGGGGATACCTCCCTTCGGATGACGTTATGTCATCACCTTCTCCTAGGGGCGGTCTCGGGGCATCGCCCTAGACAATGCCTTTTGCAAATATAACACTACAGAGTCATTCAGGCACAAGACCTTCGGCAGAAGGCAAAGTGTTTTTTAATAGCAACTAATGGGTGTATCCCTAGAACTGGTGCTTCCCCTTGCGAGGTTTTAGTTGACCTTAGGAATCAAGACTCTTTTGGACACAATAACACGCTTAGTTGGCGGGACGATAAGTCCCTCAGGTGAGGTGCCTTAACCTTTTAGGCGGGACTTCCATCGAGCTATCTACCAAGGCTAGAAATCAAGTCTCCAGGGCTTAACACAAGTCGCGCTTCTTAGGCATGGTTCATTAGAAATAATCCTGCCCGACGAGACGCTAAGTCTCTCAGGCGAGAGTATGATTAGTTTAAAGAATCTTAGTTCCTCATACGATGTAATGCATAGCTCCACTGAAGAGACATTAAGTCCTTCAGGCAAGGAATTTAACCTTTCAGGCGGGACCTCTATCGAGCCCTCTAGCAAGACTAAAATTCAGTCTCTAAGGATTGACATGGGTCGCACCTCTTAGGCGTGATTTAATGGAAATAATCTCGCCCGAAGATACGCTAAGTCCCTTAAGAGAGTGTCTGATTAGTTTTAAGAATTTAACTTCCTCAGACGTTGTAATGCATAACCCGACTGATGAGACATTAAGTCCCTCAGGTGAGGCGTTTAACAATTCAGGAGGGACCTCCATTGACCCCTATAGCAATACCAAAATCCAGTCTCTGGGGCTTGACATTGGTCGAGCCTCTTAAGCGTGTATACTTTGGTCAAGTTAGCATAGCCCTGAAGGATGGAAATGATCCTTCAATGAAGGTCCCACTATGTGTATAGCTTCGAGGGGATGCAAGGATCTTCATCATGAAATTTGGCTATGTGTATTGCCTTGAGGGGCTGCAAGGATATTCGTCATAAAGTCTGTCTAGGTGTATTGCCTCGAGGGGCGGCAAGGATCTTTGGCATGAAGTCCCACTTATGTGTATTTCCTAGAGGGACGACAAGGATCTTCATTATGAAGTCTAACTATCTGTATTGCCTTAAGGGGCAGAAAAGATCTTCCTCATGAAATCCAGATATGTGTATTGCTTTGACGGGCGGCAAGGATCTTCGTCATGAATTCTAGCTAGGTGTATTGCCTCGAGGGATGGAAGAGATCTTTGTCATGAAGTCCAACTTATGTGTATTGCCTTAAGGGACAACAAGGATCTTCGTTATGAAGTCCAACTATGTGTATTGTCTCTAGGGGTGGCAATGATCTTCATCATGAAGTCAAGCTATGTTTATTTCCTCGAGGCGTGACAAGGATCTTCGTCATGAAGTCCATCTATATTTATTGCCTTGAAAGGTGGCAAGGATCTTTGTCATGAAGTCTAGCTATGTGTATTTCCTCGAGGTGCGACAAGAATCTTCGTCATGAAGCCTAACTATGTTTATTGCCTCGAGGGGCGGCAAGGATCTTCTATGTGAAGTTCAACTACATGTATTGCCTCGAGGCGCGACAAGGATCTTCATCATAAAGTTCAACTATGTGTATTGCCTTAAGGGGTAACAAGGATCTTCATCATGAAGTCCACCTATGTGTATTGCCTCGAGGGGCGGGAAGGATCTTCGTCATGAAGTCTAGCCATGAATATTTCCTCGAAGGGCGGAAGGATCTTTGTCATGAAGTCCAATTATGTGTATTTCCTCGAGGGGCCGCAAGGATTTTCGTCATGAAATTCAACTATGTGTATTGCCTCGAGGGGCGGAAAAGATATTCGTCATGAAGTTCAGCTATATGTATTGCCTTGAGGGGCGGCGAGGATCTTCCTGTGGAAGCCCAGCGTAAAAGACATTTTAAAGAGGGAGTATCCTTGGTGAAAACAAAACACTTGAATGATTTTTTAGAATTACATGGGCATAATGTTTATTAATAATTCTAAATATAATAATATTGGAGATGAAGGGAATTCCAAATACTAGGTAGAAGTGGTCCTTCGAGATCCTGCAACTTGTACACTCCATGAGGGAGTTTTTAGTATATGTCATATGGTCCTTCTTAGTTAGGTTGTAGCTTCCACTACGGTGCGGGTATGACTACTTCCTTTAGCATTTGGTCACCTTTCTGCATCTCCCTCGACTTTACCTTGGAGTTGTATCTACTCGCGGCCCTGTGTTTGTCGGCAAACTCTCGGATATGGGCGACTTCTCGTAGTCCGTTAATCAGATCCGCCTCAGATTTTAGACCTAAATCGTTTGCCTTTTCATTAAATGGGTCCACTGCCATGATGGTGTCTCGATCTCGACAGGAAGCATTATGTCTGCCCTATAGACCCATGGAAAACAGGGTTTCCTTGGTAGTGGATTGTGGCGTGATATGGTCTGACCATAGTATCTCATGGAGTAGCTCTACCCACATACCTTTGGTATCGTCAAGTTTCTTCTTGAGTCCTTTGAGAATTAATTTTTTCATTGGCTCGACTTGAATGTTAGCTTGAGGGTGTACCACGAACACGAATTTCGTCTGCACGCCCAGGTCTTTACAAAAGTCAGTAACCAAGGTGATGGCAAATGGGTTCCATTCCGAGACAATGACGCTGGGGAGTCCATATTAACATATAATCATCTACCAATTTAAGTGTCATACTCTTTCTATCGTGATTTTGGCCAGTGCCTCCGCCTCTATCCATTTGGTGAAGTAGCCTACTCCCACTTTCAGGAATTTCAATTGACCTGATGCCAAGGGGAACGGGCCCAGGATATCCACGCCCCATTGGTATAATGGCTAGGGCGAGGTTATCGATTAGAGAAGCTCTACAGGGGCATGGTGAAGTTCAACATGTCTTTGGAAGTGATCACACTTCTTGACGAAGGTGATGTTGTATTTCATTAGCGTGGGTCGATAATACCATGCCCTTAATAACTTATGAGTGAGAGATTTTCCGTCGATGTGACTGCTGCAGGCTCCTTTATGAACTTCTGGGAGTACTAGGGCGATATCGTTCTCGCATAGGCGACTCAGGATGGGAGTAACTTTCCCCATTCAGTAAAGTGTCCCTGAGAGTAGGGTATACTTGGCAGCTTTTCTTATGATCTTTCTAACTTCTCCCTCATCCGGCGGGAGTTCCCCCGATTGTAGGTAGTGTAATATGGGCGACATCTAACTGAACTCGAGGACCAGTTTCAAGGAGTATGATTCATATGCCTCGACGCTGACGGAGGCAAGAGTCTCCTGTATGACTGTCCTATTAAACCCTGTGACCTTCGAGGTGGCTAGTTTGGTCAAGAGATCCGCCCTGAAGTTTTATTCACGAGGAACGTGTTCTACTTAAAAAGAGAGGAAACATAAGGATAACTTATGTACCTCATGTAGATATTTTATCAGCAGAGGCTCCTTGACCTGATATTGTCCCGAGACCTGATTGAAGACCAATAGAGAGTCACTTTTGGCTTTTAATCTAGTGGCTCCCATGTCTAAGGCGAGGATCATACTAGCAGTGAAAGCCTTGTATTCTTCCTAGTTGTTGTCGGCTATGAACTCGAACTTCAACGACTGCTCAATAACTATATCACCTGGTCCTTTGAGCATTATTCCTGCAACGCTTTCTTTTACATTGGAGGTGTCATCCACGAATAACGCCCATTATAAATGAGGGCCTTTGTCGTTAGGCACATTGAGCTAGACTGCAAAGTCTTTCAGGGATTGAGATTTGATGTTCCCTATTATAATGTACTAGATGTCGTATTCTAAGAGCTCTAATGACCAAGAAACCATTCTTCATACTAGATAGGGTTTATTCAAAACATGTCAGATGGGATAGTTAGTATTTACCAGGATGACGTGTCCCTAAAAGAATGGTCTGAGTTTTCTCGCTGCCGTAAAAATGGCTAATGCTAGTTTGTTCGATCTTCTGGTAGCGTGTCTCGGCGCCATTGAGCACTTTGCTTGCAAAATACACAGGCCTCTTTAATTTGTCAGTTTCTTGGACGAGGATTGAGCTCATTGCCCGTTCGGTGATCGAGAGATAGAGGAGAAAAGACGAGTCTTCTTTCAGGCGAGTAAGGACCGGGGATGATGTGGGGAATTCTTTGACCTTGGAGAAAGCCTTCTCACACTTGCGGCCCATTCGAACATCTCCTTTTTCCTTAGGGCATTGAAGAAAAGGAAATCTTTGTTACCCGCGTAGGAGAGTAAGCGAGACATGGCAAGAAGGCGTCCAGTAAGTTATTGCATTCCCTTCACGTTAGTGGAGCTCCTCATATCAATGACCGCATGGAACTTGTCTAGATTGGCTTCAACCTCTCACCTTGTCAGCATAAAACCCAGGAGTTTCCCCGCATGGACTCCAAAAGAGCACTTGGCGGGGTTTAAGCACATATCATACCTTCTTACTGACTGTAGGATGTCCTCCAGGTCGTCGGTGTGACCATGCCCCTTCCCCATTTTGATAATCATGCCATCAACATTTACCTTTAGATTTTTCCCAATCTTATGGGTGAAAGCTATGTCCACGAGTCGTTGGTACGCGACGCATTGTTTTTGAGGCCGAAGGGCATGACATTGTAGTAGTAGTTGCCATGGTTCAACATGAAGGCAATTTTGGGCGCATCAAGAAGATCCATTCAGATATAATTGTATCTCGAGTAGGCATCCATGAAACTTAACATATGGTAGCCTGATGACCTATTGATTAAACGATCAATGTCTGGCAACCGATATTGATCCTTGGAGCAGGCAACGTTCATATCTGTGAAATCTACATACATGCGCCATTTGTTATTGGCTTTTCGTACCAGGACTACGTTGGCCACTCAGGTGGGGTGCTTTGTTTCAGTGATGAATACAGTGTTGGATAGCTTTTCCACCTCTTCATCAATGGTGACCATCTTTTCCTCTCTTACCTTTCATTTTCTCTACACCACTGGTATAAACGACAGATGAATGGCAAGGTGGTGGCTTATAGACTTGGTGTCTATAACTGGCATGTATGACAAGGCCCAGGCAAATAAGTCAACGTTCCTTCTAATTCGGTCGACTAACTCCTATTCCTTCACTGCAGACAAGGAAGTGTCTATCTTCATGACTTGATGGGCGTGAGGCCCTATTTGGACTTCCTTCAAGTCTTCCATGGGCATGAGTCGTTCCACCTCCGAACCCATTTTGAGGTCTTAAACCTCAAAATAAGTATTTAGCTCTTCAGAAGGATGAACATCAACAAATGCGAGCTCTCATTTGGTTGTCTCCAGGCTGCTTAGATAACATTCATGTGTCACTTGTTGATCTCATCGAATGGTGCCCACGCTGCCATCTAGGAGCAGATATTTTAGGGTTAAATACTAAGTGGATACGATCGATCCTAGGTCAATGATGGTCGGGTGCCCCAAGATAATGTTGTAAGGTGACATGGTGTCCACGATGAGGTAGCTGAAATTGATGGTTTTGGCGTCACCTCCCTCGGCGCAGGTGGTTTTTAGGGTCACATAGCCCATTATTTGTACATGTTAACTAGAAAATCCTGTCAAAGAGCCGGTGAACCTCTGTATGTCGTCAGAATTCATATGCAACTTCTAGAAGACATCCAAAAATAGGACATCAACATAGCTGCCAGGGTCTATGAGAATATGCCTAATATCCTAGTTTCCATGTTGAACGGTAATGATGCCCAGAGAATTATCATTAAAGAAAACAATGTAGACCATTTCCTTTCCTTTGGTGTTTTCAGGAAAACTCTAGAATATGACGTTCGTTGTAAACACCTACTTTGCGTATCTTCGAGAGAGGCTCTGGAGAGGCCCCTCCCGGAGATACCTCTGGCAATTGTGTTGGCTTTGTAATGTTGGATCTTGTTAGTCATCTTCATAAAAGGGTTATGATAGGGTTGGAGTGAAAGATTCCACCCATGTTAGTTTGATCGGGGCTCCACTGTGGGTGCCACTATATTGGTCAAAAAGTACAGGGTGTGCATGTCCCCCCTGTAAGGGCAGGAAGACTCAGAGGCCTTCGTAGCTATATAAAATATTTGGGTAGTGCGGGCTTGCCCACGGCGGCGAGAATCCATGTATGGTGGTTCTTGAGGCTGTTTAAGGGACTAACTCATGTAAGGTGAAAGACTCTGTTGGTGGCAGGTGGTTAGGTTAGTCGTGTATGTTACGATTGTAAGGAGCGTGGTGCTCTTCGAGTAGCTGAGAGTGTGTATAATCTAGATTCTTCTTTTCTCTTTGAGGGATAATGTATTTATAGGGGTCTCTAGGACCTAGGGTTTTTTTGAAAAAAGCCACCGTCCACTTAGTCAAATGGTGGATAGTTGAATCCATATTTCCGAGGGAGACATGAGTCAATAATGACTATGACTTTATCTTTATCCAAGACACGTCTTATCCCATATTTTTTCCTCCATGGACGAGGAAGACTTAAGGGCGAAGCGATACCTCCCTTCGGGCGACCTTATTTCGTTGCCTTCTCCTAGGGGCGGTCCCAGGGCATCTCTCTAGACAAGGCCTTTTGCAAATTTAACACTACAATATTCAAATTTTTTCATTATAAATTTATGTTTATGTAGTACTTTGATGCTTTAAAATGCATTAACCATGGTCAGATGATTGCAAGGTTGCAGTAGCTTGATGAGCAGTGATTTCACAAAGTGATGCATATATCTAGGTTGTGAGATTTATGCATGATCGATTATTCTGCTATTAACCATGGTATGTTATCCGCGTTCATTGAGAGATGACACTCTGAGACATCATTTTTTCATCTTCCACATGGTGAGATATCCATCACACTAGACGGCGTGTCATTCCTGCTGCATCTTCTAAATAAGGGAAGATTACTAGACCACTCAAGGATTAGCATAAATGATGCATTGGTGATGATGGTAGAGTGTTTAGAGCTGACCCAGGTGATTCCTTGAAAGAGATAGAAAACACCCAATGGTAGAGTATTTTAAACCATTTTCATAACACTTGTGCTACCCATTTTTAGACATTACTCATAATTCATCTATAACATTTTCAGACATGGATCCTCCAACACTTCCCACACATCTCTAGCTGGTAATATGTTGATCACTACACTGAGGATATGCCACATACTTGTCCATTCATCCCAATCAGAGGGAATCAGGCGATCGAGCCCTTCAGAGTGTATCTTGACCTCATTGTAGGAGATGATATATACTTCCAATCATACAACTTTCACAGTTAAACGCGTCCCTTGGATGACATAGCCTTTTACTCTAGACGGCTGGCTTATGGGTCACGTTTGATGTATCCATATCGTCCGAGCGAGTCATGTGCCAGTTCGAATATATGTAGCTTGTTCAAAGAGACCCCTCCGAATCTACCCCCTACTATAGTCCGCAGAGATGTAGACACCTTGTATGATAATTTCCTTAGTCATATGGTATCAGGTGAATCACGAGGTATCATATCTCCTAGCAACTGGAGTTGTGCACACGACTATGTCCAACGGTATTTTAGAGTGTCACATTCTTATATGACCCCAGATGTTGAGGAATAGTCGCTTAAGCCAACTCATCAAGAAATATTAGAGGAGGAGCTGACTATGGAAGATCATGTTATTGATGTCTTGCATGTATGTCATCGTATTATGGATCTTGCGCGAGAGGGTATAACCAAAGTAGACTTTCCAGAAGGCACTTCTGAGAGGACCATTGTAGATGTCATTCTTACTGAGACACGAACGACATTGCAATACCAGAGGCAACAGACGACTTTCCAGAAGGCACTTCTGAGAGGACCATTGTGTGTGTGTGTGTGTTTGTGTGTGGCATTTTCATCTTATTACATCAGTATTTGATTTAATTGATTAAAAAAATTTATGATAGTATAATTATAATACGTGGTTTATTACATAGGTATTTTCCCGAAAAAATATTAAAATTTACCAAGTATATGGCGAATACAGAACTGTATATTCGTATTTTATATGGAGATGCATCTCCGGACTAAGTTACATAAAAAAAATATGTGTGTCTCAATTAGGAATGGTTTGGGTGCATATAGAGTGAATTAAAAATGCATCTCCGAACTAATTTCTAACTGAAATAGAGGTGTGGTTCATTTATGTATACATTTTGCGTGAATAGGTGCGTTCGAAAATACACTTTCGAATTTGTAGGAATATTTTTGAATTTGATAGGGTGCTTCTCCACCACTTAGGAGGAAAAGTAATCTCTTTAGATTCTCTCTTTTCCCATCTCTCAAGACTCTCCAATACTCTCCAATGTCTATGAAAATATAAAAATATTTTTCAAATTTATGAAGTTGGAATGTGTTTTTTAAATATTTAGATTCTAAAATTTGAATATCGAATATAATTCAAAAAATCGTTCATTTCCTCTTTATTTCTGCATTTTCTCTTTATATGTATAAATCCTTAAATTTGAATTTTTATATTGCTTCATTTTGTTATCAAATCTTGTTAAAATTATCACATATAGAACTATTTAACAATTGGTTTACATATTTGATATATTCTTTAATTTATTATATGCATTTTTTTTCTTCCACTCTTCTTTATCACTTAATCAACAGAAATAATATATGTTCATTAGGCGCATTTTATTTTTTATATATTTATAAATCACATATAACCACATTTTATTAAACAATCGTTGTGATATGTGAAGCAGAGACACGCTTTGAATCTCTACACCTGCATTTTTATGTTTTTTTCGTTAAAAAAATATGTGTTCCCTTAATTTCTATTTTAAAATAAAAATTAAACACTTCTCACCATAGTCCATATTAACAATTGTAGTTATATATTATGACATTTCACCACAGTTCTTTTTATCAACCATCGTGAAATATATTACATATACAAGTTAACTTCAGGGCTGTCTCAATCTTAGGCCAGTAAAACCATCACTTTAGGCCCCAATTTTTTTTAACTATTAGAATAATTGTCAAATTTGATCCTATAATGCATTAACAAATTCGTAGAGTTAAAGACGAAGAAATTCATAATCATTACATTGAACATAATATACAAAATGAATTGATATATATATATATATATATATATTAACAAATAAACCAATAAACTATGGATGGAAGTATCCTCCTCGTCTCTTTCGTTAGACTCAAAATCTGCATCGAAATTTTTTGTTCCTTTATTAAGATTTAGTGACTATCATAAACATTCAAGATTGAATACACAAAACCACTATTTACCTGCTCTGTAGTAAAGATCATTCACTTGTCATAGAATGAATCATAATTTCCAATCTCAACCTGCCAATGCAATATTATGTTAAGAAAATATCTCATAAGCTCCAGTTTTAAATTCACCTTTTACTAGAGTTTGAAATTGGAACTGATTGAAATGTTGCAGGGCAAAAGAAACGCAAATCTGCAAGAGCAACGAGTCATAAATTGTTGTCTCTTAATAATACCACACAGTTACATGCAGTAATCAAATATTGTCATAGAAAGAATCATGATTTCCAATCTCAGATGGTTGAGATCCGCGTGATGTACTAACTGCAGGAATCTGTTTTCGAACACGAGTATACTGGACAAAAAGTTAGGCTGATAGCTAGCTTCACCAATACCGGTTCGCATGCTATATCTACATGAGTTGCTTCTCCCTGCAAGCACAGTGATGACAATGCATACTCATTCTCAATTCACAAAAAATTACATAGATACTGAATCTTGTTTTTTAGTGGACAAATACAAGTGTACTACTAATAATCAAAACAATGGAGAAAGAGTGAAGTAAGAAACCTTTTCTGCTGCAGTAACAACATAGGCAACATTATATTTAAAATAAACCAAATATCTCATGAAAATTATCTTAAAGAAAATAAATGAAAAGAGTGAAAAAAATTTAAAAATGGGTTTTGCATGGTTTATAGTTTACCTTAAGAGCTGTACTTTCGCGAAAAATCCTTGAGAATAGATTATAGTGCACTACTTATATATATATATATATATATATATATATATATATATATATATATGAGAAATGCTAACATACACCCAAAATTGGTGGGCCCCACACAAAAATATACTACATTTATTTCTTTCTATTTTTTTTTCATCTTTTTAATATGGGTCCCACCAAAAATTGATGGACCCCGCACAAAAATACACTAAGGTGCATGTTGTTAATGCATATCTACATATATTAGCATGACCCTATATATATATATATATATATATATATATATATAGGGTTATGCTAATGCATACACCTTAGTGTATTTTTGTGTGAGGTCCACCAATTTTGGGTGGGACCCACATTAAAAAGATAAAGAAAAAAATAGAAAGAAAATAGATATAGTGTATTTTTGTGTATTTTGGGTGTATGTTAGCATTTTTCACATATATATATATATATATATATATATATATATATATATATATATATATAGTTTGTACAAAAAATAAAGAAATGCAATGTGCCCTAGTGGTGTTCTATCCTTCCAAGCAACCAAATAGATGTGGGTTTGATTTTTGCTGAAGGCATAATTTTAAGACTTTTTTTTTTTTTTGAAATGTTAGTGACCTTGTTAAAGAACATATGCCACGTTAGATGCCACACATGTAAAAATAGATGCCGTTTGTGAGAAATAGACTTTGTTTGTGAGAATAAAGGGACTAAAGTGGACCCTGAGATAAAGTTAAGGGAATAAAAATAGTATTTTGCCCATATTTAATTGTACTTTCGACGTAAGTCATAAAAAAAAGTGCGATGTGTGAATATTTCTTTAACATCAATAATAATCTTATAATGTTTTTTATAATTGCTGAAGGTATGTGATACATCTGAAAAATGTATTTTTGACGCTATTATAAATAAAACGAATACTATTTGACTTGATATTAATAACATCAAAGGCCAAAGTTATGATAACGAGTCTAATCTGAAAGGAAAATATTCAGGTGTGTAAAAAATATTTTTAGACATTAATCCTAGTTCTTTTTATACGTCATGTGGATGTCATCGTCTAAATTTAGTGTTTAGTGACATGATTAATTATTTTCATAAAGCTATGTCACAAACGCGTTTGGAAATTCGTATTAAAAGTGTAAAACCTTTTAGATTTCAAACTTCATAAATAAGAGATGCTTTATTGAAATTAGGTGGAGTTAACGACAAGTCTATAATAAAGAGTGAAGTTGAATATTTAGCAACTTATGAGCTTAAAATTTTGAACTTTTATTTGGTATGAGATATTGTTTGCAATAAATTTAATTCGTAAAAAATTTCAACCTAAGGACATGTGTATTGATGTTACTGTAGAACAATTGAAAAGTCTAGTTACATTTTTTGAAAAATATAGGGAACATGGTGTCGTACCCTAAATTTTGACCATCATTTAACACTCATCTGATTCCCAAAAGACCTAAAAGTCAAAGGGAGATCATTTTTTTTGACTTTTTACACTGTATTGAAAATTTCTAATTTAGTTACTATTTTTGAGTCTACTACTTAGTAAGGGTTCACGCTTAAAGAGCAGTCCTTTGTTTCCTTGCTTATTTTTACATGGTTATCATTAGATAGTTTCAAATACAGTTATATTAGTTTTTATACTTATTTTAAAAATTAATCATTTTTATAGGTGTAGGGGTGTACTATTTTTTTTGTAAGCAAGTTCTATAATAAAGCGAGTACAAAGGGTACTCGAACCTGTTTACAAGATGAACGAGACGAGGCTCGACAAAACAAAGAAATTACCAGCAAATTAGAACTTAAGACAAATAAAACAAAGGGTCTTTGTTGAATTCATACAAATTACTATTGGGGGGTGTAATATCTCCTATAAAAGACCAACGCCAAACGGTGAACTTAACCTTCCAAATAGTGTCACTCACATTCCATCCTATATTCCTAAAAGAAATATTATTCCTAAGACTCCACAAAGTCTAACAAACAGCCAACCAAAAACCCCCTCCTTGCCTTCTTTACTATTAAAATTAAGTTTAATTTGCCAAGTATTATATTAGGGATATTAATATTTTATAAGTACTAGAAGTTTTTTTAAAGTCCATTAGGGAGGTTGAACTTTTTGTAATTAATTTAATTTTAATTAAATTTTTATAATTAAAACTATTAACATTAAGTATTGTTTAGTTTATTGTTTATTATTGGAGTATTATTAATTTAGATTAATTATATTTTTATAGGATTATTAGGATTAATATTAATCCCATATTAGGGGGTGGTCAGATTTTATTCATTAATGAACTAGAATAATTTTAGTTTAAAAATTAAATTAGTAGGATTATTATATTAGTATTAATTACCTTTTATTGAGATTATTATTCACTATTGAGTGGGATTATTATTAGTAATATTAAATCATGATTATTTATATTACAAAGTATTATTCTTTAAAATAGGGTGCAGAGTGGTTAAGGTTTTATTGTTAAATTTTTCTTTTATTATTTAGATTTATTTTAATTATTATTTAGTTTTTTATGGTCAAAATAGTTGACCAAATAAGGATCTTCTTCATCCAATCTGAAACCCTAATTTACGCGTATCTTCAAGGAAAATGGATCAAACAATGATGAAATTTAAAATTTCCATTAATAGAGCAATCTGATACAAGACTTGATTTTTATATACATATTACAAAACTGTTACAATTGAAAAACCTAAGATCTAAAAATTGAATCAAACAATAAATCAAACTACATAAAAAATTTCCTAAAACAAATTACCTAATTGAGTGTTAACCCTAAATTCTATCTCTCTAAAAACCTAAGCTAAAATCAGATTGAGGACGGAAAAAAAAACCCTAAGAAGAATTCCTGCTGCTGCAAACTCAACCAATACCAAAGCTCTTTATCTTGATGCTTAGGGTTTTTGTTAGATGCAGATTTGACCTAAAAATGACATATCTTTCTTTGCACTTTTTCTTCTCTTTTCTCATGTTTTCATTAGTTTTACTAATGATTGTTGTTGTTCTTCTAACCTTAAGAATATACCTTTGGTGCTTCTAATGTGTGTGTTATTGTGCAGGAAAAGGCACTAATTGATCAAAGTGGTAAGACACAAGAAATGGTGCAAGCTGCCAAAGAAATGAGGAATACTTCAGTAAGTTCGCTTTACGAACTCTGGCGAATTGCCAGCGAAGGTTCACTTTGCGAACTCTGGCGAGGTCTCCAGCGAATGGTCCCAGAATTTGGCAGGGGCAAAAGACACTAAAGTTCGCTTTAAAAACGGGAAAACGAGTGTTCGCTTTGCGAGTGATCCTTCGCATTGCGAACTCACGAGAATTTCTGGGGCGTTTTAACTGTTCAGAGGCACCTGAGGTGCCTATTTTACCATTCACTGTGCGAATGAAGTGGTTCGCTTAACGAACATGAAAATTCCTGATGTACTATATAAGTAACTTTTCAGCTTTTTTAGGTAAGAATCTAGAAAATATCAGAGAGAAATATCATAACTTGTAATTTTCAGCATAGAAACTCAAATCCCATGGGGGAGAAGGTAAGAGCTTCAATCTCTTGTTGGATTTGGATGTAATCTTTTGATACCTATTGTATTTCATCTAATCTATGTTTGTGAATTAGTTTGGATTCTCTATTTTTGGTTGTCTTTGATTGTTTATTTGTTGGTCTTGACAAAACCTATTTCAAATCTTCGATCTTAGATGTTCATTTATCATTTAGCAAGCTTTTGACAATGTTTTGTGATTTGATATTCATTTGCATCTTAGCTTTTTAGCATTGTGTTGATTGTTAGTTTGAATAGCTTCTAATAATTAATGCAATAAGAGACCGCAATAGCGCTTGACAAACAATAGCGTGAGGGTGCATGAGAATATTGATGAAAAACGACATTCACATTCATTTAGCAAATTAGTTGAATGCATGTAAAAAAAGGGTTAAACGTGTGTACGTATTTTGATCATTGGCTTTGTATATGAATTACTCGTTGGTTTGATATTGATGTTATAGTAATATCTGTTGGGTTTTGATTCCAGAGATGGATTAGGCTTAACATTCATGTTGGCGTTAAATGCTTTGTATTGATTGGTGATGTCCGAGAGCAATTATTGATCGGTATAAAATCACTCACATATACGGGGACTGAGAGGATATGTATGTGTGAGTGATACATGATGATATTATGTGAATGTTTGATTTATGTATAAAATTGGTCAGAAGAATGCATGTGTTATCAATTGATGAGATCCAATTCCAACAAGGCTCTGTTTATAATTCAGTCTTTATTTTATATTTTCAGTCTTTACATTTTTCGCATTTGCTTTTGGATCCGCTTTAAACCAAAACTTTTGATTCATAAGTTTAGAAATGTAGATACCGTCGAATGACATTCTTTCCCTCGCACAGATCCTTGTGGATACGACAAAACTGGGTTACTTAAATGTTTTTGCTTGCAGCTATCCTACAGTTTCAACAAAATGGCGCCGTTGCTGGTTATCGGTGTTTAGATTTTGAATCGCATTGCGATAGTTTCTATATTTTTGAGCTTTGTACATTTGTTTATATTGTATGTATTTGTTTTCTTTTATGTTTTCTCTAGTGTGATCAGGAATGATAAGAACTCCTAGATTGGTTGCTATTTGTATAAAAGTATTCAATGAAGCTTCGACCGAGTCTGGATGTTAAGTGTTGAAAGTATGCGAGGTAAATTGTACTGCTTTATAGAATGTTAGAATGATTTAAGAATTTTGTGCTTTGTGCAAATGTGTATTTTTGTTTCATTTTTCAACTTGTTTGAATGCTTGTTTCACTTAGGTCCAAAAGCCACAAATTGTGAGAAACCTCCATTGTTTACTAAATGCTTGGATGACTGATAACTTTGTTTAATTCGTTTGATTCATGCTTTATCTTTTGATTATTGCGATTTTGTGGAAGCATTAGAAATGATCAAGGCATTTGTTTATATTGAGTACAACTGTATCCAAAAGTACCTTATCCGTGAGTAGTGAGTATTTGTTAGCCCCTTTGAGCCTAAACAATTTAGATCTCATTTTAGTGATGAACTTGGTTTATGTACATAATTTGAAGTTTGGTTCATCATTGAATTTTGTGAGTTTCTAAAATTTTTTTCTTGAACCTTTGAACTTTATTTTAATTTGATTTCCTTGCCTTAAAAAGCAAGGAGCATTCACTTGAGGTTTGGTTGAATTCAAGTTGGGGAGAATGAAAAAGAAGATTGGTAAGATGCTTTAAACTTTTGAAAAAGTTCAAACAAGCATGAAAAGAAAATGTGTGAATATGAATGTGAAAAACAAAGAAAAAGAGTGCTTGTTTGAATGAGAAAAACAGAGAATGAAATAATTGTGCATAAGGAAGTTTGAGAAGGTTGGTGATAAAGGAATGAAAATGGTTAATGAAGTTGTGATGTGTAAATACCATGTATAGTGAATGTTCTTTTTGCATCAGCAATTTTGATTCCATGGCCTTTAGAAATGTCCCTTTATTGTTAACCCAACCAAGCTACAACCTTTAAAGCCCTTAGTGATCTTTTTGCTTCTATGTTTTCATTTTTGATTGTTAGATGTTGTATGAATTGAATTGCTTTTGCATTGTTTGTCGGGTGAGTGAAATTTCCCCGCGGTTGCAAACACGTCAATTTCTTCATTCTTATTTTGAAGAGGAGTGTTAGAGAGATTCAAGTATGAAAGTTTAGCTGTTCTTTGAACCATCATGATATTTGTTTAAGAACTTAATTCTTTATCATTGTTCGATTCTATTGAGTGGTGAATGTTGCTTGTGCGCATTTTCATGCTTGACTTTGGTTGAATCTTATGCTTGAGCAAATCCTCTTGTTTTCATGAGGGGCATACTTTGCTTGAGGACAAGCAAAAATCTAGTTGGGGAGAGTTGTTAGGTGCATATTTGACCTAAAAATGACATATCTTTCTTTGCACTTTTTCTTCTCTTTTCTCATGTTTTCATTAGTTTTACTAATGATTATTGTTGTTCTTCTAACCTTGAGAATATACCTTTGGTGCTTGTAATGTGTGTGTTATTGTGCAGGAAAAGGCACTAATTGATCAAAGTGGTAAGACACAAGAAATGGTGCAAGCTGCCAAAGAAATGAGGAATACTTCAGTAAGTTTGCTTTGCGAACTCTGGCGAATTGCCAGCAAAGGTTCGCTTTGCAAACTCTGGCGAAGTCTCCAGCGAATGGTCCCAGAATTTGGCAGGGGAAAAAGGCACTAAAGTTCGCTTTGCGAATGGGAAAACGAGTGTTCGCTTTGCGAGTGATCCTTTGCATTGCGAACTCACGAGAATTTCTGGGGCGGTTTAACTGTTCAGAGGCACCTGAGGTGCCTATTTTTTCCATTCGCTGTGCGAATGAAGTGGTTCGCTTAGCGAACATGACAATTCTTGATGTACTATATAAGTAACTTTTCAGACTTTTTAGGTAAGAATCTAGAAAATATCATAGAGAAATATCATAACTTGTAATTTTCAGCATAGAAACTCAAATCCCAAGGGGGAGAAGGTAAGAGCTTCAATCTCTTATTGGATTTGGATGTAATCTTTTGATACCTATTGTATTTCATCTAATCTATGTTTGTGAATTAGTTTGGATTCTCTATTTTTAGTTGTCTTTGATTGTTTATTTGTTGGTCTTGATAAAACCTATTTCAAATTTTCGATCTTAGATGTTCATTTATCATTGAGCAAGCTTTTGACAATGTTTTGTGATTTGATATTCATTTGCATCTCAGCTTTTTAGCATTGTATTGATTGTTAGTTTGAATAGCTTCTAATAATTAATGCAATAAGAGACCGCGATAGCGCTTAACAAACAATATCGCGAGGGTGCGTGAGAGTATTGATAAAAAACGACATTCACATTCATTTGGAAAATTAGTTGAATGCATGTAAAAAAAGGGTTAAACGTGTGTACGTATTTTGATCATTGGCTTTGTATATGAATTACTCGTTGGTTTGATATTGATGTTATAGTAATATCTGTTGGGTTTTGATTCCAGAGATGGATTAGGCTTAACATTCATGTAGGCGTTAAATGCTTTGTATTGATTGGTGATGTGCGAGAGCAATTATTGATCGGTATAAAATCATTCACATATGCGGGGACCGAGAGGATATGTATGTGTGAGTGATACATGATGATATTATGCGAATGCTTGATTTATGTATAAAATTGGTCAGAAGAATGCATGTGTTATCAATTGATGAGATCCAATTCCAACAAGGCTTCGTTTATCATTCAGTCTTTATTTTATATTTTCCGACTTTACATTTTCTGCATTTGCTTTTAGTTCCTCTTTAAACCAAAACTTTTGAATCATAAGTTTAGAAATGTAGATACCGTCGAATGGCATTCTTTCCCTCGCACTGATCCCCGTGGATACGACAAAACTGGGTTACTTAAATGTTTTTGCTTGCTGCTGTCCTACAGTTTCAACAGTCTTCACACCGAAGCCCTACGTTATCAGAGCTCCACCTTCAATCATAGTTCAGAATACCTGTAAAAGAAGAAGAAAAAAGGGAGATTAGTGATGCGTGTTATCGGCAAGTATACGGATTACGTCAGAGTAATATAAAATATTTATCGATCCCACAGAGACCAATGTCAATCTATCGATTACTATTGTTACGTTGTTTATCTAAGGCTAATAAAAAATCAGAGTAATAGTTTTCCACAGAACGAAAATAGAAATAAATCAGATAAAGACTATACTGGAATGTAATTCACATTAATCAAACAGTACTCCTATCGTCTAAATAGTAACACTTACGGGGCAATGTTTTCTTCTTTGAAAAAGAGTTAATTAAAAGGATCCACCGCGTTAGCGTGATCGGAAACAGACCTAACCTTTAATCTATACCAGCCGCTCACGCTGCACCGGTCGCTCCTTGCGTTAAAGTGATAAAGTCCTTTTTTATGTAACTACCTCTAAGACTTAGTTAAAAAGTGCTTTCGATTGGAAATATTTAATACCAAAGGGTTTCCGGCATATGCTCGGCCAACCGGATCCTAAATCTATAAACGCGCCCGAAAATAGTTTAAAATCTCCTTCTAATAATATAAAACATTCCTAATTAATTAATAAAGTGCTTCCGCTGTATTTATCAATTAAAAACTAACAAACTCTTTTCTAAAATGTCGGGCGGCTTTCGATCTTACCCGATCTAGTCACAGTCATTACGCAAACAAAAACACGGTCTCATTTATGTAATGACCGATCAATTGAAGTTCAGAAGAGTTTAATTAAAACCAAAAACATCCCCTAAAGTATTTCTAAAAATATAACATGTGGAGTACCTTCGGAACGACGGTCCTCACATCCTAGCACAAGGGATTTAGCTGGACATGGTAATTAAAAACATAACAGTAAATAGATTTGCGAAGTAAGACATTTTTAGAATAAAAACGTGCGAAGTGTGAGAGTGTATTTCAAAGGAGTGAACACAAGTGTCACGCTTAAGTTCAGTTTCGAAAGACAAACGGATCACACAAACAAATAAATAACCAGCACACGCTAATCGTGCAAATTTAACTTGAGCAGTAATAAAGTAATGGCAGAGACAGAAAATAAATGAATATAAGGCAGTGCAATAATGTAAATGAATGTAAAGGCAATGCGGATAATAGTAAATTGCAAATTATATAAAAAACCTGCTCCAAATCAGAGGCTTAATCTGATACAGAGTTGGAAAGTAAATTGCGGGAGATGTAAATCTGATTTGAACGTAAATAACTTCGAATGTAAAGCTCCTAACTACAATGCACCAATCTAACTAACAACAATAGTACAATAACCCCCCGATGTGACGGATTATTGCTTTACAAAGTGAACTTTATGCCTAAGGTTGGGAACTAGAATTGGATGATCAAAAAGTGAAAATACAAGGCCTATTTATAGTGCTAGTGAGGCTGTAACGGGCGCATAACGTTATAGAAAATGGTTGAGGTAAAATCTCCAATCGTGGGTGAATGCTTCTAACGCCCTTGACCACTCTCCCATTACAACAATTGGCGTCCGCCGAGACCCCCTCCGCGTCCGCCGAGTGTGCCAGTAGTAGAAAACGTGTCTCGCGATCGTTGGAACATAGGTGAAACCCACTACTCAAACGGCGTCCTCTATGGCGTTCGCTGAGTGAAACGGCTAGTGTACAATTTGCACAGAAAATCTCTGTTTTAGCCCCGTTTTGCGTCGTTTCTTCACTGAGGCTCAAATCAGGCAATGTATCTGAAAGTAAGACAAAATACCATCATAACATGGAAAAATAACAAATAAACAACTAAAAACATGTGCAATCGGAGTCAAATATACAGTGTATTTTAGTGTTATCAAATTCTCCCACACTTAAACTTTTGCTTGTCCTCAAGCAAACTCTCATAAGCAGAAAAAGAAAAACAGCAAACACACAAGTATCTTATCTGAGCTAAAGACTTAAGTTTGATCAATAATGCATCAGTAGGTACTAACTTGTGAACCAAGGGTATCGTAATGACACTTTCCGTGATTTGCGGGCATAAGTTTCTCTCCTATACAAACCAATCCAAATCAAGGTCTTATACTTAGGCCTAGCTTACTCATTCCTTTCTTACCCCTTTTCATTCAGGCGCAGTCACATTAAACACGTTATCTTGCACTCGCATGGTGAACATAACCTGTGGTAATCCTGATCCTGTTATTATATAAAAAATTTGATACTTTTTGCAATATATATATATATATATATATATATATATATATATATAATTTTTCTTGCAATTTTTCCAAAGATACTTTAGCATCTTTTTGGATTTCTCTTTCTCTTTTTTTTTTTTCTTTTGCAAGATCTTACCTATTTGCATCGGTTTGTCACTTAGCAGTGGCTAAGATGGTGCTGACTGCTAGAATAAACTACTTAAGGGTAAGTGATAAAGGGTGAGATTTTAAGGCCACCGTATAATAAAAACCTGGATAGGTTCCTATAATTGAGAAACTTACGGTGTAAAAACGATATTGATTTTTCAAGAGTTTTCCCAAGCCTTTGCAAATTATACTTACTTGTCCTAATAGCCCAAATTTTCAAAATAAATGCTGTTTTTGGATAAAGATGACGCACAACAATCACACAAACAATTCAAATGAAGTGCGAAATCGAATTTTGGATAAAGATGACGTACCTACCGGAGAATCGTCCGGTGCGCCTTCAGATCGGTGAAAGGAAAAAACAGAAACCAGAGGTAATGTTGCTCTACTTCACTTCTCCTTCGTTCTGATTCTTCTTCTCTATCTCTGCTTCATATTGTTGCTTTGAATTTGCGAACCGCTTCGAACTGCTTCGTTGTCGAGATTCAAAATTCTTCTTCTTCTTTACTCTACTTCTGTTATCGTTGCATTGATGCTACGTTGAAACAAATTTCTGAATTCTTCTTGCGGTTTCACTTCGCGTTGTTGCTACGGAACAGGTTATGAATTGTTCTTGATGCAGAGTTGCAGGTTATGAATGATTTGGAATCGATGCAAAAGGTTGTTGAAATTGAAAATGATGAAGATGTAATGACGGAGTCGAAGGTAGATCGTGAGGAAGAATGAAGATGATAAGAAGTTGAAGTTGGAGGTGAATGGAAGATGGTGAAGAGTGTAGTTACAGAGTGAAATGGAAGATGAAGTTGAAATGTGGAGAACGAAGAATCCAGAGGAAAATTGGAATTCTTGAAGAATGGCCTTATGGTGATGAAGAACCTCCTCCCAAAATTCTGCTGTAGCTCGCTCTTTGTATGGTGGATTTGGGAGGGTAGGATTGTAATCACAATGAAATTATGTTATATGAAGTTTTGGCTATCACCAGTTTTGTACATGTTGTGAATTCTGCTAACGAAAATTTGTTAGAGGTTTCGCGTTGTGAACTTTCTAGTTTCCCGCTTGCGTCTTTCCGCACGTGTAATATACCTTTTGCTTTTTAATTATCAATCTCTCTTGTAATATTTTTCTGCATTTTCTGCTATGCAACAAGTCCCCTGTGCTATAATATTTTCTTTTACGATTGTGCATCCTGTTATAATGTGAGACCAACTTTGTAATTTTGTCATGATTTGTACACTATTTTATTCACCTGCTTTGCAACCTCATGTTAAGAGCTTTTCCTTGTGTTTGGTAGTAGCAGTGATGCGTGGGATTCACGGTTTTGGAACATGAATGGATTTGCGTGTGGCTATGGATGTCCAAATGGTGGTTTATGACAAAATGGATAATGGGAAAAGCAAAGTGGATAACTGGTTTTTTAAAACAACTGAATGGATTAAAAAAGAATGATTATTAAATGGATTTGTGATTTTTGAAAATTATTCTAAATGGGTTTAATAATTGAACTTGGATCTAAAAATGGATATGGTTTATTTGGAATTTAAAAGTGGACAATTGTATTTTGAATGAGCAAATAAAATTGGTTATAGAAATTGGTAAAAATGGATTGATGGACAATTTGAAATTGAAAAATGATTAAGAATGGTTATTAAGGTAACGCTTGAGTGGATTGAGATGGATAAAATATAAAAAGAGGAAGTGGATATGGATAATCGAAACATGATTAATGGATATTTATAAAATGAATTGAAATGGATTTAAAATGCGGAATGAAAATGGTTTAGAGAATGGGTTTAGAAGTGGATATTTGGATATTAATGGATTTAAAAGTTAGACAAAATGGATATGGATGGATTTGAGAAATTGAAAATGGTTTAGAAAGAAAATGGTTACTTGTGATAACATGGATAATGGAAAGAAAATTGGTTAAAATGGTTGAAAATGGTCATGATGGATAGAAAATGGATAACCCAAAGAATTCAAAACCAATCACCAACTATTCAAAAGCCTCTGATAAAATGGTCACAGCTACCACCGAACAATCTGGCCACTCACATGATCCACTGAAGAATCTCAACCGATAAACAGTCCACAAGCTCAACCATGAATAAAAACCTAAATCACCCAGATGTACACTGATGAACTTTGCAGAAGATGACTTGCAGAATCGCCCCGAACAGGGCAAACACTTATAACAAGAAAATCCTTAGATCCCATGTCTCAGAAAACCAATGCAATGATATGATTACGAGTTATGACCTAAAATGCAGATGAACGCGAAGCAAAAGCCAGAAAAAGGTAGGGCAAATTTTGGGGTGCTACAGCTGCCCCTATTCAATCAACTTGGACCTGAAAGGATGACAGCAACTACTTTCAGACATTCAAGGTACAAGGTGATTGAATACAAAAAGAACCGCAAAATTTGCACTCTGTGGAGAATAAGAAAAAGGATATAAACCCAACCAAATGAACACTGCTTGGATAAAACTCTGGTGGGAAGAATAGCACTGGAGGAATGTCTTTTGAACAACGCCAGACGACTACTGGCTTGCCACGCTACGGGTGAACTTTAGCAATGTCTTTTGTACAACGCCAAACGACTACTGGCTTGCCACACTACGGGTGGACCTTTCCTTCTTGCCACCCTAAGATGGAATTTTGCCAATCTACTGTTGGACTTTAAGAATTTGCCACCCTAAGATGGACTTTTGACCGGAGGTTTGTAGAATCAACGGACCTACAAAGATGACTTCACTGGGGATAAGAGGGTAGACCATTAACTCTGAGGCTGAGGAAAAATGGCATCAGCTCTGAGATTGAAAAGAAATTTGGAGTAAACACCAACTTTGAATGTTTGAGGAAAAGGTAGACATCAACTCTGAGGTTGAGAAAAACCATAACTTCAACTCTGAGGTTAGAAGAAGGATATACGTTAACTCTGAGATTGGTAAAAGGTATACGACAACTTTGAAGTTGGGGAAAAAAAGGATATTCATCAACTCTGAGGTTGAGAAAAGGTATACAACAACTTTGAAGTTGGGGAAGAAAAGGGCGTCAACTCTGAGGTTGGAGAAAAGATATACGACAAATTTGCAGTTGGTATAAAGGAGACAACTCTGAGGTTGGACAAAGGCGACAACTCTGAGGTTGGACAAAGGCGACAACTCTGAGGTTGGGAAAAAATGAGGTACGACAACTCTGAGGTTGGAGAAAGGCGACAACTCTGAGGTTGGACAAAACAGGCGTCAACTCTGAGGTTGGGGAAAATAGGCGTCAACTCGGAGGTTGGGGATCACTGCTTTAATTGAGGGTTGATCTGGGCTTTCGCACAAGGTACCAAATCCGGCTTATGCTTCGATGCATGTTTGAATTTTCTTTCTATGGCGTAATGCTCCATACGAAATGGAAATGCTACTCGTTTTGAGGATGCAATGCAATGATGACAACTATATGCAAGAATGAGAGGACACCCCACCGAGGAATGCGCAGAACAGAACAAGCAAACCTCACTGAGGAAGGGATCACCAATATCTGACCTCCTGTGGGGAGATAACCAACTGTACCACCAATAACCACTGGTGATGCAAACCCTGTCGGGGAACTGCAAGCTAAATTGCAAACTCTGTTGGGGAGATGCCAATAAAGATTGGACTTTGGACTGCTGATAATGCCAATAACCGTTGGACTTTGATCTGCAGGGAAATACCAAATGTGACTGTTGAGGAGGAGAGTACTCTGACTTCTCACCGTCTTCAAACTGCTTGAAGATACTCCATCGTCTTACTCTGCTGAGAATGAGGAATCCACCTACACTGCTGGGGGTAAGAAATCCTCATGAAGAACCCTTTTCGATTTGAGCACGATTCTCTGCTTGGGGAAGAATATCAATTCCAACACCTTGCTGGGACAAAGATACCTTCTGGCTCCTTGCTGGGGAAGAGACTTAGTACTTCAAGTTTCTGCTGATCGACTGCATGCCGATTGTCAAGAGTGAACAATGGTTCCTTTAATTCTCGACTTGCCCCAGACCACAGGGTCTACTGGAAGAAATCATCTCAAGAGGATTTTACAGAAGACCGGGCGTTCACACTGTCCCAGGGTCTTCAAACTCTTGGAGAGATTTATCGGATCTCCCTGTAACTGCCCCAGACTATATGATCTTTGAATGAATTTGAACCGAGAGGACTTGTAGTGACTTGAAATACTCTGCCTCAGTATTTCGAACCTTGAAGAGGTGCTTCTGATTAACCGTCTTCTGGAAAGGATAACTTCTCATGCTTCGGAGGTGGCCTGCCTCGATATGAGCTTGGAAGTGACTTTGCCCCTAATCAACTGATACTCGAATGAATGCCCCAGCATAACTGAACTTCAGAGAGATTTCTCGACGTGACTGCCCCTGATCTCCGAACGAATGCCCCAGAATAACTGAACTTCAAAGAGATTTCTCGACGTGACTGCCCCAAATTGGCTACATCTCATCACGACTTACTAGGGAGAGCCCACGGCACTGAGTCTCTTGGCAACGTGCCCCTTGATATGACTGTCCTTCAGAATTTTCAAGCATCCTAACTTGGCAGGATCAAGCTTCTCGACTGACATTCACTGTGTAAGCCTCATTGATGCTTAGGCACATGTATGCAAGCAGAACGACTTTATTGTGAGAATGATAATTCTAATGCAACAAACATGTTAACCTTGAAGTTTATTAAAAATATGTCGCCAACCTTGTGAACAAGTCACTAGCTACGACATTTATTTTTGAATGGAAAACAATATGCACATGCAATACCAACAAAAATCTTATTAGCACAACTCATGGGAGTCAGGAACGCTATCTCGTTGAAGTACGCCTTCAGAATAAACCCTGTTTCAATTAAGACTTTTAAGGGTTGTAACGTGGCCTGGTTCACGGTTTTAGAAAAAAGGATTTATGGCTCAAAATTTGTTTGTACCCACCCATTCTCCTTGATGTTCTCCAGTCCTACATCCAGTTAATTTGGCACAAGCGCTCATCTCCCGAAAGGATTTTTGTTTTGTGAGGATTAATGGTTAAGGAACCCACGAGGTCTTTGAAATGACAGTTACCCTTTTTGTGTTCAGTGTTTCGGTCACACGACTTGTTCCTTATCGAGGATTTTCTCTTTTGAGCTTTTCTTTTTCATTTTTCGCTTCTTTATTTCCCTGATTTTTCCTGGACTGATTGTCTTTTGAATCTTTCAATCTTGAAGTCCAGCGGGATGCCCTAACTTTTGCCTAAGTCGCTTATTTTCAAGTTTTCGACTTAGCGGGCTTTCTCACTCTTTTTTTTATTCTCTTTTTGTTTTAACAAATCGTGTGACACTGGCTGTCTGACTCATTTGAAAAGGTTGTAACTGCCTTACTCATTGATCACTGATGGATAACCATTGTGGTTTCACATCTCTTGACCTCTTGAAGGGTAAAAGGTAATGGATCCTTCGATGCACACACCTTTTGAAATCTCTGAACGCTTGGTCAAATTACTGACACCTACCCTGCCCTTGGTTAAATGTGAGGGTTTTTTCGAATGAAAAGAAACTCCTACTTCAAGGCTCAAAGGGGTTGGCAAGGGTCTATCTCCCTTATATCTCCGGTGTTTGGGGATTTGAAGCAATGCCTGTACATCTTCAACAGGGTTTTATCCAAAAGCATACAACCAAAGACTTTGCGTTTTTACCTCATCATCCTCCCTCCAAGAGTTTAAGCAAGAGAATTGGTATTGCCATGCACATAAACATTATATGAATGCATAAAAATGAATTACTTCAAGAAAAAACATATTCATTGCATTAAAACATCATTCAGAACACAAACAAGTTTTTAAGGCATACAATGCTTTAACAAGAAATGAAAAACTACAAATGAAAATGCAGTAAAGAAGCCGAAGATTTCCATTGCCGAGGAGGCTTGATTCTGTCTGGACGTCCTTGTAAGCTGAGTGCTCACTTGAGACAGGAGACTTCAATTGATCTACATATCATCTTCAGTGAATGCAATGATCTCTGAGTCCACCAGGTCTTGCACCTTGTGCTTAAACACGTTACAATTTTCAATGGAATGACCTGGTGTGTCTGAGTGAGACTCGCATCTAGCATCCAGATCATAATCAGGAGGAATGGGGTCAGGGACAGGCTTGGCATCCTTCAGTTCAACCAGAGAACTCTCAAGTAGATGGGCAAGAACATCAATGTGAGGAATAAGGAGTGGATCGAACCTTCTCGCAGGCCTTCGTGATCTTTGTTGTCTCTGTTGCTGAGGAGCATAAGGTCGCTAATACTGAACAGGCCGTTGAACAACAGAGGGAAAATACACAGCACTAGTTTCTCCTTCCTTTCCATTGGGAGACCCATCATAAGGTTTCTTTGCATCTTCAGCAGCAATTCGAATCTTTCCCGTTTGATGCCATTTTTGACTCTTTCTCCTGCCAATACAAGACCTGAAAATCCAGCTGACAAACATCCAACCAATTTCTCATAATAATGCCCCTGAAGCGTATCCATGAACAAATCAACGAGCTCTCTTTCTAGCATCGGAGGTTAAACTCGAGAAGCCAATTCGCGCCACCTCTGAGCATACTCTTTGAAGCTTTCGTTTTGTTTCTGAGAAAGATTCCGCAACTCCATTCTATTGGGCGCCATGTCCGTATTGTATTGATAGTGCTTAATGAAAGCTACTGCCAAATCCCTCCAGCTCTTAATATGCGTTCTCTCCAATCTCATGTACCAATCTAAAGATGCCCCAGTTAGGCTGTCTTGAAAGAAATGAATTAGCAGCTTCTCGTCGTCCGTATAGGCAGACATTTTTCCAGAATATGCCCTGATGTGAAACTTAGGGTAAGTGCTTCCATTATACTTTTCGAAAACAGGCACCTTGAACTTCGGAGGAATTTTCACACCTGGGATCAACCCTAAGTCAGACATGTCCATACCCAAATCATTCTGGCCCTTTAAAGCATTCACTCTCTCCTCGAGCATACGAAACTTCTTGTCCACCTCAGTAGGAAAATTCATCTCAGCATCATAAAATTGTTCATCCTGATTATCCACTTTCTGACGAGGAATATGAATCTCAGCAGCACTTCTTCTGGGTTGACTCATATAAGGGGGTGGAGGAAGATCAGTACGTGGAGGATTCACAACTCCGCCTGGAGTATTACCGACAATATTTCCATTACCAGTCTTTGGGATAACAACAGTAGCCCTTTGAATAAGAGTCTTTAGTTCCTCTCGTTGTTCCTCTTGTTGTTGAGCCATACCCTGCATCATCTCCATGTACTGACCCATACGAGTCTGGAATTCCGACAACTCTGCTCGCACTTGATCCATGACTCTCCCCTAATTGCTTCGAGTTGCGAAGTGGTGAGAATTCAAGTTTGCAATTCTAAAGAAAATACCAAGTCAGAATAAGAATCCCCTTCTGAGAATACCTGCTATGCATATGAGTATGAGAATGCAAAATGTCATGCAATGCAAATGCAAAGACACAGGATCAAGGTATCCACAAAGCCCTGGATAAGTGCTGTGCTACTGTCTGAATAGGTTCACAGGTCGGCTCTGAAGAGAATATCGGAACAACCATAATACCAGAATACCAGGCTGATAAGTCTACACTGATAGGAAATCCAGAATACCGGGTAGGATGAAGGTTAAGGTTACCTGCAAACCTGCAAACAAAACCGCCCCTCTCACATGTGGGTACTAGGATGTTAAGTATCCTGGGCTCTCAGGTCGTGAAATGATGATACGTTCACCATTTCTGGTTTGGCATCATCATCAATTGAGGAGGCCTCAACTGACTCTCCAAAACGAAAGGTCCTCAGCTTCTGAGGTTTGAGAAGCAATAACATATTCAGCCCGAAGGATGCAATGCTATCGCCAATCAAAGAGGTCGTCTGCTGATTCACTTCAAAATAAAGAGGGGTCATCCTAAAAGGTCATCCAGACTTAACAGCTCTTCCAGATAGCTCTACCATTATGGGAGATCCACAATGCAGAATTCTCTAGAGAGAACCACATCCAGATTGTGTTTCATATTCCTTCCTCGGACCGAAATGGAACGCGAGAGTATATGAAACACGCTAATCATAAGTGTACTCAGGCCTGGGTATTGGGCCTATCTCTCAGAATACCCCGTCCCGCCAAACAGAAAACAGTACAGCACATCACAGTAATATCCAGTATGACAGTAATAAAATGCAAGGCAATAAAAGTTGTAAAAATAGTAAAGCAGTAAAGCAAAATTACAGTAAACAGTAATACAGTAATATACAACAAAGCAAAGCACCACAGAAAAACACCCGATGAAAGAAAACAAACAAGCACTAGGATTGACTCGCTAAAGGGGATGGACCAGCAAGAGGTCAATCATGAGCCCCAGCAGAGTCGCCAGCTGTCGCTACCCGGGATTTTCATCAAACGGTACAAACGCGAAAGTGGCGCAGAAAACAGAGTCGCCAGCAATGTGTATTTATCCCAAGAGAGGGAAAGGAAACACTGCATAAACCCGAGGGGAAGGAAAGAGCATGGTCTTGCGACCAAGAGAACTGGGTTCGGGAGTCGGTTACACGTGAGGAAGGTATTAGCACTCCCACGCGTCCATCGTACCCGATGGGATCCACGCTTGCTTGTCTCGATCAAAGGGTGTCATCGTCTGGAGCTCCACTGCTACTGGAAAGGGAAATGAACGGGAAAAAGGAAAAGGAAAAGAGAGAGAAAAAGAAACAAATGTAGGGAAAATAAAAGAAGTGCTCGAATGGGCCCTACCCCACTGCCTACGTATCTCATCGGGAACATGAGAATCAGAGCGACGTAGTTCCCCTCACTAAGGATTGATTGTTTGTGTTTTTTTTTAAGGAATGGCTAACATTCTAGCTCAGGTGTTGCAGGCTCGCTGGTCCGAGTGCGTTACCATCTTGCAAGAGAACGAGAAGGAGCACGTTCGTACGTTGAGAATGAATGAGATGAGAAAAGAATTCCCGAAGGAAAGACGTTATTATTTGTTTTTGTTTTTTAAGAAAGAAGTGTTTTGATCGGTTTGTGTTTTGTAACGCACATTGCATTTAAGTCCCTCATGTAAGATCGAATGCCTCGCATATCGACCTGAGATGGGACGCACGCTAAACATTCTAAGAAAATGAGAGAAGATCCCTCACTATCTTATTCTTACATGAAAGGCCTAAATACAATGTTTGTTTTGCCTTTATTAAGTGTTTTTTTTACTTTTGTTTGAAGATGAGAAGAAGAGACTCAAAGGGATCGATAAAGGTAAAAATCTAATGAGGGAGACTAAGACTCAAACCCTAATGTTAGCATGCTTGGAGGTCCTAAGGTTTAGTGTGGTATGAGAAACCTAAACTAAAAGAGAAAGAGGGATAGTACTACCTAATGCTTATCCTACCTTACTTTAATCAAAGATTAAAGATAAGCTAACATCCCAAAGGGTGTGAGAAAGTTGTACACAAAGCATTATATCATGTTATTCATAAAAGAGAAATCAGAAATTAGACAACAATGAGCAATTGAAATTATAGTCAACAATTAATCCACAATAACCAAATTAGAATTAAAATGATAAATAAAAAACAAGATTAAATTCTAGCAAGAAAAGCTAATTTGAGATTAGTTCTAAAATTAAACCTAATATTAATCCAAGTTAATTCTAAACTAAATCTAAAGAAAATTAATCCTAAAATTAATTCTAGTATTAAAACTAATATTAATCCTAAAATTAATTCCAATTATTTCTAACTAAAAATACAATCCTAACTAGTCAAATTCTAAAATTAAATCTAACTACCAAAATTAGGATTAAGAGTTAAAATGAAAACCAAAATTAAATTCTAATTCCCTAATTAAAATCTAATTAAAGTTCTAAATTCTAATTAAAACTAATTAAAATCTAAGATTAGAAATTAATCACAATTTAAGATGAGACTAAAAGACAATTAGAAAGGACAATTAAAAAAAGAAAGGGTGCAATAATGATTTCTGAGGTGAGAAGCCACAAGCAAGCGCATGGCTTATGAGAACAAGGCCCAAGAACCTTTTACCACGTACATGGGGGTGCGAATTGCTTCTGGAGGTGTGTGTCATACCCCAAATTTTGACCACTAAGATTTCCCATCATTGTGAAAATCATCATCACAATATGGATGGGCCATCATACTTCATCAGTCTCCCCAAAGATGGGTGAGCATTCACTACAATCAAAATTAGGGTTTCAAGCCCTCTCTGAGTGCTTAGACAAAAGATCAATCAAGGAATGACATGATCTTCAACTTGTCTAACCTCTCAAACATCCACAATGGATCAAAAGGACTCCCACTTCAAGGATTCAGCACAAGGTTGCTCCATTCTAGGTGGATCAAGTCTCAAGATCGCCAGTGTCATCAAATTAGGGTTTTGGTCGACCAGGGCCTCCGGATGGAAATTTTCATCTGGGCATGAGCCAAATATCCAAAACACAACCTAATGTACTCCATGGAACCTCATGGACCCATTCATCAAGTCAATTTTGCCTCAAGGGATGCATACATAAAAAATCAGGAATTAGGGTTTCTTGACCTAATTCACCCCTAAGTTGACTTTTAGGGCAAATCATGAACCAAGACCTCAAGAGAGGGTTTGAGGGTCTCTAATGACCTATATTGATCCATTTGGAACAATGTATTAATCCAAGAGGTTTGAGCAACAAGTCTCAATTTCATCTGCACCACAATTAGGGTTTCGCGAGGATAGTCAACTGTAACTTTGACTTTTGACCAGGACATGCTCCCAAGCCCTATGACATGCCTCAATACACCCCATGGCATCCATGAAACATATCCATCAAGTTTGATTTAGGTCAAGGACATGATTTCCTGAAGAATTGCACAGTTTGGAATTCATCTGATAAAAAGTCAACTGTGCACAAAAGTTAACTTTGACTTTTTGAGACTTTTCACCAAAATGGATTTTTAACCCTAAAATGATGTTAATGTATGATTTGAATCATCATTCATCAAGAAAAATCAAGAAAAGTGGGATAACTTGTAAAAGGGGTAACCATAAAAACTTAGAAAATTTTCTAATGTAAAAATAAAGTGACAAGGGTACCAACTTTGGAGGATCATAACTCCTAAACCACAAGGCCATTTTTTCTCATTCAAAGATGGATTTGTAGCCCTCATTACCCTCTACAAAAACTTCAACTAGACCTAAGTCCAATTCATTAAGGATTTTGAGTTATGGAGTGATCAAAATGGCTGAAAAATGAAAATGTCACTTTTTCCAACACTTAGTGAAATTTTCACTAAGTCAGAATCTGCTTTCAGTTTTTGCCAAATGTAGGGGGGGTTTTTCACTTGGATTCAAAAGAGATCAAAACCAAACATGTTCAAACAGTTGTTATATCATGTAAGGGCTTTCCAAAATGGCCAAGAACATTGCCAAATTCCATTTGGGCTATGAATTATGACATTGTCAAGTTGCCTTGCTGAAATCTGCCAAGGCAAGGCAGAATTTGCAATTTTGCTCGATTTGCCAAAATCATCCAAATTCAAATGCTCCTATCCAGTTGGACACCTCATAGGATTGAATCTCAAGGGGACAATCACTGAGCCAAGCCTACCAAGTCCATGGAACAAGAAATAGCATGTTGAACCTAGAATGGCCAAAATAGTGACAAGACTCCAAATTTGGATTGAAGCATTCAATGGAAGCATCAAGGTGGCATGGACTAAGCCATTCTCATCTGAAATCAGTCAAGAGTTATCCAAGACCAAGGGAACCAAAGCTCTGTGCCCTAACCTCTAGTCAATGGCTAGAGGAGACTTGGATTTTCATTTGCCAACATTGGCCAAACCTACTTAGCACTTGCCATTCACTATTCCTTGCAAAACAAACTTGCTCTACTATAAATAGAGCTCAATTGTGATCAGTTTGAGTACACCAAAGACATCTAACAGATGCTTTCCTCAAAATCTCTTTCTCTTGGCAAAAATGCCTTTCTTAGCAAGGTAGCTATCGGGTTTTGAGTTTGAGAGCTTTTCCAATCAAACCAATCACTCACACACCTCATATACATCACATATGAGCTGATCAAACACTTAAACAACAACTGGAACACTGATTTCTCAGAATCACCAGTCAATTGCTCAAGGTTTTAACCAAAATGCAGTTGAGATGCCATGAAGTGATCCAGCCAATTTCAATCAAGTCCAAGCATCCAAACACAATCCATAGGGTGTAGGGAAGCTGTTTAGGTCATCACCACTCATCTGTAACACCTCCAAATCAAAAATCACATTGCACTTGATTTTGCAACTTTTAATTCCTTCTAATTATTTTGTAGGTCAATACTTAATTTTTGAAGCATTAATCCAAGATCACAATTTGTTTTTCATATGTTAAACAATTTTGATCATTTTAATTGAATTTTTATTCAATTAAATACATTTTTGAAAACAAATTAGGGTTTTTGGATTAATTCAACCCTCATAAATCATATTCAAAACACTTTGGGCCTCTATTAGAGTGTAAGACCCAACCCACTTGTACAGAAAACTTTTTGGGCCTCATTCGTTGTATAAGTCCCTCTGTACATTTTCAAATAAACGACACGATCATCGCCTTTTGAAAAATAACCTTGGGCCTCTATTAGAGTGTAAGACCCAATCCCCTTTTAACCAAAACATTTTGGACCTCACTTATTGTATAAGTCCCCCCGCGTTAAAAGAAAACCTCGGCGCGATCGCCATTTTTAAACGGAAAAATCAATTGGGCCTACCCTCGTGTTATAAGCCCCACTCTTTTTCTTTAAACCCTTTTGGGCCTCTTGAAAGAGTGTAAGACCCATCCCTTTGTACAGAAACCTTTTTGGGCCTCAGTCACTTGTACAAGTCCCTCTGTACAAATTCAAACAGTGCGCTCACTGATAAAACCCTGGGCCTCTCCTTGAGCTGTAAGCCCCAAATCTTTCTTTTTCAAAGCATTTTCTCCTTTGATTTTGAATATACTGTTGTTTTCAATCTTTCTTTGTTGAACAACTAACCAAATAGCAAGGAAGCTCTACAACCGAGTAAGTGGTTATTGCTTTCATTTACCGCTTTCATATACATATAACTGTATTGTGGGGCTGTTTCACTGTAAGTCTTCTTTCATAAACTCATATCAAGTGTGTAATAATAGTATAGATATTTCGAGTTTCCCCGGCAACTACGTCTAGAACTAGGTGACGCCGTTTCATTTATTCGTAGAAATAGACAACTAGATCCCCAATAGGATCACCAGATACACTCTTCTCTTCGGCTGTCCTCATTAGGAATTGTCAAGAAATTCTACTCCCAGAGATGAATGTATTCTCCGTGAATGGCATCTTTGAGTTTCTTCCAAATTCTCGAACTTTCCTGACTTTGATCTATTCTCGGTGAATAACATTGCCTTGAATTTCTCGGGGTTTGGGGACCCACGGGCTTCTTAAAAGCATCGGCCTCCTCTTGGGCATCGTACAAGGACCCACAAGCTTCCTAAAAGCAACCTAGCCTCCTCTTGGGCTTAGTACAAGGACACAACGGCTTCTTAGAAGTATTCACAACCTCCTCTTAGGCTTCGTATAATTATCTCTTCCTCCGGGAATGATAGCCTTCTCTTGGGCTTAGTACAAGGACCTGTCGGCTTCTTAAAAGTTTCCAGCCTCCTCTTGGGCTTTGTACAAATTGTCCCGACGACCTCCTAGAGGTATAGGGACAGAACTTAATCATCTGTATAGAAAAGTCCTTTCCAAGAGTCTACTACTGTTTCTCAAAGCATAGTACAAAAGATGAAACTCTAGACTTGGACAGTCTAACTTCCTTGAGTCTCAAAGACATTCCCAAGTGACCCCTTCATTAAATAGGAAGGAAACCCGCAGACTCGGACAGTCTCAATACCCTTTGGATTTCCCGTTTCCTCAAAGAAAAGGGAATAACCCTGATCCTTGAATCAAATCCTTGAGTACAGTGTTGCTCATATAAGAACTGATTTTCTCTTTAAAATCAGTATACTGGACCTGTCACTTAACTGAACAATCACCATAGCCTTCTCTTGGGATTTGTACAAATGATTCTCCTCAGCGGAGTCAAACAACGTTTAGTCTCTCTCTCGGGCTTTGTACGAGACATATAAGAGACTCCATCGTTGAGTCAATCACCTTTTTCGCCTCCATCTCGGGCTTCGTACGAGATACAACAAAAGTCTCTTGTTGAGTCAAATATCCTTCATCCCGGGTTTTATACGAGACACCCAAAAGATTCCCTCGTTGAGTCCAAACCTTTTAGCCTCTCTCTCGGGCTTTGTACGAGACACATATTAGCCTCCTCTTAGGCTTTATATAAGAAAACCACTGGTTAATCCAATTAACCTTTTAGCATCAAAGCTGTGCCTCGTTCACAGTACACAAACATCAACAACTTCTTCCCCTTCATCTAATTGCTGTAAGCGGCAAGCCTCTGGATCATCTACATCCATGCCACTGTCCCTCTTTTAGCATGAGAAATTCCTAAGGAAAGATAGCATTGCTCTACACTGAGTTAAAGTCTTCTCCTTTAGGTTAAAACCCCCTATAAAGGAAATTATGGAATTACCGGATTCACAAATCCCGGTTAAAGTAATCCTCCTTTATAACCAGTCACCCAACAGTTGTAACAGACAAACCTCTTTAGAGATGACAAATTCTCTCTAAAGACAACACCTTTTCAGCTTCACATCTTGGGCTTTGAACAAGATACAAACCACCTTTCGCTTCACGTCTTGGGCTTTGAACAAGACACCAAAAACAACCATTTCCTCCCATAGAATAGGAGGAACTACGAACGCTCTGATTTCCCTGTTTCGGTAAACGAGAATACGTAGGCATAAGATTGAAAGAAAAATCTTAGCGAGCACACTAAACAAAAAACCCAAATCCCATATCTCCATCAATCAAAAGCAGTAATTCAAAAACATCAGTCCTAACATCCCAATCCTTGTTCCCCGCCAGAAACCTTCTGTCTAGATAAAAAGAAAGAAAACCGTATTGGCGAAAATACAAATAACCAGTACAAAGGTCCCCCCACATTGATAGCATTCGTAACCTAACAGATCGCTGTTTAAACTCAGTATGCAAAGCAGGGTTAATTGGAGACATCTATTTCCCTTCCTTCATCAGCTTTAATAGAATAAAAAATGAATCGACCTGTAGTAAACTCAACCGCAGAGAGCGACCAGCGCTTAAGAACCGCATCCAAAATCGCTCGCTACAGAAAAAAATGGCGCCCACCGTCGGGCCATGCCTTTGTTTTTCTTTTTTTACCTCTTGTGTGACTACCACAGATTGGGGCTTCCGCCGGGGAACCCATTTTCTGTCAGGAACTTAGGATTCATAGCTTTAAAGGTCTAGGATGTTTAGGACAAATATATATATTGCTTTTCCTAATTGCTATACATGTTTATTTTTCTGCTAATAGGAATGCGGATGATGCCGTATGTGGAAAGATTGAGTATACACTTAAGATAAGTGATGGCGACGAGGTCGACCATCAACCTCTGTGGAGGCTGACCAATGCAACCCATTCTCTCACCTAGACAATGGGCCGATTGTTAAGTCTGAGAAGCTGAGGAGCCAAACCCTTTCGTAGTGCGGAAACTATCGGAAATAGTTGTTACGCAATACTACCCTCATTTGAGGCTAGTGATCTATTCTCGGTGAATGGCACTTACTCTAAGATTGCACTACAACTCGCTAGCGATCCGCTTGTTGTTTTGCTTTCCTGGGAGGAGCTGATGATAATGAGTACAGGTACAAAAATCACTCTAGTATAATCCTTTGGGGATGGGTAGAGCCTTAACTTCATGACAACGACCCTTTGACTCCATGTTTTTTCTATGTTTTTGTGTGCTGCATTCATGCATTCATCTAAAAAAACATTAAAACATTCAAAAAACTTCTCTTCTAGTCTCTCTGTTTTTTTCAAATTAAACTAAGACTGTGATTGCAAATATCAGAGAAAAGGATTACGCTAATGGATTTCGGTAGAAGGAGAACTCACCAGTATACCTTCAAGGTTCCAAAGTTAGAGGATTTGAGAAGGTTAGCGAGGATGATCACTAACCTTCAGGCTTTCGGAGCCAAGCACGGAGGTCTGCTACCACTGTTAAGAGTCCATGTGATTGAGGGAATCATGGATGCGCTCATTCAGTTTTACGATCCGGTTTATCACTGTTTCACATTCTCGGATTACCAGCTAGCACCAACGCTGGAGGAGTATTCTCATCTGATCGATCTACACATTACAGATCGAGTTCCATTTTCTCTACTGGAAGAAATTCCAAAGAATCAGACCATTGCGAGAGCCATTCATTTGGACGAGTCTGAGGTCAGGACTCACATGACTACCAAGGGTGGCATACAAGGTTTTCCAGCCCAGTTCTTGACGAAGAAGGCCCTATATTTTGCCAGTATAGGAAACATAACTGCTTTTGAAAGCATCTTTGTCTTGCTCACCTACGGGTTATTTTTGTTTCCCAACATCAATAACTTCGTCGATATTAACTCCATTAAGGTTTTTCTTATTGGAAACCCTGTACCGACTTTGCTCGCAGATGCGTATCATTCTGTACATTTGGGAAATTTGTACAGCGGAGGGGAGATCACATGCTGTGTACCTCAAGGAGGTTCAGGGCATAACATAGAGACTTGTCTCAATTTCAAGTCTGACATGCAAAAGCTTGTTAGAAGCGGGGTCTTATCCTTCAAGGATACGAATCCTAATGTTCTCACGAATCCGCTGCCTCAACATGAGAAGGCTGCAGTCAATTTGATAGAAGGAGAGACTAACGACGTCTATCAAATTCACGATGTACTCTTGTTAAAGACCAATCTGGTTAAGATGCATTGTAGACAGAGTGGATATGGCCATGTGCCACCTCATAATTATCATCAGTGTGATATCTGCTCTAAGGATAACCAAGGATGTTCTGTGGTGCAAGCAGCTCTACAAGAACAAATGGATCTCGGATGGATCCAAGAGCACCGAGTTCGTGGAGTTAACATGGTTTACACGAATTCTAACGTTATTCAGAACCACGAATTTTGTGTAATGAATGTCAACTTGGTGGCGATGCACTCAAGGCAAAGCCAGTATCATAATCTGCCGCGGCACGATTACAGTTCTTGTCTGATTTGCTCGGTAAACAAATAGGGATGCTCTTTCATACAGGAGGACCTCCAGCGTCAGATGGATCTTGGATGGATCCAAGACTACCATGATAGGAACTCCTATCAAATCAACATGGTTCAGATCTTTGACATTCGCGTGATGAATACCAACCTGGTAGAGTTACATGCTGAGCAGGTCTGACTCGGATTTTTAATATCACATGACTATCAAAGCTGTGAAGCGGGTTGTGAAAACGATCGAGGTTGTACCCTTGTCTAGGAGGCACTTCAGCACTTGTTAAATCACTGGTGGAGGCCAATCTATATGGATGAAGATACTCAGCAGATTAGTATCAGTAATGGAAACCCCACTCGACGTCAGAGTCAGGATGTCCGTTCTGTGGAAGCTAACCTAGTAAGGTTACATTGTATTCAAAGTGGGCGTGGCCAGGTGCTACCACACAACTATGACAGTTGTAGCGTCTGTTCGGAAAGTAACCAAGGGTGTTACCTTGTGAGGGAAGCTCTTCAGGGTCAGGTCGATCGTGGAGAAATTCGTCCATATCCGGGTTCTGGACCCATCAACTGGACGCCGAACTACCTTGTCGATCAAGTTGAGGACGTTGTCACAATCTCTGGTCATCACAGGACCAGGGATGTTTTTGCCATCATCCCTCTACTTGATGAGTCTAAGGTTCCCAACCGGGAACGAATTGAGATTGCTTACGATGCTCAGAAAAATCAGAAGGCTCCTGTAGTCATCTATCTGCCGGGACCACTACCGTATGAATCAACTAAGGCTATCCCTTACAAATACGGTGCGACAACAATTGAAAATGGAAAGGAAATTCCATTACCCTCCATCATGAATATTGCAGACATCAGTCGTGTAACACGGAGCGGTCGAATCTTCAACCGAGGGGTTGGGGAACCTAACAAGGAAAAGGAACTTCAGACGGAAACTCCTGATCCACCAATCGGTCAATCCAGTAATCCCGACCTTTCAAAAAATAATGATGAGATGCTGAAGCTCATCCAAAGGAGTGAATATAACATTGTTGATCATCTGTTACAAACTCCTTTAAAGATCTCTGTGTTATCACTGTTGCTCAGTTCAGAAGCGCATAGGGAGGCTCTACAGAAAGTCTTGGAGCAAGCCTTTGTGGAACAGGATGTAACAATCAGACAGTTCGATAGCATTGTCTCTAACATCACTTCCTGCAATAATTTGGGATTTAGTGATGAGGAATTACCCGAAGAGGGTCGTCGTCATAACATGGCGCTCAATATCACAGTTAACTGCCAGGATGATGCTTTAGCCAGTGTACTGGTAGACACAGGGTCAACCCTGAATATTATGCCGAAGTCCACTTTGATGCAATTATCAATCAAAGGCCCTCCGATGAGAGTTAGCGAGGTTGTCGTCAAAGCATTCGACGGAATCAGAAAAACGGTTATCGGTGAAGTTGATCTTCCCATAACTATTGGTCCTCACACATTCCAAGTCATGTTCCAGGTCATGGACATCCGGGCAACGTACAGTTGTTTATTAGGAAGACCTTGGATACATCAGGCTGGAGCGGTTACTTCAACCCTCCACCAAAAGCTAAAGTTCGTCAAGAACGATCAACTTGTCAAAATTTGTGGAGAACAAGCCTTGCTTGTAAGCAACTTGTCATCATCTACTTGTGTAGAACTCGAGGAGGTTATAGGAACTCAGGTCCAAGCACTGTCGGTAAGCAAAGACAATCAGTTCAAAGGAGGAACCTCGATTTCCTCATACAAAGATGCTGTCAAAGCGGTCGAGAGTACCGATACAACAGGATGGGGACAGCTTGTCATTCCTACTAGCAATACAACAAAGAAGGGTCTTGGTTTTTCTGCAACCTGTACCCAGACAGCTGCTAACAATGAAAGTCTTCATCCTATTCTGAACTTCTTCCATAGTGGAGGTTTTCTCCACCCAGTGTCTCAAGCAGTACATGCTATCAATGAGGAAGATCCCTCTGACACAGATGAATAATGGAAGTCCTACCTTAACGAGGACGGTTATATGTCTCAGGAAGAGGTGCCTACGCCTTTTTGCTTTCCTACAGAAAGTCCGAGATTTATACCACGGTCAGACGTGGAAATGATATACGGGGATTGTGATCCGGAAGGATGCCGTGCTCCGCCAAATTCATTAGAGGAAGACACTCCGATGAAAGACAACTTTGACTACAATTACTATGGCCCAATGGATGGTCAGCCAATGTGGCAACCTTACCCAGGAAACTTGGGGCAGGAAAGTCAGCCGAGCAATGAAAATCAGCTGACCGTCATTGAACAGAATACCTGGGTCCCCACCATGTCATGGGATCAACACTCAGGTCATTCAGAAACTACTCAACACGACGATGAATTTGCAACGTTTGCAGGACTGGAATTCATCAACTATGCTTTTCCCGAGGTCAACGTCATCGAGAGGGATGACTCCTCTAGTTCTAAAGAAGTGTGGGACACCTTGGGACAACCAAGTGGAAAATACGACTATATGGTCAAGTACACTGCGCCAGGAAGCTCTCGTATCAGGCTCGAAGATATTCAGCCAACTGGATGGGGAGATACAACTGAGAGCACAAATACTATGCAAAATGCAACAGAGGAATCCTCCTACGACAATTCTGCCTGGGAGACAGATTCCAGTGATCCTGCTCCACCAGAAATCAGCGTTATTTCTGAAGACAAATCAAGGAAGGTGCCAGACTTTGTGGTTCACCGAGGAGTTCGCCGCCAATGGGTTGGCGTCGAGATTCCGAAGATCATGCATCAGTCAAAGTAATTGCCATCTTTAACCTTTCACACTGCCCAGGTGAAACAGATGTTTTGATAGGGCTCGCTTTCTGTAAATTTTCCCTCTTCGCTTCGCCCAAAGCGACAGAGTTTTGTTTTATAGGGCTGTAGTTTCAAGGATCGACTTGTTCATTAATAAAATAACGTCGTTTTGTAATTTCTGCATTAATTGTTGTTTTCTCTTTTCGTTTTTCAGAAAATGGTAATCCTAAAAAACAATTCAAATAAAAATAAGCAGTAAAATAAAAACACTGCACACACTTGCATTTTCTCTATCTCTTCTAAACATGAATCATCACGTCATGCAGATTGCTTGTTTTAAACCCCGTTGAAACATACGATCCGATGCCTTCTCCCAACTTTGAGTTCCCGGTATTCGAGGCTGAAGAAGAAAATGACAACAAAATTCCAGAAGGGATCTCCCGACTACTCAGACAAGAGGAAAGGTCCATTGAACCTCACAAAGAACTGTTGGAAATGGTAAACTTGGGTTCAGAGCAAGAGAGAAAAGAAATCAGGATTGGGGTACTGCTCAGTCCAACTGCCAGAGAGGGTTTGATAAAGCTTCTCAAAGAGTTTCCCGATGTGTTCGCTTGGTCCTATCAGGATATGCCAGGGTTGGATACCAGCATCGTGGAACATCACTTACCGTTAAGATCGGAATGTCCGCCAGTAAAGCAAAGGTTGAGACGCACTCATCCGGACATGGCCATCAAAATCAAAGAGGAGGTACAGAAACAGATTTACGTGGGTTTCCTCGCCACATCTGAATATCCTCAATGGTTAGCCAACATCGCACCCATTCCCAAAAAGGACGGAAAGGTCAGAATGTGTGTTGATTACAGGGATCTGAACAAGGCTAGTCCAAAGGACGACTTTCCTTTACCGCACATTGACATGCTGGTAGATAGCACAACAAAGTTCAAAATTTTATCCTTCATGGATGGATTCTCGGGCTATAACCAGATCAAAATGACGCCGAAAGACATGGAGAAAACTTCGTTCATTACCCCATGGGGTACCTTTTGTTACAAGGTAATGCTGTTCGGTTTGAAGAACGCCGGGGCAACCTATCAAAGGGCCATGACTACTCTGTTTCATGACATGATACACAAGGAAATCGAGGTATATGTCGATGATATGATTGCAAAATCAAAAACAGAGAGTGAGCATGTTGAACATCTGTCAAAATTGTTCGAATGTTTAAGAAAATTCAAGCTCCGCTTGAATCCCAACAAGTGCACCTTTGGTGTCCATTCAGGGAAACTACTAGGGTTCATCGTCAGCCAGAAAGGAATTGAGGTTGATCCTAACAAGGTCAAGGCCATTCAAGAAATGCCTTCGCCGAAAACTGAAAAACAAGTCAGAGGATTCCTGGGACGTTTGAACTACATCTCCAGATTCATATTCCTCATGACCGCCACATGTGCGCCGATTTTCAAGTTACTCAAAAAGAACCAGGATTGCGTTTGGTCAGAAGACTGCCAAACCGCATTCGACAGTATCAAGGAATACCTATTGAATCTGCCGATTCTATCACCTCCAGTGGAAGGAAGATGACTGATCATTTACCTCACAGTCCTAGAGGACTCAATGGGATGTGTACTTGGCCAACAAGACGAAACCAAAAGGAAAGTGTCTGCCATCTACTATTTAAGCAAGAAATTCACCGACTGCGAAACTCGGTACACGATGCTTGAGAAAACTTGCTGCGCTTTGGCTTGGGCAGCCAAACGTCTTCGCCAATACATGATTCGTCATACTACTTGGTTAATCTCCGAAATGGTTCAAATCAAGTACGTATTTGAAAAACCTGCTCTTACGGGAAGAATTGCCCGTTGGCAGATGTTGTTATCAGAATATGACATAGAGTACCATGCTCAGAAAGCCGTTAAGGGAAGTATTTTAGCCGATCATTTGGCTCATTAACCGTTTGACGATCAAGAACCAATCGAGTTTGACTTCCCAGACAAAGATGTCATGTATCTAAAAATGAAATATTGTGATGAACCGTTACCCAGTGAAGGGCCAGAACTAGGTTCCCAATGGGGACTTATCTTTGACGGAGCAGTTAATCATTATGGAAACGGAATTGGGGCAATCATTGTTACCCCTCAGGGTACCCACATTCCTTTCACTTCCTGACTTACGTTCAAATGTACGAACAACGAGGCCGAATACGAAGCTTGTATCATGGGTCTCGAAGAAGCAATTGATTTAAGGATAAAAAAATTGGACGTATATGGCGACTCAGCCCTGGTTATCAATCAGATAAAAGGAGATTGGAACACATACCAATCAGGATTGATTCCTTACAAAGACTATGCAAGAATGTTGCTACGTTTCTTCAACAGAGTCGAGTTTCATCACATCCCTCGTGAAGAGAATCACATGGCTGATGCATTAGACACTCTCTCTTCCATGATTAGTGTAGGTCAATGGAACGACCTACCTAAGATCGACATAATGCGCCTTGAACGGCCCGCTTACTTCTTCACGATTGAAGCAGTCATAGACGACACACCTTGGTATCACGATATCAAATGCTTCCTTCAGAAACAAGAGTACCCACCTGGGGCACTCAGAAAAGACAGAAAAACCCTCAGAAGATTGGCTGGAAACTTCTTCCTGAGCGGTGACACTCTCTATAAGAGAAATTTTGACATGGTCTTGCTCCGATGTGTCGACAGACCAGAAGCAGACATGCTTATGAAAGAAATTCATGAAGGATCCTTTGGCACTCATGCCAACGGACATACAATCGCGAGAAAAATTCTAAGAGCAGGGTACTACTGGTTGACCATGGAATCCGACTGCTACAAGTACATGAGGAGGTGTCACAAGTGTCAGATATACTCTGACAAAATTCATGTACCGCCATCACATCTCAAAGTTCTTTCTTCCCCGTGGCCTTTCTCGATATGGGGAATCGACATGATTGGCTTGATTGAGCCCAAGGCTTTAAACGGACATCGGTTCATCCTAGTAGCCATTGACTATTTCACCAAGTGGGTCGAAGCAGCGTCATTCGCTAATGTAACCCGACAAGTGGTGGTCTGATTTATCAAAAACAATATCATCTGCCATTATGGTGTTCCAAGCGAGATCATTACTGACAATGGATCTAACTTGAACAACAAAATGATGAAAGAGTTGTGCGCTGAGTTCAAGATCGAACACCATAACTCATCTCCCTACCGACCCAAGATGAACGGAGCGGTAGAAGCGGCTAACAAGAACATCAAGAAGATCGTTCAAAAGATGGTTGTAACCTACAAGGACTGGCACGAGATGCTACCCTTTGCTCTTCACGGTTATCGGACATCTGTTCGCACTTCAACGGGGGCTACCCCTTTCTCTCTAGTGTATGGCATGGAGGCAGTGCTCCCCATAGAAGTAGAGATCCCATCAATCTGAGTACTGATGGAAGCTAAGCTCACCGAAGCTGAATGGTGTCAAAGTCGACACGACGAACTGAATCTGATCGAAGAAAGGAGAATCACGACACTATGCCACGGTCAGTTGTATCAACAGAGAATGAAGAGGGCGTTTGAAAAAAAGGTCTGACCTCGTGTTTTCAGAAGAGGAGACCTCGTGCTCAAAAAGATACAATCATTTCTCACTGATTCGCGAGGCAAGTGGACTCTGAATTATGATGGCCCCTATGTGGTCATGAAAACTTTCTCAGGCGGCGCCTTGAGACTTGCAACCATGGACGGAGAGGAATTTGCCTACGCCACGAATGTTGTTGTAGTCAAGAAATACTTCGCCTAAACTAAAAAAAAAACGTCTCGGTGGATTGAAAACCTGAAGGGCGGTCCAGGCAAAAGTTAGAGACAAAGAAAAAATCATCCCGGTGGATTGGAAACATCTAAGTACAATCCAGGCAAAAGTTAGGGATAATGGCATGTAACTATGTTCAACAGAGGCAAATCCCTCAGCAGCAGCAGTTACATCATCTGTCAGAAAACTCCAGTCAAGGTCATCTTCGACAGAAGCTCAGGATGTCCCGAATTCAAAGTTGGTAGAAGGATAGTGGTCGTTATGTTTCAACGTAGCCCTTTTTCCCTGTAAATTACCATTTTCAAACTTTGTATATACTCTTTGGAATCACGCGTTTGGCTGATCTCCATCTTATCAATAAAATTTGAGCCCTTGTGCTTTTATTTGTAATTCTTATTTGTTTTAGCTTTATAGAACGACGTTGTTAACATGATTAACGATTCTTGAAATAAAACAAAAATGAATTTACTTGTTAAAACTTTTTCTGCTTTTAAAATAAAGTCGCCAATTTCTTTTGACTGTTGAACATCAGAAGAGCATCAACCGCTTCCCCAGAAGTAAGCGAACTTCAAAGTGCAGAATCAAAGTACTCCTTCTAACCCAGTACGCCTGAATGAAGGGATCAACTGTGTCAGAGACCTTGTTTCATCTGACACGCCTCGGCCGAGTTCTTATCTCCTAAGCCCGATCAACGGTATTCCCCACAGGGACTATCTCTCCTAAGCAAGGTGGAATTGCTATCTTGAACCAGCGATATCTCTACACGCCCCTCGATGGTCGAGTATCCAGTCATGTTCATCTTTTAGTTTGTGTGTCGCGTCAGTTTTGTCAGCATAAACATACATGCATTATTGATTTGCATTCGAATTCATATTGCATCGATATCACTCTAGTCGGTCTTGTCCCCTAGTGATAGAAGTTCTCTCAATAGAGTTGTCAGTTCTTGCTTTGTCAGGAAACGGTGCGTTTGAACAATCACTCTCCTCCAGTTTATTTCTGGAATGAAGTTGGCTCCTCGACCACTTTGATAACTTGAACCTCTGAAAGACCAGAGGAACTTTCAGTCAACATCACTCTTCACCATTGAAGATGACATCCTTGCTTTCCCGGATTAAGGAAAATCCACAGAGAAAGCCTCGTAATCAGAGATTCGGCAACACGCCAGTTTTGCTTCGAAAAGATCGTTGATGAAAAGGTCATCGGCACCTCAAAATTGGATCCCATCGTATGGCATTTCTCCAGGAAGATCCCGAGAAAAGTATGATGTAAGACCCCCAAGCGCAGAAGCAGCCTCTCAAGAGACTCGCTTTCCCCCAGTAGAATCGAAAAATGGCGTCTCCAAACAGAGAAGTTTGTACACCTCAACAACTCAGACGACTGGGTTCCCCAGCAAGTCTGACATCGAAACTTTTTCCACTAAAATGACATCTCCCCAGGAAAATTCGGCGAGAAGTTTGAAGGAAAGATGCTACGAATAGCGTCCCTTGTCAGTAAAGTTTATTGACGAAAGAAACTAAGACCAGTTCCTTGGTAGGAAACCAGGATCGAGGGGAAGTTTACATCAGAAACTAAGACCAGTTCCTTGGTAGGAAACCAAGATCGAGGGGAAGTTTACATCAGAAACTAAGACCAGTTCCTTGGTAGGAAACCAGGATCGAGGGGAAGTTTACCTTTTCTAAGCATCATTGCTTAACAAAAGAAGATAAATGCGCAAGCTGCCATTCATAGCCATCAAAATTTCGGGTATTCCGATATTTAATCCTCTTGCACCCTGAATGCCCGAATACCTTCGTCATTCACACCTTCGGGTCCAAGAAGATTAAATAGGGGCATCTGTCATACCCCAAATTTTGACCACTAAGATTTCCCATCATTGTACAAATCATCATCACAATATGGAGGAACCATCATACTTCATCAGTCTCCCTAAAGATGGGTGAGCATCCACTACAATCAAAATTAGGGTTTCAAGCCCTCTCTGAGTGCTTAGACAAAGGATCAATCAAGGAATGACATGATCTTCAACTTGTCTAACCTCTCAAACATCCACAATGGATCAAAAGGACTCCCACTTCAAGGATTAAGCACAAGGTTGCTCCCTTCTAGGTGGATCAAGTCTCAAGATCGCCAGTATCACCAAATTAGGGTTTTGGTCGACCAGGGCCTCCATATGAAAAATTTCATCTGGACACAAGCCAAAGATCCAAAACACAACCTAATATACTTCATGGGACCTCATGGACCCAATCATCAAGTCAATTTTGCCTCAGGGGATGCATCCATCAAAAATCAGGAATTAGGGTTTCTTGACCTAATTCACCCCTAAGTTGACTTTTGGGACAAATCATGAACCAAGACCTCAAGAGAGGATTTGAGGGTCTCTAATGAACTATATTGATCCATTCGGGATAATGGATTGATCTAAGAAGCTTGAGCAACAAGTCTCAATTTCATCTGCACCACAATTAGGGTTTTAAGGGAAAACTCAACTGTAACTCTGACTTTTGACCAGGACATGCTCCCAAACCCTAGGACATGCCTCAATATACCCTATGACACCCATGGAACATGTCCATCAAGTTTGATTTAGGTCAAGGACATGATTTCCTGAGGAATTGCACAGTTTGGAATTCATCTAATAAAAAGTCAACTGTGCACAAAAGTCAACTTTGACTTTTTGAGATTTTTCACCAAAATGGATTTTTAACCCTAAAATGATGTTAATGTATGATTTGAATCATCATTCATCAAGAAAAATCAAGAAAAGTTGGATAACTTGTAAAACGGGTAATCATAAAAACTTAGAAAATTTTCTAAGTTAAAAATAAAGTGACAAGGGTACCAACTTTGGAGGATCATAACTCCTAAACCACAAAGCCATTTTTCATCATCCAAAGATGGATTTGTAGCCCTCATTACCCTCTACAAAAACTTCAACTAAACCTAAGTCCAATTCATTAAGGATTTTGAGTTATGGAGTGATCAAAATGGTTGAAAAGTCAAAATGTCACTTTTTCCAACACTTAGTGAAATTTTCACTAAGTTCAAATCTGCCTTTACTTTTTTCCAAATGTAGGGGGATTTTTCACTTGGATTCAAAATATATCAAAACCAAACATGTTCAAACAGTTGTTGTATCATGTAAGGGCTTTCCAAAATGGCCAAGAACATTGCCAAATTCCATTTGAGTCATGAGATATGACATTGGAAAGTTGCCTTGCTGAAATCTGCCAAGGCAAGGCAGAATTTACAATTTTGCTCGATTTGCCAAAATCAGCCAAATTCAAATGCTCCTATCCACTTGGACACATCTGAGGATTGAATCTAAAGGGGACAATCATTGAGCCAAGCCTCCAAAGTCCATGGAACAAGAAATAGCATGTTGAACCTAGAATGGCCAAAATAAGGACAAGACTCCAAATTTGGATTAAAGCATTCAATTGAAGCATCAAGGTGGCATGGACTGAGCCATTCTCATCTGAAATCAGTCAAGACTTATCCAAGACTAAGGGAACCACAGCTCTGTGCCCTAACCTCTAGTCAATGGCTAGAGGAGACTTGGATCTCCATTGGACAACATTGGCCAAACCTACTTACCAGTTTCCATTCACTATTCCTTGTAAAACAAACTTGCTCTACTATAAATAGAGCTCAATTGTGATCAGTTTGAGTACACCAAAGCCATCTAACAGATGCTTTCCTCAAAATCTCTTTCTCTTGGCAAAAATGCCTTTCTTAGCAAGGTAGCTATTGGGTTTTGAGTTTGAGAGCTTTTCCAATCAAACCAATCACTCACACACCTCATATACATCATATAGAAGTGATCCAAACACTCACATAACATCTGGAACACAGATTTCACAAAATCACCAGCCAATTGCTCAAGTTCTTGACAGTTTTGCAGTTGAGGTGCCATCTTCAACTCCAAACCATTTCAATCCATTCCAAGCATTCAGACACATCACTTGGCACCTAGGGAAGCTATCCAGATCATTGGAACCTAGCTGTAACACCTCCAACACAAATCACGATCACCAGCTGCAAGTGGTAAGCATGAGCTCTTCTAACTCTATGATCCATGCAATTTTTGCTGCACAATAATTTGGCCATATGTTCATAATCATGCATGGAATGTTTTCCCTCAATTAATTGCATTGTTTGAATCGTGTATAAAAAATCTTAGCCTTCATGCAGAAATTAGGGTTCTTGAGGATTTTTCATGATTTCTTGTTATATGTTTAATTTAAATGAAATTAATGGACATAGACATGATCGTGAGGTTGAGACGAGTATAATGATATGTGGATTGCATGTTATAATCAAGTATTCAGTGAGATTGGAGAGAAAATGCAAATCTGGGCAAACCAAGAACACGCGCGTGTTCTTGCTGCCATTTTCAGAAATTTGAATATTTGAATTTTGTGATTTTTGTTTAATTGATTCAAAAATTAATTTCTCTTTTAGTTTTAATGATTTTGAGTTTATTCTTTTTTTAATAATTCACAAAAATGTTAAAATATTTTATTTTATCAAAAAATCCCAAAAATATTATTTATTTCATATAATTGATATTTTTGCAAAGAATTAATATTTTAATTGTTTTTAACATTTTAAATATTTTTTCTACATTGCTTTTGCAACTTTTAATGCTTTCTAATTATTTTGTAGGTCAATACTTAATTTTTGAAGCATTAATCCAAGATCACAATTTGTTTTTCATATGTTAAACAATTTTTGATCATTTTAATTGAATTTTTATTCAATTAAATACATTTTTGAAAACAAATTAGGGTTTTTGGATTAATTCAACCCTCATAAATCATTTTCAAAACCCTTTGGGCCTCTAATAGAGTGTAAGACCCAATCCTTTTTTTTGACCAACTCATTTTTGGGCCTCAGTGTATAGTATAAGTCCCGATACCGTAAAAAACAAACGGCGCGATCGTCACCTTTTAAAAATACCTTTGGGCCTCTCCTTGAGCTATAAGACCCATTCAAAACACTTTGGGCCTCTAATAGAGTGTAAGACCCAACCCCCTTTTAACCAAAACATTTCTGGGCCTCACTTATTGTATAAGTCCCTTTGCGTTAAAAGAAAACCTCGGCGCGATCGCCATTTTTAACGAAAAATCAATCGGGCCTACCCTCATGTTATAAGCCCCACTCTTTTTCTTTAAAATTTTTTGGCCTCTTGAGAGAGTGTAAGACCCATCCCTTTGTACAGAAAACCTTTTTGGGCCTCAGTCACTTGTATAAGTCCCTCTATACAAATTCAAACAGTGCGCTCACTGATTAAACCCTGGGCCTCTCCTTGAGCTGTAAGCCCCAAAATCTTTCTTTTTCAAAGCACTTTCTCCTTTAATTTTGAAATATACTGTTGTTTTCAATCTTTCTTTGTTGAACAACTAACCAAACAGCATGGAAGCTCCACAACCGAGTAAGTTGTTATTGCTTTCATTTACCGCTTTCATATACATATAACTGTATTGTGGGGCTGTTTCACTGTAAGTCTTCTTTCATAAACTCATATCAACTGTGTAATAATAGTATATATATTTAGAGTTTCCCCGACAACTACTTCTAGAACTAGGTGACGCCGTTTCGTTTGTTTGTAGAAATAGACAACTAGATCCCCAATAGGATCACCAGATACAGTCTTCTCTCAGGCGGTCCTCATTAGGAATCGTCAAGAAACTCTACTCCCAGAGATGAATGTATTCTCCGTGAATGGTATCTTTGAGTTTCTTTCAAATTCTCGAACTTTCCTGACTTTGATCTATTCTCAGTGAATAGCATTGCCTTGAATTTCTCGGGGTTTGGGGACCCACGGGCTTTTTAAAAGCATCGGCCTTCTCTTGGGCATCGTACAAGGACCCACAGGCTTCCTTAAGCAACCCCGCCTCCTCTTGGGCTTAGTACAAGGACCCTACGGCTTCTTAGAAGTATTCACAGCCTCCTCTTAGGCTTCGTATAATGATCTCTTCCTCCGGGAATGATAGCCTCCTCTTGGGCTTCGTACAAGGACCGATCGACTTCTTAAAAGTTTCCAACCTTCTCTTGGGCTTCGTACAAATTGTCCCAGCGACCTCCTAGAGGTATAGGAACAGAACTTAGTCATCTTCATAGAACAGTCCTTTCATAGAGTCTACTGCTGTTTCTCAAAGCATAGTACAAAAGATAAAACTCTAGACTTGGACAGTCTAACTTCCTTGAGTCTCAAAGACATTCTCAAGTGACCCCTTCGTTAAGTAGAAAGGAAACCCGCAGACTCGGACAATCTTAATACCCTTTGGATTTCCCGCTTCCTTAAAGAACAGGAATAACCTGGATCCTTGAATCAAATCCTTGAGTACAATGTTGCTCATATAAGAACTAATTTTCTCTTTCAAGATCTGTATACTGGACCTGTCACTCAACTGAGACAGACACCATAGCCTCCTCTTGGGCTTTATACAATGATTCTCCCCAGCGGAGTTAACAACGTTTAGCCTCTTTCTCGGGCTTTGTACGAGACACATAAGAGACTCCCTCGTTGAGTCAATCACCCCTTTCGCCTCCATCTCGGGCTTTATACGAGATACAAAAAGGTTCTTATTGAGCCAAACAAATTTTAGCCTCCATCTCGGGCTTTATACGAGATACCAAAAGACTCCATCGTCGAGTCAAAACCTTTTAGCCTCTCTCTCGGGCTTTGTACGAGACACATATTAGCCTCCTCTTAGGCTTTATATAAGAAAACCACTGGTTAATCCAATTAACCTTTTAGCATCAAAGCTGTGCCTCGTTCACAGTACACAAACATCAACAACTCCTTCCCTTTATCTAATCGCTGTAAGCGGAAAGCCTCTGGATCATCTACATCCATGCCACTGTCCCTCTTTTAGCATGAGAAATTCCTAAGGAAAGATAGCATTGCTCAACACTGAGTTAAAGTCTTCTCCTTCAGGTTGGAAATCCCCTATAAAGGAAATTATGGCATTGCCGGATCCGCGTATCCCAGTTAAAGTAATTCTCCTTTATAAAACAGTTGTGACATACAACCCCCTCTTTAGAGATGATAAATTCTCCCTAAAGTCAACACCCTTTTAGCTTCACATCTTGGGCTTTGAATAAGATACAAACTACCATTTCGCTTCACGTCTTGGGCTTTGAACAAGACACCAAAAACACCCATTTCCTCCCATAGAATAGGAGGAACTACGAACGCTCTGATTTCCTTGTTTCGGTAAATGGGAATACGTAGGCATAAGATTGAAAGAAAAATCTTAGCGAGCACACTAAACAAAAAACCCAAATCCCATATCTCCATCAATCAAAAGCAGTAATTCAAAACATCAGTCCTAACATCCTAATCCTTGTTCCCCGCCAGAAACCTTCTGTCTAGATAAAAAGAAAGAAAACCGTATTGGCGAAAATACAAATAGCCAGTACAAAGGCCCCCCACATTGATAGCATCCGTAACCTAACAGACCGTTGTTTAAACTCAGTATGCAAGCAGGGTTAATTGGGGACATCTATTTCCCTTCCTTACTCAGATCACAATAGGATAAAAAATGAATCGACCTGTAGTTTAAAGCCAACCGCAGAGAGCGACCAAAGCTTAAGAACCGCGTCCAAAATCGTTCGCTACAACTTACTGTCACAGACTAGAGGTAAGCATATACTTGGTCATCTCTCAATCTATGCATATTTCCTCGCACAATAATTTGGCCATATGTTCATAATCATGCATAGAATGTTTTCCCTCAATTAATTGCATTGTTTGAATCGTGTATCAAAAATCCTAGCCTTCATGCAGAAATTAGGGTTCTTGAGGATATTTCATGATTTCTTGTTATATGTTTAATTTAAATGAAATTAATGGACATAGACATGATCGTGAGGTTGAGACGAGCATAATGATATGTGGATTGCATGTTATAATCAAGTATTTAGGGAGATTGGATAGAAAATGCAAATCTGAGAATCTCAGAACACGCGCGTGTTCTTCAGCTTGTTCTTGGCGCCTTTTTTTCCAAATTTGAATATTTGAATTTTGTGATTTTATTTAATTGATTCAAAAATTATTTTCTCTCTGAGTTTTAATGATTTTGAGTTGATTCTTTTTTTAATAATTCACAAAAATGTTAAAATATTTTATTTTCCTAAAAAATCCCAAAAATATTATTTATTTCATATAATTGATATTTTTGCAAAGAATTAATATTTTAACTGTTTTTGACATTTAAAATATTTTTTCCACCTTGAATTTGCAACTTTTAATGCCTTCTAATTATTTTGTAGGTCAATACTTAATTTTTGAAGCATTAATCCAAGATCACAATTTGTTTTTCATATGTTAAACAATTTTGATCATTTTAATTGAATTTTTATTCAATTAAATACATTTTTGAAAACAAATTAGGGTTTTTGGATTAATTCAACCCTCATAAATCATATTCAAAACACTTTGGGCCTCTATTAGAGTGTAAGACCCAACCCACTTGTACATAAAACTTTTTGGGCCTCATTCGTTGTATAAGTCCCTCTGTACATTTTCAAATAAACGGCACGATCATCGCCTTTTGAAAAATAACCTTGGGCCTTTATTAGAGTGTAAGACCCAATCCCCTTTTAACCAAAACATTTTGGACCTCACTTATTGTATAAGTCCCTCCGCGTTAAAAGAAAACCTCGGCGCGATCGCCATTTTTAAACGGAAAAATCAATTGGGCCTACCCTCGTGTTATAAGCCCCAATATTTTTCTTTAAACCCTTTTGGGCCTCTTGAAAGAGTGTGAGACCCATCCCTTTGTACAGAAACCTTTTTGGGCCTCAGTCACTTATATAAGTCCCTCTGTACAAATTCAAACAGTGCGCTCACTGATAAAACCCTGGGCCTCTCCTTGAGCTGTAAGCCCCAAATCTTTCTTTTTCAAAGCACTTTCTCCTTTGATTTTGAATATACGGTTGTTTTCAATCTTTCTTTGTTGAACAACCAACCAAACAGCAAGGAAGCTCTACAACCGAGTAAGTGGTTATTGCTTTCATTTATCGCTTTCATATACATATAACTATATTGTGGGGCTGTTTCACTGTAAGTCTTCTTTCATAAACTCATATCAACTATGTAATAATAGTATAGGTATTTCGAGTTTCCCCGGCAACTACGTCTAGAACTAGGTGACGCCGTTTCGTTTATTCGTAGAAATAGACAACTAGATCCCCAATAGGATCATCAGTACAGTCTTCTCTTCGGCTGTCCTCATTAGGAATTGTCAAGAAACTCTACTCCCAGAGATGAATGTATTCTCCGTGAATGGCATCTTTGAGTTTCTTCCAAATTCTCCAACTTTCCTGACTTTGATCTATTCTCGGTGAATAGCATTACCTTGAATTTCTCGGGGTTTGGGGACCCACGGGCTTCTTAAAAGCACCGGCCTCCTCTTGGGTATCGTACAAGGACCCACAGGCTTCTTAAAAGCAACCTAGCCTCCTCTTGGGCTTAGTACAAGGACCCAACGACTTCTTAGAAGTATTCACAGCCTCCTCTTAGGCTTCGTATAATGATCTCTTCCTCCGGGAATGATAGCCTTCTCTTGGACTTAGTACAAGGACCCGTCGGCTTCTTAAAAGTTTCCAGCCTCCTCTTGGGCTTTGTACAAATTGTCCCGACGACCTCCTAGAGGTATAGGAACAGAACTTAATCATCTGCATAGAACAGTCCTTTCCAAGAGTCTACTACTGTTTCTCAAAGCATAGTACAAAAGATGAAACTCTAGACTTGGACAGTCTAACTTCCTTGAGTCTCAAAGACATTCCCAAGTGACCCCTTCGTTAAATAGGAAGGAAACCCGCAGACTTGGACAGTCTCAATACCCTTTGGATTTCCCGTTTCCTTAAAGAAAAGGGAATAACCCTGATCCTTGAATCCAATCCTTGAGTACAATGTTGCTCATATAAGAACTGATTTTCTCTTTAAAATCAGTATACTGGACCTGTCACTTAAGTGAACAGTCACCATAGCTTCCTCTTGGGCTTTGTACAAATGATTCTCCCCAGCGGAGTCAAACAACATTTAGCCTCTCTCTCGGGCTTTGTACGAGACACATAAGAGACTCCATCGTTGAGTCAATCACCTTTTTCGCCTCCATCTCGGGCTTCGTACGAGATACAACAAAACTCTCTTGTTGAGTTAAATAGCCTTCATCTCGGGCTTTATACGAGATACCCAAAAGATTCCCTCGTTGAGTCCAAACCTTTTAGCCTCTCTCTCGGGCTTTGTACGAGACACATATTAGCCTCCTCTTAGGCTTTATATAATAAAACCACTGGTTAATCCAATTAACCTTTTAGCATCAAAGCTGTGCCTCGTTCACAGTACACAAACATCAACAACTTCTTCCCCTTCATCTAATTGTTGTAAGCGGCAAGCCTCTGGATCATCTACATCCATGCCACTGTCCCTCTTTTAGCATGAGAAATTCCTAAGGAAAGATAACATTGCTCTACACTGAGTTAAAGTCTTCTCCTTTAGGTTAAAACCCCCTATAAAGGAAATTATGGCATTACCGGATTCACAAATCCCGGTTAAAGTAATGCTCCTTTATAACCAGTTATCCAACAGTTGTGACAGACAAACCTCTTTAGAGATGACAAATTCTCTCTAAAGACAACACCTTTTCAGCTTCACATCTTGGGCTTTGAACAAGATACAAACCACCTTTCGCTTCACGTCTTGGGCTTTGAACAAGACAGCAAAAACAACCATTTCCTCCCATAGAATAGGAGGAACTACGAACGCTCTGATTTCCCTGTTTCGGTAAACGGGAATACGTAGGCATAAGATTGAAAGAAAAATCTTAGCGAGCACACTAAACAAAAAACCCAAATCCCATATCTCCATCAATCAAAAGCAGTAATTCAAAAACATCAGTCCTAACATCCTAATCCTTGTTCCCTGCCAGAAACCTTCTGTCTAGATAAAAAGAAAGAAAACCGTATTGGCGAAAATACAAATAACCAGTACAAAGGCCCCCCCACATTGATAGCATTCGTAACCTAACAGACCGCTGTTTAAACTCAGTATGCAAAGCAGGGTTAATTGGAGACATCTATTTCCCTTCCTTCATCAGCTTTAATAGGATAAAAAATGAATTGACCTGTAGTAAACTCAACCGCAGAGAGCGACCAGCGCTTAAGAACCGCGTCCAAAATCGCTCGCTACAGTGTGGACAGAAAAACAAGGCGTGTGGGCTTGCTGGCTTTAGGCCCGAGAAATTAAATCAGAAAGCTAGGGGGTGCGTTAGTGTTTGGACATGTGATTAACAAAAAGAGGCGTACGCAGGGTGTGAAAAGAAAATGCAATATAGCCCTAAGGCCCAGTCTGAGTGAAGCCAAAAACCCTACTCTAAAAGAAAGAGCAATCTCAGTAAAGGAACAACACACACAACCACCCCCCTTGTTCTTCACATCCTCTTCTTCGCCACCATAGCCGCCATCACCATCATCTTCATTCTCTCTACAAACAAAACACTCAAACTTCCTCTGCCGATGACCTTCTCTCCACATCGTCATCTAAACCACTTCTCCGTTCAAATCGCAACCGCGTCGTCTTCCCAAAATTGCATCAGCGCAACTCCCTTCACCATCCGATCGGTCTCACAATTCCGTTTAGCCTTCAAATCAACACACAAACCCTCTGTTCTTTCGCCGCCACGAACTTTCTTGCCGGCTCCTCTTCAACAACCGACCATGCTTCAAACCCTCTCTCAGGATACACCGTCAGAAAAACCAACCTCCGTCGCACCGTAATCCAACACCGACGATAGCGGAAAACGCACCTACACGACTCTCACCTCCACGCCGCCGTTCAACGTAACACCATCAATCCTCACTCTCAAACGAGTTCAACACTATCTCACGCGGATAAACATCGTAAAATTGAAAAAGAGACTAGATCTAAGACTCCAACGGCGAAACACAGATCAATGAACGCACATCAATCACAGAAACAATTCAAATGAAGTTCGAAATCGAATTTTGGATAAAGATGACGTACCTACCGGAGAACCGTCCGGTGCGCCTTCAGATCGGCGAAAGAAAAAAAAAAGAAACCAGAGGTAAGGTTGCTCTACTTCACTTCTCCTTCGTTCTAATTCTTCTTCTCTATCTCTGCTTCATACTGTTGCTTTGAATTTGCGAACCGCTGCTTCGAACTGCTTCATTGTCGAGATTTAAAATTCTTCTTCTTCTTTACTCTACTTCTGTTATCGTTGCATTGATGCTACTTTTAAACAAATTTATGAATTCTTCTTGCGGTTTCACTTCGCGTTGTTGCTACGGAATAGGTTATGAATTGTTCTTGATGCAGAGTTGCAGGTTATGAATGATTTGGAATCGATGCAAAAGGTTGTTGAAATTGAAAATGATGAAGATGCAATGACGGAATTGAAGGTAGATTGTGAGGAAGAATGAAGATGATAAGAAGTTGAAGTTGGAGGTGAATGGAAGATGGTGAAGAGTGTAGTTACAGAGTCAAATGGAAGATGAAGTTGAAATGTGGAGAACGAAGAATCCAGAGGAAAATTGGAATTCTTGAAGAATGGCCTTATGGTGATGAAGAACCTCCTCCCAAAATTCTGCTATAGCTCGCTCTTTATATGGTGGATTTGGGAGGGTAGGATTGTAATCACAATGAAATTCTGTTATCAGAAGTTTTGGCTATCACCAGTTTTGTACATGTTGTGAATTCTGCTAACGAAAATTTGTTAGAGGTTTCGCGTTGTGAACTTTCTCGTTTCCCGCTTGCGTCTTTCCGCACGTGTAATACACCTTTTGCTTTTTAATTATCAATCTCTCTTGTAATATTTTTCTGCATTTTTTGCTATGCAACAAGTCCCCTGTGCTATAATCTTTTCTTTTACGATTTTGCATCCTGTTATAATGTGAGACCAACTTTGTAATTTTGTCATGATTTGTACACTATTTTATTCACCTGCTTTGCAACCTCATGTTAAGATCTTTTCCTTGCGTTTGGTAGTAGCAGTGATGCGTGGGATTCACGGTTTTGGAACATGAATGGATTTGCGTGTGGCTATGGATATCCAAATGGTGGTTTATGACAAAATGGATAATGGGAAAAGCAAAGTGGATAACTGGTTTTTTAAAACAACTGAATGGATTAAAAAAGAATGATCATTAAATGGATTTGTGATTTTTGAAAATTAGTCTAAATGGGTTTAATAATTGAACTTGGATCTAAAAATGGATATGGTTTATTTGGAATTTAAAAGTGGACAATTGTATTTTGAATGAGCAAATAAAATTGGTTATAGAAATTGGTAAAAATGGATTGATGGACAATTTGAAATTGAAAAATGATTAAGAATGGTTATTAAGGTAACGCTTGAGTGGATTGAGATGGATAAAATATAAAAAGAGGAAGTGGATATGGATAATCGAAACATGATTAATGGATATTTATAAAATGAATTGAAATGGATTTAAAATGCGGAATGAAAATGGTTTAGAGAATGGGTTTAGAAGTGGATATTTGGATATTAATGGATTTAAAAGTTAGACAAAATGGATATGGATGGATTTGAGAAATTGAAAATGGTTTAGAAAGAAAATGGTTACTTGTGATAGCATGGATAATGGAAAGAAAATTGGTTAAAATGGTTGAAAATGGTCATGATGGATAGAAAATGGATAACCTAAAGAATTCAAAACCAATCACCAACTATTCACAAGCCTCTGATAAAATGGTCACAGCTACCACTGAACAATCTGACCACTCACATGATCCACTGAAGAATCTCAACCGATAAACAGTCCACAAGCTCAACCATGAATAAAAACCTAAATCACCCAGATGTACACTGATGAACTTTGCAGAAGATGACTTGCAGAATCGCCCCGATCAGGGCAAACACTTATAACAAGAAAATCCTTAGATCCCATGTCTCAGAAAACCAATGCAATGATATGATTACGAGTTATGACCTAAAATGAAGATGAACGCAAAGCAAAAGCCAGAAAAAGGTAGGGCAAATTTTGGGGTGCTACAAATCGCACACTCAAAGATACAACAGAGTCGCCACCGAACTTTATTTAGTCCCAAAGGACAGGAAAAATATCGATAAAACCCAAGGGGAAAAGAAACGGGTAAGGGGGTCGGTTATGCGAGAGGAAGGTACCAGCACTTCACACATCCATCGTACTCGACGGGAACTATTCTGCTTGCTTCTAGGCTCGGATGGGTTATCTATCTAAAGGCTAATAGCTAAAGAGGAAAGAAGAAAAAAAAAGAAAGTGCTCGTGGAAGATTGGGGCCCTCGTGCCTACATATCCTCATAGTGCAATTAGGAATTCAGAGCTCCGTTGTTCATGAAACTAGGGAAGAAAAAGGAGAAGAAAGAAGGTAGAAGGTAGATCTCCAAGATCTCGTGATCTTATGCCTACGTATCCTCATAGTTCAATGAGGAATTCAGAGCCTACGTAGTTTGAAAAACAAAGACAGGAAAGGGAAGAAAATGGTGTCAAAACCAAGAGCGAAAATAAAGGGAAAGACCCTACTGGGGAAAATAAGAATGGTGTTACAACCGAGAAAAAAGGGCATGGGAAAAATGGAAACTCCACTAAGGAGAAAACAAAGGAATGGTGTCGAATCCAAGCAAATAAAAGAGCAAAGGAAAATGAATCGAGACAAGGTAAAATCTACTGGTAATTTGGTGTATTAACTGACAGGCAGTGATTAATCGAAGGAATAAGAGATGACGCTGTGGGGAAAGAAAGTGGTTGGTATCAACAGATAGACTGTGATGAACCGAAAAGAGAGTAATGAACCAAGAGAAGGTGTTTGACTTTCTGGAGACTCGGTGTGTTAACTGATAAACAGTGGTTAACCGAAAGAGAAAGGAATTGGTTTTTAACCGACAGACGGTGATTGACCATAAGAATGAGTATTAACCAAGAGGTGATTAACTCATCAAGGAAAGGAGAAAATGGTTTTAACAGACGAACGATGATCAACCAATGGAATGAGTGTAGAACCAAGCAAAGGTTGTGACCCCAATGAATAGGTGTGGAACCAAGTGAAGGTTGTGACCCAAAAGGACGGGTGTGGAACCAAGCGAAGGTTGTGATCCAAGGAGTTTCGATAAAGTGACTGACAAGCAGTACTTGACCGAAGAAAATGGTATTTGAACCAAAAGAAGGTTACTAACCAAAAAGTGCTAGTGTTTGAACCAAAGAAAGGTTGCTAACCACTGGGAATTCGGTATTTAACAGACAAACTGTGATTAACCGAAAAGAACGAGTGATTTAACCAAGAGACGATGATTAACTCAAGAGAAGCTCAGTATGTTAACAGACAGACTGTGGTTAACTGAGGAATGGGTAATTGGTGTTTCAACTGACAGGAAGTGGTTAACCAATGAAAAGGTAGAGAGAACCAGGAAAGGTTGCGAACTCCGTTAGGGATTCGGTGTTTAACAGACAGACTGTGATTAACCGAAGAAAAGGATTGCGACTTCGCTGGGGAAGACGAAAATTGGTTTGAACAGACGGGCTATGATCAACCAGAAAACGGGTGATTAACCAAGAGAAGGCGATAACCCCAGAAAGATTGATCTTGAACCAAGGAAATGGTGATTGATCGAATGAGAGATTGAAAAGGTATGAGTGATCAAGGATCGACTCAGCTGGAGATCGGGAAACACTACAGTCTAGAGATAGAGAAGAATATTCCAGGCACAGGATCATTCGTCCCCTACCCAAAATAATCAAAATGAGTGTAGGAATTCTCCACTCTCATCCCTTCTCTAGCACTCAAAGTATAGTGCAGAAGTTGAAACCGACAGAGTAATAGCGCAATCTTGTATAGTGCTCCAACGCATTATGCAGGCCTCCGACTCAGCAGGGGATCAAGAGAACAAGGCTCTAAGAAAATCCTAAGGAGGAGAAGGAGGGAAGATTAACTAATTGAAACAAGGTTTCAATCAATCAATCAAAGGGAATGAACAAGCCAACAATCTTTCAAGCGAGTCGAAAAATCATTAAAGCAAGCATGTGTAATAATGATTACACAAGATTAAATTTGTTCAATAAAGAACAAATTTGATGCAATCAAGAATAAATTTGCAAGTATTAACAAACAACAATTAACATGCATCACTAATCCTACTCACACAATCAAGAATTGTGCAAAAAATGCTTAACACATGAACAAATTGCAAAATAATCTAAGAAAATTATGCAATTAATCGGACAAAGGTCGTGCCAAGTAGATTCTGCCCTAGAACAATGCCATTAACATGAATACAAGTAGGCATGGGAAGTTATACAAGAAAATAGGCCAAAACATTCCCAAACAACAAGTTTTTAAGCAAAAATGTCAGGTGTAATCGATTAATAGCCTGAGGTTAATCGAATACACAGTGTAGAAAATGAATTTTCTGGCAGAGGAGAGGGTTAATCGATTAACCTCCTAGTGTTAACCGATTAACACTGTAGAAACAACAAAAACATAATTATGAAAAAAAGCACTTTTTGGAATCACTTTCGCTTGCAATTGCAATGGATCAAAGAATAGAAGAAGATGCAAAATTCATGTTAATTCATATCAAATGGAAGCTAGAAGAATCAATCATGCAAAGTAAAAATTCAAGCAACAAAGTATCAACTAAGAGCTACAATGTAAGAAACGCGAAAATGATCGAAAACAGTAAATCGAGCAAGAATCACCAACCTACAAGGCAGAGGATTGCCTTGGTAATTGTTGTAAGTGAAATGTGGTGAGAATAAGCAAAGAAAACTAGAGAATTCCAAGCTTGAGATCGAATCGTAGCGAAACCGATTAAAACGTGATAAATGCTCCAAATGCAATTTCGCCCCAAAACACTTGCGATTTTTGTCGGTGACGCGACCACCTTACCGCATTGGTTGGAATTGGGTGTTACTTTCTGATTTCTTATTTATCCTATGAAGCTGGAAAGGAAAGGGAAGCTATCTAAAACTAATCTTGCACGCAAATGTTTTCTTTAACAGATGCTAAAAGATTGGGGGGTCCGAGGTCAGATTATACAATGGGGAGTTGTCAATTACCCAGCGTATATATGGTTATCCATAGATTGTGTAGTATTTTCTTCTGTTATCTACTTACTAGTGTTTGTCTGTCATAAAGTGGGAAAGTTTCTCCTTTGGGAATGTTTGAGAGAGTATTTTTTGTTGATTTTCGGGTTTTTCATTGTTTTTGGTAAGGTACTGGACCTAAAAGTTTTTGATTTGTGTGCTCGCTAAGATTTTGCAATCTTATGCCTACGTATTTGATAAGTGCAAAATGTAACTATTTTTGTATATAAGTTTTGTTGCACTTATCGATACTTTTTAGTTAATATTGTTTGAATAAACCCCGATTTGTTTATAAATACGTTTACTTTACTTTTTAGTGTATATATTGCGTATAGTGTAAATATCATTGAGTTTAATTGATTTTATCTCATTTTTTGTAGGTATCCAATCAAGGATGTCTTCCCATTTTTGTATAGAGTATTGAATAAGCTTTCCAGCGCGTCAAACCGAGCGAAAAACGGAGTTACGGTTCAAAAGTTATGGCCAAAACAGTGTTGTTTTGTTGCTCTCTACTGTCAGCTGCGCCTTAGCAGCGCCGGGCGAAGCAGTGCCGGGCGGTCAAAGCTGCGTCGGGCGCTCTAAAACAATGCTGAAACTTATAAAATAAGCCGCCTATCGCCGCCGGGCGCCCCAGAATACCGCCGGGCGAAACTGGGCGGACAGAAACACCATTAAAGGTCTAAAAACACAATTTTTAGGGGGGTGGTTTTGGGATTTTTTGCTCCCAACTCCATCAACTTCATTTTTTCATTAGATTAGCTTAGAAAACATCATGGAAGCTTTCATTTGGATGATCCGGGGTGGATTTCTCATCGATCGGCTCTGACAATCCGTGAAGTATTTGGTTCATTTCTGATTTTCTTCATGTCTTTCTTCTTTGTTGGGTTCGTATATTTTTTTACTTTGATCTTATGTACATTTGTCGCCCATGGCGTTGTATGAAATCTGCTTTACAAATCTTTATTGGTGATTGTTCTGTATTTTTGCTTAAATGCCCGGAGTTTGGGTCGTGTTAGAGATAAACTTCATAAACTTTGATTAAGGTTGATTATTTATTAGTTTCTGGATGCTAGAGATTGATTTAGGGCTAACAATCCATATGGGTGTCGAAACTTAATGCCTCCGTGTCTTGATTCGGGTGCGAGAGTGCCGATGAGGGTAGCATGGTTGAGTGTGCTAGAGATGGACATGTGTTGTGAGCGATGCTGGGTGATATTGAGGAGTATTGTAGGTTGAGTATAACTGGTCGGTTAGTTTAAGTTTGTGAGGAGTGAATTATGTGCATGCCGGATAAGTTTCTTCTCTATGAAGAATGAATTCTTTTTATGTTGATATTTACTTTTCTGTTTTCTTGTTTGAAACCATTAAAACTCAAACTCATTAACAATTAAACTGTCGAATGGCAGTTCAATTCCAATCTCTGTGGACACGATAAATTCCCGGAAAAATACTTCCAAAATGTTTGTTGCTTGCCGCTTTACCGCTCCAACAAAATGGCACTGTTGCCAGGGATTGGTTTATTGTTTTTGCATCGTGATAGTTTCGTTGCTTTTGAGTTTGGTAGATACCGCACATATTGTATATTTACACTTGTTTATATTTATACTTGTATATTTTTAAGGTTTGTTCAAGTGTTTGGTTAGGATGCTTTCTTTTGGTTGCGCGGTGAGACATCACCATGGCATGAAGAAAGGAAGTTTCTAGCTAAGCACAGTAAAGGCGTCGAGCTTACGACGTAAAACAAGCATGTTGTATTTTCTTTTGTTGTTGTTATGTTTAATAGATAGTATGGTGTTATTGTCTAAACAAATTTAGATCGGATCAGTTCTTAAATTTCAAATCTTCACTTTTAAATTTGTTTAGATAATTTTTTTTGGTTTTTAGTTTGTTTATTTTAATAGTTTTTGTGTTTGCCTTTGAGCTTGTTTTGAGTAGTTTGAAAAACTTTTGGTGATGTTCCAAGTTTGATCGTTTCAACTTGCGGATGTATGGTAATGATTTTGTTAAGTTTTGTACATGCCAGAGGTATGTATTTATCGCTTTCTATACTTTAGCATATTCGTGATACTTAGGCTTTTTACAAACTTTCATGCAATTCATTTTTTTGTATACTTGTTCTTGTGTGAATCATTTTAGTTCCCAACCTTTTTGTGAGGTGGCTTTCCATTGTTCATATATGCGCGGAGTACCAAATTTCTTGTTCTACTTGGATTTTATTATGTTTAATCTTTTATTTGTGTTGATTATATGAAAGCATGAAAAATATCAAGGCATTTTTGTTTCATTTTGAGCATAACTACCTAGCCAAATAGTCATTCACCTTGTGAGCGTGTGATCATTTGTAACCCCTTTGAGCTTTTTGATCCATGTTTTATTTGAACTTAATGCTTGCCTATGAGTGTTTAGTTCACTTATTTTTGATTGGATTTTGTTTTTTCTTGGACCTCAACTTTGTGTTGTTGTATGATTTTTTGCCTTGCCATAAAAAGTAGGGAGTATTCACATGATGATGTGGTTGAATTCAAGTTGGGGAGAAAATGGTTGTTTACTCATTGGTTGGATTCTATGAGGATTGAAAAAGAAAAGAAAAAAGAGAAAAATATGAGAAAGAACAGAAAAGAAAAAAATGAAAAAGAAAGAAAAAGAAAATCCTTGAGAAAGGAAACAAAAAGAGTTCAAATAATTGTGCTAAATAAGTATTGTGTGTTGTGTAACACTTGGGATTTTGGAAGAAGTTGATTGGAATTTTTTTGTTTGAGTCTTTGTGAGTTGATCAGTCCCTTAGGTTTAGGAAAGTTTTTGTTTCGATTAGCTTTAGGAATTGCCCGTTGTTTGTTTACCCGACCACGCTACAACCTTGAAAGCCCTTGTGATTCTTGCTTTTATGTTTCCAATATTATTTTTTGGATGAATGCATAATTTAGTCTTTTGTTTTCAAGATTGTTGTGTGAGTGTAAAGTACCTTATTTTGTGTTTTTCATCTATCGATGATTGTTTTTGCTATGTGTGATTCACATTTGAACTTGTGTTGTTTTAGGATGTTTGGCATGATTTTTGTATTTTGCATTTGTTTCGTGACTATGTTGTCGTCGTAGTTTAGTGGTAAGTATTTACTTTGTGTGTACCGTTTTTTCATTTGAACCATACATTTGTTTCCGTTTTTCAAAACTTGTTGATTCATGATTCTTTGGTTTTTGCGTTTGTTTCTCGAGCTAGTTGATTCTTGTTTGAGGACAAACAAGTTTAAGTTGGGGAGAGTTTGATAAATTCAAAATTTAAATATTTTTGTATATAAGTTTTGTTGCACTTATCGATACTTTTTGGTTAATATCGTTTGAATAAACCCCGATTTGTTTATAAATACGTTTACTTTACTTTTTAGTGTATATATTGCATATAGTGTAAATATCATTGAGTTTAATTGATTTTATCTCATTTTTTGCAGGTATACAATCAAGGATGTCTTCCCATTGTTGTATAGAGCATTGAATAAGCTTTCTAGCGCTTCAAACCAGGCGAAAAACGGAGTTACGGTTCAAAAGTTATGGCCAAAACAGTGTTGTTTTGTTGCTGTCTACTGTCAGCTGCGCCTTAGCAGCGCCGGGCGGTCAAATCAGTGTCGGACGCTCTAGAACAATGCCGGAACTTACAAAATAAGCCGCCTTTCGCCGCCGGGCGCCCCAGAATACCGCCGGGCGAAACTGAGCGGACAAAAACACCATTAAAGGCCTAAAAACACAATTTTTAGGGGGTGATTTTGGGGTTTTTTTCTCCCAACTCCATCAACTTCATTTTTTCATTAGATTAGCTTAGAAAACATCATGGAAGCTTGCATTTGGATGATCCAGGGTGGATTTCTCATCGATCGACTCTAACAACCTGTGAAGTGTTTGGTTCATTTCTGATTTTCTTCATGTCATTCTTCTTTGTTGGGTTTGTATATGTTTTTAATTTGATCTTACGTACATTTGTTTCCCATGGCGTTGTATGAAATCTGCTTTACAAATTTTTATTGGTGATTGTTCTTGATTTTTGCTTAAATGCCCGGAGTTTGGGTCGTGTTAGAGATAAACTTCACAAACTTCGATTAAGGATGATTATCTGTTAGTTTCTGGATGCTAGAGATAGATTTAGGGCTAACAATCCGTATGGGTGTCGAAACTTAATGCCTCCGTGTCTTGATTCAGGTGCGAGAGTGCTGATGAGGGTAGCATGGTTGAGTGTGCTAGAGATGGACATGTGTTGTGAGCGATGCTGGGTGATATTGAGGAGTATTGTTGGTTGAGTATAACTGGTTAGTAAGTTTAAGTCAGTGAGGAGTGAATTATGTGCATGCCGGATAAGTTTCTTCTCTCTGAAGAATGAATTCTTTTTATGTTGATATTTACTTTTCTGTTTTCTTGTTTGAAACCATTAAAACCCAAACTCATTAATAATTAAACCGTCGAATGGCAGTTCAATTCCAATCTCTGTGGACACGATAAATTCCCGAAAAAATACTTCCAAAATGTTTGTTGCTTGCCACTTTACCGCTCCAACAAAATGGCGTCATTGCCGAGGATTGGTTTATTGTTCTTGCATCGCGATAGTTTCGTTGTTTTTGAGTTTTGTAGATACTGCACATATTGTATATTTCCACTTGTTTATATTTATACTTGTATATTTTTAATGTTTGTTCAAGTGTTTGGTTAGGACGCTTGCTTTTGGTTGCACGGTGAGACATCACCATGGCATGAAGAGAGGAAGTTTCTAGCTAAGCACAGTAAAGGCGCTTACGACATAAAACAAGCATGTTGTATTTTCTTTTGTTGTTGTTATGTTTAATAGATAGTATGGTGCTATTGTCTAAACAAATTTAGATCGGACCAGTTCTTAAATTTCAAATCTTCACTTTTAAATTTGTTTAGACAATTTTTTCCGATTTTTAGTTTTTTTATATTAATAGTTTTTGTGTTTTCCTTTGAGCTTGTTTTAAGTAGCTTGAGGAACTTTTGGTGATGTTCCAAGTTTGATCGTTTCAACTTGCGGATGTATGTTAATGATTTTGTTAAGTTTTATACACGTCTGAGGTATGTATTTATCGCTTTCTATACTTTAGCATATTCATGATACTTAGGCTTCTTACAAACTTTCATGCCATTCATTCTTTTGTATACTTAATCTTGTGTGAATCACTTTAGTTCCCAACCTTTTTGTGAGGTGGCTTTCCATTGTTCATATATGCGCGGAGTACCAACTTTCTTGTTCTACTTGGATTTTATTATGCTTAATCTTTTATTTGTGTTGATTATATGAAAGCATGAAAAGGATCAACACATTTTTCTTTCATTTTGAGCACAACTACCTAGCCAAATAGTCATTCACCTTGTGAGCGTGTGATCATTTGTAACCCATTTGAGCTTTTTGATCCATGTTTTATTTGAACTTAATGCTTGTCTATGAGTGTTTAGTTCACTTTTTATTGGTTGGATTTTGTTTTTTCTTGGACCTCAAATTTGTGTTGTTGTATGAATTTTTTCCTTGCCTTAGAAAGTAGGGAGTATTCACACATGATGATGTGGTTGAATTCAAGTTGGGGAGAAAATGGTTGTTTACTCATTGGTTGGATTCTATGAGGATTGAAAAAGAAAAGAAAAAATAGAAAAATATGAGAAAGAAAAGAAAAGAAAAAAGTGAAAAAGAAAGAAAAAGAAAATCCTTGAGAAAGGAAACAAAAAGAGTTCGAATAATTGTGCTAAATAAGTATTGTGTGTTGTGTAACACTTTGGATTTTGGAAGAAGTTGATTGGAATTTTTGTGTCTGAGTCTTTGTGAGTTGATCACTCCCTTATGTTTAGGCAAGTTTTGGTTTCGATTAGCTTTAGGAATTGCCCCTTGTTTGTTTACCCAACCACGCTACAACCTTGAAAACCCTTGTGATTCTTCCTTTTATGTTTCCAATATGATTTTTGGATGAATGCATAATTTAGTCTTTTGTTTTCAAGATTGTTGTGTGAGTGTAAAGTACCTTATTTTGTGTTTTTCATCTACCGATGATTGTTTTTACTAGGTGTGATTCACATTTGAACTTGTGTTGTTTTAGGATGTTTGGCATGATTTTTGTATTTTGCATTTGTTTCGTGACTATGTTGTCGTCTTAGTTTAGTGGTAAGTATTTACTTTGTGTGTACCATTTTTTCATTTGAACCATACATTTGTTTCCGTTTTTCAAAACTTGTTGATTCGTGATTCTTTGGTTTTTGCGTTTGTTTCTCGAGCTAGTTGATTCTTGTTTGAGGACAAACAAGTTTAAGTTGGGGAGAGTTTGATAAATGCAAAATGAAATTGTTTTTGTATATAAGTTTTGTTGCACTTATCGATACTTTTTGGTTAATATCGTTTGAATAAACCCCGTTTTGTTTATAAATACGTTTACTTTACTTTTTAGTGTATATATTGCATATAGTGTAAATATCATTGAGTTTAATTGATTTTATCTCACTTTTTTGCAGGTATCCAATCAAGGATGTCTTCCCTTTGTTGTATAGAGCATTGAATAATCTTTCCAGCGCTTCAAATCGGGCGAAAAATGGAAATACGGTTCAAAAGTTACGGCAAAAACAGTGTTGTTTTGTTGCTGTCTACTGTCAGCTGCACCTTAGCAGCGCCGGGCGCTCCAGAACAATGCTGGAACTTACAAAATAAACCACCTTTCGCCGCCGGGCGCCCCAGAATACCGTCGGACGAAACTGGGCGGACAGAAACACCATTAAAGGTCTAAACACACAATTTTTAGGGGGTGGTTTTGGGGTTTTTTGCTCCCAACCCCATCAACTTCATTTTTTCATTAGATTAGCTTAGAAAACATCATGGAAGCTTGCATTTGGATGATCCGGGGTGGATTTCTCATCGATCGGCTCTGACAACCCGTGAAGTGTTTGGTTCATTTCTGATTTTCTTCATGTCTTTCTTCTTTGTTGGGTTTGTATATGTTTTTACTTTGATCTTATGCACATTTGTCGCCCATGGCGTTGTATGAAATCTTCTTTACAAATCTTTATTGGTGATTATTATTGATTTTTTCTTAAATGCCCGGAGTTTGGGTCGTATTAGAGATAAACTTCACAAACTTCGATTAAGGATGATTATCTGTTAGTTTCTGGATGCTAGAGATAGATTTAGGGCTAACAATCTGTATGGGTGTCGAAAATTAATGCCTCCGTGTCTTGATTCGTGTGCGAGAGTGCCGATGAGGGTAGCATGGTTGAGTGTGCCAGAGATGGACATGTGTTGTGAGTGATGCTGGGTGATATTGAGGAGTATTGTAGGTTGAGTATAACTGGTCGGTAAGTTTAAGTTTGTGAGGAGTGAATTATGTGCATGCCGGATAAGTTTCTTCTCTCTGAAGAATGAATTCTTTTTATGTTGATATTTACTTTTCTGTTTTCTTGTTTTAAACCATTAAAACCCAAACTCATTAACAATTAAACCGTCGAATGGCAGTTCAATTCCAATCTCTGTGGACACGATAAATTCCCACAAAAATACTTCCAAAATGTTTGTTGCTTGCGACTTTACCGCTCCAACAGTATTCTCGTTAAAGAAAATAGGGAAATAAGAGCAATCGTAGTTCCTCCTATTCTATGGGAGGAAAGAGATGTTTGGTGTCTTGTTCAAAGCCCAAGATTGAAGCTAAATGTATTTTTGTCTTGATCAAAGCCCAAGATTGAAGCTAGATGGTTTGATTGAGAGAGAATTTGTCATCTCTAAAGGGAGATATCTCATCTGTTTATCATAGTTGTTGGGTAACTGATTATAAAAGAGAATTACTTTAACTGAAATATATATAGTCCAGCAATGCCATAATTTCCTTTATAAGGGATTTGTCCTAAAGGAAGAAACTTTAATTTAGTGTAGAGCAATGCCATTTTTCCTTAGGAGTCTTTCATGCTAAGAGAGGGACATTGGCTTAGATGTAAATAATCCAGAGGCTTGCCACTTACAGCAATTAGATGAAAGAAGAGATTTACCAGGATAAAGAGGGACTACAACTTGGATTTTTTAATCAACAAGTGTGCCACTTACAACAGTTATCTGGGATTAGGGGTTTGTTTGATTGTCTGTTTTGATGTGTGATTGTACAGAGAAATGCCTTCCTGCAGAGAAATTTTGATTTCCTCTGAGGGGTGTTGATTTTATGTGTGCCTTGATCAAAGCCCAAGGTTGAAGCTAAAAGGTTGACTCTACTAGGGAGATTTATATCTGTCTTGTACAAAGCCCAAGATTGAGGCTGAAAAGTGATTGACTCTGCTTAGGGAGATCATTATACAAAGCCTAAGAGGAGTCTAGAAGGAATTGACTCTTCCGGGGAATATTTTGTCTGTCTTGTACAAAGCCCAAGATTGAGGCTGAAAGGGATTGACTCTACTGGTGAGAGGTTTTATCTGTCTTGTACAAAACCCAAGATTGAGGGTAAAAAGAGATTTTGACTGACTCAGCTGGGAATATTTTATCTGTCTTGTACAAAGCCCAAGATTGAGGCTAAAACTGCTGAGGGATGATCATTATACAAAGCCTAAGAGGAGGCTGGTTGGGGAATTTCTTATATGAACCCTAAGAGGAGGCTAACTTTTGCTGAGGATTAGTGAAATCCAGAGACAGGTCCAAATTGGGGAATCAACTCTTGCCGAGGAGTTGAAATATCAGAGACCATGAGGTTCTAAATGAGGGTTTATAGGTTGTAATTTGACCCTAGCTGGGGAAATTTAAAGTGAGAGTTTAAAGATTGAGTTTTGAAACCTGTGGAGGTTTTAACTCTGTTGAAAATTGATGAAATGATCAGGGTTTTTCCTGTTCCTTCAGGTAACTTGAGGGTTTCTTTGAGATCCAAGAGTTGATGAGACTGTCCAAGTCAACTTGTATGAAAAAGTTATCTCTTAGTTGGAGGATAATCTTTGTATGATGCCCAAGAGGAGGCTGATGTTTTTAGGGATGAGAATCAACCCTAAATTGGTATGATGTTTTGACTCTTTGGAGGATTGACCTAGCAAAAGATGACTAAGTTCTGTCCTATACCTGTAAGAGGACTTTGGGTCCTTGTACTAAGCCCAAGAGGAGGCTGAGAACTTTTAAGAAGCCTGAGGGTCCTTGTACAAAGCCCAAGAGGATGCTGGGGATTCTTTTAGGAAACCTGTGGGTCCAAACCTGAGAAAAGTTCAAGAAAGGTTTCACCGGGAATAATCCTTTCTTTAGTGAACAGTTCTAGGGTTTGAAGAAATTCAAGAGAGGTTTCACCGGGAATTAATCCTCTCTGGGGGAATGAATTTCTTGTACAAATTTCTAGTAGTGACAGTCTTGAGAAAAGTTTCACCGGGAATAATGCCTTTCTCTATTCCATATTGTATAAGCCCAATAGGAGGTAAGACTGTATCTGGAATTTCCTATGGGGAACTAGTTTTGACTGTGTTGAAAGAGTGACCACTGGTTTGATCTAATCCTAGACCTAATTGCCGGGGAAAACTCTAAGCAAGTATATACCAGCATATATATACAGATGAAATATATAAACAAGTATGTAAAAGAAGCTGGTAGAACTTACAAATGAGCAAGCTTCCAGTATTGTAAATACAGCTGTATGGTTAGTTATTCAAGAAATTGAATAAAGTTTTGATAAAAACTATAAATTTGAATCTAAATCAAAAGGAAAGTTGTTTTAAAAGGAATTTTGGGGCTTATACTCAAGGAGAGGCCCAGATGAATTCTTTTGAAAAGGCGACGATTGCGTCGTAGTTTTGAAAATCACAGAGGGACTTATACAATGACTGAGGCCCAAATTATTGTATTTACAAAAGATGTTGGGTCTTACACTCTATTAGAGGCCCAAGGTTTATTTTTATATAAGAGATGAGGCTTACAACTCAAAGAGAGACCCAGATGAAAAACAACGATCGCACCGTTATTTTGAAAACTGTACTGGAACTTATACAATGAATGAGTCCCAAATTATTTATGTACAAAGGAGGTTGGGTCTTACACTCTATTAGAGGCCCAAAAATGTTTTAAAAAAAGAAGAAAAATGGGACTTACAACACAAGAGGAGGCCCAGTTTAAAATTGTTTGAAAACGGCGATCGCGCCGAGATTATTTTAAACGTATTGGGACTTATACAATGACTGAAAAAGGATGGGTCTTACACTCTATTAGAGGCCCAAAGTGTCTTTGAAAAGAAGTTTGATCAAGTGGAAACCCTAATTTCTTTTACAAATATAATTTTCAAAGAAAAATAGGTAATAAATGATATAAAATACCAAATATATTGAAAAATAAATTGTAAATTTGAACAATGTTTTTAAAAATCATGTTTAATCACATGAAGGTTTGAAATTCAATTGGTTTTGAAAAATCAAGGCGAAAATCTCATTTTGAAAATGTTTAAAAACAAATAAAATTAAATTAAATGCAAAAATTCAAACTATATTAAATAAATAATATAAATTCAATTTTTTTGTGGAATAAAATATTTCAACATTTTTGTGGATTTTCATAAAAAGAACCAATAAAAAATAATTAAAATTGAGAGAGAAATTAGTTTCGGAATTAATTAATAAAAACCATAAAAAATGTGAAAAATAGCAAAATATGAGAGAAAATGGTAAAATGGTCTGGGTGGGTGTTGAACCCATGACCTCTCAACCAAACACACATGCGCGCTACCACTGAGGTGGTGATACATCCGTGTATCAAAACCACCCCATGTGCATATAAGGGTGACAATGTTTTAGGCCTGGCCAAGGCGCCTTGGCCTGGCCCTTGCCCAAGGCTGGCCTTATTTTAGGCCTCTTGCATAAAGGCCATAACTTCTTCATTTCTCCATGGATTTGGACAAAATTTAGATGGATCATACCTAGAATTTCATGAGTGCTCCAATGGTGCTCTTGGAATTTTCTAAAGATGCTTCTATTTTAAAACCCGATAGTGATTTCAAAATAGCCCAAAATTTGCAAGTTCTATGCTATCTTATCATAAAAGTAATAATAACATGGTAAATTGGTTCAAACATAACACATATGATATGTATGAGATGTCCATGATCAATGGACCTCAAAGCAATGCATATTTTTAAGAGTTCAAGTTGTGATACACTTACCTCTTGAAGCTCCTTGTGCTAACTGTCAAGATCCTTGTGCCAGAAGTGATCCAATGCTTTAGACACTCTTGATTGATCCCTTAGAAGCTTTTAGGATGATCCAAACCAGCTGGAAACCTCTGGAACAAGAGTTGGCCCTTTATTGCAAAAGTGGCAAAAGTGACAAAAATGGTAACTCACTCAAATGGTGTTATAGTTGAGGGAAACCAGTTGGGACAGTTTGAGGATGATATTTGGAGTGTATTTGAAGCTTTGTTTGGTTTTGAAAGTGACTGAATCAAGACATTGCTTGTAAAATGCAGAGAAGTCAAAATTTGAGGTTTTGGAGGTTGACTTTCTGATTTTGTTGTTGTGCAATGTGGATGAAGGTTTGAACACCTCCAATGGATGATTTTTGATGTGTTAGGATGGTTATTTGAGTGGTTTTTTCTCTGGTTTCAAGAATTCCGAAATTGCTTCATAATGACTTGAAAATGAAGTAAGAGAGGGAGAGTGGGAAAACAAGGTTTTGATATTGTTTTGGTGTGGTTTGAAACATCAGAAATGGCCTCTATTTATAGTAGAGGAGTTTTGTTTTATAAGGAATAGTGAATGGCAACTGGTTCACTCTATTATTTAATGGATATTCCCATGTATCACTTCCTTAAATGCCAAGGTACCAAGTCTTCACTTGGCCATTGACAAGAGCTGGTCTTGGTGACTCTAGGTCTTTTGATTTTTGCAACAACCTTGACTTATTTGGACTGATAAGGCTTGGTTCATGACAGCTCAATGCACCACATCAATGCCAAATGACAAACTTGGAGTTTTTGGATTTGGAACTTTGAATGATCACATGCCAAAGGGATTGGATTTTTGACTCAATGGTCCAATTTTGAAAATATCAAGTGAGTCATCAAGATTCCCTCTTATATTGGAAGAGGACAAAGCTTGCAAGATGACAGAATTTGAAATGGAAATCGTGTGGCACAAGAAATGCACCAAATCTGCCTTAAAAACCAGTTTGAGCAAGGCATGTTGTGAGATTCATAACTCCTTGATCAAGTTGAATTAATGGGAGTTCTTGAACTCTTTGGAAAGCTCTCATGACACACTTTAACTTTGATGTCCAAGATTGGTCTTGGTTCAACTTAGATCTAGGTGAAAAATGGCCTCAAAGTTTGGAAAAAGTTAAACCAATTCTGACTTGTTGAAAATTTCACAAAGTGTTGGAAAAAGTGGTCATTTTCACTTTTTGTGATTTTGATCAATCCATAACTCAAAATCCATGAGGATTTGGAATGAGTTGTAGTTGAAATATTTGAAGTATTTCATGTGAAATTTCATTTGAGATTTGGATGGGAGAAAAAGGCCTTGTGGTTTAGGAGTTATGACCTTGCAAAGTTGGTACCAAATCACTTTTGTCCCATAACTTTAGAAAAAATTTAGTTTCTTATGGTTGCCCCTTTTGCAAGAAACCTTACTTTTCTTGACTTTTCTTGATGAATGATGATTAAAACCATAAATTAACATTGTTTTTTACTTAGGGGAACCATATTTGTGAAAAATTCCAAAAAGTCAAACTTGATTTTAGGCACAGTTGACTTTTTGTCAGATGAATTCCAAACTGTGTGATCCTTTATGAAATCAAGTCCTTGACCTAATTAAAACCTAGTGGATGGATTCCATAGGTGTTTTAGGGTGTCTTGCACCATGTCCCAAGGTTTGGGAATATGTCTTGGTCAAAAGTCAAAGGCACAGTTGACTTTTTCTTCAAAACCCTTATTGTGGCCCAGATGAAAATGAAACTTGTGAACCAAGCTTCTTGGATCAATCCATTGTTTTAAATGGATCAATGTGGTGTATTTGAGGCCCTCAAATCATGTCTTGAGGTCTTGGCTCATGCCTTTCCTCAAAAGTCAACTTAGGGGTGAATTAGGTCAAGAAACCCTAATTCTTGATTTTTGATGAATGCTTACCCTGAGGTTGTTTTGACTTGATGATTGGGTCCATGAGGTCCCTTTGAGCATCTTGGGTTATGCCTTGAAGTATTGGCTCATGCCCAGATGAAAATTTTCATCTAGAGGCATTGGTCGACCAAAACCCTAATTTGGTGACACTGGCAATCTTGAGGCTTGATCCACCTAGAATGTTGCACTCTTGTGCTTGATCCTTGATGTGAGAGACCTCTTGGTCCATTATAGGTGTTTGAGGGGCTAGACAAGTTAAAGATCATGTCAATTTTTGATTGATCCTTTGTCTAAGTGCTCTGGGAGGGCTTAAAACCCTAATTCTTGATTGTAGTGAATGCTCAATAATCCTTGAGTAGATTGATGAGGCGTGATGGTACATCCATATTGTGGTGATGATTCTCACAATGATGGGAAATCTTGGTGGTCAAAATTTGGGGTATGACAGATACCCCTATTTAATCTTCTTGGACCCGAAGGTGTGAATCGCGAAGGTATTCGGACATTCAGGGTGCATGAGGATTAAATATCGGAATACTCAAAATTTTGATGGTGGTTATGAAAGGCAGTTTGCTCATCCATCTTCTTTTGCTAAGCAGTGTTTCTTAAAAAAAGGTAAAACTTCCCCTCGATCCTGGTCTTCAGCCACGAAACTGGTCTTAGTTTCTTTTGAAATAAACCTCCCCTCGATCCTGGTCTTCTGCCAAGGAACTGGTCTTAGTTTCTTTTGAAATAAACCTCCCCTCGATCCTGGTTTTCAGCCACGGAACTGGTCTTAGTTTCTTCTTGTCGAGTTTCTTTCTTGACAAGGAACGCTATTTGTAGCGGTCTTCATCAAACTTCTCGCTGAGCTACACTGGGGAGACACCATTTGATGGAAAAATTTGATGTCAGACTTGCTGGGGAAACCCATTTGTCGAGTTGCAGAGGTGTACAAACTTCCCTGTTGGAGATGCCATTTGTTGACTCTACTGGGGAAAACGAGTCTCTTGAAAGACCTTTTTCTGCTTGGGGATATTACATAATACTTTTCTTCGAGATCTTTTTTGGAGAAATGCCATGTGATGCGATCCAATTTTGAGGTGCTGATGACTTCATTAACATCGACTTTCTTGGGAGAAAAACCGATGTATTGCCAAGAGTCTTTGGTTAAGAAGCTTTCTCTGGGGATTTTCCTTAATCCAGGAAAGCGAGAAATATCATCTTCAATGGTGAAGAGTGATGTTCTAAAGGTGTCTGTCGAATGTCTTCTTGCCTTTCAGAGGTTCAAGTTATCAAAATGGTCGAGGACAGTTTCTACTCCATAAATAAACTGGGGAGAAATTGCTCAGACGATACATTTCTTGACGAGGAAAGAACTGAAAACCCTATTGGCGGGAGGAAGTTATCACTTGGAGATGAATATGACCAGAGTGATAGTAATGCAATATGAATATGAATCAATAATGCATGATGTATGTATGTTTATGCTGACAAAATTGACGCGACATACAGACTAGCGGATGAACACGACTGGATACTCGGCCACTACGGGGGATGAAAAGTACCATTGGTTCAAGATAGCAATCTTGCCTTGCTTAGGAGAGGTAATCCCTGTGGGGGGAGAAAGAATCGTCAATTGGTCTTAAGAGGTAAGAACTCTGTCGGGAATATCAGACGGGATATTATATCTGAAACGGTCGATCCTTCATTCAAGTGTACTGGTTTAGAAGGAGTACTTTGATTATACACTTTGAGGTTTAATCACTTTCGGAGAAGCTATCAATGTTCTTTTTTATGTTCAAAGTCAAAAGAAATTGCCATCTTTATTTTAAAAGCAGAAGAAAATTTTGACAAGTAAATTCATTTTTTTTCAAGAATCTTTGATCTTGATTTTTAAAATGTCATTCTGTAAAGCAAAAATAAATGAGAGTTGCAAACAAAAGAATTAAGGCTTAAATTTTATTGATACGATGGAAATCAGCCAAGTGCGTGATCCCATAGAGCATTACAAAGTTTAGAAAATGATAATTTTAAGGGAAAGGGCTACATTGAAACATAACGACCGCTATCCTTCTACCAACTTTGAATTCTGGACATTCTGGGCTTCTGTCGAATGTGACCTTGACTGAAGTTTTCCTGATGGATGGCATTACTGCTGAGGAGTCAAATTAATCAGACGTAGTTACTTGCCATGAATCCCTAACTTTTGTCTGGATTGTTTTTGAGTTTTTCAATCCATCGGGATGATTTTTTTTCTTATGTCTCTAATTTTTGCCTGGATCGCCCTTTCGGGTTTTCAATCCATCGAGACATTTTTTTCATATTTAGGCGAAGCATTTCTTGACTACATCAACATTCGTGGGGTAGGTAAACTCCTCTCCATCCATGTTTGCGAGTCTCAAGGCACCGCCTGAGAAGGATTTCTTGACCACATATGGGCCGTCATAATTCGGAGTCCATTTTCCCCGGGAATCTGTGAGGAATGGTTGTATCTTTTTGAGCACAAGGTCTCCTTTTCTGAAGACACGGGGTCAGACCTTTTTGTCGAACGCCTTCTTCATTCTTTGCTGATACAACTGACCATGGTACAAGGGTGTCATTCTCTTTTCTTCGATTAGGTTCAGTTCATCGTGTCGACTTTGACACCATTCAGCCTCTGTTAACTTAGCTTCCATCAATACCCTGATTGATGGTATCTCTACTTCTATGGGAAGCACTGCTTCCATGCCATATACTAGAGAGAAAGCGGTTGCCCCTGTTGAAGTGCGGATAGATGTACGATAACCATGAAGAGCAAAGGGCAACATTTCATGCCAGTCTTTGTAGGTTACAACCATCTTTTGAATAATCTTCTTGATGTTCTTGTTAGCCGCTTCTACCATTCCGTTCATCTTAGGTCGGTAGGGAGATGCGTTATGGTGTTCGATCTTGAACTCAACACACAACTCTTTCATCATCTTGTTGTTCAAGTTAGATCCATTATCAGTAATGATCTGGCTTGGAACACCATAACAGCAGATGAGATTGTTTTTGATGAATCGGACCACCACTTGTCTGGTCACATTGGCATATGACGCTGCTTCGACCCACTTGGTGAAGTTGTCAATGGCTACCAGGATGAACCAATGTTTGTTCGAAGCCCTGGGTTCGATCATGCCAATCATGTCGATTCCCCATATAGAAAAAGGCCATGGGGAAGAAATAACTTTGAGATGCGTTGGAGGTACATGGATTTTGTCAGCATATATTTGACACTTGTGACATTTCCTCATGTACTTGTAGCAATCGGATTCCATTGTCAGCCAATAATATCTTGCTATAAGGATTTTTCTTGCCATTGTGTGTCCATTGGCATGAGTGCCAAAGGATCTTTCGTGAATCTCTTTCATTAACATGTTTGCTTCTTTTCTGTCTACGCATCTGAGCAAAATCATGTCAAAGTTTATTTTGTAAAGTGTTTCATCGTTCAGGAAGAAGTTGCCAGCCAGTCTTCTGAGAGTCTTCCTGTCTTTTCTCGATGCCCCAGGTGGGTACTCTTGTCTTTGAAGGAAGCACTTGATATCATGATACCAGGGTTTGTCATCTATGACTGCTTTAATTGTGAAGATGTAAGCGGGCCTTTCAAGGCGCATTATGTTAATCTTAGGTATGTCGTTCCATTGACCTATACTAATCATGGAGGAGAGAGTGACCAGTGCGTCAGCCATGTGATTTTCTTCACGAGGGATGTGATGAAACTCGATTCTGTTGAAGAATGGTAATAACCTTCTCGCGTAATCTTTCTAAGGAATCAATCTTGATTGGTATGTATTCCACTCTCCTTTAATCTGATTGATAAATAGGGTTGAGTCTCTATACACATCCAAGTTCTTAATCCTCAAGTCAATAACTACTTCGAGACCCATGATACAAGCTTCGTATTCGGCCTCGTTGGTTGTGCATTTGAATGTTAATCTGGAAGTGAAAGGAATATGGGTACCCTGAGGTGTTATGATGATTCCCCAATTTCGTTTCCATAAGTGTTGACGGCCCCGTCAAATATTAATCCCCATTGGGATCCTGGTTCTGGCCCTTCACTAGGTAGTGGTTCATCGTAACCTTTCATTTTTAAGTACATGACATCTTCGTCTAGAAAGTCAAATCCGACTGATTCCTGATCGTCAATCGGTTGATGAGCTAAATGATCGACTAAAATACCCCTTTTGACGTCTTTCTGAGCATGATACTCGATGTCATATTCTGATAACAACATCTGCCAACTAGCAATCCTCCCCATGAGAGCAGGCTTTTCAAAGACATACTTGATTGGATCCATTTCGGAGATTAACCAAGTAGTGTGACAAATCATGTACTGGCGAAGACGTTTGGCTGCCCATGCCAGAGCGCAACAAGTTTTCTCGAGCATGGTGTACCGAGTTTCACAGTCGGTAAAATTCTTGCTTAAATAATAGATGGCAAACTCTTTTCTTTTGGTTTCTTCTTGTTGGCCAAGTACACAACCCATAGAGTCTTCCAAGACTGTTAGGTAGATGATCAGTGGTCTTTCTTCCACTGGAGGTGACAGAATAGGCGGATTCAATAGATACTCTTTGATACTGTTGAAAGCTTTTTGACAATCTTTTGTCCATACACAACTTTGATTCTTTCTGAGTAGTTTGAAGATTGGCGCGCATGTCGCGGTCATGAGGGATATGAACCTTGAGATGTAATTCAGACGTCCCAAAAATCCTCTGACCTGTTTTTCAGTCTTTGGTGGAGGCATTTCTTGAATGGCCTTGTACTTGTCAAGATCAACCTCAATTCCTTTCTGGCTGACGATGAATCCTAAATGTTTTCCCGAGCGGGCATCGAACGTGCATTTGTTGGGATTCAAGCGGAGTTTATATTTCCTTGCATTTGTTGGAACGTGCATCGAGCGTCATTGACATACACTTCAATTTCTTTATGCATCATGTCGTGAAACAGAGTTGTCATGGCCCTTTGATAGGTTGCCCCGGCGTTCTTCAAACCGAACGACATTACCTTGTAACAAAACGTGCCCCATGGGGTGATGAATGAAGTTTTCTCCATATCTTCCGGCCCTATTTTGATTTGATTATAGCTCGAGAATCCATCCATGAAGGAGAAGACTTTGAACTTTGTTGTACTGTCTACCAGCATGTCAATGTGTGGCAGGGGGAAGTCATCCTTTGGACTTGCTTTGTTCAGATCCTTGTAGTCTACACACATTCTGACTTTTTTGTCCTTTTTCAGAACTGGTACTATGTTGGCTAGCCATTGAGGATATTCTGAGGTGGCAAGGAAACCTACGTCGATCTATTTCTGCACTTCCTCCTTAATCTTGATAGCCATATCTGGATGAGTCCGTCTCAGTCTCTGTTTCACCGGAGGACATTCTGCTTTTAGTGGTAAATGATGTTCCACGATGCTGGTATCCAACCCTGGTATGTCCTGATAGGACCAAGCAAATACATCTGGAAACTCTTTGAGAAGTTTTATCAAGTCCTTTCTGACAGTTGGACTGAGCAGTGCTCCAATCTTAACTTCTTTCTTTTCTTCCCCTGAACCCAAATTGACCGTTTCCAACGGCTCTTTGTGAGGCTCGATAGGCCCTTCCTCTTGTCTGAGTAGTCGGGAAATCTCTTCTGGAATTTTTGCGTCCTATTCTTCTTCAGCTTCAAATACCGGGAATTCAAAGTTGGGAGAAAGCATTGGATCGTACGTTTCAATGGGGTTTAAAACAAGTAATCTGCATGACGTGATGATTTGTTTTTTAGCAAAGACAAAGAGAAATGCAGGAGTGTGTGTAGTGTATTTTTTGAAAAATGCTTGTTTTTATTTTGGGTTCTTTTAGGATTACCATTTTCTGAAAAAAAATTGAGAAGTGAAAACAGCAATAAATTCCGGAATGACAGAATGACGTTATTTATTTATGATTTGTCGATTCTTGAAATACAACCCTATAAAACAAAACTCTGTCGCTTTGGGCGAAGCGAAGAGGGACATTTACAGAAAAGTGAGCCCTATAAAAACATTTAGTTCACCTGGGCAGGGTGAAAGGTTAAAACAAAGATGGTAATTACTTAGACTTATGGACGACTTTCGGGACATCGACAACAACCCATTGGCGACAAACTCCTATGTGAATCACAAAGTTTGATACCTTCTTTCTTGGTTTGTCTTCAGAAATGACGCTGATTTCTGGCGGAGTAGGATCGTTGAAGTCTTCCTCCCAAGCAGAATTGTAATAAACGAACTTTTCTGTTGTATCTTCCCTAGTGTTTTCACTCTCAAGAGGATCTCCCCATCCAGTTGGCTGGATGTCCTCGTATCTGATGCGAGAGCTTTTAGGAGCGGTGTATTTGACTAAGAAGTCGTACTTGCCACTCGGTTGTCCTAAAGTGTCCCATACTTCTGTGGGGATAGAGGAGTCATTTTCCTCGATGACGTTGACCTTAGGAAAAACATAGTTGATGAACTATTGTCCTGCAATCTTAGCAGATTCATCATTGTGTTGGATATTTTCTGAATGTCCTGAGTAATGATCCTATGGCTCGGTGGGGAAGTGGGTATTCTTTTCAATATTACTCAGCTGATAGGCATTGTTTAGCTGACTCTTTTTCCCCAAGCCTTCCGTGTACGACGTCCAGATAGGCAAGTCATCCAGGGGATCATAATAATCTTGATCGAAGTTGTCTTTCATTAGATCATCTTCTAATGAGTTAGGTGGGGCACGACATCCTTCAGGATCGCACTCTCCATAGATCATCCGGACGTTTGACATTAGTATATATCTTGGGCTCTGCTTTGGAAAACAGAATGGCATGTGCGCTTCTTCCTGAGACATATAACCGTTATCATTGAGATAAGATTTCCATTCTTCATCCGTATCGGAGGAGTCACTCTTATTAATGGTGTGTACCTCTTGAGACACTGGGTGGAGAAAGCCTCCACTGTGGAAGAAGTCCTGAATGGGATGAAAATTTTCATCTTTCTTAGCAGCCTGGGCACAGGTTGAAGAGAAACCAAGACCTTTCTTTGTCTTGTTATCAGTAGGAGTTACAAGCTATCCCCACCCTTTTGCGTCATTACTCTTGATTACTTCGAGAGGATCTTTGTATGAGGAAATCGACGTCCCTCTTTCTGGTTGATTCTTATTTCTCATAGAGAGTGCTTGGAACTGAGTTCCAACAACTTCCTCTGGTTCTACATAGGAAAATAATGATAAGTTGCTCACGAGGCTTGCTCTCTGCAGACTGTGCCTAGCTTGTCGTTCTTGATGAACTTCAGCTTTTGGTGAAGTGTCGAAGTGACTTCCCCAGCTTCGTGTATCCAAGGTTTTCCTAATAGACAATTGTATGCTTCCCGGATGTCCCTGACCTGGAAAGTGACTTGGAAAGTGTGAGGACCGATGGTTATGGGAAGATCGACTTCACCGATAACTGTCTTTCTAGATCCGTCAAAGGCTTTGACGATGATCTCACTGCCTCTCATCGGAGCTCCTTGAAATGATAATCGTACCAGAGTTGATTTTGGCATAACATTCAAAGATGATCCCGTGTCTACCAGTACGTTGGTTAAAGCATCATTTTGGCAGTTAACTGTAATGTTAAGCGCCATATTGTGATTCTTGCCTTCTTCGGGCAGTTCTTCATCACTGAATCCTAAGTTGTTGCAAGAAGTGATGTTGGAAATAATGCTGTCAAATTGTCCTACCGTCACATCTTGTTCTACAAAAGTTTGCTCCAAGACTTTCTGCAGAGCTTCCCTGTGAGCTTCTGAACTAAGCAGGAGAGATAACACAGAGATTTGAGACGGAGTTTGCAACAATTGGTCCACAATGTTGTACTCGCTTTTCTGGATGAGCTTCAGCATCTCATCGTTGTTCTTTACAAGTTCTGGATTACTGGATTTCCCGACTTGTTGATTTGGAATGTCTGTTTGAGGTTTCTTTTCTTTGGCAGGTTCTCCAACTCCCCTGTTAAAGATCCGGCCGCTCCGGGTAACTCGACTGATGTCGGCAATGTTCACGACGGAGGGTAATGGAGTTTCCTTTCCATTTTCAAAGGTAGTTGCACCGTACTTGTAAGGGATTGCCTTTTCTGATTTGTACGGTATTGGACCTGGCAAGTAGATAACCACAGGAGCTTTTTGATTTCTCTGATCGTTATAGGCAACCTTAATCAGTTCCTGGTTGGGAACCTTTCTACCATCAAGAGGGATTATTTATTCATTGAGTAGGGGGATTATGGCGCAGACATCCTTGCTTTTCCCCTGATCGGAGATTACGACAATGTTTTCACTTTGATTAGGGAGATAGTCTTGTATTACGTTGATCGACCCTGAACTTGAACATGGTCGAATCTCTTTCTAGTCCAACTGATTTTGAAGAGCCGCTCGTACGAGGTAGCATCCTTGGTTGTTCTCCGAGCATACTCTACAACGCTCATAATTATGTGGTGGTACCCTACCATGCCTGCTTTGTATGCAGTGCATCTTTACTATATCTGTTTCCATTTAGCGGACATCACGAATTTGATGTCTACCAGGATTCCCGTCAGTCATGCTAAAATGTTGTGTAGCTTCATCGAGGTAGATTAGAAGCCACCAGTGGTCCAACAAATGTTGAAGTGTTCTTTGTACAAGTGCACACCCTTGGTTGTCTTCACAACATTCTTCACAATCTTGATAATCATGTGAAGCCAGAAAACCAAGCCTGACCTGCTTAGCATGCAATTCTACCAGACTGGTATTCATCAAGCGTATGTCAAAAATCTGAACCATATTGACTTGATTGTTATTTCTTTCACGGTAGTCTTGGATCCATTCGAGATCCATCTGACATTGGAGGGCCTCTTGTACGAAAGAACATTGATTCGCTGTCGCGCAAGGATCAAACACAAGTTTTTTTTGAAAAATGTAGTAAAGCGACAATGACTCGAGTCGTATCGCAAGGATTCTTAATTTATTAACCAACAGTAGTAACGAATATGGGGGGGGGGGGTTTGTGATCGATTCAAGAGAACAAAGCAAAAAAAAATGATTATTAAAATAAGTGATTATAAAACAAACAGATTCACTGTGTCGGGTTCTACTTATCATCGACTGCCAATATTACAATTCTCTAAGCGGATTTTCTATCCTATTTGATAACAATATCAGTCAACAAGCGTGATTGATATTATGAGAAATATGTTCCTGTTGCCGGATTAAGCATACGGTTATAAATAACGCAATTTCACGATTAAGCTAGGTTAGTTGCGATTAAAATTGGGAACACAAATCAATCAAACTAAATCAATAATGTTGTAGGATAATCGAATTAAGCAAACAACGATCACAAAAAAATATTGAAAGGAATCGAAATCAAATTATAAATATCATAGCAATCTCAAAGTTTGGAACCTGAGTACAGTGAATCCGTCCAGAAAGTGTTAGTTCTCCATGAGTTCTTACAAAGCGTATAATTTTCTCTTGGAAATTCTCTAACCCAAAACTCTAGCGGCTGCCTAGGTATAAGTGAAAGATAATCCATTTGGTTTACAACCCAACTGGGTCAAATACAAAACCCAGGCCCATTACAATTGACCCAAAACAAAAAATATTTCTAATGTTGCAGCTTCAACTGATTTTCTGGAACTGTTGCACTCTGAATTAGCTCTCGGCCTCTTCAAGAAAATCGTAGCTCTTTCTCTTAGCTTTCCAACGACTGGTAGAACCCTTCATTCCGACATTCGAAGCTCCAATTATGAGTTTATTCGTAAAAGCTGCAATTGCTGAAAATTAAAGTGCGAAAATTAAATAAAGGAAAAAATCAACTAAATTAGAAAAACATTATAAAACATGAAAATAAGCAAAACAAACCAAGAAAATGCTTAAGTACAAACATGGAAGAATGTGCATCGAAATGCACTGATCAAATTCCTCCACACTTGAACTTTTGCACTCCGAGCAAAATAAAATAGAAACTCAAGAAACACAAAAACATCATCAGTTACTCATTCCAGGCTACAAACTCTTCTTCAGTTATGGTTGCGTCGATAGGTACTAATCTTGCACACTAAGGATATCGTAAGAACACTAATCCGCAATTATGCAGTCATAAGCCTCCTTCCTATACAAACCATTCCGAATCATGTTATTATGTCAAAGCCTAACTTACTCATCCTTTTGCTCTTTTTCATTCTGGCGCAATCACATTAAGCCCGTTATCTCCACACACTCATAGCAAGGCGACCGGTTAGTGACTCTGATCCAACTAACAACGAGTTTTTTTTTTATCAAACTTTTTTTTTGAAGGTTCCACAACCGTTGGGTTAAGTGACCGGGTGAGGGTCACCAAACTTAGAAGGTGCATTCCCTTTTCTTTTTCTTTTTTTTTTTGTAAAACTTGGATCACTCACTTATTTTCACCGGCTTCCCTGCGTAGAGTGCGTGCGAGATGGTGCTGACTGCTGAAATAAACTACTCAAGAGCTGTTAAAAAAAATTGAGAATTCAAGGCTATGTCATAACAAGTATTCAAAATGATTTCCACACGCAGGAGACTTACGGTGTTAAGACGATACCGATCTTGCGAACTTTTCCCAAATCTCCACAACCAACCTCAAATTAATCTATAGCCTAAAACTTTCAAAAAGATGCATTTTTTTATTTTATAAAGAACAAAGCAAAAAAAAAGAAATGGTTCCCTCCGCCACACTTAAAACACATATTGTCCTCAATTAAAGAACATAAATATAGCATAAGAGTGAGAGAAAGGAAAGAACACACCCAAGGGATTAAGGTGGAATGTAGCTTTCATGTCTGGTGGTTTTGGTGGAGGCCTTTCTGCACTACGAACATATGAAATAGGAAAAAGTGAATAGCAAGTGAACTTGGATATTAGTAAAAAATATGGTGGCTTAGGAGGAATAGCCTGCACATATGGTAAACCTGCAATAACAAAAGTATGAAAAACAGAAAATCCATATTTAGCTTGTGAGTCAGATAAAATAGATGGAAGAGATGCACAAATGATGAAAGATAACTCCATGTTGTTTGGCTTAATTAGAGTTTCCACCAAAAAATATTCTGCTATGGACAATGGTTGCTTATGACAAAAATCCATATTTTTGGTGTCAAATTCAAGAGTTGTTGAATTTTCTAGAATTTCTGCACAAGTGGTTGTCGGCATCAAATTATCTTCACCTAAAATGACTGCACTGATCTCATGACAAACATTACAAACACCACATTCACAAACAAAAATTTCAAGAGAGTTATCTACTTCAAGAGAAGTATATAATTCATCCAGATCAGATTTCAAGAAATTTTGCGGTATAATCTCTTTCACGCATTCACTTGAATTTTTGTTTCTTACTATGTGTTCATCAGATGAAACAAACATTGTTTTAATGGGCTCACCTGGAAATTCATCAAGACTGGTATCACATTGTGTTACCTCTAATAATGCAATAGGTTGTACATCATCATGAAACATCTTGTCCTCTTGAATTTGATGGACGCTTGAGATTATTTGTTCAACTTGTATTTTTATAACTGGAAGCATAGATTGCATATGTTGTTGAAATTGCAAATTATTTTCAGTCATCCGCTTATTATTTTCAGCCATTTGCTTGATAATTTCTTCCAAATATGATTGTGTGTCAGCTTCTAATGATGCACTTTGTTAAAATTGTTGATATGACCAAATAGGCTGCTCTTCAAGATATGAGTATTGTCCTTGAAGACCACCTACCATTTAGGTCTCACCACAAAAATTAGTATCTAACAACATAGGACATGCATCATTACCATGAAAATTTGAAGAACAAATATTGAAAATCACAAGTGGAATATGATTTTGATAGCACGATTGTTGTTCTCTTGCTTCCATCAAATTAATAAGATAAGCCAACTGATCCAATGAGTCTCCCATTTTTTTTTAGATTTTATTTGACACGAAAGAAGAAATATGATTAAAATAAATTCATAAAAATACAAAAATACGAAATTTCACCTAATTAAGACAAATAAGAATTTTGAGAATTTTTTTAGATTTTTTCGAAACTGTGAAAACAGTAAAAAATTAATTAAAAATAGAAAAAAGAGGAATTTGGCGATTTGAGACAGGACGTCCCAGTAGGCAAAAAAGTTCTACAATCGGACACAATTTTCTCAAAACCGATTTTTTTGACTAGGCGGGACGCGAGACGGGACGTCCAGACGCGAAAACGTGCGAAACCGCAGAAAATTTCAGAAAAATAACAGAAAATTGCAAAATATCAAAACACACAATACCTAAAACTAAACAATTGGCAAATTCTACAAGAGTCCTGGGCAAAGGCGCCAATTTGATCCGCTGTCGTGCACGGATCAAAAAGGAGTTTTTTTTTTGAAAAATGTAGTAAAGCGACAATGTCTCGAGTCGTATCGCAAGGATTCTTGATTTATTAACCAACAGTAGTAACGAATATGGGGGGGGGGGGGGTTGTGATCGATTCAAGAGAACAAAGCAAAAAAAAAATGATTATTAAAATAAGTGATTATAAAACAAACGGATTCACTGTGTCGGGTTCTACTTATCATCGACTGCCAATATTACAATTCCCTAAGCGGATTTTCTATCCTATTTGATAACAATATCAGTCAACAAGCGTGATTGATATTATGAGAAATATGTTCCTGTTGCCGGATTAAGCATACGGTTATAAATAACGCAATTTAACGATTAAGCAAGGTTAGTTGCGAATAAAATTGGGAACACAAATCAATCAAACTAAATCAATAATGTTTTATGATAATCGAATTAAGCAAACAACGATCACAAAACAATATTGAAAGGAATCGAAATCAAATTATAAATATCATAGCAATCTCAAAGTTTGGAACCTGAGTACAGTGAATCCGTCCAGAAAGTGTTAGTTCTCCATGAGTTCTTACAAAGCGTATAATTTTCTCTTGGAAATTCTCTAACCCAAAACTCTAGCGGCTGCCTAGGTATAAGTGAAAGACAATCCATTTGGTTTACAACCCAACTGGGTCAAATACAAAACCCAGGCCCATTACAATTGACCCAAAACAAAAAATATTTCTAATGCTGCAGCTTCAACTGATTTTCTGGAACTGTTGCACTCTGAATCAGCTCTCAGCCTCTTCAAGAAAATCGTAGCTCTTTCTCTTAGCTTTCCAACGACTGGTAGAACGCCTCATTCCGACATTCGAAGCTCCAATTATGAGTTTATTCGTAAAAGCTGCAATTGCTGAAAATTAAAGTGCGAAAATTAAATAAAGGAAAAAATCAACTAAATTAGAAAAACATTATAAAACATGAAAATAAGCAAAACAAACCAAGGAAATGCTTAAGTACAAACATGGAAGAATGTGCATCGAAAAACATGGAAGAATGTGCATCGAAATGCACTGATCAAACATCCCTGATTATTTGTTGAGCAGATATCACACTGGTGATAATTGTGAGATGGCACATGACCGTACCTGCTCTGTCTGCAATGCATCCTCACCAGATTGGTTCCTAATAAGAGTATATCGTGAATTTGATAAATGCGGCTAAATTTTTCGTCTATCAAATTTAATGCAGTCTTTTCATGTTGCGGCAACGGGTTCGTCTGAATATTTGGATTAGTATCTTTGAAAGATAGGATCCCGTTTCCGACAATCTTCTGTACATCAAACTTGAAGTTGAGTTAGTTCTCAATGTTGTTCCCCGATCCTCCTTGATGGTAAGGGCAAGTTTGATCCGCTTTGAACCAAAAAGGCAGATTTTCCGATACTGTAAGAGGAGTCCTGGTTTGGACGTGCCCCTTGGCCAGTAGAAGTGGAAATAGTTCTGGGTACAACATCGGTATAGGGTCAAACCCTGATGGTCATGTCGTACGATTGTTGTTGTTGTACTGTGGACGAGCCTGCTGAAGAGGAAGTTGCGTCCTTTGCTGATATTGTTGTTGATTTGGTTGGCTTTGAGCAACCTGAGGTTGATAAGTCGACACCAGCGCTGGGTTGATAATGGGAGTTATTGCCGCTACTGGTTGATACCTTCGCCTTTGCTTTCCCAGAGAGATATTACTGATCTCATGTTCTTTCTTCTTTTGGAAAGCACTACCGTATCTTTTGGTAGTACTAGATGACTCTGCATCTTTGACCAATCGTCCTTCTCGGACTGCTTCTTCAAGACGTATTCCCATGTTCACCATTTCAGTGAAGTCACTGGGCGCACTGGCAACCATTCGGTCATAATAGAACGCGCTTAATGTTTTCAGGAAAATCTTGGTCATTTCCTTTTCCTGAAGAGGGGGATAAATCTGGGCGAAAATTTCATGCCATCTTTGAGCATATTCTTTGAAGGTTTCTTTGTCCTTTTGTGACATTGCTCTGAGTTGATCTCTGTCTGGTGCCATATCCAAATTGTATTTATACAGTTGAACGAAAGTTACGCTGAGATCTCTGAAAGTACTAATCTTGGTGCGGTTTAAACCCATGTACCATTTGAGTGCGGCACCGGTTAAACTGTCTTGGAAGTAATGGATCAGTAGCTATTGATTTTATGTCTGAGTTGACATTTTTTGAGCGTACATCACCAAATGACTTTGAGGGAAAGAGTTGCCTTTGTATTTTTCAAAGTCAGGCACCTTGAATTTATGCGGTATCTTTACATTAGGGACCAAACAAAGGTCGGCGGCGTCCTTTCCGAATAAGTCTTGACCGCAAATGGGTGCAGTTCCTTCTGCATCTCCAAGAATTGTTCCTGGAACTCATTCATCCTTTCTTACATGTCTTTGTTTCCACTAGAAATTGTTTGTGGAATCTGTCCTTCTAGGACAGTGTGTACCACTGATTGTGGTATAGACATTATAGCGGTGACTCTTGGCGCTTCAGTTCCCTGAAGTTTGTAACCTTCAGGAGTTGCTGTCATAAATCTTGCATCTTCACTTTCCCGAAGTTTGTAACCTTCAGGTCTAGTGGTTCCTGCTGGCTGCTACGGCTTCTGGGTCTTCAGTGACCAGTGGGATGTATCCTTCAGGTATAAAGTTGAGAGGCATGCCCCAGGGATGACCCTTGGGCATGTTGTACCGTGGATGATTCTCATGTGTCTCCATTATGGGCGTAGATGTGATCTCTGAGATTACAGTCTTTTGATGCCGATGCTCCTGAGCTGCTGCCAGGGATTGCATGTCACTGTGAAGTTTTTCCAAACTTTCCTTCAGAGCGTCGATTTCTTCTCTCAGCTCTCTGTTCTCTTCCTCGAGATCGTCCATTTTCTTTTGTCGGTTGGCCCGAGTATTGTATAAGTGAGACAGTTTGACTCTAGAATTGTGACACATACGTGATACTCAAAGATAAGAAGAATGTGTAATGTGAGAATGATGAATGATATATTTTTTTAGTTTTTTTTAATAAAAAAGAAACTTTAACAAATAGATTGCAAATATCATACAGTGTGGGGGGGGGGGGGGGGGAGACTCCCTTTTATTGAATTCGAACGATTGCAATATTTTACAAGGAAAAATACAGTATTTTATAAAGTGCTGTAAGGAAAATGTCTAAGCTCATGGGTCCAGAGTCCTCTCTGAAGAGAGCTCAGAGGATGGTTCTAGTATTTTCCTTTTCTTTGACCGGGGTTCTCCAGTTGTTGTTAGGTTGTCAACTCTCTGCCAAGTGAAAGGAGCAAGCAAATTTCTTCGGCCCTCTTGACTCTCTATAGTATGCTGTTCTAATATCTCAATCAGAGCGTCCTTTTCCTTTAACAGTTCCTGAATCTTGGTACACTCTAAATTGAGGATTCGGTATTTGTTTTTCCAAGAGCTCTTTTCACGTTGAACTTTGTTGAGAGCAATTTGGAGTTTTTCTGCATCAGACATGAAATAAAGGACAAATTCCTTTAACGGAAAAACTTCTTGGCGAGGGTAAGGCATCCTCAGCTTGAGGGCTCTAGTTTGCACCCAATGGAGATAAGGCTCCATGGAGGTAAATTTTGGTCTTCCTGGAGACTCTCTTCCTTTCCTGTGAATGTGTTGTCAGGCATGCACTATTTCTTTCTTTAGTGCCCTGTCATTTTCCCCTTCCTTGAAAAAAAACCTTCCAAATGAACATTATGTGGGATATTCTTCATCGGGTATCCGAGTTGACGGCGAGCTAAAATTGGATGGTAATTGATTCCTCCTTTAGTTCCAATGAGGGGTACGTTAGGGAAATTTCCACATCTGTCGATGATTTCTATCCCCTCATAAATCCTATTGTACCAATCTATGTCAGAGTTGGTAAGGGACATAATCCTTTGTGACCAACATAGAGTACGCTTGTGATCCCAAAAAGTAGCAGACTTGGGTAAATGCAAAATGAACCATTTATAGAGTAAGGGTACACAACATGTGATCATTCCTCCGCTGTACAAATTCCTTAAGTATACAGAATGATAAGCATCTGCGAGAAAGGTTGGTACGGGGTTCCCAATCATAAATATCTTAATGGCATTGGTGTCGACGAAGTTATCGATGTTGGGAAAAAGGAACAACCCATATGTGAGCAGAACAAAGATGTTTTCGAAAGCAATTATGTTTCCTATACTAGCAAAGTATAGAGCTTTCTCTATCAGGAATTTAGCTAGTAAACCCTGGATTCCTCCTTTAGTGGTTATGTGAGTCCTTACTTCTGTCTCGTCCAAAGAGATTGCTCTTGCAATGGTTTGTTTCTTTGGAATTTCTTCCAGTCCAGAAAATGGAGCCCGTTCAGTGATGGGTAAATCAATCAGGTGAGAGTACTCTTCCAGTGTTGGTGCCAGTTGGTAATCCAGAAATGTGAATCAGTGGTAAATCGGATCGTAGAACTGAATCAGCGTAGACAAGATTCCTTCAACTACGTGGACCCTTAACAGAGACAACAACCCTCCGTGCTTAGCTCTGAAAGCCTCAGGGTTGGTAATCATCCTTGCCAACCTCCTTAAATCCTCTAGTTTCGGAGCCTTGAAGGTGTACTTGTGCGTCTTTCTTCTACCAAAATCCATAACGCAATCTCTGATATTTTCAATTATTGTTTTACTTTATTTTGAAAATTTTTGTTCTCTTGTTTAAAAAGAGATTTTAGATGAATGCATGAATGTAGCACACAAAAACATTTGAAAACATGGGTTCAAGGGTTCAACGTCACGAGCATGAAGTCATGGCTCTACCCACCCCCGAAGGTTGTACTATTTTGGTTAATTTTTGTACCTGTAGAATGGGTTCTAAGGTTCCCAAAGTCATTGACCCCCTAGGGATATAAACAGCAAGCTGATTCACTCAAGCGAGCTGCAATATCCTAGGATGAATCTCATTTGAGTGTAGTATCGTGTATCAACTATTCAATATAGTCACCGCACTACCAAATGGTCATATGGTTAATGTCTACTAAATCCTCAGGGTCATGGGTACCACACTAGGAAAGATAATGCTTTCACGATAATCGGTCGTTCAACATCGATACTTCTGTACGGGTACCTCGACTGATTCGGTGGGCTACCAAGTTAGCTTGGTTGGGATTCACTCCCTACAAGCGTTACCTGTCTATGCCACCCTTATCTTAATGTTCTCTCAAACTTTCCACATGCGTATCAATCACATTCCCATTTGACAGAAAAATAAACACGGGTATCAAGTAGGAATAACAGTAAATAATAATATATATAGTATAGATATAGTATATAGAAAATGCTAAACAACCTAGACCTCCTCTTAGGAACTTTAATCCTAAATACTCCCCAGCAGAGTCGCCATTTTTCTGTAGCGTGCGATTTTTGTCGGTGACGCGACCACCTTACTGCATTGGTTGGAATTGGGTGCTACTTTCCGATTTCTTATTTATCCTATGAAGCTGGAAAGGAAAGGGAAGCTATCTAAAACTAACCTTGCACGCAAATGTTTTCTTTAACAGATGCTAAGAGATTGGGGGGTCCAGGGTCAGATTATACAATGGGGAGTTGTCAATTACCCAGGGTATATATGGTTATCCATAGATTGTTTGGCATTTTCTTCTGTTATCTACTTACTGGTGTTTGTCTGTCATAAAGTGGGAAAGTTTCTCCTTTGGGAATGTTTGAGAGAGTATTTTTGTTGATTTTCGGGTTTTTCGTTGTTTTTGGTAAGGTACTGGACCTAAAAGTTTTTTATTTGTGTGCTCGCTAAAATTTCGCAATCTTATGCCTACGTATTCCCGTTAAAGAAAACATGGAAATAAGAGCAATCGTAGTTACTCCTATTCTATGGGAGGAAAGAGATGTTTGGTGTCTTGTTCAAAGCCCAAGATTGAAGCTAAAGGTATTTGTGTCTTGATCAAAGCCCAAGATTGAAGCTATAAGGTTTGATTGAGAGAGAATTTGTCATCTCTAAAGGGAGATATCTCATCTGTTTATCACAGTTGTTGGGTAACTGATTATAAAAGAGAATTACTTTAACTGGAATATATAGAGTCCAATAATGTCATAATTTCCTTTATAAGGGATTTGTCTTGAAGGAAGAAACTTTAACTCAGTGTAGAGCACTGCCATTTTTCCTTAGGAGTCTTTCATGCTAAGAGAGGGACACTGGCTTGGATGTAAATAATCCAGAGGCTTGCCTCTTACAGCAATTAGATGAAAGAAGGGATTTACCAGGATAAAGAGGGACTACAACTTGAATTTTTTAATCAACAAGTGTGCCACTTACAACAGTTATCTAGGATTAGGGGTTTGTTTGATTGTCTGTTTTGATGTGTGATTGTACAGAGAAATGTATTCCTGCAGAGAAATTTTGATTTCCTCTGAGGGGTGTTGATTTTATGTGTGCCTTGATCAAAGCCCAAGGTTGAAGCTAAAAGTTTGACTCTACTAGGGAGTTTTATATCTATCTTGTACAAAGCCCAAGATTGAGGCTGAAAAGAGATTGACTCTGCTTAGGGAGATCATTATACAAAGCCTAAGAGGAGGCTAGAAGGAATTGACTCTTCCGGGGAATATTTTGTCTGTCTTGTACAAAGCCCAAGATTGAGGCTGAAAGGAATTGAATCTACTAGTGAGAGGTTTTATCTGTCTTGTACAAAGCCCAAGATTGAGGCTAAAAAGAGACTTTGACTGACTCAGCTGGGAATATTTTATCTGTCTTGTACAAAGCCCAAGATTGAGGCTAAAACTGCTGAGGGGTGATCATTATACAAAGCCTAAGAGGAGGCTGGTTGGGGAATTTCTTATATGAAGCCTAAGAGGAGGCTAACTTCTGATGATGATTAGTTAGATCCAGAGACAGGTCCAAATTGGGGAATCAACTCTTGCTGTGGAGTTGAAATATCAATGACCATGAGGTTCTGACTGAGGGTTTATAGGTTGTAATTTGACCCTAGCTGGGGAAATTTAAAGTGAGAGTTTAAAGATTAAGTTTTGAAACCTGTGGAGGTTTTAACTCTGTTGAAAATTGATGAAATGATCAGGGTTTTCCCTGTTCCTTCAAGAAACTTGAGGGTTTCTTTGAGATCCAAGAGGATATGAGACTGTCCAAGTCTACTGGTATGAAAAAGTTAGCTCTTAGTTGGAGGATAATCTTTGTATGATGCCCAAGAGGAGGCTGATGTTTTTAGGGATGAGAATTAACCCTAAACTGGTCTGATGTTTTGACTCTTTGGAGGATTAAACTAGCAAAAGATGACTAAGTTCTGTCCTATACCTGTAGGAGGTCTTTGGATCCTTGTACTAAGCCCAAGAGGAGGCTGAGAACTTTTAAGAAGCCTGATGGTCCTTGTACAAAGCCCAAGAGGAGGCTGGGGATGCTTTTAGGAAGCCTGTGGGTCCAAACCTGAGAAAAGTTCAAGAAAGGTTTCACCGGGAATAATCCTTTCTTTTGTGAACAGTTCTAGGGTTTGAAGAAATTCAAGAGAGGTTTCACCGGGAATTAATCCTCTCTGGGGGAATGAATTTCTTGTACAAATTTCTAGTAGTGACAATCTTGAGAAAAGTTTCATTGGGAATAATGCCTTTCTCTGTTCCATATTGTATAAGCCCAATAGGAGGCAAGACTGTATCTGGAATTTCCTATGGGGAACTAGTTTTAACTGTGTTGAAAGAGTGACCACTGGTTTGATCTAATCCTAGACCTAATTGTCAGGGAAAACTCTAAGCAAATATATACAAACATATATATACAGATGAAATATATAAACAAGTATGTAAAAGAAGCTGGTAAAACTTACAGGTGAGCAAGCTTCCAGTATTGTAAATACAGTGTATGGTTAGTTATTCAAGGAATTGAAGAAATTTTTGATAACAACTATAAATTTGAATCTAAATAAAAAGGAAAGTTGTTTTAAAAGGAAGTTTGGGGATTATACTCAAGGAGAGGCCCAAATGAATTCTTTTGAAAAGACGACGATTGCGTCGTAGTTTTGAAAATCACAGAGGGACTTATACAATGATTGAGGCAAAAATTATTGTACTTAAAAAAGTGGTTGGTTCTTACACTCTATTAGGGGCCCAAGGTTTATTTTTATACAAGAGATGGGGCTTACAACTCAAAGAGAGGCCCAGATGAAAAACAACGATCGCACTGTTATTTTGAAAACTGTACTGGGACTTATATAATGACTGAGGCCCAAATTATTTATGTACAAAGGGGGGTTGGGTCTTACACTCTATTAGAGGCCCAAAAATGTTTGAAAAAAGAAGAAAAATGGGACTTACAACACAAGTGGAGACCCAGTTTAAAATTGTTTGAAAACGGCGATCGCGCTGAGATTTTTTTAAACGTACTCGGACTTATACAATGACCGAGGCCCAAAATGGTTTGTGTGTGACAAGGGATGGGTCTTACACTCTATTAGAGGCCTAAAGTGTCTTTGAAAAGAAGTTTGATCAAGAGGAAACCCTAATTTATTTTACAAATATAATTTAAAAAAAAAGTAATAAATGATATAAAATACCAAATATATTAAAAAACAAGTTGTAAATTTTGAATAATGTTTTCAAAAATCATGTTTAATCACATGAAGGTTTGAAATTCAATTGGTTTTGAAAAATCAAGGTGAATATCTCATTTTGAAAATGTTTAAAAACAAATAAAATAAAATTAAATGCCAAAATTCAAACTATATTAAATGAATAATATAAATTCAATTTTTTTTGTGGAATAAAATATTTCAACATTTTTGTGGATTTTCAATATAAGAACCAATAAAAAATAATTAAAATTGAGAGAGAAATTAATTTTGGAATTAATTAATAAAAACCATAAGAAATGTGAAAATAGCAAAATATGAGAGAAAATGGCAAAATGGTTTGGGTGGGTGTTGAACCCATGACCTCTCAACCAAACACACATGCGCGCTACCACTGGGGTGGTGATACATCCGTGTATCAAAACCACCCCATGTGCATATAAGGGTGACAAGGTTTTAGGCCTGGCCAAGGCGCCTTGGCCTGGCCCTTGCCCAAGGCTGGCCTGATTTTAGGCCTCTTGCATGAAAGCCATAACTTCTTCATTTCTCCATGGATTTGGACAAAATTTAGATGGATCCTACCTAGAATTTCATGAGGAATCCAATGGTGCTTTTGGAATTTTCTAAAGATGCTTCTATTTTAAAACCCGATAGTGATTTCAAAATAGGTCAAGATTTGCAAGTTTTAAGCTATCTTATCATACAAGCAATAATAACATGGTAAATTGGTTCAAACACAACACATATGATATGTATGAGATGTCCATGATCAATGGACATCAAAGCAATGCATATTTTCAGAGTTCAAGTTGTGATGCACTTACCTCTTGAAGCTCCTTGTGCTAACTGCCAAGATCCTTGTGCCAGAAGTGATCCAATGCTTTAGACACTCTTGATTGATCCCTTAGAAGCTTTTAGGATGATCCAAACCAGCTGGAAACCTCAGGAACAAGAGTTGGCTCTTTCTTGCAAAAGTGACCAAAATGGTAACTCACTCAAATGGTGTTACAGTTGAGGGAAACCAGTTGGGACAGTTTGAGGATGATATTTGGAGTGTATTTGAAGCTTTGTTTGGTTTTGAAAGTGACTGAATCAAGACATGGCTTGTAAAATGCAGAAAAGTCAAAATGTGAGGTTTTGAAGGTTGGCTTTCTGATTTTGAGGTTGTGCAATGTGGACGAAGGTTTGAACACCTCCAATGGATGATTTATGATGTGTTAGGATGGTTATTTGAGTGGTTTTTGCTCTGGTTTCAAGAAATCCCAAATTGCTTCATAATGACTTGGAAATGAAGTAAGAGAGGGAGAGTGAGAAAAGAAGGCTTTTGTATTGTTTTGGTGTGGTTTAAAACGTCAGAAATGACCTCTATTTATAGTAGAGGAGTTTTGTTTTTGAAGGAATAGTGAATGGTGTAGCGAGCGATTTTTGTCGGTGACGCGACCACCTTATCACTGGGGTTTTCCTCACCGCAATGGTAGGAGGGGGTGCTGCTTTCTGATTTCTTATTTATCCCATGAAGTTGAAAGGGAAAGGGAAGCTATCTAAAACTAACCTTGCACGCGAATGTCTAACAGGACAAACGCTTAAAGAGATTGGGGGGTTCGGGGTCAGGTTATACAATGGGTAGTTGTCAGTTACCCATCCTATATGTGGTTATCCATAGGATATTAGCTTTAAGTTTTGCTTTGTACTTGGTGGTGTTTATCCGTTAATGGGTTGGAAAAGTATGAGTGAGTGAGTTTTTGTTGATGTTTTTGTTAAGGTGTTGGACCTAAGTTTTGATTGGTGTATGAAGGTACTGGACCTAGAGTTTTTGATTAGTATTCTCGCTAAGATTTCGCAATCTTATGCCTACGTATTCCCATTTAAACGAAACAGGGAAATCAGAGCAATCATAGTTCCTCCTATTCTAAGGTACGAAAAATATGTTTTGGTGTCTTGTTCAAAGCCCAAGACAGAGGCTAAACAGAGTATTTGTGTCTTGTTCAAAGCCCAAGATTGAAGTTAAAACGTTGACTGAAAGAGAATTTATTATCTCTAAAGAGGGATTGTTGATTTTTATGTACCTTGATCAAAGCCCAAGGTTGAAGCTAAGAGGTGGATTGACTCCACTATGGAAGTCCTTATACAAAGCCTAAGAGGAGGTTGTATGAGACCGACTCAACAAGAGAGTGGATATATTGGTGTCATGTACAAAGCCCGAGACGAAGGCGAAAAGAAACCGAATTTTTGGGGATATCATTATATGAAGCCTAAGAGGAGGCTAACTCCACTAGGGAGGTACTTATCTGTCTTGTATGAAGCCCAAGATTGAGGCGAAAAAGGGTTTGACTCAACAAGAGAGTGCTCTTATCTGTCTCATACGAAGCCCGAGATTGAGGCTAAAGAGGGTTAACTCAACAAGAGAGTACTTTTTATCTATCTTGTACGAAGCCCGAGATTGAGGCTAAAAATGGTTGACTCAACAAGAGAGTCTGGAACATGATTGACTCAACAAGAGAGTCTGAAAAGTGGTTGACTCGACAAGAGAGTCTGAAAAGGTGATTGACTCAACAAGAGAGTCTGAAAAGTGGTTGACTCAACAAGAGAGTCTGAAAAGGTTAGCCCAGCTGGAGGAAAATCATTGTACAAAGGCCAAGAGAAGGCTGACTTTCCTGAGGAAAAGATCATTATACAAGGCCTAAGAGGAGACTATCTTATGCTGGGAATTGTTGAGATCCCGAGGTATGTCCAAGTGGGGAATCAACTCTTACAGGGGAATCCAGAAGAGTTGATGGATCAGACACCTTGAGGTTATGATTTGGGATAGTTTTATATGATGATAAACTAACCTTGGCTGGGGGATGAGAGAGACAGGGTTTTAGAACCCACAAGTTTTAACTCTGCTGGAGATTAATCCAGAATCCAGGGTTTTTTCCTATGTTTGTAGGGAACATGAGAATGTCTTTGAAACTCAAGGAGATTTAGACTGTCCAAGTCTATTAGTGTGGTCTATCTTTGTACAATGCCCAAGAGGAGGCCGACTCTTTTAAAGGATGAGTATCAACCCTAAAATTGGTCTGAGGGTTTTTTGGTGACTCTTTTTAGAAAGAAAGCTCTAGCAAAGGATGACTAAGTTCTGTCCTATACCTCTAAGAGGTCGTGAGGGTCCTTGTTGAAGCCCAAGAGAAGGCATGAGAACTTTTAAGAAGCCGACGGGTCCTTGTACAAATCCCAAGAGGAGGCGGGGATGCTTTTAGGAAGCCTATGGGTCCCAAACCAAGAAAACTTCAAGAAATGCTATTCACAGAGAATAAATCATTTAGCAAAAGTTCTGGGATTTGAAGAAACTCAGGAGATGCTATTCACAGATAATAGATCAACTCTGGGGAGTAGAATTTCTTTGACAATTTCTAGGGGTGACAGTCTGAGAAAAGGTTCACCGAGAGTATTGCCTTTCTCTTTGTTCCATATTGATTAACCCCAAGAGAAGGGAAGACTGTATCTGGATATCCTATGGGGATCTAGTTTTGATTGTATTTAAGAGTGACCAACATGGCTTTACCTAGTTCTAGACCTAGTTGCCGGGGAAAACTCTAAATAACTATACTAGTATATATACTGTTGATATATGACAATTATTTAAAGGAGTATGAAAGAAGACTAACCATGCACAGCTTTCCACAATATAGTTATATATATTTGACATGTATTTAAAAGAATGAAAGAAGACTAACCATGCGCAGCTTCCCACAATACAGGTATATATATTAAAGCGAGTAAATGAAAGCGGATAATAACTTACAAGTGAGCTAGCTTCCATGCTGTTTTGTTAGTTGTTCAAAGAAATTAAAGAAAGTTTTGATAACAACTGTATACTTGAATCTAAATTAAAAGGGAAATTGTTTTTAAAATATTGCCGGGGCTTATACTCAAAGAGAGCCCCAAGGTTTAACAGTGATCGCACCGTTGTTTTGAATATCGTATCGGGACTTATGCAACGACTGAGGCCCAAAGAGGTTTTCTATACAAAGGTATGGGTCTTACAACTCAAGGAGAGGCCCAAAGATTATTTTGAAAAAAAGAAAGATGGGACTTACAACACGAGGGTTGGCCCAGATGGTTTGTTTGAAAACGGCGATCACGTCGAGGTTTTTGAAAACAAAGTGGGTCTTATACAATGTCTGAGGCCCAACTATGTATCTTATTTACAAGGAATGGGTCTTACACTCTATTAGAGGCCCAAAAGTGTTTTTGTACAAGTGATGGGGCTTACAACTCAAGGAGAGGCCCAAGGGTTATTTTACACTGGCGATCGCGCCGAGATTTTTTATCGTGTCGGGACTTATACAATATCTGAGGCCCAAAATGGTTTTGGTTAAAGGGGATTGGGTCTTACACTCTATTAGAGGCCCATGAGTGTTTGAAAAAGATTTGTGAGGGTGAAAATCAAAGAAACCCTAATTTTATCATTTTTAAACGTAAATTCTTAGAGAAAATCAATAAATAATGATGAAATACCAAATAAGCTTGAATAAACAACTTGTGATTTTTGTTTGAGACTTGAAAAATGATGTTTTAATCACAAGATAAAAATCCACTTTTAAAAGTGTTTAAAATAATTAAAAATGAATTTACTTACAAAAATATCAACTATATTAAATAATTAATATAAATCTGATTTTTTTGTGGAATAAAATATTTTAACATTTTTGTGATTTTTTGCGAAAAGAACCAATCAAAAATCATTAAAATTGAGAGAGTTATTAATTTTCCAAACTATCTAAAATAATATAACAAATATTAAAAAAAATGGATAAAATAGTAAAAAGAGGATCTGGGGCGAGGGGGATTCGAGCCCCAGACCTCTTGTGTTCAGTGTGCACCTTCTACCACTGGGGTGGTGATACATCCGTGTATCAAAACCACCCCATGAATACATGAGGCATGCCTTGTTTTTGGCCTGGCCAAGGCAAGGCAAGGCAAGGTTTTGGCAAAAAAAACGTGAAGCTTGTAACTTTCTCATTTCTCCATGGATTGGGACAAAATTTAGGTCTATCTTGCCTAGAATTTCACAAGGAATCCAATGGTGGTGGTGGTTTTTTCAGATTAGGCTCCTATTTCAAAACCCGATAGTGTTCTTGAAATAGGCCTATAATTGCATTTTCTATGCTACCTCTTGTTACAGGCATGAATTACATGATGAATTGGTTCAAACACAACATATATAACATGTATGAGATGTGCATGATCAGTGGACTTCAAAGCAATGCATATTTCAAAGAGTTCAAGTTGTGATGCTTACCTCTTTAAGAGCTTGTTGTGCAATCTGTCAAGCTTCTTGTGCCAGAAGTAATTTGATGTTTTGGGCACTCTCAATTGATCCCTTAGAAGCTTTTAGAATGGTTGGAACCAGCTGGAATCCTCAGGAACAAGTTTGAGCTCTTTCTTGCAAAAAAGGAAAAAGTGACCAATATGGCAACTCTCTCAAATGGTGTTCCAGATGTGGGGAACCATTTGGGAATGTTCAAGGGTGATATTTGGAGTGTGTTTGAGGTTTTATCTGGTTTTGAAAGTGAGTGAATCAAGACATGGCTTGAAAAATGCAAAAAAGTCCAATTTTGAGGTTTTGAGAGGGGACTTTATGATTTTGGTGTTACAGGTCACATATGAGAGTTTGGACATCTTAGATATTACATATTGGATGTGTTTGGATCATGAGCTGTGATGGAATTGCTCTCTAACTCATAAACTCAGAGTTACCTTGCAAAAGAAGGCATTTTGGCCTAGAGAAAGGGATTTTGAGGAAAGCAAGTGTTGTAGTGCTTTGGTGTATTCAAACTGAGCACAAATGAGCTCTATTTATAGTAGAGCAAGTTTGTTTTGCAAGCAATAGTGTGTGGCAACTACAGCAGGCTGTTGGCCAATTGGATCACTTTGGAATCTTAAGTCTCCTCTAGCCATTGACTAGAGGTTAGAGCACAGGCTTTGTAGCTTTGGTTCAGAGATAAACTTGGACTGAATTCAGTTAGAATAGGCTTGGTTCATGCCACCTTGGTGCATCCATTGAATGCTTGAAAACAAAATTGGAGTCTTGAAGCATTTTTATCCTTTTTAGGTTTGGCATGCTATTTGTAGATTCATGGACTTTGGAGGCTTGGAGTTCATATCATTCCCCTTGGATTTGATCCTCTGATGTGTCCAAAATGGTGACAAGGCTTGGATTTGTCAAATTTGATCAAATCGAGTAAAATGCACAAAATCTGCCAAATATGTCTTGGAAGAATCAGTTCATGAGGTCATGTTTCAAGGGTTGTATCTCCTTGCTCAAATGGAATTTAGAGATGATCTGGTACTTGTTAGAAAGCCATCATGGCATACTTCAACTTTGATGTCCAACCCAAGACCTGGTTTGACTTGGATCAAGGTGAAAAATGTCCCTACATTTTGGAAAAAGTAAGGAAGATTTTGACTTAGTGAAAATTTCACTAAGTGTTGGAAAAATGTGATTTTTATGTTTTCAGCCATTTTGATCACTCCATAACTAAAAATCCATGGAGAATTGGAATGAGATGTAGTTGACCCTTTTAAAGTATGCCATGAGAGCTACAAATCCATCTTTGGACCATCCAAAATGGTTGCTTGGATCTCAAGTTATAATCTCAAGTACCCCTTTTACAAGTTATCTCACTTTCTTTGGTTTTTCTTGATTAATGATGATTCCAATCACACATTAACATCATTTTAGAGTTAAGGAACCTTGGTTGACAAAAAAATAAAAAAGTCAAACTTTGACTTTTTGTACAGTTGACTTTTTCAGCAGATGAAGTCTAAACTGTGCGATCCTCTATGAAATCAAGTCCTTGACCTAAATCAAACTTAATAGATGGATTCCATAGGTGTTGTAGGGTGTATGGAATCATGTCCTAAGGTTTGGGAGCATGTCCTGGTCAAAAGTCAAAGATACAGTTGACTTTTTCTTCAAAACCCTAATTGTGGTTCAGATGAAATTGAAACTTGTGAATCAAGCTTCTTGGATTAATCCATTATTGCAAATGGATCAACATGGTGTATTGGAGACCCTCAAATCATGTCTTGAGGTCTTGGCTCATGCTTTGTCCCAAAAGTCAACTTAGGGGTAAATTAGGTCAAGAAACCCTAATTCCTGATTTTTGATAAATGCATCCCCTGAGGTTAAATTGACTTGATGATTGGGTCCATGAGGTCCCATGGAGTATATTAGGTTATGCTTTGAAGTATTGGCTCATGCCCAGAGGAAAATTTCCATCTGGAGGCCCTGGTAGACAAAAATCCTAATTTGGTGACACTGGCGATCTTGAGGCTTAATCCACTTGGAATGTTGCAACTTTGTGCTTGGTTCTTGATGTGGGAGTCCTCTTGATCCTTTATAGGTGTTTGAGAAGTTAGACAAGTTAAAGATCATGTCATTCCTTGATTGATCCTTTGACTAAGTGCTCTGAGAGGGCTTGAAACCCTAATTCTTGTTTGTGGTGAATGCTCACCCCTCTTTGGGGAGACTGATGAGGCATGATGGTTCATCCATATTGTGGTGATGATTTACATAATGGTGGGAAATCTTGGTGGTCAAAATTTGGGGTATGACAGATGCCCCTATTTAATCTTCTTGGACCCAAAGGTGTGAATGGTGAAGGTATTCGGGCATTCGGGGTGCAAGATGATTAAATATCGGAATATACGAAATTTTGACGGTGGTCATGAATGGTTGTTTGCTCATCCACCTCGATCCTGGTCTTCAGCCAAGGAACTGGTCTCAGTTTTCTTTTGAAATAAACTTCCCCTCGATCCTGGTTTCCTACCAAGGAACTGGTCTCAGTTTTCTGAAATAAACTTCCCCTCGATCCTGGTTTCCTACCAAGGAACTGGTCTAAGTTTCTGATGTAAACTTCCCCTCGATCCTGGTTTCCTACCAAGGAACTGGTCTCAGTTTCTGATGTAAACTTCCCCTCGATCCTGGTTTCCTACCAAGGAACTGGTCTCAGTTTCTGATGTAAACTTCCCCTCGATCCTGGTTTCCTACCACGAAACTGGTCTCAGTTTCTGATGTAAACTTCCCCTCGATCCTGGTTTCCTACCAAGGAACTGGTCTAAGTTTCGGATGTAAACTTCCCCTCGATCCTGGTTTCCTACCAAGGAACTGGTCTCAGTTTCTGATGTAAACTTCCCCTCGATCCTGGTTTCCTACCACGGAACTGGTCTCAGTTTCTGATGTAAACTTCCCCTCGATCTTGGTTTCCTACCAAGGAACTGGTCTCAGTTTCTTTTGTCAATAAACTTTCTTGACAAGGGACGCTATTCGTAGCGGTTTCCCTCAAACTTCTCACCGAATTTTCTTGGGGAGATGCCATTTGATGGGAAAAACTTTTGATGTCAGACTTGCTGGGGAACCCATTCGTTTAAGTTGTAGAGGTGCACAAACTTCTCTGTTTGGAGACGCCATTTGTCGACTCTACTGGGGAAACCGAGTCTCTTGAGGGGCTGCTTTCGGCTTGTGGATATTACATCATACTTTTCTTCGAGATCTTCTCGGAGAAATGCCATACAATGTACCCCAATTTTGAGGTGCTGATGACTTCATTAACATTGACTCTATTGGAGAGAAAAATCAATGTGTTGCTGAGAGCCTTTGGTTGTGAGGCTTTCTCTGGGGATTTTCCTTAATCCGGGAAAGCGAAGATATCATCTTCAATGGCGAAGAGTGACATTTTTCGAACGTTTTCTTGTCTTTCAGAGGTTCAAGTTATCAAAGTGGTCAAGGGCCAACTCCAATCCAGAAGTAAATTGGAGGAGAGAGATTGTTTAGACGCAACATTTCCTGGCGAGGAAAGAACTGACAACTCGATTGAGAGGACTTCTATCACTAGGGGACAAGACCGACTAGAGTGATAGTGATGCAATATGAATATGAATGTAAATCATAAATGCATGATGTATGTATGTATATGCTGACAAAACTGACGCGACATACAGACTAGTGGATGAACACGACTAGATACTCGGCCACTGCAGGGGACGAAGAAGTATCTTTGGTTCAAATTAGCAATTCTGCCTTGCTTAGGAGAAAGTAGTTCCCGCGGGGAAAAACGTTGGTCAGGCTTATGAGGTAAGAACTCTGCCGGGGATATCAGATGGGAAAATCACATCTGATACAGTTGATCCTTCGTTCAGGCGTACTGGTTTAGAAAGAGTACTTTGATTCTGCACTTTGAAGCTTAATCGCCTTTGGAGTAGCGATCGATGTTCTTTCGATGTTCAAAAGTCAAAAGAATTGCCATCTTTATTTTAAAAGCAAAAAATTTTTTGACAAGTAAATTCGTTTTTGTTTTATTTCAAGTATCGTTAATCATGTTAAAATGTCGTTTTGTAAAGCTAAAACAAATAAGAATTGCAAACAAAAGCACAAGGGCTCAAATTTTTTTGATAGGATGGAAATCAGCCAAGCGCGTGATTCCATAGAGTATTTACAAAGTTTAGAAATGGTAATTTAAGGAAAAATGGGCTACATTGAAACATAACAACCGTTTTCCTTCTACCAACTTTGAATTTCGGGCATCCTGAGCTTCTGTCAAAGATGACCTTGACTGGAGTTTTCTGATGGACGGCATGACTGCTACTGGGGGATTTGCCCCTGTTGGATGTAGTTACTTGCCATGAATCCCTAACTTTTTCCTGGATTGTAATTTGAGATTTCCAATCCATCGGGATGATTTTTGCTTATGTCTCTAATTTTTTCCTGGACCGCCCTTTCGGGTTTTTAATCCACCGAGACATTTTTTTCTTTTTATTTTATATATATTTTTTATTTAGGCGAAGTATTTCTTGACTATGTCAACATTTGTGGGGTAGGAAAATTCTTCTCCATCCATGGTTGCGAGTCTCAAGGCGCCGCCTGAGAAGGCTTTCTTGACCACGTAGGGGCCGTCATAATTCGGAGTCCATTTGCCCTGGGAATCAGTGATAAATGATTGTATCTTTTTGAGCAAAAGGTCTCCTTTCCTGAAGACACGGTGTCAGACCTTTTTGTCAAATGCCTTCTTCATTCTTTGTTGATACAACTGACTATGACATAGTGCCGTTATTCTCTTTTCTTCGATCAGATTCAGTTCATCGTGTCGACTTTGACACCATTCAGCCTCAATTAGCTTAGCTTCCATCAATACCCTGATTGATGGTATCGCTACTTCTATGGGGAGTACTGCCTCCATGCCATATACTAGAGAGAAAGGGGTTGCCCCTGTTGAAGTGCTGACAGATGTGCGATAACTGTGAAGAGCAAAGGGTAGCATCTCGTGCTAGTCTTTATAGGTTACAACCATCTTTTGAACAATCTTCTTGATGTTCTTGTTAGCTGCTTCTATCGCTCTGTTCATCTTGGGTCGGTAGGGTGATGAGTTATGGTGTTCGATCTTGAACTCAGCGCACAACTCCTTCATCATCTTATTATTCAAGTTAGATCATTTATCAATAATGATCTAGCTAGGAACACCATAACGGCAGATGAGATTGTTTTTGATAAAATGGACCACAACTTGTCGGGTTACATTGGCGTACGATGCTGCTTTGACCTATTTGGTGAACCGATGTCCGTTTGAAGCTTTGGGTTCGATTATGCCAATCATGTCGATTCCCCATATGGAAAAAGGCCATGGGGAAGAGAGAACTTTGAGATTCATTGGTGGTACATGGAATTTGTCTGAGTATATCTGACACTTGTGACACCTCCTCATGTACTCGTAGCAGTCGGATTCCATGGTCATCCAATAGTACCCTGCTCTCAGAATTTTTCTCGCCATTGTGTGTCCGTTGGCATGAGTGCCAAAGGATCCTTCATGAATTTCTTTCATCAGTGCTTCTGCTTCTGGTCTGTCTATGCATCGAAGCAAGACCATGTCAAAATTTCTCTTATGGAGTGTATCACCGCTCAGGAAGAAACTACTTGCTAGCCATCTGAGGGTCTTTCTGTCTTTTCTGGATGCCCCAGGTGGGTACTCTTGTTTCTGAAGGAAGCATTTGATATCGTGATACCAAGGTCTATCGTCTATGACTGCTTCAATCGTAAAGATATAAGCGGGCCGTTCGAGGCACATTATGTCAATCTTAGGTAGGTCATTCCATTGAACTACACTAATCATGGAAGAGAGAGTGGCTAATGCATAAGCCATGTGATTCTCTTCACGAGGGATATGGTGAAACTCAATTCTGTTGAAGAAGGGTAACAACCTTCTCACATAATCTTTGTAAGGAATCAACCCTGATTGGTATGTGTTCCAATCTCCTTTGATCTGATTGATAACCAGGGCTGAGTCGCCATACACATCCAAGTTCTTAATTCTTAAGTCGATCGCTTCTTCAAGACCCATGATACATGCTTCGTATTCGTCCTCATTGTTTATGCACTTGAATGTCAGTCGGGCGGTGAAAGGAATGTGCGTACCCTGAGGTGTTATGATGATTGCCCCAATTCCGTTTCCGTAATGATTTACAGCTCTGTCAAAGATTAGTCCCCATTGGGAACCTGGTTCTGGCCCTTCACTGGGTAGCGGTTCATCGCCATCTTTCATTTTAAAATACATGACATCTTCGTCTGAGAAGTCAAACCCGATTGATTCCCGATCGTCAATCGGTTGATGAGCCAAATGATTGGCCAAAATACTTCCCTTAACGGCTTTTTGAGCGTGGTATTCTATGTCATATTCTGATAACAACATCTGCCAACGTGCATTTCTTCCCGTGAGAGCAGGCTTTTCAAAGGCATACTTGATTGGATCCATTTCTGAGATTAACCAAGTAGTGTGACGAATCATATACTGGCGAAGACGTTTGGCTTCCCAAGCCAGAGCACAAGTTTTCTCAAGCATAGTGTACTGAGTCTCGCAGTCGGTGAATTTCTTGCTCAGATAGTAGATGGCAGACTCTTTCATTTTTGTTTCATCCTGTTAACTAAGTACACAGCCCATTGAGTCTTCCAAGACTGTTAAATAGATGATCAACGGTCTTCCCTCCACTAGGGGTGACAGGATAGGTGGGTTCAACAGGTATTCCTTAATAGTGTCGAAGGCGGTTTGGCAGTCTTCTGTCCAAACGCAGTCCTGATTCTTTTTGAGTAATTTGAAAATCGGCGCACACGTCGCGGTCATGAGGAATATAAATCTGGAAATGTAGTTCAGACGTCCCATGAACCCCCTGACATGTTTTTCAGTCTTTGGAGAAGGCATTTCTTGAATGGCCTTGACCTTGTCAGGATCAACCTCAATTCCCTTATGGCTAACGATGAAGCCTAAAAGTTTCCCTGACCGGACACCGAATGTGAACTTTTTGGGATTCAAGCGGAGTTTATACTTTCTCAACCGCTCGAATAACTTTGACAGGTGGGTTACATGATCCTCTTCTGTCTTAGATTTGGCAATCATATCATCGACATATACCTCGATTTCTTTGTGTATCATGTCATGAAAGAGAGTAGTCATGGCCCTTTGATAGGTTGCCCCAGCGTTCTTCAAACCGAACGACATTACCTTGTAACAAAAAGTACCCCATGGGGTAATGAACGAAGTTTTCTCCATGTCTTTCGGCACCATTTTTATCTGATTATAGCCCGAGAATCCATCCATGAAGGAGAATATTTTGAGCTTTGTTGTACTGTCGACCAGTATGTCTATGTGCGGTAAAGGAAAGTCATACTTTGGACTGGCCTTGTTTAGATCCCTGTAGTCTACACACATTCTGACCTTTCCGTCCTTTTTTGGAACGGGTACTATGTTGGCTAACCATTGAGGATACTCTGATGTGGCGAGGAAACCTGCGTCAATCTGTTTTTGTACTTCTTCTTTGATTTTGATGGCCATGTCTGGGTGAGTTCTTCTCAACCTTTGTTTTTACTAGCGGACATTCCGATCTTAACGGTAAATGATGTTCCACGATGCTGGTATCCAACCCTGGCATATCCTGATAGGACCAAGCAAATACATCGGGGAATTCTTTGAGAAGCTTTATCAAACTTTCTTTGACAGTCGGGCTGAGCAATGCCTCAATCTTGACTTCTTTTCTCTCTTCTCCTGAACCTAAGTTGACCGTTCCAACGGCTCCTTGTGAGGTTCAATGGACCTTTCCTCTTGTCTGAGTGATCTGGAGATCTCTTCTGGAATTTCGTCGTCAACTTCTTCTTCAGCCACAAATACCGGGAATTCAAAGTTGGGAGAAGGCATTGGAGCGTATGTTTCAATGGGGTTTAAAACAAGCAATCTGCATGACGTGATGATTGTTTTTAGAAGAGATAGAGAGAATGCAAGAGTGTGTGCAGTGTATTTTCTTTGGAAAACTGCTTGTTTTTATTATTGAGTTGTTTTTTAGGGTTACCATTTTCTGAAAAAGCGAAAAGAGAAAACAACAATAAATGCGGAAATTACATAACGACGTTATTTTATTTATGATCTTGTCGATTCTTGAAACTACAGTCCTATAAAACAAAACTCAGTTGCTTTGGGTGAAGCGAAGAGAGAAATTTACAGAAAGTGAGCCCTATCAAAACAGCCGTTTCACCTGGGCAGGGTGAAAGGTTAAGATAAAGACGACAATTACTTAGACTTATGAACGACTTTCAGAACATCGATAGCAACCCATTAGAGGTGAACTCCTCGGTGAATCACAAAGTCTGGTACCTTCTTTCTTTACTTGTCTTCAGAAATGATGCTGATTTCTAGCGAAGCAGGATCGTTGGAATTTGTTTCCCAAGTAGAGTTATCATAAACGAACTCTTCTGTCGTATCTTGCATAGTATTTATACTCTTAGGTAAATCTCCCCATCCAGTTGGCTGGATGTCTTCGAGCCTGATACGAGAGATCTCAGGAGCGGTGTACTTGACCAAGTAGTCAAACTTGCCGCTTGGTTGTCCTAAGGTGTCCCACACTTCTTTAGAACTAGAGGAGTCATCTCTTTCGATGACGTTGACCTCGAGAAAAGCATAGTTGATGAATTCTAGCCTTGCAAGCTTTACAAATTCATCGTTGTGCTGGATAGGTTCTGAATATCCTGAGTGTTGATCCCATGACGTGGTGGGGACGTAGGTATTCTTTTCGATAATGCTCAGTTGATATGCATCGTTGGGCTGACACTTTTGCCCTGAGTCTCCCAGGTACGGCTGCTAGATAGGCATGCCATCCATTGGGCCATAATAGTCGTGGTCAAAGTTGTCTTTCATTAGAGTGTCCTCCTCTAATGAGTTTGGCGGAGCACGACATCCTTCAGGATCACAATCTCCGTATATCATCTTGACATCTGACCTTAGTATAAATCTCGGACTCTGTGCAGGATAGAAAAATGGCGTAGGCACCTCTTCCTGAGACATATAACCATCCTCATTAAGATAGGACTTCCAATCTTCATCTGTATCGGAGGAGTCACCCTTGTTGATGGTATGCACTTCTTGAGGCACTGGGTGAAGGAAACCTCCACTGTGGAAGAAGTCCTAAATGGGATGAAGACTCTCACTATTAGTAGCAGTCTGGGTATAGTTTGAAGAAAAACCAAGACCCTTCTTTGTTTTGTTATCAGTAGGAATGACAAGTTGTCCCCATCCCTTGGCATTGTTATTCTTGATAACTTCGAGATCATCTTTGTACGAGGAAATCGATGTTCCTTTTTATGATTGATTCTCATTGCTCACCGAAAGTGCTTGGAACTGAGTTCCAACAACCTCCTATGCTTCTACACAAGTAGACGATGATAAGTTACTCACGATCAAGGCTTGCTCTCCGCAGACTGTGACTAGTTGGTCGTTCTTGACGAACTTCAGTTTCTGGTGCAGTGTCAAAGTGACTGTCCGAACCTGGTGTATCCAGGGTCTTTCTAATAAATAGATGTATACTGCCCGGAAGTCCATGACCTGGAAAGTGACCAGAAAAGTGTGAGGACCGATAGTTATGGGAAGGTCTACTTCGCCAATAACTGCTTTACAGGATCCGTCAAATGCTTTGACGATGACCTCACTGCCTCTCATTAGAGATCCATTGAATAATAGTCGCATTAACGTAGATTTCGACATAACATTCAGAGTCAATCCGGTGTCGATCAGTACGCTAGCTAAAGCATAGTCTTGGCAATTGACTGTAATATTGAGTACCATGTTGTGACTTTTTCCTTCTTCTGGCAGTTCCTCGTCACTAAACCCCAAATTGTTGCAGGAAGTGATGTTGGAGATGATGCTATCGAATTGTCTTATCGTCACATCTTGTTCCATAAAGGCTTGCTCTAAGACTTTCTATAGAGTCTCTCTGTGAGCTTTGAAACTGAGTAATAGAGATAACACAGAGATTTTTGAAGGAGTTTACAACAGTTGATCAATAATGTTGTACTTACTCTTTTGGACGGGCTTCAGCATCTCTTCGTTGTTCTGTGAAAGGTTGGGACCACTGGACTGACCGAATGGTTGATTAGGGACTTCTGTTTGAGGTTCCTTTTCTCTGGTAGGTTCTCCAACTCCTTGGTTGAAGATTCGACCGCTCCGTGTTACTCGACTGATGTCTACAATATTCACGACGGAGGGTAATGGAACTTCTTTTCCATTCTCAACTGTTGCTGCACCATACTTGTAAGGGATTGCCTTATCAGACTTGTATGGTACTGGTCCCGGCAGACAGATAACTACAGGAGCCTTCTGATTTTTCTGACCATCATAACTAGCCTCAATCGGTTCGAGATTGAGAACTTTTCCACCATCAAGAGGGACTCTTGATTCACGAAGTAGAGGGATTATGGCATATACGTCTTTGGCCACTTCTCGCTTAGGGATCAAGATAACATCCTTGCTTTGATCAGGATGATAGTTTGACATTGAATTAGAGCTTGACCATGGTTGAATTTCCTTATGGTCCAACTGACTTTGAAGGGCTGCTCGCACGATGTAGCATCCTTGATTATTCTCTGAGCAGACTCTACAATGCTTGTAGTTGTGTGGTGGCACCCAGCCACGTCCACTTTGAATGCAGTGTAACCTCACTAGGTCTGTGTCCCTTAATCGAACATCCTGACTTAGATGCCTAGTAGGGTTCCCATTAATCATACTGACTTGTTGGGTGTCTTCATCTAGAAAGATCGGAAGCCACCAGTGGTTTAACAAGTGTTGAAGCATCCTTTGAACGAGTGCACAGCCTTGGTTACTCGCACGACATACGCTACAGTTCTGATACTTATGCGAAGTCAAAAAATTGAGCTGGACTTGCTTAGCTTGTAATTCCACCAAGCTGGTATTCGTCAAGAGAATATCAAAAATTTGATTCATGTTGACCTGATAGGGATTTCTATCACGGTAGTCTTGGATCCATCCAAAATCCATCTGACGCTGGAGGGCCTCTTGTACAAAAGAGCATCCCTGATTGTTTACCGAGCAAATCAGACAGGAATCATAATTGGGTTGTGGCAGATCATGATGTTGGCTTTGCCTTGAGTACATTGCCACCAAGTTGACATTCATCGCACGGATGTCGTGGTTTTGAAAGATGTTGGAATTCGTATAAGTCATGTTGACCCCACGAATTCTATAATCCTGGATCCAACCGAGATCCAATTGTTCCTGTAGAGCTGATTGCAACACAAAACATCCTTGATTGTCTTTAGAGAAGATATCACACTGGTGATAGTTATTAGGTGGTACATGCCCATATCCGCTCTGTCTGCAATGCATCTTGACCAGATTAGCCCTTAATAAGAGTACATCATGAATTTGATAGCTGTGGTTAGACTCTTCTTCTATCAAATTGACTGCAGCTTTCTCGTGTTGAGGCAACGGGTTCGTCTGAACATTCGGATTTGTATCCTTGAAGGATAAAACCCCGTTCCTGACAAGCTTTTGCACATCAGATTTTAAAATGAGACAGTTTTCTATGTTATGCCCTGGCCCTCCTTGATGGTAAGGACAAGTTTGATCTGCTTTGAACCAAAAAGGTGGATTTTCCGGTACTATAAGAGGAGACTTGGTTTTGACGTGCCCCTTGACCAATAGTAATGGAAACAGTTTTGCGTATAACATTGGTATAGGGTCAAACCCTGGTGGTCGCGTTGTATAGTTGTTGTTGTTGTACTGAAGACGAGCCTGCTGAAGAGGCTGTAGTGTCCTTTGCTGATATTGTTGTTGATTCGGTTGGCTCTGAGCAACCTGAGGTTGATACGTTGGAACAGGCGCAAGGTTAATAGCAGGAGTTACAGCTGCTACTGGTTGGTAACTTCGCCTTTGCTTTCCGAGAGAGATATTGCCAATATCTTGCTCTTTTTTCTTAGGGAAAGTACTACCATATCTTTTGGTACTGCTTGATGGTCCAACATCTTTAATTAAGTGTCCTTCTCGGACAGCTTCCTCAAGACGAACTCCCATGCCCACCATCTCGGTGAAGTCACTGGGCGCACTAGCGACCATTCTGTCGTAGTAAAAAAACTTAAGGTTTTCAAGAAGATCTTTGTCATCCCTTTTTCCTCAAGAGGTGGACAAATCTGAGCGGCAATTTCATGCCATCTCTGAGCATATTCCTTGAAAGTTTCCTTGTCCTTCTGCGACATGGTTCTGAGTTGATTTCTGTCTGGTGCCATGTCCAGGTTATATTTATATTGCTGAACGAAGGAAGCGCCAAGATCTCTGAAAGTGACGATCTTAGTGCGGTTTAAACCCAAGTACCATTTGAGTGCGGCATCGGTTAAACTATCTTGGAAGTAATGGATCAGTAGCTGTTGGTTCTCTGTCTGTGTTGACATCCTCCGAGCGTACATCACCAAGTGACTTTGAGGGCAAGAGTTACCCTTGTATTTTTCAAATTCGGGCACCTTGAATTTGAGCGGAACTTTCACATTGGGGACCAAACAAAGGTCTGCAGCGTCCTTTCCAAATGGATCCTGACCGCGAATGGCTTGCAGTTTCTTTTGCATCTCTAGGAACTGTTCCTGGAATTCCTTCATCTTATCGTCCATACTCTCATTTCCACCAGAAGGTATCTGTGGAATCTGTCCTTCCGGGACAGTGTGTACCTCGGGTGGTGGTATAGTCATTACGGCGGTGACTCTCGGTGCTTCCCTTTCCCGAAGTTTGTAACCTTCAGGAGTTGCTGTCATGCCCCTTGCATCTTCGCTTTCCCGAAGTTTGTAACCTTCAGGCCCAGCAGCTCCTGCTGCAGTTTCCGGATCTTCAATGATCGGCGGAATATATCCTTCCGGGATATAGTTGAGTGGCATGCCCCAGGGACGATCTTTTGGCATGTTATACCGAGGATCATACTTTTCCACTATGGGCGTAGATGTGATCTCTGAGATCACAGTCCTTTGTTGTTGCATCTGGGCTGCTGCCAAAGCTTGCATGTCATTGTGAAGTTTCCTCAGATCTTCTTTTAGAGTGTCGATTTCTTCTCTCAACTCTTTGTTCTCTTCCTCGAGATCATCCATTTTCTTTTGTCGATTGGCCCGAGTATTGCACGAATGAGACAGTTTGACTCTAGAATCGAGACACAAACGTGAGATTCGTAGGGAAGAAGAATGCGTTAGGTGAGAATGATGAATGATATGCAATGATTATATAAATTAATTTTTTTGTTAATCAAAAGAAACTTCGACAATTGGATTGCAAATATCATACAGTGGGGAAACCCCGTTTTATTGAATTCAAAGATTGCGGAAATGGAAATACAGTAATTTACAAAGTGCTGTAAAAGGAAATGTCTAAACTAATGGATCCTGAGTCCTCTCTGAGGAGAGCTCAGGTGCTGGTTCTAGTATTTTCCTTTTCTTTGACCGGGGCTCTCGAGCCGTTGATGGGTTGTCATTCCTTTGCCAAGTGAAAGGAGCGAGCAAATTCCTTTGGTCTTCTTGATTCTCTACAGCATGTTGCTCTAAAATCTCAATCAGAGCATCTTTATCTTTTAACAGTTACTGTATTTTGTTACACTCCACATTGAGAATACGATATTTGTTCCTCAAAGACCTCTTCTCCTGTTGAACTTTGGCGAGAGTTACCTGAAGTTTTTCTGTATCAGACATAAAATAAAGGACAGATTCCCTTAATGGAATAACTTCTTGACGAGGGTAAGGCATCCACAGCTTGAGAGCTCTAGTTTGTACCCAGCGGAGATAAGGCTCCACAGAGATACAGTCTGGTTTCCCTAGAGACTCTTTTCCTTTCCTGTGAACATGTTTCCAGGCATGCACTATTTCTGTCTTTAGTGCCCTGTCGTTTTCTCCTTCCTTGAAGAAAAGACCTTCCAGATGAGCATTATGCGGGACATGCCTCATCGGGTATCCGGATTGACGACGAACTAAAACCGGATGATAATTAATTCCTCCTTTAATTCCTATGAGGGGTACATTACTGAAGTTCCCACATCGGTCAATGATCCTGATCCTGTCATAGATTCGATTGTACCAATCGATTTCAGAGTTGGTAAGAGACATGATTCTCTGCGACCAACATAAAGTATTCTTTTGATCCCAAAAAGCAGCAGACTTGGGTAAATGGGAAGTGAATCATTTGTATAGCAAGGGTACACAATATGTGATCATTCCTCCGCTGTACAAATTCCTTAAGTGTACAGAATGATAAGCATCTGCGAGCAAGGTTGGTACGGGGTTTCCAATTAGAAAAATCTTAATGGCATTGATATCAACGAAGCTATCAATGTTGGGAAACAGAAATAACCCGTAGGAGAGCAAAGCAAAGATGCTTTCGAAAGCAGGCACATTCCCTATACTAGCAAAGTACAGGGCTTTCTTTATCAAAAATTGGGCTGGCAAACCTTGGATTCCACCCTAAATGGTCATGTGAGTCCTGATTCTGACTCGTCCAAATAAATTGCCCTTGCAATGGTTTGATCCTTTGGAATTTCTTCCAGTCCAGAAAAGGGAGCTTGGTCAGTGATAGGTAAATCAGTCAGGTGAGAGTACTCCTCCAGTGTTAGTGCTAGCTGATAATCCGGGAATGTGAAGCAGTGATAGACCGGATCGTAGAACTGGATGAGTGTGGACAGGATTCCTTCAATTACATGGACCCTTAATAGAGGCAGCAGTCCTCCATACTTTGCTATGAAAGCATCAGGGTTGGTGATCATCCTCGCGAAACCTCTTAAATCCTCTAATTTTGGAACCTTGAAGGTATACTTGTGAGTCTTTCTTCTACCGAAATCCATAACGCAATCTTTCTCTCTGACATTTGCAATCATTGTCTCAGTTTAATTTGAAAAAAAGAGACTGGAAGAGAAAATTTTTCTTTGTTTTAAATGTTTTTAATGAAATGAATGCATGAATGCAGCACACAAAAACATAGAAAAAACATGGGGTCAAAGGTTCGGTGTCATGAAGTCAAAGCTCTACCCATCCCCAAAGGTTATACTGGTGATTTTTTGTACCTGTCCGCAAAATCATTGACCCCTCTTGGGATAACAACAGTAGGATGGTTCACCCGAGTGAGCTGATGTATCTTAGAGTGGTCTCAAATGAGGGTAGTATCGCGTGACAACTATTTCCGAAAGCTTCCGCACTACAAAATAGTAACATGGTCTTAGTCTACTAAAATCCTCAGTTTCACGGATAGCCCAATCGAACAATATGCTTTCAACCACCGAAGTCGTATAGGCATTGAATTCGCAAAGGGTATCTCAATTGATTCGATGGTCTACCGGGACCTCTTATTTGGGAATCACTCCCTGTAAGATTACCCATCTCGTGCCATCACCTATTTAGGTGTATACTCAATCTTTCCAGATGCGGCATCACCCGCAGTCCCATTAGCAGAAAAATAAACACGGATATCAAGTAGGAAAAGCAATATATATATATATATATATATATATATATACATTCCTAAAGCTAACATCCTAGACCTCTTAGGAGCTATAATAATCCTAGTCCTAAACAATAAAATGCGTCCCCAGTGAAGTCATCATTTTACTGTAGGGAGCGATTTTTGTCGCTGACGTGACCACCTTATCGCTGGGGTTTCCTCACCGCAATGGTAGGAGGGGGTGCTGCTTTCTGATTTCTTATTTATCCCATGAGGCTGAAAAGGAAAGGGAAGCTATCTAAAACTAACCTTGCACGCGAATGTTTAACAGGACAAACGCTTAAAGAGATTGGGGGTCCGGGGTCAGGTTATACAATGGGTAGTTGTCACTTACCCATCCTATATGTAGTTATCCACAGGATATTAGCTTTAGGTTTTGCTTTGTACTTGGTGGTGTTTATCCGTTAATGGGTTGGGAAAGTATGAGTGAGTGAGTTTTTGTTGATATTTTTGGTAAGGTGCTATACCTAAGTTTTGCTTGGTGTATGAAGGTAATGGACCTAGAGTTTTTGATTAGTATGCTCGCTAAGATTTCACAATCTTATGCCTACATATTCCCGTTTAAACGAAATAGGGAAATAAGAGAAATCGTAGTTCCTCCTATTCTAAGGGAGGAAAAAGATGTTTTGGTGTCTTGTTCAAAGCCCAAGACAGAGGCTAAAAGGAGTATTTGTGTCTTGTTCAAAGCCCAAGTTTGAAGCTAAAAGGTTGACTAAAAGAGAATTTGTTATCTCTAAAAAGGGATTGTTGATTTTTATGTACCTTGATCAAAGCCCAAGGTTGAAGCTAAGAGGTTGATTGAATCCACTAGGGAAGTCCTTATACAAAGCCTAAGAGGAGGCTGTATGAGACCGACTCAACAAGAGAGTGGATATATTGGTGTCTTGTACAAAGCCCAAGACGAAGGCTAAAAGAGACTGACTCTTTGGGGATATCATTATATGAAGCCTAAGAGGAGGCTAACTCCACTGGGGAGGTACTTATCTGTCTTGTATGAAGCCCAAGATTGAGTCGAAAAAGGGTTTGACTCAACAAGAGAGTGTTATTATCTATCTCATACGAAGCCTGAGATTGAGGCTAAAAAGGGTTGACTCAACAAGAGAGTGCTTTTTATCTGTCTCGTACGAAGCCCGAGATTGAGGCTAAAAATGGTTGACTCAACAAGAGAGTCTGGAACGTGATTGACTTAACAAGAGAGTCTGAAAAGTGGTTGGCTCCACAAGAGAGTCTGAAAAGGTGATTGACTCAACAAGAGAGTCTGAAAAGTGGTTGACTCAACAAGAGAGTCTGAAAAGGTTAGATCAGCTGGGGGAAAATCATTGTACAAAGCCCAAGAGAAGGATGACTTTCCTGAGGAAAGGATCATTATACAAAGCCTAAGAGGAGGCTATCTTATGCTGGGAATTGTTGAGATCCCGAGGTATGTCCAAGTGGGGAATCAACTCTTGCAGGGGAATCCAGAAGAGTTGATGGATCAGACACCTTGAGGTTATGATTTGGGATAGTGTTATATGATGATAAACTGACCCTGGCCAGGGGATGAGAGAGATGGGGTTTTAGAACCCACAAGTTTTAACTCTGCTGGAGATTAATCTAGAATCTGGGGTTTCTTCCTATGTTTGTAGGGAACTTGAGAATGTATTTGAGACTCAAGGAGATTTAGACTGTCCAAGTCTATTAGTGTGGTCTATCTTTGTACAATGCCCAAGAGGAGGCCGACTCTTTTAAGGGATGAGTATCAACCTTAAAATTGGTTTAAGGGTTTTTTAGTGACTCTTTTTAGAAAGACAGCTCTAGTAAAGGATGACTAAGTTCTATCCTATACCTCTAAGAGGTCGTGAGGGTCCTTGTATGAAGCCCAAGAGAAGGCATGAGAACTTTTAAGAAGCCTACGGGTCCTTGTACAAAGCCCAAGAGGAGGCGGGGATGCTTTTAGGAAGCCTGTGGGTCCCAAACTAAGAAAAGTTCAAGAAATGCTATTCACAGAGAATAGATCATTTAGCGAAAGTTATGTAATTTGAAGAAACTCAGGAGATGCTATTCACAGAGAATAGATCAACTCCGGGGAGTAGAATTTCTTTGACAATTTCTAGGGGTGACAGTCTGAGAAAAGGTTCACCGAGAATACTTCCTTTCTCTTTGTTCCATATTGATAAACCCCAAGAGAAAGGAAGACTATATCTGGAAATCCTATGGGGATCTAGTTTTGACTGTATTTAAGAGTGACCAACATGGATTTACCTAGTTCTAGACCTAGTTGCCGGGAAAAACTCTAAATAACTATATATATATATATATAACATGGATTAATATATATATATATATATATATATATATATATATATATATATATATATATATATATATATATATATATATATATATACACACACACACACAGTTGATATATGACAAGTATTTAAAGGAGTATGAAAGAAGACTAACCATGTGCAGCTTCCCACAATATAGTTATATATATTTGACATGTATTTAAAAGAATGAAAGAAGACTAACCATGCGCAGCTTCCCACAATACAGGTATATATATTAAAGTGAGTAAATGAAAGCGGATAAAAACTTACAGGTGAGCAAGCTTCCATGCTGTTTTGTTAGTTGTTCAAAGAAATTAAAGAAAGTTTTGATAACAACTGTATACTTGAATCTAAATCAAAAGGGAAATTGTTTTGAAAAGATTGTTGGGGCTTATACTCAAAGAGAGGCCCAAGGTTTAACAGTGATCACACCGTTGTTTTGAATATCGTATCGGGACTTATACAACGACTGAGGCCCAAAGAGGTTTTCTGTACAAAGGTATGGGCCTTACAACTCAAGGAGAGGCCCAAAGATTATTTTGAGAAAAATAAATATGGGACTTACAACACGAGGGTTGGCCTAGATGGTTTATTTGAAAACGACGATCGCGCCGAGGTTTTTGAAAACACAGTGGGTCTTATACAATGTCCGAGGCCCAACAAGGTATCTTATTTACAAGGAATGGGTCTTACACTCTATTAGAGGCCCAAAAGTGTTTTTGTACAAGTGATGGGGCTTACAACTCAAGGAGAGTCCCAAGGGTTATTTTACACTGGCGATCGCGCCGAGATTTTTTATCGTGTCGGGACTTATACAATATCTGAGGCCCAAAATGGTTTTTGTTAAAGGGGATTGGGTCTTACACTCTATTAGAGGCCCATGAGTGTGTGAAAAAGATTTGTGAGGGTGAAAATCAAAGAAACCCTAATTTTATCATTTTTAAAAGTAAATTCTTAAAGAAAATCAAAAAATAATGATGAAATACCAAATAAGCTTGAATAAACAACTTGTGATTTTTGGTTGAGACTTGAAAAATGATGTTTTAATCACAAGATGAATTAAAACTCCTTTGGTTTTGATTTTCAAGATAAAAATCCACTTTTAAAAGTGTTTAAAATAATTAAAAATGAATTTATTTATAAAAATATCAACTATATTAAATAATTAATATAAATCTTATTTTTTTGTGGAATAAAATATTTTAACATTTTTGTGATTTTTTGCGTAAAGAACCAATCAAAAATCATTAAAATTGAGAGAGTTATTAATTTTCCAAATTATTTAAAATAATATAACAAATATTTAAAAAAACGGAAAAACTAGTAAAAAAAGGATCTGGGGCGAGGGGGATTCGAACCCCAGACCTTTTGTGTGCAGTGTGCGCCTTCTACCACTGGGGTGGTGATACATCCATGTATCAAAACCACCCCATGAATACATGAGGCATGCCTTGTTTTTGGCCTGGGCAAGGTAAGGCAAGGCAAGGTTTTGGCCAAAAACGTGAAGCTTGTAACTTTCTCATTTCTCCATGGATTGGGACAAAATTTAGGTCTATCTTGCCTAGAATTTTACAAGGAATCCAATGGTGGTGGTGGTTTTTTCAGATGAGGCTCCTATTTCAAAACCCGATAGTGTTCTTGAAATAGGCCTATAATTGCATTTTCTATGCTACCTCTTGTTACAGGCATGAATTACATGATGAATTGGTTCAAACACAACAAATATAACATGTATGAGATGTGCATGATTAGTGGACTTCAAAGCAATGCATATTTCAAAGAGTTCAAGTTGTGATGCTTACCTCTTTAGGAGCTTGTTATGCAAGCTGCCATGCTTCTTGTGCCAGAAGTAATTTAATGTTTTGGACACTCTCAATTGATCCCTTAGAAGCTTTTAGAATGGTTGGAACCAGCTGGAATCCTCGGGAAGGGCAAAAGGACCAATATGGAAACTCTCTCAAATGGTGTTCCAGATGTGGGGAACCATTTGGGACAGTTCAAGGATGGTATTTGGAGTGTGTTTGAGGTTTTATCTGGTTTTGAAAGTGACTGAATCAAGACATGGCTTGAAAAATGCAAAAAAGTCCAATTTTGAGGTTTTGAGAGGGGACTTTGTGATTTTTGTGTTACAGGTCATATATGAGAGTTTGGACAGCTTAGATATGGCATATTGGATGTGTTTGGATCATGAGTTGTGATGGAATTGCTCTCTAACTCAAAAACTCGGAGTTACCTTGCAAAAGAATGCATTTTGGCCTAGAGAAAGGGATTTTGAGGAAAGTAAGTGTTGTAGTGCTTTGGTGTACTCAAACTGAGCACAAATGAGCTCTATTTATAGTAGAGTAAGTTTGTTTTGCAAGCAATAGTGTGTGGTAACTACAGCAGGTTGTTGGCCAATTGGATCACTTTGGAATCTTAAGTCTCCTCTAGCCATTGACTAGAGGTTAGAGCACAGGCTTTGTAGCTTTGGTTCAGAGATAAACTGGGACTAAATTCAGTTGGAATAGGCTCGGTTCATGCCACCTTGGAGCATCCATTGAATGCTTGAAAACAAAATTGAAGTCTTGAAGCATCTTTAGCCTTTTTAGGTTTAACATGCTATTTGTAGATTCATGGACTTTGGAGGCTTGGAGATCAGATGATTCCCCTTGGATTTGATCCTCAAATGTGTCCAAAATGGTGACAAGGCTTGGATTTGTCAGATTTGATCAAATCGAGCAAAATGCACAAAATCTGCCAAATCTGTCTTGGAAGAATCAGTTCATGAGGCCATGTTTCAAGGGTTGTATCTCTTTACTCAAATGGAATTTGGAGATGATATGGTACTTGTTAGAAAGCCCTCATGGCATACTTCAACTTTGTTGTCCAACCCAAGACCTGGTTTGACTTGGATCAAGGTGAAAAATGTCCCTACATTTTGGAAAAAGTAAGGCAGATTTTGACTTATGAAAATTTCACTAAGTGTTGGAAAAATGTGATTTTCATGTTTTCAGCCATTTTGATCACTCCATAACTAAAAATCCATGGAGAATTGGAATGAGATGTAGTTGACACTTTTAAAGTATGCCATAAGAGCTACAAATCCTTCTTTGGACCATCCAAAATAGTTGCTTGGATCTCAAGTTATAATCTTTGGAAGTTGGTACCCTAGCCATTTTGTTTCATAACTTAGAAAAATTCTAAGTTTTTTATGGTTACCCCTTTTACAAGTTATCTCACTTTATTTGGTTTTTCTTGATGAATAATGATTCCAATCACACATTAGGGTTAAGGAACTTTGGTTGACCAAAAAATAAAAAAAATCAAACTTTGACTTTTTGTACAGTTGACTTTTTCAGCAGATGAAGTCTAAAATGTGCGATCCTCTATGAAATCAAGTCCTTGACCTAAATCAAACTTAATAGATGGATTCCATAGGTGTTGTAGGGTGTATGGAATCATGTCCCGGGGTTTGGGAGCATGTCCTGGTCAAAAGTCAAAGATACAGTTGACTTTTTCTTCAAAACCCTAATTGTGGTTCAGATGAAATTGAAACTTGTGAATCAAGCTTCTTGGATTAATCCATTTGTTTCAAATGGATCAAAATGGTGTATTGGAGACCCTCAAATCATTTCTTGAGGTCTTGGCTCACGCTTTGTCCCAAAAGTCAACTTAGGGGTGAATTAGGTCAAGAAACCCTAATTACTGATTTTTGATAAATGCATCCCCTGAGGTTAAATTGACTTGATGATTGGGTCCATGAGGTCCCATGGAGTATCTTAATTTATGATTTGAAGCATTGGCTCATGCCCAGAGGAAAATTTCCATCTGGAGGCCCTAGTCGACCAAAACCCTAATTTGGTGACACTGGCGATCTTGAGGCTTATTCCACTTGGAATGTTGCAACTTTGTGCTTGGTTCTTGATGTGGGAGTCCTCTTGATCCTTTATAGGTGTTTGAGAAGTTATACAAGTTGAAGATCATGCCATTCCTTGATTGATCCTTTGTCTAAGTGCTCTGAGAGGGCTTGAAACCCTAATTCTTGTTTGTGGTGAATGCTCACCCCTCTTTGGGGAGACTGATGAGGCATGATGGTTCATACATATTGTGGTGATGATTTGCACAATGATGGGAAATCTTGGTGGTCAAAATTTTGGGTATGACAAATAGCAACTGGTCACTCTATTATCCAATGGATATGCCCATGTATCACTTCCTTAAATGCCAAGGTACCAAATCTTCACTTGGCGATTGACTAGAGCTGGTCTTGGTAGCTTTAGGTCTTCTGATTTTTACAACAACCTTGACTCAATTGGACTGATAAGGCTTGGTTCATGACAGCTCAATGCACCACATCATGCCAAATGACAAACTTAGAGTTTTTAGATTTGGAACTTTGAATGATCACATGCCAAAGGGATTGGATTCTTGACTCAATGGTCCGATTTTGAAAATATCAAGTCAGTCATCAAGATTCCCTCTGATCTTGGAAGAGGACAAAGCTTGCAAGATGATAGAATTTGAAATGGAAATCGTGTGGCACAAGAAATGCACCAAATCTGCCTTGAAAACCAGTTTAAGCAAGGCATGTTGTGAGATTCATAACTTCTTGATCAAGTTGAATTAATGGGAGTTGTTGTACTCTTTGGAAAGCTCTCATGACATACTTTAACTTTGATGTCCAAGACTAGTCTTGGTTCAGCTTAGATCAAGGTGAAAAATGGCCTCAAAGTTTGGAAAAAGTGAAACAGATTCTGACTTGTTGAAAATTTCACTAAGTGTTGGAAAAAGTGGTCATTTTTCACTTTTTGTGATTTTGATCAATCCATAACTCAAAATCCATGAGAATTTGGAATGATATGTAGTTGACATATTTGAATTATGTCATGTTAAATTTCATTTGAGCTTTGGATGGGAGAAAAAGGCCTTGTCCCATAACTTAGAAAAAATTTAGTTTCTTATGGTTGCCCCTTTTGCAAGAAACCTCACTTTTTCTTGACTTTTCTTGATGAATGATGATTAAAACCATACATTAACATTGTTTTGACTTAGGGGAACCATATTTGTGAAAAATTTCAAAAAGTCAAACTTGATTTTAGGCACAGTTGACGTTTTGTCAGATGAATTCTAAACTGTGTGATCCTTTATGAAATCAAGTCCTTAACCTAATTCAAACCTAATGGATGGATTCCATAGGTGTTTTTGGGTGTCTTGCACCATGTCCCAAGGTTTGGGAACATGTCTTGGTCAAAAGTCAAAGGCACAGTTGACTTTTTCTTCAAAACCCTAATTGTGGTCCAGATGAAAATGAAACTTGTGAACCAAGCTTCTTGGATCAATCCATTGTTGTAAATGGATCAATGTGGTGTATTTGAGGCCCTCAAATCATGTCTTGAGGTATTGGCTCATGCCTTGCCTCAAAAGTCAACTTAGGGGTAAATTAGGTCAAGAAACCCTAATTCCTGATTTTTGATGAATGCTTCCCCTAAGGTTGTTTTGACTTGATGATTGGGTCCATGAGGTCCCTTTGAGCATCTTGGGTTATGCCTTGAAGTATTTGCTCATGACCAGATGAAAATTTTCATCTGGAGGCCTTGGTCGACCAAAACCCTAATTTGGTGACACTGTCAATCTTGAGGCTTGATCCACTTGGAATGTTGAACTCTTGTGCTTGATCCTTGATGTGGGAGACCTCTTGGTCCTTTATAGGTGTTTTAGAGGCTAGACAAGTTGAAGATCATGTCAATTTTTGATTTATCCTTTGTCTAAGTGCTCTAGGAGGGCTTAAAACCCTAATTCTTGATTGTAGTGAATGCTCAACAATCCTTGAGGAGATTGATGAGGCATGATGGTACATCTATATTGTGGTGATGATTATCACAATGATGGGAAATCTTGGTGGTCAAAATTTGGGGTATGAAAGTATTGTAGCAAATGCAAGTGGATTCTTGAAGTGTCTTGAAGTGTCTAGAATATTCCACATGATACTAGAATGGTGTAGACCAAAAGAGAAGAGTGTAGATGCTGCAATACTGTGAAATGCTGAATTTCTGCAAAATTTGCAGGTGTTAATCGATTAACCATATAGTGTTCATCGATTAACACAAATTAAATTTTCCCAATTTGGATTGAAACAAGGTGCTATGGCCATGGCTCTGATCTTCAACTCTTTGCTTTGATAAATGGGCATGGAAACCCTTGTATTTTGTTTGTATTGAAAGTGTGATGACTTTGTGAGGATATGATTAATCAGACTTTGAAACCTTCTAAAATTCTGAATATTTCTGCAACAAAACCACAGAGAAAAAACACTAATATGTATGCCGGCAATGCGAATGTACATGCTTATGCAAAAATGCAAAAGGGGAGGTCAAATTTTGGGTTACGACAGTTGCCCCTAATTAATCCTCCTGTACCTGAATGTTCGAATTGCGTAAGCCTTTCGATTATTCGAGGTGGAAGGGGATTAAATAAAAGAGTAGCTTGAGAATTTGGCCAACGACGAAGAGAGATGAAAAGGTGAATGTGTGGAGGGTTTGATTAAGTGAGAAATTTGGCTGAATGTCTGTCGGGGAGATGAATCAGTCAACGAGGAATATGCTTGATGCATATGCTATGTATGCTTTGTCATATATGATGCTTGATATCATGTTAGGCCATGGTACAGGTTAAGGTACTGTGTTGCATGTAGGCAGGGATTGTAGCAAAACAAACTCGACATCCTTAACTGGGGAAAGAATACCACAAGGTAACGACTCCGCTGGGGAAAGAGCCTAGAATCTCAGATTTCCAAACTACTATGGAACCTGGATGATCTTCAAACTACGAATGACTCTGCTTGGAGAAGAATGAGGTCAGAATGACCCTTACTGCTCGGGGACAATGGAAAACTGCAACATTACCGCTGCTGGGGAATAACGGCTCCAACTTTGTTAGGGATGTTGCAAGAATCTGGCTCTTGTTTGGGAAAAGAGGGTAATCATACCTTTGTTTGGGGACCAATCATGGCTCTGCTGGGGAAAATAGAAAGCAAACATGCCTTCCCAAACAACCATGATGGTGCTTACTGGGGATCAAACTTGCAAATGGAGATTACCGATCATCCCTTAGGGATTTTCGGTAAGGCAGGCAATGCATAATGCTTTCTCTGTTGATTTAGCTTTTTATTATTCTCAACGTTTTATAGTATTATGTGATCACAAATAATCGTTTATTTTGCAAACAAAATACTGAAAAGAGATAATTAAGAAATCAAATGATGAATTTTATTGAATATGAAAATGTTTGTACATAAGGTGTGTGCAAGGATGCAAAAATCCTTGATGAGGAGATTTGCAATAAATTGAAAAACAAAGGTAAATGGCAATGGGAAATTAGATTTTGCATTGATTACAACATTGGCTACCATCCACCGTAAGTCTAGGTTCCAACACTTTGCACCAGTTGACGATGGATAGATTGCTCGGTTACCGTCTGAGGTTCAGCTATGATGAAGATAGGCTAAAGTGGTCACAGTCAAATGCCTTTATCCCTAATTTTTGCTTGGACATTTCTATTATTTTTTTCATCCACCGGGATACCCATTTTGGCCTAAGTCTCCATTCCGGGTTTCCAACTTAGCAGGCTATTATTTATTTTTTTTTGCTTTTGTCCCTAACTTTTGCATGGACATTTCTCTTTTTGGTCCATCGGGACACCCATTTTCGCCTAGATTGTCCTTGCGGATGTCAATCTAGCTGGCTCTTTATTCATCATTTTTTTAGGCATAATATTTTTTGACTGCATCGGAGTTCACGGGTAGTGGCAACTCCTCCCCATCCATGGTAGTGAGGATCAGGGCTCCGCCTGAGAAGGTCTTCTTGACAACAAAGGATCCTTCGTAATTGGGAGTCCACTTGCCTCGTGGATCTGAGTGAATAGGAGAATATCCCTTGAGCACGAGTCCGCCTTCTTGGAATGCTCGAGGAAGAACTTTCTTGTCAAAAGCTCGCTTGAGGCGTCTCTGATACTATTGACCATGGCAAACGGCTGCCAGGCGCTACTCTTCGATGAGATTCAGCTGGCTGTACCTAGATTGAACCCATTCAGCTTCATCAAGATCTACTTCCATGATGACTCTGAGCGACATAATTTCGACTTCAATGGGTAAAACAACCTCCATACCATACACAAGCGAACACGGAGTTGCCCTATTGAAAGTTCAAACTGAATTTCTGTAGCCATGCAATGCAAAGGGAAGCATTTCATGCCAATCCTTGTAAGTTTTGACGATTTTCTGGATAATCCTCTTAATGTTTTTGTCTGTTGCTTCGACGACACCATTCATCTTGGGCCGGTATGGTGAAGATTTGTGGTGCTCGATCTTGAATTTTTGACACAACTTCTTCATCATCTTGTTGTTCAGGTTGCTTGCGTTGTCAGTAATGATACTGTTAGGAATACCATAGCGACATATTATCTCTTTCTTGATGAATCTGGCAACCACTTGTCGTGTGACGTTTGCATAAGAAGCAGCTTCAACCCACTTGGTGAAGTAGTCGATAGCAAATCGATCATCCCAATCATATTGATACCCCACATAGAGAAGAGCCAAGGAGAAGTCAAAACATTCAATGAAGTTGGAGGCACATGGATCTTGTCACCATAGATTTGACATTTGTGACATCTTTTGGCAAAGTTGTAACAATCGACCTCCATTGTTATCCAGTAATAACCAGCTCGAAGAATCTTCTTAGCTATGGAAGGCCCTTTTGCATGTACACCCTCACAACCCTCATGTATGGATTTTATGATCGTGTTTGCTTCATGTCTATCCACGCATCTGAGCAACACAGAATCATAATTCCTTTTGTACAATACACCACCACTTAAGAAGAACTTGGCGCAGAGCCGTCTAAGAGCTTTCTTGTAGGTGATAGTGATACCCTCGAGATATTCCTATTTTTCCAGAAATCTTTTGATGTCGTAGAACTAAGGCTTGTCATCAGACTCGTCCTCGATTGCTAAATGTTGCAGTGAGAGTCGGATAACAAGCTATTAATTGACTTGCATCACATTCCCTTGAATTCACCACCGACTTTGATTTATCCAAAGGAAAGGTTCAAGATCGAGAAAACCTAAAGAGGGGAGATCTAAGGTTCGGGGGTTGGTTATACTAAGGGAAGGTATTAGCACCCTTAATATCTGTAGTACTCTACAGGAACCTCTTGTTTTAGTTTGTTATGTCTTGCTTGCTTGCTAAGGGTGCTATGCTAAAGGTTGAAACCCTAGGGGTTAGTATCTAAGTATACTTGACAAAGTATCGCACTTTGTGCCTACGTATCCTGACGGGAGTGGAATCAGAGTATCCGTAGTTCACCGATCTAAGGGTGAAGAAAGAACCATTGACTATGGCCAAAGTTCCAAGGGGAAATGAGCATGAGCTCATTTTAGAGTTCACGATAACTCTCTAAATCTAAGTTATAGGGGGAAAGTGAGTTCTCATGATGGTGAGAATCACATAGAGTTCAAAACTCTAACCTATTTCTAAGTTATGATTTCATTGGCTCTCATGAGGCCAAGAAATGGGATAAACCTAAGAGGATAAGGTAGGGTAGTTGTCTAGTGACTCATGAGTCAATTTTAGGATGATCTCCCTTTGGAATGGGGGGAAGATAATAGTTGTAAAATTACTAAGAAATAAAAGAGTTATAAATTCAAATATGATGATGTAAAAAAGACATAAACAAGATAATGAGATGAAACAAAGTTTATGAAATCATGCAAGGTTAGAATCATACATATTAGACAATGTTCAAACATGATAAACAAAGATAACATGGCAAGATGAATAAAGAAATGCAATAAAACCCTAAAAGGTACTTCCAATTTTATCATGAATAAATGCCTCAAGATTAAATATTTTCATCAATTTCTCTTTATGCTCAACAAGTAAATTTAATTAGAAGCATTTAGCAAAAATAATGGAAGAAAAAGGATAAAAATCAAACAAGTTAAGAAAGTTTGAAATTAAGGCATAAACTTGAAAATAAATATACAACCAAGTATTAAAAAAGAAGGAAAGGGCACTCCTAGGGATTGAACCCAAGACCCTTCGTGTACAGGCTAAAACCAATGTCACTAGGCCAATGCGCGTGTCTTGGACATACAATGAGAACACACATATATATGTAAAGAGAAGCGAAATCAGAAAATAAAACAAAAGGACTGGGGCGAGGGGGGATTCGAACCCCAGTCCTAAGGGTAAAAGGGCGCGTGCTTGTGTGTGCTTGCCACTGGGGTGGCTGTTACATCCGGTAGTAAACTCAACCATACATGATCTGCTCACGAAAGAGAAACTACTGTGCCAACCATTCAAACATTAACCATTGCCAAACCAAATGAAACAGACACATATAATCTAAACTTTAAACCCCGTGAATTAATCACATATGGAATACTAAGCAAATGCTTTCATCATGCACCTTGGACATAAAGTAAAGAACATTTGAATGTAATAAGTAACAAATTCACACAGCCATGGCAGCAATATATAGCAAACATTCAACACATTCAATTGGAAATCAAGTAAGGACATAACTTGAATGCAATGAAAAAACACACATGAAGACTATGGAATTTATAACAGCATGGCAAGCTTTCATGTATAGCAAAAGTTTCCAAGACTTAACATGCTTTAAAGAAATGTAACAGAGCTGCTTTAGGACTAAATCATATGATTGACAAAGCTAATTGCTCAAAATGCAAGAGATACAAGAGGGTAAGTTAAGGCAAGATGCAGTTAGTTCTAAAGATATCTTCTCAAAGTTCAAATAGCAACTCAAATATGTTACAATGAGTGGTGAGAAATAGGGATAGGTCAGATCAAGGCCTAGGAATATTCTAAGACTACCCTAACTGTTAGAGACAGTTTCTAGGATAAATTAAAGGAGTGCTAAGGGAATGATGGCAGCAACATCAACAATACAAGCAGTCAGCAGCATATGAGTAACATGTCATTAGAGCAATTATACATTTCACAAGTCAATGAGTTCATAAGATTAGATACACAACAATCAATGTTAGCATACTAGTCAGATAACAAGATTCAAATAGTTAAGATTCATTGTGGTTCATGAACAATGCAGCAGACAATTTCACAAAGGTAGCATACAAAACCAATGCAAGATACAACAAGAGTTCATACATCTTAGTGCACATCAAGGCCAGATCATGAGCATGCTAATCAAACATAATGTCACATAATGTCAAGGAAAATGCATTCAATCATAATGGTAGCAAGCATAGTGATGATTCATGTATCAAAGTTAGATTAAGGGTACACAAATTTTATGCAATGTCAAGGTAAGTTTGAAACACAACACTGTCATAAACAAGGGCTCAAACAGAGTTGTTCACACATAGTGGCATCTAATTCAAATAGCAGCTAGGCATGAATACCAGATACAAAAAAACTACACTCATCATGTTGATATAAGGAAAATCAGTCATGTTTACAATGATAAGTACACAAACAAAACATCATGATGGTCGAGGGCTCTTATGAATCATACACATGTATTCAAGACAGAATAGGACATATCACAAGACAACATAGCACTCAAGTTCATTCAAATGATACCATTAAAACAAACAGTAGTATATGACATGGTAAAGACCAACTTGGGAAACAATCATGCAAACACATACATAAAGCATACATGGACTAGGTTCAAGGCATAAGACATAATAGCAACAAGTTCACTCCAGTACAGGCAGTGGCAGAGTAAAACAAATACTTGTTGTGCTAGCATGTAGTGGATGTGAAAACAAACATAAGACATGGATCAAGAATTGGTTCTGATTTAAGGTAATGTAGAGCAAACAAAGTATACAGTTCCATGGTGGCAAGCATGAAGCACCAAGGCAAACACTTCAAAAAGCTTAACAATCAAGGTCAAACAAGGTTACAAGGTAGGAAAACACAAATCATGTTTGACATTTAAAACTTACACAAAAATTAGATACCAAACTGACAGCATGCTAATGACAAGGTATATGGACAATGCAAGTTCAAACATAGTAGGACATACAAAACCATGGATTCTAGGTTACAAACCTGTCATAAATCAATAGAGGCAGCAAAAACACAAATGGCATATCATGTATTAAAGATGGTTACAAACCTCTATGATAGAATGTGACAAAAGCAATAATACTTAGGTAATTTGGATACAAATCGTGACTATGAGCTTAGGTATACACAAGGATCATTCATAGAAAGAGAAAAACAGTGCTAATTTAATGAAGACAACTTAACAACACCAGTCAAACATTAACCACCAACAAAAGTGATAGATTGGTTCATCCGTTCCACAACTTATGAGCATATCAGAAATGCATAAAGACTAAGATTCAATAACATCCAAGTACATATGACATACATAAGTAGTTTAACAAGCTCATCCATCTAAACTTGACAGTACAACAACCAAAGTGCAATCTTGTAAACTTGCAGCCATTCAATGAACAAGAACAAAAGCATTACAACTTAATACAAAAAGCATACATGTATACCTCAACATATCAATAAACAGAAGCATGCTATTTCATGAAATTAAACCATGAGCAAACACTCAAACACACATCAGCAAGTAACATATGTAAAAGAACAATAATGCATATGACATAATGATATCAAATGAGCATGATTAACAAGAGGGAAAGAGTGTGATACCAAGTGGTGTAACGTCCGTTGCACCTTCAAGTGGGCTGAATGCTTCCTTTCTGAACTAACCAAAGCACTCCAAAGAAAATCTTTCTCTTTTCTTGCTCGAAACTTAAGAACTCAGAAGCTATTTGAGTGTTTTTATGAGAATTGTTGGTGAGTTGAAGTGTAGAAGTGAGCTCATTTTATAGGCTGAGCAAATGGGCCTTGGTTCTTTGAGTCCAAAGAGCAAACACATGATATGCTGTATAGAAGACTAGGGTTTGCAATGACTCTTTTTGAATTCAAATATTGGTCCACTACTTGGAGACAAATGCGCTGGCCTTGCTGCACAAAAACCTCAGAATTGCAGTGCCAATTTCATGACTTCATGTATTACTTAAGAGCTCCTTATTTGTTGTCATATGAGAGGGTATCAGATGAGGTAAAGATTGGGATTGCGTGAGGGAATCTGCAGGTGAGAGCAAGCTGTATGCTGAAATAAGTAATTCCTCAGAGACACTTTTAATGAACCAAACCTTTGAAAGCTTAAACGGGAATTGCTTTGGAGAATTCAAAATGAGAAAACGCGCCAAGGGATTGGGGTTGTGAGACGATTTTGGATGAATTGATACACTTGTATTTTGAATTCCTCTTCCATTCTGAAGCTCGTGAACACGACGAGGGAGAAGAGTAAACTTTGGATTGTTTTGCTTTCTTACTAGTCACGCGTCGTTTTCCCATTGGTCAGAGAGGCAAGGTTGAAAAGTCAAAGCACATTGCTTATTTCCCATTGGTCCTCAGCCAAATGAGTTTCATCTCCAATGAAGCTTGTAACATATTTTTGTCACGATGGGCCTATTGTAATGGGCTTGAGAAAAATCAAATATTTAAATCTTGGTTTTCTCTTCTTTTTGTTATAAAAAGAAAATGGTTAGAAAAATGAATAAAATGTGAATTTGGTATTTGAAATGGTTATGGATATGGTTTGAAAAATAGAGGAATTGGATAAAATTGGTTAATAAATGATTATTGAAATTGGTTAGGGATAAAAATGACAATTGAGGGTAGATAAGGTGGGTAGAAATTTGGTTAAGGAAAGGATCATGGAGAGGGTTATGGAGACATCTCTTTGAAATGAGAGACTTGCTTGATTCAATCCTCTATCCAAAATCTTGATTAATCACCTCTTGCATCTTCTTAAGATAAAACCTGATTCACAAATGAAACAAACACAAACAAAACCTGACAAAAGGATTAGCTATGCAACATGATTGACCTAATATGACATGCAAGAGATCAATGAATCTAAGGGTAAAATTTGGTGTACAACACTAAACAATGCGCTGGTTCGTTCAAATGATCAATGCGGATAACATGAGCTTTATTTTTCCACTTGAATTTGAGCATGGATGCCAGGGTAGATAGAGCATAAACTAGTTAATTTTCTTCCTTAGGAATATGATGAAAATATGTTTCATCAAAATAGGGAATCAATTTTGCGATTTGCTTTTGGTACGGAACTAGCTTGGAATCCCGAGTTACAAAGTTTCCTATGACTTGGCCAATCACCAAAGCAGAATCTCCATAGACCTCAAGAATCTTGATTCTCATGTCAATTGCCGCTTCAATTCTATAGATACATGCTTCGTATTCAGCCATATTGTTGTTACATGCAAAGCATAATCTGGCAGTGAAGGGAAGATGAAAACCTGTTGAAGAGATGAGGATAGCACCAATTCCACGACCTTTAGTATTAGAGGCACCATCGAACACGAGCGTCCACCGCGCTCCTGGTTTGGGTCCTATGTCAGGGTCTGGAGTTTCATAATCTATGATGAACAGAACGTCCTTATCGGGAAAGTCAAACTTCATTTATTGATAGCCCTCCACAGGTTGATGAGCAAGGTAATCAGAAAAGACGCTCCCTTTTATTGCTTTTTGGGTAACATGTTGATTGTCATACTCAGTTAACATCATTTTCCACCAAGCAATTCTTCCAGAGACAGTAGGCTTTTCAAATATGTACTTTATCGGATCCATTTTGGATATCAATAAAGTAGTATGGCAAATCATTTATTGTCTAAGGCGTCGAGCGGCCCAGACTAGAGCACAATAAGTTTTCTCCAAGAGTGAGTATATGGTCTCACAACCGGTGAACTTCTTGCTCAGATAGTAAATTTCATGTTCTTTTCTGCCAATGTCGTCGTGCTGACCCAATACACAGCCCATAGATTCATTGATAATAGTGAGATACATGATTAAAGGCCTACCAGGAACCGGTGGTACTAAGATAGGTGGTTCTTGCAAATATTTTTTTTATTTTGTCAAAAGCTTCTTGACAATCATCGTTCCACTCAACCGATTAATTTTTTCTTATTAATTTGAATATCGGTTCACAGGTAACCGTCAATTGAGAAATGAATCTGGAGATGTAATTAAGTCTGCCCAAAAAGCCACGGGCTTCTTTTTTAGTTTTGGGAGGCGGCATATTTTGAATTGCTCGAACCTTGTCGGGATCAACTTCAATGCCTTTCAACTCATAATAAAGCCCAACAATTTACTAGATCAAACTCCAAAAGTGCATTTTGCAGGATTCAACCGCAGTCTAAACTTTCGGAGTCTGTCAAACAGTTTCCTTAGATGGTCTAAGTGATCTTTGTCGGTCTTGGACTTGGCAATCCTATCGTCCACATAAACCTCAATCTCTTTATGGATCATATCATGAAAGAGAGTTGTCATGGCATGTTGGTATGTTGCCCTGCATTTTTCAAACCGAATGGCATGACTTTGTAACAATATATACCCCAAGGCGTGATGAAGGTAGTCTTCTCCATATCAGCTAGGGACATCTTGATCTGATTACACCCTAAGAAACTGTCCATGAATGAAAAGACAGATAACTGCGCAATGTTGTCTACCAAGACATCAATATGAGGCAGAGGAAAATCATCTTTCGGACTTGCCTTATTGAGATCTCGATAATCCACACACATTCTGACTGTCGCTCCCGAGGATTTGCATCCATGGTACAAACGTGAAAGTGGCGCGGAAAATAGAGTCGCCAGCAATGTGTATTTATCCCAAGAGAGGGAAAGGAAACACTGCGTAAACCTGAGGGAAGGGAAAAGACATGGTCTCGCGACCAAGAGAAATGGGTAAGGGAGTCGGTTACGCAAAGGGAAGGTATTAGCACCCAACACGTCCATCGTACTCGATGGGATCCACGCTTGTTGTCTCGATCAAAGGGTGTCATCGTCTAGAACTCCGCTGCTACTAGAAACGAGAAGGAACGGGAACGGAGGAGAGAGAAGAAGTGGGGGAGAAAAGAAAAAGAAGTGACTTGATAGGATGTCCTCGGAGTCCTAGGCATACGTATTCCCTCGGGAACAGGAAAATTAGAGTCAACGTAGTTTGGACACGAACTAAGGGGGGAGGTTGCTCGCCAAGACATCTCCATCTCGTGCCTATGTATCCTCAATCGGACTAGAAAAAGGAAATCAGAGGAGTCGTAGTTCGACCTAACGAGGTCGGTTAGCGTTTTTTATGAGTGACGTTAGATTCGCGTCCGACAGTTAGGGTCGATGCATGTTTGCGACGAGACGGCAGTAACATGCCCTTTTCTGAAAATGAGTTTGAAATTAATGATCCCGAATGATGAAAGAGGTTTGAGTTTGTTTTTGTGTTTTTTAGACAGAAAGTGGATTGAAGTTAGTTTGTAACTTACATTGCACTAAAGTCCACCATGCGGGAACGAGTGAGTCGCATGGTCGCCCCAAATGGGACGTATGCTAAACACTCTAGAAGAGGAGGGGAGACCCCTCGTTCTTCACTTCCTACACTTAAGGCTCGAGCGCAATATTCGTTATATTAATTAAGTGTTTTAGAAGTGTTATGAGATGAGAAGAGAAGACACAAGGAAGAAGGGTGACTCTAAGGGAAATTCTATCCTAATGTTGTCATGCAAAAGGGTGGTCCTATGGTTAGTGAAGTTTAGGCGAGAAACAACTACCTAAGACCTAATGCTAATCCTACTCCAAGCTTAATCGAAAATTAAGTTGGACTAGGTAGCTCTAAGGGAGTGAATCCAAGACTTAAACAAGTTTTAAGATCCGAGGGAAGAGAAAGAGTGAAAGAGACGAAGGAGGAAAGGAAGCGAATAAATTAAAACATCAGCTACCACAACGTTCCTGCACCAAAACATCAGTAAAAAGCAGAACACAAGCAACATAGCTTATAACAGCATGCAATTCAGCACAAGAAAGGGTATAAAACGTCAGCCAGCAGCACATACGACAACACACATACACATAGACAGTTGTAGAAACAGGGCAGCATGCGATACATTTAAATATGAATCAAGCATGGCAATGCAAACACATATCGAACATCATGCATTATGATTACCAACACATCATATATCATGGTGAACAACACTTGGAGACAACATGAAAGAAAGTACATCATGAAGGTATTCATAACATTAAGCATGTGCACAAAGTTGAAAACAAGCATGTATCTCATGAAATTAAGTGCACGCAATCAAGTTCAAACAAACAACTCCAGTAACATCAACAACAAGTCACAATCAACATGCTTAAGAGGTGTGTGTCATGTGTTCATCGCATCAATTAATCAACAACGCAAACATAAACATTTATCGAAGAAAACCAAAACTCGCGTGTCGAATAATCGTGTTCATGCAATAGTGTGAGGTGCAACAGCTCAAGAATGATCCACAAATCATCATCATATGAATCCATGAAGTTTAGGCATGCATCGGATCTCAAACAACCAAGAAAATGCAAGAAAATACACATTCTGTCCCAGAATAACCGGTTAACAAACGGTGAGTAACCGGTTACTTAGTTGAAAATCATACCATTTACGCAAAAAATACACATGTTAACTGGTTAACATAATTACACTATTTTTGTGTTAACCGGTTACTCTGGGACAGTGGCAAAAAAATTTTTCTTCAAAAGCACTTTTCAGCATCAAATCACTTATGCAATCATATCCAATGATCTTGTAATCAACAATGCACGAAAATTAAATTCAAACACAGTATTCAAGCATCACTTAGATCCAATAATCATTAACATCCACAATGAAGTTCACACAAATGTATCAAAACACATGAAAAATCATGGATCTACATTATATAAGTTGCAATTAAGCTAAAATGAGTGTGGATCTGAAATTAACCAACCTACAAAGCTGAGAATTGCTTTGGTAAGTGTTGTAAACAGAATTTGATGAATCCAAGCAAGAAAACCAGAGATCTATACAATAATCTTCAAGATCCTAGCAAGAAACTTCAAGATCCAAGCAAGAACACTCCAAATAATTAAAAGCTGCTTCCAAAAGTGATTCCAAGATCCAAACCAGTAGCTATATCATAATTGAACCAAGAATGATGATGTGATGGAGGTTTAGCTCAAGAATTCACAAATTCCAATGAAGAATTTATGAATTTATGGATATGGAGCTTTGGTGAGAGGTTGAAGATGAAGATGAAAAGTGGAAAAAGTGAGAGAGAATTGAGAGAAACTCTGAAAAATTGGAGAATGAAAATGATGTGGGTTGGAGAGGTTTGGAATGAATTGGTTTAAATAACCCCTAGGTTAGGAGTTAAGTTTGGGTTTGGAGTGAGGTTAAGTGAGTGGAAATTGGGGTGAAAATGGATTAGGAAATGAAATGAGGAATTAGAGCGGAAAAATGGTGGAGAGAATTTGAATTTTAGGTGGAAAATGATGAAAATATCAATTCTAGATCCTTCCCCACGTGCACATGCCAAACACGTGGTCACAAATGATGCAAATTTAATTTTTCAAACTTGGCTCAGAGTAACCAGTTAACAAACGGTGAGTAACCGGTTACTCAGTTCAAATTTTGAATTTTGGCGCCTTTTGGAGGGAAACTTGGAAAAGTGACTTCTGACAGCCGTTTTGAACCCGTTAAACCTCTGAAACTCAAAACTTGATATTGCTACTGAGTAACACCTGAAAAGAACACAAATTCCTGCTGACACCTCAGAATATCCTGCTGAAAAAATAATGCCTGATACCGGATCGCTTGATCAGAAAATGACTGTTGAAGCTCCTGATTATAAAAACGCCTAATGAGCAAAATAAATGCTCCAAAAGACCTTGAAAACCATCTACTTGCCCCTGAATACTGCTGAAAATAATGCCGGAGCCGATAACGCCATGAGCTGCTAGAAAATACATTGATCCCATGCACAAAAGAAACATGCAAAATGCAGAAACGACGATGCAAATGAAATGAAGCATAAGCCAAAAAGGTTAGCAACACTAGGGAAAATTTTGAGGTGTTACAGCTGCCCCTATTCAAACTTCTTGGATCCGAGGGTATGGAAGCAACGGCTTTCAGACAATCGGGATACACGGAGATTGAATACCAAAATAACCTAAAAAATTTGCACCCTGCGGGGAGAATGAAATAATGTGAATACGAGGACGGCCGAAGGCGAACTCGGAAAGGTAAATCGGCTGAAGGTGGACTAAACTTGGGGACATAAGGATAAACGAGAACGGCCGAAGGTGAACTCGAAAAGGTAGACCGGCCAAAGGCGGACCACGATGGGGAGATACACAGGGTACGAGACCATACCGAAGGTGGGTTCGAAAAAGAAAGACCAAGCCGAAGGTGGGCTTTCAAACAAAGGATACGAGGCCATGCCGAGGGTGGGCTCGAAAAAGAAAGACCAAGCCGAAGGTGGGCTTTCAAAAAAAGACTATGCCGAAGGTAAACTTTCAAGCAAAGGATACGAGACAATGCCAAGGGTGGACTCGAAAAAGAAAGACCAAGCCGAAGGTGAGCTTTCAAAGAAAGACAAAAGCCGAAGGTAGACTTTCAAACAAAGGATACGAGACCATGCCGAGGGTGGACTCGCAAAAGGAAAGACCAAGCCGAAGGTGAGCTTTCAAAGAAAGACTATGCCGAAGGTAGACTTTCAAGCAAAGGATACGAGGCCATGCCGAAGGTGGACTCGAAAAAGAAAGACCAAGCCGAAGGTGAGCTTTCAAAGAAAGACTAAAGCCGAAGGTAGACTTTCAAACAAAGGATACGAGGCCATGCCGAAGGTGGGCTCGAAAAAGAAATACCAAGCCGAAGGTGAGCTTTCAAAGAAAGACTATGCCGAAGGTAGACTTTCAAACAAAGGATACGAGGCCATGCCGAAGGTGGGCTCGAAAAAGAAAGACCAAGCCGAAGGTGAGCTTTCAAAGAAAGACTAAGCCGAAGGTAGACTTTCAAACAAAGGATACGAGGTCATGCCGGGGGTGGACTCGAAAAAGAAAGACCAAGCCGAAGGTGAGCTTTCAAAGAAAAACTATGCCGATGGTAGACTCTCCTAGGGATGACAAGATAACAACGGGTGCGAGGACGGCCGAAGGCGAACTCGAGAAAAGAAAAAGACCAAGCCGAAGGTGGACTCTCAAGCAATAATACGTAGAATCGACAGTTCCACAAAGATGACTCCGTCGGGGAAGAGAGAAATCTAAATAGACAACTCTGCGGGGGAGTATAGGAAGGACCAATCAAGAAGAATGAATCCACTGGTTGCTGTGTAGCGTTAACCAACATCTTCTGTATTATGTTACTTTCTGCTGAGGAAAGAAACTGGTAAAGGAAATCAAACCTGGCTTATGCTTCGAATGCATATGTTTGAATTTTGCCGTAATGCTCCATATCAATGGAATGCTACGCTTTTGGGAGAATGCCATGCAAAAATGCTTATGCAATGCAAAAAAGGCGTCTCAGCAAAATAAATGCTGAAGACCAAGGCAGCTCCACCGGGGATGACAAACTAAATTGTCCTCTGAAATAAGAGACCCTGCTAAGAAAGGCTTCACTCTGCTGAGGAAGATCCTGATCACAAACTCTGCTGGAGATGAAAACTCCGAGAGAAGATCCACTCTGTTGGAGATGGATAAAAATGAATAATGAAGATGGAACCCGAAGAGAAATTATTCTACTGGGGATTACCAATGACTTCCATCAAAGACAGAATTCAACACCTGGATTCGAAACATGCCAATAACCATTATGTAGCGAGCGGTTTTGGACGTGGTTCTTAAGCGCTGGTCGCTCTCTGCGGTTGAGCTTAAAACTACAGGTCGATTCATTTTTTATCCTATTGTGAGCGGAATAAGGAAGGGAAATTGATATCTCCAATTAACCCTGCTTGCATACTGAGTTTAAACAGAGGTCTGTTAGGTTACGGATGCTATCAATGTGGGGGGCCTTTGTACTGGTTATTCGTATTTCGCCAATACGGTTCTTTCTTTCTTTTTTCTAGGCAAAGGGTTTCTGGCGGGGAATAAGGATTAGGATGTTAGGACTGATGCTTTTGAATTACTGCTTTTGATTGATGGAGATATGGGATTTGGGTTTTTTGTTGATTGTGCTCGCTAAGATCTTTTCTTTCGATCTTATGCCTACGTATTCCCGTTTATCGAAACAGGGAAATCATAGCGTTCGTAGTTCCTCCTATTCTATGGGAGGAAATGGGTTTTTGGTGTCTTGTTCAAAGCCCAAGACGTGAAGCGAAAGGTGATTTGTATCTTGTTCAAAGCCCAAGATATGAAGCTAAAAGACCTCGACTTTAGAGAGAATTTGTCATCTCTAAAGAGGGGAGAAGGATAATTACTTTAACTGGGATACGCGGATCCGAGCAATTCCATAATTTCCGAAGAAAGGGTTTTAACCTGAAGGAGAAGACTTTAACTCAGTGTAGAGCAATGTCATCTTTCCTTAGGAATTTCTCATGCTAAAAGAGGGACAGTGGCATGGATATAGATGATCCAGAGGCTTGCCGCTTACAGCGATTAGATGAAGGGAAGGAGTTGTTGATGTTTGTGTACTGTGAACGAGGCACAACTTTGATGCTAAAAGGTTGATTGGATCAACTAGTGGTTTTCTTATACAAAGCCTAAGAGGAGGCTAATTTCCGCTAGGAAAATCATTATACAAAGCCTAAGAGGAGGCTATTTTGTGTCTCGTACAAAGCCCGAGAGAGAGGCTAAAGGTTTTTGACCCAGTGGGGCATATCGTTATACAAAGCCTAAGAGGAGGCTAGCAAAGAGTTCGACTCTTGCTTAAGGGATTTATATCTCGTACGAGGCCCGAGATGGAGGCAAAAAAAGGGGTGATTGACTCAACGAGAGAATCTTTTGTGTCTCATACAAAGCCTGAGAGAGAGGCTAAAAGGTTGTTTTGACTCCACTGGGGAGAATTTTGGTATCTCCTACGAAGCCCGAGATGGAGGCTATTGTAACTGTTTCAGTTGTGTGACAGATCCAATATACTGATTTAAAAGAGAAAATCAGTTCTTATATGAGTAACACTATACACAGGGATTTAATTTGAGGATCAGGGATATTTCCTTTTCTTTGAGGAAATGGGAAATCCAAAGGGTATTGAGACTATCCGAGTCTGTGGGTTTCCTTCCTATTTAACGAAGGGTGCTTGAGAATGTCTTTGAGACTCAAGGAAGTTAGACTGTCCAAGTCTAGAGTTTTATCTTTTCTACTATGCTTCGAGAAACAGTAGTAGACTCTATGAAAGGACTGTTCTATGAGGATGACTAGGTTCTGTTCCTATACCTCTAGGAGGTTGTCGGGACAATTTGTACGAAGCCCAAGAGGAGGCTGGAATCTTTTAAGAAGCCGACGGGTCCTTGTACGAAGCCCAAGAGGAGGCTATCATTCCCGGAGGAAGAGATCATTATACGAAGCCTAAGAGGAGGCTGTGAATACTTCTAAGAAGCCGTAGGGTCCTTGAATAATGCCCAAGAGGAGGCCAATGCTTTTAAGAAGCCCGTGGGTCTATCATCTCCTTTCTATTAGGAGAGATAACTCTTTTAAAGATGAAAACCACTGGTAAACGTGCGAGGTTTACTATCCAGCGACTTTTAGCTTTTAAAGAGGGTTCCTTAGTTAAGGTCCAAGATTATGACCGTAGTGGGTACCCAAACCCCGAGACATTCAAGGCAAGCTATCCACAAGGAATAGATTAAGTCAGGAAAGTTCGAGAATTTGGAAGAAACTCAAAGATGCCATTCACGGAGAATACATTCATCTTGGGGAGTAGAGCTTCTTGACGATTCCTAAGGAGGACAGCCGAAGAGAAGACTGTATCTGGTGCTCCTATTGGGGATCTAGGCGTCTATTTCTACGAATAAATGAAACGGTGTCACTTAGTTCTAAACGTAGTTGCCGGGGAAACTCGAAATATCTATACTATTATTACACAGTAGATATGAGTTTATGAAAGGAGACTTACAGTGAGCAGCCCCACAATACAGTTTATAATATGAAAGCAGTAAATGAAAGCGATAACCACTTACTCGGTTGTAGTGCTTCCATGCTGTTTGGTTAGTTGTTCAACAAAGAAAGATTGAAAACAACAATATATTCAAAATCAAAGGAGAAAGTGCTTTTAAAAAGAAAGATTTGGGGCTTACAGCTCAAGGAGAGGCCCAGGGTTTTATCAGTGAGCGCACTGTTTGAATTTGTACAGAGGGACTTATACAAGTGACTAGGGCCCAAAAAGGTTTTCTGTACAAAGGGATGGGTCTTACACTCTCTCAAGAGGCCCAAAAAAGGTTTAAAGAAAAGAGAGTGGGGCTTATAACACGAGGGTAGGCCCAAATGATTTTTCGTTTAAAAATGGCGATCGCGCCGAGGTTTTCTTTTAACGCAGAGGGACTTATACAATAAGTGAGGCCCAAAATGATTTGGTTAAAAGGGGGTTGGGTCTTACACTCTAATAGAGGCCCAAAGTGTTTTGAAGAAAAAGAAATGGGTCTTACTACTCGAGGGTAGGCCCAAATGATTTTTGAAAAGGGCGACGATCGCGCCGTTTGTTTTTTGACGGTATCGGGACTTATACAATAAGTGAGGCCCAAAAATGATTTGGTCAAAAAAAGGATTGGGTCTTACACTCTAATAGAGGCCCAGAGTGTTTGAAAAATGATTTATGAGGGTTGAATTAATCCAAAACCCTAATTTGTTTCCAAAAAATGTATTTAATTGAATAAAATTCAATTAAATTGATCAAAAATTGTTTTACACATGGGAAACAAATTGTGATCTTGGATTAATGCTTCAAAAATTAAGTATTGACCTACAAAACAAATAGAAAGCATTAAAAGTTGCAAAATCATTGTGGAAATAATATTTCAAATGTTAAAAACAATTAAAATATTAATTCTTTGCAAAAATATCAATTATATAAAATAAATAATAATTTTGGGATTTTTTTGGTAAAATAAAATATTTTAACATTTTTGTGAATTATTACAAAAAGAACCAATCAAAAATGATAAAAATTGAAGGAGTTATTAATTTTTCAAATCATTAAAAATAATAGTATGAAAAATAATAAAATAAAAAAGTGATAAAAAGACGTCTGGGGCGAGGGGGATTCGAACCCCAGACCTCTCGCTTGCTAATACTCACAAAACCAGCTGATGAACCGCTGGGGCGCAATGCCAATTCATTAAATATATGGCAAGTGAAAATTATATAGAGAACTTGGTTGGTTTTCTGAAAATGGCGCCATGGCCATCTCCTTCCCCGAGCTCGTGCATGAAGCACCCTATCTCACTCATCTCTCAACCATTGGACATGATTCAAACACCAAACTCGTGCGTTTTTTCACAAGGAACAAGATGGCAATACCCAATTTTATTCATTTTCAGTGTGGAGTGAAATAATCATGATGAACACAGATGAACCCTAATTTGCAAAAGCAATCGTGCAAGCATGGTTATGAGGTCTATGATCAAATTTATTGAGGCAAAACAATCAGCATATGATGGTAATCAAATGGCAAAATTATCATGCGAGGAAATATGCATGGATCATGGAGTTTGAGTTTGAAGCTCACCTTGATGCAAGCTGAAATGGAACTTTGCCCAGATGGTGTTCCAGTCGTGAATTGATGATCCCTACAGCTTCAATGGATGTTATGGAGTGTGTTGCAAGCTTTGGAAAACTTTGAAATTCTCTGGATCAAGCTGGAGACCTCCACCTGCAAAACTGAAGCAAAATGGCTTGGTTGAAGAGTGATTTTGAGCTGCGAGTGTTACAGATGTTGTTTAAGCACTTGGACACCTCAAATACATCATATGTGATGTGTTTGAGCAATTGGAATTGATTGCTTATGGCTGCAACTCAAAACCCGATAGTGGTTACTCAAAAACAAGAAAACTTGAAGTTCAAGAAAGAATGAGAGAAAGCAGTGCTGTAACTGGCTTTGGGGTGAGTTGAGTGATCCATTGAGACCTCTATTTATAGGTGATCAACTCTTGTCTTGGAGGAATAGTGAATGGCAGCTGGATCAGATCACATTTGCTTGGATTGGCTTGGCATAAATGCCTCTTGCACTAGGCATAACAGCTGCTCCAAATAGATCAGCTATGCCTTGACTGAAATCACATTCTTCAGATGTTTTTAATGTTGTTTAATCAGAGAACTTGACTGAGGAGAGTGAGAATCTTGAAAATTCACTATTCCACATAAATGCATTTTGAATTCAAGGCAAAAAGTGCCAAAGTGGATGAATTTCAAGTTGGAAGGTTCTTTGGCTTTTTGACTCATATTTATAAGTTGGATTAGATGCAATGTGATTGGTTTGAACACAAGTGGCATGCTGATCCTCAGTCTTTGGCTCAAAATCGTGTGAGATAAGCAAACATGCAAACTGATTTTTCCAAAACAGCTTGCAGCAGCAGCATGACTTTGGGCATGGATTTCTCATGGCTTGAGTTGAATCAATTCATGCTGTTGAGCCCTTTGAATTCTTAGCAACATATGCAACAACATTGATGTTTAACTTTGGGACTGATTCAGCTTGCATCTATGTGCAAAAATCCCACAAGTTTTGGTGTTTCAACAAAATTCTGTTTTAGGCAGAATTTTTCTAAGTGTTGGAAAATGGTATTTTTTCACATTTTCAGCCACTTTGGCTCACTCATAGCTCAAAATCCATAAGGAATTGGAGTTAGGCCTAGTTGAAGTTTTTGTAGAGGGCAGTGAGATCTACAAATCAAGCTTTGGATGGAAAAAATTGGCCTTGTGGTTTAGGAGTTATGGTCCTCCAAAGTTGGTACCTTTGCCACTTTATTTTTAACTTAGAAAAATTTCTAAGTTTTATGGTTACCCATTTTACAAGTTATCTCACTTTTCTTGATTTTTCTTGATGAATGATGATTCAAATCATACATTAACAACATTTTAGGGTTAAAAATCCATTTTGGTGAAAAATCTCAAAAAGTCAAAGTTGACTTTTGTGCATAGTTGACTTTTTATCAGATGAATTCCAAACTGTGCAATTCTTCAGGAAATCATGTCCTTGACCTAAATAAAACTTGATGGACATGTTCCATGGGTGTCATAGGGTATATTCAATCATGTATTAGGGTTTGGGAGCATGTCTTGGTCAAAAGTCAAAGTTACAGTTGACTTTTCCCTTAAAACCCTAATTGTGGTGCAGATGAAAATGAAACTTGTTGCTCAAGCTTATTGGATCAATCCATTGTTCCAAATGGATCAATATGGTGTATTAGAGACCCTCAAATCATCTCTTGAGGTCTTGGCTCATGATTTGTCCCAAAAGTCAACTTAGGGGTGAATTAGGTCAAGAAACCCTAATTCCTGATTTTTGATGAATGCATCCCCTGAGGCAAAATTGACTTGATGCATGGGTTCATGAGGTTCCATGAAGTATATTAGGTCATGTTTTGGATCATTGCCTTGTGCCCAGATGAAAATTTCCATCTGGAGGCCCTGGTCGACCAAAACCCTAATTTGGTGACACTGTCGATCTTGAGACTTGATCCACCTAGAAGGGAGCAGCCTTGTGCTTAATCCTTGAAGTGGGAGTCCTTTTTGATCCATTGTGGATGTTTGAGAGATTAGACAAGTTGAAGATCATGTCATTTCTTGATTGATCCTTTGTCTAAAGCTCAGAGAGGGCATGAAACCCTAATTTTGATTGTATTGGATGCTCACCCATCTTTGGGGAGACTGATGAAGCATAAAGGTACATCCATATTGTGATGATGATTTTCACAATGATGGGAAATCTAAGTGGTCAAAATTTGGGGTATTACAGATGCCCCTATTTAATCTTCTTGGACCCGAAGGTATGAATGACGTTAGTATTCGAGCATTCGGGGTGCAAGAGGATTAAATATCGGAATATCCGAAATTTTGATGGTGGTTATGAATGGTAGCTTCCGCATTCATCTTCTTATGCAATGATGCTTAGAAAAGGTAAACTTCCCCTTGATCCTGGTTTTCAGCCAAGGAACTGGTCTCAGTTTTCTTTTGAAATAAACCTCCCCTCGTTCTTGGTTTCCTACCAAGGAACTGGTCTTAGTTTCTGATTTAAACTTCCCCTCGATCCTGGTTTCTTACCAAGGAACTAGTCTTAGTTTCTGATTTAAACTTCCCCTCGATCCTGGTTTTCTACCAAGAACTGGTCTTAGTTTCTGATTTAAACTTCCCCTCGATCCTGGTTTTCTACCAAGAACTGGTCTTGGTTTCTGATTTAAACTTCCCCTCGATCCTGGTTTCCTACCAAGAACTGGTCTTAGTTTCTTTTGTCAATAAACTTTCTTGACAAGGGACGCTATTCATAACGGCTTTCCTCAAACTTCTCGCCGAATTTTCCTGGGGAGATGCCATTTGAGTGGAAAAAGTTTTGATGTCAGACTTGCTGGGGAACCCATTCGTCTGAGTTGTAGAAGTGTACAAACTTCTCTGTTGGAGACGCCATTTGTTTCTACTGGGGAAAACGATTCTCTTGAGAGACTGTTTTCATTTGGGATCTTTCATCATACTTTTCTCGGGATCTTCCCGGAGAAACGCCATATGATAGGGTCCAATTTTGAGGTGCCAATGACCTTCTCATCAGTGGTCCTTTCGGAGCAAAACTGGCATGCTGCCGAATCTCTGATCACGAGGCTTTCTCTGTGGATTTTCCTTAATCCGGGAAAGCAAGGATATCATCTTCAATGGCGAAGAGTGACATTTGTTGAAGGTTCTCTGATCTTTCAGAGGTTCAAGTTATCAAAGTGGCCAAGTGCCGACTCTGATCTAAAGATACACTGGTGGCGAGATTGTGCAGACGCAACACTTCCTGACGAGGAAAGAACTGACAAACTCGATTGAGAAAACTGTTTATCACTAGGGGACAAGACCGACTCAAGTGATAGTGATGCAATACGAAATGCGAACGCAAATAAAATGGATGAAGTATGTATGTTTATGCTGACAAAACAGACGCGACATACAGACTAATGGATGAACACAATTGGATACTCGGCCATCGCGGGGCGAAGAAGTACTGTTGATTCAGAATAGCAATTCCAGCTTGCTTAGGAGAGATAGTCCACGCGGGGAGCTATGTCGATCGGGTTAGGAGATGAGAACTCGGCCGAGGCGTGTCAGACAAAACAAGGTCTCTGACACAGTTGATCCCTTCATTCAGGCATACTGGCTTAGAAGGAGTACTTTGATTCTGCACTTTGAAATTCGCTTACTTCGGGAGAAGCAATCGATGTTCTTCTGATGTTCAACAGTCAAAAGAAATGCCATCTTTAATTTAAAAGCAGAAAAAGTTTTAACAAGTAAATTCATTTTTGTTTTATTTCAAGAATCGCTGATTAAGTTTAAACAACGTCGTTCTGTAAAGCTAAAGCAAGTTAAGAATTACAAACAAAAGCACAAAGGCTCAAATTTTATTGATAAGATGGAGATCAGCCAAACGCGTGATTCCAAAGAGTATATACAAAGTTAGAAAATGGTAATTTACAGGGAAAAGGGCTACGTTGAAACATAACGACCACTATCCTTCTATCAACTTTGAATTCGGGGCATCCTGAGCTTCCGTCGAAGATGACCTTTGACTGGAGATTTCCTCCGATAGATGATGCTGTAACTGCTGCTGAGGGACTTGCCTCTATTGAACATAGTTACTTGCCATTATCCCTAATTTTTGCCTGGATTGTACTATGAGATTTCCAATCCATCGGGATGATTCTTTTTTTTCCATGTCTCTAACTTTTGCCTGGACTGCCCTTTCGGGTTTTCAATCCACCGAGACATTTTTTTTTTTTTTAGTTTAGGCGAAGTATTTCTTGACTACATCAACATTCGTGGGGTAGGCAAATTCCTCTCCGTCCATGGTTGCAAGTCTCAAGGCGCCGCCTGAGAAAGCTTTCGTGACCACATAGGGGCCATCATAATTCGGGGTCCATTTGCCCCGAGAGTCAGTGAGAAATGATTGTATCTTCTTGAGCACGAGGTCTCCTTTTCTGAAGACACGAGGTCAGACTTTTTTATCGAACACCCTTTTCATTCTCTGTTGATACAACTGACCGTGGCATAGTGCCGTGATTCTCTTCTCTTCGATCAGGTTCAGTTCGTCGTGTCGACTTTGACACCATTCAGCTTCGGTGAGCTGAGCTTCCATCAATACCCTGATTGACGGGATCTCTACTTCTATGGGAAGCACTGCCTCCATGCCATATACTAGAGAGAAAGGGGTAGCCCCTGTTGAAGTACGGACAGATGTGCGATAACCATGAAGAGCAAAAGGTAACATCTCGTGCCAGTCTTTATAGGTTACAACCATCTTTTGAACGATTTTCTTGATGTTCTTGTTAGCCGTTTCTACCGCTCCGTTCATCTTGGGTCGGTAGGGAGATGAGTTATGGTGTTCAATCTTGAACTCTGCACACAACTCTTTCATCATCTTATTGTTCAAGTTAGATCCATTATCAATAATGATCTCGCTTGGAACACCATAACGGCAGATGATATTGTTTTTGATAAATCGGACCACCACTTGTCGGGTTACATTGGCGAATGACGCTGCTTCGACCCACTTGGTGAAATAGTCAATGGCTACCAGGATGAACCGATGTCCGTTTGAAGCCTTGGGCTCAATCATACCAATCATATCGATTCCCCATATGGAAAATGGCCACGGGGAAGAAAGAACTTTGAGGTGTTATGGCGGTACATGAATTTTGTCGGAGTATATTTGACACTTGTGACACCTCCTCATGTACTTGTAGCAGTCGGATTCCATTGTCAACCAATAATACCCGGCCCTAAGAATTTTTCTCGCCATTGTGTGTCCGTTGGCATGAGTGCCAAAGGATCCTTCATGAATTTCTTTCATGAGCATGTCTGCTTCTGGTTTGTCGACACATCGAAGCAAAACCATGTCAAAATTTCTCTTATAAAGAGTGTCACCGCTCAGGAAGAAGTTTCCAGCCAATCTTCTGAGGGTTTTCCTGTCTTTTCTGAGTGCCCCAGATGGGTACTCTTGTTTCTGAAGGAAGCATTTGATATTGTGATACCAAGGTCTGTCGTGTATGACTGCTTCAATCATGAAGATGTAAGCGGGCCGTTCAAGGCGCATTATGTCGATCTTAGGTAGGTCAGTCCATTGACCTACACTAATCATGGAAGAGAGAGTGGCTAATGCATCATCCATGTGATTCTCATCACGAGGGATGTGATGAAAGTCGACTCTGTTGAAGAAGGGTAACAACCTTCTTGCATAGTCTTTGTAAGGAATCAATCCTGATTGGTATGTGTTCCAATCTCCTTTTATCTGGTTAATAACCAGGGCTGAATCGCCGTATACGTCCAAGATTTTGATTCTTAAATCAATCGCTTCTTCGAGACCCATGATACATGCTTCGTATTCGGCCTCGTTGTTCGTACATTTGAACGTAAGTCTGGCAGTGAAAGGAATGTGGGAACCCTGAGGGGTAACAATGATTTCCGAAATTCTGTTTCCATAATGATTGACTGCTCCGTCAAAGATAAGTCCCCACTGGGAACCTGGTTCTGGCCCTTCACTGGGTAGCGGTTCATCGCAATCTTTCATTTTTAGATACATGACATCTTCGTCTGGGAAGTCAAACCTGATTGATTCTTGATCGTCAATCGGTTGATGAGCCAAATGATCGGCTAAAATACTTCCTTTAACGGCTTTCTGAGCGTGGTACTCTATGTCATATTCTGATATTAACATCTGCCAACGGGCAATCCTTCCCGTGAGAGCAGGTTTTTCGAAAACGTACTTGATTGTATCCATTTCGGAGACCAACCAAGTAGTATGACGAATCATGTACTGGCGAAGACGTTTGGCTGCCCAAGCCAAAGTGCAACAAGTTTTCTCAAGCCTTGTGTACCGAGTCTCGCAGTCGGTGAATTTCTTGCTTAGATAGTAAATGGCAGACTCTTTCCTTTTAGTTTCGTCTTGTTGGCCAAGTACACATCCCATTGAGTCCTCTAGGACTGTGAGGTAAATGATCAGTGGTCTTCCTTCCACTAGAGGTGATAGAATCGGAGGATTCAACAGATATTCCTTAATACTGTCGAAGGCGGTTTGGCAATCTTCTGACCAAACGCAATCCTGGTTCTTTTTCAATAACTTGAAAATCGGCGCACAAGTGGCGGTCATAAGGAATATGAATCTGGAGATGTAGTTCAAACGTCCCAGGAATCCTCTGACTTGTTTTTCAGTTTTCGGAGAAGGTATTTCTTGAATGGCCTTGACCTTGTCAGGATCAACTTCAATTCCTTTCTGGCTGACGATGAACCCTAGTAATTTCCCCGAACAGACACCGAAGGTGCACTTATTGGGATTCAAGCGGAGCTTGAATTTTCTTAGACGTTCGAACAATTTTGACAGATGTTCAACGTGCTCATTCTCTGTTCTTGATTTTGCAATCAAATCATCGACATATACCTCGATTTCCTTATGTATCATGTCATGAAACAGAGTAGCCATGGCCCTTTGATAGGTTGCCCCGGCGTTCTTCAAACCGAACGGCATTACCTTGTAACAAAAGGTACCCCATGGGGTAATGAACGAAGTTTTCTCCATGTCTTTCGGCGCCATTTTGATCTGGTTATAGCCCGAGAATCCATCCACGAAGGAGAATACTTTGAACTTTGCTGTGCTGTCAACCAGCATGTCAATGTGTGGTAAAGGAAAGTCGTCCTTGGGACTTGCCTTGTTCAGATCTCTGTAATCAACACACATTCTGACCCTTCCGTCCTTTTTGGGAACGGGTACGATGTTGGCTAACCATTGAGGATATTCAGATGTAGCGAGGAAGCCCGCGTCGATCTGTTTCTGTACCTCCTCTTTGATTTTGATGGCCATGTCCGGGTGAGTGCGTCTCAACCTTTGCTTTACTGGCGGACATTCCGATCTTAACGGTAAGTGATGTTCCACGATGCTGGTATCCAACCCTGGCATATCCTGATAGGACCAAGCGAACACAACGGGGAATTCTTTGAGAAGCTTTATCAAACCCTCTCTGGCAGTTGGACTGAGCAATGCTCCGATCCTGATTTCTTTTCTCTCTTTTTCTGAACCCAAGTTTACCGTTTCCAACGGTTCTTTGTGAGGTTCAATGGACCTTTCCTCTTGTCTGAGTAGTCGGGAGATCTCTTCTGGAATTTCGTTGTCATTTTCTTCTTCAGCCTCGAATACCGGGAACTCAAAGTTGGAAGAAGGCATCAGATCGTATGTTTCAACGGGGTATAAAACAAGCAATCTGCATGACGTGATGATTCATGTTTAGAAGAGATAGAGAAAATGCAAGTGTGTGCAGTGTTTTGATTTTACTGCTTGTTTTTATTATTGAATGTTTTTTTTTAGGATTACCATTTTCTGAAAAAGTAAAAAGAGAAAACAACAATTAATGCGGAAATTACAGAACGACGTTATTTTATTAATGAACAAGTCGAATCTTGAAACTACAGCCCTATAAAACAAAACTCACTCGCTTCGGGAAAAGAGAAGAGGGAAATTTACAGAAAGCGAGCCCTCTCAAAACATCCGTTTCACCTGGGTAGGATGAAAGGTTTAAAGATGGCAATTACTTTGACTGATGAACGACCTTCGGAACCTCGACGGCAACCCATTGGCGGTGAACTCCTCGGTGAATCACAAAGTCTGGCACCTTCCTTGATTTGTCTTCAGAAATGACACTGATTTCTGGTGGAGCAGGATCGTTGGAATCTGTCTCCCAAGCAGAATTGTCGTAGGAGGATTCCTCTATTGCATTTTGCATAGCATTTGTGCTCTCAGTTGTATATCCCCATCCAGTTGACTGGATATCTTCGAGCCTGATACGAGAGCTTTCGGGAGCGGTGTACTTGACCATATAGTCGTATTTTCCACTCGGTTGTCCCAAAGTGTCCCAAATTTCTTTGGAACTGGAGAAGTCATCCCTCTCGATGACGTTGATCTCAGGAAAAACATAGTTGATGAATTCTAGTCCTGCAAATGTTGCGAATTCATCTTCATGTTGAGTAGTTTCCGAATGACCTGAATGTTGATCCCATGACATGGCGGGGACACAGGTATTCTGTTCAATGACGCTCAGCTGAGTTTCATTACTCGGCTGACTTTCTTGCCCCAAGTTTCCTGGGTAAGGCTGCCACATTGGCAGACCATCCATCGGGCCATAGTAATTGTGATCAAAGTTTTCTTTCATCAGAGTGTCTTCCTCTAATGAATTTGGCGGAGCACGACATCCTTCCGGATCACAATCTCCGTAGATCAGTTCGACATCTGATCTTGGTATAAATCTCGGACTTTCTGTAGGAAAGCAAAAAGGCATAGGCACCTCTTCCTGAGACATATAACCGTCCTTGTTAAGGTAGGACTTCCATTCTTCATCTGTGTCAGAGGGATCTTCCTCATTGATAGCATGAATTGTCTAAGACACTGGGTGGAGAAAACCTCCACTGTGGAAGAAGTTTTGAAGGGGATGAAGACTTTCATCGTTGGCGGCCATCTGGGTACAGGTTGCAGAAAAACCAAGACCCTTCTTTGTTTTATTGTCAATAGGAATGACAAGCCGTCCCCATCCTGTCGTATCGGTACTCTCGACCGCTTTGATAGCATCTTTGTATGAAGAAATTGAAGTTCCTTCTTTGAATTGATCGTTCTTGCTCACCGATAGTGCTTGGAACTGAGTTCCAATAACCTCCTCGGGTTCTACACAAGTAGATGATGATAAGTTACTCACGAGCAAGGCTTGTTCCCCACAAACCGTGACAAGTTGATCGTTCTGGACGAACTTTAGCTTTTGGTGGAGGGTCGAAGTGACCGCTCCAGCCTGATGTATCCAAGGTCTTCCTAATAAACAATTGTATGTTGCCCGGATGTCCACGACCTGGAAAGTGACTTGGAAAGTGTGAGGACCAATAGTTATGGGAAGATCAACTTCGCCGATAACTGCTTTTCTGGATCCGTCGAATGCTTTGACGATGACCTCGCTGACTCTCATCGGAGGGCCCTTAAATGATAATTGCGTCAAAGTGGACTTCGGCATAACATTCAGGGCTGACCCTGTGTCTACCAGTACGTTGGCTAAAGCATCACCCTGGCAGTTAACCGTAATGTTGAGCGCCATGTTATGACGACGACCCCCTTCAGGTAATTCCTCATCACTAAATCCCAAATTATTGCAGGAAGTGATATTAGAGACAATGCTATCGAATTGTCTGATTGTTACATCCTGTTCCACAAAGGCTTGCTCCAAGACTTTCTGTAGAGCCTCCCTGTGGGCTTCTGAACTGAGTAACAGCGATAATACTGAGATCTTTGAAGGAGTCTGTAACAGTTGATCAACAATGTTATATTCACTCCTTTGGATGAGCTTTAGCATCTCATCTTTGTCTTTTGAACAGTCGGGATTACCAGATTGACCGACTGGTGGATCAGGAATTTCTGCCTGAAGTTCCTTTTCTTTGTTGGATTCTCCAACCCCTCGGTTGAAGATTCGACCGCTCCGTGTTACACGACTGATGTCTGTAATATTCACGACGGAGGGTAATGGAATTTCCTTTCCATTTTCAATTGTTGTTGCACCGTATTTGTAAGGGATAGCCTTAGTTGATTCATACGGTAGTGGCCCCGGTAGATAGATGACTATGGGAACCTTCTGATTTTTCTGACCATCATAAGTAACCTTGATCCGTTCTCGGTTGGGAACTCTAGATTCGTCAAGTAGAGGGATGATGGAAAAAAGATCCCTGGTCCTGTGATGACCAGAGATCGTGACAACATCCTTAACTTGCTCGACAAGGTAGTTCGGCGACCAAATGATGGGTCCTGAACCTGGATATGGACGAATTTCTCCATGATCGACCCGACCCTGAAGAGCTGCTCTCACAAGGTAACACCCTTGGTTACTTTTCGAACAGACGCTACAATTGTCATAGTTGTGTGGTGGCACCTGGCCACGCCCACTTTGAATACAATGTAACCTCACTAGGTTATCTTCCATTGATCGGACATCCTGACTTTGACGATGAGTAGGATTCCTGTGATTGATACTAATCTGCTGAGTATCTTCGTCCATATAGATTGGCATCCACTAGTGATTTAACAAGTGCTGAAGTGCCTCCTGGACAAGGGTACAACCTCGATCGTTTTCGCAAACTGCTTTACAGTTTTGATAATCATGCGATATTAAGAATCCGAGTCGGACCTGCTCGGCATGTAACTCTACCAGGTTGGTATTCATCACGCGAATGTCAAAGATCTGAACCATGTTGATTTGATAGGAGTTCCTATCATGGTAGTCTTGGATCCATCCAAGGTCCATCTGACGCTGGAGGGCCTCTTGTATGAAAGAGCATCCATGTTTGTTTACCGAGCAAATCAGACAGGAACTGTAATCGTGTCGCGGCAGATTATGATACTGGCATTGCCTTGAGTGCATCGCCACCAAGTTGACATTCATCACACGGATGTCGTGGTTTTGAATGACGTTAGAATTCGTAGAGACCATGTTAACTCCACGAACTCGGTGCTCTTGGATCCATCCGAGATCCATCTGTTCCTGCAGAGCTGCTTGCACCACAGAACATCCTTGGTTATCTTTAGAGCAGATATCACACTGGTGATAGTTATGAGGTGGCACATGGCCATATCCACTCTGTCTACAATGCATCTTGACCAGATTGGTCCCCAATAAGAGTACATCGTGAATTTGATAGACATTGTTAGTCTCTTTCTCAATCAGATTGACTGCAGCCTTCTCATGCTGAGGCAGCGGGTTCGTAAGAACATTAGGGTTCGTATCTTTGAAAGATAAGAGCCCGCTCCTAACAAGCTTTTGCACGTCGGATTTGAAATTTAGACAAGTCTCAATGTTATGCCCTGAACCTCCTTGATGATAAGGGCATGTTTGATCCGCTTTAAACCAAAAAGGCGGATTTTCCGGAACTGAAAGGGGAGACTTAGTCTGAATGTACCCCTTAGCCAGCAGTAACGGAAATAGCTCTGCGTACGTTACAGGTGTAGGATCAAATCCTGGTGGCCGTGTTGTACGGTTGTTGTTATATGGAAGACGAGCCTGCTGAAGAGGCTGTTGTGTCCTTTGTTGATCAGGCTGGCTCTGCGCAACCTGAGGTTGATACATAGGAACAGACGCGGGGCCGATAGCAGGAGTAACAGCTGCTACTGGCTGATAATGACGCCTTTGCTTTCCGAGAGAGATATTCCCAATATCTTGCTCTTTTTTCTTAGGGAGAGCACTACAGTATTTTTTAGTAATGCTCGTTGATCCAGTGTCTTTTACCAAACGTCCTTCTCGGACGGCTTCCTCAAGACGTACACCCATGCCGACCATTTCGGTGAAATCACTGGGTGCACTGGCAATCATTCGGTCATAGTAAAATGAGCTTAAGGTCTTTAAGAAGATTTTTGTCATCTCTTTTTCCTCAAGAGGTGGACAAATTTGAGCGGCAATTTCACGCCACCTTTGAGCATACTCCTTAAAGGTTTCCTTTTCCTTTTGCGACATTGATCTGAGTTGATCTCTGTCGGGTGCCATGTCCAAATTGTACTTGTATTGTTGGACGAAGGCAGTTCCAAGATCTCTGAAAGTACTGATCGTGGCACGGTTTAAACCCATGTACCATTTGAGTGCGGCACCGGTTAAACTATCCTGGAAGTAGTGAATCAGCAGGTCCTGATTCTCCGTCTGGGCTGACATCCGCCGAGCGTACATCACCAGATGGCTCTGAGGGCAAGAGTTACCCTTGTATTTTTCAAAGTCGGGCACTTGGAACTTGTGCGGGACTTTCACATTTGGGACCAAGCAGAGGTCTGCGGCGTCCTTTCCAAATAAATCCTGACCGCGAATGGCTTGCAGCTCTTTCTGCATTTCCAGGAACTGTTCCTGGAATTCCTCCATTCTGTCAAACATAGTTTCCTTCTTACCAGAAGGTGTTGGTGGAATCTGTCCTTCTGGGACAGTGTGCACCACAGGGGGTGGTACCGTGACTACGGCAGTAAGTCTTGGCGCCTCCCGAAGTTTGTAACCTTCAGGAGTCTTGAGTATGCCCCTGGCATCTTCGCTTTCCCGAAGTTTGTAACCTTCAGGCCCAGTGGCTTCTGTTGCGATTCCCTGATCTTCAGTGATCGGCGGAACATATCCTTCCGCGATATAGTTAACAGGCATGCCCCAAGGACGATCTTTCGGTATCTGATACCTAGGATCATACTTTTCTATGATGGGCGTTGAGGTGATCTCTGAGATCACAGTTCTTTGTAGCTGAGCTTCTGCCATGGCTTGCATGTCGTTACGAAGCTTTCTCATATCCTCTCTTAGAGTGTCGATCACTTCTTTCAACTCTCTGTTTTCTTCCTCAAGATCATCCATCTTTTTCTGACGATTGGCCCGAGTATTATACGAATGAGACAGTTTGACTCTAGAATCGAGACACAAACGTGAGATTCGTAGGGAAGAAGAATACACGATGTGAGAATGATGAATGCAATGATTATATTAATTATTTTTAGGTTTAATTAAATTAAACTTCGACAATTAGATTGCAAATATCAAACAGTGGGGAAACCCCTTTTTATTGAAATTCAAAGGATTACAGAAATGGAAATACAGTAGATTACAAAGTGCAGAAACAGAAACCTAAACTAATGGGTCCCGAGTCCTCTCTGAGGAGAAACCGGGTGCTGACTCTGGTACCTTCCTTTTCTTTGACCGGGGCGCTTGGGCTGTTGTCGGGTTGTCATTCCTTTGCCAGGTGAAAGGAGTGAGCAAATTCCTTTGGTCATCTTGATTCTCTACAGCATGCTGCTCCAAAATTTCAATCAGAGCATCTTTCTCTTTCAGTAATTGCTGTATTTGGATACACTCTACGTCGAGGGTGCGGTACTTGTTCTTCCAAGACCTTCTTTCCTTTTGAACTTTGTTGAGAGTAACCTGAAGCCTTTCAGTTTCCGTCATGAAGTACATGACAATTTCCCTCGGCGGAAGAATTCCGTAACGAGGATAAGGCATCTTTAGCTTGAGAGCTCTAGTTTGTACCCAATGGAGATAAGGCTCCACCGAGACACAGTCCGGTTTTCCCAGAGACTCTCGTCCTTTCTTATGAACATGTTTCCAAGCTTGCACTATTTCCATCTTTAGTGCTCTGTCGTTTTCTCCTTCTTTGAAGAAAAGACCTTCCAGATGAACACCCAGTGGGATGTGTCTCATCGGGTATCCAAATTGATGAAGAACTAATATCGGATGACAGTTGATTCCTCCTTTAGTTCCTATGAGGGGTACGCTGGGGAAGTTTCCACAACGGTCAATGATTCTGATTCCCTCATAAATCCTATTACACCAATCTATATCAGAGTTGGTGAGGGACATGATCTTCTGCGACCAACGTAAGACACTCTTGCAATCCCAAAAAGCGACAGACTTGGGCAAGTGAGAGATAAACCACTTGTAAAGCAAAGGTACACAGCATGTGATCTCCCCTCCGCTGTACAAATTTCCTAAGTGTACAGAATGATACGCATCTGCGAGCAAAGTCGGCACAGGGTTTCCAATGAGAAAAACCTTAATAGCGTTGATATCGACGAAGTTATTGATGTTGGGAAACAAAAATAACCCGTAGGTGAGCAAGACAAAGATGCTTTCAAAAGCAGTCTCGTTCCCTATACTAGCGAAGTACAGAGCTTTCTTGGTTAGGAACTGGGCTGGCAAACCTTGGATGCCACCCATAGTAATCATGTGAGTCCTGACCTCAGACTCGTCCAAATGAATTGCTCTTGCAATAGTCTGATTCTTTGGAATTTCTTCCAGTCCAGAAAATGGAGCTCGATCTGTGATATGTAAATCAGTCAGATGAGAATACTCCTCCAGCGTTGGTGCCAGCTGGTAATCCGGGAATGTGAAACAATGATAAACCGGATCGTAGAACTGAATGAGCGCGTCCATGATCCCCTTAATCACATGGACTCTTAACAGTGGTAGCAAACCACCGTGCTTGGCTCTGAAAGCCTCTGGGTTAACGATCATCCTCGCTAACTTTCTCAAATCCCCTAGTTTTGGAACCTTGAAGGTATACTGGTGAGTTCTCCTTCTACCGAAATCCATTAGCGTAATCCTTTTCTCTGATATTTGCAATCACAGTCTTAGTTTAATTTGAAAAACAGAGAGACTAGAAGAGAAATTTTTTGAATGTTTTAATGTTTTATTAAATGAATGCATGAATGCAGCACACAAAAACATAGAAAAAACATGGGGTCAAAGGGTCGTTGTCATGAAGTACAGGCTCTACCCATCCCCAAAGGTTTATACTAGGGTGATTTTTGTACCTGTACTCATTATCATCAGCTCCTCCCAGGAAGGCAGCCAACAAGCGGATCGCCAGCGAGTTGTGTGCAATCTTAGAGTAAGTGCCATTCACTGAGAATAGATCACCAGCCTCAAATGAGGGTAGTATCGCGTAACAGCTATTTCCAATAGCTTCCGCACTACGAAAAAGGTTGGCTTTTCTTAAGTGTATACTCAATCTCACCACATGCGGCATCACACGCATTCCCAGTAGCAGAAAAATAAACACGTATAGCAATTAGGAAAAGCAGTATATATATTTGTCCTAATCATCCTAGACTTATAAAGCTACGATTCTTAAGTTCCTGACAGAAATGGGTTCCCCGGCGGAAGTCCCAATCTGTGGCTCCCTGGCTAAGAGATGGACCAACATAGGTCAATCTTTCTCTTCGGTAGAGTTCCCATTTTCCGTGGAAAACGGGGATGATGCCCTAAGGCAGAAAAGGAGACTCCCCAGCAGAGTCGCCATTTTTGTAATTTTTCACACAAGAGAAGTAGAAAGAAAGGAACGGGCCCCACGGTGGGCGCCACTTTTCTGTAGCGAGCGATTTTGGACGCGGTTCTTAAGCGCTGGTCGCTCTCTGCGGTTGAGCTTAAAACTACAGGTCGATTCATTTTTTATCCTATTGTGAGTTGAATAAGGAAGGGAAATAGATGTCTCCAATTAACCCTGCTTGCATACTGAGTTTAAACAGCGGTCTGTTAGGTTACGGATGCTATCAATGTGGGGGGCCTTTGTACTAGTTATTCGTATTTCGCCAATACGGTTCTTTCTTTCTTTTTTCTAGGCAAAGGGTTTCTGGCGGGGAATAAGGATTAGGATGTTAGGACTGATGCTTTTGAATTACTGCTTTTGATTGATGGAGATATGGGATTTGGGTTTTTTGTTGATTGTACTCGCTAAGATCTTTTCTTTCGATCTTATGCCTACGTATTCCCGTTTATCGAAACAGGGAAATCAGAGCGTTCGTAGTTCCTCCTATTCTATGGGAGGAAATGGGTTTTTGGTGTCTTGTTCAAAGCCCAAGACGTGAAGCGAAAGGTGATTTATATCTTGTTCAAAGCCCAAGATATGAAGCTAAAAGACCTCGACTTTAGAGAGAATTTGTCATCTCTAAAGAGGGTAGAAGGAGAATTACTTTAACTGGGATACGCGGATCCGAGCAATGCCATAATTTCTGAAGAAAGGGTTTTAACCTGAAGGAGAAGACTTTAACTCAGTGTAGAGCAATGCCATCTTTCCTTAGGAATTTCTCATGCTAAAAGAGGGACAGTGGCATGGATATAGATGATCTAGAGGCTTGCCGCTTACAGCGATTAGATGAAGGGAAGGAGTTGTTGATGTTTGTGTACTGTGAACGAGACACAACTTTGATGCTAAAAGGTTGATTGGATCAACCAGTGGTTTTCTTATACAAAGCCTAAGAGGAGGCTAATTTCCGCTAGGAAAATCATTATACAAAGCCTAAGAGGAGGCTATTTTGTGTCTCGTACAAAGCCCGAGAGAGAGGCTAAAGGTTTTTGACCCAGTGGGGCATATCGTTATACAAAGCCTAAGAGGAGGCTAGCAAAGAGTTCGACTCTTGCTTAAGGGATTTATATCTCGTACGAGGCCCGAGATGGAGGCAAAAAAAGGGGTGATTGACTCAACGAGGGAATCTTTTGTGTCTCATACAAAGCCTGAGAGAGAGGCTAAAAGGTTGTTTTGACTCCACTGGGGAGAATTTTGGTATCTCGTACGAAGCCCGAGATGGAGGCTATTGTAACTGTTTCAGTTGAGTGACAGATCCAATATACTGATTTAAAAGAGAAAATCAGTTCTTATATGAGTAACACTGTACACAGGGATTTAATTTGAGGATCAGGGATATTTCCTTTTCTTTGAGGAAACGGGAAATCCAAAGGGTATTGAGACTATCCGAGTCTGCGGGTTTCCTTCCTATTTAACGAAGGGTGCTTGAGAATGTCTTTGAGACTCAAGGAAGTTAGACTGTCCAAGTCTAGAGTTTTATCTTTTGTACAATGCTTCGAGAAACAGTAGTAGACTCTATGAAAGGACTGTTCTATGAGGATGACTAGGTTCTGTTCCTATACCTCTAGGAGGTCGTCGGGACAATTTGTACGAAGCCCAAGAGGAGGCTGGAATCTTTTAAGAAGCCGACGGGTCCTTGTACGAAGCCCAAGAGGAGGCTATCATTCCCGGAGGAAGAGATCATTATACGAAGCCTAAGAGGAGGCTGTGAATACTTCTAAGAAGCCGTAGGGTCCTTGAATAATGCCCAAGAGGAGGCCGATGCTTTTAAGAAGCCCGTGGGTCTATCATCTCCTTTCCATTAGGAGAGATAACTCTTTTAAAGATGAAAACCACCGGTAAACGTGCGAGGTTTACTATCCAGCGACTTTTAGCTTTTAAAGAGGGTTCCTTAGTTAAGGTCCAAGATTATGACCGTAGTGGGTACCCAAACCCCGAGACATTCAAGGCAAGCTATCCACAAGGAATAGATCAAGTCAGGAAAGTTCGAGAATTTGGAAGAAACTCAAAGATGCCATTCAGGGAGAATACATTCATCTTGGGGAGTAGAGCTTCTTGACGATTCCTAAGGAGGACAGCCGAAGAGAAGACTGTATCTGGTGCTCCTATTGGGGATCTAGGCGTCTATTTCTACGAATAAATGAAACGGCGTCACTTATTTCTAGACGTAGTTGCCGGGGAAACTCGAAATATCTATACTATTATTACATAGTAGATATGAGTTTATGAAAGGAGACTTACAGTGAGCAGCCCCACAATACAGTTTATAATATGAAAGCAGTAAATGAAAGCGATAACCACTTACTCGGTTGTAGTGCTTCCATGTTGTTTGGTTAGTTGTTCGACAAAGAAAGATTGAAAACAACAATATATTCAAAATCAAAGGAGAAAGTGCTTTGAAAAAGAAAGATTTGGGGCTTACAGCTCAAGGAGAGGCCCAGGGTTTTATCAGTGAGCGCACTGTTTGAATTTGTACAGAGGGACTTATACAAGTGACTGGGGCCCAAAAAGGTTTTCTGTACAAAGGGATGGGTCTTACACTCTCTCAAGAGGCCCAAAAAAGGTTTAAAGAAAAGAGAGTGGGGCTTATAACACGAGGGTAGGCCCAAATGATTTTTCGTTTAAAAATGGCGATCGCGCCGAGGTTTTCTTTTAACGCAGAGGGACTTATACAATAAGTGAGGCCCAAAATGATTTGGTTAAAAGGGGGTTGGGTCTTACACTCTAATAGAGGCCCAAAGTGTTTTGAAGAAAAAGAAATGGGTCTTACTACTCGAGGGTAGGCCCAAATGATTTTTGAAAAGGGCGGCGATCGCGCCGTTTGTTTTTTGACGGTATCGGGACTTATACAATAAGTGAGGCCCAAAAATGATTTGGTCAAAAAAAAGGATTGGGTCTTACACTCTAATAGAGGCCCAGAGTGTTTGAAAAATGATTTATGAGGGTTGAATTAATCCAAAACCCTAATTTGTTTCCAAAAAATGTATTTAATTGAATAAAAATTCAATTAAATTGATCAAAAATTCAATTAAATTGATCAAAAATTGTTTTACACATGGGAAACAAATTGTGATCTTGGATTAATGCTTCAAAAATTAAGTATTGACCTACAAAACAAATAGAAAGCATTAAAAGTTGCAAAATCATTGTGGAAATAATATTTCAAATGTTAAAAACAATTAAAATATTAATTCTTTGTAAAAATATCAATTATATAAATTAAATAATATTTTTGGGATTTTTTTGGTAAAATAAAATATTTTAACATTTTTGTGAATTATTGCAAAAAGAACCAATCAAAAATGATAAAAATTGAAGGAGTTATTAATTTTTCAAATCATTAAAAATAATAGTATGAAAAATAATAAAATAAAAAAGTGATAAAAAGAAGTCTGGGGCGAGGGGGATTCGAACCCCAGACCTCTCGCTTGCTAATACTCACAAAACCAGCTGATGAACCGCTGGGGCGCAATGCCAATTCATTAAATATATGGCAAGTGAAAATTATATAGAGAACTTGGTTGGTTTTCTGAAAATGGCGCCATGGCCATCTCCTTCCCCGAGCTCGTGCATGAAGCACCCTATCTCACTCATCTCTCAACCATTGGACATGATTCAAACACCAAACTCGTGCGTTTTTTCACAAGGAACAAGATGGCAATACCCAATTTTATTCATTTTCAGTGTGGAGTGAAATAATCATGATGAACACAGATGAACCCTAATTTGCAAAAGCAATCGTGCAAGCATGGTTATGAGGTCTATGATCAAATTTATTGAGGCAAAACAATCAGCATATGATGGTAATCAAATGGCAAAATTATCATGCGAGGAAATATGCATGGATCATGGAGTTTGAGTTTGAAGCTCACCTTGATGCAAGCTGAAATGGAACTTTGCCCAGATGGTGTTCCAGTCGTGAATTGATGATCCCTACAGCTTCAATGGATGTTATGGAGTGTGTTGCAAGCTTTGGAAAACTTTGAAATTCTCTGGATCAAGCTGGAGACCTCCACCTGCAAAACTGAAGCAAAATGGCTTGGTTGAAGAGTGATTTTGAGCTGCGAGTGTTACAGATGTTGTTTAAGCACTTGGACACCTCAAATACATCATATGTGATGTGTTTGAGCAATTGGAATTGATTGCTTATGGCTACAACTCAAAACCCGATAGTGGTTACTCAAAAACAAGAAAACTTGAAGTTCAAGAAAGAATGAGAGAAAGCAGTGTTCTAACTGGCTTTGGGGTGAGTTGAGTGATCCATTGAGACCTCTATTTATAGGTGATCAACTCTTGTCTTGGAGGAATAGTGAATGGCAGCTGGATCAAATCACATTTGCTTGGATTGGCTTGGCATAAATGCCTCTTGCACTAGGCATAACAGCTGCTCCAAATAGATCAGCTATGCCTTGACTGAAATCACATTCTTCAGATGTTTTTAATGTTGTTTAATCAGAGAACTTGACTGAGGAGAGTGAGAATCTTGACAATGCACTATTCCACATAAATGCATTTTGAATTCAAGGCAAAAAGTGCTAAAGTGGATGAATTTCAAGTTGGAAGGTTCTTTGGCTTTTTGACTCAGATTTATCAGTTGGATTAGATGCAATGTGATTGGTTTGAACACAAGTGGCATGCTGATCCTCAGTCTTTGGCTCAAAATCGTGTGAGATAAGCAAACATGCAAACTGATTTTTCCAAAACAGCTTGCAGCAGCATGACTTTGGGCATGGATTTCTCATGGCTTGAGTTGAATCAATTCATGCTGTTGAGCCCTTTGAATTCTTAGCAACATATGCAACAACATTGATGTTTAACTTTGGGACTGATTCAGCTTGCATCTATGTGCAAAAGTCCCACAAGTTTTGGTGTTTCAACAAAATTCTGTTTTAGGCAGAATTTTTCTAAGTGTTGGAAAATGGTATTTTTTTCACATTTTCAGCCACTTTGGCTCACTCATAGCTCAAAATCCATAAGGAATTGGAGTTAGGCCTAGTTGAAGTTTTTGTAGAGGGAAGTGAGATCTACAAATCAAGCTTTGGATGGAAAAAATTGGCCTTGTGGCTTAGGAGTTATGGTCCTCCAAAGTTGGTACCTTTGCCACTTTATTTTTAACTTAGAAAAATTTCTAAGTTTTATGGTTACCCCTTTTACAAGTTATCTCACTTTTCTTGATTTTTATTGATGAATGATGATTCAAATCATACATTAACATCATTTTAGGGTTAAAAATCCATTTTGGTGAAAAATCTCAAAAAGTCAAAGTTGACTTTTGTGCACAGTTGACTTTTTATCAGATGAATTCCAAACTGTGCAATTCTTCAGGAAATCATGTCCTTGACCTAAATCAAACTTGATGGACATGTTCCATGGGTGTCATAGGGTATATTCAATCATGTATTAGGGTTTGGGAGCATGTCTTGGTCAAAAGTCAAAGTTACAGTTGACTTTTCCCTTAAAACCCTAATTGTGGTGCAGATGAAAATGAAACTTGTTGCTCAAGCTTCTTGGATCAATCCATTGTTCCAAATGGATCAATATGGTGTATTAGAGACCCTCAAATCATATCTTGAGGTCTTGGCTCATGATTTGTCCCAAAAGTCAACTTAGGGTTGAATTAGGTCCAGAAACCCTAATTCCTGATTTTTGATGAATGCATCCCCTGAGGCAAAATTGACTTGATGCATGGGTTCATGAGGTTCCATGAAGTATATTAGGTCATGTTTTGGATCATTGCCTTGTGCCCAGATGAAAATTTCCATCTGGAGGCCCTGGTCGACCAAAACCCTAATTTGGTGACACTGTCGATCTTGAGACTTGATCCACCTAGAAGGGAGCAGCCTTGTGCTTAATCCTTGAAGTGGGAGTCCTTTTTGATCCATTGTGGATGTTTGAGAGATTAGACAAGTTGAAGATCATGTCATTTCTTGATTGATCCTTTGTCTAAAGCTCAGAGAGGGCTTGAAACCCTAATTTTGATTGTATTGGATGCTCACCCATCTTTGGGGAGACTGATGAAGCATAAAGGTACATCCATATTGTGATGATGATTTTCACAATGATGGGAAATCTAAGTGGTCAAAATTTGGGGTATTACACATTGGACTTAAGACTTGCTGGGGATATCAACCGCTGTTGACCAAACCACTATGAAGATCACCATCAAACTTTGCTTGGGGATACAAGTCAATAATTCCAAACCTGTTTGGGGATATTAACGAACTCAACCTGCTGTTGGGAGATGCCCTTGCTTTTACCCTGTCGGGGAATATCAGTATTTTTACCCTGCTGGGGAGTACCGGCCATGACCAACAAACCTGCTTGGGGAATGGTAGATGATGACATCAACTTTTGCTAGAAGATACCATCCAGCTTACTCCTCTGTGGGGATAAAATCATACCATTACTGACGAGACAAACATTTCTTGACTAGCTGAGGAGAATGAGTGCTCAAACTCTGTGGGGACATAATATCTTTGTCCAAAGAAGATATTCCATCAGTCTCTTGCTGGGGATGCAACAGCATCAACTTCTGACTGTTTGCAAAGAAAGTGATAAATCAATCGCAACTATATAGCTGAGGAATTAATCCTCTGTACTCTGTTGAGGAAGACAATCCTCGATAGTCCGGTCGGGAAAACAACAACCTGCTGAGGAGGATGAACTTTTCAATGTCGAGGAGAGTAGCTCTATTGGGGAGAAAAGTCAACGAAACCTGCCGAGGGATATCATTGAGCTTGACTTGCTGTTGGAGGAAAGATTCTACCCTGGTGGGGATTAGAGCATACCGTTGCTGATGGAAATACACTCCCTAACCTCCTGAGGAAAGTGACTACCCGGATCTGTGGGGAACACAAAGTCTTTTCAAAGACATCCTACACACCTCCTGCTGGAGATATAACCATGCCCACCTCGGAGCAGTCTACTATAAACTTGCTTGCTGGGAGGAATGGGTTCTGCTGAGGATGATGAACTCTCAGTGCTGTGGGAGCGACTCCACTTTGGAAGAAAAAACCTATTGCCCTACAGCCATATGGTAAACGGAAGCGTCTCTATGTTCACAAATGGACTTTTGAACTCTCCATTTGCCCCAGACCACCAGGTCTAAAGGAAGAAATCATCTCAAGAGGATTTTATAGAAGACCGGGCATTCACACTGCCCCAGGGTCTTCAAACTCTTGGAGAGATTTATCAGATCTCGACGCAACTTCCCCAGACTTCATAATCCATGAAGTAAATTACCTCGAAAGGATTTACAATGACCTGAAATATTCTGCCCCAGTATTCTGAACTTTGAAGAGGTGCTTTCAATTAATCGTCTTCAGGAGTGGACAACTTCTCGCGCTCCAAAGGTGACCTGCCCCAAGTCTTGAAGAAACTTTGCCCCTGACTGATCTTACAGAGATTTGTCAAATCGATGTGATTGCCCCTGTTTGGCTGCTTTAGGGAGAGTTTTCACTGTGACTGCTTCAAATTGGCTGCATCTTATCACCATTTATCAGGAACCCCCCCCCCCAGGTTGCGCACAGTCTCTTAGCCACATAACCCTTGATATGACTGTCCTTCGGAGTTCTCACCATCTCAACTTGGCGTGATCGAGCTTCTCAACTGATGTTCATCATGTAAGCTTCTTTGATGTCAAACACATGTGACCAGAAAACATTTAATATGAGAATGACAATTCTAATGCAACACTCGTGTTAACCTGAAGTTTTATTGAAAATGTGTCGCCAAGCCTCGTGAACGAATCACTAGCTAGGGCGTGACATTGATTTTTGAATGGAAAACAATACGCACATGCAATACCAACAAAAATCTTATTAGCACAAATCATGGGAGTCAGGAACGCTATCTCAATTAAGTGCACTTTCGGAATAAACCCTGCTTCAATTAGGACTTTAAAGGGTTGTAACGCGGCCTGGTTCACGGTTTTGAGAAAAAAGGATTTATGGCTCAAAGTTTATCGGTACCCACCAACTCTTCGTGATGTTCTCCACTCCTACGTTCACCTAATTTGGCGCAAGCGCTCATCTCTCAAAAGGTTTTGATCTTTAAGGAATCCATGCAATTGATGGTTCGAGACCTGATGAGGTTTTGGAGAAACAGTCACCCCTTTTGTCTTTTGTGTCTGTAGCCACACGACTTTGTTCTTATCGGAGGATTTTTCTCTTGATCATCCTTTTCCGCTTTTCACCTTTTTTTTTTATTTCCCTGATTTTGCCTGGAATGATTCTTTTGAGCTTTTTTATTTTTGAAGTCCAGCGGGATGCCCTAACTTTTGCTTAAGTGTCTTGTTCTCAAGTTTCGACTTAGCGGGCTTTTTCCTTTTTCTTTTTCTTCTCTTTTTTTTTTGGAACAAATCGTGTGACACTATTTTGTCTGACTTGCCTGAAAGGGTTGTGACTGCCTCACTCCTTGATTGTTGATGGATAACTATTGTGGTTTCACATCTCTTGACCACTTGATGGTAGAATAGAAGGTAATTGATCCTCAAATGCACACTCCTTTTGCAATTTGAACGCTCGGTCAAACTAATTGACGCCTACCCTGCCCTGGGTTAAGTGTGAGGGTTTTTTCGTACAAAAGAAACTCCTACTTCAAGGCTCAAAGGGGTTAATGAGGGTCTATCTCCCTTATATCTCCGATTTGAAATAATGCCTATACATCCTCAACAGGGTTTTATCCAAAAGCACCTAACCGAAGATTTTGTGTTTTTACTTCGTCATTCTCCCTCAAAGAGTTTAAGCAAGAAAGTTGGTATTGCAGTGCATATATAAACATGACATGAGTGCATAAAAGTAAAATACTTCAAGAACAACACATCATTGCATTAAAATCAACATTCAAACACAAACAAGTTTTTACATGCGGACAATGTTTAAAAAAACAAATGAAAGCTACATATGAAAATACGGTAAAGGAAGCTGATGATTGCAATTGTTGAGGAGACTTGACTCCGTCTGGACTTATTGCTTCTGATAATGTCTTCGCAGCCTCGAGTGCTCACTCTGATAAAGAAGCTTCACCTTGTGGGGGTACCATCTGGGGTGATGACCTTTGAGTCGATCAAATCTTGCACCTTGTGTTGGAACGCATTACAGTCGTCAATTGTGTGCCCAAACGTTCCCGAATGGAACTCACAGCTAGCGCTCATGTCAAAGTCCAGAGGAATAGGGTATGGCACTGGCATGGCATTCCTCAGCTGGATCAGCGAGCTCTTGAGCAAGCGAGCAAACAACTGACTATAAGGAATAGGAATAGGATCAAATATCCTCTTGGGTCTTCTTGGTCTGAGTTGCCTCTGCTGCTGATAATTCTGCTGCTGCTGATTTGGGCGCCCAATTTGCCCCTGCATTTTCCTTTCTGCATTCGGCTGAGGCACAAACAAGGATTGCTAACGCAAAACTTCTGAAGCATAAGGCTGTGGAAGAGATCCATGACCTGAGGTGGATCCTTTGGAAAAGGAGGGAGTCCCCAATTCCTTTACAACGATGGGAGTAAAATCACCTTATTTACCAGTGCCAACGGATGTAAACTTGATTGCCTCTGAATCAATGAGATCTTGGACTTTATGCTTGAATCTTGTACAATTCTCAACATTGTGACCAGATGCCCCAGAGTGGAACTCACATCTAGCATTAGCATTGGGTCCCGGAGGAATCTTTGTGGAAAGAGGTCCCAAACTAACACGTTCGACTAGTTTGAGCTTGAGCAAATAAGAAAGCAACTGTGCATACGACACTGGAATGTGATTAAACTTCCTCTTAGGTCCCTCTGACTTAGGATCCTCTTGGGGAGCAGAAAGTGATTGCTGATGAGAGAGCTCTGAAACTTCAGTTTGCGGAGGGGATTCACGAAGCAATCCATGATCTAGAGCAAACCCCAAAGAGATGGGAGGAGTAAAGACCTCTGTTGTGGAAGTGGGCACATGATCGTTTTCCTTCTTTAACACTTTATTCAAGATTTCCATAACCAGGCCCACCTGAGTCCTCATCTGATTGACTTCCTCTCTTAGCAGTTTCTGATCCTGGGACATAGCCTGCATATCTTCCCCAAACTGCCTCATCTGAATCTTCATTTCAGTCACTTCTACACGGAGTTGTTCCATGGCTATCCTCTGATTTGATCTAGTAGGATACCGGTGAATTGGTTGGTTATCAATCCTGCCTACAACCAAATAAAGGTTAGAAAAAACCGGGACGAGCACCTGCGATGTAAAAATGAATATGATTATGCATATGCAAATGAACATGCTTGAATATTTGCAGGGCGATCCACCCCTTGATTCCAATTTAAAGACGAGATAAGATGAAACTGTTGCTCATATATAAATCAAAGAAAAGTCACTGTCAGAGATTACAACCCAAAATAACAATAACAAGTCTGAAATCAAAAGAAGCAAAGATACCAGCCAACAATTCTGGTGGTGACCCGGGATATAAAGAAAATAAACTACAGAGTGTCACCCACTGCCTATTATAGAGCCTTCACCCCTAGGCCTCTTCACTTCAGCTCGTATCTTCAGCTCTGCTATGGTCGCTATGGCCTCATTCAGTCGCTCCTCAACTGCGTGTCTCTGGAACGTCCCTGATAAGATCTCTTTGTCTTTCTTCTTGAGCTTCGTCTTCAGCTTCTTGATCTGATCCAGGAACTGACCTTCTTTCTTCCTGTTGGCTGTTATTGCAGTATCTCGGTAAGCGTTGAACTTGTGGATTTTTGACCAGGCTTTGGCTAGATCTTCCGTCTTGGATTTGAGAATCCTGCTAACACCTTTCAGAGCTTGTCCTACCTTTTGTCTGGCTATGACCTCTTCAGCTAGCTCTTTTTCTTTCTTAGCGAGCAATTCTGTTTTCAACTTGGCGATATTAACAGCTTCACCTCGCTCATGTTTCAACTGGTAAATTTCTCTTTGCAGCTCACCGTTCTCCTCTCGAAGCATCTCCTTTTCAGCCCACAGTTTGTTATACTTCTCTATCTTAATTGTGGTCGGAGATTCAATCAGCAGGGGGTAAGATGGAGGTTCTCTGCAGAACGGTAAAAGTACACTCTCTACTCTCCTCTGAATCCAGTCCTCGTATGCAGGGAAGGCTTTGTTGTTACACTTTCCAAAAGAAATCTTTCCTTTCTTGTGGCAATCTCTCCAAGTATCTGCAGCTTCCTTTAACACTTTCAGATTGGCTTCTCCACTCACATATAGGGACTCTTGAACATCTTGGTCCTTTGGCGGCTCCTTCAAAGCATACCCAAGTTGCCTAACAGCAAGAATATGGTTATAATTAATTTCCCCTTTTCTTCCTATTAAAGGTACGTTTGGGTAACCTCCACAACTAACCAGGATCTCTTGGCCCAGCAAATCACGATTGATCCAAATCAGGTTGTCAGCCCTTAATCCCATCAATCTCCTTGACCAATCCAATGTTTCTTTGGTGTCTTCGAATGCCCCAGATTTGGGAAGGTGATCGGCAAACCATTTGCAGAGAACTGGAGCACAAAAGTAAAGAGGTTGTCCTCTCCGCTTCTCATTCTTATAATGCATCGAATAGTACAGATCCCCAAGCAAGGTAGGTACCGGATTCTTCATGGTGAATATCCAGACAGCGTGAACGTCGACAAAATCCTTCACATTAGGGAACAACGCCGTTCCATAAACACACATAGCCAGAATTGCATTGAACATCGACCAACACTTAGCCTTAGCACAAATAACAGCCTACTCGATCAAAAACTTCGTGTGAAAGCCTTTATAACCCCCTTTACTCGCAACATTCTTCTTCAGCAAAGACTGATCCAAAGGTAACATAGCAGCAACCTTTTCCAGATCGGGAAACTCCTTAGAAGGATAGAAGGGAACTTCTTCTTTGACAGAAACATCCAAAATGAGAGCATACTCTTCTAATGTCGGAGCTAAAAGATAATCCGCAAACAGAAAACACTGCAAGTGAGGGTCATAGAACTGTACCAGGGTGTGCAGAGGCCTGAACTCATAGTTGGTAACATCTTGGACGAAACTCAGAATCCTCCCATACTCTCTTCTAAAGTCTGCCAATACCCCGGGTTTTGCCATAGCTGAGATCTTGTGCACAGCATCTAAATGAAGCTCTGGGAACTTGTACGGGATGATATTCTTTCTCTCTTCAGTGCTAGTATTCATCATGGACAGTCTTCGGATAACTAGAATCAAAGTTAGGATGCAACCCTACAAATGAACAAACATGTTAGAATGCAAAATGATGACGCAAATGCAAACATGGGATCAAGGTATCCATGAAGCTCAGAACTGCTGTTGTTCTGCTGACTGAATAAAACCCCAAATATCAGAAACCCAGAAATCCAAAATAACGGCCCATTCCAACTACCAGAAAAATCAGGATAATAACAGTACACTGATGAGAAAATCCAGAAAACCGGGTAGGTTGAAGGCCAAAGTCACCTGCAAACCTGCAAACACCCATCCCCTCTCACATGTGGGTTCTAGAAAACGAGATCCTCAGTCTCGGATTCTCAGTTTGAGAAGCAATAGTACATTCATCCCTCGGGGTACAATACTATCGCTAAACAAAGAGGTCGTCCACTGATTCCCCCAAAAATAAGGGTCATCCTATGGTAAGTTCCCAGCATTGGGTCCTCGGATCGACGAGTGTAATGGGTTTGCCATTTTTGGATTGCCATTATCACATGTCGGGAGGAGAGGCGTTGCTGAGTCCTCGGGAGACGGTCGCCAGAGTTAACAGTTTTCCAGGTTATATTCCATCGTCTGCCCCAAATGCGCAGGATAGAATATTACCGATAAAACCTCGTCTGGATGTGGAGTTTTCATGTATACTAAGTCTGGCCAAATGCCAAACAAGTCACACTACTTTCCACGCTAATCACAGGTGTATGCTAAAGCCTGGGTATTGGGCTTTTCTCTCATGAATCCGACCCACCCTACAAACAGAAAATCCAGCAGCAAAACAGTACAGCAAAATAATGAAATGCAATGCAATAAATGTGGTAAATACAGTAAAACAGTAATATACAATAAAATAAAGCACAACAGATAAACACCCAATGAAACCAAACAAACAAGCACTAGGATTGACTCGTAAAAGGGGATGGACCAGCAAGCGGTCAACCTATCCCCAGCAGAGTTGCCAGCTGTCGCTCCCGAGGATTTGCATCCATGGTATAAACGTGAAAGTGGTGCGGAAAACAGAGTCGCCAGCAATGTGTATTTATCCCAAGAGAGGGAAAGGAAACACTGCGTAAACCTGAGGGAAGGGAAAAGACATGGTCTCGCGACCAAGAGAAACGGGTAAGGGAGTCGGTTACGCGAAGGGAAGGTATTAGCACCCAACATGTCCATCGTACTCGATGGGATCCACGCTTGCTGTCTCGATCAAAGGGTGTCGTCGTCTAGAACTCCGCTGCTACTGGAAACGAGAAGGAACGGGAATGAAGGAGAGCGAAGAAACGGGGGAGAAAAGAAAAAGAAGTGTCTCGATAGGACGTCCTCGGAGTCCTAGGCCTCGTATTCCCTCGGGAACAGGAAAATCAGAGTCAACGTAGTTCGGACACGAACTAAGGGGGGAGGTTGCTCGCCAAGACATCTCCGTCTCGTGCCTACGTATCCTCAATCGGACTAGAAAGAGGAAATCAGAGCAGTTGCAGTTCGACCTAACGAGGTCGTTTAGCATTTTTTATGAGTGACGTTAGATTCGCGTCCGACAGTTAGGGTCGATGCTCGTTTACGACGAGACGGAAGTAACGTGCCCTTTTTTGAAAATGAGTTTGAAATTAACGATCGCGAAGGATGAAAGAGGTTTGAGTTTGTTTTTGTGTTTTTTAGACAGAAAGTGGATTGAAGTTAGTTTGTAACTTACATTGCACTAAAGTCCACCATGCGGGAACGAGTGAGTCGCATGGTCTCCCCAAATGGGACGTATGCTAAACACTCTAGAAGAGGAGGGGAGACCCCTCGTTCTTCACTTCCTACACTTAAGGCTCGGGCACAATATTCGTTATATTTATTAAGTGTTTTAGAAGTGTTATGAGATGAGAAGAGAAGACACAAGGAAGAAGGGTGACTCTAAGGGAAATTCTATCCTAATGTTGTCATGCAAAAGGGTGGTCCTATGGTTAGTGAAGTTTAGGCGAGAAATAACTACCTAAGACCTAATGCTAATCCTACTCCAAGCTTAATCGAAAATTAAGTTGGACTAGGTAGCTCTAAGGGAGTGAATCCAAGACTTAAACAAGTCTTGAGATCCGAGGGAAGAGAAAGAGTGAAAGAGACTAAGGAGGAAAGGAAGCGAATAAATAAAAACAGCAGCTACCACAACGTTCCTGCACCAAAACAGCGGTAAAAAGCAGCACACAACAAACATAGCTTATAACAGCATGCAATTCAGCACAAGAAAGGGTGTAAAATGTCAGCCAGCAGCACATACAACAACACACATACACATAGACAGCTGTAGAAACAGGGCAGCATGCGATACATTTGAATACGAATCAAGCATGGCAAAGCAAACACGCATCGAACATCATGCATTATGATTACCAACACATCATATATCATGGTGAACAACACTTGGAGACAACATGAAAGAAAGTACATCATGAAGGTATTCATAACATTAAGCATGTGCACAAAGTTGAAAACAAGCATGTATCTCATGAAATTAAGTGCACGCAATCAAGTTCAAACAAACAACTCCAACAACATCAACAACAAGTCACAATCAACATGCTTAAGAAGTGTGTGTCATGTGTTCATCGCATCAATTAATCAACAACGCAAACATAAACATTTATCAACGAAAACCAAAACTCGCGTGTCGAATAATCATGTTCATGCAATAGTGTGAGGTGCAACAGCTCATGAACGATCCACAAATCATCATCATAGGAATCCATGAAGTTTAGGCATGCATCTGATCTCAAACAACCAAGAAAATGCAAGAAAATACACATTCTGTCCCAGAGTAACCGGTTAACAAACGGTGAGTAACCGGTTACTTAGTTGAAAATCAGACCATTTATGCAAAAAATACACATGTTAACCGGTTAACATAATTACACTGTTGCTTTGCTAACCGGTTACTCTGGGACAGTGGCCAAAAAAATTGTTTCAAAAGCACTTTTCAGCAGCAAATCACTTATGCAATCATATCCAATGATCTTGTAATCAACAATGCACGAAAATTAAATTCAAACACAGTATTCAAACATCACTTAGATCCAATAATCATCAACATCCATAATCAAATTCACACAAATGTATCAAAACACATCAAAAATCATGGATCTACATTATATAAGTTGCAATTAAGCTAAAATGAGTGTGGATCTGAAATTAACCAACCTACAAAGCTGAGAATTGCTTTGGTAAGTGTTGTAAACAGAATTTGATGAATCCAAGCAAGAAAACCAGAGATCTATACAATAATCTTCAAGATCCTAGCAAGAAACTTCAAGATCCAAGCAAGAACACTCTAAATAATCAAAAGCTGCTCCCAAAAGTGATTCCAAGATCCAAACCAGTAGCTATATCAAAATTGAACCAAGAATGATGATGTGATGGAGGTTTAGCTCAAGAATTCACAAATTCCAATGAAGAATTTGTGAATCTATGGATATGGAGCTTTGGTGAGAGGTTGAAGATGGAGATGAAAAGTGGAAAAAGTGAGAGAGAATTGAGAGAAACTCTGAAAAATTGGAGAGTGAAAATGATGTAGGTTGGAGAGGTTTGGAATGAATTGGTTTAAATAACCCCTAGGTCAGGAGTTAGATTTGGGTTTTGAGTGAGGTTAAGTGAGTGGAAATTTGGGTGAAAAATGGATTAGGAAATGAAATGAGGAATTAGAGTGGAAAAATGGTGGAGAATTTGAATTTTGGGTGGAAAATGATGAAAATATCAATTCTAGATCCTTCCCCACGTGCACATGCCAAGCACATGATCACAAATGATGCAAATTTAATTTTTCAAACTTGGCTCAGAGTAACCGGTTAACAAACGGTGAGTAACCGGTTACTCAGTTCAAATTTTGAATTTTGGCGCCTTTTGGAGGGAAACTTGGAAAAGTGACTTCTGACTGCCGTTTTGAACCCGTTAAACCTCTGAAACTCAAAACTTGATATTGCTACTGAGTAACACCTGAAAAGAACACAAATTCCTGCTGACACCTCAGAATATCCTGCTGAAATAATAATGCCTGATACCGGATCGCTTGATCAGAAAATGACTATTGAAGCTCCTGATTATCAAAACGCCTAATGAGCAAAATAAATGCTCCAAAAGACCTTGAAAACCATCTGCTTGCCCCTGAATACTGCTGAAAATAATGCCGGAGCCGATAACGCCATGAGCTGCTAGAAAATACCTTGATCCCATGCACAAAAGAAACATGCAAAATGCAGAAACGATGATGCAAATGAAATGAAGCATAAGCCAAAAAGGTTAGCAACACTAGGGCAAATTTTGAGGTGTTACAGCTGCCCCTATTCAAACTTCTTGGATCCGAGGGTATGGAAACAATGGCTTTCAGACAATCGGGATACACGGAGATTGAATACCAAAATAACCTGAAAAATTTGCACCCTGCGGGGAGAATGAAATAATGTGAATACGAGGACGGCCAAAGGTGAACTCGGAAAGGCAATCCGGCCGAAGGTGGACTAAACTTGGGGACATAAGGATAAACGAGAACGGCCGAAGGTGAACTCGAAAAGGTAGATCGGCCAAAGGCGAACCACGCTGGGGAGATACACAGGGTACGAGACCATACCGAATGTGGGCTCGAAAAAGAAAGACCAAGCCGAAGGTGGGCTTTCAAACAAAGGATACGAGTCCATGCCGAGGGTGGGCTCGAAAAAGAAAGACCAAGCCGAAGGTGGGCTTTCAAAGAAAGACTATGCCGAAGGTAGACTTTCAAGCAAAGGATACGAGACCATGCCGAGGGCGGACTCGAAAAAGAAAGACCAAGCCGAAGGTGAGCTTTCAAAGAAAGACTAAAGCCGAAGGTAGACTTTCAAACAAAGGATACGAGACCATGCCGAGGGTGGACTCGAAAAAGGAAAGACCAAGCCGAAGGTGAGCTTCCAAAGAAAGACTATGCCGAAGGTAGACTTTCAAGCAAAGGATACGAGGCCATGCCGAAGGTGGACTCGAAAAAGAAAGACCAAGCCGAAGGTGAGCTTTCAAAGAATGACTAAAGCCGAAGGTAGACTTTCAAACAAAGGATACGAGGCCATGCCGAAGGTGGTCTCGAAAAAGAAAGACCAAGCCGGAGGTGAGCTTTCAAAGAAAGACTATGCCGAAGGTAGACTTTCAAACAAAGGATACGAGGTCATGCCGAAGGTGGGCTCGAAAAAGAAAGACCAAGCCGAAGGTGAGCTTTCAAAGAAAGACTATGCCGATGGTAGACTCCCTTTCGGGATGATAAGATAACAGCGGGTGCGAGGACGGCCGAAGGCGAACTCGAGAAAAGAGAAAGACCAAGCCGAAGGTGGACTCTCAAACAAAAATACGTAGAATCGACAGTTCCACAAAGATGACTCCGCCGGGGAAGAGAGAAATCTAAACAGACAACTCTGCGGTGGAGTATAGGAAGGACCAATCAAGAAGGATAAATCCACTGGTTGCTATGTAGCGTTAACCAACATCTTCTGAATTATGTTACTTTCTGCTAAGGAAAGAAACTGGTAAAGGAAATCAAACCTGGCTTATGCTTCGAATGCATATGTTTGAATTTTGCCGCAATGCTCCATATCAATGGAATGCTACGCTTTTGGGAGGATGCTATGCAAAAATGATTATGCAATGCAAAAGAGGCGTCTCAACAAAATAAATGCTGAAGGCCAAGGCAGCTCCACCGGGGATGACAAACTAAATTGTCCTCTGAAATAAGAGACCCTGCTAAGAAAGGCTTCACTCTGCTGAGGAAGATCATGATCACAAACTCTGCTGGAGATGAAAACTCCGAGAGAAGATCCACTCTGTTGGAGATGGATAAAAATGAATAATGAAGATGGAACCCGAAGAGAAATTCTTCTGCTGGGGATTACCAATGACTTCCATCAAAGATAGAATTCAACACCTGGATTCGAAACATGCCAATAACCATTGGACTTAAGACTTGCTGGGGATATCAACCGCTGTTGAACAAACCACTATGAAGATCACCATCAAACTTTGCTTGGGGATACAAGTCAATAATTCCAAACCTGTTTGGGGATATTAACGAACTCAACCTGCTGTTGGGAGATGCCCTTGCTTTTACCTTGCCGGGGAATATCAGTATTTTTACCCTGCTGGGGAGTACCGGCCATGACCAGCAAACCTCTGCTTGGGGAATGGTAGATGATGACATCAACTTTTGCTAGAAGATACCATTCGGCTTACTCCTCTGTGGGGATAAAATCATACCAATGCTGACGAGACAAACATTTCTTGACTAGCTGAGGAGATTGAGTGCTCAAACTCTGTGGGGACATAATATCTTTGTCCAAAGAAGATATTCCATCAGTCTCTTGCTGGGGATGCAACAGCATCAACTTCTGACTGTTTGCAGAGAAAGTGATAAATCAATTGCAACTATATAGCTGAGGAATTAATCCTCTGTACTCTGCTGAGGAAGACAACCCTCGACAGTCCGTCTGGGAAAACAACAACCTGCTGAGGAGGATGAACTTTTCAATGTCGAGGAGAGTAGCTCTACTGGGGAGAAAAGTCAACGAAACCTGCCGAGGGATATCATTGAGCTTGACCTGCTGTTGGAGGAAACATTCTACCCTGGTGGGGATTAGAGCATGCCATTGCTGACGGAAATACACTCCCTGACCTCGTGAGGAAAGTGACTACCGGGATCTGTGGGGACCACAAAGTCTTTTCAAAGACATCCAACACACCTCCTGCTGGAGATATAACCACGCCCACCTCGGAGCAGTCTACTATAAACTTGCTTGCTGGGAGGAATGGGTTTTGCTAAGGATGATGAACTCTCAGTGCTGGGGGAGGCGACTCCATTGGGGAAGAACAAACCTGTTCCCCTGTAGCCATATGGTAAACTGAACCGTCTCTATGTTCATAAACGGCCTTTTGAACTCTCCATTTACCCCAGACCACCAGGTCTAAAGGAAGAAATCATCTCAAGAGGATTTTATAGAAGACCGGGCATTCACACTGCCCCAGGGTCTTCAAACTCTTGGAGAGATTTATCAGATCTCGACGCAACTGCCCCAGACTTCATAATCCATGAAGTAAATTACCTCGAAAGGATTTACAATGACCTGAAATATTCTGCCCCAGTATTCTGAACTTTGAAGAGGTGCTTTCAATTAACCGTCTTCAGGAGTGGACAACTTCTCCTGCTCCAAAGGTGACCTGCCCCAAGTCTTGCAGAAACTTTGCCCCTGACTGATCTTACAGAGATTTGTCAAATCGACGTGATTGCCCCTGTTTGGCGAGACTAATGAGGCATAATGACACTCCCATATTGTGATGATGAGTTGCACAATGATGGGAAATCTTAGTGGTCAAAATTTGGGGTACGACAGATGCCCCTATTTAATCTTCTTGGACCCGAAGGTGTGAATGGCGAAGGTATTCGGGAATTCGGGGTGCAAGATGATTAAATATCAGAATACCCGAAATTTTGATGGTGGTTATGAATGGCCGCTTGCGCATCCATCTTCTTTTGCTAAGCGTTGATACTTAGAAAAGGTAGAACCTCCCCTCGATCCTGGTTCCCTACCAAGGAACTGGTCTCAGTTTCCGATGTAAACTTCCCCTCGATCCTGGTTTCCTACCAAGGAACTGGTCTCAGTTTCTGATATAAACTTCCCCTCTATCCTGGTTTCCTACCAAGGAACTGGTCTCAGTTTCTTTTGTCAATAAACTTTCTTGACAAGGGACGCTATTCCTAGCGGTTTTTCTCAAACTTCTCGCCGAATTTTCCTGGGGAGATGCCATTTGATGGAAAAAATTTTGATTGTAGAGGTGCACAAACTTCTCCATTCGAGACGCCATTTGTTGACTCTACTAGGGAAGGCAAGTCTCTTGAGAGACTGCTTCCGCTTGGGGATATTATATCATACTTTTCTCGGAGATCTTCTCAGAGAAATGCCATATGATGTGATTCAATTTTGAGGTGCCGATGACCTTTTTGTCAGCGGATTTTTCGGAGAAAAACTGTCGTACTGCCGAATCTCTGATTAAGAGGCTTTCTCTGGGGATCTTCCTTAATCCGGGAAAGCGAAGGTATCATCTTCAATGGCGAAGAGTGACGCTTGGTGAAGGTTCTCTGGCCTTTCAGAGGTTCAAGTTATCAAAGTGGTCAAAGGTCGATTCTAATCCAGAAATAAATTGGAGAGAGAGATAGTTCAGACGCAACATTTCCTGATGAGGAAAGAACTGACAACTCGATTGAGAGGACGTTTATCACTAGGGAATAAGACCGACTAGAGTGATAGTGATGTAATATGAATGCGAATGTAAATCAATAATGCATGATGTATGTATGTCTATGCTGACAAAACTGACGCGACACACAGACTAGTAGATGAACACGACTGGATACTCGGCCACAGTTGGGACGAAGAAGTACCGCTGGTTCAAGATAGCAATTCTGTCTTGCTTAGGAGAGATAGTCCCTGCGGGGACAACCGTTGGTCGGGCTTAGGAGGTAAGAACTCTGCCGAGGTTGTCAGATGAAACATGGTTTCTAACACAATTGATCCTTCGTTCAGGTGCACTGGTTTAGAAGGAGTACTTTGATTCTGCACTTTGAGGTTCGATTGCTTCTGGAGAAACGATCGATGTTCTTTCGATGTTCAACAGTCAAAAGAAATTGCCATCTTTATTTTAAAAGCAGAAAAAGTTTTACAAGTAAATTCATTTTTGTTTTATTTCGAGAATCGTTGATCATGTTAAAAACACCGTTCTGTAAAGCTAAAACAAATGAGAATTATAAACAAAAGCACAAAGGCTCAAATTTTATTGATATGATGGAAATCAGCCAAGCGCGTGATTCCATAAAATATTTACAAAGTTAGAAAATGGTAATTTACAGGGAAAAGGGCTACATTGAAACATAACGACCGTTATCCTTCTACCAACCTTGAATTCTGGACATCTTGAGCTTCCGTCGAAGATGACCTTGACTGGAGTTTTTCTTCCGATGGATGGCATTACTGCTGAGGAGTTGAACTGATCAGACGTAGTTACTTGCCATTAATCCCTAACTTTTTCCTGGATTGTACTGTGAAGTTTCCAATCCACCGGGATGATTTTTGATCATGTCTCTAATATTTTCCTGGACCGCCCTTTCGGGTTTTCAATCCACCGAGACGTTTTTTTTCTTTTTTTTTTTTTAGTTTAGGCGAAGTATTTCTTGACTACGTCAACAATCATGGGGTAAGCAAATTCCTCTCCGTCCATGGTTGCAAGTCTCAAGGCGCCGCCTGAGAAAGCATTCTTGACCACATAGGGGCCGTCATAATTCGGAGTCCACTTTCCCAGAGAATCAGTGAGGAATGAGTGTATCTTCTTGAGCACAAAGTCTCTTTTCCTGAAGACGCGAGGTCGGACCTTTTTGTCAAATGCCTTCTTCATTCTTTGCTGATACAACTGACCGTGGCATAGTGCCGTTATTAATTTCTCTTCGATCAAACTGAGTTCGTCGTGTCGACTTTGACACCATTAAGCTTCTATAAGCTTGGCTTTCATCAATACCCGGATTGATGGGATCTCTACTTCTATGGGGAGCACTGCTTCCATGCCATATACTAGAGAGAAAGGGGTTTCCCCTGTTGAGGTGCGGACAGATGTTCGATAACCATGAAGAGCAAAGGGTAGCATCTCGTGCCAGTCTTTGTAGGTTACAACCATCTTTTGAACGATCTTCTTGATGTTCTTGTTAGCCGCTTCTACCGCTCCATTCATCTTAGGTCGGTAGGGAGATGAGTTATGGTGTTCGATCTTGAACTCAGCACACAACTCCTTCATCATCTTGTTGTTCAAGTTAGATCCATTATCTGTAATGATCTGGCTAAGAGCACCATAACGGCAAATGATATTATTTTTGATAAATCGGACCACGACTTGTCGGGTTACATTGGCGAATGACGTGGCTTCGACCCACTTGGTGAAGTCGTCAATGGCGACCAGGATGAACCGATGTCCGTTTAAAGCCTTAGGTTCAATTATGCCAATCATGTCGATTCCCCATATGGAAAAAGGCCATGGGGAAGAGAAAACTTTGAGATGCGTTGGCGGTACATGGATTTTGTCTGAGCATATCTAACACTTGTGATACTTCCTCATGTACTTGTAGTAGTCAGATTCCATGGTCAACATGAAGTACCCTGCTCTTAGAATTTTTCTCCCCATTGTGTGTCCAGTGGCATGAGTGCCAAAGGATCCTTCCTGAATTTCTTTTATCAGCATGTCTGCTTCTGGTTTGTTTACACATCGGAGCAAGACCATGTCGAAATTTCTCTTGTAGAGTGTATCACCGCTCAGAAAGAAGCTGCCAGCCAGCCTTCTGAGGGTCTTTCTGTCTTTCCTGGATGCCCTAGGTGGGTACTTTTGTTTCTGAAGGAAGCATTTGATATCGTGATACCAAGGTTTGTCGTCTATGACTGCTTCAATCGTGAAGATGTAAGTGGGCCTCTCAAGGCGCATTATGTCAATCTTAGGTAGGTCAGTCCATTGACCTACGCTAATCATGGAAGAGAGAGTGGCTAACGCATCAGCCATGTGATTCTCATCACGAGGGATGTGATGAAACTCGATTCTGTTGAAGAAGGGTAACAACCTTCTTGCGTAATCTTTGTAAGGAATCAGTCCTGATTGGTATGTGTTCCAATCTCCTTTGATCTGATTGATGACCAGAGCTGAGTCGCCATATACGTCCAAGTTTTTGATCCTTAAATCGATCGTTTCTTCGAGACCCATGATACAAGCTTCCTATTCGGCCTCGTTGTTCGTGCACTTGAACGTAAGTATGGCAGTGAAATGAATATGGGTACCCTGAGGGGTTATGATAATTGCCCCAATTCCGTTTCTGTAATGATTGACGGCTCCGTCAAAGATAAGTCCCCATTGGGAACCTGGTTCTGGCCCTTCACATGGTAGCGGTTCATCGCAGTCTTTCATTTTCAAATACATGACATCTTCGTCTGGGAAGTCAAACTCGGTTGATTCTTGATCGTCAATCGGTTGATGAGCCAAATGATCGGCTAAAATACTCCCTTTAACGGCTTTCTCAGCGTGGTACTCAATGTCGTATTCTAATAGTAGCATCTGCCAACGGCAATCCTTCCCGTGAGACGAATCATATACTGGCGAAGACGTTTGGCTGCCCAAGCCAGAGCACAGCAAGTTTTCTCAAGCATAGTGTACCGAGTCTCGCAGTCGGTGAATTTCTTGCTCAAATAGTAAATGGCAGACTCCTTCCTTTTGGTTTCATCTTGTTGACCAAGTACACAGCCCATGGAGTCTTCCAAGACTATGAGGTAGATGATCAGTGGTTTTCCTTCCACTGGAGGTGATTGAATCGGTGGGTTTAACAGGTATTCCTTAATACTGCCGAAGGCGGTTTGGCAGTCATCTGTCCAAACGCAGTCCTAGTTCTTTGAGTAATTTGAAAATCGGCGCACATGTCGCGGTCATGAGGAATATGAATCTGGAGATGTAGTTCAAACGTCCCAGGAATCCTATGACTTGTTTTTCAGTCTTCGGAGAAGGCATTTCTTGAATGGCCTTGACCTTGTCAGGATCAACCTCAATTCCTTTCTGGATGACGATGAACCCTAAAAGTTTCCCTGAACGGACACCGAAGGTGCATTTGTTAGGATTCAAGCGGAGTTTGTACTTTCTCAGCCGCTCGAATAGTTTTGACAGGTGGGTTACATGCTCCTCCTCTGTTTTAGATTTGGCAATCATGTCATCGACATATACCTCGATTTCTTTGTGTATCATGTCACGAAACAAAGTAGTCATGGACCTTTGATAGGTTGCCCCAGCATTCTTCAAACCGAATGACATCACCTTATAACAAAAGGTACCCCATGGGGTAATGAACGAAGTTTTCTCCATGTCTTTCGGCGCCATTTTTATCTGATTATAGCCCGAGAATCCGTCCATGAAGGAGAAAACCTTGAACTTTGTTGTACTGTCTACCAGCATGTCAATGTGTGGTAAAGGAAAGTCGTCCTTTGGACTAGCCTTGTTTAGATCTCGGTAGTCGACACACATTTTGACCTTTCTGTCCTTTTTCGGAATAGGTACTATGTTGGCTAGCCATTGACGATACTCTGATGTGGCGAGGAAACCCGCGTCAATTTGTCTCTGTACCTCCTGTTTAATTTTGATGGCCATGTCCGGGTGAGTCCGTATCAACCTCTATTTTACTAGCGGACATTCCGATCTTAATGGTAAATGATGCTCCACGATGCTGGTATCCAACCCTGGCATGTCCTGATAGGACCAAGCAAACACATCGGGAAATTCTCTGAGAAGCTCTGTCAAACTCTCTTTGGCAGTTGGACTGAGCAGTGCCCCAATCCTGATTTCTTTTCTCTCTTTTTTTGAACCCAAGTTGACTATTTCCAACGACTCTTTGTGAGGTTCAATGGACCTTTCCTCCTGTCTGAGTAGTCGGGAGATCTCTTCTGGAATTTCGCCGTCACCTTCTTCTTCAGCCCCAAATACCGGGAATTCAAAGTTGGGAGAAGGCATCAGATCGTATGTTTCAACGGGGTTTAAAACAAGCAATCTGCACGACGTGATGATTGTTTTTTAGAAGAGATAGAGAGAATGCAAAAGTGTGTGCAGTGTATTTTCTTTGGAAAACTGCTTGTTTTTATTATTGAGTTGTTTTTTAGGATTACCATTTTCTGGAAAAGCAAAAAGAGAAAACAACAATTAATGTGGAGATTATAGAACGACGTTATTTTATTTATGAACAAGTCGATTCTTGAAACTATAGCCCTATAAAACAAAACTCTGTCGCTTTGGGCGAAGCGAAGAGGGATATTTACAGAAAGTGAGCCCTATCAAAACATCCGTTTCACATGGGCAGGGTGAAAGGTTAAAGTAAAGATGGAAATTACTTTGACTTATGAACAATCTTCGGAACATTGACAGCAACCCATTGGCGGCGAACTCCTCGGTGAATCACAAAGTCTGGTACCTTCCATGATTTGTCTTTAGAAATAACGCTGGTTTCTGGCGGAGCAGGATCATTGGAATCTGTCTCCCTGGCAGAATTGTCGTAGGAGGATTCCTCAGTCGTATTTTGCATAGTGTTTGTGTTCTCAGGTAAATCTCCCCATCCAGTTGGCTGGATGTCTTTGAACCTGATACGAGAGCTCTTAGGAGCGGTGTACTTGACCATGAAGTCGTATTTTCCACTTGGTTGTCCTAAGGTGCCCCACACTTCTTTAGAACTGGAGGAGTCATCTCTTTCGATGACGTTGACCTCGGGAAAAATATAGTTGATGAATTCTATTCCGGCAAGCTTTGCCAATTCATCGTCGTACTGGATATTTTTTGAATGACCTGAGTGTTGTTCCCATGACATGGTGGGGACACAGGTATTCTGTTCAATGATGCTCAGCTAATTTTCATTGTTTGGCTGATTTTCTTGCCCCGAGTCTCCTGGGTACGGCTGCCAGATAGGCAGACCATCCATTGGGCCATAATATTCGTGGTCAAAGTTGTCCTACATCAGAGTGTCTTCCTCTAATGAATTTGGCGGAGCACGACATCCTTTCGGATCACAACCTCCGTATATCGTTCTGATATCTGACCTTGGTATAAATCTCGGACTCTGTACGGGATAGCAAAATGGCATAGGCACCTCTTCCTGAGACATATAACCGTCCTCGTTAAGATAGGACTTCCATTCCTCATCTGTGTCGGAGGAATCTCCCTCATTGATGGTATGAACTGCTTGAGGCACTAGGTGAAGGAAACCTCCACTGTGGAAGAAGTTCTGAATCGGATGAAGACTTTCATCGTTAGCAGCTGTCAGGGTACAGGTTGTAGAAAAACCAAGTCCCTTCTTCGTTTTGTTATCAGTAGGAATGACAAGCTATCCCCATCCTTTAGTATTGTTATTTTCAATTTCCTCGAGAGCATCTTTGTATGAGAAAATAGAGGTTCCTTTCTCTGATTGATTCTCATTGCTCACCGACAGTGCTTGGAACTGAGTTTCGACAACCTCCTTGGGTTCTATACATGTAGATAATGACAGGTTACTCACGATCAAGCCTTGTTCTCCACAAACCATGACGAGTTGATCGTTCTTGATGAACTTCAGTTTCTGGTGCAGTGTCGAAGTGACTGCCCCAGCCTGGTGTATCCAAGGTCTTCCTAATAAGCAGCTATATGCTGCCCGGACGTCCATGACCTGGAAAGTGATTAGGAAAGTGTGAGGACCGATAGTTATGGGAAGGTCGACTTTGCCAAAAACTGCTTTCTGAGATCCGTCAAAGGCTTTGACGATAACCTCACTTCCCCTCATCGGGGATCCTTTGAATGATAGTCGCATTAAAGTGGACTTTGGAATAACGTTGATGGATAATCCTGTGTTTACCAGTACGCTGGCTAAAGCACTGTCCTGTCAATTGACTGTGATATTGAACGCCATGTTGTGACTTTTGCCTCCCTCTGGCAAGTCCTCATCACTGAATCCTAAGTTATTGCAGGAAGTGATGTTAGAGATGATGCTATAGAACTGTCGTATTGACACATCCTGTTCCACAAAGGCATGCTCTAAGACTTTCTGTAGAGCCTCCCTGTGGGCTTCGGAACTGAGTAAAAGTGATAGCACAGAGATCTTTGAAGGAGTTTGTAACAACTGATTAACAATGTTGTATTCACTCCTTTGGATGAGCTTCAACATCTCATCATTATTTTTCGAAAGGTCGGGATTACTGGATTGACCGACTGGTGGATCAGGAGCTTCTGTCTGAAGTTCCTTTTCTTTGTTAGGTTCTCCAACTCCTCGGTTGAAGATTCGACCGCTCCGTGTTACTCGACTGATGTCTGCAATGTTTACGATGGAAGGTAATGGAATTTCCTTTCCATTCTCGATTATTGTCGCACCGTATTTGTAAGGGATTGCCTTAGCTGATTCATACGGTAATGGTCCTGGCAGATAGATAACTACAGGAGCCTTCTGATTTTTCTGACTGTCATAAGTAACTTCAATCATCTCCTGGCTAGGAACTTTTGATTCGTCCAGTAGAGGGATGATGGTACAAACATACTTGTTCTATTGATGATCAGAGATTATGACAGCGTCTCTGATTTGATCAACGAAGTAGTCTGGCGTCTAGTCGATTGGGTCGGAACTCGGACATGGGCGAATCTCTCTACGATCCACCTAACCCTGAAGAGCTTGCCGCACAATGTAGCATCCTTGGTTATTCTCCGAGCAGACTCTGCAGCGTTCATAGTTGTGTGGTGGCACTTGGCCACGCCTGCTTTGGATGCAGTGTAACCTTACCAGGTCAGTCCCCATAGATCGGACATCCTGATTTTGACGCCGACTAGGGTTCCCATTAAGCACACTGATTTGTTGCGTGTCTTCATCCATATAGATCGGAAGCCACCAGTGGTTTAACAAGTGTTGCAAAGTTCTTCGAACGAGAGCCACCCTTGGTTACTCTCACAACATCCTTTACAGCTTAGATAATCATGAGAAGTGAGAAAACCGAGTTGAACCTGCCTGGCGTGTAACTCCACCAAGCTGGTGTTTATCAAACGAATATCAAAGATTTGGATCATGTTGATCTGATAAGGATTTTTATCATGGTAGTCCTGGATCCACCCAAGATCAATCTGACGCTGGAGGGCCTCTTGTATGAAAGAGCATCCCTGTTTGTTTACCGAGCAAGTCAGACAGGAATTGTAATCATACCGTGGCAGATTATGATACTGGCTTTTCCTGGAGTGCATCGCCACCAAGTTGACATTCATTGCATGGTTGTCGTGATTTTGGATGATGTTGGAATTCGTATAGGTCATGTTGACTCCGCGAATTCGGTGTTGTTGGATCCATCTGAGATCCAACTGTTCCTGTAGAGCAAATTGCACCACAGAACATCCTTGATTGTTTTTAGAGCAGATATCACACTGGTGATAATTATGAGGTGGCACATGGCCATATCCACTCTGTCTACAATGCATCTTGACCAAATTGGCTCTTAATAAGAGTAAATCATGAATTTGATAGCTGTTGTTAGACTCTTCCTCTATCAGATTGACTGCAGCTTTCTCGTGTTGAGGCAGCGGGTTTGTGAGAACATTTAGATTCGTATCTTTGAAAGATAAGACCCCGCTCCTAACAAATTTTTGCACATCAGATTTGAAACTGAGGCAGTTCTCTATGTTATGCCCTGGTCCTCCTTGATGGTAAGGACAAGTCTGATCCGCTTTGAACCAGAAAGTCGGATTTTTCGGTACTCTAAGAGGAGACTTGGTTTGGACATGCCCCTTGACCAGTAGTAATGGAAACAGTTCTGCGTACAACATGGGCATAGGATCAAACCCTGGTGGTCGTGTTGTACGGTTGTTGTTGTACGGAGGACGACCCTGCTGAACATGCTGTTGTGTCCTTTGTTGATATTGCTGTTGATTAGGTTGGCTCTACGCAACCTGAGGTTGATACATAGGAACAGGCGCAGGGTTAATAGCAAGAGTTACAGCTGCTACTGGTTGATAACGTCGCTTTTGCTTTCTGAGAGAGATATTCCCAATATCCTGCTCTTTTTTCTTAGGGAGAGCACTACCGTATCTTTTTGTACTACTTGATAATCCAGCGTCTTTAACTAAACGTCCTTCTCGGAATGCTTTCTCAAGACGAACTCCCATGCCCACCATCTCGGTGAAGTCACTGGGCGCACTGGCAACCATTCTATTGTAGTAAAATGAGCTTAAGGTTTTCAAGAATATCTTTGTCATCTCCTTTTCCTCAAGAGGTGGAGAAATCTGAGCGGCAATTTCACGCCATCTCTGAGCGTACTCCTTAAAGGTTTCCTTGTCCTTTTGTGACATCGATCTGAGTTGATCTCTGTCCAGTGCCATGTCCAAATTGTACTTATATTGTTGAACGAAGGTGGCGTCAAGATCTCTGAAAGTGCCGATTATAGCGCAGTTTAAAACCATGTACCATTTTAATGCGGCACCGGTTAAACTATCCTGAAAGTAGCGAATTAGTAGCTCCTGGTTCTTTGTCTGAGCTGACATTCGCCGAGCGTACATCATTAAATGGCTCTGAGGGCAAGAGTTACCCTTATACTTTTCAAAGTCGGGCACCTGGAACTTGTGCGGAACTTTCACATTGGGGACCAAGCAGAGGTCCGCGGCGTCCTTTCCAAATAAATCCTGACCGCGAAGGGCTTGCAGTTCTTTCTTCATTTCCAGGAACTGTTCCTGGAATTCATTCATTCTATTGAATATGATGTCGTTTCCACCAAAAGGGATATATGGAATCTGTCCTTCCAGGACAGTGTGTACCACGGGTGGTGGTATAGTCATTATGGCCGAGACTCTCGGTGCCTCCCGAAGTTTGTAACCTTCAGGAGTTGCTGTCATGCCCCTGACATCTTCGCTTTCCCGAAGTTTGTAACCTTCAGGCCCAGCGGTTCCTGTTTCGGTTCCTTGATCCTCAACGATCGGCGGAACATATCCTTCCGGGATATAGTTGGGTGGCATGCCCCAGGGACGATCTTTCAGCATTTTGTACCTAGGATCATACTTTTCCACTATGGGCGTTGATGTGGTCTCTGAGATCACAGTCCTTTGCTGCTGCATTTGAGCTTCTGCTAGAGCTTGCATGTCGTTATGAAGCTTTCTCAGACCCTCTTTCAGAGTGTCGATCTCTTCTCTCAACTCTATGTTCTCTTCCTCGAGATCATCCACCTTTTTCTGACGATTGGCCCGAGTATTGTACGAATGAGACAGTTTAACTCTAGAATCGAGACACAAACGTGAGATTCGTAGGTAAGAAGAATGCGTTTACGCGAGAATGATGAATGGTATGCAATGATTATATTAATTGTATGTTTTTGTTTATTCAAAGTAAACTCCAAAAATTAGATTGCAAATATCAAACAGTGGGGAAAATCCCGTTTTATTGAATTCAAAGGATTGCGGAAATGGAAATACAGTAGATTACAAAGTGCTGAAAAAGGAAATCTAAACTAATGGATCCTGAGTCCTCTCTGAAGAGAGCTCAAGTGCTGGTTCTGGTGCTTTCCTTTTCTTTGACCGGGGATCTTCAGCCGTTGTCGGGTTATCATTCCTTTGCCAAGTGAAAAGAGCGAGAAAATTCCTTTGGTCGTCCTGATTCTCCACAACATGTTGCTCTAAAATTTCAATCAGAGCATCTTTATCTTTCAATAGTTGCTGTATTTTCTTGCACTCTACATTGAGAATATGGTACTTGTTCCTCCAAGACCTCTTCTTCTGCTGAACTTTGCTGAGAGTAACCTGAAGCTTTTCCGTCTCAGACATAAAATAAAGGGCAGAGTCCCTTAATGGAAGAACTTCCTGATGAGGGTAAGGCATCCTCAGCTTGAGAGCTCTAGTTTGTACCCAGTGGAGATAAGGCTCCACCGAGACACAGTCTGGTTTTCTTAGAGACTCTCTTCCTTTCCTGTGAACGTGTTTCCAAGCATGCACTATTTCTGTCTTTAGTGCCCTGTCATTTTCTCCTTCCTTGAAGAAAAGACCTTCCAGATGAGCATTATGCGGGACATGCCTCATCGGGTATCCAAATTGACGACGAACGAGAATTGGATTATAGTTGATTCCTTCCTTAGTTCCTATAAGGGTTACATTGGGGAAATTTCCACAACGGTCAATGATTCTGATCCCGTCGTAGATTCGATTGTACCAATCGATGTCAGAGTTGGTAAGAGACATGATTCTCTGCGACCAACGTAAAGTATTCTTTTGATCCCAAAATGCAGCAGACTTGGGCAAATGGGAAGTGAACCATTTGTAAAGCAAGGGTACACAACACGTGATCATTCCTCCGCTGTATAGATTCCTTAGGTGCACCGAATGATACGCATCTGTGAGCAGGGTCGGTACGGGGTTTCCAATCAGGAAAATCTTAATGGCGTTGATATCTACGAAGTTATCAATGTTGGGAAACAAAAATAACCCGTAGGTGAGCAAAACAAAGATGCTCTCAAAAGCGGCCACGTTCCCTATACTAGCAAAGTATAGAGCTTTCTTTGTCAAGAACTGGGCTGGAAAACCCTGGATACCACCCTTAGTGGTCATGTGAGTCCTGACTTCTGACTCGTCCAAATAAATTGCTCTTGCAATGGTTTGATCCTTTGGAATTTCTTCCACTCCAGAAAGGGGAGCGTGATCAGTGATATGCAGGTCAGCCAGGTGAGAGTACTCCTCCAACATTGGTGCTAGCTGATAATCTGGGAATGTGAAATAGTGATAAACCAGATCGTAGAACTGGATTAGCGTGGATAGGATTCCTTCGATTACATGAACCCTTAATAGAGACAGTAGTCCTCCATACTTGGCTCTGAAAGCCTCGTGGTTGGTGATCATTCTCGCCAAACCTCTCAAATCCTCTAACTTTGGAACCTTGAAGGTGTACTTATGAGTTTTCCTTCTACCGAAATCCATTAGCGCAATCTCCTTTCTCTGACATTTGCAATCATTGTCTTAGTTTAGTTTGAAAAAGAGAGACTAGAAGAGAAGATTTTTTCTTGGTTTTAATGTTTTTTAAATGAATGTATGAATGCAACACACAAAAACATAGAAAAAACATGGGGTCAAAGGTTCGGTGTCATGAAGTCAAGGCTCTACCCCCCCCCCCCCCCAAAGGTTTATACTGGTGATCTCAAATTAGGGTAGTATCGTGTGACAACTATTTCCGATAGCTTCCGCACTACAAAATGGCTTAAATCTGCTAAAAATCTCAGCTTCTCAGATAACTCAGTCGACCACACTACTTTCAACAACCGAAGTCGTATAGGCAATGTATCTTCAAAGGGAGTCTCCACTGGGTTTGATGGTCGATCAGGGGCTCTTAACTGGAATTCACTCCCAATAAGATTACCCGCATTGCCATCACCTATCTTAGGTGTATACTCAATCTTTCCACATGCGGCATCACACGCATTCCCATTAGCAGAAAAATAAACACAGATATCATTTAGGAAAAGCAGTATATATATTTGTCTTAATCATCCTAGACCTCTAGTCTTATGATATTAACAGACAATGACCCCCCAACAGAGTCGCCATTTCTATGATACTTGTTGAATTTAAAGGTTTCCACCGAAGATTGTAAGAAATAGAAGAAGGCCCCACGGTGGGCGTCATTTTTCTGTGGAAAATGGGGACGAACGTGACTAGATCTTACTTTGGCTGGCCCCACGGTGGGCGCCATTTTTCTGTAGCGAGCGATTTTTGGATGTGGTTCTTAAGCACTGCCGCTCTGGGGTACTACAGGTCGATTCATTTTTTATCCTATTGAAGCTGATGAAGGAAGGGAAATAGATGTCTCCAATTAACCCTGCTTGCATACTGAGTTTGAACAACGGTCTGTTAGGTTACAGATGCTATGTCGAAGTGGGGCCTTCTTCGGTTTATTTTGTTTAAAATTATGATGTCTGGATCATTAGTTTTTGGTAGGATGTTAGGATTGATGCTTTTCGATTGATGTGTGAAGGTATGGGATTTTGGGTTTTTGATTAGTGTGCTCACTAAGATTTTTCAATCTTATTCCTACGTATTCCCGTTTAACGAAACAGGGAAATCAGAGTGATCGTAGTTCCTCCTATTCTATGGGAGGAAAAAGGGGTTGTTTTGGTGTCTTGTTCAAAGCTCATGGCATGAAGCTAAAGGTGGTTTGTATCTTGTTCAAAGCCCAAGATGTGAAGCTGAAGGGTCTATTTGTATCTTGTTCAAAGCCCAAGATGTGAAGCAAAAGGGTTCTTTAGAGAGAATTTGTCATCTCTAAAGAGGAGTTATTGATGTTTGTATACTGTGAGCAAGGCACAGGTTTGATGCTAAAAGGTTGATTGACTCAACCGGTGTTTTCTTTATACAAAGCCTAAGAGGAGGCTATTGACCCAACAAAGAGGGTGTTTTTATATGTCTCGTACGAAGCCCGAGATAGAGGCTAAAGGGTTTTGACTCAACTAGAGAGTCTTGAACAGATGATTGACTCAACAAGAGAGTCTGGAGGTTGTTTGACTCAATGAGAGAGTCTTTTTATACTCAACAAGAGAGTGTTTTCTATCTCGTACGAAGCCCGAGATGGAGGCTGAAAGTGGTTTGACTCAACAAGAGAGCCTTTTATACTCAACCAAAGAGTGATTTATATCTTGTACGAAGCCCGAGATGGTGGATAAAATGAGATTGACTCAACAAGAGAGTCTTTTATACTCAATAAGAGTGTGATTTTGGATCTCGTAGAAAGCCCGAGATAGAGGCTAAAGAGGTTTGTGATCAACTCCACAAGAGAGTCTTGACCAGGTGATTGACTCAACAAGAGAGTCTTTTATACTCAACAAGAGAGTGTTTTTATCTGTCTTATACGAAGCCTAAGACGGAGGCTAAAAGCGGGGTTTGACTCAACAAGAGAGTCTTTTATACTCAACAAGAGAGTGTGGGGAGAATCATTGTACAAAGCCCAAGAGGAGGCCAAAAGGTGTGTTGACCCAACAAGAGGATCTTTTATACTCAACAAGAGAGTGTTTTTGTATCTCGTACAAAGCCTGAGATGGAGGCTAAAAGGAGATTGACTCAACAAGAGTCTTTTATACTCAACAAAAGAGTGATTTTGGATCTCGTACAAAGCCCGAGATAGAGGCTAAAGAGGTTGGTGACTGTTTTGGTTGAGTGACAGGTCCAGTATGTTATATAAAAGAGAAAATTAGTTCTTATAAAGAGACTGATTCTAGGTGGGGGTGTACTTTGGTACTGATCAACAGATCAGGGTTATTTCCTGTTCTTTAAGGAAATGAGAAATCCAAAGGGCATTGAGACCATTCAAGTCTACTGATGTTTGAGAAGTAGATTCTCGATAGCGAAGGCATGTTGTATGATGCCTGAATGAAGGCTGGAAGGTTAAGGGATGAAGGTCTAGACTCTTTTGAAAGACTATTCTATTAAGATGACTAGTTTCTGTTCCTATACCTTTAAGAGGCCGTTGGGACAATTTGTACAAAGCCCAAGAGAAGGCAGAAAAAGTTTTAAGAAGCCGAAGGGACAATTTGTACGAAGCCCAAGAGGAGGTTATCTTCGCTGAGGAAGAATCATTATACAAAGCCTAAGAGGAGGCTGTGAAAACTTCTAAGAAGCTGACGGGTCCTTGTACAACGCCCAAGAGGAGGCGGGGATGCTTTTAAGAAGCCTGTGGGTGCCCAAACCCCGAGAAGTTCAAGACAGACTATTCACAGAGAATAGATCAAGCCAGGAAAGTTCGAGAATTTGGAAGAAACTCAAGAGATGCTATTCACGGAGAAAATATCATCTATGGGGAGTTAGAGTTTCTTTGACAATTTCTACAGAGGACATCCGAAGAGAATACTGTATCTGGTGCTCCTATAGGGGATCTAGTCTTGTCTATTTCTAAGAGTGATCAACGGGGCTTCACCTAGTGCTAGACGTAGTTGCCGGGGAAGACTCTAAATAGCTATACTAGTATTACACGGTATATAGAGTATGTGAAAGAAGCCCCACAATACAGTTATATATATATGAAAGTGGATAAAGAAAGCGGGTAAACACTTACTCGGTTGTAGAGCTTCCATGCTGTTTGGTTAGTTGTTCAACAAAGAAAGCTTTGATAATAATATTATATTCAGAATCAAAGGAGAAAGTGCTTTGAAAAGATTGTTGGGGCTTACAGCTCAAGGAGAGGCCTAGGGTTTTATCAGTGATTGCACTGTTGTTTGAATTTGTACAAGGGGACTTATACAAGTGACTGAGGCCAAAAAAGGTTTTCTGAACAAAGGGATGGGTCTTACACTCTCTCAAGAGGCCCAAAGGTTTTAAAGAAAAGAAATGGGGCTTATAACACGAGGGTAGGCCCAGGTAATTTGATTTTTTGAACTGGCGATCGCGCCGAGATTTTCTTTTAACACAGAGGGACTTATACAATATCTGAGGCCCAAAAAAAGGTTTTGGTTAAAAGGGGATTGGGTCTTACACTCTATTAGAGGCCCAAATATTTTTGTACAAGTGGTGGGGCTTACAGCTCAAGGAGAGGCCCAAGATTTTATTTCGAACTGGCGATTGCGCCGAGATTTTCTTTTAACGCAGAGGGACTTATACAATATCTGAGGCCCAAAAAAGGTTTGTATTTACAAAGGATTGGGTCTTACACTCTATTTGAGGCCCAAAGGTTTTAAAAAGTTTGACGAGGGTTGAGTTAATCAAAAAAACACTAGTTTGTTTTCAAAATGTATTTTAATTGAATAAAAAATTCAATTAAAATGACCAAAATTGTTTAACATGTGGAAAACAAATTGCGATCTTGGATTAATGTTTCAAAAATCAGGTTTTGATCCACAAAATGATTGGAAATCACTAAAATTTGAAAAATCAAGGAGGAGAAAATATTTTAAATGTCAAAAACAATTAAAATATTAATTCTTTACAAAAATATCAAGTATATGAAATAAATAATATTTTTTGGGATTTTTTGGGAAAATAAAATATTTCAATATTTTTGTGAATTATTAACAAAAGAATCAACTCAAAATCATTAAAACTCAGAGAGAAATTAATTTTTGAATCAATTAAATAAAATCACAAAATTCAAATATTTGAATTTTCAAAAAGGGCGCCAAGAACAAGGGCAAGAACACGCGCCACCCTCTGTTTCTGCAGATTTGCATTTTCTATCCAATCTCACTAAATACTTGATTATATATTGCAATCTACATATCAATCTACTCGTTTCAACCTCACGATCATGTCTATGGTCTTTAATTTCATTTATTTTAAACATGGAATAAGAAATCAAATAGAAACCTCAAGAACCCTAAAATTTGCATGAAGGCTCAGAAATTTCATACACGATTCAAACAAAGCAATTGATTAAGGGAAAACACTCCATGCATGATTATGAACATATGGCCAAATTATTGTGCAGCAAAAAATGCATGGATCATAGAGTTAGAAGAGCTCATGCTTACCACTAGCAGCTGGTGATCGTGTTTTGTGTTAGAGGTGTTACAACTTGGTTCCAAGGATATGGACATCTTCCCTAGGTGCTATGGAGTGTGTCTGGATGCTTGGAATGAATGGAAATGATCTCGAACTTGAGATGGTACCCCCATCTGCAAATCTGTCAAGAACTTGAGCAATTGGCTAGTGATTTTGAGAATCTGGTGTTCCAGATGTTGTGTGAGTGTTTGGATCACTTCTATATGATGTTTATGAGGTGTGTGTGTGTGATTGGTTTGGTTGGAATTGCTCTCAAACTCAAAACCTGATAGTGACTTGCTTTGGAACGCAAATTTTGAAGTGAGAAGGTGGTTTTGAGGAAAAAATTTATTTGATGGCTTTGGTGTACTCAAACTGATCACAAATGAGCTCTATTTATAGTAGAGCAAGTTTGTTTTGCAAGGAATAGTGAATGGCAACTGCTGCATAGGTTTGGTCAATGTTGAGCAATGAGAATCCAAGTCTCCTCTAGCCATTGACTAGAGGTTAGGGCACAGGCTGCTGGTTCCCTTGGTCTTGAGTAAGTCTTGACTGTATTCAGTTGGAAATGGCTCAGTCATGCCACCTTGGTGCATCCATTAAATGCTCCAATCCAAAATTGGAGTCTTGTCCCTCTTTTAGGCATTTCTAGGTTTGGCATGCTATTTTTGGTTTCAAAGACTTAGGAGGTTTGGGATCAGAGTTGGTTCCTCCTTGGTCCCCCCTTGAGGTGTTCAGATGGATAAGTGTGTTTGTCATTTGCACAAATTTGGCAAATCAAGCAAAATGCACAAATCTGCCTTGCTTTGACAGTTTTCAGCAAGGCATATTGCCATTGTCATATCTCATGGCTCAAGTGGAATTTGATGGAGTTCTTGGCCATTTTGAAAAGCCCTCATATGATACAACAACTGTTTGATCATAGTTGGTTTTGATACCTTTTGGATCCAAGTGAAAAATGCCCCTACATTTGGAAAAAGTGAAGGCAGATTCTGACTTAGTGAAAATTTCACTAAGTGTTGGAAAAAAGTGACATTTTCACTTTTTGTGATTTTGATCATTCCATAACTTAAAATCCATGAGGAATTGGAATGAGTTATGTTTGAAGCTTTTGTAGAGGGCAATGAGAGCTACAAATCCAGCTTTGGATGGGGAAAATGGCTTTGTGGTTTAGGAGTTATGATCCTCCAAAGTTGGTACCCTTGCCACTTTGTTCCATAACTTAGAAAAATTTCTAAGTTTTTATGGTTACCCCTTTTACAAGTTTTCCAACTTTTCTTGATTTTACTTGATGAATTATGATTCCAATCACACATTAACATCATTTTAGGGTTAAAGAACCATATTTGTGAAAAATCTCAAAAAGTCAAAGTTGACTTTTGTGCACAGTTGACTTTTTGTCAGATGAATTCCAAACTGTGTGATCTTCTGTGAAATCAAGTCCTTGACCTAAATCAAACTTGATGGATTGATTTCATAGGTGTTATAGGGTGTATTGAATCATGTCCCAAGGTTTGGGAGCATGTCCTGGTCAAAAGTCAAAGCTACAGTTGACTTTTCCCGCGAAACCCTAACTGTGGTTCAGATGAAATTGAAACTTGTTGATCAAGCTTCCTGGATCAATCCATTATTTCAAATGGATCAATGTGGTATATTGGAGACCCTCAAATCTTCCCTTGAGGTCTTGGCTCATGATTTGTCCCAAAAGTCAACTTATGGGTTAATTAGGTCAAGAAACCCTAATTCCTGATTTTTTATGAATGCATCCCCTAAAGCCAAATTGACTTGATGATTGGGTCCATGAGGTTCTATTGAGTATTTTAGGTTATGCTTTGAAGCATTGGCTCATGCCCAGAGGAAAATTTCCATCTGGAGGTCCTGGTTGACCAAACCCTAATTTGGTGATACTGGCGATCTTGAGGCTTGATCCACCTAGAAGGGAGCAGCCTTGTGCTTAATCCTTGATGTGGGAGTCCTCTTGATCCATTGTAGGTATTTGAGAGGTTAGACAAGTTGAAGATCATGTCAACTCTTGATTGATCCTTTGTCTAAATCTCTGAGACGGCTTGAAACCCTAATTTTGATTGTAGTGGATGCTCACCCATCTTTGAGGAGACTAATGAGGCATAATGACACTCCCATATTGTGATGATGAGTTGCACAATGATGGGAAATCTTAGTGGTCAAAATTTGGGGTATGACACTAACCTTGACTTCTTTTCTGACTTCCTCAGTGCCAAGATTGACAACTTCCACTGGCTCTTTATGTGGATGAATCTCTTTCTTCTCGTGCTCAAGGAGCCTTGCTAGTTTAGCCGGTAATTCACAATCTTCCTCACCATCTTCTTCGGCTTGGTCAATTGGAATCCTGGAATTACAATGGATGTTTGCCATGTTGTTATGAATGCATTTATTTGTTCTGCATGCCTATGAATTTTGTTTAGAATGAGCTATTTTGAAAGGTGAAAATAAAAGAAAATTTTTCCGTTTATTATTTGTGAAAAATTAAAATAAAGAAAGAAAATAGAGCATGATTTGAATGCAAAAAACTTTTATTTATTGATCACATAATATGTCAAAAACGGGAGGCCCTTTACAAGCTATCCACTCGTCTTGGGCGAGGACAAGGAAGCAGGAAGGCAAAATGCATTACATGTTTGTAGAAAAAACCACGAGAATCACAGTAGATGTCCAATTATTGAGCTTGAAGTCAGGCGGACACTTGCGTACAAATATTGCACTCTGGGTTCTAGGACTAACACTATCAATGGCTGCCACGATGTCACCCTTCTGAAAACCAACGCTATTGAACTTGATCAGGTTGCACTTCTTCTGACCGTGCGATCTAGCCTGTTGATCAGGATGGTAACCCAGTCCAAAGTTATCATGCTTCTCCACCACATGCAACACATGCCCTCAGCCAGGCAGGGCACCTTTCTCAATGGTCTCTTTAGCATTCTTGGCAGATGACATGGTCATTTTTGGTGATCTACTTTGACTGGTAGAAGCAGAGCTGATATCTTCAAATTCAAGACATTGCAACGGCACCTTAGCTATGCCTTCATCTGTCTCGACATTTCGGAAGGATGATAACTCGCTTACTAGCAAATCCTCTTCACCACAAACGATGACCAATTGATCGTCAATCATGAATTTGAGCTTCTGATGCAATATGGAAGTAACTGCCCCTGCGGCATGGATCCAGGGTCGACCCAATAAGCAACTATACGCAGGATTGATATCCATCACCTTAAAAGTAATGGTAAACATATGCGGTCCGATCTTAATGGGCTAATCCACTTCGCCAATAACTTGCCTTCTGGAACCGTCAAAAGCTCTGACAACTAAAGCGCTTGGACTCAATGTGCCCTTAGGCTTCACGTTAAGAAAAGAACCGGTATCCATAAGAACACGAGATAGCAAGGTGTTTGTGCAGGTCAGTGATATGTGCAAGGCTCTATTATGGGCAGTCCCTTCGGGAGGCAACTCTGATTCGTTGAAACCCAGATACCGACTTGTAGTTATGTTCGCGACCACGTCATCAAACTGCTCTACGGGGATATTGTGCATTACAAGATCAACATTCAAAACTTTCAACAAAGCCAATCTGTGCGCAGGCGAGCTCATGAGTAAAGACAAGATTGAAATCCTTGAGGGAGCTTGCCCTAGCTTATCCACAATCTTAAAATCACTCTTCTTGATCAGCTTGAGAAACTCTTGATCATAAATTACCTCTTTACATTTTATAACCTCCCTAGACGAAGTGACTGGTAGCGATGCAGCGGGGGATGTCCCTTGTTGCATAATAGGGGTTGCTGAAGCAGATTTTCCTTTGGGAGGAACGACAACCGACACTTGCACTGGCTTAGATGTGACCTTTGGAGCAAACACTTGTCCACTACGAGTCATGCCTCCATTAGTGGTTACATTCACAATCTCAGATTCAAAAAATTGTATTTCTTGGCCCCCAGAAAACACGGTAGAATCATATTTCCAAGGTACTTCTTTTGAATTCTGATACGGGAAAGGCTTTGGCACACAAACAGTAATAGGCTGTATTTTCTTTTTAGGAGCTTCTACGGGAACCTTCCTATATATGATCGTGAATGGCTCAATGGTAGCTACCTCTTCCACAGACTTGGATCTGGAAAACTGAACCACACCTCAATTTATCAAGATCTGAACACAACCCTTCAACCTTCGGCACTGATTAGGATTGTCATCACAAATCTGGCACTTACCGTGAAGACCTTTCAATAACCCATGCTCATTCAACTTCTTGATCACAACAATCATCAGAGTTTTCACCCATTGACATCTCTGATCAACTCATCCCCTTGATTGTCTTCGAGCATATTAACCCCCGGTCCACCATGAGTAGGCAAAGGATTAGTTTGTATATTAGGCCGCTCTTCAGCAAATATCAGGATTTTCCAATCAATAAGCTTTTGAACTTTGGTCTTGAATACAATGCAATCTTCGGTAGCATGTCCTATGTACCCAGAATGGTAAGAACAGGATGCATTCAGATTATGCTTCAGACTATAAGAAGGAATTTCAGGCGATATCACTTTTGGAACGATTGCCCCTTGATGAACTAGATAAGGAAACAACTCTGTATACGGCACAGGAATTTTGTCAAAATTTGCACGTTTGCGATTGTTCTGATTGTTGTTGCGTTGTTTGTTCTGATATTGCTGATTACCACTATTTTGTTGATGTTGTTGACGTTGATTCTGAGAATTCTGAGCTTGTTGTGGTGGATAATATTGATATGGCGGTTGTTGATACTGGGCAGTAGCGATATAAGGATATGGATAATACGACATGGAAACCATAAGAGCCTGATACTGAGGAGGGGCTTTTGCCATCACAGCATTCGCCTCTCCTTCTTTCTTCTTTAAATGACTACTATGAGGTTTCTTGCCGGTTGGCTGTTGACCAGCGGTACCAGCAATCCTACCAATTTTCAAACCTTTTTCAATTCTTTCACCAATAGTTACAACATCAGCAAAGTTTAAAGAAGAACTGCCCACCATTTTCTCATAGTACAGCCCTTGTAAAGTTCCCATAAAGATATCGACCAACTTGGCGTCAAAAAGAGCAGGTCGCACACGGGAGGCCATTTTGCGCCACCTCTGCACATATTCTTTAAAAGTTTCAGTTGTACGCTGGGACTGATTCTGTAATTGGAATCTTGTAGGAGCCAAATCGGGGTTATACTTATATTGTTTCAAGAAAGCTTCAGACAAGTCTCTCCTCGAGTGAATCTTGTTATGCTCTAAACCCATATACTAATCCAAAGAAGCTCCAGACAAGATATCTTGAAAACAACGCACTAGCAATTCATCGTTATCAATGTAGGATGCCATCTTCCTACAGTACATGGTCACATGACTGCGAGGACAACTCAACCCTTTGTACTTTGGCAGCTCTGGAATCTTGAACTTTTATGGTAGCATAACATTAGGAACCAAACACAAGTCTTTAGCATGCCAAAAGTAGAATAACCTTTGATAGCTTTGATCCTTTCATCTAACATCTTATAGTCAGTAGGTATGTTATGATCAGCAGGTCTGACAAGAGTATATGGATTTGGAAGTTGTGACGCGGTTGGATCAGGTATTTGAGGAGAAGCAAACTGAGACGGATACACTAACCCAGAATTTACCATTTGACCAGCATTCTGACTCATTGGAAAACAATATGGATAACCAGGAGGAGGTACCACAGCGGCTGAGGATGTCCTAAGATAAGGCATTCCAGAATGAACATTTTGAACAACAGTTTGAGCAGATCAAGATAAAACCGGAACATGAATAGAAGGACCTCTGTACACATGCTCATCCTCGTCAGGGGTCTCAACATCAGTCGGCACAGGAGTCTGGCGAGTCTACGCCTGAGAATTCTCAAGATTATCATTGTTCACCATAGGAGGCGGAATTGGAGTAGGCATGCCCCATGGGTAAGCAGCAGAATTTCCATTGGGCACTGGTACAACAAAAGGTTAATACGGCACAAAGGCACTACCACTGGAAATTTGAGGCATGGAATTCAAGGGCATTCCCCATGGAAAGGCAGCAGGAATCCAATTCAGACCAGGCTGGGAGCTTGGTGGATTAACAGTAGGTTGAACAACATTCTCAACCAGCACTTCAACAACAACAAAAGAAGAAGTAACAACAGGAGTGACAATAGTTGCATCAGTAGCGGTTGTAACGACAACATTAGCAGCAACAGTATCCTTCTGAGCGCGAAGGAACTCCATGATAACACCCATGTTGGTTTGGAACTGATCCATCCGACCTTGAAACTGAGCCAGGGTTTCCTTGTAGGAAGCATTCTCTTGTTCATAATCAGCCATGATCTTAGATTTGCTTGATCGAGTGAAATAGTGATGTCGAGTCATCGTCTTGCTACAAGGCGTAGATGGACAGTGTAAGCATTTTGTTTTTCTGGATGAGGGACATGCATATGTGTGCATGAATGAATTCAATGCATGCAAAAATAAAGTTTTAAATTCCAGGAATTCGTGAGCTTTTATCTTTATTAACAATAATCATAAAGCATACAAGTAAAAGTGCAAAGATAAAACTGGCAAGAAATTTTTTTTCATTCATTCAATATAGGAGAAATAAATACACATCAAATACAACTCAAATATCTGCCTTTTGGGTTACAACAAGATCAACCAGGATCCTATCAAAAACCACCCTCCAAACAAATAAGAAATGAAAAACAACCCAAGGAGTCTTATGGACAACACATCAGCATATGCATCCCTCAACAACGCTGGCAAGTCTTCCAGTGCATGCTCAGAAAATCTGGTTAGACGGCAGTGCTTCTCACTCCAATACTTCGCATCCTTCATGAGGTTACGTGGAAAATAATGATTAGGTCCCTGAAGAAGATCCTACAGAAAGGCCTCTTTCTGATCTAAGAAGACTTGCAGATGGTGGCTTTGGCGCTCCCACTGAGTACGCTCCAAGTTGATTTGATTGATCTTTTCTTAGCATTGATGTGCTTGATCTTGCAGCTTCTGAATCTCACCAAAGGCTTTGTCGAGCTTGGCTTGACATTGAGAAAAGTCCTTTACCAACTGGTCAGCAGGGTCTTGTTCACTCTGCGTCTTTGTCTTGTACTCTAATAACTTTCCTTGAAGTTCACCAAGTTATTTCTTGTAGCTCAACTCATCTTTGTAGGCTTGATACTGAGTGTCGACAAGTTGCCTCTTCATTAAGGTAAGTTCATCATAAGTACTCTTCAGAGCATCACCCATTTTCCTCCTCTTATTCTATTCAATTTCCACCACTTTGAGCATGCGCTCTATCTTCTGATGGAGCTCGATCTATAAGCTTTCCTTCTCGGATGTGACTCTATCAAGGTTGAGACGAAGATCAGCATTCTCCTTCTTCAACTTCTCAATAGTCTGCTTGAGTTGGTCGACTTCAGATGGAGGAACATTGGCAAGTTCAGGAAGCTTGACATTCAAATGAAGGCTAAAAAAGAAATGGTAGCAAGATCTTCATGACTCGTCCCTTAACCCATTGCGTGTAGGCTTCTTTTGCTATGCAGTTCTTCTTACCCAACTCAGATCTTCCTTCACGGTGAATATGTGCCCAAGCAGCACTAAACCTCTTCCGTAATCCCATGTCATCAACCCCTTCATGAAAGATGAACTCTTACACTACCTCAGGATCTGGCTTATCAAGCATAGGATACCCCAATTGACGGAAGGCAATTCTTAGATTGTAGTTAATTCCACTCTTTGTACCCAAGAGAGATACATTGGAGAATTTACCATAATGAAGAATGACTCTAGTGTCGTCGTACACTTAAGAATACCAAGAGATGTCATCAGCAGTAAGAGACATAATCCTTTAAGACCATTTGAGATTTCCCTTATTTTCAATGAAGGGACCCTTCTGCGGAAGGTGAGACATGAACCAACGGTACAAAATAGGAGCACAACAGACAATAGTTCCTTTCTTCTTTTCATTCCTCGAATGAATAGAATAATAAGTATCAGCAAGAAGCGTAGGAACAGGGTTCCTGGACAATAAGATACTGATGGCAGCTTGATCCACGAAATCCTCCATGTTTGTAAATAAAACAAACCCATATATCAGCAAAGTAAGCACAACGTTGAAAGCTTTCCAGCTTCCAGCCTCAGCAAAAGAAATGGCCTTGTCTACTAGAAACTTTGAAGCAAACCCTCGGATACCATTCCCTTTAGTCTTGAGATTAGCTTCCACATCCTTCTTACTGATACAAAGAGCTTTAGCAATAAGAGGAGACTTTGGACAACTGCTGGTGTAGACAAAGTGAACCTGATTCTGGATCTCAACCCCCAAGATATGAGAATACTCAAGTGTAGGTGCTAACTAATAATCCTGAAATGTGAAGCACCTAAGCGGAAGGTCATAGAACTGAACAAATGTATGAATGGCAGTGACGTTGACTTCAGTGTTAAGGATGGCCAAAAGTTTACCATAATCATCTTTAAAAACACCCTTGTTATCTTCAACAAAACGGGATGCTAAACCTCTTAAAGTCTTCAGCTTAGGCTCCACAAACTTGTAGCTAAAGATACCTCTGCAACCAGTACTCATCTTCTATGATTATGTCAACAAACAATAAGACCTCGAATAACCTAGAAATGCACATGCAAAAATTAATTGTCATGATGAATTGATATGCAACACAAGAATCAAGAAGCCAAGCACAGTCTGAATAATCAATTCTGAATAATCTGAATATCTGCATATATAATTTTGTGTCTGTACAAAGATATGACGTGCATGAGAGAACAAAAGGTATGAAGAGTCTTGGTTTCCTACAAAAAAACCTAATATCCCTCTCACAGGTGTAATCTAGTCTTCCAAAGGTGGTTCCTAGAAGGTCTCCTAGAGTCATGGAATCAAGTGAAAATACCCAGCCGTAGCGAATTCTCTCAGGACGAAGGTATTCTCAAGCGAAACTAGTCCGGGTGTGGTTCTCACGATAACCCAACGCGCAAAACACAGGCGTCACGACTATCCACGGTTCTATCCTGTGTGTATGCTCAAGCCTATGTAGTAGGCTTATCTCTCAAGTAACATCTATCCATCCCAACAACAGAAAATATAGCAGATATCCAGAATATGCAGCATATAAATATTTAAAGCATTCAAGAAATGCAGTAAATAAACAAAAAGATAAAGCAAGTAAAGCGCAAGGATAAACACCCAAACAAACCAGAAAGCAAACAAAACTAGGCGAGACCCCAACTTGCAAGAGCAAGGAATCCCCAACAGAGTCGCCAACTGAAGCTAGCGGGATTATACCTGAGTGAATAGCACACTCAAAGATACAAAGTCGCCACTGAACTTTATTTAGTCCCAAAGGACAGGGAAACATCGATAAAACCTAAGGGGAAGAGAAATAGGTAAGGGGTCGGTTATGCGAGAGGAAGGTATTAGCACTTCACATCCGTCGTACTCGGCGGAAACTATTCTGTTTGCTTCTAGGCTCAGATGGGTTATCTATCTAAAGGCTACTAGATAAAGAGGAAAGAAGAAAAGAAAAATAAAGTGCTCGCGGAGGATTGGGGCCCTCGTGCCTACGTATCCTCATAGTGTAATGAGGAATTCAAAGCTCTATAGTTCATGGAACCAGGGAAGAAAAGGAGAAGGAAGAAGGTATAAGGTAGCTCGCCAAGATCTCGCGATCTCGTGCCTATGTATCCTTATAGTGTAATGAGGAATTCAGAGCCTACGTAGTTCGGAAAACAAAGATAGGAAAGGGAATAAAATGGTGTCAAAACCAAGAGCGAAAATAAAGAGAAAGTCCCTACTGGGAAAATAAGAATGGTGTTACAACTGAGAAAGAAAGGCAAAGGAAAAATGGCAACTCCACTAAGGAGAAAACAAAGGAATGGTGTCGAATCCAAGCAAATAAAAGAGCAAAGGAAAATGAATCGAGACAAGGTAAGATCTAATGGGAATTCGGTGTATTAACTGACAGGCAGTGATTAACCAAAGGAATAAGAGATGACTTTGTGGGGAAAGAAAGGGGTTGGTATCAACAGACGCACTGTAATGAACCAGAAAGAGAGTATTGAACCAAGAGAAGGTGTTTGACTTTCTGAAGACTCGGTGTGTTAACTGATAAACAGTGGTTAACCGAAAGAGAAAGGAATTGGTCTCTAACCGACAGATGGTGATTGACCAGAAGAATGAGTATTAACCAAGAGGTGATTAACTCATCAAGGAAAGGGAAATTGGTTTTAACAGACAGACTGTGATCAACCAATGGAATGGGTGTAGAACCAAGCGAAGGTTGTGACCCCAAAGAATGGGTGTGGAAGCAAGCAAAGGTTGTGACCCAAAAGGACAGGTGTGGAACCAAGCGAAGGTTGTGACCCAAAGGGTTTCGGTACAGTGACTGACAAGCAGTACTTGACCGAAGAAAAGGGTATTTGAACCAAAAGAAGGTTACTAACCCAAAGGTGCGAGTGTTTGAACCAAAGAAATGTTGCTAACCATTGGGAATTCGGTATTTAACAGACAGGCTGTGATTAACCGAAGAGAATGAGTGATTTAACTAAGAGACGGTGATTAACTCAAGAGAACCTCAGTATGTTAACAGATGGACTGTGGTTAACTGAGGAATCTGTAATTGGTGTTTTAACTGACATGCAGTGGTTAACCAATGAAAAGGGAGGGAGAACCAAGAAAGGTTACAAACTCCACTAGGGATTCGGTGTTTAACAGACAGACTATTATTAACCGAACAAAAGGATTGCGTCTTCGTTGGGGAAGACGAGAATTGGTTTGAACAAACGGGCTGTGATCAACCAGAAAATGTGTGATTAACCAAGAAAATGTGATTAACCCCAGAAAGATTGATCTTGAACCAAGGAAATGGTGATTGATCGAAGGAGAGATTGAAAAGGTATGAGTGATAAAGGATCGAATCGGCTGGAGATCGAGAAACACTATAGTCTGAAGATAGAGACGATTATCCAAGCACATGGTATTTCGTCCCCTACCCAAAGTAATCAGAATGAGTGTAGGAATTCTCCACTCTCATCCCTTCTCTAGCACTCAAAGTATATTGCAGAAGTTGAAACCGACAGAGTAACAGCATAATCTTGTACAGTGCTCCAATGCGTTGTGCTGACCTCCGACTCAGCAGGGGATCAAGAGAACAAGGCTCTAAGAAAATACTAAGGAGGAGAAGGAGGGAAGATTAACTAATCGAAACAAGGTTTCAATCAATCAATTAAAGGGAAAGAACAAGCCAACAGTCTTTCAAGCGCGTCAAAAGATCATAAAAGCAAACGCGTGTAATAATGATTTTACAAGATTAAATTTGTTTAATAAAGAACAAACTTAATGCAATCAAGAATGAATTTGCAAGTATTAACAAACAACAATTAGCATGCATCACTAATCCTACTCGCACAATCAAGAATTGTGTAAAAAATGCTTAACACATGAACAAATTGCAAAATAATCTAAGAAAATTACGCAATAAATCGGACAAAAGTCGTGCCAAGTGGATTCTTCCCTAGAATAGTGCCATTAACATGAATACAAGTAGGCATGGGAAGTTATACAAGAAAATAGGCCAAAACAGTCCCAAACTACAAGTTTTTAAGCAAAAATGTCAGGTGTAATCGATTAACAGCCTAAGGTTAATCGATTACACAGTGTGGAAAATGAATTTTCTGGTGCAGGAGAGGTGTTGATCGATTAACCTCCTGGTGTTAACCAATTAACACTGTAGAAACAGCAAAAATAGAATTATGAAAAAAAAAGCACTTTTCGGAATCACTTTCGCTTGCAATTGCAGTGGATCAAAGCATAGAAGAAGATGCAAAATTCATGTTAATTCACATCAAATGGTAGGTAGAAGAATCAATCATGCAAAGTAAAAATTCAAGCAACAAAGTATCAACTAAGAGGTACATTGCGAGAAACGCAAAAATGAACGAAAAGAGTTAATCGAGCAAGAATCACCAACCTACAAGGCAGAGGATTGCCTTGGTAATTGTTGTAAGTGAAATGTGGTGAGAATAAGCAAAGAAAACCACAGAATTCCAAGCTTGAGATCAAATCATAGCGAAACCGATTAAAACGCGATAAATGCTCCAAATACAAATTCTCCCCAAAACACTTGAGATGATTACTTGAATTGAAGTAGAAGCTACTGTAAATCCAGAAATCCAAGTAGAAATGCAATAGAATGGAGGTTTAGCTCAAGAGAATAACAATTTCAATGTGAAGATTGTTACACTCTAATGGTGGAAATTGAGCTTTTGTGTGTGGTTTGGGGAAAAAGATGAAGATGAATGTGAGAGAGTTGCAGAAAATTCACAAAGAATTGAGAGAAATGAGGGAGTGATCAAGTGAAAATAGTGAAAATGGTTGAAGGTCCTTGCAACAAAGTGAAGGTTTCTTTATATAGAGTGGAGGTTTGGAGTGGGATAGGTTTGGAGTTTGGTTTGGAGCTAGTTAAGGGAGGTTTGGCATTTGGTTTGGAGTTAGTTACATCTAACTCATTGAGTTGGAAGTTGACTCAGTTAGTTATTTGTTAACTCAGTGGGAACATCCCAATGCAAGTCCAAAATCCAATGGTTCACATGTTTGGAAACAAAGGTGCATGGTAGTCTTGATTGAAAATGATGTATTGTAGCAAATGCAAGTGGATTTTTGAAGTGTCTAGAATATTCCACATGATACTAGAATAATGTAGACCAAAAGAGAAGAGTGTAGATGCTGCAATGCTGTGAAATGCTGATTTTATGCAAAATTTGCAGGTGTTAATCGATTAACCATATAGTGTTAATCGATTAACACAGACAAAATTTGCCCAATTTGGCTTAAAACAAGGTGCTATGGCCATGGCTCTGATCTTCAACTCTTTGATTTGATAAATAGGCATGGAAACCCTTGTATTTTTCTTGTATTGATGGTGTGATGACTTTGTGAGGATGTGATTAATTAGGCTTTGAAACCTTCTGAAATTATGAATATTTCTGCAATAAAACCACAGAGAAAAAACGCTAATGTGTATGTCGACAATGCGAATGTACATGCTTATGCAAAAATGCAAAATGAGAGGTCAAATTTCGTGTTACGACAACGACAAAGGGTGGCCGGAGGCCGTTTAGGGTGGCGGCCGGGGAAGGGTTCAGAGAAGGTTTAGAGAGAAGAGAAGAGAGAATATAGAGGGAGAATAACGAAGAGAGAGAAGGAAACAAGAGAAATAAAAGGGGTCTGAAGGGAAATGGGTTTAAATACCCCTTCATAGCATAGCCACGTCAGGCTCGCATGGCTTCCTCATGAACAACCGGATTACTGACTCAGGATGGTCATAATGCACACGTAAGTACGATGAGCCTTTGTTGACTTGCCATCTCAACCACACGACCCACATACCTTGACTGATCACACAAACCAAAGGCTAGGATCAACCTGATCAAATCTGCTTGATCTTGATCAAGAAGTTCAGAGAGAGTCAACCATTGACTCTTTTCCTCTAAACCCTCATGCGCGTTGGGCCTATGAGAAAAAATGGGCTCCATTTCCTTGCTATTCCCGCCCCCAATTCATGGCCCAATTGCAATCTGAACTAAAAATGCACCCCCTAGAAAATTAATTAATTTCGTTTTGTTTTATTATTTGTTAATTAACTTAATAATTATAATTAGGAATTAATTGGGATAATTAGGGTTAATCTAAGTAATTAGGGCTTGTATGTTAATTAAGATTAATTTAATTGGGATTTTATTTATTTATATTATTTAATTAAATTCACAATGAAATAATTTGGGGTTAATTTTATAAATAATAATTTTGGGTTTATTTTAATTAACTTTATAAATTCCAAATTTAGGGTTTATTATAAGGTATTTATTGAAAAATTTGGGTTTTGTTTAATTTATGTAATTATTTTTATAATTAACTAAGTAGGGAATATTTGTTGAATTTATTTAGTTTACTTAATAGTTAAATAGTTAGGGTTCATTTGTATAATTTCTTTATTTGATTTGATAATTAAATATTTAAGGTTTATTTAAGTCAATTTTACAATTAGTAAAAAAGGGGTTTTATTTAGTTAATTCTATAATTAATAAAAAGGGTTTTATTAAATTAATTTTATAATTAATAAAAAGGGTTTTTTATTAAATTAATTTTTTAATTAATAAAAGGGTTTTTTTATTTAATTAATTTTATGATTAAAGGGTTTATTTAGTTCATTTTATGATTAAATGTTATTTATTTATTTAATTATATGATTAATAAATTAGGATTATATTTAATTAATTCTATGATTAATAGATAGGGATTTATTCTAATTATTTTATAATTTATAAATTTGGGGTTTGTCATAATTAATCTATTTGGGGATTTTATTTAACTTATTTAATTAAATAATTGGAATTGTTGTCTTAATTTATTTGATGATTTATTTAATTGGGGATTATTTAAAAATGTGGGAATAAGGGATATGGGATATTCTGCTAGGGTTTAGGACTTAATTTGCAATTATATTTGATTGGTTTAATAATTTATAAATCTTTGTATTTTATAAATATTAGTGATACATGAGATATTAGGGATAAAATTGGGGTTAAAATGGGATAAGTCATGGGATAGAAAGAGATAGATTCCTTGGTGTAGAATTCTTAAGATCCAAGAGTATAAACATAGGGATAGGGATAAGGGATAAGGGTTTTATAATATAAAGTTATATTATTTTCATAATCAAATAAAAAGGGATTTTTGCAAATTAAAATGGATAAAGGGATAAAAAACACTCAACACACTTAAATTGTAAGTCCTCTACCCTTGTGTATTGAGGCTTTTTTTTTGAAAACGAATCTTCCTCCACCCCTGTTGTGTGAGGATTATTTCAAAGATAAAATCATTCAACCAACAAAATTAGGGATATGAACTACGGAACTCTGATCCTTCAAACTTGAGGGTACGTAGGTATAGGGTTGTAAACCCTAGCGAGTACAATAATAATAAAAAAATTAGGGTTCCCCTCCTATATTTAAAGTTATTTCCTTTGTATAATGATGAAAGTTTTATAAATAAGTATAAACAATTAAGCATTCAAATAGTAAGCAAACATACCCTAGGACTTAAGGAGGATCCTATTAGATACAATAGAGGTGAGGGGTGCCTAACGCCGTCCTTCCGCCTAATCGACTCTCGAACTTAGTGTCTCATCCTTAGAATTTAGGTTTTCTCATTATTTACTCTGTCATTTTGCCGATCGTGACAGCTGGCGACTTTGCTGGAGCTGCTTCCCTAAAGAGAGTTTATCCTCCCCTTGGGTTCTAGGGTTATTGTCTTGTTTGTCTTTATTGATTTTTATATATATTTTGCATGTTATTATATATATATGCTTTATATTTTTATTATATATATAAAATGTCATCGCATTGGTTCAGATATTTTTATGTGAGAAGCTAAAACTCAAGCTTGGAGGATAACCCTCCAAAGTTGTCTTCATGATAAGGCTAACCCTTAACATAGTTGATGATTTGGATGTGGTCCATGACCCCTAGAACCTTTAGAACACCCTTATCAACTCATGGTGACCTTATGTATTCAACCCACAAGGGTCATTACTAGGGTCCCACCTAGATGAGACTTATCCCGAAGGATTACCGTAGGAAGGCTTGCTCTTTCTCATGGTAAAACAAGGGTATAGTCCGTAAATTCTATGGTTGTTATGTTGCCAAAAACTATATATCCTACATGTGAGGGGATTGGGTAGTCTAAACTTATATATGGCCTATCTTAGGGAGCCTACCTTAGCTAGGTCATGCTTGCATATTACCTTACCTATCCCTAAAATTGTTTGGGTTTCCCATGCCGATTCATATCCCTATCTATATGGAGCCCTCTTAAACAAGGTGTCCTTATATTCGGCTTTACCCTTAAACCCATATGTGGGTTCTATATCCGTTTGGGTTTCCAATACCTATCATTATCCCTAGGGAACCTTCCCAGATAAGGGTTCCCTATGTGTATAACTATCTTAAACCCGTAGGGGTTTCCTTGTATTTGTCACAACCCCTAAACCCATAAGGATTTGCTTTTAGCTGTCACTATCCTAATGTGACACTTGCATCACATAAAAAAAACTTTTAACATACCTTCAATTTTTTTTGCATACCCCATGCATTTGCATACATACATATATATATTTGTATATCCTTTCTGCTTTCTCCCTTATCCAACTACCAAGAGCTAAGAGGTTTCCTGATACTCACAAACGAACTTAAAGGATATCTTAAGAAATTGTAGAGCAACTTAAAGGGGAAAGTACCATTGAAGAGAGAAGGTAACCCTTCACTATGCCAGCCAGAGGCATACCTAGAGCCTCAAATACAACAACCTTGGATGATACCTCTGTAACAAAGTCTGTAACATATCTACTTCAGCAACAACCTCATGCGCTTCATCAATCACAACAAAGGAAGCTTGGGAAAGAAACTGGATCATATATTATGGTCTCATGACTTACTTAAAAGTGCCCTAGTAAAGCTACAACCCCTTTTATCTTCCTTCTCGCCCATATCCTCCCAGTCATGACGAGAATGCGCGGTATGAATAAAAAGTCCAAGACCTGATCGAAAACAAGCAGTTGACTTTCAAAGGAGGAGTCCCATTGGTGAACGATCCCCCTTACTTTACAAGTACAAGAACTTTAAGATGCATCCCCTAAAGATGGTGGATCAACAATAAAGCTCATCCCTGGGATCAATAGACTTTCTCATTTCCAGTTGTAATTTCTTTTTTGCTAAGTGTTGTATCTATTTAAAATTTGTACTCTTTGAGAAGTAATTTTAATAAAACTAGCATGCATTTTTTTGTAATCAATCCATTCATTTACACTCTCATCACTTGCCAAAAAAATCAACGTTTTCCATTTTGCTTCTCACCTATTAACAAACTTAGGTGGAGAAGGATGCAAAAAATAACTGAATTTACTGACTATGCTTTTAATAGTAAGATCTGGCTGACGATGTAAGGCATTGTTTCACCCTCTAAACACTGGAGGAATAATGAGTTACTCTATAGTCAACCCCCTCGAGCCAGAAGTTGGTATTCTTTCTATTTAAAAAAACCTTAATCTTAACCAGGGGCAGGGTAGTTTTTCAATTAATTCAATGATACATTCGGACCTCAAGAGAAATATTCCATCTTATCACCTCGATAAAAGGTTCAAGCACATCCTCTTCCTCACATACATCTTTCAACATCGAGAAAGTAGTGAAAATACAAAAGCTTACAATAGCTAACATGGCAGTCACAACTTTCAAAATCAAAAGCAAAACCACTAAATAATTGTTCAAAAAAAAAAAGAAGAGCCCGCTAAGTTAAAAACATGAAAATTCACTTAGGTAAAAGTTAGGGCATCCCGATGGACCACAAATTCAAAAGAACTTGTCCATGCAAAAATTAAAGATTAAAAGAAAAAAAGGGGGAAAATGGAACAATCTTATAAACGGGAATGGGTAACTTCAACTTCAAAAAAATTATCAGGGCTTCTCATCAGTGCTTGAACTATTACATCTACCTCCATCATTATCTATCAAAATTCTCTTGCTGGTTGAACACATCTGTTGGGTTAATTAGCTTCAGGAATGGAGAACATCAATAAGAATGGGGTGGATTAAAATTAAAATTTGAGCCTTATAATCCTTTTGTTTCATAATCCGTGAACTAAACCATGTTACAACCTTCAAAAGTCCTAATTGAAGCTACGGACACTATAAAAGCATACTTGGCAAAATCGTTGTTAAATTAACTCTGAACCCAAATGTTTGTTAAATTATCATTTCCCATCTTCATTTGTGCCAACCTCATGACCAAATATCATCTATATACACCATATCTATTTTCTATAACTATTTTCGATTTCAAAAACTTGCATGAACATGGTGTTATAATTACTTTTCAAAGGGAACATTTTTTCCATCATAACCTTGGATTTTAGGATTCTTGTTTGTTTGCTTTGTTTGTTTACTGGTTGGGATATATTGACGTGTGAAGCTAAAACCCAAACTTGGACGATAAACCTAGATTAGGACGTATAGAACGTAAATGTTTTGGGGGAAATATGACATCTCAACAATTCATTGATGATACACTCGGAAGAGATCCTCCAAAGGTGTCATCATGGTAGGACTAGCCCCTAACATAGATGATGATTTAGATGTGGTCCATGACCCCGAGAACCTTTAGAACACCCTTATCAACTCGTGGTGACCTTATGTATTCAATCCCCAAGGGTCGTTACTAGGATCCCGCCTAGATGAAACTTATTCTGAAGGATTACCGTAGGAAGGCTTGCTTCTTCTCATGGTAAAATAAGGGTATAGTCTGTAAATTCCAGGGTTGTTAAGCTGCCAAAAACTATATATCCTACATGTAAGGGGATTGGGTAGACAAAACTTAGATCTAGCCAAATTGTAGGGAACCTACCCAAGCTAGGTCGTGCTTGCATATCACCTTACCTTAAAAAAATATATTAACCAAAACAATTCATTCACCATCCTCATAAAAATCCTTTTTGCATTGTGTGTCATAGGAATCTTAAACATTTTTCTTTAAAAAAAAGGCAAAGTTAAGGAAAATGGAATTTAGAAAGAAAAGGATTGTCACAATTAGGGTAAGGAAATCTGACATAGAGGGATTGAAGGCCTTTGCCATGGAATTGCCACAAGAAAGAAGAAAACCCATAATTCGTAGGTATGGGGACATATTGGATCTTGTTATTATTCCTGTTCAAGAAGAAGGTTTAACTGCACTAGATCAATTTGATGACACTGATTTAAGGTGCTTCCAATTTCAGAACTTTCAGATAGCCCCTACACTTGAAGAATTTCGTAAGATCTTGGGGTCTCCTAAGAATAATAAGGGTTTGTTCAAGACAATAGGGTATCGCCCTTCACTTAGGGAAATTGCTAGTTACCTTTATATTCACGAGGATGACCTACAAGCTAATGTGAGAATTCAAGAGGGTTTCCATGGGTTTTCTAAAGGTTTTTTGGAGAAGAAAGCCATTGATTTTTCTACCTACAAAGATTGGGAGGCAATGGATAATATTATGGTATTTCTTATTTTTGGGTTGGTCTTATTTTCAAGTGAAAAGAATTTTGTGGACATCATGACTATTAATCTATTATTGGCTGTAAGTATTGGGGAAGAAGACCTTACATCGGCTCTTCTTGCAGACATGTATCTTACTCTCCATCAAAGGTATGAAAGGAAGGGAGGGGCAATGTTATGTTGTGCTCCCTTGTTATATAAATGGCTTGGCTCGCATTTAGTAAGGGACATAAGTGATATTGAGCAAATGAAGGGGTATGCATGGATGGTCCCAATACTTGGTTTCTCTCACTGATAAGAAAATCCTATGGTTCCCTTAAGTCCTTCACCGTAAGGACGTGATCCTAAGTTTTGGGGATTTTCTTAATGTATTGTTGATAGGATCAAGAGGATGTATAAGTTACAATCTTATTCTAGCAATGTGACAATTGGGGCACCCGTTGGCCTACAAACCCGAAGATAAGCTATTTGAGGGTTTTGTCTTACAAGACATGGCTGCCAATCATCCTGATGTTCTTAAGATTGATCAAGCTTGAAGGCAATGCATCAAGGGGAAAAGTAGCCTCAAAAGACCAAGGGAGAAATCTGTAATACCCTATGCTCAGTGGATGAGAGAAATAGTAAGCATAGTCAAGTTACCTTTCACTTTGGATCGTCCCGTTAGACCAAGGGTCCCCCCATTTGTTGTGATCTCCATGGAAGAGGGAGAAAGGCTCAAATAGGCGATGTTGGCAACTAGTTCATCAAACTGATTTACTATTATATCCTTGGTGACATGTGCTTCATTCAAGATCTTCAATAAGGCTTCTCGGTGAGCGTCTGAACATAGTGACAGAGATAGCATGGAGATTTTGGAAGGCGTTTGACTTAGTTGTTCCACTACCTTGTAGTCACTTTTTCTTATGAGTCTCAAGAAAGGTTCTATGTTACTTATAGTCACCTTGTAGTTCACTTTTTCTTATGTGAACATAGTAACATCCGCTGTGACTTAGTTTGTAACATTGCGTCCATGGCTTGCCTTTTACCCCAAACCATTTTCAATCCTCTCCCCGATGATAACTTACTCAACAAATCCAGTTAAGACTGACCTAATCGTCTTTTTGTAACACGGTTAGGAATTCCTGAGACTCAAAAGAAAAAGTGACTACAAGGTGGTGGGCCAACTAAGTCAAACGCCTTCCAAGATCTCCATGCTATCTCTGTTACTACATTCAGACGCTCACCGAGAAGCCTTATTAAAGATTTTGAATGAAGCACATGTCACCAAGGATATAACAGTAAATCAGTTTGATGAACTAGTTGTCAACATCGCCTCTTTGAGCCTTTCTCCCTCTTCCACGGAGATCACACCGGATGGGGGGACCTTGGTCTAACGGAACAATCAAAAGTGAAAGGTAACTTGAGTATGCTTACCCTTTTCTCTCATCCACTGAGCATAGGGTATTACAGATTCCTCCCTTGGTCTTTTGAGGCTACTTTTCCCCTTGATGCATTGCCTCCAAGATTGAACAATCTTAAGAACATCAGGATGATTGACAGTCATGTCTTGTAAGAGAAAACCCTCCAATAGTTTATCTTCGGGTTTGTAGGCCAACGGGTGCCCCAATTGTCTCATTGCTAGAATAGGATTGTAACTTATACATCCTCTTGATCCTATCAATTATACATTAAGAAAATCCCCACAACTTAGGATCACGTTCTTATAGTGAAGGACTTGAGGGAACCATAGGATGTCCTTATCAGGGAGAGAAACCAAATACTGGGACCATGCATACCCCTTCATTTGCTCAATATCACTTATGTCCCTTACTAAATGCGATCCAAGCCATTTATATAACAAGGGAGCACAGCATAACATTACCCCTCCATTCCTTTCATACCTTTGATGTAGGGTAAGATACACATCTGCAAGAAGGGTCGGTGTAGGGTCTTCTTCCCCAATAGTTACAGCCAAGAATAAATTAATAGCCGTGATGTCCACAAAATTCTTTTCACTTGGAAATAAGACCAACCCAAAAATAAGAAGTACCATAATATTATCCATTGCCTCCCAATCTTTGTAGGCAGCAAAATTAGTGGCTTTCTTCTCCAAAAAAAAATTTAGAAAACCCATGGAAACCCTCTTGAATTCTCACATTAGCTTGCAGGTCATCCTCGTGAATATGAAGCTAACTAGCAATTTCCCTAAGTGAAGGGCGATACCTTATTGTCTTGAACGGACCCTTATTATTCTTAGGAGACCCCAAGATATTACAAAATTCTTCAAGTGTAGGGGCTATCTGAAAGTTCTAAAATTGGAAGCACCTTAACTCAGTATCATAGAATTGTGCTAGGTAGTTAAACCTTCTTCTTGAACAGGAATGGTAACAAGATCCAATATGTCCCCATACCTACGAATAATGAGTTTCCATCTTTCTTGTGGCAAATCCATGGCATAGGCCTTCAATCCCTCTATGTCAGATTTCCTTACCCTATTTGTGACAGTCATTTTCTTTCCAAATTCCATTTTCCTTAACTTTGCCTTTTTTTTTGGAAAGAAAAATGTTTAAGATTCCTGTGACACATAATGCAAAAAGGATTTTTATGAGGATGATGAATGAATTTTTTTGGTATATATATATATATATATATATATATATTTATATATAAAGGTAAGGTGATTTGCAAGCATGACCTAGCTTGGGGTAGGTTCCCTACAATTTGGCTAGATCTAAGTTTTGTGTACCTAATCCCCTCACATGTAGGATATACAGTTTTTGGCAGCCTAACATGTAACGCCCCATTTTCCTTTTTATTTTATTTGGGAATAATTGTGAATTGTTGTGATTGATGGTGTGTTTTGTTGGACTCGTTATATTTCATGTACCCGAGTAAGAGATAGTGGCCTTAAGAGATAAGTCTTGGGGGGTAGTAAGGGTGTACGACCAAAAGCGTAGAGATTGGTGGTGTGGTGAGTGCAACTAATTAAATGATATTAGTTAATATTTAGTTAATTTTAATATTAGGTGAATATTAAGTTAATTAAATAATTGGTGGAAACTATTATTATTATTATTATTATTATTATTATTATTATTATTATTATTATTTCATTAGTTGGATTGAGTGATAATAATAATAATAATAATAATAATAATAATAATAATATAATGAAATAAAATAAATGGAATATTAGATGTGTAGAAATTTGAAGGGCAAGATAGTAATTGTATGAAGATGAGTAAGGGTAGATGAGGTAAACCATAGTTGGGGGTTATGAAGGGAATTAGAGAACAAGGAGATTAGTTTTCATTCTATGTGAAAGGGAAAGCAGAAGGTGAAAGAAGCTAGGGCAATAAGAGAAAAGAACTTCATTGGAGAAGAGAAGAGAGTTCATCAATACAAGGTAAGGGTGGGAATTCTTTAATCTCTTAAGGGGTTGATGATGTATGTATTTGGGTAGAAAATCGTTAGGTTGAATTAATTTGAATGTTGAATGGTTGTTGATAGGTGGTTTGGGGTTTTGATGGGGTTTGATGAGAAAAGGATAGGTTCTAATGAGTTAGGATGTTAAGGTTTGTTCATGATGTTGTCTATAAAATAATGCATGTTATTGTTGCTAAATATTACTAAGATTGGATGTGATTTTCGTGCACTATGAGGACTGTTTTGGGGAGGAATTTGGGTCTGGTGTAGCAGAGAATTGGATTGCAGAAAATCTGCTACGCGCTCGTAGCGCCGAGCGGTAGAATTGTAATGTCGGACGGTGCTCAGGAGGCACAGCTTGGAACGCTACTGGAATTTTGTTGGAATTGAGGGAGGGCTACGCATGTGCATTGCCGGGCAGTGTGGTATCGGGCGATGATCAGGAGGCACAGCATGGAATGCTACTGGATTTTGTTAGAATTGAGGGGGGAGCTACGCCTGTGTACCGCCGGGAGTTGCAAGAGGCGCAGCAATGCTGCTGCACGGACAGAATTTTCTGAAACTTCAAAAATTCATAACTTTTAGTCCGTATGTCCATTTTAGTCACTGTTTAAAGCGTTGGGAAGCGGGTTTTATATAATTTTCGTTAAAAATAAATTCAAAGCCAGAATTCCAACCCTTTAACGTGTTAATTTGGATTTCGTGTATGTTGTTGTGTGTTGTAAGTGGAGATGATGGATTCGTTGGTGTGTATGTGTGTTATCGTTGTAGATTGCTGTTGATGGCAGGTATAGACTACTTGTTGTACCATTGAATCATGATGTATTGACGTATTGCTGGTCATATGCATGTAATCGTTGTTGTATTTGTCGTGGTATATTGTTGTTGTGTGATGTCGTTGTATGCATGACATGTTGCATAAGTGTGGGATAAGCTGTGTGCCTATGTGGGGTGTGAGCGTCTTATCCGGATTATTTAGAATAGAATCGTGTCGATGTCATTGTTGTTGTTGTTGAGGTAATCGTATGCCCATGTGGGGTGTGAGCGATTACGAGTGATCGTGTGCCCATGTGGGGTGTGAGCGATCACGATTGTCGTGTGCCCATGTGGAGTGTGAGCGACTAGATAGACGTTCCGACGGGAATTATGATCATGAAATAGGGATTGAAATTGGTACCACATGCATTGAGTCTAGTTAGTGTCTCATTGCATTACTCTTGTTAGTTGTGTTGCATTATGCTTTGATTGATTATCTATGGTTGTGTTGAGGTGTGTGATTCTTGTTGGTAGTTGCAATATGGGTGAATTACTTGATGATTTATACTTTTATATTTATATCATCTTCTTCTTTTGTTGATTTGAGAATCTCACCCCTTCTGTTTGAATGTTACCTCCACGTGGGTAACGTGCAGATAAGCAGGAGTAGTTCGAAGGTGGAGCTAGCGAAGACGAGGTCTTCTCTTTTGTGTTATTTAGTGGCGTCTGCTCTAATATGTAACATTGAGAGTCGGGAACACTTTTATATGATTTTATTTGTTGAAGAATTATTATTCATTTTTCTGATATGAAAACTAGTTTCTTTCGTTAATTGAAATCGTTATATTTTGCTGATTTGATGGACCAACTGTTATGCTAGTGTGTCTTCAGTATAATTGAATTGAGGTCGGATTACCTTCAGATTTGGGCGAAGAGTGAGGATAGTTGGGGGATCTTAGGAGTAAGAGAAAAGGGTGGAACTCATGTTCACCATTTCCAATCTTCATTTTCGCACTTATGGAACAGTCTTCACTAAATAGGTGATAACGTTTCACTGGTAACTCCGATGGGAGCGATTATCGACTTTTTGGAAAGCTTGTGAAATTCCCTTCATTTTGGCATATAATTTTGTATCAACAAGGTCTGTATTGAAGGAGATAATTGTTTTTGAAGTTGAACGAGTCTTGCTGAAAATGTGTAAGATGAGGTCAGGTATAAAATGTTTAGTAATAGGACGGAGGTGAGGGTATCGGAGAAGCACATGGAGGTGCGGCGTATGCCAATTGAGAATGATTAGAGCGTAGAGATTCTTGAGGAAGTGAGAAGGTTTAAAAGTAAAATGGATTGTGTGTCATTGATGACATGATGTCGACATGTGTCGGGAAGATTTTGGACAGTTCTATCACCAACCAGATGATGAGATGGTACTGTTGAGATTGTGATTATAATGAGACCCAAATGTGAAACTATATGGATCATCGAGATTATGAAATTAAAGGAAAGACGAAGGATTTATTAGTGTTGTTAAAGTTCTCTACTTGGGTAAATATTTCATTTGGAGCGGACCAATTTGAATGGTACTTGGTGTAGTAGCATTTCCGATATCGAGAGAATGTTTAACAATTGTGTTGTGCTACGAGTGTGTATAGGAGAATATGTAATGGACTTTGGGCACAAAGTAAGGACACTATTGTAGTTAGGTAATGATGATTTATGCTACCGATGTGGTTGCCGACTACCTATTGACAAATTGAGGAACTGATCACCCTTAATCTCTTGTTGATAGTATACGGGATCATGTTGGATGGAATAGACATGTCTTTCCAGATGGGATGGTATGTACAGTGAATTGTTTGGAGTTAAGCCAAGTGCTTATGGATTGTTTTGATTGGTCGATGCAGATTCCTATATCTGAAGATGAGGCGGATTCGAGGCTTTTGTATGTCGATCAGATGTTGTTGATAGTTACTTATCAGGAGTAGAGAACAATGTGCTGACTGGTGATATGCCAAGGGTGTCGCCTTGGAGAACTTCATTATTATTGGCAAAGAAAAGGATGGTAGCATGAGGTTGCGTGTTGATCGGTGAGTAGTATAGAAACTCACAGTTGTGTTCTGGATAGCTTGAGTTTTGATTTGAGATGAATCGAGAATCCGATTGACATGGGACTTGAAGCATTAGAAAGATAATCCAAGGAGGAAGTAAATGGGAATGTGAGACCATGATTTGACCAAGGATGTCGGGTAGAGGACGGTAGTGGCTAGTATGCCTTAAGGTGTATGTAGAGAGTATGAATCGTATCTTCCATACTTATTTGGATAAGTTCGAAGTGGTGTTCGTTGTGTATGTTCTGATCTATTATAAAATCAGAAGAAGAATGTGTAGAGTATTAGAGGATTGAGTTACAAGTATCGAAAGAGATAAAGTTATATGCTAAGTTATCAACGTGTGACTTTTGGTTAGTAGAGGTGAGTTTGCTTAGTTATGTTAATTCAGACGAGGGAATTGTTGTGGATCCATCAGAAGTAGATGTAGTTCTACAACGAGAAAGCCCCGAAGTGGGTTAAGGAGATTATAATATTTTTGAACTTAGTTGGTTATTACCGCAGGTTATGGAAGGTTTTTCCAAGTTAACTTTCCGTTATCTCAGTTGACTTGCGAAGGGTAAGTCGGTTTTTGGGGATGTTTGTGGTGAGGAAAGTTATAGAGAGATGAAGTAGAAGTTGACTACGACTCCAGTTTTGGTTTTGCCTGATCTTAATGAACCGTTTGTGGGGTATAAGGATGTGTTTAAGATGAGTTTAGACAGTGTGTTAATACAAGAGGGTAAAGTCGCAACTTATGCTTTACGACCAATGAAGAGTCACGAAAGTATCTATCCTGTTCAAGATTTGGAATTGGCTACGGTAGTATTTGTGTTGAACATCTGGAGGTATTATTTTTATGGATCTAGGTTCGAAGTGTTTAGTAATCACATGAGTGTAGAATACTTGTTGGGTCGGAAGGAAGGGAGTATGAGACGATAGAGATGGTTGGAATTCTTGATGAGTTATGTCGAAAGTCTTTTCATATGTCTGCTTTGATGGTCGGAGAATTAGAATTGAGTTGGCAGTTCAGAGATGGTGTCTGGCGTGAGAGATAACGCAATGGAGTGTGAGGTTGGGCATATTAAAAGTGAACAACGATTTTCTGGTGATTGTTAAGAAGAGTCAAAAGTTGGATGTGAACTCGGTAGATTCGATAGTTGAGAGTAATCAGAGTGCGCAGCTGAAGCATGATGTAGCGCAGTTCTTACACGCGTGTATGTGACTTGTAAGAGTGCAAGGGTTGGACGATGGCGCCTGCAAGGCTGATGCAAACCATTGGACATTCCAGGATAGAAGTGATAGGTGAAAGGTCTAAATATTGTTCATGTATTACTATATAGATGGATGTATTAGTTTACATGTTTAATTGGTGGATCGTAGCACTGTTGCATCAGTGTAATGTGGCAGCGATGTTGGTAATAGAGTTATGTTGACGTGGTTAAGATGATGTGTGTTATGGAACTTTATGTTCTTATCTTTTTTGTTACCTGGGTACCTATGGTGATGATAACGATCGTGTTATGTTCCAGTTCTAGAGTGAACCTGTGTGTTCGTAACTTGGTTATTCTTTGCGTCTTGAGTTGGTCGTCGAGTGCATTGCGTGAGCATTGCATCTTGTTGTTGTTGTCGTTGGTAAGGTGTATTGTTGCTTTGTGTTATTTGTGGTGTTGCCTTTCATGGCATGTGGGTTGGCTATTTGGATGCTAGGACGTATTAGGGGTAGTTCGCATCAGATAAATTTTCGAGGACGAAAATATTCTAAATGGGGGAGAGTTGTAACGCCCCATTTTCCTTTTTATTTTATTTGCGAATAATTGTAAATTGTTGTGATTGATGGTGTGTTTTGTTGGACTCGTTATATTTCATGTATTCGTAGTAAGGGGTAGTGGCCTTAAGAGATAAGTCTTGGGGGTAGTAGGGGTGTACGACCAAAAGCGTAGAGATTGGTGGTGTGGTGAGTGAAACTAATTAAATGATATTAGTTAATATTTAGTTAATTTTAATATTAGGTGAATATTAAGTTAATTAAATAATTGGTGGAAACTATTATTATTATTATTATTATTTTATTAGTTGGATTGTGTGATAATAATAATAATATAATGAAATAAAACAAATGGAATATTAGATGTGTAGAGATTTGAAGGACGAGATAGTAATTGTATGAAGATGAGTGAGGGTAGATGAGGTAAACCATAGTTGGGGGTTATGAAGGGAATTAGAGAACAAGGAGATCAGTTTTCATTCTACGTGAAAGGGAGAGCAGAAGGTGAAAGAGGCTAGGGCAAGAAGAGAGAAGAACTCCATTAGAGAAGAGAAGAGAGCTCATCAATACAAGGTAAGGGTGGGAATTATTTAATCTCTTAAGGGGTTGATGATGTATGTATTTGGGTAGAAAATCGTTAGGTTGAATTCATGTGAATGTTGAATGGTTGTTGATAGGTAGTTTGGGGTTTTTATGGGGTTTGATGAGAAAAGGATAGGTTCTAATGAGTTAGGATGTTAAAGTTTGTTCATGATGTTGTCTATAAAATAATGCATGTTATTGTTGCTAAATATTGCTGAGATTGGATGTGATTTTTGTGCACTATGAGGACTGTTTTGGGGAGGAAATTGGGTTTGGTGTAGCAGAGATTTGGATTGCAGAAAATCTGCTACGCGCTCATAGCACCGGGCGGTGGAATTGTAGCGTCGGGCGGTGCGGTGTCGGGCGGTGCTCAGGAGGCACAACTTGGAACGCAACTGGAATTTTGTTGGAATTGAGGGAGGGCTACGACTGTGCATCGCAGGGAGGTGCGGTGTCGGGCGGTGATCAGGAGGCACATCATGGAATGTTACTGGATTTTGTTAGAATTGAGGGAGGGAGCTACGCGTGTGCGCTGTCGGGCGGTGCAAGAGGCACAACAATGCTGCTGCATGGACAGAATTTTCTGAAACTTCGAAAATTCATAACTTTTAGTCCGTATGTCCGTTTTAGTCGTCGTTCGAAGCGTTAGGAAGCTGGTTTTATATAATTTTCATTAAAATTAAATTCAAAGCCAGAATTCCAACCCTTTGACATGTTAATTTGGATTTCGTGTATGCTGTTGTGTGTTGTAAGTGGAGATGATGGATTCGTTGGTGTGTATGCGTGTTATCATTGTAGATTGCTGTTGATGGCAGGTATAGACTGCTTGTTGTACCATTATATCATGATGTATTGACGTCTTGATGGTCATATACATGTAATCGTTGTTTTATTTGTCTTGGTATGTTGTTGTTGTGTAATGTCGTTGTATGCATGACATGTTGCATTATTGTGGGATAAGTCGTGTGCCCATGTGGGGTGTGAGCGTCTTATCCAGATTCTTTAGAATAGAATCGTGTCGATTTCGTTGTTGTTGTTTAGGTAATCATGTGCCCATGTGGGGTGTGAGCGATTATGGGTGATCGTGTGCCCATGTGGGGTGTGAGCGATCACGATTGTCGTGTGCCCATGTGGGGTGTGAGCGACTAGATAGACGTTCCGACGGGAATTGTGATCATGAAACAGGGGTCGAAATTGGGACCACATGCATTGAGTCTAGTTTGTGTCTCATTGCATTACTCTTGTTAGTTGTGTTGCATTATGCTTTGATTGATGATCTGTGGTTGTGTTGAGGTGTGTGATTCTTGTTGGTAGTTGCGATATGGGTGAATTACTTGATGATTTATACTTTTATATTTATATCATCTTCTTCTTTTGTTGATTTGAGAATCACACCCCTTCTGTTTGAATGTTACCTCCACGTGGGTAACATGCAGATAAGCAGGAGTAGTTCAAAGGTGGAGTTAGCGAAGACAAGGTCTTCTCTTTTGTGTTATTTAGTGGTGTCTGCTCTGATATGTAACATCGGGAGTCGGGAACACTTTTATATGATTTTATTTGTTGAAGAATTATTAGTCATTTTCTGATATGAAAACTAGTTTCTTTAGTTAATTGAAATCGTTATATTTTGCTGATTGAAATGAATAATTTTCCGCTGTGTAATAAAGGTTATTTTGTTGGATTAAGGTTGTGTGATTTCCGAAAATGTCATTTATATGTTACATGTCTACTTATGAGCAAGTTTTTGTTGAAAGTAATGCCCTTTATTTCTGAGTAGTATTATTTTACTCTGATTATTCGATTAAATTATGCAGGGAAATTTAGGGTGTTACATAACAACCCTAGACTTTACAGACTGTACCCTTGTTTTACCATGAGAATGAGCAAGTCTTCCTACGGTAATCCTTCAGGATAAGTCTCATCTAGGCGGGACCCTAGTAACGACCCTTGGGGGTTGATTACATAAGGTCACCATGAGTTGATAAGGGTGTTCTAAAGGTTCTCGGGGTCATGGACCACATCCAAATCATCATCTATGTTAGGAGCTAGCCCTACCATGAAGACAACTTTAGAGGATCTCTTTTGAGTGCTTCACACATCAATATACCCCAACCAGATGATGACAATTTATGAATATATAAAAAATACATTATATAATAAATATAAATAAACATATATATGAAACATAAACATATAATAATCATAAAATATATAATGATCAAACAAACACATACACACACACACACACACACACATATATATATATATATATATATATATATATATATATATATATATATATATATATAAACAGTAAACAAACAAACAAGAACCCTAAAACCCAAGGTTAGAATGGAATCCTTTAGGGAAGTATAAGAACTCCCAAGCAGAGTCGCCAACTGTCGCGGCCGGCAAAAATGACAGAGTCGCCATCATCCTTTATTCATCTTAAGAGATAGAAAAATAATGATAAAACCTAAAGACTAAGAGTGAGACACTAAGGTTTGGGAGTAGGTTAAGTGAGTGGAAGATGTTAGGCACCTCTCACCTCTATTGTACTCAATAGAATCCTCCTTCAATTATAGGGTAAGTTGTTTGCCTAAGGTGTGTTTGATTTATTATTTAAATATTTAATTATTTACTTATTTACCAAATTATTTTTATAATTTACAAAAAAAAAACAAAAAAACCTAAAAATATTTTTTATAATTGTACCCGCTAGAGTTTATAATTTTATGCCTACGTACCCTCATATTAAATGAAGGATCAGAGTACCGTAGTTCCTCTCGAAAATATTTGTTGGTTGGTTAATTTTATCCCTTGAAAATGATTCTCCCACAACAGGGGTGGAGAGAGATTTAGCTCTAAAAATTGCATCAATACACAAGGGTAGAAAACTTACAATTTAAGTGTGTGGTGTTGATTTTATCCCATTGATTCATTATGAAAATATCCCTTTAATTTATTTAGAAAATAAATTAATTATGATAATATATTTAAAAAAACCTCATGTTCCTAAGAGTTTTATCCCAAAAATTTATACCTATTTATCTCAATACTTTATCCCATTTTATCCATTGATTTTATTTTAAAAAATATCTCTTTGATTTATTTAGAAAATAAAGTAATTATAATATATAAAAATCATTAAAAAAACCCTTAAGTTTGATCCCATATCCCAATTTTTATATTCTTCGGACCCTAAGAGTTTTATCTCAAAACTTATCCCTTTTATCCAAATTTTATCCTATTTTTATCCCTTGTTTATTTTTTTAAAAAAATCCCTTTAATTTATAAATCAATTGTAACAAATTAGAGAAAAAATCATGTTTTATCCCTTATCCCAATCCTAATTTTTATACTCTTTAGACTCTAAGAGTTTTATCCCAAATCTCTATCCCTTTTCCATCCCGATTAGGGATCGCAATGGGTAGGGTTTGGGCAGGGTAATATATTACCCGTCCCCATACCCGCAATTATAAAAAATCCCCATACCCGAGCTGATACCCGTGTGGGCACCAACATTTGTACCCGTGCTCATACCCTATGGGTAGCTAAGTACCCATACCCGTACCCATTTACCTGTATTTTTAATAAATCATTATCAATCAATTATAATTTATCATTTTATTTTAAAATTTTGGCAATATTAAAAAAATTCAAGGTTATTATTATTGAGTTAGGAAATAAACAAACACTTACATTGAAATGTGTACAAGTTTAATATAGATGTATTCAATAAAATTGATAAACATACACGTGTTTATAATAATAAATAAAAAAATATAAAAATATATATAATGCGGGTATGGGGCGAGTTGGGTACTAAGGTACTCGTACCCACGCCCATGCCCGCGTATTTTAGTGGGTAATTGCCCGTGCCCATACCCGTACCTATTTTGCGGATTTTTACCTTGCCTGCTGTGGGTAATTTTTGCGGGTACCCTATGGGGATGGGTCAAATTGACATCCCTAATCCCAATTTTATCCCTTTTCTATCCCAATTTCTATCCCGTCTCTATCCCTTTTCTAGCATTTAATTTATACGTTAAATGATTAATTAATCCCTTATCCCTTATTTTATCCCCAATTTTTATCCCTAAAATTCTATCCCATATTCCTATTTAGCTATCTCTTTTTTCTCCCATGATTTATTCCACTTTATCCCTAATATCCTATAAAATCCTTTATATTATAAACCAAATATTTATCCCTTATCCCTTACTTTAACCCCAGTTTTTATCCCTTAAAATCCTAATAGTTCATCCCATTTTCCCTATTTATTTACCCCAAATTATATCCCTTAGGTTATCCCATAGTTACCCCCATAAAATTATCCCTTTATTTTCTTTATTATTTGAGCCCATTATAAATTAACCCCTCATTTTATTAGGCTTAATTAACCTTAATTTTAAATTAAGGTCCCTAATTATGCTTGTATTTTTTATTCCATTATAATTTGACAAATAAAATTATGCTAATTATTTTTATATTAATCTCTTTATTATATTAATTAACACCAAATTTATTTAATTAATTATAAACCTAAGTAATAATTATTGTAAAATGTTAATTAATTAAAATAAGCTATACTCCCAATTAATAATAAAAAATGTTAGCTAACCCTAATTATCCTAATTATATATATATATATATATATATATATATATATATATATATATATACTTTTTTTGTACTATTATTATTGATCGGAGAGGACCAGCGGCTATATTGTGCCCAACGGCTATATGTGCCTATTGGGCCTGTTCGCCAACTATAATGGATTGGGCCTGATCCTTTAGGGCAGGAAGCCCTGCCCGGTCCAGAACAGGAGCCCCCAAAGTCGTTGCTCTGCTGGAGAGTAATGACTTAAGACAGCTGTGACTACGACCGTACTGTCGGGGACGTGTTTGCTCGCGTGGAGTGTCTCATTCGTGTCCCGACCAGATGTGGTCGTTAGATGATTACGCTGAGTGTCGGCCAAGATTCGTTACGTGCTCGCAGAAATTGGCGTTTTTCGCCTAGCAGCCTTGCAACTAATGCGTTCGTTTCTGTAATAAGCCAGGCGAAGAGTTTTTGTGACACGTGGTGAGCATGCATGCCTTTTGTCAGTCCTAGGACCGCATAGGCTATGATGACCTTCACGATCCCCCACAATCAAATGGTTATAAAAGGTGGAGGAAGGTTTTATTTTCACATTCTCATAAGTTCTCACTCCTTGCTCTTATTTGCTCTGCAACTAGTCCTCCCACCGGAGTTCCTCTTCGCCACCGTTGATCCTCCTCTTCTCCGTCAACTTCTTCTTCTTCCTGTAAGTTTGTTCTTCCTTTTCCGTATTTTTTATGAACCTCCGAGTTTTCTGGGTGTTGTTCATGGATTCTCCGGTGGGTTCATGAATTTTCCGGTTGAACTTCATGTGTTCTTTGATCAACATATGAGTTTCTAGAAAATCCATGAAGAACTTGAAGATTTCTAGGATAATTGTAGAGAATGTTTTGATGTAGATCTTTGTAGATTCTGGTTAGGCATATAGTTTAGGTTTGTAGTCGGGCACTAGGCCTGTTCGGTTCCTTGTCGTGATTTTGGGACGCGACGAGCCTGTGTCCTCGTTTTGATCCTTGCTATATTAAGTCGCGGGGACTTGCCCTGCTGGTCGTTAGACAGATGAGTTAGAATGGGCTCGAGGTTGTCCTCGGCTTCATCCACGTCCTTTCACTTGATTAGTGGTGGAAGGGTGGATTTGATCTTAGATGTCGAATTCACTTATCTTCCTCTGCTTTTCAGGTGAAAATGGCTAATCCTCGGGATGAAGTTGTGCCCGACCTTCAAGAGACACAAGAGGATCCGGATGTGCCCGCCGATTATTCCAACATTAAGGTCGCAGAGGGGGACCTGGGCTGGATAGCGCACGAACCTCTGTCGCTCCGATCAACTTTCACCGAAGAGGAGATTCGAGAGTTCTCTCTGTTGGAGAACCGGGTAGGGGAAGCTCCTCGGCAATGGAAAGCATTTCGTCCTGGGGAGAATGATAGAATTTGCTCTGGGTATCCGGGATTGTGTTTCCCAATGTATGAGTTTGCTTTTAGGGAGGCCAAGATGCGTCTCCCATTCACTGATTTTCAAGTGGCTCTTTTCACCCATTTGGCGTTGTGCCCGTCGCAGCTTCACCCTAATGCTCTGGCCTTCATCCGGGCATTTGAATTAGTCTGCCGTCATCTCAATGTCGGGGCGACCGTGGATCTCTTCTTTTGTCTCTTCCAACTTCAAAGGAGTACCACGGGGACGAAACAAAGTTGGGTTTCGTTCAAACAGCAGAGCAGGCTATTCTGGCCGTACTTTGACTCGATTCGCCACTTCAAAGATAGGTTTCTGATCGTGAAGCCTATTTCCGAGGAGGAGAAAAGATCTATCTCGACTATCAAAAAGGTGACGGTTGATGGTCGGGAGGTGGATGGAGTTGTATCCATGTTTCCTCTGGAATGGGTTTACTCCCATTTTAAGCGTAGGACCGACCAATTCTTGGTGAAACATGAACAACTCTGTGAGACCGACAAGGAGTCGTACATGATCCTCCATGCTTATGTGGAGAGTTTTTCCCCGGCCTTCGTAGTTGATCGGGAGGGGAATAAGCTGATTGGGGATGATCAAAGCTCTCCTCGAATGCGATAATGATGATGATACGATCCAATTACTTGGTATGGTCTGCTGTTTGTTTTTATTTGTTCGAATTTCTGAGTTCTGACTTGTTTTGTGTGTTCGTAGGTATGATGGCAGACATGAGGGAACGCCTGATGAGATCTCAAGCGGCGAAAGTTCACAAGAAGTCGACCGCAGGTGCCAAGGTCGAGGTGCCTAAGTAGACTGTTCTGGAAAATTTTGCAGCTGGTCCTACCCCTGTCCGGAGAGAGGCTCGATGCCGCTGACCCCGGATACCACCCATAAAAGGAAGAGAGATGTCGCAGGGACTTCTGTGGCCTCTGGCCCGGGAGGTTCTGGCGCCGACCAGTATGTTTTGCCCCCGTGTTATTCGCGTGGAAATATGTTTAATGAAGGGAACTCAATTACGGTTCAGGATTTTGAAGTCGAGGCCATTGTGGGCGCCAATCCTCATGCGAGGAGGAAATAACTCTGCCAGGACGCTGCGGGCATGTTCAGGGTGCTCGAAGCGGCTCTTGCCCTAGGGGATGATGAGGCAGCTTCCCGTGTTAACCTTCGCACAGCCAAGGTGAGAATTGTCTAGTTGGAAGTTGATAACAATAAGTTGTACAATGATCTGAAGCAATTCGAAGGTCACAAGGAGACCAAAGTATTGCTTCAGAAGGAAGTTACCCAGCTGAAGTTGCAGATGACCGCGGCCGACGAGGAGAAGGCACGCTTGCAGGCCAGGATAGCTGAACTGGAGGGTTTGTCAGCGGCCGTCGAGGGTGAGAATGATGATGAGAAATCCCTGAGGACCAGAGCTGAGCTGATCGGAAGGATTCGGATCCTTGGCGAAGATAACTTGAAGGTGGCTGAGTTCGGTTTCAATGCTGCTTCAGAGCAGATGAAAGCCCTTAACTCGGACGTGCAGCTTCTGACCGACGGAATGGGTCTGTTCAACAGGGTTATTAATGGTCAGGTTGTTCCTACTGAGGATGGAAGCGAAGTTCAGGACTTTTTTTAACATGTTTTGTGGGCCTGCGTGCCCTTACCATTTTATATGGGTGCTTCCCCTTTTGTACTTATAACATTACCCGGTTATGACAGATGTTTAATATACTTGGATTTTGTGTAAAAAATGTTTTATCTTGGACGTTTGCTCTGTTTATTCATATGTGTGTGCTCGGAGTGTTGTGAAACCTACCGAGGAGGGCAAAGTGGTTTTGCCCATGATGAGGCTAGGACTTCGTTTGAGTACTAATCTCATAGGCTTGGACTATTCCCATCGCGAGCTAGGTGTCCTGCCTGAATGGTGCGGCAACGGCGGAGCTCGGTCGAGGTATCCCCGTTGTGCATAGGATCTGCTCGTACAATGAGAAGAAGTTGGCCGACGTTGTAATGTGTGTCATGCTTCACCAGGGCATGATACGATGGTCGCGTAAATCTCCCCATTTTGGGTGATTACGTCGGCAATTTGTCTAGTCTTGTGGTTAAGGACTTAGTTGTAGTACTGCTTGAGTTTTTCAGCATTCCATGGTCGAGCAAGTGGTTTCTCGTCCAATGTTTCCAAGTAATATGCTCTTGTGCCCGTTTTGGACTTGACCCTATATGGTCCTTCCCAGTTTGCTGCCAGTTTCCCTTCGCGCGAATCCTTCTGGTTTCTAGGCAGGACCAGACTGCCCACGGGGAAGTCACGTTTTATGACCATGGCGTCATGTCGCAACGTTATCTGTTGTTTTAATGTGGCCTCGCGGAGCGCAGCTCCTGATCTTATTTCTTCGACCAGGTCGAGCTCCTCGCGTAGAGCCTCGTCGTTCATTTCTTCGTCGAGGGGAGCTTCTGTCCTTCTGGAGGGTTCCCTTATCTCCACCGGTATTACCGCCTCTGTTCCATACGCTAGTCAGAAGGGATTTTCCCCAATGGTGGAGTGTGGTGTTGTTCTATACGCCCAAAGGACGCTGTGGAGCTCCTCGACCCATCTTTTCTTGGCCTCGCCTAGCCTTCATTTTAGCCAGCGGAGGATCACCCTGTTCGCGGCCTCCGCTTGCCCGTTAGTCTGGGGGTGTTCGACGGAGGTGAAATGTTGTTTTGTCCCTAGTTTGGCAATGAAATCTTGGAAGTTTTTGTCCGTGAATTGGGTTCCGTTGTCGGTCACAAGGGCCTGAGGTACCCCAAATCTTGCGAGGACGTTCCTTTTGTAGAAATGCAGTATATTGAAGGCTGTGATCTTGGCGAGCGCTTCGGCTTTAATCCATTTTGTAAAATAATCGACGGCCACGATTAGGAATTTGTTTTGATAAGATCCCATTGTAAAGGGGTCTAGAATGTCCACCCCCCACCAGGCGAAGGGCCACGGCGAGGAGAGAGTCTTCAACTCGTTGGGGGGTGCTAAGTGCATGTCCTCGTGGCGTTGGCAACGGTCACACTTTTGTACGTGCTCTTTGGCGTCGTGTTGCATGGTTGGCCAGTAATATCCTGCTCGCAAAGCTTTCCGGGCCAAGGATCTTCCCCCTAAGTGTTGTGGGTTGATGCCCTCGTGAATCTCTTGTAAGATTTCGGGGACTTGGGCCTCGTCGACACATTTCAACAGAGGGATGGAAAATCCTCGTCGATATAATTTATCCTCAACCAGTACGTATGAACAGGCTCGTCGTTTAGTTACGCTGGCCTCCTTACTGTCCTCGGGGAGTTCCCCCTTGGTGAGATAATTGTACACAGGGGTCATCCAACAAAGGGGATCTCCGATGACGTTAACATCTAGCAGGTCGGGTTTTACAATGCTCGGGCGGGCCAGCATTTCTTGTATGATGGATTTGTTCCCACCTTTTTTTCTGGTGCTGGCTAGTTTAGAGAGGGGTGTTTTGCTCGCGTGGGACGTGCTGAACTTCCCATGCTTCAAACTCCGCTATTTTTTCTTTCACCATTTCCAAATATTCGGCTAGTTGGTCGTTCTTTGCTTGGAATTCTCCCCGTACTTGGGACGCTATGAGCTGGGAATCAGTGTAAATTTTTATTTCTTTGGCGCCAACGTCTTTGTCCAATCGTAATCCTGCGAGGAAGGCTTCATACTCGGCTTGATTGTTGGATGTTTTGAAGGACAGAACCAGCGATACTTCGATCAGGGCCCCTTCCTCGTTCTCGAGGATAATTCCTGCTCCGCTGCCTGAGGGGCTTGATGCGCCATCCACGTAAATGATCCACTTTCGCATCCCTCCTGGAGGGGATAGTTCCGAAGTCATTTCTGTTAAGAAGTTAGCCAGGACCTGTGCCTTGAGGGATTTCCTCCCCTCGTAGTGAATGTCGAACTCGGACAATTCAAGGGACCATTTTAGCATCCTGCCCGCCATATCTGGTCGGCTTAACAGCTGCCTAATAGGCTGGTCGGTTCTGACGACGATAGTGTGCGCCAGGAAGTAATATCTGAGTCTCCTCGCGGCAACTATGAGAGTAAGGGCCACTCGTTCTATTTGTGTGTACCAGACTTCGGGTCCCTGCAGGGCTTTGCTGGTGAAATAGATGGGTTTCTGCCCGTCAGTCGTCTCGCGAATAAGTGCTGCACTTACTGCTTCGTTGGCCACGGAGAGGTACAGATATATGGTTTCCCCGCGGTTTGGTTGGGACAATACTGGTGGCTCGGACAAAGCTTGTTTGAAATGGGCAAGGGCCCACTCACATTCGTCCGTCCACTCGAAATTGGCTTCCTTCCTGGGTAATTTGAAGAAGGGCAGAGCGTGCTGGGCGGATTTGCTCACGAAGCGAGCAAGGGACACGAGCATCCCGTTGAGGGATTGTATCGCCTTCTTCGACCGCGGAGTGGGGAACTCCACGAGTGCTCGGCATTTATCTGGGTTTGCTTCTATTCCTCTTTCAGTTAGGTAAAACCCGAGGAATTTCCCTGCTTGTACACCAAAGGTGCATTTTTCTGGATTGAAACGCATTTTACACTTTCGAGCTTGGTCGAAAACCTTTTGTAAGTGGGTGGTATGGTCGGATTCCTCTTTGGATTTCACGATCATATCATCCATATATACTTCGAGCATGTCCCCGATTTCTGATCGGAAGACTTTATTCATCATGCGTTGGTACGTGGCCCCGACATTCTTTAGTCCAAAGGGCATTACGTTGTAGTAATAGTTCCCCGAGGAGGACATAAACGCCGTATACCTCTTGTCCTCATCTGCCATTGGGATTTGGTTGTATCCCGAATAAGCGTCCATGAAGGACAAGAGCTTGAAACCTGCGGAATTATCTACGAGTTTATCTATGCTCGGTAGCGGATAAGCGTCTTTCGGGCAAGCCCGATTGAGATCAGTGTAATCAATGCACATGCGCCATTTTCCATTACTTTTCTTTACAAGTACAATGTTTGAGAGTCAGGTCGTATACCTGGCCTCGGAAATAAATTTTGCCTCTAAGAGGTCTTGTACTAGTTTCTCGACAGCTTGTGCCTTTTCCTCGAATTGCTTTCTTCTTCGTTGGGCAATGGCGCGAGCAACTGGATTGATTGTCAAGTGGTGACATGCATATCCGCCGCACTCCAGGTGAACAGATCGACGTTGTCGTCAAGACATTTCTTCAGCTCCTTCTTGATCTCTTCGGGGAGACCAGCACCTATCTTCACTCCCTTGTTAGGGTTATTGCTGAAGGTGATGATCTCGAATTCCCCATCCGGGACTGGTCGCAAAAGTGCAGAAGCCGGGGAGCTTGTTGCTCCTGACTGTTTGTCTTCGTCACGATCCTCTTTACCCTCTTCAGGAAGCCTGCTGACGAGGTCGATGATATACACGGGAAGTGTGGGCTTTTTGTCTGGCTGGCCACCTTCAGCTGGAACCTCATCCTCTCTTGGGCGCTTTGCTGATTTTGCCGTCGTCGCGATCTGGTTCTGCCCTTTTGTTGTGGCTTCAAAGCATCTTCGAGCAGCCTCGATGTGGCCATGCAAAGTTGCGACATGCCCTTTCTCAGTATAGTACTTGAGTTTGAGGTGGACCGTAGAGGGGACAACAATGAGTTCTGCAAGAGCTGGCCTGCCGAGGATGCACTGATAAAGTGACGGGCAATCAATGACTAAGAACTGCATTTTGATTGTCCGAGTTGCCTCTTCCTCGCCAAAAGTGACTGGTATCTCCACGTAACCCCAAGGTCGGGCTGCTGCCCCGTTGAATCCTTGGAGGTCCGATCCCACGTATGGTGAGAGGTTGGACTTATTCAGTTTCAATGCGCAGAACAGGTTGGTATACATGATGTCCACGGAACTGCCCTGGTCGACCAGGATTCTCCGAACATCGGTAGAGGATAATTTGGCCCTGATCAGCAGAGGGATATGGGAATTTAGGGATCCCCCGAGCAGTTCTTCTCGGTAAAATGTGATCGGCTGCGAACGTCCTTTACTTTTTCTGATCGCGGATAACTGATCGGGGCTACTGTTTATCAGCTGCTCAAACTTTCGCTTGGTGGACCCTATTGTAAGCTCATGGTACCCCCCACATGAGATGACCATGGCCGTAGGAAAGGTTTCCCAGGTGCTGTGTATGAATACCTGGGAAGTCGTGTCGAGGTGGTCAGGAACGAAGAAGTCCTCTGGTCGGCTGATGGTCATTGCGACCTGCGGGGAAGGACTGGTTTGGGCTGATTCTGCCTCTTTCTTCGAATCGGATGTGTCTCGTCGGGAGGACTCTCCCTTCTTCACGTACTGCTTTAGGTGACCCTCTTTGATGAGGATCTCTATTGCGTCCTTAAGATGCACGCAATCTTCTGTCACGTGGCCGTGACTACGGTGGAAACGACAGTATTTGCTTTTGTCGACGTTCCCTTTGGATGTGGTCGGTTTAGGGAACCTGACACCCCCTTGTTTAAATATTGTGTTGATGCATTCGGAGAGAATGCGCTCGCGCGAGGTCGTGAGCATGGTGTACTCCGTAAACCGGCCAGCTGGCCCTTTGCTTTCGCGAGGACGCTCGTCACGTCTTTTCTCTTTCCCTTGCCGGGATGATTCCGGCTCGTCTTTTTTTGATGCCCGGGGTGCTTCGCGATCTCTTAAGTCCTGGGCGTGGAATGCAGCTTCTTTTTCGTCGTAACGGATGTAGTCCTCGGCTTTGCGAAGGAGTTCCGTCACTGTTCGGGGAGCTTCGATCCCCACTACCTTACGGAAATTGCTTTTGGGCCGGAGTCCCTTTTCGAGGAGGTACTTTTTCATGTGATCCATTGTTCGGACTTCCACCGCTTCTTTGTTAAATCTTTCAATGTATGCCGCAGGGATTCATCCCTGTCTTGTATAATGGCCTCCAGTGTAGCCTCCGACTTAGGATGTCGTTGGGAAGCTGTGAAATGGCGGGCAAACTGGCTCTTTAACTCTCTCCATGAAGAGATGGATCCGCGAGGAAGTCGTTTAAACCATGTCATCGCTCCCTTTCTCAAGGTGATGGGGAACATTTTGCATCTGATAGCCCTGGAGACACCGTGATATTGGAGCATAGCTTATATATTTTCGATATGCTCGCAGGGATCAGATGTCCTGTCATAGGTTGTCAACGTGGGTGGTTTCTCCAATCCGCGGGGGATTCGAGTGTCTAGGATGTCTCTTGTGAACGATCTGTGAACGTCATCGTCACTGCTAGAACTAGGAGAGAGCGAAAGGGAACAACTGTGACCGCGGCTTCGACTTCGGAGAGGAGAACGTCTGCGGGTGTGTCGGTGCTCGTACTTATCTGAGTGTCGAGACCTCTTGGATACCGGGGAGTGCCTGGATCTCCGTGGGGGAGACTGATGGCGTCGTCGTGCTAGATTGGGTGTAGGGTTCCTCGATCTTGAACGGTTCCTCTCCGGGGAGAGGCTGTCGCATCTTCGCTTCGAGGGAGTTCGTGGACGCGGGGAAAGACTCATCAGTTTTTCTGAAGCAAGGCATTCCTGAAGGATATGCTCGAGAGCATTGATCTTCTCCCCCTGCATGAGGATTAAGAGGTTCGAGTTGTTAAGAGATGCGATGAGGGCTGCAGTGCTCGGATCAGCATCCTGGGGAACCGGGATGGGCTCGAAGGTGGCTCCACAGCTGGTGCCCGTGGCTTTGGTTCGTCGGGTTTCGGGGAGGCAGGTCTTCCGTCTCTTCGGTCACTTTCCTGCGGGTTATGCCCGACGAAAGCATGGTCGTTGTTGTTGGCCGCAGAGGCCACAAAGTCTTGGTGAACATCGTTCTTGATGAAAGCCATGTCGATCTGAGATTTGAAAGGATGAAGCTTTGGTCTTTGTTGTGCAAGAGAGAATCTTGGTTAAAGACAGGGAAGCTGGGATTTCCCACAGAATGCGCCACTGATCGGAGAGGACCAGAAGGAGATCGTCACGACCTTCGTGTAGGGCAGGAGTTGATGCTCGTAGGAGAGGAGAATGGGGGGGGGGGGGCGTACCTGCAAGGTACTCCGATGCCAAAGTGAGAGTTTGGATAAGAGGAGAAAAGCAAGTACAAAGTAAGAATGTAAGAGATTAGATACCTGACCCTCTCAAGTGAGAGGGTATTTATAATATACCCCCAGCGCGGGGCCAAGATCTCTCCTCACGAGTAGGATGCCTGCTCGGCGAATGAGAGACTGCCAAGTGGAGGACACAGCGCGTGGTCCTCTGACTTGGTCCAACTATCCCCGCAAGATCCGTGAAGGTAGTTGGTCGCGTGAACTAACAAGCGAGTGGGGGGGGGGGGACGTGCCCAACGGCTATATTGTGCCCAACGACTATATTGTGCCTATTGGGTCTGTTCGCCAACTATAATGGATTGGGCCTGATCCTTAAGGGCGGGAAGCCCTGCCCGGTCCAGAACAATTATTATTTTATTTTTAATTAAATCCTAACCCTTAACCTTCTTAAAGAAAATCCTAACCGTAGTCCTAATATTGGTTATTAATCCTAACATTATCCTAATGAAAACCTTAATTATAATAAGATGTCTTTGCATTTTTATTTATTTATTGATTATAATAAGATAAATTATAATAAAATTAATTAATTTCTAAGTACTAATGTTAATCCTAACAAAAGTCTTAATTAATCATAAAATATGAAACCTTGATTGTTTATTTATTTTTTTGTATATAATTTTTCTTGAATTGAAAGGTTCTATGATATTTGTTTTAAAATATGTTTATGTGACTTGTTTTAAAAAAATGATTTTATGATAATAACTTAAAAGTGTTGTATGCTATTTGTTTTAAAAAGGATTTTATGATATTAATTTTAAAAATAGATTCTATGATATAATTTTTTAAAAATGGTTATTGATATAAGTTTTTAAAAAAGGTAATTGATGATATTAGTCTTAAAAGAATATTTGTGATATTAGTGTTAAAAGATTTAATGATATTAGATTTAAAAATAAATTTTCATGATATCGGTTAAGAAAAGGTTGATATATGATTTTTAATTTGAAATAGTTTAAAATAGCCTATAGTTTTTTTTAGAAATTGTTTATTAGTTTTTAAGAAAAGAGTTTTATGATACTTGTTAAAAAAAATATTATTTATGATATTAGTTTGAAAAAAGATTAATTTGATATTAGTTGAAAAAGTTAATTTATAGAATGATTATGTGAATTAAAAAGGAATCAGTTGATCATATATTTTTTTTTAGTTTTTTATAACATGATAATAATTTAAAAAAAGAGTATTAAATAAATTAATAATAATCTAAATGTACAAACAAAAACTAAATGAATTATATCAAAAAAAATCATTGAAACAGACAAATAAAGACAACGAATAGCACGATCATGGATCGAAAATAGAAATTCATGAAGAAAACAAATATGCAAACGAATAAAAAAATCCAGACAAGGCAACCACAATGTTCGGAGTTGTAAAAATAGTTAGGGTTACTAAACTAGAGTGTCGTGATCAATTTAAGTCGCTTCCTTCTTTTTCTTGGATGGACGTTGTAGGTTTAGGATTTAGTAAAGAACAACAACTTTAGAGATTGAATATATGAATTGTGGATGGAAAAAATGTTAGAAAGTATCATGTATTTATACTAAAAAAAACTGGTAAATAAAAAAGGTAATAATTAAATTAGAATCTAAAAACAAATCGGATAATATTTGCAGAATACCACAAAGAGGATCAGGTTCATTCCTTGATAGCCAAGATAAAAGTCAAAATTAAAAAGTATCATTTTGTGTTTTATTTTTATTTTTAAGTAAAAGTCAAATAAGATCATATTAATTAAAACTAAATTAAAATAGAGCTAAAAATTGAACTAACTTAATTAAATCTAAATGAAATTTATTTAAAATAAGATATATTTTTTAATTTTTTTAGATATTTGTTTTACTAAAAAACATGCAAAAAGTGAAAAAATAATATTTTTTAAAATATATAAATTAAAAATACGAAAATTAATAAAATATAATTAAAAATATATATTTTTTATTTTTTTGTTTTATATTATTTTACTCAATAAATTTCAAAATAATATAAATCCTAATGGACTAATAATCCTAATCTAGTAATAATACCAGTAAAATTGTAATAATTATAATAATCACTAACTAAAATTAATATTAATTAATAATAATAATAATAATAATAATAATAGTAGAAAAAGTGAAAAAGATATAATTAATAATGAAGGAAAAACTTTAATGTGAATGATTTTTAACATTTTATTTTTTTATTTTTTTGTGATTTTACTCATAAAATCATGGTTTTGATGAAAAAATTTTAAAATATGCATTAAATAAAATACGAAAATTAATAATCAAATAATAAAAAATATTATTTTTGTGATTTTTTAATAAAATAGAAAAGGCTAGAAGTAAAGAAAACAAATAAAAGGGAAAAAAACACTTAAAGTGAGAAAGGTGGGATTCAAACTCATGATCTCTCACACTCACAATTCCTTTCACTCAAGTCCTTACCAAATGGATCATTCCAATCATTTGAAATGAAATGCCAATAAAACTAATAATAATACTAATAATTTCTAAAAAAATATAACTTAATAATAGTTTTAAAAACCCACCAATTTCTAATAATAATAGAAGCTATACCTTTTTAATATTAATAGTAGGCATATTAATATTGTTTTTAATAAATTAATCCTAAAAAAAACATGTTAAATAATTAAAAAATTATAGATCCTAAAATAACAACCAACCCCTTAATGTAAGATCAAACTTCTTAAGGGATAATAAAAAGTCAAAAAGGGGCCCCCTTGACTGTTTAGGTCATTGAGAGTGACCAGAGGATTTGTAAGGACGCTGAATATGTTGATAATCTAAGCTTTTAGTCAGATTAAAAGAGTGGTCAAAATTTGGGTACGACACATGATTTTAAAATTGCTCTCATTTCTGCTAAAGAAATTGCTTTTGAAATGAATATAGAACCCAAATTTCATGAAAAACGAACTATTCAAAGAAATAAACAATTTGTTATATCTCTTGAGGAATCATTTAAAACTGATGATTTTTTATACATAGTAGATAAAACAATTATTTCATTTTAAAATAGGTTTGAATAATTTAAATTGTACAGTGATATTTTTTGTTTTCTTTTTAGCATTGAAAAAATAAGGTCATTAAATAATGAAAAGTTAAAAGAATATTGTCTTAATTTTGAACGTTCATTAAAACATAGTGAAAATTCAAATATGGATGGATTGACTTTATTTAAGGAACTAAACATCTTATTATACATGTAGAAAATGATACACCAATTGACATACTTAATTATGTAAAAATTTGATTCATTCCCAAATGCATATATTGCTTATAGAATAATGTTAACTGTAACGCCCCGATTTGTTTAATTGTATTTAATTATTTCATTTATGTAAATTTTGTGAAATGTGTGGATTTATTGTATTTTACCTGCTAATTGAGCTAATTGGTTAATTTCTCTGATAGATAAAATATTTGTATTAAATTATTATTTCTTTTAAACTTTTATTTCCCGAAATATATTTCATCGGTATGTTTATGTTTTATAGCATTTTGAGAGCGTTTGCGGGGTATTTGAGAGTAGGGACATTTTAGTTATTTTATATTATATTTTTATAACTTAGAAAGAAAAGGAGAAGAAAAGATATAGAAATAGAAAGGAGAGAAAAATAGAGAGAAAGAAATAGGGAGAGGAAAGAGAGAAGAAGGAAAAAGAAGAGAAGAGAAAAAGAGAGAAAAAGAGGAAAAAGCTAGGTTGGATCAAATCAACTTCTGGAATCGATTTAATCGGGTAAGGGTGCGAAATTCGATTATTATATGCTTGTGTATGATTATGTATGTGTGTTTTTTATTGTTATTGGATTAAAATGGAGATTATAGTAAAAATCATAATGTTTAGAAATTGGTAAAAATTGATCCAAATGTGTCTAAACTCATGTTGATTGTGTTCTTTGTTGTTTATACATGTTGGATATGTATTGTTATACCTCAAACTGGTGTTTTTCTGAATTGGATGATGATTTGGAGGATTTTGGGTGTGAAACCCGTAACAGCAAAAACCTGCAGAATTTCTGATTTCGCCCAGATCATGCGCGTATGGGGCATGCTCATACGCGTATGGGCCTTGGCGATACGCGTATCATTGGCGAGTTTTGGGGCCAATACGCGTATGAGATGTCACTTTTCCCGGCCTTCTGGTGAGATGTGTATGGTACGCGTATGGGGGTTTTGCCGTACGCGTATGAGAGGGGCCATACGCGTATCGTCAGGAAAATTGTAAAATGGGACTTTTCAAAATATCGTTTTCGTTTTTCTTTCGTAACTTAGGTTCCGTTTATCCGATTTTTACATTCTTGGTATCGTTGGAAAGCTATAGAGTTGTACTATATGATTATGATGATTTGGAAGTTGTTAGCCGATTAAATTGTGTCGGTATTTGGAATAGTGTCGTTTTGTCGACTTTTACCGTATTAATTAAGTGTAATTGATGTGTATCGTGTAATGTGCTTTTAATATGGATATCGTATGACTTGTGTGACGATATATGATGTGAATGCATGTGATGACATGTTGTGGTGATGAATTGTGGCCGAAAGGCAAATAAATGCAATGTGTTGTATTTGGTTATATATGCATGGTTATGGTTGCATATATGTGTGAAGATGCATTGGTTGTCATGAGTTCTTGTGTGTCAAGCATCATGATATGCATCTTGTGATGTCGTGTGCCCATGTGGGGTGTGAGCGACGGATTGATTCCTGAGAGAATTTGCTATAACATCGTGAGCCTTATACAAAGAGGACTGAAAACAATGATTATAGACGATCGTGAGCCTTATACAAAGAGGACTGTAAGCGATCGGATCATGAGCCTTATACAAAGAGGACTGCAAGCGATCCATAAACGTCGTGAGCCTTATACAAAGAGGACTGCAAGCGACGGGTGAACATCGTTGGCCCGACGTGGTGTTACTTGTAGTAACAAGCGATTGTTCCAATAGTTCCCGAGTGGACTGGTAATGATGGAGTCGGTACCGCATATGCATTTGCATAGAGTCGTTGTGTCGGTCTCTTTGCATCTGCATGAATTGTGATTGCATTGTTTATATGTGGAAAATCATGATTTAATTGATTATGTGTGAGACATGGTGATATGCATTTGTGATAAATGTATTGTGCATAATTAATATGCAATTGGGAATGGAGTACTTAGGTGATGGAGCTTGTGATAGCATTTGTGAATTGATGTGCACTCGTGTTCAATGCATTGAATTATGAATGATATGTTTTGTGTATAAACCTATGCATTATGTGTGAATATGTGATTATGTGAATATAATCTATATATGCTTTATGTGTTGGCATGTGATAATTGTGGTGAGAATACTTGATATGTGTGTTTTTATGCCGATATATATAATTATATGCATTTATATTATAATTGTGTTTCTCACCCTTCTGCCGTTTTATAATGCTCTATAAGGCATTGCAGATTAGATGCGGGAGGTCTTTTGTGAAGCTTATGTCTTCATTCTTTTGTCGGTCGGCTCTGATATGTAGCACCGGGTAGTCGGGAGATCGATTAGGATTATTTTGTGATGTTGTATATATACATGATTCTGTTGACAACAGATAAACCTTTATGTGATATATATACATATATATAAATATGATATTCAGTTTTAGATTTTCCGCTTTTATTCTAAAATCTGAAATGTGGGTGTAAGGAACTGAGTTCCTCTGATGATTGCTACCCCACTGTTGCATATTTTTATGAGCAGGTGTTGTATGTTCTGTTTCAATATAATGTGATTCTCCCCATCTATGCCATGATAATTTAAATATACTCTGATAAAATTTTGATTTTTCTTTTACTGCTTTATTAATTGGGGGTGTTACATTAACAATTCCTTAAAGTGTTGCTTCTGTGAGACATAGTCTTTCAAAATTGAAATTACTAAAGTTCTATCCAAGATCAATATTGTCTCAACAAGGATTAAATAGATCAACTTTATTGTCTATTGAAAAAGGAATTTTTACAAGAAATCAATTATGATAATTTAATAAACGATTTTGAATCTCAAAAGCCCAAATTCTTAGAGGTTGTTTTAAGCCTAAATATTGGTTGAGACGGCTCTGTCTAATTTATAGCAGTTTAGAACAGACTGCGCTTAAAGGAAACTCTAACTTCTCTCGCCTTATTTCAATCTCTCAAGACTCCAACATAACTTCTCAAACTATTATGAATCAAGAAAAAGTTTCATGAATCTTTCCAAGACAAAACAAGTAGCTCATTTTTTTGTCTTTATTCTCTATAAATCTTTTCAATGAAAGGTACGTTTGTGAAACATTTTATGAGTTGATGTTATTGTTCAAAATATGTGTCTTGTTTTTCTTTTTCAAAATATACTCGAAACATAGAATTTATTGTTTTCTTGTTGTTAAGATAAGATTATAACATTTTTATATTTTTTTTTTGTTAAGATAAGTAAAATGTTTTAGTTATTTTGAGTTATGTTGTTGTTTCCTGAAGGTAATTTGTTGTTTATGTTAAGGTAAGTTGTTGTTTTTGTTGATAAATGTTGTCGTTTGTGTTATTGTAGATAGTTTTTTATTAGATTTGTTGATATTTTTGTTAAGGTATTTTGTTGTTTTGTTAAGGTATGTTGTTGTTTTGTTAAGGTAATTTGTTGTTTATGTTAAGGTATGTTGTTGTTTTTGTTAATAAATATTGTTGTTTGTGTTATTGTAGATATTTTTTATCAGGTATGTTGATGTTTTTGTTAAGGTATGTTGTTGTTTTTTTAAGGTAAGTTGTTGTTTATGTTAAGGTAAATTTTTGTTTTTGTTGATAAATTTTGTTATTTGTGTTATTGTATATGTTTTTTTATCAGGTATGTTAATGTTTTTGTGGAGTTATGTTGTTGTTTTGTTAAGCTAAGTTGTTGTTTATGTTAAGCTAAGTTGTTTTTTGTTGTTGATAAGTGTTGTAGTTTGTGTTATTTTAGATGTTTTTGTTGAAGTATGTTGATGTTTTCGTTGATAAATATTGTTGCTTGTGTTATTGTTAATGTTATTCCTCGTACATTACAACTTTCATTTCGTTCAGCCAACATGCACTAAAAGACGAGTTTATTATATCGTATACAGTTTGAGTATTTTACCAACCATTCACTAATTATATAGCCTTTCGAATTGAATTAGAAAATAATAAATAAGAGATATTAAGTTATATTTGAAAAAAACTTACACTTATCAATGTTTTACGAGCTCTTTGCAGTCTATTATTCATATCTTGCTCTTTAAATGTTAGAACTTTGTTTAATGCTTCTAGTTCTTATGATATCACTTCCTTCACTACGAGTTATGTCTACAAAGTAAATAATAATTTGCAAAATAAACTAGTAGTGATGAAAGTGTTGGTAGAAGAATTAGAAATATTGAAACAAAATCTAATCGTTAAAGAGCAAAATATGGATAATGGGTTGTATCAGGCTTGTACAACATTTACTAGTCTAATTTGTTATTCTAATATAACTTAATTTGTCATATTATTGTTTTCTAAATCAGATTGAAAGGTTATATTTTTAGGTTACATCTTTCACTACGGTTGGAAGGAACAACTGTTGTGAAATGTTTTAGAAGTATGCCAAAATGTTAGCGTTGGGTATCGAATCACTGACCTCAACCTTTTACTACATCTGTTTTTTTACAATCGTAGCGATATGTTAGGCGCTACTATTTTTTTACCACGATTACCAGCACATGATAGTAAAGAGAATGCATACTCACTGCTACAAAATAGACCTTTCGTAACACCAATTTTACAATGGTTTTCATGTTAGCCATGGTAATTGTTCTTTTTTGGGCGTTATTTTTTCTTTGGTATGTACTAAAGGACATTTCGCAATATTCACGGGTATTAATCGTAGTGAAATGTACCTGAAGTGAAAGGGTTCGAATCACAACACCAACAATTTTCCATTTATCGTGACATAATGGGTTAGTCCTTGTATATCACCATCGTTTTTATAATCAACAGTGGTGTGAATTGCAATCATCTTATCACGGTTCGTATTGTCAACCGTGGTGAAAGGTGTTACTTGTTTATATATAAGTAAAATTATCTCTCGCTTCAGTACATTACAGTTATTTCTCTCATAACAAAACCCTAACATCTCTTTCACTTGTCTCTCTAAAAAAAACTCTAACATCTCTGTCACTCGTCTCTCTCATATGGAAACCCCAAACTTATGCAGCTAACTCGTCTTCTTTGAAGGATACCTTTGTTGTATCAAATCTTAGCAAATGGCTACTTTATAGCTTCGTCTTCACTATACTTTATGTTTCAAAATATGTTTATGTATTATTGTTTATGTTTCAATAGCTTATTTCATAATGTTTGAACTTTCGGCTTGTTTTGACTTGTAGGTAGGGATGCTTGTTTTAATAACGAGGAATAAGCTAAAGTGAGCATTGCAAAAGGTTAGGGTTTATGGGACATATATGTTTCTTAGACATTCTATGAGTTGATATGTTTGTTGTATCGTGTATGTTGTTTATGGTTTGTTGTTAATGAATGTTGTTGTTAATGTTTGTTTAAAAGATGAGTTTATTATAACTTATGTGGTTTAAGTGTTTTTCCAATCCCTTACTGAATATATAACTTTTCAGATTGCATTAGAAAATTATAATATGATAGGTAAAGTTATATTATAAAACAAGTACACGTTCAATTCTAGACAAGAATTCTTTAGTCCCTTATCTGCATATTGTTCTTTAACTATTATAACTTTATTTAATGATTGTAGTTCTTCAACCGCCCCTCTCTCCACCTCTAATTTTGTTTTCAAAGTAAATAATATTTTGTAAAATGAAATAGATGTGAAGGAAGGGACGGTTGAAGCACTAGGATCATTAAAAAAGTTCTAACTGTTAAAGAGCAAAATGTGGATAACGAGTTGAAGAACTCTTGTCTAGCATTGAATGTGAACTTCTTCTTCTAATATAACTTAATTTATCATATTTTAATGTTCTAGATCAGATTGAAATGTGGCATGCTTAGTGATCATTGGTGAAATAAGCATTCCACATAATTTATAATAAACTCAGTGTATATATAACAACGTTTGTTTATACCAACCGTTGTTAAATGTTATGCATTAAAGAATATCACAAAGGTTGTTTAAAGCAACTATTGTGGTAGGTAGCGCACTACATAGCTTATAATCACGTTCGCATGACTGTGGTGGAAAGCATCTTACATACAATCGCACCTTACCTCACAGTGGTTGGTCAGGCGTGGTGGTATCCCTTTTCCAATCGTGGTGATATGTATTTTCCATAGTAGTGACTATTACACCCTACGTTACTACGATTCATCACCCGTAATGATATCCATTTTTCAACCATAGCGAAAGACTTTTTTTTTGTAGTAGTATATTGTTAGTATATTGTTCTAATTATAAAATCTGATAATGCACTAGACTACATGTATTATGACTCAATAATTCGAACACGCACAGTGAGATTTTTTTTCTAAAAGAAAGCTCATTAAAATAGAGTACAAGGGGTACTCATACCCAATACAACTAGAAACAAAAAAAGGAAATTCCCAATCAACACCAACTTGCTTAATCAACCAAAAGGGGCTAAGCTAAATTCATGAAAATTAGAGTCGGGATAAGAATTTCTCCTATACTGGACCACTTTCAACCTAAAAATTTGATATTCCAAATGACATCACTCAAAATAAAAGTAGCATTATTAAAGATAATATCATTACTAGCTTTCCACAAACACAAAACCACTGACATCCAAATGATAGCCGCTTTTCCACACTTAACCTTACTATTGATCAAATCACACCAAACTTTCAAATGCTTCCAAGTAGAACCTTCGCAGTTTGGACTATAGCCTGCCTAGACTGCGACCTTCTCCAAAACCAGCACAGACACTAGACAAGTGAAAAAAAAGATGCAGAAGATATTCTTCAGTCTACAAACAGAAGGCGCAACAGTCCTCATTCGATAATCTGCACAAACTTCTAGTTTTCAGTTGATATTTTCTTGCACATCTGCTTAAAAATAATCTCCATTAAAAAGCTTTTATCTTTGCCAGAACTTTAATCTTCCACAGAAAACTGAACGCGTGACTTAGATCTGAATCTAGTGAAACTCGATTGCAATCCCTAAGACATTTGTATCCATCTCTGATAGAGTATTCAGCTTCATCAGCACAACTACACTTCACAGAATCTTTCGCAGACACAACAGGGGAGCAAGCAGCAAGCACACTTTTTAAAACTTGCAGATTGTCCCGTACCGAATCCTACAAATGGAGAGGGATTCTAAAGTCACCCCAAACCAAATATCGTTATGCCAATATCCCATGTCCATCACATACTCTTCTTTTTTATTACTGAGCATAAACAAGTCTTGGAAAGCTGAAGCAAAACAAATTCCTCCATGCCAATTTGTAGACCAAAACAGTATCAAATTTTTGTTTCCAAGTTTGTGTTTGATTGTTTCTGCAAAATAAAAACCAAAGTTAGTTGATAGATCTCCTATGTTTGTCAAGTCCTTGCACCAGTTTGATGTTGCTTTTTTGAATTGCCCTTACGCTCCATAAGAATGATGTGCTCAATTCTTTTGTATCTCGATTTAAGAACCCTCTTCCAAAGCCCTTGATCTTAGACAATAATTCTCCATTTCCATTTAGTGAGCAGGGCCAGTTGAATTCAACAATACTTTTAATGCCAAGCCCACCCAACTCATTTAGTTTGCAAACACTATCCCAATTAACCCAATGGATCTTATTCTTCCTGTCCTCGACACCCCAAGGAAACATTGTCAAAGTTTATCAATGTCTTTCCAAATTTTCACAGGAGCTTTGAAAAACGGCATGTAGAATATAGATAGACTGCTAAGGACAGAGTCGATTAATGTAATTCTACTTGCAAACGAAAGGAGTCTCCCTCTCCACAAGGCTAACTTATACTTAAGTTTATCCAAAATAGGGGGTCCGTGTTTTGATTCTTCTTGGATTAGATCCAATAGGTAAACCCAAAAACTTAAAGCTAGAATCCTCAACCTTGCAAGATAGAAAGTTCGAAGCAGCTGCTAGGAAATGTTTGCTGACATTGATTCCAACTAGCCTACTTTTGGAAAAATTAACACTTAACCCCAAAACAATGTCGAAACCTCTAAAAAAAGCTTTAATACTCCATAAATTCTTCCATCCTCCTCCACGTATGATAAATGTGTCATTCGCGAATTGAATGAGTTCCACCGAGCACCCATCCTCCATTTTAAATCCTACGAAATCACATATTTCTGATGCCTTATTGACCAGCCCCGATAACCCTTCAGCAACTAACACAAATAGGAAGGGATATTGTGGAACTCTCTAAGTGTTCTCAAACCCCATTTTCCTCAACATAAAGTGAAGGAAATTCCAGTTAACACAATCATAGGTTTTTAGAAATCGACTTTGAACAAAACACATTCCTTCTTCTCCCTTGTAGCATAATCCCCCACTTCATTGGCTATCAAGACCCCATCCAAAATTTGTTTACCAGGAACAAAATTCAATTGGCACTGAGACACGAAATCCCCTAACAAAATTTTCAGCCTAGTTGCCTGCAACTTTGCAATGATTTTGTATAAGCTACATGTCACGGTGATAATCGGATATCAAGCTATTATATTAACTTGAATCACAAAATATTGAATGTTCACCACCGAACTTTAATTTATCCAATGGAAAGGGAAAAGATCGAATAAAACCCTAATTGTGCAATGTTACAACAATGCAAAGAGATCTAAGTTTCGGGGGTTGGTTATACTAAGGGAAGGTATTAGCACCCTAAGTATCTATAGTACTCTATACGAACCTCTTGGATTATTTGTGTTATGTTATTATTGTTTGCTATTGATTGGAAATGTCCTATGGGAAAGACCTAGAGATTTCACTAAGTATGCTCGCCAAGACTTTGCGGTTTTATGCCTACGTATCCTTACAAGGATGGAATCAGAGCGATTGTAGTTCACCTTAACAAGGGTGAAGAACACTTGATAAAGATCAAGGTTCCAAAGAGGAAGATAAGTGTTTATAACAATAACACTTACATAAAGTGTACAAACTCTAACCTAAGGCTAAGTTGAAAAGTTAATGGCTTAACAAGGTCATAAGAGAAGTTGAGCTAAGGCTAAGCTACCTATGACATAAAGTCAACAAAAAGATCTTTCTTTTGGATTTAGGCAAAAAAGAAAGGGAGAGAAAAAGAATGACTTGACAAAGTCAAAATAAACAATGAGTTCATGGGGGATGGATGAGATGAACAAAAATGATATTCAAACATGATATCAAGGCAAACATGATAAAGATGACATTCAAACATGATATCAACCAAGATGGATAAAGAGTGATAAATTGATATTCAAACATGATATCAACCAAGGTAAATAAAACATGAATGACCTAACAAAGTTATAAACAAGACATGGTAACAACCAAGGATGACATACAAGCATGGATGATAAGGATCAAAGCATACATGTGACATGGTTTTAACAAGACACAAGTAACAACACAAGTATCAAAGATTCAAATCAATCATGGATATAAAAATATCAAGTATGGATTCAAGTTACCATGGATATCATGGTCATGGATATAACAATATCAACATGTGAATCAATGATGAAAAGTTCAAGTATAGGACATGGATTAGGGTTAATACTACTTAATCATGAATACAAAACAATCATGGACAAGTTGTACTAACACTTAATCATGAATACTGTTAGTTCTTTTGATTGGCTGAAATTTTGGTAAAACAATGTTAATGTCATGATTGGTGTTTCAACATGAGCTTCTAACATCATTGTTAGGTGTGGTTAACATTCTGGTTTTGTTAAAGTTGTAAGGGTTGCAGTTGTGTGCTGATGTTAAACATGATGTTGTGACATCAGTTGTGAACATCAGTCTGAGATGATGTATTAAGGATGCACATTTTGCTGAAGAGAATCAGAGATTGCAGGCGAATATCATGGGTTAGATATATTCTGTTGCAATCATTTATGAAGAAGATTAGTTTGTTTCTAATTTAATGCAAAAAGATATGGAGAATAATCAGAGTTAATTATGAAGAGTTGATTGAAGATTTAATTGAAGATCTAGTTAGTAGAAGAATCTTTTGTAGATTTGGTGCAGAAGATTTGTTGTGATTTGAAGGCCCAAATCCAGTTGGGAAAAAGTTATAAATAGAATGCTTGTAATCTAGAATAGGTACGGGTCCAAGATGTAGATCATTAGGGCTTTGTCAAGTGAACCACTCGGGTTATGAGATGGTCACTGTGTTCTTACTCAGAAACCTGTAGGTAATGAGTTTTGTATTGTTCTTGGAGGAAGCTTTGAAGCAACTCCAAGATGTGTCATGGAGCGTGACTTCTACTGTTTGGAGAGTTTTTTGGAAATCAAGCTGTTGATGCAGTGACTGAGATGTTGACTGCTAGACATCATAGCGATGATTGGGAGTGAGATGGAGTCTCTTATCTAGGGAGGACTTAGATAGAAGGGTCATTGGGTAGTGATTAATTTAGGTAGATTGTCAACTGGTTTGTTGAGTCTGTAATTTGATACTACTAATAGTGGACTTCCTTCTTGGCTTGGTATGCCCCCAGATGTAGGTTGTTAGACCGAACTGGGTGAACAATCCTTGTGTGCTATTCAGTGCTTTTATTGTCTTCTTCATACTGCAGATATTGATGTTGTGACATCGCACTTAACATCACATATCTGATACCAGAATTTCAATTGGTATCAGAGCAGGCATTTTGTCTGTTTCTAGATGAGATCTAGGGAAGATACTTTCTGGTTCATGAGCAATGAAGATAGTTTTGCTGAGTTATGGACTTGGTCAGTTCATATAGTTATTTGTATGATCCCTTGAAGTGAAGGATGGACTATTCATGACAGGGTATGTATTGGACCTGTCTGTTGTTATCAGGAGAACTACTGTTGTGAGTTTGATTTGTTGGCACTTGGTTTATGGTGATGGTGTGCAAGGATTATTGAGTAGTGCCTGAAGGTTGTTGAGGAATTGTTATGTGTTCCGCTGCATGGTATCTGATGTAACCCTGGTTGATTCTTGTATCTCTGGTGGTGAGATTCTAGGAAGGTATTCTCTTGGAAAGACATTAGGGATTGGTCTCCTCAGCAGGATATTCTATGATGTTGTAGTTTATGCAAGACAGCTTCAACCGTTTGGTTAGAGATGCCAAAGATATGTGAGGATTATCTCATATCTTTGTTTTGGGAAAGAAGTGATCAGAAGGTGAATGGATCTTATTAAAGACTATATGACATGGAAGTTTCAGTTTTTTTGAAGAAGAATATATTTCAAATCAGGCATTGAAGACCAATCTGTCCAGAACATTGATTCCTTCTTTATCAATTTTCTTGATGGTGAAAGACGAGGGTGGAGCCAAAGCAAAAGAGTATCACTGTCAAATCTTTCATGCGGGAGTGAAGATCTTGATAAGTTATCTCTTAAGCTTAGTTGTGGTGACCTAATTAGGAGGATCTTCCTGGTTATGATAAGATACATGTTTCTGATCATGAACTGGAGGAAGATTCATCAAGAAAGAAGCTGAGCTTAATATGTCAATTCTAATGTCTCGACATCGCGCTACACATTAGCAGCTTATGGTAAATGCTAAGTCAAAGACCTATTAGATTGTAGCTGGTTTGAAGGATCACTGAAGCTGTGAAGTTGAACAATTTTTGAGATGATGTCATAGCATCTCAGCTGGAGCTAGTTGAAGAAAAGGTAGTAATCTTGATAGCAGAAGAGAAGGAGATGGTCCCTGTTTAAGCTAAAATGTATGAGGATAATTTTATAGGGAAAATGCATCCAAGAGTTTGTGTGCAGTAGCAGTGTAAATCAGCCTGTGGTCAATTGGTGTTTGCATGAGCTCTTTCAGTTTTGTGGCTTGAAGGATTGGAAGTAGCAGATTGTCTATGGTATGTTTATGCAGAAGGATGGCAGTTATCACTCTTAAGTTAGACAAGAGGTCTGAACCTTGTGCTTATAAGAAGAAGCTTCTAGAAGAGTGTGTTATACAAGTTACTGCAGTTTTGTTAGTCTGATCTAGGAAGTTGATATGTTCTCGTGTGTTCCCTACAAGAGATATGTGTGGATTAATATGGTAGTAGTCTCCAAATCCATAGGAGATGTTTAATGTGATTTAGACTAATGTCGGAACTGACGTTGAAACATCATTTCAGTTCTTTGCTCAGGGTGGAGTAAAAGATCAAGACACTGGCCTAACCTGGAAGGCTTTTATGATATGAATGGTCTGTCATGTAGAAGATTCAGAAGATGCTGGAATCTGAATAAGGGTTAAACCACAGGGATCAATTGCTATTTGTGAAATTCACAAGTATTTAATTGATTATCCTTGATAGACAAGATTAAGGATGTTCTGTCTATTGTTGTAACATCTTTTCATCAGAGGTTTGGAGAATCATGGGAGGGGTTCTACATTCGCTCACAAGTCGCCTAGGTGCTGACCTGGGAATTTTGCTTAGCATCTGTTCCTAGAAAGTATTATGAATGACTTGTCCAGATGGTGGTGCTGTTGAAGATGAAGATGGAAGACTATGAAGACATCATAATCTTGATGGTTACAGCTTGGATCAGTTTATTTCTGATCTAAGTGGTTTGGAGCATGGTGTTTGCTCTGGTTGTGAAGGTCGAGGATAAGTGGCAGTTATCTCTGGCTTTCTTCTGACGGCTCTGCTAAGGGAAGTGACTTTCTTTAGTATTGCTATGGGGTAGCCTTGGACTACTCATTTTCTGAAGATTCAGATGTGGTAGGTTTGAAGTCTTTGGAGTTTCTAAGCAGGATGGAGGTTGTCTACTCAAACTTGATTGTTGAATCAAGTCTATGAGAGCATGGAAATCTATTTCTACAAAGGGAGGAGGTTCTTCTGAGTGGCAGAAGATAGAGCTGAATTCAACAGTTGGATGACATAATGTTCTGACATCCAGCTTAACATCAGGAGTCTCAGCTGGTGATGTGGCACATCAGCTAATTATAGGGTGATCTACAGGAATGAACAATAGGATGCTTAAAAAAAAGATAGTTCTCATGGCAGTTTGTGGGAGCTGCAGGAAGGAGAAGATGTTACATGACCATGGCTTAGGGAGTCCAAGTGTGTTTGCTTTTGATCAAGTGGAACATGTGACTTGGAGATCAAGTTTCCTTGGTGGATCAAGATATCTTTGTGAGAGTTCTGACAAACGTGAAAAAGGTCAAAATGTGGCATTTGGTTGATCTCAGAAGTGGATTCGAAGAATCAAGATAATCAGAGTGTCGCAGCTGGTTATTATTGAGGATTGTCTTGGAACAAGTTACTCTTGGGCAGAAGGGTGATGAGTTGAAGACTCAAGGAGATTATTCTTCTTGTAGGTGGATAAGAGTTTAATTCTCTAGTTCTTTGGATTACTATGCAATAGTAAGTCCAGTTGGTGGAGCATATCAAGAAACATGGTGATGATATCTTGGTGTGTAGCAGATGTTCCAACTCGTGTTAGGTTGAATATCCTTGGTGAAGGATGATTTTGCTCTGGTTCAGGAGCTTGGTGCATACATTATGCCTAAGGAGCGTCTACATAGTCATACGGGAGAATGATGAAGTAGAAGGCCTGCCTTGGATGGAGAATGTAGAGAAGTCTGAAGTAGATCAGGTATTGATTGATTGGAAGTCTGAAGATGAAGAGTATGATAGGGAATGACTGTCTTTGGAGAAAGGGACAATGGTACCAAAATGCATGTGCTCAGCAAGTGTGCTCAAATGTTCATCTTCATCTAGAGCATTAGTTAACCATGACTAGGGGAGTACTTGTCTATGGATTTTGCTGCAAAGGTACACATATTGTGAAGATTGCATGTTGATCAATATTGTGAAGATTGGTTGAATCTTATGAGGATATAATGTCAGATAACATGTTATGACATTAGGCTGTTGGTTGGCATTGGATGGTTCTAATCATGTGAAGCTAAGTATTTGAATCTTGTGTGCACATACTTCTGAGGAGAAGTCTGAAGACAATTTTATTGTTTTGGAATCTTCTGTGGAAGTCTTGGGTTGATAATGTTGTGAGCAAGCAGACATTGTGTAATAAGATGTCAGAACATGGTACATGACATGTTTTTCTTGAACTAAACAAGGATTTATTCTGGACGGTGGTGTAAGGATAAGGTGAAACACGTGTCTTCAACTATGCATGGAACTGTTTTGGCGTAATTTATAGTAAGAATCAGTTTAGAGACAATAAAGGCGGTCAAGACTGTTTTGGATGGTAGACATTGAATTTGGATGGAGTTTTTAGTTCCTAAAATAGCGTTTCTGTGACCAAGAACTTTGACTATTCAAAGCTCGTAAATTCCAAAGTAAATGGTCAGCTATTTATAGAGGTTATTCTTTGCCTCATCAGCCAGTGAATGTTCTTGTTTCATAAGTCTTATGGCTTTTGTTCGTTTTTGGGTGAGCACTGCTTGGGTCTGGTTCTGTGAGGGCTTTCTTTGCCAATTTATGGCTAAAAAGGGGGAGAAAGGAAAGGTTTTGCTAAATGGTTTGCGCAAATGCTATGTCTGAAGTCTGCAGGTCCAGATGTGGTTAAGAGATGTCGAAGAGGATGTCCTATCCTTAAGTTGGTGTTGAGTCTTTGTGACTTGTGTCCTGAGTTATGAACACAATTGTGACTTGTGTTATGAGTTACCTGGGTTGGCAGAATGACACTTCTTAAGTTTCATGTTATGCCACAGATTGACTAGGGGTGCTGGTCAAAGAAGGTGTGCAGAATTCTCTTATGCCACCATTGGTCTTTTATGTATAGACTGACATTTCTTTTATGGAGGAGTCTTCTACATTTGTTCTGGGTATGTCCTGGAAGGAAAAAGAAATGTGTTGTATTGAGGGGAAGTGTCAGATATCTTCTTCCTCATGTGCACCAAATGACTTCAGGACTTTCTACTTCTTAGGTTCTAATGTGTTGCCTGAAGTTGTTGTGCTCTGGTGATGTTATGTCAAACATGATGTCCTAACATCATTCAAAATTTCCCAAGAAGATGATTCTCCATGGTTGTTGTACACAGTAGCAACAGTTGGTTACTGTTAGGTTCAGTAGTTGCTGATGACTACTAACAGTAGTATAGGGTCGTAATTGCTGCTGTAATCTGGGTTGTAATGTTTATATATTTGTTTTAGCCAAAATTAGCCAAAGGGGGAGATTGTTAGTTCTTGTGATTGGCTGAAATTTTGGTAAAATAATGTTAATGTCATGGTTGGTGTTTCAACATGAGCTTCTAACATCATTGTTAGATTTGGTTAACATTCTGGTTTTGTTAAAGTTGTAAGGGTTGCAGTTGTGTGCTGATGTTAAACCCGATGTCGTGACATCAGTTGTGAACATCAGTCTGAGATGATGTATTAGGGCTGCGCATCCTGCTGAAGAGTATAAGAGATTGCAGGCGAATATCATGGGTTAGATATATTATGTTGCAATCATTTATGAAGAAGATTAGTTTGTTGCTAATTTAATGCAAAAAGATATGGAGAATAATCAGAGTTAATTATGAAGAGTTGATTGAAGATTTAATTGAAGATCTAGTTAGTAGAAAAATCTTTTGTAGATTTGGTGCAGAAGATTTGTTGTGATTTGAAGGCCCAAATCCAGTTGGGAAAAAGTTATAAATAGAATGCTTGTAATCTAGAATAGGTACGGGTCCAAGATGTAGATCATTAGGGCTTTGTCAAGTGAACCACTCGGGTTGTGAGATGGTCAATGTGTTCTTACTCAGAAACCTGTAGGAAATGAGTTTTGTATTGTTCTTGGAGGAAGCTTTGAAGAAACTCCAAGATGTGTCATGGAAGCGTGACTTCTACTGTTTGGAGAGTTTTTTTGGAAATCAAGCTGTTGATGCAGTGACTGAGATGTTGACTGCTAGACATCATAGCGATGATTGAGAGTGAGATGGAGTCTCTTATCTTGGGAGGACTTAGATAGAAGGGTCATTGGGTAGTGATTAAATTAGGTAGATTGTCAACTGGTTTGTTGAGTCTGTAATTTGATACTACTAATAATGGACTTCCTTCCTGGCTTGGTATGCCCCCAGATGTAGGTTGTTAGACCGAACTGGGTGAACAATCCTTGTGTGCTATTCAGTGCTTTAATTGTCTTGTTCATACTGCAGATATTGATGTTGTGACATCGCACTTAACATCACATATCTGATACCAGAATTTCAAATACAATTTAATAATTCAAACATGGATAAGTCAACAACACTTAATCATGAATACAATTCAAAAGTGCAAACAATCATGGATAAGTTATCACAACACTTAATCATGAATACAATTTCAAGAGTTCAAACAATCATGGATAAGTTATCACAATACTTAATCATGAATACAATTGAAAACATGGTTCAAAATATCTAGGTATCAACCAAGGGTACATGTTAAGGTTCATGGATGATCACATTCAAGGGTTAAAACATCACAAGAGTTTGAACATGGTAAGCATACAAGTTTGAAATCATACAAAGACATGTTGTCAAAGTTCAATGTATTTATGAACACATAATCAAAGGTAAACAAACATAAGGGCATACATGCACACAATGGTTTAACAAGGTATGAAAAGATCACAAGTATCATGGCAAAGGTCAAGAGACAAGTTTCACAACCAAACATGGAAAGACAAGTCATTTACACATGAAAAAGTATGCATTAAAGTACTTTAAACTTAGGAAAAACTCAAAGGATCATGTTATCAACACCACACAATGTTCATACAATGTATATCATATTCACACAAGTCAATATGCACAAGAAAATTCAAAGAAACAAGGGAAAAGATTCACTTAAGGACCTAAAAACACCTTAAAAAGTATCTCACTTTAACTAAGTAAAAATGTATGAAAAATAAACATTCTTGGACATTTATTCATGGATTCATAAAATAGGTAAGATTTTGAGAATGTGTGAAAAATAATGGCTCAAAAAGGTCAAAGGAGTACCAAGTTATGGTCATGTGAAGTTGTGAAGAAAAAAACAAGTCGTAAAAATAAAGGAATGGTGGCTGTCAAGGTTTGAACTCAGGTTACCTTGGTTATAGGCCCAAAACTAAGCCACTGGGCCAACACGCGCATTGTGATCATAGGGTACATCCATGAAATAATATATTAAGTATGCTTCAGAAAATGAAAAAAAATAAAAGGAACAAAAGGGTATGGGGCGAGGGGGATTTGAACCCCAGACCCCTCACTCAAACACACCCCAAATACGCAGGCATAATCCACTGGGACGGTGATACATCCAGTGGTATAAATGCAATCATTCAATTAAATATTAAGAGCACATGATAAAATGAAAAATGCCACATCAGCATCATCACCAACCTCACACTCTCTATTTTTCCTCTTCCTCGTGTTTTCCTTCTTCTTCATATCTTTTTTCAAACTTCCCACTCTTATATCTCACTCGTTTCTTGATGAAAATTAAAAATGTAAAAATAAAAATTGTTATATTTTTTCAAGGAATCCAATGGTATAATTTTTATGATCTAAAACCCACTGGCTAGAGCACACGAAGGGTACAAACATAATCAAACCCCTAGGTTTCAAACATCAATGTTTTCTCAATGAACATGATACAAAGCAAACAGCAATAGGAACACAATAAACACCATCATATCTACATTTTTGCTTCAAAAGTTATTCAAGAATGATGCATGGATAAAGAGTTTCAAAGTGCAAAAACCTTACCTATTTGAGCAAGGTCCAATGCCCCTTCACAATGGTTACATAATCAAAAGAAGTATTTTATAAGCCTCCTTGATCCTCAAGCAAGCTAATGATCCCTTTGGTTTGGCTTGAAATGACTTGGAACTTTCCACACGATCCTTTTTTCAAAATATGGAAGTAAGGATGGTAGATGATGATATGGATGGTACATAAGTGGTTTGAGTGTTTGGATGAGTTATATATGACTTATAGAAGATGTTTGGATGGTTGGAATGAATGAAAAGTCTCTGGTTTGAGAAATCACCACTTTCACTTCAATGGAGATTGAAAAATGAGAAAGAGAGTAAGATCCTGGTTCAGAAGGTTTTGTAATGCTTTGAGGGTATTTTCTTGTGTGTTTTGAGGCTTAAAGGAGGTCTTTATTTATAGGAGAAGTTGAGGTATTGCTCTTGTTCAGATTGTGAAGTTATGTGGTTCACTTGGTTTGGTTGAAAATGAAATGGTAGTTTCATGAATTGTGAAGTTCCAAGGTGAAGTACTAAGGCTATCTAGAGTGGTTGGAAGCCTTTTGATCTTGCTTCTGCAGAAGAAACAATCACAAAGCTCCATACAAGTTGACTTTGTGATTAAAGCTTTTTTTCAAGAATGGAAGTGAGATCTTTTTAGCAAAATCTCCCCAAAATGGAATGAACACTTGGATAATAGCTCAAATCTTTGTGTAATGCCTCAAAAATCTGTGTAATCTTCTGATTAAGGAGAGATATGCAAGTTACATAACCTGTAATTAAGGGATTTGCATATTGGAATTGGTTTTTCTCAAGTTCTTGACATGAAAATGACCTAAAACTCAAGTTTGGAATGCCAACTTCTTCTCTTCGAATCTCCTAGCTCAAGCATGAAAAAATGAGTTCTTGGACTCTTTGGAAAGCTTGAAACATGCTCTACAACTTTCATGTTTTGAGTTTTCCTTGAATCAAAATAGATCATGATGAAAAATGACCTCAAAGTGAGCTACTTTTACAAGACAGATTTGCATCAAAATTTTTCTAAGTGTCCAAACTTCACACTTGAATGAAACACTAACTTCTTGGCTTCATAACTTGAAATATATGCACTTTTGGGGAATTCATCCTCAAGGACAAAGTTGTATTATGGAATGAGCTCTTCAAATTGGTCTTTGGAGCAAAGAAAATGGATGCTTAGATTGAAAGTTATGGCCTTGGCAAGTTAGACCAAAATCATTGTATTTCCATAACTTAGAAAAATTTCAATTTCTCTTTTGTTGCCTTTTTTGCAAGTAACCTCATTTCTCTTGATTTCTCTTGATCAAATTCAATCATCAAACATATTTCCATAGAATTTATCTTGAGAAGCTCATATTTTGATCAAAGAACCCAAAAGTCAAAGGTTTGACTTTGGAGTGATTGGCTTGTGTATCAGATGAACTTCCACTTATTGATCTTCAATGAATTCCATCTCTTGAGCTATTTGGACACCATAGATGGACTCCAAGGATGTATTTGAATGTCTTGAATCATGTCCCAAGGTTTGAGATCATGTCTTGATCAAAAGTCAAAGATGCAGTTGACTTTGGTTGAAAAACCCTAATTTGTGACCAGATGAATTTGAATCTTGATGAACTTGTAATGAAGCCATATTGCACTAGATTAATGATGGAGAGAGATCTCTTGAGTGTATGAGAACTTGATATATTGATGATCAATCCAAAACTTTGACTGATCAACCTCCAATCTCCTTAAGGCAAAACCTTAATTCACAAATGAAACAAAGCAAAGCCATATCTTGATAATTTTGTTAGCTATGCATGAATGATTGATCTAAAATGTTATGTAAATGATGATTGAATATAGGGGTAAAATTTAGCGTATGACACTACCCATAAGATAAATTGGCCTAAAATCTACAAGTTTAAGAGGGTGTTCAACCTTTGGAATTTGAGTTAGAAAAGAAGAAGTTACAACCTTAGGAAGATAAGCCTTAACATGAAAATCCTTAACAAAATTTATAATTTCCTCTTTCATAAAGTTCCAGCATTTTTTAATGAAAACTAAATTGTATCCGTCAGGACCCAGACTCTTCGATCCGCCGCAACTCTAAACCGCCTCTTTTATTTCAACTTCTGTAAACATGGAAAGCCTCCAAAAACAAGGCTTGATCTTGAGAAATAGACTTGAAAAATGATACCTTAGAGAACAATTCTACACTCTTCGAGTTCAGAGAACTTGTTCTTAAAAAACTTCCAAATAGCTTCTTTGACATCTTTACTCCATCTTCTAAGACTACTCTTAAGAATTCCGAGTTTCTCCTTAATGATAAAATCACTCATACCTACCATTTTTATCTCTTTCCATTCTTTCTCAACAAACTTCAAAAAGCCTTTGTTCTCAAACCAACAATCATTAGTTTTGAATGGCTTTGGGACCCAATTCAAAGAACTAACCTTCAACCAAATTGGACAATGATCCGATATGTCTCTCCTACCAATCGATTGACCAACTACACCTTATTTATCAACAAAAGAATCTGATAACATAAACTTGTCTATCCAACTCATGGATCTACCATCCCCACTGTACCAACTAAACAAATTTCCATAATAGGGAGGATTAACCAGATTCATCTCCATGATGAATTCAACAAAATCCCTCTGTTCTGACTCTCTGTAGTTAAAGAGGCTCCCCTTTCTTTCTGAAGTTTTAATGATCGCGTTGAAATCTCCCCCGACAATCCAATATCCAACTGGCATCTGCTTCTTAATACCCAACAACTCACTCCACAACTTCCTCTTGAGTTTCAGATAGCACGGTGAATAGACATTGATGATGTAATAAACATCGTTCTTTCAAACCAGTTTCAATCCTAGATATCCATCCCCTTTGAAAGAGAAAATATGGGTGATAGACTCCTTCTTCCATAAGGCTATTATGCCTTTAGACTGGCCCTTTGCATTGCTACAGACCACTCCACCTCCTGGTTCTTCCATAAGCTACAAATAATCGAATAATCCACATATTTGAATTTGGATTTTTGAATAAATAGTATGTCAGCTTTAGTGTTAATTCTCTTCCTCTTAATTATTGAGATGCATTTGGATTCTATCATACCAAATGTAGAATATTGTATGTTGATTCGCTATTGTGAGACTATTGGGTCGAACTCATACTGCATCGAGGGAAAGCTTTCATGTGTTTTCGACAGGAGGCAAGCATGAAGTCGAAGCTGGTTCACATGCTGGTGCCTGATTGTTACATATTATGGTCGAAGTCTGTTCTAATATGTAGTGTCGAAATATTCTGTCAAATTGGCCCTTTGTAATGAATCCAATTGTTTAGGTAGCTTGGGCTGCAAGTTATCTAGTTAGCCTATAAATAGGCTAGTACACTCGGTTTGTTGAGTGTGGCAAATTGTGATATTCATTTGTAATAATTTGTAACCCTAAATAAGAAAGTGAATAGCAAACAGAAAATATTTGCCACAATCCTTGTTGTTTTTCCTTCTTGTTTCTCCGTTAACCCTAACCCTTGTGTGTTTCTTGATCATAAAGAAACCGTTTATACTTTGTTTAAAGGCGTCGTTTTTCACAACAAATTGGCGCAGTGAGTGTGTAGAAGATTTCTTCAACAAAGTATGAGATTGAAAAGTTCACCGGAGTGAACGATTTCGGTTTGTGGCGCTTGAAGATGAAAGCCCTACTAGTTTAGTAGGGTTGTTTGGAAGTGTTGAAGGGAATGGCAGCCATGGACATTGCGTTAACGGAAAAAGAAAAGACCACCATGATAGAGAAAGCACACAGCGCAATATTGTTGAGCCTTGGTGATAAGGTTCTGTGACAGGTATCAAAGGAGACGATGACAGCGGGATTATGGGTGAAGCTTGAAAGCTTGTACATGACCAAATCATTGGTAAATCATTTGTACTTGAAGCAGGCTTTGTATTCATTCAAGATGAATGAAGATAAAGCGTTGACGGAGCAGCTGGATACGTTCAGCAAGCTGATTATTGATCTTGAAAATATTGATGTTTCCATCAATGATGAAGATCAAGCACTGTTATTGTTGTGTTCCTTACCTAAGTCGCATGCTCACTTCAAAGAAACCCTCTTGTATGGAAGAGAGTCCCTGACCTTTGAAGAAGTTCAAGCAGCCTTGTATTCGAAGGATTTGAATGAAAGAAAGGAGCAGAAACCATCATCATCCGTTGGCGAAGGGTTGTCCGTGAAGGGGAGATCGTCAAAGAAAGATGGTAGGTTTGACAAGAAGAAAGGTAAGGCTCAGCAGAAGTCTTATGGTGGTGATATGTCTGGTATGAAGTGTTATCATTGTAAGAAGGAGGATCACACAAGAAAGGTCTGCCCTGAGCGCCTGAATAATCATGGAGGTAAGGACAACGGCATTGCAGCTATTGTGTAAGATAGTTATGAATCATCTGATGTCCTTGTAGTTTCGAGCAGCAACTCTTGCGAAGAGTGGATTATGGATTCTGGATGTACTTGGCACATGATTCCAAACAAGAATGTGTTTGAGGAATTATGTGATCAAGATGGTGGATCAGTGCTGTTGGGGAACAATAAAGCTTGCAAGATTGCAGGTATTAGATCTGTTAGATTCAAGCTCCATAATGAGTCAATAAGGTTATTGACTGGGGTTAGGTATGTACCTGACCTTAAGAGGAATTTAATTTCTCTTGGTGAATTCGACAGGAAGGTATATGTTTTCCAAGGAGAGCAAGGTATCCTGAAAGTCATGAAGGGGTCAAAGGAAGTCTTGAGAGGCGTGAAGAAACAAGGCTTGTATACCCTTGAGGCTGAGGTTGTAAGTGGTTTGACAAATATTACATCCACGAAACCTACGTCGAAGACAGAATTATGGCACATGAGATTGGGTCATGTCAGCGAAAGAGGCCTAGTCGAATTGGGGAAGCAGAACCTGCTAGGTGGTGACAAAGTCGAAAAGTTGGAGTTTTGTGAATCTTGTGTACTTGGAAAATCCTGTAGGGCAAAGTTTAACAAAGACAAGCAAAGGACACATGGATCCCTGGATTACATTTATGCCGATCTTTGGGGGCCTGCAAGGAATCCTTCACACTCAGGTGCAAGGTATTTTCTATCCATCGTTGATGACTATTCCAGGAAGTTATGGGTATTCATTCAGAAGACGAAGGATGAAACTTTTGAGAACTTAAAAAGTTGGAAGGTTCTAGTTGAAACTCAAACTGGCAGAAAGGTTAAGAGGTTGTGAACCGACAATGGCCTTGAGTTTTGCAACAAAACGTTCGACAGTTACTGTGTTGAGTCTGGGATTTCAAGTCATAAGACTGTAGCAGGTACTCCTCAACAAAATGTCTTGGCTGAGAGATTCAATCGAACAATCCTTGAAAGGGTTAGATGCATGTTGGTTAGTGCTGGATTGAAGAAGGTGTTTTGGGCAGAAGTTGTTTCGACAGCAGCTTATCTGATAAATAGATGTCCCTCGACTGCCCTGGGAATGAAGACACCTGAAGAAGTTTGGTCGGGTCATCAACCAGATCTCTACAAACTGAGAGTATTTGGCTGTTTAGCCTATGCTCACATTAGGCAAGACAAGGTTGAACCTAGAGCTCTGAGATGCATGTTCCTTGGATATCCTGAGGGAGTCAAGGGTTATAGGTTATGGTACCTAGAACCAGGTCACAGAAGATGTATCACAAGTCATGATGTGGTTTTCAATGAGGTCGATATGGCGTTCAAGAAAACTGGTGATGTTGGTCGAAATGCAGAAATCTCTGAAGAGGAGCTGGAACAGGTAGAGATGCCTGTTGAGGTGAAGCATAGTGATGTTGAAGTGCATAGCCTAGATGAAGTTGAAGAAGAAGAGCAAGATGCTGAAGAGGCTGAGGAAACTGTCGATGACTACCTACTGGCAAGAGATAGGTCGAGTAGAGTCATCAAGTCACCTCAGAGACTTGGTTATGCAGATCTTATAGCTTTTGCTTTAATATCTGCAAGTGAGGTTGAAATTCTGGCATAGATATCAGATGTCCTATACAGATGTTGAGACACTGATATCCAACACAATGAACAAGATAACAAATAAAATAATAGTGCAGAAAGTAAATAACACAGTGATATGTTTACCCAGTTCGGTCTAACACACCTACTCTGGGGGCTACCAAGCCAGGGACGAAACCAATATACGATAGTATCAATTCACAGATTATACAAACACCGAATAATCTGCTCACTTAATCACACTACCCTTCCTATGACTTCTACCTAAGACTCACCTAGGTATGAGGCCCTCCTCAAATCCCTCTACAACCACAACCCGTGATTGGTATCTTTCCACACAAGAAACAAACCGAAAGTCACACTTTCAAAACACACAATTCTCAATACTTCACAGCTTATGAGAATTGACACACAAGAAACTCAATGCTTAAAAGCTTATGAGTAACTGACAGAACTTACAACACAAAAACCAGTCCTTATACTATTATCAGAATGATACCAGTTAGGCTCACAAAATACACTCGAAACCCTAACAAAACACAAGTAAGTTCCACACCTAAACTAGGTTTACATCAGTCAATATATAGCATTTAATCTGGACTGAATTGGGCTTCAAAAACGCAGCAAATAGACTACTCACAAATCTGCAAAATTAACTCCAACAAAATAGGTCTTCAATCCAAAGTTTCCTATTATGTCTCCATAATTAGAAACAGAAGCAAATCCGAAAAACCAACAAATAATCACAATCCAAAAATGCTTTGGATGCCACATAGGATAACCAAATATTCACAGAATATTTAGTAACACTTCACAGCAACAGAAAATGCTTTAAAAACTGAATCCAAACGCGATGTCCTATGAGCAGGTATGGGACATCTTCATTCGACATGTTGAATGCAGCAACTTAGAACTTCATGTTACAACATCTTGCTGCTATAATAGTTTTAGCAAAATAAATGCCAACCACTAAAGCACAGAAATAACAATCTCCCCCTTTGGCTTATTTTGGCTAAAACTACACAAAAAAAACTTGTAAAGAAGCAAAAACAGTAAAAAAAAATCCATATATCAGACAGCAGCGAAAACACCAACTACCAACAGCACACAGCAAAAACATCCAGCATAGCAGCACTCCCCTTCAGCTGCATACAACACACAACATAGCAAACAACACATCATAGCAGCACTTCAAAACTCCCCCTCAACTAAGCAACAGTCCACAATCTCCCCCTCAACTACTGCAGCAGCACAAGCACACAAGCACTCCCCACACAAACATACTACTCCCCCTTTTTAGCCATAAATATGACAAAGGCAAGTAGAACAAGTCAAAGTAAAAATAAACTAGAGTAAACTGCATCAGAGAGTAGATGCACACCACATCACATGTCCAAATGTCATGCACAAACTTCAGCATTTTCCCTTCATTCACACACTGCACTACCAGAACCTCCTTTACTCTTTCCAATCTGGTAGCCAGAAGGAACATTAATTGCTATAGTTCTTCATGAATGCAAACCCCAAGTCTGCTCCTCAGGTTTTCAAACTGAACTGCATCCAGAGCCTTGGTAAATATGTCAGCAAGCTGATTTTCTGTGCTCACATGCTCAAGAGTTATGACTTTGTCCTCCACAAGTTCTCTGATGAAGTAATGCCTGATATCAATGTGCTTAGTCCTGCTATGTTGAATTGGATTTTTGGAAATATTAATAGCGCTCAAGTTGTCACAAAACAATGTCATGACATCTTGTGTGACATTATACTCAGATAACATCTGCTTCATCCATACCAGTTGAGCACAACTACTTCCAGCTGCTATGTACTCAGCTTCAGCAGTAGAAAAGGATACTGAATTTTGCTTCTTGCTAAACCATGAAATAAGATTATTTCCCAAAAAGAAACATCCTCCAGAGGTACTCTTCCTATCGTCAGCACTTCCAGCCCAATCAGCATCACAGTAACCTAATAAAATGGGACTTGAGTCATGGGAGTAAAGCAACCCATAATCACATGTACCACTCACATACTTTAGAATTCTCTTCACTTAATTGATGTGACTGACCTTGGGTTCTGCTTGATATCTTGCACACACACCAACAGCAAAAGTTATGTCTAGCCTACTTGATGTAAGATACAGCAGACTGCCAATCATACTTCTGTACAAACTTTGTTCAACATTCAATCCCTTTTCATCTTTGGATAACTTTAAGTGAGTAAGAGCAGGAGTCCTCTTATGCTTGGCATTATCCAGTCCAAACTTCTTCACAATGTTTCTCGCATATTTGCTCTGACAAATAAAAATGGAGTCTTCCATCTGCTTGACTTGTAATCCAAGGAAGTAGGTCAATTCACCTACCAAGCACATCTCAAATTCAGACTGCATTTGATTGACAAAATGTTGGACCATTTCATCCAACATCCCACCAAACACAATATCATCTACATAAATCTGAGCAATCATTAGTTTCCCATCCTTCTCCTTGACAAAAAGTGTTTTATCAATACCACCCTTCCTGTACCCATGGTTGACTAAGAACTCAGTCAGTCTTTCATACCAAGCTCGTGGAGCTTGTTTCAGCCCATACAAAGCCTTCTTCAGCTTGTAAACATGATCAGGAAAATTTGGATCCACAAACCCTTTAGGCTGCTCAACATAGACTTTCTCATTAAGATAGCCATTCAGAAAGGCACTCTTGACATCCATTTGAAACAATCTGAATTTCAACAAACATGCCACTCCTAGCAGCAATCTGATAGATTCCAAACGAGCCACAGGAGCAAATGTTCCATCGAAGTCTACTCCTTCAATCTGTGTGTATCCTTGAGCAACTAATCTGGCTTTGTTCCTGGTAACAACTTCTTGTTCATCAGACTTATTCTTATAAACCCATTTTGTTCCAATCACATTTGTTCCTACTGGTCGTGGTACCAGTTCCCAGACTTCATTCCTCTTGAATTGACAAAGTTCATCTTGCATAGCACTTATCCAGAACTCATCTGTCAATGCTTCTTTGACATTCTTTGGTTCAATCTTTGAAACAAAGCATGCATTTGACACAGTCGCCCTCGTTCTGGTTCTTACACCTTCATTCAGATCTCCAATAATCAATTCCTTAGGGTGATCCTTCTGAATCCTTATAGAAGGTCCCCTGTTAGCATCCTCTACCTCTTCATTCTCAGGTCTAGTGTTGGTTTCTTGAGTACTATCTTCTACAGACTCAATGTCTTGGGAGATTTCATTGTTCATGGGCAGAAATGCTCCAACATCATCTGGGACATCTTCGTCTTTGCCAGAGTCATCAACCACCACATTTATGGATTCCATCATCACCTTAGTTCTGGAATTAAATACCCTATATGCTTTACTGTTTGTAGAGTATCCCAAAAATATTCCTTCCTCACTCTTAGGATCCATCTTTCGCCTCTGCTCACGATCCGCCAAGATATAGCACTTACTACCAAACACATGGAAATACTTCACATTTGGCTTTCTACCTTTCCATAGCTCATAAAGATTGACAGAAGTACCTGATCTGATAGTCACCCTATTGTGTATATAGCAAGCAGTATTCATGGCTTCAGCCCGAAAATGATATGGAAGCTTTTTGGCATGAATCATGACTCTTTCACACTCTTGTATAGTCCTATTCTTGCGTTCCACCACACCATTCTGCTGAGGAGTGATCGGTGATGAGAATTCATGAGTGATTCCCTCAGATAAGCAGAACTCTTCAAACCTGCTATTTTCGAATTCTTTCCCATGGTCACTTCTGATTCAAACAACACCACAATCCTTTTCCCGTTGAATCCTTTGACACAACTCTTTGAAGGCTGCAAATACTTCAGACTTTTCTCTGATAAAACTTATCCAAGTGAACCTGGAGTAGTCATCTACGACAACATAGGCATACTTCTTCCCACCAAGACTTTCAACCTGCATAGGCCCCATTAAGTCCATGTGAAGAAGTTTCAGAACTCTAGAAGTTGTGGTAAGATGTTGAAGCCTCTTGTGTGAGAACCTTGTTTGCTTCCCAACTTGACATTCACCACATATTTTATCCTCGTCAATCTTCATCTTGGGAATACCTCTAACAACTTCACTTGACATAAATTTCTTCATCCCTTTCAGGTGTAAGTGACCCAATTTCTGATGCCACAGTTTGGTTTCATCTTCCTTTGACATCAAACAAGTAGACAGACTTTCAGGTTCTTGAGGATTCCACAGATAGTAGTTATCCTTAGACATGGTTCCCTTCATAACAACTTCATCTTTCTTATTGGTTACTAGACATTCAGATTTGGTGAAATTTACTTTGAGACCTACATCACACAGTTGGCTTATATTGATTAAATTTGCGGTCAGCCCTTTGACAAATAGAACACGATCCAGATTTGGTTGTCCTGTGTAGTCCAGCTTTCCAACACCTTTTATTTTACCCTTTGATCCATCCCCAAAAGTGACATAATTGGTGGAGTGAGGCTTGATATCTGACAGGAATTTCTTCACACCAGTCATGTGTCTTGAATAACCACTGTCAAAGTACCAATCTTCTCTTGTAGATGCTCTAAGAGAGGTATGTGCTATGAGACCAGCCATCATTTGTCTAGGAATCCATCTTCTCTTCACTTTACCCCAACTCTGTCCTTTATTTTGTTGCTGAGCAGTTTTGGGATAGCCGTGCAGCTTATAGCAAATGGACTTTAAGTGACCAATCTTTCCACAGTAATGGCATCTCCATGGTTTATACCTTGATCTACAAACTCTTTTCTGATGCTTCATCTGATGTTGAAACATGTGATTTGACATCCCCACTTCTTGCTTTATTTTATGAGGAACGAACTTCAATACAGGCTTCTTGGAAGTTTCTGCTTGATTGTTAAAACCAAGGCCTAGCACATTTCCAGCTTCTTTTCCATTCTGAAGGATCTCATCCAGCTGCGTAGTACCATTGTTTAGCATTCTTATAGATTTGGTCATATTGTCAAGTTTTGACTTTTGCCATTCAACCTTCTCTTTCAGATCAGCAATGGTTGATAAATGTTCTTCCTTCTCAGCTTCTAGTTGAGCTATCAGAATCTTCTATTCCAATATTATCTGGCACCTTTCTTCATTCTTGATACACAATTCTGAAAACCCTGTGAAGACTTCTTCCTTAGTGAGTTCTCCAACATAGGATTCTTTGTCAGAGTCAGACTCACAAGTAGTTTCTCCATCAGCCTTACAGATCCCAGTCAAAGCTGTCACCAATTTTGCTGATTCTTCTTCAAGATCACTCTCAGACTCTCCTTCTGACCAAGACACTGATAAGCCCTTCTTATGCCTTTTGAGATACGTGGGACACTCAGTCTTTATGTGCCCATATCCCTCACATTCAAAGCACTGAACTCTCTTCCCTTGATTGGAGTCTTCTTCAGTTCTGGATCTTCTGCCTCCATCCTGGTTCTTACTGATGTCGAGTGACTTGTTCTGAGCATTTTCTCTTGACTTCCAGCCAATCCTTTTCAACACTTTGTTAAATTGTTTTCCAAGCAATACTAGATCTTTAGACACTCCTTCATCTCTGGCCAAGTCACCTTCATCTTCTGAGTCACCAGCATTTGACACAAAAGCTATGCTCTTCTTCTTTTCAGACTTTTCACTGATCCCTAATTCAAATGTTTGAAGAGATCCCACCAGTTCATCCACTTTTATCTTGTCTATATCCTGAGCTTCCTCTATAGCAGTCACTTTCATGTCAAATCTCTTAGGTAGAGATCTGAGGATTTTTCTGACCAGTTTGCTGTCAGACATCTTTTCACCTAGGGCACTAGAGGCATTAGCTATCTCAATAATGTTCATGTGAAAATCATGAATGCTCTCATCCTCTTTCATCTTCAAACTCTCAAACTTGCTAGTGAGAAGCTGAAGTTTTGACATCTTCACCTTTGAAGTCCCTTCATGAGCCACCTTCAAGACCTCCCACGCCTCTTTTGCAATGGTGCAATGTTCAATCAACCTGAAGATATTATTGTTGACACCATTAAACAATGCATTCATGGCTTTGGAATTTCCCACGGACCCTTTGTAGTCTGCATTATCCAGTCTTCCTCTTCCTTCACCACATCAGTAGGGGTACCTTTTTCATCTTTAACCTTTGGGGGCTCCCATCCTTTTATAACAGCTTTCCAGGCATGATCATCCATGGATTTGATGAATGCTATCATCCTTGGTTTCCAATAGTCATAGTTGGAACCATCAAGCAGAGGTGGTTTGTTCAGAAATCCTCCATCCTTGTCCATTGTACCAGAAAGTACCTTCCCTGAATCTCACCCAGAACCAAACAAGGGTGCAAGCTCTTGATGCTAATTGAAATTCTGGCACAGATATCAGATGTCCTATACAGATGTTGAGACACTGATATCCAACACAATGAACAAGATAACAAATAAAATAACTGTGCAGAAAGTAAATAACACAGTGATATGTTTACCCAGTTTGGTCTAACACACCTACTCTGGGGGCTACCAAGCCAGGGACGAAACCAATATACGATAGTATCAATTCACAGATTATACAAACACCGAATAATCTGCTCACTTAATCACTACCCTTCCTATGACTTCTACCTAAGACTCACCTAGGTATGAGGCCCTCCTCAAATCCCTCTACAACCACAACCCGTGATTGGTATCTTTCCACACAAGAAACAAACCGAAAGTCACACTTTCAAAACACACAATTCTCAATACTTCACAGCTTATGAGAATTGACACACAAGAAACTCAATGCTTAAAAGCTTATGAGTAACTGGCAGAACTTACAACACAAAAACCAGTCCTTATACTGTTATCAGAATGATACCAGTTAGGCTCACAAAATACACTCGAAACCCTAACAAAACACAAGTTCCACACCTAAACTAGGTTTACATCAGTCAATATATAACATTTAATCTGGACTGAATTGGGCTTCAAAAACGCAGCAAATAGACTGCTCACAAATCTGCAAAATTAACTCCAACAAAATAGGTCTTCAATCCAAAGTTTCCTATTATGTCTCCATAATTAGAAACAGCAGCAAATCCGAAAAACCAACAAATAATCACAATCCAAAAATGCTTTGCATGCCACATAGGATAACTAAATATTCACAGAATATTTAGTAACACTTCACAGCAACAGAAAATGCTTTAAAAACTGAATCCAAACGCGATGTCCTATGAGCAGGTATGGGACATCTTCGTTCGACATGTTGAATGCAGCAACTTAGAACTTCATGTTACAACATCTTGCTGCTATAATAGTTTTAGCAAAATAAATGCCAACCACAAAAGCACAGAAATAACAGAGGTGCTTGAGGAAGAACCTAGAGATTACAAGGAAGCTATAAAGATTCGAAACAAGACTGAATGGCGAAAATCCATGGATGACGAGATGAAATCTCTTCATGATAATAACACTTGGGAGATGATTGAGAAACCTGCAGGAGCAAGGTTAGTCAGTTGTAAGTGGATTTTCAAGGTCAAGGAAGGAATCGAATGAGTGTTGTCGAAGCGCTTTAAGGCAAGGTTGGTTGCTACGGGGTTCACTCAGAAAGAAGGAGTCGACTTTGTTGCGGCCGGCAAAAATATCGAGTCGCCACCATATTTTTTAAAGGAAAATAATGATAAACCTAAATATCCTTATCCTAAGGTAGAGATTCCTACGGTTCGGGAGTCATTTAAGTGAAGGGAAGGTGTTAGGCACCCTTCACTTTCATTGTACTCAATGGGATCCACCTTTGAGTTTAGGGTATATTTGTTTGTTTAAATGAAAAGAAAACCTAAGTTTTTTTCTAATTATACTCGCTAGGGTTGGTTTGCAGCCCTATGCTTACGTACCCTCAAAATGAAGGATCAGAGTAACCGTAGTTCACCTCCCCTATTCCTACCCCCTAATCCTATTCCTAAATCCCAAATCCTATCCCTAAATCCCATCCATTATTTATACTCTTGGATAAAGAGTTATATCCCTTAAATCTAGTGTTTATACTCCTAGATGTGGAGTTCTATCCCTTAAATCCCAATCCATTGTTTATACTCTCGGAGGAAGAGTTTTATCCCAAAATCCAAATCCCATCCCTTATTTAGGCTCTCGGACCAAGAGCTTTATCCCCATGTATAAATCCCTTAAAATCTTAAAAATCCCAAAAAAAAAAACCACTTTTTCTAATTAAAAGAAAAGAAGTTGAACCCCGAAGTTGAATAATTTAATATGTCAAAGAACAAAATAGTCCCCAAAATAAAATCCAAATTCCAAAAATTCTTTAAGAAAATATTTTTTTATCCAAAATAAGATTAAACTTATTTTTTTAAATCCACACCCCATATTTATCCTTTTTTTTTTTGTTAAAATAATTTCTCCTTAAAATTAAAAATACAAATAATATTTTTAAATTACATGAATCATTAAAAACTCAATTACAACCAAATAAAAAAAAGTTAAATTATAAAAAAAAAAACTAAATTAACAAATCAAAAGAAAATGAAGATTTTATCTCACAACTTGAATCAAGGAATTGATTCAATGGTGGTTTTTTCTTAGAATTAAAAAAAATAAAAATATGTTTAATAAAAATAAAAAATAAATAAAAAAACACAAATCCCAAAATAAATCCCTAAACCCTTAATTTGTCCTAAAAACCTAAATCTCCTAATTAACCCTCAAACAATTAATAATTTAAATTATATTAAAAAATGAAATTAATTAAATAAAAAAAGAACCAGAGGGTGTAAAACCCTTTTAAACAGCAACTGGGCCATTGGTGGGGGTGGAGATAGTGAACTGGGCGCTAGGCCCAGTTGCTCTAAGTCCAGAAGAGAAAGAAAAAACCCCAATTCACAACCCACAACAATAAAATCTCAACAACCGATCAAGCAAAGAAACGAACAAAAGCTAAGTTTCTGTTACCTCCCCTGCCGTGTCCGATTTATGTTGCTCCTTCCTCTTTTTCTGTTTCCGATCACTAGTCCCTTCTTTTTTCTTTTGCAGGTTTTAAATGGGGTTTTGCTTAGGGGCTTAGGGTTCTAATGATGAACCCTAAGTCTCTATCTAATTGAGCTTAAAGTGGAGGTTGGGAATTCACGCGGCGATTTTTCACCTTAGGGTTTTCTGTCCCTTTTTCTGGATTTCTTTTAGGTCTTTATAGATAAAAAATAGGTTTTAGGAATTTAATGTTAGATTAGATTTAGAAATTATTAATGTAATTTTGATTTGATTTTGCAATTTGATTCGATTTCTGTTGTAAGTGATTCCAGAAATACATAAAAAGATTTGATTTTTTTTTATAAATGTTAAAAAAGAAAATGATAATTATAAATGTTAAAAAAATAAAAATAAAAAGAAAATGATAAACATAAAAAAACTACTGGTCCTAAAATAAAAAATAAATAAGTAATTATAATTGATAAATAATTAACAAAACATGACTATTATGTAATTATTAACTCGAAGAAAAAAAAGAAAAACAAAGAAATATTAAATCACGGAATACAAAAAAAAAATAATAAAAAACCAAATTATTTTCCAATTAACCTAAAATTAAAATTCTAAAATAAAACCACTCAAATTTCTCAAAAATAGTAAATTCTAAATGAGATCATAAATAAAACTCTATATACAAAAAAAAAATCGAAATTTTATTCTAATAAAAAGATCTAATCCCTAATTAATTAATAAAATAAAAAAGTATATATATAAAAGTTATATTACTAATAATGATAATCATGAAAAGTGATACCTTAATATATAATAATTCCTAAACAACATTCCTAATTAACAAATAAAAGCCAATCAAATAAATATTTAAAAACCACTAATAATACAAATTAAATTAACAATCTAATATTAAATGATCCTTAACTATTAATAAAACCACAAATCCTAATTAATTTAAAAATCAAAATCTAATTTCTATATAAAAAATAAAATAATAATTATTAAATATTGAATAAATTTAATTATATATATACAACCATACAAAGTAAAAAAGATAATAATAATTCTGAATAAATTAAAAAATAAATAAATAAAAAAGAAAAAAGAAAAACGTGACCCTTAATAATTTTAAAAAACAATATCCTAAATAAAATAAAAATGTAATATAACTACATTAAAAATAATCTTTTTTCTAAATAATTTACAACCTAAAAAAAATCAAAATCTTTTCTATCATAAATAATCTTAAAAATCTAAAAACTATGACCATTGATTTAAATAAATCGGATTAATTTAAAACTTAAAATAACAACATAATTATCCTAAAAATCTGATTTCTAAAAAATCCTAATAACATTAATTATAAATAAAACCACAATTCCTACTTAATTAAATATAATCTAAAAAATAAAAATGACATTAAATTCAAAACAATATTCCTAATAAAAAAACTATTTATATTTGGAAATAAAAAATCTACCCTTTGTTCAAATAAAAGAGCCAATTTCTAATTTATTAAAAAAATCTAATTTCTGAAAAAAATGACATTAATAAAAAACCTAATTATCTAAAATAAAAAGAAATTCAATAATGCAATAGTATTAGCTAATATAAAAATTACTAAAAAAACCTCAAATGGACCCACATAAATATGGGCCCAAAAATTACTTAACAAACCTCCCCCAATACCCAAATGATACCCCCTATTGGCAAAAAAAAAATGTAAAGACCCTTGGTCAAAATTTAGGGTACTACAGCTGCCCCTATTTAATCTTCTTCCCATTCGAAAGAAGAAGACGATGTGTCTTTCTCTTTTGAAGAGGAGATGATTAAATATAAGAAGGACCCTAATTTTGACCGCCAAGCCAGACAAGTAACACGCCGACTATCCTAAGATCCCTGATAACAAACCCGTGACGGGATATCCGGTTAAAACCCTTTTACCCTAGAAAAAAAATGATTGTGTGCCATGTATGCATGTTTGCGTATATGAGTGTATGTTAGATGCTAGAGCGTAGCGACATGACTGATGCATGATTTGGGCCAACGCCTCTTTTTATGTAGTGCAATGCATGCATTTGTCTGAAACAATACTTTTCATAACCTCCTGACTCCCTGACCCTTGAAACTTTGATAATTATTGCAAGCCATGATATCCTTGATTTTTGTGTAACACGTAACATGCCGTTAAAGAATCTTCCATGTCGGTTAGATTGTAATGTATATTCCTGCCAGTGTATAAACCCTATATCCTGCCTTGGACGAATATGATCCCTTTGATGATTCCAAAAACCAAAGTAAAATCCATTTTCCTTTTCAAAGCTTTTATTTATACCTGATATTTCAATGCATTATTTCACCATTAATCGACACCTTGTAATCAAGCAGAATAAATTAGGAGGCAAAGAAATGTATTTGAAAAGCAAATTTATTGAGAATTGGCCCGCAAATGGGCAATGATAAGCAATGAGGGTAATTCTCATAAGGAGATATTACCGAAAATCCAGAAAAATGTAAAATGGCAATAAGAAAACAAATTTATTTATGATCCTATTAAATTTAACACCAGCTAATATCCCTAAGACTCCAAGATCACGACACTTCGCTTCTCAAGATGACGGCTGGAATGATCGCTCTATTCTGAATTCCTGTTACGGGGTGACTTGAGTGTTTTCAGTCATATGCCTTTTGGATATCCCTAACTTTTGCCTGAACTGCTCTTTTTAGAGTCTTAGTCCACCGAGATGATATACCATTTTTTCGACTAAGCCGCCCTTTAGGGTTTTCGACTTGTCGGGTATCATTTTTATCCAAATCCCTAATTTTTGCCTGGATTGCTCTTTCGAGTTTTCAATCCACCAGGATGCCCTAATTTTTGCCTAAGTCGCCCTTTAGGGTTTTCGACTTAGCGGGCTTTTATCCTCTTTTTCTAGGCATAACATTTTTTGACCGAATCGGAGTTTACCGGTCGTGGTAAATCCGCTCCATCCAGGGTTGTTAATATTAGTGCTCCGCCAGAGGAGGCACTTTTCACGACATATGGCCCTTCATAGGGTGGGGTCCATTCGACGTTGTGGTCCTTATGGATGGGTAATATTTCCCTTAACCCCAAGTCTCCCTCTTCGCGTAGGCGAGGACTAATTTCTTTATCAAACGCTCTCTTAATTCCCTGTGGATATAGCTGCCCATAACCACACGTTTCCCTTATACGAGGTTAGCTGATCGAGCCTAGTTTGCACCCATTATGCCTTATCCAGTTTAGCCTCCCTTAAGATCCTAGATGATGAATTTTCACCCCGACTGATAGCCCCTATTTGAAGCCCATATCCTTATGCAAATAGAAGTTTCCATCGAGCTCCAGGTCCGGGTCCTTCATAGGAGTCCGAAGCTTCACAATCCATTGGATTCTTAAGTATTGTTAAGTACATTATGAGTGGTCTCCTTGGGACTGGTAGCACCAATATAGGTGGCTCTCATTTTGTCCTTTATTACCTTTTGACTGACCACGGACCCTAGTATTTTTCCAGATTTGATTCCACGAGTACACCTTGTGGGCTTTAGTCGTAATTTAAATTTCCTTAACTGATCCAACTACTTTTGCAAGTTAGTTATGTGATCTTCTTCCTTTTGTGACTTGGTAATCATATCATCCATATGACCTCTATCTCCTTACGCCCCGAATTACCATAGTCCTTTGATAAGTTACTCCTACGTTCTTTAACCCAACAGGCGTTCCCTTGTGACAAAAAGCCGAATTACTTCTTGACTTCTTCCCTGGTCTGGGGGATCATTTCTGATCTAGTCTCCCTCAGCTTTTGCTTGATTGGTGTGCATTCTAGTTTGAGTAGTGGTTTGTGCTTGATGATGCTTGTATCAAGCCCTGGCATATCTTGGTATGACCATGAAAACACGTCGGAGTATCCTTGCAATAGCTCGATCAGTCTTTCCTTTATATCCTTATCCGGAGAAGCACGACTTTGACCTCTTTCCTATCTTCCTTAGTTCCCAGATTGATCACCTCCACAGGTTCCTGATGAGGTTGTATTTCCTTGTCCTCTTGCCTCAACAGTCTGGCTAACTCTTCGGGAAGCTCCCACTCGTCCTCATCACCCTCTTCCGCTTGGTTAATCGATAATCCGAAGTCATTCGAGATTATAGCGGTGTCATTTTTAATAGGTTCATTTTTAAATTTGCATGGAGACGAATATTTTTTCTATTTTTTTTATCCCTTTTGGGACGAAGTGCTAGAAATAACAATATTGAAAGAAGGTATATTGCCATTTTGAATAAACAAAAAATGAAAGAAAAAGATCTTGATTTAAAACAAAATGCAAATTGATTGATAGAAATAATCCAATGAAATAAAAGGTGGCCCTACAAAGCTTTGTCCACTTGCCTTGGGCATAGCAAGGGACTTATTATTATTTTAAGAAAAAGCAAATTACTTCGGAACAAAAATCATCTCAGAAATCCCAATGGTTCTCCAATTGTTGAAATTAGGCATTCCTTTCTTCCCCTTCCATTGCAGCCATATGGTCCCCAATTCCAAATCCCACGCCATGGAAATTGTCTTCTAATCCTTCATTAGCCGGTTTGTAACCCAGCCCAAACAAATCCTTCTCCTCAGGTGACTCCCATTGTTTTCCCCAGTTTGTCATGTCTTTCTTACTAATAAGGAATTCATCCCCCATTTCTTCCATGGCGTTGACTGTTGCCCCAATGTGCCCCAGTAACGCATTATCTCCTAGATTTGGATCTTCAGGGTCTATAACACTGACATCATTTTCCTTTGAGTTGTTTTCGGGGTACCCCTTATTGTTATGCTGGTCGGAGGATGACTGCCCAATCTTTCCTGTCTTTAAACCATTCTCAATCCTCTCTCCAATGATAACCAAGTCAGTGAATCCCGTTGAGACTGCCCCAATCATCCTTTCATAGTATAGTCCTTGCAGAGTTCCCATGAATGTATCTACTAGCTCGCTTTCCCGCAATGGAGGTTGAACACGAGAGGCTAGCTCCCTCCATCTCTGGGCATACTCCTTAAAAGATTCGTTCCCTTTTTGAGACATGTTTTGTAATTGTATGCGATCAGGGGCCATGTCTACATTATATTGGTATTGCCTTATAAAGGCACTTGCCAGATCCTCCCAGTTCTTGATGTGAGTCCTCTCTAGTTGTACGTACCAATCCAAGGATGCCCCACTAAAGCTGTCTTGGAAAACATGCATCATCAGCTTTTCATTTTTAGCATGAGCCCCCATCTTTCGGGAAAACATCCGGATGTGATTTTTGGGACAACTAACTCCTTTATACATCTCAAAGTTAGGTGCCTTAAACTTAGGAGGTATGACCACATTGGGCACCAGACACATTTCCAAGGCATCCACTCCAAGAACATTGAGTCCCTCCACGACCTTTAGCCTTTCCATAAGTGCTTTGTACTTATCGTCAATCCTTCTCCTTTCCCCAACAGTGGTTCCTTTATTTTTGAGGGCCACTTGTCTCAGATTTTCACCCTCGTATGCGTAGTTCTCACGTGGAGTAGATCTGTAAGTAGTACGAGGTGCCCCATTGGAAATAGGTGGAGAGACGGTTCCCTCGAGAGGTTGGTCAACAGTTTTGTGCTTAGCAGTTTCAGTCTCCTCGCGTTCCAGATCATGGACAAACCCTATTAGGGGATTATTGTCTTCAACATGGGGGATAGGATTAGGAATCCTCCTTTGATGGCTTGAATTGGTTCTTCTGGCTATCAAATTCTGGACGGCAAGTGTCAGTTGATCAATCTGGCTTTTCATTTCTTCCATGTTCTCCTTGACAATATCCATTTCTCCTCTTAGAGTAACCATATCCTTCTCCATCTGATCCATAGCTTTCCTTTGGTATGCTCGAGTGCGGGGTCGGGAAGTCAGATTGTTATGCCTGAGACGAAGTTTGAAAAAAAATGATTTTTTTTTATTTTTCCTTATATTGAATGCATGTTGGTGATGAATGTATGAATATGCATGATGTATGCTAAATAATTTTTAAAATTTTTATTTGGGGGGAATTCTGAAATCCATTGTAGTCATAGATGAATATATCCAAAGGATGAAACCTATACACATAGAATATAAAATCCAAATCCATTAGCCAATCCCAAATCCAAAATGACTTCCAAACTTATAACGACAATTCCTCGGGAATAGCCCGTAACAATCCCAAAAATGGAAAATCTTGAACCTAAGAAGGCGTAAACCACCTAGATGCCCCTAATGCCTTTTCAAATGAGCTTTAAGCTCCTCCAAGTATCCTTGCTTGAGCCCTTGCACTCCCCTATCCTCCTTGTAGTGAGGTGATGGATCTTCAAGGGGTACAGCTGAGTTTTTTTTTTTGCTTGACCATTTTTCTTTTTCTCTTTTTTTTTTTTTATATTTTTGTTTTTTTTACTTTTTTTTTATATTTTTCTTTTTTTTTCTTTTTTTTTTTTTTGCCCTCATGCCCCTTGTAAGTTTTTTCTCCTTGTAAATCCAAGTATAGTGTAAGAGCTAGTTGAAAATCCTTGAAGAGGAAGTCACATAGAGAAGGATCATAAAGTTGTGCAAAATCAATTATAGCCTCTACCTTCAAAGGGATCCCTAAGAGATCGAGGATCCTTCCATACTTGGGTATAACCATCCCTTGGGCAGATTTGGCATTAAGTCTTAAAGGCCTTTGAGACTTTGTAAATCAGCACTTAGCATTCTGATGCGTAGGGTAGCCCTTTTTATTTGAATCAATCTTTCCCATATTCCTAAAACACATCTTGAAATTTCCCACAAAGATGCATATATACAAAAAAGTTTTTAAATGCATGATGACATGGACACCTTGTTCTTTGGTTAAATGTTCTTTGGGATAGGGTAAGGTGAAAATGCAAGCATGACCCTAACTAGGTAGGTTCCCTATAATAGGTTTAGATCTAAAGCTTGTCTACCCAATCCCCTCACATGTAGGTTATAAAAATTGAATAGCATAACGACCCCAACATGTTCAGACTATACCCTTGTTTTACCATGAGAAGGAGCAAGCCTTCTTACGGTAATCCTTCGGGATAAGTCTCATTTAGGGTAGGAGCCTAGTAACAGCCCTTGAGGGTTGAATACATAAGGTCCATGATTGGTGTGGGGTAGGTTAAGGTTCTCAGAGTCACGGACCACATCCAAATCATTCCACTACGAGAGGGGCTAGCCCTTTCGTGAGGACGACTTTGGAAGGATCTACTCTAAGTGTGGCATCAATGCATTTTAGGGGAAGTTGCGTCCCCCGCAAAAACATTTCCGTTCCACTTTAGGTTCTAGGGTTATCCTCCAAGCTTTGGGTTTTAGCTTCACTCCTTTTTTTTTATGTCTCAATCCCTTGCATGATAATACAAAAAACAAAATGTTAAATAAATAAATATATGAAATAAAAATAAATAAATAACAATAAAAAAAAAACCAAAATAACATCCAAGACAAACAAATCCCTAAATCCTAAGGCTAGGATTGACTCTCGCTAGGAAGGAATCCCCAGCAGAGTCGCCAGCTGTCGCGGCCGGCAAAAATATCAAGTTGCCACCATATTTTTTAAAGGAAAATAATGATAAACCTAAATATCCTTATCCTAAGGTAGAGATTCCTACGGTTCGGGAGTCATTTAAGTGAAGGGAATGTGTTAGGCACCCTTCACTTCCATTGTACTCAATGGGATCCACCTTTGAGTTTAGGGTATGTTTGTTTGTCTAAATGAAAAGAAAACCTAAGTTTTTTCCTAATTATACTCGCTAGGGTTGGTTTGCAGCCCTATGCTTACGTACCCTCAAAATGAAGGATCAGAGTAACCGTAGTTCACCTCCCCTATTCCTACCCCCTAATCCTATTCCTAAATCCCAAATCCTATCCCTAAATCCCATCCATTATTTATACTCTTGGATAAAGAGTTCTATCCCTTAAATCTAGTGTTTATACTCCTAGATGTGGAGTTCTATCCCTTAAATCCCAATCCATTGTTTATACTCTCGGAGGAAGAGTTTTATCCCAAAATCCAAATCCTATCCCTTATTTAGGCTCTCGAACCAAGAGCTTTATCCCCATGTATAAATCCCTTAAAATTTTAAAAATCCCAAAAAAAACCACTTTTTCTAATTAAAAGAAAAGAAGTTGAACCCCGAAGTTGAATAATTTAATATGTCAAAGAACAAAATAGTCCCCAAAATAAAATCCAAATTCCAAAAATTCTTTAAGAAAATATTTTTTTATCCAAAATAAGATTAAACTTATTTTTTTAAATCCACACCCCATATTTATCCTTTTTTTTGTTAAAACAATTTCTCCTTAAAATTAAAAATACAAATAATATTTTTAAATTACATGAATCATTAAAAACTCAATTACAACCAAATAAAAAAAAGTTAAATTATAAAAAAAAACTAAATTAACAAATCAAAAGAAAATGAAAATTTTATCTCACAACTTGAATCAAGGAATTGATTCAATGGTGGTTTTTTCTTAGAATTAAAAAAAATAAAAATATGTTTAATAAAAATAAAAAATAAATAAAAAAACACAAATCCCAAAATAAATCCCTAAACCCTTAATTTGTCCTAAAAACCTAAATCTCCTAATTAACCCTCAAACAATTAATAATTAATTTAAATTATATTAAAAAATGAAATTAATTAAATAAAAAAAGAGCCAGAGGGTGTAAAACCCTTTTAAACAGCAACTGGGCCATTGGTGGGGGGTGTAGATAGTGAACTGGGCACTAGGCCCAGTTGCTCTAAGTCCAGAAGAGAAAGAAAAAACCCCAATTCACAACCCACAACAATAAAATCTCAACAACCGATCAAGCAAAGAAATGAAAAAAAAGCTAAGTTTCTGTTACCTCCCCTGCCGTGTCCGATTTATGCTGCTCCTTCCTCTTTTTCCGCTTCCGATCACTAATCCCTTCTTTTTTCTTTTGCAGGTTTTAAATGGGGTTTTGCTTAGGGGCTTAGGGTTCTAATGATGAACCCTAAGTCTCTATCAGATTGAGCTTAAAGTGGAGGTTGGGAATTCACGCAGCGATTTTTCACCTTAGGGTTTTCTGTCCCTTTTTCTGGATTTCTTTTAGGTTTTTATAGATAAAAAATAGGTTTTAGGAATTTAATGTTAGATTAGATTTAGAAATTATTAATGTAATTTTGATTTGATTTTGCAATTTGATTCGATTTCTGTTGTAAGTGATTCCAGAAATACATAAAAAGATTTGATTTTTTTTTATAAATGTTAAAAAAGAAAATGATAATTATAAATGTTAAAAAAATAAAAATAAAAAGAAAATGATAAACATAAAAAAACTACCGGTCCTAAAATAAAAAATAAATAAATAATTATAATTGATAAATAATTAACAAAACATGACTATTATGTAATTATTAACTCGAAAAAAAAGAAAAGAAAAAAAATATATTAAATCACGGAATACAAAAAAATAATAATAAAAAACCTAATTATTTTCCAATTAACCTAAAATTAAAATTCTAAAATAAAACCACTCAAATTTCTCAAAAATAGTAAATTCTAAATGAGATCATAAATAAAACTCTATATACAAAAAAAATCTAAATTTTATTCTAATAAAAAGATCTAATCCCTAATTAATTAATAAAATAAAAAAGTATATATATAAAAGTTATATTACTAATAATGATAATCATGAAAAGAGATACCTTAATATATAATAATTCCTAAACAACATTCCTATTTAACAAATAAAAGCCAATCAAAAAAATATTTAAAAACCACTAATAATACAAATTAAATTAACAATCTAATATTGAATGATCCTTAACTATTAATAAAACCACAAATCCTAATTAATTTAAAAATCAAAATCTAATTTCTATATAAAAAATAAAATAATAATTATTAAATATTGAATAAATTTAATTATATATTTACAACCATACAAAGTCAAAAAGATAATAATAATTCTGAATAAATGAAAAAATAAATAAATAAATAAATAAAAGAAAAAAGAAAAATGTGACCCTTAATAATTTTAAAAAACAATATCCTAAATAAAATAAAAACATAATATAACTACATTAAAAATAATCTCTTTTCTAAATAATTTACAACCTAAAAAAAAATCAAAATCTTTTCTATCATAAATAATCTTAAAAATCTAAAAACTATGACCATTGATTTAAATAAATCAGATTAATTTAAAACTTAAAATAACAACATAATTATCCTAAAAATCTGATTTCTAAAAAATCCTAATAACATTAATTATAAACAAAACCACAATTCCTACTTAATTAAATAAAATCTAAAAAATAAAAATGACATTAAATTCAAAACAATATTCCTAATAAAAAACTATTTATATTTGGAAATAAAAAATCTACCCTTTGTTCAAATAAAAGAGCCAATTCCTAATTTATTAAAAAAATCTAATTTCTAAAAAAAATGACATTAATAAAAAACCTAATTATCTAAAATAAAAAGAAATTCAATAATGCAATAGTATTAGCTGATATAAAAATTACTAAAAAAACCTCAAATGGACCCACATAAATATGGGCCCAAAAATTACTTAACAAACCTCCCCCAATACCCAAATGATACCCCCTATTGGCAAAAAAAAAAAAAAAAATCTAAAGACCCTTGGTCAAAATTTAGGGTACTACAGACTTCAATGATATGTTCTCGCCTGTTGTAAAGCATAGATCCATTCGAATGTTGTTGGCCATGGTGGCAAAGTTCGATTTGGAACTTGAGCAAATGGATGTGAAGACATCATTTCTGTATGGTGACCTAGATGAAACGATCCTGATGCGTTAACCTGACGGGTATGCAGAAAAGGGTAAAGAAGATTATGTGTGCAAGCTGAATAGGTCTTTGTATGGCCTGAAACAATCTCCTCGACAGTGGAACAAGAGATTCGACAAGTTCATGGCACACATTGGTTTCACTAGGAGCCAGTTCGATCACTGTGTTTACTTCAGATTTCGACTTGGAAACTCACTTATTATTTTGTTGCTTTATGTGGATGATATCCTCATAGCTAGCAACAGTGTTGAGGATGTAATGGAGGTGAAGGCTGAACTCAGTAAGGAGTTCGAAATGAAGGATCTAGGAGCTGACGCCAGGATTCTTGGGATTGACATCCATAGAGATAGAAAGCAGTCGAAGTTGTGCTTATCTCAAGAGACATACCTACGGAAGCTTCTCGACAAGTTTGGCATGTCGAATTCAAAGCCTGTTGTGACACCTACAAATCCTCAGTTTAAGCTTAGTACTGCTCAAAGTCCGAGTACTGAAGCTGAAAGAATCTATATGAGTAGCATTCCATATGCTAGTATAGTGGGTTCTTTGATGTATGCTATGGTCTGTACGAGGCCAGACATAGCATATGGGGTGAGCCTTGTGAGCAGGTATATGGCCAATCCTGGAAAGGCACATTGGCAAGCTGTACAGTGGATTCTCAGGTACATAAATGGGTCTCTGAAAAGAGTCTTGATTTATGGTGGAGCCTGTGGTGGTGATAGCATAGTCGAAATCGAAGGATTTGTCGATTCTGATTATGCAGGTTGTATGGATTCCAAAAAGTATATTTCTGGATATGTGTTCACAATGTTTGACACAACAATCAGTTGGAAAGCAACGCTTTAGAAAGTTGTTGCCTTATCAACCACTGAAGCTGAATATATTGCCCTTACTGAAGCTGTGAAGGAAACATTGTGGCTTGAAGGTTTTGCAAAGGAGATGAAACTTCAAGGTCGAAGTATCACTGTTAAATGTGATAGTCAAAGTACAATATACATGTCGAAGAATTCAGCCTATCATGAGCGAACTAAGCACATCGATGTGAGGCTGCACTTCATCAGAGAGATAATCGAGCGTGGTAAAGTCCAGGTGCTGAAGGTTTCGACTGAAGACAATGCTGCTGATATGATCACCAAGACGTTGTCGAGTTGCAAGTTTTTCCACTGTATACAGTTGATAAAGCTGCATGATGAAAGCTAGTTTATTCCCTATTGTTTGTAGAGTTAGATCCAAGGTGGAGATTTGTGAGACTATTGGGTCGAACTCATACTGTGTCGAGGAAAAGCTTTCATGTGTTTTCGACAGGAGGCAAGCATGAAGTCGAAGCTGGTTCACATGCTGGTGCCTGATTGTTACATATTGTAGTCGAAGTCTGTTCTAATATGTAGTGTCAAAATATTCTGTCGAATTGGGCCTTTGTAATGGACCCAATTGTTTAGGTAGCTTAAGCTGCAAGTTATCTAGTTAGTCTATAAATAGGCTAGTACACTCAGTTTGTTGAGTGTAGCAAATTGTGATATTCATTTGTAATCATTTGTAACCCTAAATGAGAAAGTGAATAGTAAACAGAAAATATTTGCCCCAATCCTTGTTGTTTTTCCTTCTTGTTTCTCCGTTAACCCTAACTCTTGTGTGTTTCTTGATCATAAAAAAACCGTTTATACTTTGTTTAAAGGCATCGTTTTTCACAACAGCTATTTTTTTTTCAATCGGTTTATTAGTTTATGTTTCATTCTTTGGTCTTTTAAGTCATGTCTTTATCAAATGAATCCTTTAAGTTTTTCATGTAATAAATTAGTTCGTATGTAAAAATGTATGTTGTTAACATTTTAAATCAATTATGCTACTAAATTGTTGATGTCTTCCTTATTTACATTATGTGGATGATAAAAATAATATATTTAATTATCTTAAACACACATTCATCAAAATTCAACACATTATTCCTGTTAAATATTATAAAGTAGGGCGGCAAAAGTATATATAATTAGCCACACAATTAAAAAAAAAGTTTAGTCATTAATTCGTAAGCAGTTTTGGTTTATTTTCTAAAGGACCTAAGAAGTTTAATAAAATATTAATTGGAGGCATTTTATAAGTTATCGTATGACATAGGATTAAAGTTTGTGGCTTATAAACAAAAAATATCAGAGGCCCTAATTGCATAGACGGTTTCATGTGATTAATTTATATAACATAATTTAACATTTGGTGTTGTGTCACTGGTTGTTGAACTTTGAGAATGATGCTAATAATACATTGCATGAGAAAAATAATCACCCAGTTTGCAAAGTTTTATCCATAGTTATTTAAATATGGCGTATGCTTAAAATGAAAGTGACACCTATATCAGTGATCACATTGCCATATTTTAAGAGTATATTTATCATTATCTATTAATATACACATGAAGAGCTACTCATTTCCTACGTCTAGAATTTAGAATATTTCATAATGATAAATCGATATATTTTATATCCTAGGAGACTTTTTGGCTTGGTTAATATTTTTTATCATCTCAGTTATTAGTTGTGTTATGATAGCCGTTGGATGTTAGAGGAAGTTTGACTTTTATTTAAAAAATTTATAAAGTCATGCAAACCGATGATGGTGATGAATTGACAGTGTAAAACTTTTTATACTGTCAGTGTATAGCAATTAAATTCATATATATATATATATATATATATATATATATATATATATATATATATATATATATATATATATATATAGGTAAATATTTGAATAATTAAAAATTGAGTTGTTGTAAAAAGACAACCATAAGAAATGTTATAGAGAACAAAAAAGTTTGTCCTTACAAATCAAGATTTTATAATGGAGAGATCATTAATATATGTTTGACTCTAATATTGTAGATGTTTAATAGGCATCGCGATACAAAAAATGATGGTAAGTATGTATGTCACTTGGTTGCAAAAATCAGTATAAGGTATTGAAACACCAATTAAGTTATATTGTGATATAAGGCAGTCATATACTGTTTCAACAATATTATTTTATATAAAGTCTTTAGTGTTATATTTTTTAAAGTCCTCAAATAAGGGCGACGCAAGGGTGCCCGCCTCAGGAGGTGATGCCCTGGCGCCACCGTTATGTGATAGGGGTATCGTCCTTCTAATAAGACACATGCACAATGTCGTTATCCCTCCTTGAGTTATGCATACTGGGTCATACCGTGACTTCTTGAAGAATAAGTAGTGAACAACCTCCCTCAATGAAAAGGGAAGCAGTTACTACCTCATAGGGTTTCCTAAGTCTTAGGTCTAGAGGCCTCTATAAAAAGCCCTCATCCTAACTAGAGAAGAATAAATCATAAATTACACATAACACCTAATACAACACACTTATATACATAGCCTCTCACCTCACGTGAGCAAGACCTCTAAAATCACCGTAACACCACAGTACATGGGTTCTCGCCACCACGGGGAAGTCCTAACCACCCTATATTGTTATAAACAAACTAAGGCCTATGAGTATTCCCTTCTCTCGTAGGGATACCATGCACACCTTTACTTTTTTTACCATTATAGTGGCGTCCACCTTGAGCCCTCGGTAAAACTAACATCACATTTTCTTCATCTCAATCACCATACTCACTGCTACCCTTCACTCCTATATATCACCTCTATCAGCCATGGTTACAAGAAAAATCCATCTCTTTCACCAAAGCCCTAGAGGAGATGCGCGCTTCCATGGACAAACTACACCGTCGAAATCAGACACTGAAGGACAATGTCCACAAAATTAGACAGCGCCAACAGAAGTCTAATCCCTCAGAGGAGATGTAAGTGATGTATCCCCAACAGTATCAAACGAGATATGGGAAACTCCTGTCTCTAAAGGATTCAAACCTCCCTCTCTATCCATGTTTGATGGGCGCAACGATCTTTACAAACATGTTGCCTCCATCAACACGCATACGACCATTATTGGATCACCTGACTCCCTAAAGTACAAATTATTGTCTGACACCTTCAGGGATGCAACCTAGTAATGGTATATGGGTTTGCGCCAAGCCTCCACCGCTAGTTATCAATAAATGGTGAAGAAGCGAATACACTAGTTCGTTGTAAGCCATCATAGAAAGATGTCCACCATAAGCTTGTTCAACGTACAACAAGGTTCTTCAGAGTCGTTGAGGGACAATATTTCTCGATTCAATGAAGCTACCATCAAATTTTTTCCTCCAAACAAAGAGATGTTCGTGGGGGCGCTTCATAATGGTCTTAAGGCAGGACACTCTAATGAGTCTCTCGCCTAGAAGCTAACAGTCTCGTTATTAGAGGTAGTCACTAGGACAAAATGCTACATAAAAGGCAAGGAGAGCAACGCTGGGAAGAAGGCACAAGATGTCAAGGAACGTGTTCCCAGCACTGAGGGTTCACACAACTAGAGGAAGAGTAATTATACTTCTCCCATCAAAGACAATGATTTTGGTTTGAATTACCATCTTGGTAAAGCCAATTTTGTAGAAGATGAGTCGGAAGTCGTTGCACATGTCAGAATTAATGGTTAGAAAATTGGATTTGATCAAACAATTTAGAGATCTTATCTTAGTATGTGAGGTGACACCTAATAGTGTGAGGTTGGGTATGCTAAAGCTGACTAGTGGTTTTCTTCATGATATTAGAGAAAGTCAGAAGCTGGATGTAGGCTTGGTTGATCGTTTGTCGTCAGTTGACCAGAATTGAGATGAGGACTTAAAAGTTGGTGAGAATGGAATCTTAAAGTTCCAGAATGGAGTTTGTGTACCTGACGTGTCAGAGCTTAAGAGAATATTTTAGAGGAAAGTTACAGAAGCAGTTTGAGTATTCATCTCGGGCTACTAAAATGTATCAAGATATTAAGAAGATGTTTTGGTGGTTGTGAATGAAAAGAGACATCACACAGTTTATTTACGCTTGTTTGACTTGTCAGAAGTAGAAGATCAAGCATCAAAAGTCGTCTGGACTGATGCAACCATTGGATATACATGAATGGAAATGGGACAACATCTCTATGGATTTCGTGAAAGGATTTTCGAATACTCATAGGGGAAGTTACATGATTTGGGTTGTTATGGATAGACTGACTAAGTCAACTCACTTTATTCCAATTAAGATCAGTTTTCTGTTGTAGAGACTAGCGGAGATCTACATCAGTGTGATTGTGAAGTTGCATGGTATTCCGTTGAGTATTGTTTCTGATAGAGATCTGAGATTTACGTCAAGGTTTTGGGAGAGTTTGCAGGAAGCTTTGAAGCTAAGGTTGAGTTCTGCCTACCATCCGCAGACTAAAGGTCAGACTCAGAAGACTATTCAGTCTATGAAGGACTTGTTAAGAGCCTGTGTCTTGGAGCAAGATGGTGCATGGAATAGTAATCTACTGCTCATTGAGTTTACTTACAACAATAGTTTCCATTCACTACGCCAAAAATGATTTTAGGCAGCGCACCTTAGACAACGTTTTTTTCCAAAAGCGCTGCTATAAGTTAAATAAAAAATAAAACACGGAAAGTATGTACGAAATTGTGTAAAAGCGCTGCTAAAAGGCCCACCTTAGACAGCGCTATTCAAAAGCGCTGCTAAAAGGCCTACCTTAGACAGCGCTTTTCAAAAGCGCTGCTAAAAGTCCCACCTTAGACAGCGCTTCTCAAAAGCGCTGCTAAAGGCCCATGTACAAAGCGCTGCTAAAGGCCCATATTAGAAAGCGCTTTACTCAAAGCGCAGCTAAAGGCCCAACTAGAAAGCGAAAGCGCTGCTAAAAGCACTCATTAGACAGCGCTTCACAAAAGCGCTGGCTAAAGTCGTTTAAAATTAAAATTAAAAAACAGATTCTATTCATTCTTTCTATTCTCAGAACTTTTTCTCTTCTCTCGCGAAAAACCCTAAACCCAGAAAAAAATCTTCTCTTCTTCTCTCACGCACCTCCGTCCACTTCATTGTAATCATCAATCTTTTATTACATAGTCGTTATTACATCCATTCCTTCATAATGATGTTTGCTCTCTCCGGCGAGGCTCTTGGGTTCCACAATCAGAGGAAGAAGATAGAGTTGCAATCTTTTAACTGAAGCTTTTTCACGGTATACTTTTTCTTTGATTGATTCGGTTCTTAATTTCTATGCTTAGTTTAGTGTTCATCAATTTAGGGTTTTCAATTATTTTCTTCTCTTGTTACTCATTGCTATGAAGTTTGATAGTTTTCGTTGTAATTGTTCATTCCTTGTGCCATGACTTGTTTACTTAATATGATTAACGCAACTTGAACACACTCTGCAAGTATCATCCCTACAAAAGGAACTGTAACGTTCCCCATTTTCTGACCATAGTTATAAAGTTTTGAACATGTTTACATACATCTAACTTATTTTTGAGAAGAATGATCCATACATAGAATGACTTATTTCTGACTTATTTTTGAACATGTTTAGAATGACTAATATTGAACATGTTATTTCTATTTTCATTAGTTGTTGTTTCTATATTCTAGATTAAAGAAAGTATGATAGTTATTGTAATATTGATAGTTATTGTATTGATGGAGTTATGATATATAGAGCCGTGAAAGTGGAGTTATGATAGTTATTGTATTGCATGGTCAAAGAAAGTATGATATTTGTCTTTGCATGAGATGTTTATCTTGCTCAATAATTGCTTTGATGGTTATCTTTGTGATATGATGATTACTTGTTTAAGTATGATTTAAACTTGATTCTTGATAGATTTAGGTTATCGTATGAATGTTACTTGTTTAAGTTTATGCATGTTTACTTGTTTAGGTATTGCTTAGATTTGAATCTTGTTAGGTTTAGGATGAATTGCTCTAATGCTTGGTTACTTGTTTAAGTATGCTTGCTCTTAAGTATGTTGCTTGTTTGGGATTACATGTTGCCACTTATCAAGTTATGACTCATAATTGGCCAATTAATGATATTTCATTTTATGATACGTGTACAGGGGGATCTTGGTAATTCTAACCTATCTGGACACTGGGTGGGTGGTCTAGAAGTTGTTTACATCTCTAAAGGTAATTAGTTGTTCTCTCTCGCCACTGTAATTAGTAGTTCTTTGAATGAACTGATATGATGGAGTTACTAACTTATTGAATTTGCTATATATAGGGGTTACTTGTGATCAAAGTGTGAAAGTCGGATCGTTTCCCTACAGGTAAATATTTTTTATTTTTGTTTTTGTTCAGTTTAATTAGTATAACTATGGATAAGAAATGGATGTCTTCAAGTCGATTGTCGAAAGAGTACGAGAATGGGGTATCAGAATTCGTTAAGTTTGCTGTTGCACACGCCAAAGACCCCAGTCGAATGAGATGTCCTTGCTTGGGTTGTTGTTTTGGGAGTCGGGTTGACGCGATTCAGTTGGCATCGTATTTAATGAGGAGTGTAATTGATAGAAGTTATACATGTTGGAATTTTCATGGTGAGAAAATTAACGGGAATGTTGAACCGGGGGATAATACGACCTATACTTCAAACGACAATGGCACAGATACATACGATTCTGATCGAGTCGAAGAGATTGCAGAAGCACTTGAAGAAGATCTTAAGGATTGTCCCAAAATGTTTGAGAGGTTGGTAAGCGATGCAGAGAAATCGTTATATAATGGTTGCACCAAATTCACAAGATTGTCTGCGGTATTAAAGTTGTACAACTTAAAGGCGGGCAATGGATGGTCGGATAAAAGTTTCACAGAGTTATTGGCCCTTATGAAAGATATGCTTCCAGAGGATAATGTTCTTCCCAATCGAACATATGAGGCCAAAAAGATGTTGTGCTCTATTGGCATGAGCTATGATAAGATACATGCATGTCCAAACGATTGCGTTTTGTTTTGAAATGAGTATGCATTGTTAAATGAGTGTCCTAAATGCGGTGTCTCTCGATATAAGGAAAAGTTGTCTCCAGCAAAAGTCTTATGGCATTTTCCTATAATTCTGAGATTTAGACGCATGTTTCGTAGTGAGACCGATTCAAGACACTTGACTTGGCATGCAGATGAAAGAATTATTGATGGAAAGTTTCGACATTGTGTTTTTTCTTCAAGTCAATTTGCAGTAAGGTGATCGATCCTACGATCTTACCAACATTGCAAAAAGAAATAGTTATTACTTTGTGTGATCTTGAAATGATTTTTCCTCCCTCGTTTTTTGACATAATGGTTCATCTAGTTGTTCATCTGGTGAAAGAGACACAATTGTGTGGACCGGCTTATATGAGATGGATGTACCCTACTGAACGTTATATGAAAATATTAAAAGGGTATGTTAAAAACTGAAGTCGACCAGAGAGTTGTATTGCCGAACGATACATTGTTGAAGAAGCGATTGAGTTTTGTACTGAATATCTGTCCAATTTACAATCAATTGGACTCCCCAAATCTCATATTGTCGAAAAAAAAAGAAGGAAAAATTTAATTGGAAATGAAGTTGTGACAGTATCAAGGGTCGAACAGGATCAAGTGCATTTGTATGTTCTGCACAATGAGAATGAGGTTGAGCCGTATGTTGAAATGCACAAGGATGTTCTCCGAGGTTTAAATCCGAATAGAAATGAGAATTGGATAGTACGAGAGCACAATCGAAGTTTCATACCTTGGTTTAAGGATCATATTTATTCAAAGTATTATTCAGATCCCGCTTCTATAACAGAAAGGTTGAGATGTTTAGCATATGGTCCAAGTTTGGTTGTGTTTTCTTATAGCGCATACGCAATTAATGGATACACATTTTATACCAAAGAACAAGATGATAAAAGTACTATGCAAAATAGTGGTGTCACCGTGGTAGCTGAAGCAATGCACATTTCAAGTGTGAAAGATTTAAACCCCAAATTTGCAAATCTGTCATATTTTGGGGTTATCGAGCGCATGTGGGTGTTTGATTATGAGAAGTTTCAGATTCCTATATTTCGTTGCAAGTGGGTTGAAAATAATAATGGCGTACGAATGGATAAGTCAGGATTTTTGCAAGTGGATCTTAATAGGGTGGGGTACAAAGATGAGCCTTTTATTCTAGCCTCTCAAGCTAAACAAGTGTTCTATGTCACTGATCAGACTAGTACAAAATGGTCTATAGTGCTTTTATCTAACAAAGTAATTGATGAAAACATTGGAGATCAAGGTGATATTGATGTTGATATTGAATCATTTACTAGAAATGATCAAAATGAAAATATTATAGCGAATGAATCATATACAAGAAATGATCATAATGAGGGTATTTGGATCAATCCAACCGTCCGTGTTGTTAAGAGACGGGTAGAACATATTCCAACCAAGAAACGAAAGAGACGTTAGTGAAAAAGGTACTAGTTATAAAATTATAGCTTATATCATTCAATAATATTAATTAGTTGTCATGTTATATATAGCTTATATCATTCAATGGATTATGGATTATGGATTTTTATATTTGTCATTTAATTTTTATTTTTTTCTTTCTTACAGGTGAAATGGCTAGTGACCATGACGAAACACCCGAGACACATGATGAAAATGAAGCTCAAAAGGTATATTAATTTTCACAATGTTGCTTATTAGTGATGCTACTTGATAACACAAAACAACTATATATTAATTCTTATTTGTTTGTCTATGTGTAGTGCCCTCGTCAGCGTAATGGCATAGACTGCGGGTATTTCGTTTTGAGGTTTATGAGAGAAACCATTCAAATGGATCGATTAGAGATTCCTATTACGGTATGCATGGATTCACAACTTAGGATTTATTTTTAATATTTATCGGATATGTCATATAATTTATTATTTTTAACTAAATCATGCATATTTTGTTTTGTTATGTAGTACTTTGATGAATACGCGTGTTCTCATTACACAAAGGATAAATTGCAAGAAATTAAGGAGGAATTGTGCGAATACCTTATTGGAAAAAAAGTCAGATAAAGTATAGGATAATGGGATTATGTGAATGTATAGTTTTGTGAATGGTTTATTTTATGGGATTGTATAGTTTTGTGAATGGTTTATGTTATTTATGTGATTTTGGAATGTAATTGTATAACTTTGTGAATGGTTTATGTTATTTATGTGATTTTGGAATGTAATTGTATAGTTTTGTGAATGGTTAATGTAAATGACTTGAATTATAATGGAAATGGTTTATGTGGTTTATGTAATTTATGGGATTAGTGGAAATGGTTAATGAACCATACTAGAAATTGTTAATGGAAATGTGAAATATACATGTTTATTAAAATGGCTTGAATTATACAGGTTTCTGCATAAAAAAATGCTTAAAATGGGATTTTTTAAAAAAATCATTAAAATTATACGTAGAGAAAAGACAACGCTTTCTAGAAAAAGCACTGTCTATAGTTCACAAAAGAAAGCGCTTTTCTTAAAAAGCGCCCTCTAAAGGTATAGAAAAATTCATAACTAAAATTATAGGCATACATTAGACAGCGCTTTTAAAAGTGCTGTCTAAAGGGGGCCTTTAGAAAGCGCTTTTCCTAAAAAGCGCCCTCTAAAGGTATAGAAAAAATCACATTAGACAGCGCTTTTTAAAGCGCTGTCTAAAGGGGGCCTTTAGACAGCGTTTTTTCTTGAAAAAGCGCCCTCTAAAGGTATAGAAAAGTTTATAATTAAAATTATAGGCATACTTTAGACAGCGCTTTAAAAAGCGCTGTCTAAAGGGGGCCTTTAGACAGCGCTTTTTATTGAAAAAGCGCCCTCTAATGTATACTTTAGAGAGCGCTTTTTCGTAAATAAAAAGCGTTGTCTTTACCTACGCCAGCGCTGCCTTAGGCAGCGCTTTTAAGCACTGTCTAAGGCCTAAAAAAATGCTGTCTAATGTCTTGTTTGGCGTAGTGATTCTAGTATTGGAATGACACATTTTGAGGCTTTGTATGGTAGGAGATGCAGGACGCCATTGTGTTGGTTTGATTCTAGAGAGAGTGTGGTGCTTGGGCCTAAGATTGTTCAACAGACTACTGAAAAAGTCAATATGATCCAAGAGAAGATGAAGGTCTCGTAGAGCAGGAAAAAGAGATACCATGATAAGCGGAGGAAGGCCCTTGAGTTCCGAGAGGGTGACCATATGTTTTTTAGAGTCACTCCTGTGATTGATGTTAGTCGTGCGCTGAAGTTGCAAAAACTCACTCCTCGCTTTATTGGTCCTTATTAGATTACCCAGAGAGTTAGATTTAATGCCTATAGAATGACCTTACTCCCATTTCTGAACCTCCATGATGCTTTCCATGTCTCAACTTCGGAAGTATGTTTATGATGCATCACATGTGATCCAAATGGATGATATACAAGTAAGAGATAATTTAATTGTTGAGGCATCACCCATGCGTATTGAGGATCGAGAAGTGAAGCAATTAAAAGGTAAATAAATTGCTCTGGTGAAAGTGGTGTGGGGAGGACTTGCTGGATGGGGCATTACGTGGGAGCTGGAGAGCTAGATGGGAGAGTCTTATCTAGAGCTATTTTTGCCAGGTAGTTTTCTAGGGTGAAAATCCTTTTAAGTGGGGGAGAGTCGTAACACCCCGACTTTAGTTTATTAATTTATTTAAATTATTAGATTTAATTGAGTGAATGTATATGGGTTGCTTGAATTATTGTTATTATTTTTTATTTCATGTGTTTTATGAGAATTAAAGGTATTTTAGTAAACTATAATATAAGAAAAGTTAGTGTTCTGGAAAAACCAATTTTGCCCCTTGCTAAAAATCTAACACCTCTACATTTTGGGGTTAAATTATGTCCTAAAAATGCTTTTTCTAACTAATTGTCAGGTTGGTTCAAATATAACTATCATTTTTATTGAAATTGTCTATTTGGTTCCCAATTTTACTTTTCTTTTCCAAAACACGGTTCAATTTAAACCAATTGCCAACTATTGGGTTTCTTTCCTTCTGCACACTTCAAAAGCAACTGTCACTTCTGTGTTGTTGGGTCTAATCCATCTGTTCACTTCACAAACCCATTTCCTCCTCCTTCATCTACTTGTAGCTTCTACTCTTCAACTTCATCTACTTTCAACTTCTACTCTCCAACTTCATCTAATTTCAGCTTCTTTTCCCACTGTATCAACATATTACACTCAATTTGGAAAAGAACATTGAAGATGTAAGTATTTATGTATCACTGTGTTGTGCGTCTCTGTTCTTCCCCATTTTTCATCATTTTCTTCATTATCTCCTCTATGACCTAACTGTGTTTTCGTCAAAACTGTGAGATCTGCCTCTAACGTTTTGATATTTTGGTTTTTTGTTTTCTCTTCTTGTGTTTCCTGTTCAGATTTGCATTGAGGAACCATTGGTATTGATTTTTCTGCTATAATTTGAACTCACTGCTATAGATTTATTTTTTTCCCTCTTTCTTTTGTGATTTATTTGTTGTTCTGTTTCTGTATTTATGTTGCTTGAATGTTGCTATTATTGTTGTGGTTAGTTTGAATTTATTCTAAATTGTTTTATTTTTATTTTTACAGGTTTTTAATTATTGTTGAGGTGATGGTTGAAAAAATGGATATGAATGTTCTGGAAATAGGTTGAAGGTGTATGAAAGTTACTGGGAAATGTGTTAAAGGTATGAAGATTTCATTTTTCTGTTATTATGATTTTTTATTTTTCATTCTTCACCAAAAAAACACTTCATCTTCTATATTCAACTTCTATACATGACATATGTTTGTTGTTTCAACTTCTAACTCCAAAGTTGTTTTTAAGATAATGAATGAGTGTTGGTGTTTTATGAGGGAAAATGGAAGAATCGTGGAATGTATGAAGATTATGGTGAAGAATAATGAAAGAGGTAAAGATTTCTGGAAAATAATTGGAGGTAATGAAAAGTGGACAATTTGTGGTTAGGGTTTTTAGAATAAAAATTAAGTTTTTTTATTTTATTTTGAGTGATGATAAATGATTTTCTGGGTACTGTGATGGATTTCAATCCCTAATAAATTATTTTCTACTCTTATCAGGTGTAGATCTTTGAAATTATTAGATGATGGTATCTCAGATCTGGATTCTAATAGAAGCTCTGAAAATTTTCTCTGTTTTTTTAGGTTTTCAAACATAAATTCCCTCTTGCTATTCCAACCATTTTCATTTTGTCTTCAACATCTCTTCTTCAATTTTTTCGTATTTATCATTTACTTTGAATACTCCTTTTGTTTGATTTTTTTATTTCTGTCATTTGTTTTAAATGCCCTTTTATGTATTTTTTTCATAAATTTCTTTTTACTTTATCATCTTGAATTTCTTCAGAAATTTGTGTTTTAAACACATTACAAGATCTATTGGTTTATTTAAAGTATTTTTCATAAACTTTGGTTATAAACATAAATTAAATGTTTTGTTTTTATTTTCAGGTGATCTTAGTTTGAAAATAAAAATGATGGAAGAGGGTGAAAAGTTTACGTACTACAAAAGCAAGTACTAATGGATAAGAATAAAGAATTCTTTATAAAATTTTAATGGAAATAACATGTTCAGTAATGGAGCTTATATGATTTTTTCTTTTGGAAGTAGATTTTACAAAATTTTGGAGACATTTGAATTCATAAAAGCTTTGGTATCATGTTAATATTAGTATATACTTTTAATATTTTTAGTTTTGTGTTTACTGTTGTTTGTTTTATTGATTCTGATTATAATTTAATTTTTGTCTTTTGTTCAGAAACTTCGAACTAAAAAAAAATCTGAAATTGGTTGAAGATATTTAGAATAATTCAATGATTTTTCTTATTAATTATGTTTAATTTTTTCTTCACCAGGTCAAGCATTTCAAGGTTTTGGTTTCTTCCATTTTCATTTTATCTTCAAGGTTGTTGGTTTCTTTAATAGTAATTTAAAATAAATTATTATGTCAATTATATGTTTTTAAATAAATAAATAAATTCATTTATTATCATTGTAACACTTTATTTTGAATAAAGAAATGAGAATAAAATTGATGTGATATTCATTATTAAAAGTCTAAAAATAGAGACACTCAATATATATACTACTATTAAGAGTTCAAAATTATGTGATATGTCATAAGAAAATAAGAAAAAACAGTTGTTGCTTTAATAACAGATCTAATAAAATGCATTGAGACACACAATTGTGTTATTTTTCTAGATATCATGTACTGTCATTTATGTTTTCCTGTGCATAAAGTGACTATAATATTTGATAGATTGACCACTGATATGGACAAAAATTAATAAGTTTGATTATGGAGACATACCAATTAAAGGCGTGCTACCAGTAGTGGCGGACAAGGCTTTGAAATGTGATAAAGATATTAATTTAATTATTAATGGTAGTCAAATTCAAACAGTCAGTAATGTGATAAAGTCTTTTCAAAAGTCAGATGGCAATGCAATAAAGAGGCAAGATCCGATCTGACAAATTCAAACCGACAATATTGACGAAATTGAATTCCAAGCAGGCAGTAATGAAGAAACCAAATTCAGACAAAGCACTAATGGGGAAACGTTTTTATGAAGGCTATTATTATTGAGAAGGATATGGAAACAAATAAAAGTCATAATTACATTTTTATTTCTTAAATTTAAGATTTTTATTATTATTAATATTTTTGATGATCTTGATTCCCATTATATTTATTGATGGTTTCAAATTTAAATGATATTATGAGTTGATAGAAGTAAAAAAGAGATAACATAATTCTTTATAATAAGAATTTAAAATGAGTTTATTTCAAATGAAATAAATAATCATATGTACTTATTTAATTTTAATCTAAATTATTTTAAAATAATTAATATAGTATTAATTTGACTATATAGAAATTACTATAATTATAAATTATAAATCATTTATCAAACAATTTTAGATTTCTATATTAAATTATTTATCAAGCAATTGCAGACTTTTGGAGAAACATTGATTAATACTTAAAAATAAATAATTTTGTTATTCTTATATGCCTTGGTTTTGAAGGAATAATCAATCTCTTGAGACAGAATATTTTCTTACGTTTAATGAATCAATTTTTTAATTATTTTTCAAGCAAAATGTGAATTATTACTATTCAATTTAACAAAACCAGAATAAATAAAAAATCAATATATTAGCATCAGGTTGAATATTTTAATATTAAATTTGGTTTACTTTTAGTTGCCTCTTATTTAAATTTATTTATTGATTTTAATTGCTCTTTACCCCCATAAGTTTGAAATTTAAATGCATATATTTATTTCTGATTTTCTTTAAAATAAAATCTACACTTCATCATATCTTTTTCAAATCACCTTAACAGTTAAGTTATGTACATGACCTTTCTATAACAGAATGAGCTAATTGAATGTGTTTATTATATTTTTCTAAAATAATTATTTTTTATTAATATTTTAAAGATTTTTTTATTTTAGTATTTAATTGGATATTGATTTTCTATAAAATATCTCAAAAATATCAAACGGTAAGGAAAATGATCAAAAATTGAAAACAAAATAATACCAAACATTAATTGATGATTTTAGACATGTTTCTTATGGGTAGATAATAAATTTATTAAAACTACTATAAATAAAAATAGTATTAAACAATGTCTTTAATTTATGATAAATTTAAATTTTAATATCATTAATTATGTTTTAATATGTTATAGTATTAATAAATATAAGTAATATATTATAATTTTTAAATAATAAAAATAAAATATATTAAAATAAATATAAGTAATATATTATAATTTTTAATTAATAATTTTAAAATATATTATAATTATGTTTTCTTATGTATTTAAATTTTTTTAATATGCATTATTTATAGAGTTAGAAATTGAGTTATATATGATTATTGATGATAAATAGCGAGTAATGGTGCATTAATTATACAATAAGATATCACATTTTTATATAATTATATCTAAACTATAATATAAGAAAATTATTATTTTTGATTAAATTTTTTTTATATAAGTTAAAATACTACTGTTATAAATAGGGACAACTATAATTTTGATTCAAATATTTTTATATTGAAAAAAAATATTATTCTTATAAACTGGCACAAGTTTAATTTTGATTAAAATTTTTTTATTTACGAAAGAAATACTATTGTTATAAACGAGCACAACTTTAATTTTGAGTCAAATTTTGTTATATACGAAAAAAAAATTCTATTGTTATAAACGGACACAACTTTAAATTTGATTCAAATTTTTTTATATAAGATAAAATACTACTGTTATAAACGGGGACAACTATAATATAATACTACATAGTCATCTTAACATGCTGCTTATAATCTCAACACGTTACAAAATAAATTATTAAATTCTATTTCTTTAAAATAAAATATTATTGTAAGTATTTAATTATAAATATTCTATACAAATTGAATAAATTATTAAATTCTAATTCTTTAAAATTAAATATTATTGTAAGTATTTAATTATAAATATCCTATAAAAATTGAATAAATTGAATAAAAAAGAGTGTAAAATTTGTAACATTTTTTTAACCTAAGGTTTTATAAGGACAATTTCTTCATTTTAAATTTATAAAATTATAAAAGTTAATATTTTTAACAATCGACTATTTTACTTAATTGACGTCTAAAAAATAAAAATTTATCAATAGACAAATAAAAATTATATGAAAAAAAAAAGATCTTGAACAATTGATATAATATTTTGAAATTTTAAAAAATTAATGCATCGGGAAAATTATAATTTGACAATTTTTAAAATTCGTTTCTTTTAACTTATGTTTGAATAACTCGATAATTAACTTTCTAAAATATTTAATAGATTTGAAAAAAGAGCATACAATTATTTGTATACATGACAAAAAAAATACTATTGTTATAAACGGATATTACTTAACTACTGATGCAAATATTGAAAAATAGAAATTTATCAATTTTTTTATGAACGGACATAACTTTAATTTTGATTCAATTTTTTGTACAGAACAAAAAAATATTATTGTTATAAAAAGGCACGATTTTAATTTTTATTCAAATGTTTTTCTATACGAAAAAATACTATTGTTATAAACGGACACAACTTTAATTTTGATTCAAATTTTTTTATATATGAAAAAAATACTATTCATTTAAACAGACTCAACTTAAATTTATATTCAACATAAAAAAATATTGTTGTTTTCAAAGGGCATAACTTTTATTTTCATTTAAAGTTTTTATATAACATAAAAAACTACTCTTATAAACGGGAACAACTATCATTTTGATTCAAATACTTTTATATACGCAAAAATATTATTGTTATAAACGGGAATAACTTTAATTTTGATTCAAATTTTTTTATATACAAAAGAAATTCTACATGTTATAATCCGCCACAACATTTTCTTATACTTACCAATACAAATTTGTAATTTCAATCATATTTGTTTTTATAATTTTACCATTTTTCTTTTCAATTTGATTAACAAATACGCGTTCATCACATAAAATTCTCGAACTGACAGGCCCGTGCGAACGCACGGGTTAGTTACTAGTTTAATAAATAATAGAAATATAGAGTATTGAGAACGGAAATATAAAATAGAATTATTTAATTTAGAAATAATTAGATATTTTAATCATCTAAAGATAATTAGAGAAATTATCAGATTAAATAGAAAATGAATATTTTATAGTTAACATATATACTTTAGATTTTTTTATTAAATAATTATTTTGTGGGATTTTATTTAAATAAAATAAAATATTATTTTAATTAAAATCAGATTAGAGGGGGGTGAGCGAGAGTGGGTGAAAACAATTTGGAACTATTTGGGTTATATTTATACTAACGTGAGGGGCTTGAGGGTTTTACATGAAAAATTGGAATTTGGAAAAATAGTTTGACCTGAAGTGGGAAGAGAGCAACATTAGAGGGATTTTGAGAAAAGGAGAAGAATTCCATCAACCATCTAAACTTTGAGGTAACAGGGGAATTTATTTACTCATGGGTGGATTTAAGTAGTCGGGATGGTGAAGGGTCATTATCCTCAAATCACTGCATTTCACATTACACAATTTGTGGCCTTGTTGGTGACCAAAGAAGTTTGGCCAAAACCCTTAAGGTTACCGATCAATGTGTTGCTCTGTATTATGTTACTGTAATGAAAAATGTGTATGAATATGTGAATGTTATGATATTTCCTTTTTGAAATATTTTTGTGGAGCACTATTAATTCTATGATATTTTGTTGTAAATTAGGACTCGTATGATTGTTTGTGATATTTTTCGGTTAAATGAGAATTGTATTGTATATGTGTTTATCGATGAATTTTTGTACAACCCTTTTGGTCTGTTTTCCCAAATACCGTAAAATGTTAGAAAAGTCAAAAGACAGGAAAACTAGAATTTTATCGAAAAATCATGAAAATCAGGAAAGTCAGAACGGGGGCAAAAATCGGCGAATGAACAGTGTTGCGGTAGAGGCAAGCCACGACGGCGACCAGCTGCACCCCGATGGCGGCACCCAGTAGGGGTGTAGTACAGTAGGCGAGCCACACCGCGATGGCGGCGATTAGGGCACGGGTCGACGACTAAGTAAGTCGTGCAGTGGCGGTCGTACGACCGTGAATCGGGGCGGTTCAACACGTCCGTGTCAGGGCGGGTCAACAACGACTTTAGCAGTTTTCGAGTTTGAGGGTCTGTTCGGTGATTTTTGAGAAATTTTAGTGTCAATGACCTTTTTTTGTTACCTTTCTCTTATTTTTGAGTAATTTTGAGTCAAGTTGTTAACCCTTAGAGTTCAATAGAGTTATCACATGTGAAAGGTTGTCAATAAAGCATTTTTAGCACTTTAGAGTTCTCTTGAGTCATTTTTTAGATTTAGGAATTGTTGTAGCATTGTTTAGAGTTCTTTGAGAACTTTGTTGAGTTATATATATGAATTGTTATAACCTTTGATGAGCTATGTGTACATAATAAAATGATAAAATACTTGTTAGGTTTGGGATTCCTTCCTATGTGGAGAAAGTCCCAAATATGAATAGTCCATTTTTCTCATTTATTTAAGTGGAGAAGATCAATTTAGGGTTGAGAGAGATAGAGAAAAATAATGCTTCAAAAAGAGAGAAAAGAGGAGAGAAACTCATTCCCATTTTTCTGCAACTAGTCTCACTAAATTGATGATCCATGATTCGGTAACCGTTGGATCGAGCTAAAATTTGGTGGGCAGGTTCGTAACACATATATCTAACTTTTGACTGTTCAGATTTTCAAAACAACGTCTGAGGTGAAAGTTATTTGCTTCGCACTGAAGCTGCAAATTTGGGAAAAATTTTCAGCTTTTTTATTCTTATTTGTAAGCTAGTTTGCTTTGTGATTTGCGGTTGTTAGCACTATTTTGTGAATCACTTTATGACTCACTTGTACCCTTAATTAATTATAGTGGAGTTATTTCTTTGGTCTGGACGACTAGTGGTTTTTACTCTCATATTGAGGGGTTTTCCACATTAAAAATATCGGTGTCTTTTGTGCCTTTATTTTGTTCGATTTACCGTCTTATATTTGTTTTTGATCCTCAAGATTCCTACAAGTTTGGGGAAGTTTTATATTTGTTGCGTATTGGTCTATTATTGTGTCTTGTTATAACCTTTGATGAGCTATGTGTATATAATAAAATGATAAAATACTCTATTGAGATGTTTTGAGTATGTTGATTGATTTTTGAGCTGATGAGTAATAATACAATTTTACACAGTTATTGATAATTTTTTAGTTATAATATAATTATTAAAATTAATTATATGAATAATTTTTAGTTGAGTAATTCAGAGGAATTATAGTGTGGCCTGATAATTGGAGAACTTATGGTTCAAGAGAGGAACCTGTTTGAGTATGAAATTTTGAGAATGATTTTGGTGATTTATTTGATTTCTAATATTGTTTTCTGCCATAATCATGCATACATATATTTATTGGAGTTATGTAGCACTGCGGTCCAATGAGATCAGGTTCAGAGAGGAACCATGACAATTTCATGTCCAGGGAGGGACACAATTCAGAGAGGAACCTGAGACAGGGATAAATTAGTAATACACCTCTAATGCACAAAACCCTGGTACCATATGCGTATTGGAGGAGAAGTTAGTGCATTTCGCCTTTGCGTCATAAATTGTATTGTTGTTGTTTTGTGAGAATAATCTATGTATTTTCATAATTGTCCCCCTGTTTACTTTCACTGTTAAAATTTGTAAGGATTATTCTCGCGCCCTTCTTTTTCTGGTTGTGCATGGCTTTTATGCCCATGTTGCAGATACAGGTAGCATGTAGTGTTGTTGTGTTGAAGAATGACACTCATTGCCTTCTTCTTTGTTTTTCCATTATGTATAGTACCCTTTGTGTCGCTATGGTATTGTAACACAGGAGATGAGATGTTATTTCTTTTATTTGGATACTTACTTTGTTCATTTCAAAAACTGATGTTATTTGAGTAATTTCATTTGATGAGACTATAAGAAGGTGTTGTTGAATGTTTCATTTTCCCGATGCAAGCTGTTTAAATTAATAAAAGGTATTTTATTTGAGAATGTTTGACAACCTTGGGTGAAAATACACTTTGAATTATTGTATTATTTTGCGAGTCAGGAAATAGGGTGTTACAAGTCTCAAGTCCAACATTTTCTCCTCTTAGAATGTAATGTATCTCCATGTTTCTTAATTTCACCATGGCAGCTTTTACCTTCATAATATAATGTTTATTAGTTTTATCTTTGGCATGGTATTCGCCTCAAATCTATGATGTGACTTGTTATGAGTCAATTTTTATTATGTATGTTTTGGCCCTTATCCCAGACGCCAATCGTAACCTAATCAAACATTCCTCATATTATGCTTGGTTGTTTGATAGGGAATTCAAACCTTATGGATACCTCCAAACTAAAGTCGTACTCATTCTCAAGAAAGAGGTTGTCACCACTTCCTTTTGTAATTGACCATTACGAACAATGTACACCTTTTGGATATATATGACTCTTTGGTAGTGGTCATGGCCACGAAGTATGCAAATACTAGAGCCTTGCGTGATTTCCTTGATTTGTAGGAGATATCAAACTCTGAGAACTCTACGGCTCATTTTGTCATTCTTCTCGCTAGGTCTGGTTTGTGGAGTATCCATTGAATATGATAGTTGGTCCTTACTACTATGGTACGAGCAAGGAAATAATGTCTTAGCTTCCTCGTTTTTATCACTGGTTTCAGGGAGGTCTTCTCTACTTTTTTATCTTAGACTTCTGGACCTTGTAATACCTTTCCAATGAAGTAGACCAGGTCTTGAAATGAGTCATTTTCTCTCACCAAGACCACCCCTACAACTTCTAGGGATACAGAGAGGCAGACGAATAATGTTTTGCCCTTTTTTGGGAAAATTAGGATAGGTGGTTGATATGACACTTCTATGAGTTTTATGAATGATACATCGCATTCGAGTTCCTATTCAAACACTATTTGTTTCCTCAAGAGTTTGTAAAATAGGAGCACATGGTGTGCTAATATGAAAATAAGTTGAGACAATGCGACCAACATGTCGTTCAACTTTTGAATCTCCTTCTTAGGTTTTAGGGATCTCATGCTCACTACCGCTTGGAATTCAATTGGGTTCACTTCTATTCCCCGTTCTATGAGATAATACCCTACAAAAAATCTGACTGTACCCCAAAGGTGCATTTCTCAAGGTTTAAGCGCATCCCCTACTTTCTCACTTCTCCAAATATGGACTATAGGTGGGTTGTGTGCTCTTGTTGCTCCTTAGAAATGACGATCAAGTTGTCTATGTAAACCTCTAATGTGTCTGCTATATGATTGTTGAATACTTTTTTCATTATACACTAGTAAGTTTCCCTGACATTTTTAAGCTCGAAGTGCATGACCTTGTAGCAGAAGTTCCCTGTGTCGGCCATGAAGGTTGTCTTTTAGGTCCATTGGTATCTGGTTATACCTCGAGTATGCTTCCATAAAGGATAAAGTCTTGAATCTTGATGATTTATAGATGTGTTTATATGTGTTAGGAATCAAGTAAGACCCTAAAAAAATTCTGATGTACCCTAAAGGTGCATTTCTTAGGGTTTAAGCGCATCCCCTACTTTCTCACTTATCTAAATATGGAGTATAGGTGGGTTGTGTGCTCTTGTTGCTCCCTAGAAATGACAATCATGGTGTCCATGTAAGCCTCTAACGTGTCTGCTATATGATTTTTGAATACTATTTTCATTATTCGCTGGTAAGTTTCCTAAACATTTTTAAGGTCGAAGTGCATGACCTTGTAGCAGAAGTTCCCCATGTCGGTTATGAAGGTTGTCTTTTGGGTCCATTGGTATCTGGATCTTGATGATTTATATATGAGTTTATTTCTCTTCGAAATCAAGTAATACTTTTTCAGAATGCTTTATTCTAATCCGAGAAATCAAAGCATATGCAAAATTTATTATTGGCTTTTTCACCAAAACTCCATTGGAAAGGAAAATTGTGTACTTTGCTTCTGTAGTAAATTCGACTTTAAGGAGATTCTCTATTGTCTTCCTCGTGGCTTTGGTCTTTTAATTGATTGCTTCTGTGTGTATTGAGCCATGTAAGAGATGTCTTCTCTAAGGGCTAAGGTATGACATGCTACCTTCGATCTCAAACTGGGCTGCATTCTTGCAAACCATTCAAACAAATTCATGATTTCTCTACAAATATTATGTTAAAGCCTTGTGCACATGTTTTGGTAGGTTGCCCCTATCTTAATGGTCTTCGACGGGTCGCCTCATAGATATATGGCAACCAAATCCCTGATCGATTTGGGTCTCTCCACTTTCTTCCGAGCCTTTGGTGGTATGACTTTATCTTCTTCAGGAGCTTCATCTAAAAATGTTTCTTCAAGCCAATAATTTAGGTATGGATTTTCTTCATGCTCTACACTCAAATCTCTTGGCTCTTCACTCCTCGTTTGCTTTTCCAAAACGGTTTAAAAAATTGGGATGGTGACAAATCATCGTCTATCATCAGAATTTGGTTTTTGAGACTATAGAAAGAAAGAAAGATAAAAAAGTAACGAAAAAGAAAGATTTATATTTACTCAATGACCAAAATAACCAAAACACTCTTCATTGATTTTATTTAATTTATTATTAAATAAATTTTATGTAAAGCTTTTTATACTTGAGTTAAATAAAATTAACAGTTTTGAAATTTAAATACCAACAATCTAACAAAAAAATATATTTAAAAATTTTAAATTTTACTAATAGTTTTTAAATTAAATGAAAACTACTAAAATATTTATGAATATTGTTGTTTTTATTTTTAAGAACTAATTAAAAAAGTGATATAATTTGTAATTTTTTATCATAGAAAGATTAATATATTTATTTCAAGATATTTTAGTTTTCATAAGCATTACATTATTTTTAGGGTATTACTTTTTCCACCTTTCTGAGAGTTCTCCCACCATCTAGAAAAGTCACAATTTTTCTAGGGTTCGAAGATGCATCTTCGTACGCACCTTTTTTAGGAATTCCTCATAGGAAATTGGCGAGGCACCCTATTATGCCAACATTTAATCTGGAGATGCATCTCCGTATGCATAAAAGGTGGATTTGGAGATACATCACTGTAAACACCATCAAAGCAAAATTCAGCGAATGGTCCGGAGATGTATCTCCGAACGCTTTTGTTTCATATACTCGCACCAGACCCTTCCTTTTTCCTCGTTCTTCATTCTCTAAAATGTACTCAAACAATATCATTTGATCTCTCACATCCATTTAAGCTTCTCATTCATTCAAGCTTCTACCATTTGAGCTCTTTTTCATCCTTCCAAGCATCTAATTCATTCAAGCTTTTCTTTCTCATCTATTTGATTTGGTAAGTTTTTCAAAATTCATTCTTTTTTTCATGTTTTAATTAATAGTTAGTTGTTTAAAATATATTAGATGGTAGTGGAATCGAAATAGGTAGCCTAAATGGACATGCATTGACATTTGTTTGGAGTGTTAGGGCAGCAATGGCCATGGCTGAAAAAATCACAACTTTGTCTAGAGATGCATCTCCACATTTTCTCTGTGTTGTTTTTGAACATGTATCTCTAGATTTGTGTCTGGTTAAAATTTTGTTGAATTTGTGATGTGACTTTTTGGTTTTAATGCAGGTGCAATGGCTAAAAATAACCCTTGCAGAATTAGGCACAGTCGTGTGTCCCAAACTGTGCCTATACGACGTGAAAGGGTCGCAGCCAGAACCACAAGTCGATGGTAACTCATTTGATGGTTTGCAACATTGAGGTTTACAACCATTTGGTTCTACTTCTTATAGTAATCTATCTCAAATCTCTACTTTACGAGGCCACGAGTCCCCTGATGATGAAGCAGCTCTTGAAGCCCCTAAAACTCAGGAGGAAATCGATGTTGATGCCCCTTTAAAGACTTATCCAGGAAGCCTATTTGACACCTATTTACTTCATATTTATGCAGACCATTTTGCTAGGCATGTATGAGACGGATAGGTATAATTATTTGCTTTTGCATTACATATGTTTTAAACTACTTAAATCGCAACTGATCGTGATATTTTTTTTTTACAGAAGCGTGTGTGTTTAAAATTGGTAAACCACGACAAGAAGATATTGGATTTGGAACAACTCACTGTTGATTGGTTCAAGAATGTCATCCGCTATTTTGGTCTTGCCAATTTATGTTCTATTGTGTACATGACCATAAACTTTGGCATGCATACGACATTTGCAGAGAGATGGCATTCAGAGACGTCATTTTTCCACCTTCTTATTGGCAAGATGACCATCTTACTGGATGATGTCTCATGCCTCCTACTTCTTCCCATTAGGGGAAAATTACTAGGCCATGGAAGACTCAGTCGAGATGAAGTCGTCGAGATGATGGTCACCCATTTGCAGGATGACCCAACCGAGGATGCAAATGAGGTAGCTTATACCAGAGGTGCTCATGCTAGATTTAAATTTTTGGAAAATTTGTATAAAGAGCAGCTGCAGTGGCTGAGGATGTCGATCGGTTGAGTACCATCAAACTAGGTGTTACCTCTTATTCCTGGTTGGCACATCCATTTTTATGGACAAAATTGTAACCTATATCGATATGTTTGACCTGAAATACTTCATCGACTTAACGCTTATTCATGAGTACAATTGGGGTCACCTGTTTGGTCTACCTGTACTCGAAGTTGGGCGATGGTTGACTTTGAAAGACAAAGCAGATGGTAGGAAGTTGCATGTTGCTTACGATAATTTACTATTACTAATATTCTCATGATTATTTTGTTACACTTGTTATTAATAATTTATTTGAACCATTTTTAGGGATGGACCGTCTATCACTTTCCTCACAACTTCGGGTGGAAACTTGTACCTTCTTACACTAAGGATTGGCCATGTGAAGCCGCCTTTGCACCGTACATAGGGAATAATGTGATTGCGCCATTCCAGGTGTATCTTGTGAAATTCTGGTATAGCAAATCTCAGATGTCCTGAGAGATGTCGAGACACTTGATCTTTGCTTCACACACAAGGATAATAAGGAGCATAATACAGAATGCAGAAAATAAAGTAACACACAAGGATTGTTAACCCAGTTCAGTGAACAACAACACCTACGTCTGGGGGCTACCAAGCCATGAATGAAATCCACTAGATAGTATTAATTCTAAGCTAAACACCTCTAGTTTACAACTTATCACTTAATCACTACCCATGCTTAATTTATACCTAAGACACTTCCTAGGTATGAGATCCTTCTCAATTCTCTTTCAATCACAGCAGTGAGAGAAATTACAACTCAATGTAAACTATCCAGCTCTAGTATCAACACGACACAAGAGAGGCTCACAAAAATACAAACCCTAAACTCACTAGGCAACAATGTATTTTTTCACCTTTTTCCTACGTTAAATCCTTTCTATTTATAACCATAAACATGAGTGGATTTGGGCTTCAGAAACGCAGCAATTCTGCTCCACAGAATCTGCAACTAATTCTCCTCTAGAATAGTTTCTTCAATCCTAAGTTTCCTAAAGTGTCTCCACACTTAGAAACAACATCTTCAAATTATAATCAGAATCTTTAATTCCTCAATCTTGGACGCCACCTAGGAAAAACAAATAATCCCAAAATAATCTGAAATCTAGAATAACATAATTAAACCTGAAAAGTAACAGACAAAGATGTCGAATCGTCATGATAGGACATCTTGTCCAACATCTTGATCTTTAGTTAGTTCTTCATGTTAAGACATCTTGTCCAACATCTTGTTGTCAAGTTAGTTTTACCAAAATTGATGCCAACATCAAAGCCTTGGTCTCATTAATCTCCCCCTTTGGCAGATTTTGGCTAAAACTAACTAAATGAAACTTGCAGACAGTAAACCACAGTCCGAGGCCAAGAAATAGAACATCAGAACATCAGCAGCGGAAAAAATTATTGCCTCCTCCTCAATCAGTTCCTTCTTCTGCAAGCAACAAATTAACATACTCCCCCTCAATGGTTAGTAGCAACAGTAATCAGAAGTTAGCAGTCCGTGGTTAAACTAACTAAATAAATAACCAAGCAAAAACAAAAATTATTAGAGTACAAATTAAGCACATAAAGTGCCAAAAAATATCCTGGGCATTAAGCCCTTACATAACCACAAAAAAATAAGACAACATTCAGCAGTCATCTTCAATTTCTTCATCGTCATCTTCCTCTTCTTCATGATAGGATACAATTGACAAGTATTGCTCAGCCTGAGAGTGGTCTTTGAAGACCTCTCTCTATTTGGTGGGAACATATATGCAATTACTTGAATAGCATTTCCACACCAGGTTGACTACTATAAATCTTCAGATAGGCAAACTCCAAGCTTGCATCCAAGGCTTTATTGAAGATGTCAGCTAACTGATTCTCTGTGACAACATGCTTCAAGGTTATAACTTTGTCTTCCACAAGATTTCTAATAAAGTGATGTCTGATGTCAATATGTTTGGTTTTGCTGTGCTGAATAGGATTCTTTGAAATATTAATGGCACTTAAGTTGTCATAGAAAAGTGTCATGACATCTTGATTGACATTGTACTCAGTTAGCATCTGCTTCATCCACATCATTTGAGAACAACTGCTACCTGCAGCTATGTATTCAGCCTTAATAGTAGACAAAGAAACACACTTTTACTTCTTACTAAACCATGAAATCAAGTTATTTCCCAGAAAGAAACATCCACCAGAGGTGCTCTTCCTATCATCAGCACTCCCGGCCCAACAGCATCACAATATCCTATTAACATGGGATTAGAAATATGAGAATATAGCAGGCCATAGTCACATATACCATTCACATAATTCAGAATTCTTTTGACCTGATTAATATGGATAACTTTAGTTATGTCAGATCTTCTAGCAGTAAAGTATAGAAGACTGTCAATCATGCTTCTATATAGACTCTAACCAACACTAACACCCTTTTTATCCTTAGAGAACTTCAAGTGTGTAGAAGCAGGAGTTCTTTTGTGGTTAGCATTCTCCAGTCCAAACTTCTTCACAACACTCTTAGCATATTTCCCTTGACAAAGGAATATGGAGTCTTCCATCTGTTTGACTTGGAGACCAAGAAATTAGGTTAATTCACCCATTAAACTCATCTCAAACTCAGATTGCATTTTCTTGATAAAGTGTTGAACCATCTCATGTGACATCCCTCCAAACACAATATCATCAACATAGATTTGAGCTATCATGAGTTTTCCATCCCTTTCTTTAACAAAGAGAGTTTTGTCAACTCCACCTTTTCTGTAACCATGGTTAAAGAGGAATTCAGTTAGCCTTTCATACCAAGCCCTTGGAGCTTGTTTTAACCCATACAAAGCCTTCTTCAACTTGAACACATGATCTAGAAATGTAGGATCAACAAGGTTTTTCCACATATACTTCTTCATTCAAGTGTCAATTCAGAAAGGCACTCTTAACATCCATTTTAAATAACTTAAATTTCAACAGGCAAGTTACTCCAAGTAATAGTCTAACAGATTCCAATCTAGCAACAGGAGCAAACGTTTCATCAAAGTCCACTCCTTCAATCTAAGTGTACCCTTGAGCAACAAGTCTAGCCTTGTTTCTCGTGACCACACCTTGCTTATCAAACTTGTTTTTAAACACCCATTTGTACCAATCACATTTGACCCTTCAGGTCTTGGCACAAGATCCCAGACCTTATGCCTTTTGAAGTGCCACAGTTCCTCTTGCATAGCATTGATCCAGAATTCATCAGTCAAGGCCTCCTTGACATTCTTGGGTTCAAACTTTGAGACAAAATAAGCAACATCAACAACATCTCATGACCTGGTCATTCTTCCACCATTTGGATCTCCTATTATAAGCTCCTTAGGATGATCTTTCTGAACTCTGGTGGAGCGTCCCTTGTCAACCTTTTCAGTCTCTGCAGATTCAAGATTAACATCATTTGATTCTGCAGCACCTTCAGGAGCATCATGTGATGTTCCAACATCCTCTGTGACATCTTAATCCCCCATGGGAAAGAATGCTCCAATATCATCAGTAACACCAGCTTCTGTAGTTGAGTCATCAACCACAACATTTATGGATTCCAGCACAACCTGAGTTCTTGAGTTGTAAACTCTGTAGGCTTTGCTATTTGTAGAGTATCCCAGAAAGATTCCTTCATCATTTTTGGGATCCATCTTCCTCCTTTGCTCACGGTCAGCCAAGATGTAACATTTGCTTCCAAAAACACAGAAGTATTTCACAGTTGGCTTTCTTCTTTTCCACTTCTCATATAATGTGGCAGATGTGCCAAATCTAATGGTTACTCTGTTTAGAATGTAATAAGTTGTATTCATGGCTTCAGCCCAAAAATGATATGGAAGTTTCTTGGCTTGAAGCATGAGCCTTGCACATTCTTGAATTGTCCTATTTCTTTCTCTCAACCACACCATTCTGTTAAGGAGTGACGGGTGAAGAAAACTCGTGACTAATTCCTTCAGAGGAACAAAAATCATTAAACTTATTGTTTTTAAATTCCTTCCCATGGTCACTTATGATTCTAACTATGCCACTATCCTTCTCCCTTTGAAGTTTTTGACACAGTCCTTTGAACACTTCAAATAATTCTGACTTCTCTTTGATGAAATGCACCCATGTGTATCTAGAGAAGTCATCCACCACAATATAAGCATACCTCTTTTCACCAAGACTTTCAACCTGCATAGGTCCCATCAAGTCGATATGAAGTAGCTCCAATATTTTTTAGGTGGTCAAATGTTGAAGCCTTTTATGTGACATCCTTGTCTGTTTTCTAATTTGGCATTCACCACATACTCCTCCTTCATCTATTTTTAGATTAGGGATGCCTCTGAAGGTGTTGGAGCGGTAAAGCGGCAAGAAAAAATATTATTTTCGGAAGAATTCCCTCCGGGATTTTTGTCGTGTCCACAGAGATCGGTTCGAGGGAAAGAATGTCGTTTGACAATCTCTATGTCTCTAAGCTTGGGTTTAAAATGGGTTTAAATTAAATGCGGGAAATAAAATTTATGAACAGAAAAAGAATTCATTCCTTGGAGAGTAGAGAACTCTCGGGTTTGCATTTCATCTACCCTATAAAATACTCAAACTTACTACTCATTTGCACGCAACCTAAATCACTCATCCACATTATCACGTATCGCCCACAAAAAAGGTTATGTCTAACACAAAGTTGAGAGAACAACTGCATCGCCGCGGTGGTGATGTCTCACGCAACTCGACCACACAAAAGCATTAAGAATCGATACTCAAGTGAATATTAAGCCTTAATCTATTTATAGAGTCAAGAACCTAATAGATGCACATCCTAATTCCAGATTCAAGGAAGATATGTCTACCGCAAATCAAATCCATACATAAAGCGATTAAAACAAGGATAACACCAATAGAGATTTGTAAAAGAGCTCGCATACAAAGCCATGAGTAATAAATATACATACTATCAAGGTAAAATTGCATACAAACTCACACCAATGGGAACTATAAAGGGAAGAGAGAAGAGGAATCAAAATCTCTCGCGGTGTCAATCACGATCCAAGAATCATCCGCCTCCAATCGTCAAGTTGCAACCACCATTGATGCTTTTCTAAGCTCTAACTAACAAAGAATGAAGGTCTGATGAATTGGGAACAAATACCCCAAAACATCACCTAAAAAATGCTGAAAAGTGACTTAAATAGGGGCTGAAAAGACACAAACCGCGCTAAGCGCGCTATGAGGGCGCTTAGCGCCATCAGCAAAATCACAATTCTTATTTTCTTCACAACTTTCGAACCGTAACTCCGATTGATGCACGGTCGGAAGCGTTAGAAAGCTTATTCAATGTTCTATACAACAATGACAAAATATCTTTACTTGAATACCTACAAAAATGAGATAAAATGAAATTATAAAGAACAAAATTTATTACAACCGCGCTAAGCGCGCTCAGATCGCGCATAAACCGACTTAAAGCGTGCTAAGCGCGGTCCTGCCCACGCTAAGCGCGGTCAAGGAACCTTAGCTACTGCCTTTGGCAGAAAATGCACGCTGAAACCGCGCCAGAAAGCGTGCTTTGCGCGAGTTACCGACACGACTTCTCAAAAATCAACTTTTAGGCCTTCTTTCCTTCACCAATTGTTCCTATCATCAAATATAAGCTAGAAGACCTGTCAAAGAACATAAAAATGATCAATATTCACAATATTTACAATAAAATCAGAAACTTACATATTTACACTAAAACATATGTATTTACTACTAAAACACCAAAGAAACAATTGAAAAGTGCCAAAAAATACTATCTAAAATATGCATAATTTGGCACTTAACAACTCTCCCCAACTTAAACTTGTTTGTCCTCAAACCAGAATCAAACAACTCAAAGAAACAAAAGTAACAACCAAGCAATCACAAGTCAACAAGTTTTGAAAAACAAAAACAAATGTATGGTTCAACACAAAAACGTACATGCAAAGTAAAACTTACCACTAAACTACAACGATAACATAACGACGAAACAAATGCTACGTACAAAAATCATGTCAAACATTCCAAAACAACACGAGTTCAATCATGAATCACACCTAGCAAAAACAATCATCGGTAGATGAAAAACACAAAATGAGGTACCTTTCACTCACACAACAATCTTGCAAACAAAAGACTAAATTATGCAATCATCCAAAAATCATATTGAAAACATAAAAGCAAGAATCACAAGGGCTTTCAAGGTTGTAGCGTGGTCGGGTAAACAAACAAGGGGCAATTTCTAAAGGTAATTGAAACAAAAACTTGCTTAAACCTAAGGGAGTGATCAACTCACAAAGACTCAAACATAAATTTCCAATCAACTTCTTCCAAAATCTCAAGTGTTACACAAAACACAATACTTATTTAGCACAATTATTTGAACTCTTTTTGTTTCCTTTCTCAATGATTTTCTTTTTCTTTCTTTTTGTTTTTCTTTTTGTTTTTCATATTTTTCTCTTTTTTCTTTTCTTTTTCAACCTCATATAAACCAACCAATGAGTAAACAATCATTCTCTCCTCAACTTGAATTAAACCACATCATCATGTGAATACTCCCTACTTTCTAAGATATGGTAAAAAATTCATACAACAACACAAAGCTGAGGGTTCAAGAAAAAACAATCAATCAAAATCCATACAAAAAGTGAATTCAATACTCATAGACAAGCATTACGTTCAAACAACATGGATAATGATAAAAAGGCACAAAGGGGTTACGAATGATCACACACTTAGAAGGTGAATGACTATTTGGCTAGGTAGTTGTGCTTAAAATGAAACAAAATGCCTTGATCCTTTTCATGCTTTCATATAATCAACACAAACAAAAGATTAAGCATAATAAAATCCAGTTAGAACAAGAATGTTGGTACTCCGCGCATATATGAATAATGGAAAGCTACCTCACAAAAAGGGTGGGAACTAAAGTGATTCACATCAAGAACAAGTATACAAAAGAATGAACGGCATGGAAGTTTGTAAAAAGCCTAAGTATCATGAATATGCTAAACTCTAGAAAGCGATAAACACATACCTTAGACGTGTACAAAGCTTAACAATATCAACACCATACATTCGCAAGTTGAAACGATCAAACTTGGAAAATCACAAAATGCATCCTCAAGCTAATCAAAATAAACTTGAGAGCAAACACAAAATTTTTTATTCTAACACCTAACAGAATTGAATTAAAACTAACTAAACACAAAGACCAAAATTGGTGAAAGTGGATAGAAAATGAGAGATTTTTCTTTGCAAAACAAGGCGCGCTAAGCGCCCTCTGCGCGCGCTAAGCGCGGACAGGAAAATTTTGTTTTTCAAAATTGGTTCTTTCTCTCATTCACTCCATCCATTGTCACTTTATATTAACTATACTACTAGACATAAAACTGTACAAACTCAAGAATCATTGGGTTGCCTCCCAACAAGCGCTTGTTTTACGTCGTTAGCTCGATGCCTTATTTACGTACAAGCTCCTCCATGTTACTTCATTCTCCGGTAGATACCAAATAAAATCTGCAACACTTGAGCAAACATAAACCAAAAACAAAAATATGCACAAACACATACACATGATGGAAAACATATATATACAATCACTTATGAAAAACAACTATAAACAAGTATATATAAAACTTAAAAACATAAATACTATCGCAATGCGATTCAATATCAAAATCAATTCTCGACATGGCGCCATTTTGTTGGAGCGGTAAAGCGGCAAGCAAAAATATTATTTTTGGAAGAATTCCCTCAGGGATTTATGTCGTGTCCACAGAGATCGGTTCGAGGGAAAGAATTTCGTTCGACAATCTCTACGTCTCTAAGCTTGGGTTTAAAATGGGTTTAAATTAAATGCGGGAAATAAAACTTATGAACAGAAAAAGAATTCATTACTTGGAGAGTAGAGAACTCTCGGGTTTGCATTTCATCTACCCTATAAAATACTCAAACTTAGTACTCATTTACACGCAACCTAAATCACTCGTCCACATTATCACGTATCGCCCACAACAAAGGTTATGTCTAACGCAAAGTTGAGAGAACAACTGCATCGCCGCAGAGATGATGTCTCACGCAACTCGACCACACGGAAGCATTAAGAATCGATACTCAAGTGAATATTAAGCCTTAATCTATTTCTAGAGTCAAGAACCTAATAGATGCACATCCTAATTCCGGATTCAAGGAGGATATGTCTACAGCAAATCAAATCCATACATAAAGTGATTAAAACAAGGATAACACCAATAGAGATTTGTAAAAGAGCTCGCATACAAAGCCATGAGTAATAAATATACATACTATCAAGGTAAACTTACATACAAACTCACACCAATGGAAACTACAAAGGGAAGAGAAAAGAGGAATCAAAATCTCTCGCGGTGTCAATCACGATCCAAGAATCATCCGCCTCCAATCGTCGAGTTGCAACCACCATTGATGCTTTTCTAAGCTCTAACTAACAAAGAATGAAGGTCTGATGAATTGGGAACAAATACCCCAAAACATCACCTAAAAAATGCTAAAAAGTGACTTAAATAGGGGCTGAAAAGACGCAAACCACGCTAAGCGCGCTATGTAGCGCCATCACCAAAATCATAATTCTTATTTTCTTCACAACTTTCAAATCGTAACTCCGATTGACACACGGTCGGAAGCGTTGGAAAGCTTATCCAATGCTCTATACAACAATGACAAAATATATTTACTTGAATACCTACAAAATTGAGATAAAATGAAATTAGAAAGAACAAAATTTATTACAAACGCGCTAAGTGCGCCCAGATCGCGCTAAGCTCGATCTCACCTAAAATACACGTTAAACCGACTTAAAGCGCGCTAAGTGCGGTCCTGCCCACGCTAAGCGCGGTCAAGGAACTTTAGCTACTTCCTTTGGCAGAAAATGCGCGCTGAAACTGCGCCAGAAAGCGCGCTTAGCGCGAGTTACCGACACGACTTCTCAAAAATCAACTTTTAGGCCTTCTTTCCTTCACCAATTGTTCCTATCATCAAATATAAGCTAGAAGACCTGTCAAAGAACATCAAAATGATCAATATTCACAATATTTACAATAAAATCGGAAACTTACATATTTACACTAAAACATATGTATTTAATACTAAAACACCAAAGAAATAATTGAAAAGGGCCAGAAAATACTATCTAAAATATGCACAATTTGGCACTTAACAACAGCTTCCTTAGACAAGACTTCTTTCATTCCCTTCAAGTGCAAGTGGCCAAGTTTCTGATGCCACATCTTCACCTCATCTTCTCTTGACATCAAGCAGGTGGAGGGACACTTTGTTTAAAGGGGAGCCCACAAGTAACAATTATCCTTGGATCTGGTACCCTTCATGATAAGTTCCTCTTTATCATTTGTTACCAGACACTTAGATTTAGAGAAGTTAACCTTGAGGCCTTGTCACATAATTGGCTAATACTTATCAGAATAGTAGCCAATCCTTTGAAAATAGCACTTTATTCAAGCTAGGATGCCCAGCATAATTCAGCTTCCCAACACCTTTTATCTCACCTTTTGACCCATCTCCAAAGGTGACATAGCTAGTGGAATGAGGTTTAATATTAACTAAGAACTTCTTGACACCAGTCATGTGTCTATAACAACCACTATCAAAATACCAGTCTTCTCTGGCAGAGGCTCTAAAAGAGGTATGATCTATGAGTGCGACAGTTTCATTCTTAGGAATCCACTTCTTCTTTCCTTTAGCAACCTCATTTCTCCTTCTGGGTCGAGTTGATGATTTGGGATAACCATGCAACTTGTAGCAGTAAGACTTTATGTGACCATACTTACCACATTGATGACACTTCTTGTCTTGATTCTTCTTGTCTTGATTCTTTCTTCCTGAGGAGTTCTTCTGAGGTCCTTGACGATGTTGGGACATCCTATTGGACACCGTTTCATCTGGCTTTCTTTTCTGTTGAACAGAGTTTACACCAGGCCTTTATCCTTTCTTCCTAACTTGATCATTGTAACCGAGTCCTCTTCCATTTCCAGCATTTCTTCCCGATTTAAGAATTTCCTCCAGCACATCTGAACTGCTATTGAGCATTCTTATGTACTTAGTCATATTGTCAAGTTTTGAATTGAGCAACATAACTTCATCCTCCAGATCAGAAATGGTGCCCAAGTGCTTTAGTCTTTCATCACAGAGTTGAGCAATAAGATTCTACTAATCCTGCCTTAATTGACACACTTCAGCACTTCTAATGCACAACTCCTTGTAAAAGGCAACAAGTTCATCATCTGGGAGATCTTCAACATTTGATTCCTTATCTGAATCATATAATCCAGCCAGTGTAGAAACACGTTTAGCGGTTTCTCTGTCACTCGAGGAGTCATCTTCAGACCAAGAAATAGATAACCATTTCTTCTCCTTCTTAAGAAAGGTATGACACTCTGCTCTTGTTTGTCCAAACCCCTCACACTCATAATATTAGATTCTTTTTCCCCTGTTGAATTTCTTATCATTATTAGTTCTTCTTCCAAAATCTTTCCTTCTGTTGATGTCGGAAGACTAAGCTTTGACATTAGATCTTGATTTCTCGTCCAGTTTCTTCAACAGTTGGTTATACTATTTTTCAAGAAAACAATTCCTCATTGGAATTTAGGTCACATTCTTCTTGATTAGACACCAAATCTATCCTTTTCTTCTTCTCAGATTTCTCACTGATTGCCATCTCAAAAGTCTAAAGAGACCCCATGAGCTCATCCACCTTCATAGTGTTTATATCCTGGGCTTCTTCAATAGCCGTCTCCTTCATATCAAATTTCTTTGGAAGTGACCTTAGGATCTTTTGAACCAACTTGGCTTCTGGAATTTTCTCTCCAAGATCACTTGAAGTGTTGGCAATATCAACAATGTTCATATGAAAGTCTTGAATACTTTCATCCTCCTTCATTCTCAAGTTTTCAAACTTGGTGGTGAGTAGTTGAAGTCTTGAGGATTTTACCCTGGAGGTTCCTTCATGCGCAGTCTTCAAAATCTCCCAAGCATCCTTGGCAACAATACAGTTTTTAATCAGCCTAAAGATGTTCTTGTCAACACCATTGAACAAGGCATTCAAAGCTTTAGAGTTCCCTTGAGCAAGCTTGTCATCTTCATCATCCCAGTCTTCCTCAGGTTTCAACTCATCAGTGATCTTCCCATCCTTATCTTTGGCCTTTGGAGGGTCCCACCCTTTAACCATAGACTTCCAAGCTTTGCCATCCATAGACTTGATGAATGCCACCATGTGTACTTCCAAATATTCATAATTTGAACCATCAAGAATGGGTGGTATCTTTAGTATTCCTCCTTCTTTATCCATTAAACCAGAAAGTAACGTCCCTGAATCTAACCCAGATGCAGAGCAGGATGCCTGCTCTGATACCAATTGAAAATCTGGTATAGCAGATATCAGATGTCCTGAGAGATGTCGATACACTTGATCTCTGATTCACATACAAGGATAATGAGGAGAAGAATAGAGAATGCAGAAAATAAAGTAACACACAAGGATTATTAACCCAATTTGGTGAACAACACCACCTACGTCTGGGGGCTACCAAGCCAGGAATCAAATCCACTAGATAGTATTAATTCTAAGCTAAACACCTTTAGTTTACAACTTATCACTTAATCACTACCCGTGCTTAATTTCTACATAAGACACTTCCTAGGTATGAGACCCTTCTCAATTCCCTTTCAATCACAGCAGTGAGAGAAATTACAACTAAATGTAAACTATCCAGCTCTAGTATCAGCACGACACAAGAGAGGCACACAAAAATACAAACCCTAAACTCACTAGGCAACAATGTATTTTTTCACCCTTTTCCTAGGGTAAATCCATCCTATTTATAACCTTAAATATGACTGGATTTGGGCTTTAAAAATGCAATAATTCTGCACCACAGAATCTGCAACTAATTCTCCTCTAGAATAGTTTCTTCAATCCTAAGTTTCCTAAAGTGTCTCCACACTTAGGAACACAATCTTCAAATTATTATCAGAATCTCGGATTCCTCAATCTTGGACGCCACCTAGAAAAAAAATATAATCCCAGAATAATCTGAAATCTGGAATAACATAATTAAAATTGAAAAGTAACAAACAAAAATGTTGAATCATAATGATAGGACATCTTGTCCAACATCTTGATCTTCAGTTAGTTCTTCATGTTAGGACATCTTGTCCAACATCTTGTTGTCAAGTTAGTTTTACCAAAATTGATGTCAACCTCAAAGGCTTGGACGCATCATCTTGGTCGTCATGTAGCATATGACATTACCTTCTGCCCATACAGCCATCACTGCGAGACACGTCCGCTGGACATCATTTCTTTATACTCCGGATGGATGACATGTGTGTCAAGTATGATGTATCCTTATATGTCCGAGTGAGTGATGCACCATTTTGGGTATTTGCAGATTATTCTGAGACCCCCTCAGAGTCCGCTTTTCCCACCATCCGCCACAAAGACCTTGGTGCGATACTAGAGGATTTCAAGAGTCACTTAGTACTAGAGAAGTATCGTAGGGTGCCAACTCCTTTATAGTGGGCTTATGCTGACGACTACATGACATGGTTTTATAGGATGTCACACCGTATCATTACACAAAGTGCTTCTGGAAGACCACCTAGGTCATTTAGTCAAGAGGTACTGAAGGGGGATGATCACACAGAGGACGTGGCGGCGGTCTGTCGGCGTATTTTGGATATGGGGCGATTGGGCATTGAGGCTGGAATTGTTTAGGAAGGTAGTTCTCAGTTCACCCTCGTAGAAGGTATGGTTGTCGAGGCACGAAACGCTTTGCAGTACATGCGAAGATGAAGTCGGAGGGTTAGACATACCCAGTAGTTTATGTTTTTGGTTGTATTAATTTTATTTTGTATTTTCGAAAAAAAAAATTATGGATGGTACATTTTGATAATTGTATGACTTTTTCATAATTGTGTAGTGTGTTTGAAGCAATTAATGTATGTTTTTTCCTTCTAAATTATGGCCTAAAATATGTTGGCCTCAAAAAATATCAAATTTAGGATAAGATTGTTGTGAAGATGCATCTCCGAATACACCCACATAATATTCAGAGATGTATCTCAAAATCTGTTTTTAGTAAAAATGAAGTGTGTGACTAAATTACGAAATATTTATGTGAATTGAGTAGGTTGGAAAGTGTATATATGAACACGTGAAAAATATTCTTGATTTTTCAAAAGTGTGTAAGACATCCTTAAGGTAGAATATGTAGCAATATTACATTTACAAATAATCAATGAGTCTCTTTTATCCTTGACATAAAATCTTAGTGTCGTGTTCAAATTTTTGTCCATTTCGTAAAGCAAAAAAATTTATTTCCTCCTGTAGTGTTACTACTAACAATAGAAAATGGGTTTATCCTGTCACTTTCCCGTTTTCCATATGTCATTTGAAAAAGAGATTTTCTTACCCCGCCCCTTGGGGTTCTTACGCACCATGTGCGTTTCCAAAAATACCCCCTGCTTTCGGAGATGTATCTCCGGACGCACCTTTTTTTACTCAACGTTGGTTTTTTCCGGAGCTACATCTACGGAATGTTCTCGTTTATATAGCTCTGGAACAAATTAGAATACTTACGCGCCAGAGTCTCTTCTCCTCCCTTATTCTTCATTTTTCATCTTCTCATTCTCAAACTCTCTCAACTCAAAAAAAAATTTTCCACCAAACTTCATTATTTTCAATCAAGTTTGACAAGGAGCATTCATTTCAATGATCAAGAAACACCAACACATTCAAAGCTCGATATAGTCGGTAAGTTTTTGAGTTTCTGAGCTATTTTTAAGTATTTCCCGTAAACGAGTTAGAATATAGTTTTAGGGGTAGAAATCAATAGATAGTTTTAAAAACATAGTTTAGAGACAATGTAGGCATTGTTTGTTGGCTGAAACGAATGATCAGGGCTTCAAAAATCACATTTCCATGTATAGGGGACGCCATTGTCGTAACCTTTGAGTTGCAGGTTGTTCCGGATCTACATCTACGGAACAATTTAACGTTAGGGAACTTCTGTAGATACAGCTCCGGAACACCCTTAACGTTGTAAATTCTGGGTTCTTCTGTAGATACATCTACGGAACTTGTTCCGTGTGTGTATATCCGAAAGTAAAAAATGTTAATTTTTTTATTTTTTGTTTTTTGATTTATTTGTATCTAATTGTTTTTTCTTGGTTATTCCGTTGCAGACATTATGGCAGACAAAGACGATAGATTGCGACTTGGACATATTTCACCGTTACCGAGGCCGATACAGCTGAGGCACAGCCTACTGGACAAACTTCTTCATCACATGTCCAGGACACTCCCTCGACCTCCTATCCCACCCCATCATAGACTTCTTCATCCAGAAGGCGGCGGGATTTATCCGAGGGTTTATCACAGGCCCCGTCATCCCGCAGGCCTCATCGGGATACTCCTGTTCCTCATCTTGCCGATGATGTTACTCCGGTTCCACCTCCAGAGGGTGATGGCTCACCAGAGGAGGATGTTGGTCACGAATACGATGATGATGAGCCTGAGGGTTTCCCAGGGGGTCCCTCAGATATGTCCCTGCTGACAGGGTACGCTGACCATATTGCCAGACATGTTTGGGATGAAGAGGAAACATTACTCAGATTGTTTCTTTTTTTTCATTAGAAATTTATAATTTGTACCATTGTTTCTTACTAACATTGTTTCTTATTTATGGAAATTTTTCAGACTCGTGAGCCGCAGAAGTTCTACAACCATGGGCGGAAGATATTATCTTTTGGGCATCCACAGGAGGCTTGGTTCCAAGATGTCCATGCCACCTCTGGTTTGAAAGACCTTTGTGAGATCGGTTACAGCCTGATCCACAAAGGGATGCTGATGAGATTTACGGAGAAATGGTACCCTGAGACATCCTTCTTCCATCTACCGCACGGCGAGCTGACTATTACACTGGACGACATCTCCTGTCTGTTGAATATACCGATCAGAGGTACCATCCTCCATCACGGTAGGATGTCAAAGGAGGATGCGAGAGAGATGTTGATCGAGGAGCTTGGGGCTGATCTAGTGGATGCGCTTGAGGAGGTGGATAAGACCAGAGGGGCTCATGTGAGGTTCTCCTTTCTAACACATAGATTTCGTGAGACGCTCGCTGCTGTACGCTAGGAAGATGGTGATCTAGCTGAGGTTGAGATACACAAACAACGTGTGCTGAGGTGTTATTTTCTATTTTTAGTCGGCACACAGCTGTTTATGGACACTTCCTCCACATATACCGATGTCGCTTAACTAAGGTACTTTTTGGATTCCACACGGATCCATGAATACAACCGGGGGGCGACTACCCTGGCATACACGTACTCGAGGCTGGGAGAGGGATGCCTGTGGAAGATCAGGATTGTGGCAGGCAGCGTGTCACTACTTGTGGTAACAATCTTATATCCTGATAACTTTTTTTTCATTTCTTTTCATTCTATATTCGTGATAATGCTTGATCCTGATGTTTTATATTTTCATTTCTGGCTTGGATATTCCAGCACTTTTCCATGATCGTCGGGTGGGGGAGTGTGCCTGATTACACAGAGCAGATGTCGCGTGCCCGTGCCTTTATCCCGCTCAGGGGGAACCACGCGGTCGACCCTTACAGAGTCTATCTCGATCCAGGTTGTTGAGGACATCCGCTACGACGCCTATGTCGATCACCGTGAGACGCACTTGTTTGATGACATATCATTATTCTTAGGATGGTTGGCATGCAGTTCGACCATCATTATTAGATATTTGCCCGAGCGCGTCATGCGGCAGTTTGGGTACACACAAACGATACCCAGAAACCTAGTTGTCTTCGCTCCTCTCGGCTTGACCCGTAGGCAAATAGACGAGATCTTTGCTGACTACCAAATGCACATGGTACCGAACGAGGCTTAGGCGACTAGAGGGCCGAGAGACTGGAGCTCCGTTGATGGCTACATCATATGGTTGTTCACCGTCTCACACCCATACATGGTGCCCACTACAGAAGTATCACTGCCCATACCAGTTCATCAGGAGATCTTAGAGGAGTAGCGGTCTCAGTTGACCACACTCAGGATGTCCTGCCTCACTGTTGTCAGATAGTGGAGATGGGGCGGGTAGGCATTGCTGTCGATTTCTTCCCTGAGGGGTCTGACCACATACGTGTGTTGGATGAGATCATTGAGGTAGCACAGGGGGCACTTATGTATCGCAGGCATCGCGCCAGGACTGGTGGGATCGATGACCGAGGATGCAGACCAGGCAGTCGAGGAGGCGGCAGAGACAGACGAAGCGGTAGAGGCATAGGCAGATAAGGGGATGCAGATGTTGTGAGGCACACACAGTAGTGACTTGATGTGTTTTTTGATGTATATATTGTGATGACATTTATGTACTACATTTTTTATGATTATGACATATTACTTCTCATATATATTATATTATTTTATTTACGAATGTATGTTATTTTATATTCTTCTAGAACAGTTAATTTCCATCTGCGACCAACGAAATTTGATTTTTTTTAAAAACCTGTTCTGATAAGATTTCGGAGATGCATCTACGGAACTTTTTCCGTAAATGCAGCTCCGAAAACATCCAACGTAACGAAAAAAAATGGTGCGTCCGGATGTGTATCTCTAGAAGCAGGGGGCATAAATGGAATTTTGCGAGGTACCTAAGAGTATCAAGGGGTGGATTAAGAAATTCTTTTGAAAAATACGCATAAGCCCTGATATAGATTTGAATTTTTTTTATGGAATTGATATTTTGTGTTAAAAAATGGAAAAATCACATTACTTTTTTTGAGGTCGGTTAAAATCACATCCACGTCTTCTTTTAAAATGTATATTAATCATGGTTAATCAATTTTTTTAAAAGAAAAAGGTTAAAATCACATCCACGTCTTCTTTTAAAATGTATATTAATCATGGTTTATCAACGAAATTTTTTTTAAAAGAAAAAGGTTAATCAATTTTATATATATCTATAGATTTTTTATCGTTATTTGTTGATATATGTAAATTTAAATAAAATTGATATATATTTTAACATTAGAAAAAATCGGTCATCTTTTAATAAATTTTAGGTTTAAATAGACTTTTGGTCCCTGTAAATTAGAGCGTTTTTTAATGTGGTATCATTATTTTTTTTTGTCTGAATCTTCTGTTACAAAAAGGATGATGTGGCCAACATCGCTGACGTGACAAATTTTTTTTTATCATATTCTATTTATTTTAATCTCCAATATTCCAATTACAAATGACTATTCTTCAACAAAGCCAACGATTCCATTTAATAATAACATTGCAACATAAATATATATATTTCATAAGTAATTCAGTATTTAATAAATTACGTAATATTTAATAACATTATTTAATTTATTTCAACTGCAAATTACTTAATATTTAATAACATTACTAAGTGCTTAAGTATTAATATTTCATATTGTTTAATAAATTTATTTCATATGTTTAATTAACTAATTTTTATTTTATACTATTTAGTAATTATTTAACATTATATTTTATTTTTATTTTTATTGATATTATGAAATAATATTAATATTATTAAATAGTTTATTAAATATTTTAACTATTTAGTTTATTAAATATTTCAACTATTTTGTCTATTAAATATTTATTCTATTAAATAATTACTTTATTAAATATTAAATATTTAGTCTATTAATAATTATTTTATTAAATATTAAATAATCTATTTAATAATTAGTCTATTAATAATTGATGTTAAAATTTTATTAATATTTAATAAGATAGTTAAAATACTTATATTAATTAGTAAATAATTAGTTTTTAAATATTATTTACTAAACAATTTTAATATTTGTTCCGGACTGGACCAATGACTAGGCATTGGACCAATCCACTTCTGCTCCCAGAATGACTTAATTGCCTAAGTCCAGCCAATTGGGAGCAGCATTTACTTTTCTGCCCCTACCGGGCAAATATGGTCGGATGACCCCAAAGGTCACCTGCTCCTCCTCGATATTTCCTGCCTGTTACACACGGCTCCACCATCCAGAAACACTCGTGACGCCCGTGCCCGGAACTGCGTCTTTGCCATAGCAACGGCTAGTTTCGGGCACCTCTGCCCGTCCTAACGGCTAGTTTCTGGCAATTACCTATTCTTCGGGAAACGGTTATTTTGCCCCGAAAATAGGGACAGTTGGCCACGCGCTGGGGGCACTATAAAAACCCTCTCATTTGAGAGGGTCAAGTATTCCAAATCACCCTACGAAATAAATACTTTATACTTGCTTTTCTCTCTCTCTCTCTCTCTCTCTCTCTCTCTCTCTCTCTCTCTCTCTCCCGATTCTTACTTTAGCATCGAAATGCCTTGCAGGTACACCCCCTCCTCATCTTTCACACCCAATATCGCAAACATTATCCTTGGCCCACTTCAGGTTCTGATCAACCGTCAAGATCAGTGGCACCGTTTGTGGGAACTCTGACATCCCCGTTTAACATCCATCGTAGATTTAAGACCAAAGCAGCTCTTTGTCCAAGATTCCGATCATGGCAAACCAAGATCACGTTCATGATGCCCGTAACTCTATTTTTCTCCCCTTCATCAAGACTGATACTGACGAAACTACACCCTTCTTTGGAGGCGACACCCATCATCTGAGAGATGGAGCCACTGTGTCTCAATCCCCCACTCGTGCTGATCATGTTGAAGACCAGCCCTCCTTGGACCACCAGCTTGTTCCTGTTCCGCCCAATGCAGACCCGACCATGGCGACCCTTCTTAAAGCTCTCGACAAAACCAATCTCCTAATCCGTAAGCAAAACGCGAGGATTAGAGCCCTAGAGGAGTCTGCCCGGCCAAGATCCCCTCCCCCGAGGAAAGAGCGCCGACGATCCCGCAGCCCACCTCCCCGACGGGAAAGAGGCCGTCGGGCACCACCTGTACCAGAGTCCCATGTCGTCCGGAAGCGTGACCACATTTCCCCGCAGAGCCAGTACACCCCAGGAAACAAGAGGACCAGGAGATACCAGCGTTCACCCCAGCATAGATCCAAAGGCCGGGCACGAGCCCCATCTCCTAGCAGAAATCACCATCCTGTTCTTGAGCGAAGCACCCACTCCCCATCATGGACCAGTAGCAGTAGCGAAGACGAGCCTCGCAGCCCGTTATCTCAGGAGATTATGGCCATGCGCCTCCCCAAGGGATTGGAGAAACCACCGTCTTTGGGCACCTACGACGATACGACGGATCCTGACGAGCACAATGAAAATATCGATGCTCTACTCGACTTTTGTGGCGTCCGGGGTGCCATAAAATGTCGATTGTGCCCTGCCATGCTCAGGAAGGGAGCGATGACCTGGTATAAGAAACTCCCCGACGAGTCCATCACCTCGTGGAGACAGTTGGGGAGAATGTTCTCCAGACACTTCACAGCATCCCGCCGCCACCTGAAGACCGAAGCCTCCCTTGAGGCCATAATTCAAGGGAAGGACGAGCCTCTTCGCGCCTACATCAAGTGGTTCAATAAAGAAGTAGTACTAGTCTCAACGACCGATGACATGAAGAAGTTCTTGCTCAAGCGAGGACTTCGTCCACGTATAGAATTCGCAAAAGCTGTTGGCATTGAAACTCCAAGGACGCTGGACGCCTTCCTCCTCAGGGCGCAAGCATATATCCAGTACGAGGAGAAAGAAGCGGCCAACTCCGCCCGGGTCTCACGCCACCAGGAGAGTGCCTGAACCTCCAAGAGCAATGAACCCTCGACATCTCGTCGGGGAGATATAAGACGTGAAGATCGCCCACGGGAATCCTAGGACAACAAAGGGCCCTCCGGCCGCTTCCATGAGTATACTCCCCTGACCGTCTCCAGGGAGAAAATCCTCTCCGAATGTGCCAACTCAGAGTTCAAACAAGCAGGGGTTCGATTCCCTAAGCAGATGTCGGCCAAGCTATGCTGACAAGTCGAAATACTGCCATTTCTACAAAAGTCACGGCCACACAACCGACGACTGCATCCACCTGAAGGATGCCATTGAGATACTGATCAGGGACGACCATGTGAAACAGTTTACAAAGAAAAGGGAAACTCCTTGGCGGGACGCCAAGGGGTCAAAGAAAGTCGAGGAAGAGGTGCCTTCCTCGGAAGAGACAAACCTTTAGGTCGCCATGAGCGTATCGCGGCCTGAGGACTTCTATGTTCCTGAGGGGCTCAACGCTCCCCCTACTTCGCAACACATAGTCCGTGGGAAACTTTCCCCTCCACCATGGTCATCTCTAGAGGGGGCTTCAACAAAATTATTGTAGGCTCTGTCAAAAGGAAATTTGAGCATCTTCTCAGCATAAGCTCCAACAAGAGTACTACGCTCGACTAATTCCGGGGAGATTCGGACCCCATCTCTTTCTACCATGATGAACTCCTCGGTGGGGCTCTTAAATCAAGCATTCCGCTGCTCGTGAGAGCCCAAATGGCTAACTTTGATGTTCGCCGAGTCTTAGTCGACCAAGGCAGCTCGGTCGACATCATGTACTCGCAGTTGTTTCCCACCTTCCAGCTAGATGAATCGCACCTGACCCCCTACGTAGGTTGGGACCTACAGGGCTTCAACGGGTCGGTCACAAAGCCTTGGGGATATGTGGAATTGATCGTAACTTTCGAATTTGCAGAGACAACCAAGTCTATTAAAGTCTAATTCCTGGTTATCGATTACCCGTCTCTCTATCAGTGCATCTTTGGGCGGCCAACCTTGGCCTAATTGGTGGTCGTACCATCAACCGTGCATTTGAAAATGTACTACACTTCTAAAGGTCTAGTCGCCACTCTTCCCAGGGACATCGAGTCAGCAAGGAGATGTTTTGAGGCAGCCACCAAAGGACTCAACACCATTGCATCTAAGCCGAAGACTTCCGGCAAGCCGGCCTTGCCCAGCAGCTCCGAGGAGGCCAAGCCACTACCCCGCGTCGACTCTATCGACCTTGACAGCCACTTCTTCGAAGATGACCAGAAGGAGACCCAGACTTGTTCGAGCAGCCCTTCAGCTTCAACCAGCACTGGCGACAGCTCCTATCCGATGTGCCCAATTCTGGATGGCGAGTTTGAACTCGTCTCGCTCAGCGATGACCCCTCGCGAGGAGTGAAGATCAGGATCGGACTCCATGACTTAGCGAGAAACATCTCAAAGCTTGCCTCCGAGAAAATGCAGATTTGTTCGCCTGGAGCACCGTGGAAATGCCTGGTGTTAGTTCTTGTATTGGCTAGAATTTTGGTAAAACAATGGTGTTGTTAATGATGTCATGTGTCTGATGTCTTAACATGAGTTCTTAACATTGAGTTGATGTTAAGTTCAGAAGGATTTTAGTTTTGTATGCTGATGTTAAACCTGATGTCTTGACATCAGTTAACAGAACATCAAAACATCAGTCTGATATGTTTTGTTAGGGCTGCATTTGTTTAAATGTGTCTTGAGAAGATCTGGTGGAGAGATTGCAGGCGAATATCATGGGACAAATATATTCTGTTACAATCTTATATTGAGCAGATATTGTTACTATTTTCATGCAAAAAGATATGGAGAATAATTAGATTTAATTGAAGATTTAATTGAAGATTTGATTGAAGATCTATTTAGTAGCAGAATCTTTTGCAGATTTGGAGTAGCTGATTTGTTGTGATTTGAAGGCCCAAATCCAGTTGGGAAATAGGTTATAAATAGAAGCATTGTAACCTAGCTTTGGTGTGCCAGCCATCATGTAAACTATAAGGGCTGTGTTGTTTGATGAACCACCCGGTTTGTGGGATGGTCATCATGTTTATCTCTAAGCCTGTTGGTAAGAGATGTATTGGTCTTAGAGGAAGCTGTTAAACAACTCTAAGCATTGTTCTTAGTCATGAGGGTCATGTCTAGGTATTGTTATAGGAGTGTGTCTTCTATTTTTATGTGTTTAGAGAGTTGTTGGAAATTAAGTTGTTGATGCAGTAACTGAGATGTTGACTGCTAGACATCATTGCGATGATTGGAAGTGAGATGGAGTCTCTTACCTAGGGAGAACTTAGGTAGAAGGGTCATTGGGTAGGGATTAAGTGAGTAGATTGTCAACTGGTATTGTTGAGTCTGTTATTTAATACTGCTAATAGTGGACTTCCTTCCTGGCTTGGTATGCCTCTAGATGTAGGTTGTTAGACCGAACTGGGTGAACAAATTCTGTGTGCACTTTTCTTTTCAACAACTTATTTAATTATCTATAATTGCCTTGCTATTTATGTCAGAACAGATGTCTCGACATCATGTAGGACATCTGGGATCTGTTATACTAGAATTTCACCTGGCTTAGATCCTGCTATCGCCTGCCATCAGCTTACTATTGACCCTGTCGCTAGGGCTGTAGCACAACGTAGGAGAAAGCAGTCTCCGAAAAAAATTGAGGCTGCCGAACAAGCTGTAAAATACCTCCTCAAGGCAAACTTTATTTCGGAGGCCAAGTACACTACTTGGCTATCAAACATTGTAATCATTAAAAAGTCTAATGGAAAGTGGTGTGTGTGTGTTAATTATACTGATCTCAATAGGGAATGCCCTAAAGATACTTACTCCCTCCCCAATATAGATAAACTTGTTGATAATTCTATCGGTTTTAAACTGTTATCGTTCATGGATGCCTATTCGGGCTACAATCAAATACCAATGGCAAAAAGCGACAAAAGATACACAACCTTCATGACCGAATCGGGAAACTATTACTACAACGTAATGCCCTTCGGCTTGAAAAACGCTGGCGCTACCTACCAAAGGATGATGAACAAGGTCTTTCAAGGAGAAATCGGGGACATGCTTGAAGTCTATATGGACGATATGATCATGAAGTCCCATGAGGAATCCGATCACACGGCCCATTTGAAAAAAGTCTTCGAGCAGGCCAGAAAATATCGGATGTGTTTCAACCCGGAGAAGTGCACGTTCGGGGTACGAGCGGGCAAGTTCCTCAGCTTCTATCTGACAGAGCGGGGAATCGAAGCTAACCCCGACAAGTACAGGGCCTTCTCTGAGTTTTCTACGCCCAGCTCGAAGAAATCCATCCAATCCCTCAACGGGATACTCACTTCATTATCCCTTTTTGTGGCCAAGTCTGCCCAGTACACACTGCCCTTTTTCAAACTACTCCGCAAGGAGCAGCATTCAAATGGACAGAGGAATGCGATCAAGCTCTCCTCCACCTAAAACAAGCATTATCGGAGACATCAGTCCTCTCTTGGCCAGATAACGGCGAAACCTTGTACCTTTATCTAGCCGTGGCAACGGAGGCGGTCAACGACTCTCATTCGTGAAACGCCCGACGGGCAAAAACCCATATACTTCATGAGCAAAGCCTTGCAAGGACCAGAGCTGGGATACCAACAAATAGAAAAAGTAGCCCTGGCCCTTATCAACGCTGCGAGGAGACTAAGACATTACTTTCTGGCCCACACAATCGTGGTCCGAAATGACTAGCCCGTGAAGCAACTGTTAGGGCGACTAGACATGGCCAGCAGAATGCTCAAGTGGTTGTTGGAACTATTCGAATTCGACATCCAATATGAGAGCAGAAAAGCCCTCAAGGCCCAGGCACTGGCCAACTTTGTCGCAGAGATGACATTCGGCGATTCCCCCACTTGCGGGGCGCACAAATGGACAATCTTCGTCGACGGGGCATCCAGCTTGGTAGGAAGCGGGGCAGGTATCATTTTGGAAAACGACGAAGGAATTATCATCAAAGTCTCGCTTACCTTATCTTTCCCTACTTCCAACAACCAAGCTGAATACGAAGACTTCCTCGTCGGTCTACACCTGGCTGAAGACCTATGAGCCGAGGAAGTCGCTATCTGCAACGATTCTCAACTCGTGGCCCTCCAAGTGCAAGGAGAATACCAGGCCAAGAATGACAACTTGTCTGAATACTTGTCCTTGGTCAAGGCGAAGATGACGAAGTTTACAACGGTAGAAGTAAAACATGTTTCCCGCGAACATAATGTCAGAGCATACGTTTTGTCAAAACTGGCGAGCACGAAGAAAAGGGCGGAAATAAATCCGTCATCCAGGAAGTACTTCCTCGACCCTGCATCGAGAAAACTTTTGCGATACTCGACGTGCAAGTCATCGGCGACAGCAACTGCTGGATGACCCTCGTCTACAATTACCTCGCTAAGGATGAACTACCATCTGACCCCAACGAGGCCAGCGTAGTCAGGCGCAGGGCCTTCTCCTACGTCTTGGTCGAAAATAAGCTCTACAGGCGAGGGTTCTCCATCCCTTTACTCAAATGCATCGAGGAAGAGATGGTCACCCACGTCCTGCGTGAAATCCACGAAGGGATCAATGCCCAACACCTCAGGGGAGATCCCTCGCCAGGAAATCCCTACGAGTAGGATACTACTGGTCGACCATGCAGCATGATGCAAAATAGCACGTGAAGAAATATGACAAATGCCAAAGGCAAGAGGACATGCACTTGGCACCGTCCAACGAACTTAAAGCAATGTCCTCCCCAAGGCCCTTCGCATGGTGGGGCCTGGACATTCTGGGACCATTCGTCGTGGGGTCAAACCAAAACAAGTACTTGATAGTAGGCGTTGACTACTTCACCAAGTGGATAGAAGCAGAGGCTCTGGCCAAAATAACGGCCCACAACATACTTCGCTTCTACAAGCGGAACATCCTTGCACGCTTAGGCATTCCCCAAGCAATAGTCACCGACAACGAGATGCAATTCACAGACAGAAAGTTCCAAGAGTTCGTCGCCCAACTGGGCACGAAACAACACATCGCGTCCGTCGAACATCCCCAGACTAACGGGCAAACCAAAGCAGCAAACAGAGTGATCCTATGGGGCCTCAAACGAAGGCTGGACGAAACGAAGAAAACTTGGGTCGAGGAGCTACACAGCATGCTCTAGGCCTACCGCACTACGCCCCATTCTTCGACCGGGGAAACCCCTTTCCATCTAACATACGGAACTGAGGCAGTGATCCCCATTGAGATACATGTGCCCTCCAGGCGGACTGAATCTCCACTGGATGAGGAGACAAATAACAAGTTGCTAAGGGAGGAGCTCGACCTCATCGAAGAGGTCCGATCATGAGCAGCTCCCCGCGAAGCCTCACTAAAACAAAAAATTGCAATCAGGCACAACGCCAAAGTTATCGGCGAAAATTCTAAGTAGGCAGTCTTGTCTTAAGAAGGAATCACAAAGATTCTCAAGAAGGCAAACTCGCCGCAAACTTGGAAGGACCCTACCACGTCCGGGCGAAGACGGAGAATGGGGCCTACTACCTAGAACACCTTAACGGGGAAGAACTTGCTCGACCATGGAACGCAGAAAATCTAAAACAATATTGTAACTAATGCCTTAAATCTTAATCGTCGGCTCACTTCGTCGATGCGACGAGCATAACGTCCCGACCACGAAATGTGTGCCCAGGTACAAGCACTGCATTTGAATTGAGGCAAGATTTCACTCAAGAATGAGCAGAACTCACGCCCGACGGCGGTTCCATGACCGAGCTCGCCTTCGTCAAAGTACCATGATAGGCAGAACACCCAGCTCGCGATGAGAAGTTCATGCTGCAAACTCTGGCCTCAAACGCGACCTGAGCTCCGCTCTCATGTCCGAAAACCACCCTGGTTGTTCGACCAGTCCCCCTCACTAATAAACACATCTAAGTCGAGCAAACCCCAAAACAACAAATCATTCAAAGTCACCCTTATTGCGGGCACGCACTTGCATCGAACAAAGTTACTACACTTAGCAAAAATAAAAACAGATAAAGCCATGCGCAAATATAAATCATACAAAACCGGCCAGAATGGTCGAATACATACATATCACGGTAATAAGTGGTCACGAGGACCACAATTATACTTGTTACATAAAAAAGGGGCCATGCCCGATACAAAACAATAAATTACTTTAACATGGCACGCAGGCCAAAAATACTACAAAAAGGAGATATCACTCTTCCATCTGCTGAGACTCCTCGGGGATAGTCTGCATCTGCTGAGGCTCCTCATTGATCTGGAGAAATTTGGGGATGATAATCTTTCCACCCTCAACATAGTACAAAAAACTGGTCCCCTCGGTGGACAGTTGGACCTCGGGGTTCACTAGTTTCAGCTGTGCCATAGCGTTGTTGAAAGAATCTTCCCCAATGGATTCGACGTCATCCTCCGCCTACACAATACAGGCAATCAACTCAGCCCGAGTCTTCAGCTCCTTCAGACTCTCGTGCACGTCTTCAGCAGGGGCAGCAGCAGATCTCATTTGCTCGACCAAATCCTTCGCGACTTTCTTCTCCGCGGCCAGGGTGTCCTTCTCCCCTTGGGTCTTGGCCAGCTCCTCCTGAGACTTTCTCCTCGCCTCCTCTGCAGCATTAGCCTCCTTCTTAGCCTTCTTCTCCTTCTCCTCCAGGGCCGATATCGCGGCCTGGGCCTTCTTCAGCTCAGACTCATGAGGGGAATCTTCCTCGGCGTAGACCGCCACCATCTCCAGGGCCCTAATCAGGGCAGAAGCATCTTGCGCCAGCATCACCCTCTTGCTCTAGAGGTCCATTCCCTCGAGCTTTAGAGACTTGTTGAAAAGTATTTCGGGGGTGTTTTATCGTATCCACAAATATTGTGTATATTGTCGTCATTCGATAGTCAAAAGCGTTTCAAACTTTATAGTAACAAAGGGTTTGGCTTTTCGTTTCGAATTGTTTGCATAAAATTTAGAATTCAACGGTAAAAAGATTGGTTTTAGGGTTTGGTAAAAACATGCCAAGACTAGTGTTCAATAATCCATTTCGTATGTATCAACTCGATAATGCGTGTAAACTCGTTAACAATAAATATAACCACATATCCTCTCAACAAGTTTCTTTCGAACACTTGTTGTGAGATTTATCATATTGATCCTTTGATGATCTCTCACTCAAACTACCAATATGATAACATTCAAGTTCAATATTTATGAACATCAACTTTCAAAACTATCTCTAGCCTTATGATTATTGATGGATTGAAACTTAGGTCAAGTTTAATACATTTCTCTCGAACATGAATTAAAACAAAATAAGAACCATGTAAACAAAGTTTTTCTTCTATATTTATCATCAACAAAGTTCACAAACTTACAATCAATATCAATACATACAAAATGATGGATTGCCTACCACTAATCTTGACACAAGATGTGTTTAGCTACACATAGTCATGGTAGCTTGCTTCACTAGTTTCGCGAGGAGATGAAAAAGCATCCGCGTCGAAGAATCGAGATCGGATGCAAATCCATCTTCTCTATGTGAAAAATATCTCTTAGATGAAGAAAACTCAGAAAAATATGTTTTAGTGTGAAAAGGTGAAGTTATGATCCCAAGAAAGTGTAAAAATCTATATATAATGCACTTGGGATCTGATACATTCACACTGCGAATGGTCCATTCGCCTAGCAAATGAAGAAAATGGCACCTAAAGTGCCTTGTGATAACTAAACCGCCCTCGGTTGTCTTTGTTAGTTCGCAATGTGAACGTTTCATTCGCAAAGCGAACTACTCGCCAAAACATTCGCAAAGCGAATTTTGGGTCCTTTTGCCACTGCCATATCCAAGGGTTCTTCGCCAGGTTGTTCGCAAAGTGAGTGAAGCAGCGAACATTCGCTGAGAGTTCGCAAGGCGAACTTTAGTCCCTTTTCCCTCTGTCCAATTTTGGAGCTATTCGCTGGGAGCTTCGCCAGAGTTCGCAAAGAAATCATGGAAGCAAAAGATCCTAAGGGCATTTAAGGTTGTAGCTTGGTCGGGTTAACAACAAAGGGATATTTCTAAAGGCCATTGAATCGAAGTTTTCGATGCAAAATAACATTCACTATACAAGGTATTCACACACATCTCAACTCCATTCACCAAATTTACACCTTTATCACAAACCTTCTCAAACTTCCTCATGCACAATTATTGGTTTCTATTTTTCTCATTCAAGCAAGGATCCTTTTCTAAATTTTTCACATTCATATTCACATTCTCTTTTTCTTTTCATGCTTGCTTGAAATTTTTCAAAAGTTTGAGCAATTTACCAATCTTCTTTTCATTCTCCCTAACTTATTTTCAACTAAACCTTAAGTGAATGCTCCTTGCTTTAAAAAGCAAGGAAATCAATAAAACAAAGTTCCAAGGTTCAAGAAGAATTTTTTTTAGAAACTCTCAAAAATTCAATGATGAACTTGATTTTCAAATTATGTACATTACAAAGTTCATCACTAAATGAGATCTAAACTATTTAGGCTCAAGGGGGCTAACGAATACTCGCTACTCATGGGTAAATCACTGTTTGGTAATGGTTATGCTCAATATCAACAAGTGCCTTGATCATTTCTAATGCTTCCATAATATCACCCAAATCACAAGATAAAACATGAATTAAAAGTATAAAGCAAAATTCATTATCAATCAAAAGCATATAGTATAACGTGGAGGTTTCTCACTTTTGTGGTTTTTGGACCTAAATGACACAAGCAATCAATAGAATTGTAACAAGAAACAACATTTTCATTTGCACAAAGACAAAAAGTTCTAACACATTCTAAATTCTAGAACTAGGTAACTATGTACCTTGCCAACAAAATCGTGCTTAAAATTACTATCATAGCCATCCAACTTGGAAGAATCTTCTTTGATGCACAACAACACCAACCTAAGTTTCTTCAACTCAACACCAAAAGATGGAAAGATTAAACTTTCACAAGCATACCAACATAAAGCGATAAAAAGCATACCAACAATTTAAGAGTTGAACATTCATAAACTGAAGAATTCAACTTTAAGAAAAAATAATAATAAAAACTAAAATAAAAATGAAACTAAACATATTTAATTGAAAACAACATAATAGTCATAATATCATAATAATGTAATGGTGTGAAAACACCTACAAAGTCAAACGTACCACAGTGGGTACAAGTACATCAAAATATCCAAATAATCCACCGAGTGGATAAAGTACATCAATAAAAACTGAAACAAAAAGTATAATACAAAAAACATAAGAAAACTTCACTTTGACGCGCAAAGGAAGTACAAAATCAGAACAGCAAAATCAGTCCTCCTCGGACTCTGAACCGGACACCTCAACCAACTCTTCATCCTCTAAGCCAGAAACAGAACCAGATACCTTAACATCAGCACCATCACCCTCCTCCTCATCAGCATCATCAGGACCATCCCCATCTGCTGCCCCTCCAAAAACTGACCTGGCCTCAGGCCAACCAGCATAAGCAATGAACTGCTCCCTCGTCATCAAAGTATGATCAGCGGCGGGATCACAGATTTGTAGCTGAAGTACCTGCATAGAGTCATGTAAATCCATCATGGCGCGCTAAGAAGCCGCCATCCAATCCCAGTTATACTGGAAAATCTCCTGCTGATAAGGGTAAAAACCTTGTGATCCAGAACCAGAACCATCACCACCCCTTATGTCGGCATCAGCACCAGCACTCGATGTCTCACCCCTAGCCCCTTTGGATTGCAAACCTTGTCGACATAACGATCATCAATAGCTGACGGGATAGTCACCTGATGGTGAGTGGGGAGATTAACCCCAGCATGCACACACAGTGTCATGATGAGGCAAGGAAAAGCAAGAGGGGCGTTCTTCTGAGAAGCAGAACCAAGACCACTCTCAACAACAACCCTTATCTCATCGGCGATAATTCGGGCTACATCAATTTGTACATTGGTTAAAATGCTATGGACAAGATGGGCTAGTGGTATAGGGATGGTTGATGTATAAGACTTCGGCTTAATGTTGGTTACCACCAAAAGTGAAATAAGTTGTGCCAAAGGTCTCATGTCTTCACGACGGTATCTAATGGCAACCCCGGATGGGTTGAGCTCAACAGTTTTACCCTCTCGTAGAAGATCTCTAGTCATGGTAGGTATGTCTTGGTGCAGGTGCAAGTCTCTATGGAAATCATCTATCTGGCTAGCTCTCAAAGGTAAGGGACTTCCAAGGACGATATTAATTGTTCCACGATCAAATTGCAGCACTTTTCCGCCAACAAAAGTTGTCCACCTAAATTGGTCCCCATCATCAGGAAGGGCGTTTGCATAAAACTCGCGGACAACCTCCACATTGTAGCTATCGACTGGAGTTATTAGTCTTCCCCAGTTTTTCTCTTCAAGTAGCAAAGCCACCGACCGGTAACTCCTATGTTCACTCAGGTTAAATCTCTTTTCTGGAAAAATGGTTCTCTTCTCCAAGGTTAGATAGCTTGCTTCCTGCTTGGCTTCTCTGAAATTATCGTTGTCAAACTGAATTGGCACTTATCTTGAAGTGATGGCCTTTCTCTTCTTAGCGGGATTGATCTTAGGACCCATCTGCACAAATCAACAAATAAAACAACAACAAGCAGCAACACAGTCCATTAGAAATGGGAGCCAAAACAAAATTCCAACTGAGATAGCATAAAAAAATTTTTAGAATTTTGATATGTTCGCAGCAGAGTTCGCAAAACGAAGGTTGGCGAACATTCGCCCCAGATTTGCAAAGTGAGTTTCTGGCGAATGCTCGCCCAGGTTCACAAAGCGAACTGGACAGTGAACCTACGATAATTTTCAAAAATAACAGCATCCAATACTTCCAACATCAGAGTTCAATTTACAATACCATTTCTATTCTAAGGTTTGCACAAAATTTAACATGCAATCAATCAAACCTTAAAACAGAGGTGAAACCCTAGAATAAAAAATGTCTCTAATGTTTAATCCAATAACCCTAACCACAATGTCTAATCAGAAAGTAACAGAGAGAAAGAAAACAAGATTCAAACCTGAACTTGTTGGTGATTTGGGGAAACTTGGTGAAATTTGAGTGAAACAGAGAGCGTGAGAATTTGTTCTTGCTTGTGCGTGTTTGTGAAAGTGAAAAGGTGAGAGTGAGAGTGTCCAAGGGAATATGGTTCCCTTCAAAATTTCAGAAAAGGGTGGGTCATGGGCCCAAATGTCTGGCCCACCCATAAAAATTCCCTTTTAATGATGTGGAAGCAAAAAAATTTTCCCTGTCTCGCTGAGTTCGCAAAGCGAACAAGGCAGCGAATGCTCGCCCCAGGTTCGCAAAGCGAACCAGCTAGCGAACATGACAGGTTTTTGAAATTTTTTTCTGCATCTGCTCCCACACTACATTATTCTTAAACACTTAAAATCATCAAAACATCAAATGAAAGCATAAATACTTACAATGTTGGGGTGCCTCCCAACAAGCGCTTGTTTAACGTCGGCTAAGTTCGACGGTCCAAGATGATTCAAAGATCATCAAGAAACACACTGTAATTCTCTCGGTCAAATTCTCCTCCAAGATATAATTTCAACCGTTAGCCATTTACTGTCCAACTTTATTTCTTTTTCAAGTCCTCAATGACTATTGCACCATAGTGCTTGACATCCTTGACAAAAAACGGTCCAGACCATTTGGACTTTAACTTTCCCGGAAACAATTTCAGACGAGAATTGAATAAAAGCACCATCTGGCCAACCCAGAATTCCTTCTGCGAAACCTTTTTATCATGATATCCTTTCACTTTTTCCTTATATATCTTGCTTGAGTGGTACGCGTTATTGCGCATTTCTTCCAATTCATGCAACTGAACTTTCCTTTTTTCACCGGCCAAACTCGGATCAAAATTCAACATTTTCAAAGCCCAAAGAGCCTTGTGCTCCAATTCAACGGGTAAATGGCATGACTTACCATAAACCATTTGAAAAGGAGTTAGACCGATTGGCGCTTTGTAAGCGGTGCGATACGCCCACAAAGCCTCATCTAATTTTTGTGACCAATCTTTCCGCGAGCTCGACACGGTTTTCTCTAAAATTCTTTTGACCTCTCTATTAGACACTTCTGCTTGACCATTTGTCTGTGGGTGGTACGGAGTTACAACTTTGTGCTTTACACCGTAATGCTCTAAGACCTTTTCAAGCGGTGCATTGCAAAAATGCGAACCTCCGTCACTAATTAACACACGAGGGGTGCCAAAACGGGAGAATATGTTTTTCTTTAAAAAATTTATCACCGTCTTGCCATCGGCCCTTGGTGACGCAATTGCTTCCACCCACTTGGAAACATAGTCAACCGCAACTAAAATATACTCGTTTGAAAAAGATGGTGGGAATGGTCCGACAAAATCAATACCCCAACAATCGAACACCTCGACTTCCAAAATTGTGTGCAAGGGCATTTCATTTCTTTTTCCAATTCCACCACTTCTTTGGCATGTATCACAACCTTTTGCATGGAGGTTGGCATCTTTAAACAATGTTGGCCAATAAAAGCCCGATTGGAGGACTTTAGTTTCCGTTCTTAAACCATTGTAATGCCCTCCATAAGGTGAGTTGTGACAATGCCAAAGGATACTTTTAGCTTCATCAAGAGTGACACACCTCCTTAACAAATTGTCACCTCCTAACTTAAACAAGTATGGCTCATCCCAAACATAGAAATTAGCATCCGAAAGGAATTTTTGTCTTTGATTCCAAGTTAGGTCCTTCGGTATAAAACCGGTTGCTTTATGGTTAGCAAAATCTGCAAACCACGGCCTAACTTGTACTCGAAAAAGTTTTTCATCCAGAAATTCTTCACGGACCTCATTCTCATGGTGAGTTACCTCTACATTGACAAACCTAGACAAATGATCTGCTACCAAGTTTTCTGACCCTTTCTTGTCACGGATTTCCAAATCAAACTCTTGTAACAAAAGGATCCACCAGATGAGCCTTTGCTTCGAATCCGGCTTGGTAAGCAGATATTTAATTGCCGAGTGGTCAGTGTAGACTACCACCTTTGAACCAATCAGACAAGACCAAAATTTCTCAAGAGCGTATACAATAGCGAGTAATTCTTTTTCTGTGGTGGCATAGTTAACTTGTGCCTCATTAAGAACTTTACTCGCATAATGTATAGCATGAAAAATTTTGGCCTTTCTTTGCCCAAGCACGGAACCAACGGCATAATTGCTAGCATCACACATCAATTTAAAATTCAAAGTCCAATTTGGAGCAACGATTATGGGTGCGGTGATGAGTTTCTCTTTTAAAATTTTAAAGGCATTTAAACATTCATCATCAAAGGAGAAGGACTTATCTTTGTTGAGTAGATTACTCAATGGCCTTGCAACTTTGGAGAAATCTTTGATAAACCGCCTATAAAAGCCAGCATGGCCAAGAAAATTCTGGATGCCTTTGACATTGGTTGGAGGAGGAAACTTCTCGATCACTTCAATTTTTGCTTGATCCACTTCAAGGCCTTTAGAGGAGACTTTGTGGCCAAGCACAATCCCCTCTTTTACCATGAAGTTACACTTCTCCCAATTCAATACTAAGTTTGTTTCAACACACCGTTCAAGAACGGCCTCCAAATTTCTCAAACAAAGATCAAAAGATGCTCCGAAAATGGAGAAGTCGTCCATGAATACCTCCATCATTTTTTCAATAAGGTCGGAGAAAATTGCTTGCACACATCGTTGAAATGTTGTCGGTGCGCTGCACAAGCCAAACGGCATCTTTCGGTATGCAAAAATTTCGAAGGGACATGTGAATGCCGTCTTCTCATGGTCTTCCGGGTCAAACGAAATTTGGTTATAACCGGAATAGCCATATAAGAAGCAATATAATTCTTGTCCCGACAATCTTTCAAGCATTTGATCCATAAACGGGAGTGGAAAATGGTCTTTTCTAGTAGCGGTGTTTAGCCTCCTATAATCTATACACATTCTCCAACCAGTCACAGTTCTTGTCGGGATTAATTCATTTTTCTCATTTCGTATAACGTTCATTCCTCCCTTCTTAGGTACAACTTGAACAGGACTCACCCACGGACTATCGGATATCGGGTAAATTATACCGGCATCCAATAGCTTAACAACCTCTTTTCTCACCACTTCCTTCATAGTTGGATTTAAACGGCGTTGTGGTTGGGCTACCGCTTTGAAGTCCTCTTCCATCAAGATTTTATGCATGCAATAAGCCGGACTAATTCCCTTTAAATCGGAAAGAACCCAACCTAAAGCTTCTTGATTTTTCTTCAAAACTTGAATCAAACGGTCCTCCTCTTTGTCAGTCAAGATGTTGCTAATGATAACTGGTTTGTTACAACCGTCATCAAGGAACACATATTTCAAATTAGAAGGAAACACCTTCAATTCAAGTTGAGACTTCTCATCACTCACCTTTTTCTTTAACACTTTCTCTTCACATTCCCATTGTTGTAACTCCTCCAAAGATTCAAGTTCCTTCAAACACTCTTCAAGTGCCCTTTCTTCTTCATCGGAAAACACTTCAAACGGGTCATCAAGAGCTCTTTCCAAAGGAGATGCTAAATGAACTTGCTTTGAAACTTCCTCTATGGCTTCTTCCGTTGCATCAATACGGAAACTATCATGTTTATCTTGAGAATGTTTCATTGGTTCAAAGAGATTAAAACTCACTTCTTCATTTTGAACTCTTACTTTCATAAGACCGTCATCAACATCAATCATCATACGGGCGGTCTTCATGAAAGGGCGTCCAAGTATTAATGGAGCACCCTCGTCTTCTTCCATATTAATAACAACAAAGTCAATCGAAAAGAAAAACTTGTCAACTTTAACCAAGACATCTTGAGCCATTCCATGAGGATGAGTTGTGGATTTGTCGGCCAATTGTAACGTCATCTGAATTGCCTTCATTTCAATGTTCCCAAGCCTCTTCACAATGGACAATGGAATTAGATTAATGCTTGAGCCCAAATCGATTAAGCCTTTACCAACATAGACATATCCAATTGTTACCGGCAAAGTAACACACCCGAATCGACTTCTTTCCTTGGTAGAGTTCTTTGGATTATAGCACTACAACTTGCATCAAGGATAATTGTTTCCGGCTCCGAATATCTTCGCTTCTTTGTAAGAATATCTTTCATGAACTTAGAATATTTTGACATTTGTTCAAGCGCTTCAGCAAACAGAATGTTGATTTGCAATTGTTTGAAAATGTCCATGAAACGAGTGTAATGCCATTCATTGTCTTTCTTTGTGGGCCCATGAGGGTAAGGTAAGTTTTGGATCGGAATTGGATTCACTATCTCCTTCCCCTTTTTCACTCTTCTTTTCTTTTCTTTTCTTCTATCTTTTCTTTTTCAAGGTTATCTTTTTCAACTAACTTCTCATTTTCTTTTTCAACTTCTCCCTTATCATTATTTTCAACTACAACATCATCAACTTCTTCTTCCTCCACAACCTCCTCAATTATTACATCATCATTTTTTTCAGTTTTTTCTCCTTCTCCCAACTCTCTCCCACTTCTAGTAACAATAGCTTTACAATGCTCCTTTGGGTTTTTTTGAGTATTGGCGGAAAAAGAATGTCCCGTTTGTTGCTCGGCCACTTGTTTTGCAAGTTGCCCAACTTGATTCTCGAGATTTTTGATCGATGCTTCATTTGACTTTTGATTTGCCATGGACATTTAAATGAATTGGTTAAGAGTTTCTTCAAGCTTGGAACTCCCACCTTGAGGTTGATAAGGATTTTGCCGATTTTGTTGATATCCTTGTTGATTTTGATAATTTCCTCTTGGTTATTGGTTTTGATACCCTTGTTAATAAGGTTGTTGTTGCCTTTGATAACCTTGTTGTTGATTTAGATTGTTCATGTAATTCACTTTTTCTTCAACTGGAGGTAAAGGAGGACAATAGTAGGTTGGATGATCACCTTTACATAACTCACAAACCGCTACATGCACATTTTTGTTCGGCAACTCATGCATCTCTTTAATCTGTTGAGGTAGCTTCGATATTTGTTGCGTTAGCAACTCAACTTGTTGAGATAGCAATTTGTTTTGAGCAAGTATTGCATCATTTGTCCCCAACTCTAGCACTCCAGCTTTCTTTTGAGAAGATCCATGGTTATGGTTCCCTTGATGGTCATTTAGAGCCATCCGGTCAATGATAGAAATAGCATCCTCAGCGCTTTTAGCCATTAACGATCCACCCGCGGTGGCATCCAACAATGTTTTATGAACCAATTGAAGACCATTTCTAAAAATATGAACTTGAGTAAGCTCATCGAAACCGTTCCCTTTACACTTTCTCAACATGGACTTGAATCTCTCCCAAACTTCGTTGAGAGATTCATTTCCACCCTGAGTGAAAACTGCAATTGCTGTTTTAGCCTCCATGAAACGATTGTGTGGAAAAAATCATTCCAAAAACTTTTCATCTAGCATGTTCCAATCCGTCATGATTGTCGTAGATTGGTCAAGATACCATTCTTTAGCCTTCCCAATGAGGGAATGCGGGAATAGTCTCTTGAACAAAGACTCTTCTTCAGCTTCGGTTGCACCAGTCGCGCCCGCAATCTCATAGAACTTAGCCAGGTGAGTAAAAGGATCCTCGTGATCCATACCAGTGAATGGATTCTGATATAGAAGCGAGAGGATACCAGTCTTCATTTCTGAATGCCGACCGTTCTGAGCATTACGTGCAAATTATGCAGTATGTCTCGGACTATTAGTACAAGGAACTGAAGCAGGTGGTGGTGGTGGTGGAGTAGCCATGGTTGGCGGTAACTGTGGTATTGGTGTCGAAGTTGAACTTTCATCTCGTTCTCGTCTTTCCTTGGCAAGTTGCCTCCTCCGCCTTGTTCTGCTATTTAACTTGTGCGCAATTCTTTCGATTTCAGGATCAAAAAGAAGTTGGTCTGCGGGTAACTTCCCTCGCATGAAACGGAGTATGCACACTAAACCAAACAAATTAACAAGCACAAGAAAAGGTTAACAAGTTTAAAACTCAATAACTATTGCAATGCTTGCAATATAACAACAATCCCCGACAACGGCGCCATTTTGTTGAAAACTATTTCGGGGGTGTTTTATCGTATCCACATAGATTATGTATATTGCTGCCATTTGATAGTCAAAAGCGTTTCAAACTTTATAGTAACAAAGGGTTTGGTTTTTTGTTTCAAATTATTTGCATAAAATTTAGAATTCAACGGTAAAAAGATTGGTTTTAGGGTTTGGTAAAAACATGCCAAGACTAGTGTTCAATAATCTGTTTCGTATGTATCAACTCTATAAAGCGAGTGAACTCGTTAACAATAAATATAACCACATATCCTCTCAACAAGTTTCTCTCGAACACTTGTTGTGAGATTTATCATATTGATCCTTTGATGATCTCTCACTCAAACTACCAATATGATAATATTCAAGTTCAATATTTATGAACATCAACTTTCAAAACTATCTCTAGCCTTATGATTATTGATGGATTGAAACTTAGGTCAAGTTTAATACATTTCTCTCGAACATGAATTAAAACAAAATAAGAACCATGTAAACAAAGTTTTTCTTCTATATTTATCATCAACAAATTTCACAAACTTACAATCAAGATCAATACATACAAAATGATGGATTACCTACCACTAATCTTGACACAAGATGTGTTTAGCTACACATAGTCATGGTAGCTTGCTTCACAAGTTTTGTGAGGAGATGAAAAAGCATCAGCGTCGAAGAATCGAGATCGGATGCAAATCCAGCTTCTCTATGTGAAAAATCTCTCTTAGATGAAGAAAACTCAGAAAAATATGTTTTGGTGTGAAAAGGTGAAGTTATGATCCCAAGAAAGTGTAAAAATCTATTTATAATGTGTCATACCCCAAAATTTGACCACTAAGATTTCCCATCATTGTTCAAATCATCATCACAATGTGGATGAACCATCATACTTCATCAGTCTCCCCAAAGATGGGTGAGCATCCACTACAATCAAAATTAGGGTTTCAAGCCCTCTCAGAGCCTTAGACAAAGGATCAGTCAAGGAATGACTTGATCTTCAACTTGTTTAACCTCTCAAACATACACAAAGGATCAAAAAGGACTCCCACTTCAAGGATTAAGCACAAGGCTGCTCCCTTCTAGGTGGATCAAGTCTCAAGATCGCTAGTATCACCAAATTAGGGTTTTGGTCGACCAGGGCCTCCAGATGAAAAATTTCATCTGGACATAAGCCAAATATCCAAAACATAACCTAATGTACTCCATGGAACCTCATGGACCCATTCATCAAGTCAATTTTGCCTCAGGGGATGCATTTATCAAAAATCAGGAATTAGGGTTTCTTGACCTAATTCACCCCTAAGTTGACTTTTGGGACAAACCATGAGCCAAGACCTCAAGAGAGGGTTTGAGGGTCTCTAATGAACTATATTGATCCATTTGGGACAACGGATTGATCTAAGAAGCTTGAGCAACAAGTCTCAATTTCATCTGCACCACAATTAGGGTTTCGCGAGGAAAGTCAATTGTAACTTTGACTTTTGACCAGGACATGCTCCCAAGCCCTAGGACATGCCCCAATATACCCTATGACACCTATGGAACATGTCCATCAAGTTTGATTTAGGTCAAGGACATGATTTCCTGAAGAATTGCACAGTTTGGAATTCATCTGATAAAAAGTCAACTGTGCACAAAAGTCAACTTTGACTTTTTGAGATTTTTCACCAAAATGGATTTTTAACCCTAAAATTATGTTAATGTATGATTTGAATCATCATTCATCAAGAAAAATCAAGAAAAGTGGGATAACTTGTAAAAGGGGTAACCATGAAAACTAGAAAATTTTCTAAGTTAAAAATAAAGTGACAAGGGTACCAACTTTGAAGGATCATAACTCCTAAACCACAAAGCCATTTTTTCTCATCCAAAGATGGATTTGTAGCCCTCATTACCCTCTACAAAAACTTCAACTAGACCTAATTCCAATTCATTAAGGATTTTGAGTTATGGAGTGATTAAAATGGCTGAAAAGTGAAAATGTCACTTTTTCCAACACTTAGTGAAATTTTCACTAAGTCAGAATCTGCCTTCACTTTTTGCCAAATGTAGAGGGATTTTTCACTTGGATTCAAAAGAGATCAAAACCAAATATGTTCAAACAGTTGTTATATCATGTAAGGGCTTTCCAAAATGGCCAAGAACATTGCCAAATTCCATTTGAGTCATGAGATATGACATTGGAAAGTTGCCTTGCTGATATCTGTCAAAGGCAAGGAAGAATTTGCAACTTTGCTCGATTTTCCAAAATCAGCCAAATTCAAATGCTCCTATCCACTTGGACACATCTGAGGATTGAATCTAAAGGGGACAATCACTGAGCCAAGCCTCCAAAGTCCATGGAACAAGAAATAGCATGTTGAACCTAGAATGGCCAAAATCGGGACAAGACTCCAAATTTGGATTGAAGCATTCAATGGAAGCATCAAGGTGGCATGGACTGAGCCATTCTCATCTGAAATTAATCAAGACTTATCCAAGACTAAGGGAACCACAGCTCTGTGCCCTAACCTCTAGTCAATGGCTAGAGGAGACTTGGATTTCTATTGGACAACATTGGCCAAACCTACTTACCAGTTGCCATTCACTATTCCTTGCAAAACAAACTTGCTCTACTATAAATAGAGCTCAATTATGATCAGTTTGAATACACCAAACCCATCTAACAGATGCTTTCCTCAAAATCTCTTTCTCTTGGCAAAAATGCCTTTCTTAGCAAGGTAGCTATCGGGTTTTGAGTTTGAGAGCTTTTCCAATCAAACCAATCACTCACACACCTCACATACATCATATAGAAGTGATCCAAACACTCACATAACATCTGGAACACTGATTTCACAAAATCACCAGCCAATTGCTCAAGTTCTTGACAGTTTTGCAGTTGAGGTGCCATCTTCAACTCCAAACCATTTCAATCCATTCCAAGCACTCAGACACATCACTTGGTACCTAGTGAAGCTATCCACATCATTGGAACCTAGCTGTAACACCTCCAACACAGATCACGATCACCAGCTGCAAGTGGTAAGCATGAGCTCTTCTAACTCTATGATCCATGCAATTTTTGCTGCACAATAATTTGGCCATATGTTCATAATCATGCATGGAATGTTTTCCCTCAATTAATTGCATTGTTTGAATCGTGTATCAAAAATCCTAGCCTTCATGCAGAAATTAGGGTTCTTGAGGATTTTTCATGATTTCTTGTTATATGTTTAATTTAAATGAAATTAATGGACATAGATATGATCGTGAGGTTGAGACGAGCATAATGATATGTGGATTGCATGTTATAATCAAGTATTCAGGGAGATTTGATAGAAAATGCAAATCAGCCAAACCCAGAACACGCGCGTGTTCTTCAGCTTGTTCTTGGCGCCATTTCTTTCAAATTCAAATATTTGAATTTTGTGATTTTATTTAATTGATTCAAAAATTAATTTCTTTCTGAGTTTTAATGATTTTGAGTAGATTATTTCTTTAATAACTCACAAAAATGTTAAAATATTTTATTTTATCAAAAAATCCCAAAAATATTATTTATTTCATATAATTGATATTTTTGCAAAGAATTAATATTTTAATTGTTTTTGACATTTTAAATATTTTTTCTACATTGATTTTGCAACTTTTAATGCTTTCTAATTATTTTGTAGGTCAATACTTAATTTTTGAAGCATTAATCCAAAATCACAATTTGTTTTTCATATGTTAAACAATTTTGATCATTTTTAATTGAATTTTTATTCGATTAAATACATTTTTGAAAACAAATTAGGGTTTTTGGATTAATTCAACCCTCATAAATCATTTTCAAAACCCTTTGGGCCTCTTGAGAGAGTGTAAGACCCAACCCGCTTGTACAGAAATATTTTGGGCCTCATTCGTTGTATAAGTCCCTCTGTACATTTTCAAATAAACGGCACGATCATCGCCTTTTGAAAAATAACCTTGGGCCTCTCCTTGAGCTATAAGACCCATTCAAAACTTTTGGGCCTCTATTAGAGTATAAGACCCAATCCCCTTTTAACCAAAATCATTTTGGGCCTCACTTATTGTATAAGCCCCTCTGCGTTAAAAGAAAACCTCGGCGCGATCGCCATTTCAAACGGAAAAATCAACTGGGCCTACCCTCGAGTAGTAAGACCCATTTCATTTCTAAAACTCTTTGGGCCTCTAATAGAGTGTAAGACCCATCCCTTTGTACAGAAAACCTTTTTTGACCTCAGTCACTTGTATAAGTCCCTCTGTACAAATTCAAACAGTGCGCTCACTGATAAAACCCTGGGCCTCTCCTTGAGCTGTAAGCCCCAAATCTTTCTTTTTCAAAGCACTTTATCCTTTGATTTTGAATATACTGTTGTTTTCAATCTTTCTTTGTTGAACAACTAACCAAACAGCATGGAAGCTCTACAACCGAGTAAGTGGTTATTGCTTTCATTTACCGCTTTCATATACATATAACTGTATTGTGGGGCTGTTTCACTGTAAGTCTTCTTTCATAAACTCATATCAACTGTGTAATAATAGTATAGATATTTAGAGTTTCCCCGGCAACTACGTCTAGAACTAGGTGACGCCGTTTCGTTTATTCGTAGAAATAGACAACTAGATCCCCCAATAGGATCACCAGATACAGTCTTCTCTTCGGCTGTCCTCATTAGGAATTGTCAAGAAACTCTACTCCCAGAGGTGAATGTATTCTCCGTGAATGGCATCTCTGAGTTTCTTCCAAATTCTCGAACTTTCCTAACTTTGATCTATTCTCGGTGAATAGCATTGCCTTGAATTTCTCGGGGTTTGGGGACCCATGGGCTTCTTAAAAGCCTCGGCCTCCTCTTGGGCATCGTACAAGGACCCACAGGCTTCCTAAAAGCAACCCCGCCTCCTCTTGGGCTTAGTACAAGGACCCTACGGCTTCTTAGAAGTATTCACAGCCTCCTCTTAGGCTTCGTATAATGATCTCTTCCTCCGGGAATGATAGCCTTCTCTTGGGCTTAGTACAAGGACCGATTGGCTTCTTAAAAGTTTCCAGCCTCCTCTTGGGCTTCGTACAAATTGTCCCGACGACCTCCTAGAGGTATAGGAACAGAACTTAGTCATCTGCATAGAACAGTCCTTTCAAAGAGTCTACTACTGTTTCTCAAAGCATGGTACAAAAGATAAAACTCTAGACACGGACAGTCTAACTTCCTTGAGTCTCAAGGACATTCTCAAGTGACCCCTTCGTTAAATAGGAAGGAAACCCGCAGACTCGGACAGTCTCAATACCCTTCAGATTTCCCGCTTCCTTAAAGACCAGGCATAACCCGGATCCTTGAATCAAATCCCTGAGTACAGTATTGCTCATATAAGAACTGATTTTCTCTTAAAATCAGTATACTGGACCTGTCACTTAACTGAACAGTCACCATAGCCTCCTCTTGGGCTTTGTACAATGATTCTCCCCAGCGGAGTCAAACAAACAGCAGCCTCCATCTCGGGCTTCATACGAGATACAAAAAAAAAAACTCCCTTGTTGAGTCAAATCGCCTCCATCTCGGGCTTTATACGAGATACCAAAAGATTCCATCGTTGAGTCAAAACCTTTTAGCCTCTCTCTCGGGCTTTGTACGAGACACATAATAGCCTCCTCTTAGGCTTTGTATAAGAAAACCACTGGTTAATCCAATTAACCTTTTAGCATCAAATCTGTGCCTCGTTCACAGTACACAAACATCAACAACTCCTTCTTCTTCATCTAATCGCTGTAAGCGGCAAGCCTCTGGATCATCTATATCCATGCCATTGTCCCTCTTTTAGCATGAGGAATTCCTAAGGAAAGATAGCATTGCTCTACACTGAGTTAAAGTCTTCTCCTTCAGGTTAAAACCCCTTATAAAGGAAATTATGGCATAGCCGGATTCACAAATCCTGGTTAAAGTAATTCTCCTTTATAAAACAGCTATGACATACAACCCCTCTTTAGAGATGACAAATTCTCTCTAAAGTCAAATAGACCTTTCAGCTTCACATCTTGGGCTTTGAACAAGATACAAACCACCTTTTCGCTTCACGTCTTGGGCTTTGAACAAGACACCAAAACAACCATTTCCTCCCATAGAATAGGAGGAACTACGAATGCTCTGATTTCCCTGTTTCGGTAAACGGGAATACGTAGGCATAAGATCGAAAGAAAAGATCTTAGCGAGCACACTAAACAAAAAACCCAAATCCCATATCTCCATCAATCAAAAGCAGTAATTCAAAAACATCCGTCCTAACATCCTAATCCTTGTTCCCCGCCAAAAACCTTCTGTCTAGATAAAAAGAAAGAAACCAGTATTGGCGAAAATACAAATAACCAGTACAAATCCCCCCCCCCCCACATTGATAGCATCTGTAACTTACCAGACCGCTGTTTAAACTCAATATGCAAGCAGGGTTAATTGGAGACATCTATTTCCCTTCCTTCATCAGTTTTAATAGGATAAAAAATGAATCGACCTGTAGTTTTAAGCTCAACCGCAGAGAGCGACCAACGCTTAAGAACCGCGTCCAAAATCGTTCGCTACAGAAAAAATGGCGCCCACCGTGGGGTCCTCTTTGTTTTTTCCTTTTTTTTTCTCTCTTCACTTATGTGAAAACCACAGATTGGGGCTTCCGCCGGGGAACCCATTTTCTGTCAGGAACTTAGGATTCATAGCTTTAAAGGTCTAGGATGTTTAGGACAAATATATATACTGCTTTTCCTAATTGCTATACATGTTTATTTTTCTGCTAATGGGAATGCGGGTGATGTCGTATGTGGAAAGATTGAGTATACACTTAAGATAAGTGATGGCGACGGGGTCGACCATCAACCTCAGTGGAGGCTGACCAACGCAACCCATTCTCTCACCTAGACAATGGGCCGGTTGTTAAGTCAGAGAAGCTGAGGAGCCAAACCCTTTCGTAGTGCAGAAACTATCGGAAATAGTTGTTACGCGATACTACCCTCATTTGAGGCTGGTGATCTATTCTCGGTGAATGGCACTTACTCTAAGATTGCACTACAACTCGCTGGCGATCCGCTTGTTATTTTGCTTTCCTGGGAGGAGCTGATGATAATGAGTACATGTACAAAAAACACCCTAGTATAAGCCTTTGGGGATGGGTAGAGCCTTGACTTCATGACAACGACCCTTTGACCCCATGTTTTTCCTATGTTTTTGTGTGCTGCATTCATGCATTCATTTAAAAAACATTAAAACATTCAAAAAAATATTCTCTTCTAGTCTCTCTATTTTTTCAAAATAAACTAAGACTGTGATTGCAAATATCAGAGAAAAGGATTGCACTAATGGATTTTGGTAGAAGGAGAACTCAGCAGTATACCTTCAAGGTTCCAAAACTAGAGGATTTGAGAAGGTTGGCGAGGATGATCACTAACCCAGAGGCTTTCAGAGCCAAGCACGGAGGTTTGTTACCACTGTTAAGAGTCCATGTGATTGAGGGGGTCATGGACGCGCTCGTTTAATTCTATGATCCAGTTTATCATTGTTTCACATTCCCGGATTACCAGCTCGCACCAACGCTGGAGGTGTATTCTCACCTGATCGATTTACACATTACAGATCGAGCTCCATTTTCTGGACTGGAAGAAATTCCAAATAATCAGACCATTGCGAGAGCAATTCATTTGGACGAGTCTGAGGTCAGGACTCACCTAACTACCAAGGGTGGCATACAAGGTTTGCCAACCCAGTTCTTGACAAAGAAGGCCCTGTATTTCGCCAGTATAGGAAACGTGACTGCTTTTGAAAGCATCTTTGTCTTGCTCACCTACGGGTTATTTTTGTTTCCCAACATCAATAACTTCGTCGATGTTAACTCCATTAAGGTTTTTCTCATTGGAAACCCTGTACCGACTTTGCTCGTAGATGCGTATCATTCTGTACACTTGGGAAATTTGTACAGCAGAGGGGAGATCACATGCTGTGTACCTCTGCTTTACAAATGGTTTATCTCTCACTTGCCCAAGTCTGCTGCTTTTTGGGATTGCAAGAGTGCCTTACGTTGGTCGCAGAAGATCATGTCTCTTACCAACTCTGATATAGATTGGTGTAATAGGATATATGATGGAATCAGAATCATTGACCGTTGTGGAAACTTCCCCAACGTACCCCTTATAGGAACTAAGGGAGGAATCAACTACCATCCGATATTGGTTCTTCGTCAATTTGGATACCCGATGAGACACATCCCACTGGGTGTTCATCTGGAAGGTCTTTTCTTCAAGGAAGGAGAAAGTGACAGAGCACTAAAAATGGAAATAGTGCACGCTTGGAAACATGTTCATAAGAAATGACGAGAGTCTCTGGGAAAACCATACTGTGTCTCGGTGGAGCCTTATCTCCATTGGGTACAAACTAGAGCTCTCAAGCTAAAAATGCCTTATCCTCGTTACGGAATTCTTCCGCCGAGGGAATCTGTCATGTACTTCATGACGGAAACTGAAAAGCTTCAGGTTACTCTCAACAAAGTTCAACGGGAGAGGAGGTCTTGGAAGAACAAGTATCGCACCCTCGACGTAGAGTGCATCAAAATACAGCAATTACTGAAAGAAAAAGATACTCTGATTGAAATTTTGGAGCAACATGCTGTAGATAATCAGGATGACCAAAGGAACTTGCTCACTCCTTTCACTTGGCAAAGGAATGACAACCCGACAACGGCCCAAGAGCCCCGGTCAAAGAAAAGGAAGATACCAGAATCAGCACCCGATTTCTCCTCAGAGAGGACTCGGGACCCATTAGCTTAGGTTTCTGTTTCTACACTCTGTAATCTACTGTATTTCCATTTCTGTATTCCTTTGAATTTCAATAAAAAGGGGTTTCCCCACCGTTTGATATTTGCAATCTAATTGTCGAAGTTTATTTTGATTAAACCAAAAAACAATTAATATAATCATTGCATTCTTCATTCTCACATCACGAATTCTTCTTACCTACGAATCTCACGTTTGTGTCTCGATTCTAGAGTCAAACTGTCTCATTCGTATAATACTCGAGCCAGTCATCAGAAAAAGATGGATGATCTTGAGGAAGAAAATAGAGAGGTGAAAGAAGAGATCGACGCTCTAAGAGAGGATATGAGAAAGCTTCGTAACGACATGCAAGCCATGGCAGAAGCTCAGCTACAAAGAACTGTGATCTCAGAGATCACCTCAACGCCCATAATGGAGAAGTATGATCCTAGGTATCAGATGCCGAAAGATCGTCCTTGGGGCATGCCTGTTAACTATATCCTGGAAGGATATGTTTCGCCGATCACTGAAGATTAGGGAATCACAACAGAAGCCGCTGGGCCTGAAGGTTACAAACTTCGGGAAAGCGAAGATGCCAGGGGCATACTGAAGACTCCTGAAGGTTACAAACTTCGGGAGACGCCAAGACTCACTGCCGTAGTCACGGTACCACCCCCCTGTGGTGCACACTGTCCGGGGAGGACAGATTCCACAGACACCTTCTGGTAAGAAGGAAACTATGTTTGACAGAATAGAGGAATTCTAAGAACAGTTCTTGGAAATGCAGAAGGAACTGCAAGCCATTCGCGGTCAGGATCTATTTGGAAAGGACGCCGCAGACCTCTCCTTGGTCCCAAATGTGAAAGTTCCGCACAAATTTCAAGTGCCCGACTTTGAAAGGTACAAGGGTAACTCTTGCCCTCAAAGCCATCTGGTGATGTACGCTCGGCGGATGTCAGCTCAGACGGAGAATCAGGACCTACTGATTCACTACTTTCAGGATAGTTTAACCAGTGCCGCGTTAAAATGGTACATGGGTTTAAACCGTACTACGATCAGCACTTTTAGAGATCTTGGCACTGCCTTCGTCCAACAATACAAATACAATTTAGACATGGCACCCGACAGAGATCAACCCAGATCAATGTCGCAAAAGGACAAGGAAACCTTTAATGAGTATGCTCAAAGGTGGCGTGAAATTGCCGCTCAAATTTGTCCACCTCTTGAGGAAAAGGAGATGACAAAGATCTTCTTAAAGACCTTAAGCTCATTCTACTATGACCGAATGGTTGCCAGTGCGCCTAGTGATTTCACCGAAATGGTCGGCATGGGCGTACGTCTTGAGGAAGTCGTCCGAGAAGGACGTTTGGTAAAAGACACTGGATCGACGAGCGGTACTAAAAATACGGTAGTGTTTTCCCTAAGAAAAAAGAGCAAGATATTGGGAATATCTCTCTCGGAAAGCAAAGGCGACGTTATCAACCGGTAGCGGTGGTAACTCCTGCTATCAACCCTGCGCCTATTCCTACGTATCAACCTCAGGTTGCGCAGAGCCAGCCTGATCAACAAAGGACACAACAGCATCTTCAGCAGGCTCGTCCTCCATATAACAACAACTGTACAACACGGCCACCAGGATTTGATTCTATACCCGTGACGTACGCAGAGCTGTTTCCATTATTACTAGCTAAGGGGCACATTCAGACTAAATCTCCTCTTACAGTACCGAAAAATTCTCCTTTTTGGTTTAAGGTGGATCAAACATGCCATTATCATCAAGGAGGTTCGGGGCATAACATAGAGACTTGTCTCAATTTCAAGTCCTACGTACAAAAGCTTGTTAGGAGCGGGGTCTTATCCTTTAAGGATACGAATCCTAATGTTCTCACGAACCCGCTGCCTCAACATGAGAAGGCTGCAGTCAATTTGATAGAAGGTGAATTTAACAATGTCTATCAAATTCATGATGTACTCTTGTTGAAAACCAATCTGGTCAAGATGCGTTATAGACAGAGTGGATATGGCCACGTGCCACCTCATAACTATCACCAGTGTGATATCTGCTCTAAAGACAACCAAGGATGTTCTGTGGTGCAAGTAGCTCTACAGGAACAAATGGATCTCGGATGGATCCAAGAGCACCGAGTTCGTGGAGTTAACATGGTTTACACGAATTTCAACGTCATTCAGAACCACGATATCCGTGCGATGAATGTCAACTTGGTGGCGATGCACTCAAGTCAAAGCCAGTATCATAATCTGCCGCGGCACGATTACAGTTCCTGTCTGATTTGCTCGGTAAACAAACAGGGATGCTCTTTCATACAAGAGGCCCTCCAGCGTCAGATGGATCTTGGATGGATCCAAGACTACCATGATAGGAACCCTTATCAGATCAACATGGTTCAGATCTTTGACATTCGCGTGATGAATACCAACCTGGTAGAGTTACATGCTGAGCAGGTCCGACTCGGATTCCTAATATCACACGATTATCAAAGCTATAAAGCAGGTTGCGAAAACGATCGGGGTTGTACCCTTGTCCAGGAGGCACTTCAGCACTTGTTAAATCATTGGTGGATACCAATCTACATGGACGAAGATACTCAGCAAATTAGTATCAGTAACAGGAATCCTACTCGTCGTCAAAGTCAGGATGTCCGATCAGTGGAAACTAACCTAGTGAGGTTACATTATATTCAAAGTGGGCGTGGCCAGGTGCCACTACACAATTATGACCGTTGCAGCGTCTGTTCGGAAAGTAACCAAGGGTGTTACCTTGTGAGAGCAGCTCTTCAGGGTCAGGTCGATCGTGGAGAAAGTCGTCCATATCCGGGTTCTGGACCCATCAACTGGACGCCGAACTACCTTGCCGATCAAGTCAAGGATGTTGTCACAATCTCTGGTCATCACAGGACCAGGGATGTTTTTGCCATCATCCCTCTACTTGACGAATCTAAAGTTCCCAACCGGGAACAGATCGAGATTACTTACGATGGTCAGAAAAATCAGAAGGTTCCCATAGTCATCTATCTACCGGGAACACTACCGTATAAATCAGCTAAGGCTATCCCTTACAAATACGGTGCAACGACAGTTGAAAATAAAAAGGAAATTCCATTACCCTCCGTCGAGAATATTGCAGACATCAGTCGTGTAACACGGAGCGGTCGAATCTTCAACCGAGGAGTTGGAGAACTTAACAAAGAAAAGGAACTTCAGACAGAAGCTCCCGATCCACCAGTCGGTCAATCCAGTAATCCCGAACTTTCAAAAAATGATGATGAGATGCTAAAGCTCATCCAAAGGAGTGAATACAACATTGTCGATCAACTGTTACAGACTCCTTCAAAGATCTCGGTATTATCACTGTTACTCAGTTCAGAAGCGCACAGGGAGGCTCTACAGAAAGTCTTGGAGCAAGCCTTTATGGAACAGGATGTAACAATCAGAAAGTTTGATAGCATTGTCTCTAACATCACTTCCTGCAAGAACTTGGGATTTAGTGATGAGGAATTACCCAAAGAGGGTCGCCGTCATAACATGGCGCTCAACATTACAGTCAACTGCCAAGACGATGCTTTAGCCAGCGTACTGGTAGACACAGGGTCAACCCTGAATGTTATGCCGAAGTCTACTTTGATGCAATTATCATTCAAAGGCCCTCTGATGAGAATCAGCGAGGTTGTCGTCAAAGCATTCGACGGATCCAGAAAAACAGTTATCGGCGAAGTTGATCTTCCCATAACTATCGGTCCTCACACTTTCCAAGTCACTTTCCAGGTCATGGATATCCGGGCAACATACAATTATTTATTAGGAAGACCTTGGATACATCAGGCTGGAGCGGTCACTTTGACCCTCCACCAAAAGCTAAAGTTCGTCAAGAACGATCAACTTGTCACGGTTTATGGGGAACAAGCCTTGCTTGTAAGCAACTTGTCATCATCTACTGGTATAGAACCTGAGGAGGTTATTAGAACTCAGTTCCAAGCATTGTACGTGAGCAAGGACAATCAATCCCAAGAAGGAACCTCGATTTCCTCATACAAAGATGCTATCAAAGCGGTCGAGAGTACCGACACAACTGGATGGGGACAGCTTGTCATTCCTATTGACAATAAAACAAAGAAGGGTCTTGGTTTTTCTGTAACCTGTACCCAGACAGCTGCTAAAGATGAAAGTTTTCATCCCCTTCAAAACTTCTTCCACAGTGGAGGTTTCCTTCACCCAGTGTCTCAAGCGGTTCATGCTATCAATGAGGAAGATCCCTCTGACCCGGATGAAGAATGGAAGTCCTATTTGAATGAGGACGGTTATATGTCTCAGGAAGAGGTGCCTATACCATTTTGCTATCCCGCACAGAGTCCGAGGTTTATACCAAGGTCAGATGTCGAAATGATATACGGAGATTGTGATCCGGAAGGATGCCGTGCTCCACCAAATTCATTAGAGGAGGACACTCCGATGAAAGACAATTTTGACTACACCTACTATGGCCCAATGGATGGTCTGCCAATGTGGCAGCCTTACCCAGGAAACTTGGGGCAAGAGGGTCATCCGAACAATAAAAATTAGCTGACCGTCATTGAATAGAATACCTGTGTCCCCACCATGTCATGGGAGCAACACTCAGGTCATTCAGAAACTACTCAACATGAAGATGAATTTGCAACGTTTGCAGGACTTGAATTCATCAACTATGCTTTTCCCGAGGTCAACGTCATCGAGAGAAATGACTCCTCCAGTTCAAAAGAAGTGTGGGACACCTTGGGACAACCAAGTGGGAAATACGACTATATGGTCAAGTACATCACTCCCGGAGGCTCTTGTATCCGGCTCGAAGACATCCAGCCAACCGGATGGGGAGATACAGCTGAGAGCACAAATGCTATGCAAAATGCAATAGAGGAATTCTCCTACAACAATTCTGCCTGGGAGACAGATTCCAATGATCCCGCTCCACCAGAAATCAGCGTCATTTCTGAAGACAAATCAAGGAAGGTGCCAGACTTTGTGATTCACCGAGGAGTTCGCCGCCAATGGGTTGTCGTCGAGGTTCCGAAGGTCGTTCATCAGTCAAAGTAATTGCCATCTTTAACCTTTCACCCTGCCCAGGTGAAATGGATGTTTTGATAGGGCTCGCTTTCTGTAAATTTTCCCTCTCCGCTCCGCCCAAAGCGACAGAGTTTTGTTTTATAAGGCTGTAGTTTCAAGGATCGACTTGTTCATTAATAAAATAACGTCGTTCTATAATTTCCGCATTAATTGCTATTTTCTCTTTTTGCTTTTTCAGAAAATGGTAATCCTAAAAAACAGTTCAAATAAAAACAAGCAATAAAATAAATACACTGCACACACTTGCATTTTCTCTATCTCTTCTAAACACGAATCATCACGTCATGCAGATTGCTTGTTTTAAACCCAATTGAAACATACGATCCGATGCCTTCTCCCGACTTTGAGTTCCCGGTATTTGAGGCTGAAGAAGAAAATGACAACGAAATTCCAGAAGAGATCTTCCGACTACTCAGACAAGAGGAAAGGTCCATTGAACCTCACAAAGAACCGTTGGAAACGGTAAACTTGGGACCAGAGCAAGAGAGAAAAGAAATCAAGATTGGGGTACTGCTCAGTCCAACTGCCAGAGAGGGTTTGATAAAGCTTCTCAAAGAATTTCCCGATGTATTCGCTTGGTCCTATCAGTATATGCCAGGGTTGGATACCAGCATCGTGGAACATCACTTACCGTTGAGATCAGAATGTCCGCCAGTAAAGCAAAGGTTGAGACGGACTCACCCGGACATGGCCATCAAAATCAAAAGAGGAGGTACAGAAATAGATTGACGCAGGTTTCCTCGCTACATCAGAATATCCTCAATGGTTAGCCAATATCGTTCCCGTTCCGAAAAAGGACGGAAAGGTCAGAATGTGTGTCGACTACCGAGATCTGAACAAGGCAAGTCCAAAGGACGACTTTCCTTTACCACACATTGACATGCTGGTAGACAGGACAGCAAAGTTCAAAATTTTCTCCTTCATGGATGGATTCTCGGGCTATAACCAGATCAAAATGGCGCTGAAAGACATGGAGAAAACTTCGTTCATTACCCCATGGGGTACCTTTTGTTACAAGGTGATGCCGTTCGGTTTGAAGAACGTCGGGGAAACCTATCAAAGGGCCATGACTACTCTATTTCATGACATGATACATAAGGAAATCGAGGTATATGTCGATGATATGATTGCAAAATCAAAAACAGAGAGTGAGCACGTTGAACATCTGTCAAAATTGTTCGAACGTTTAAGAAAATTCAAGCTCCGCTTGAATCCCAACAAGTGCACCTTCGGTGTCCGTTCAGGGAAACTACTAGGGTTCATCGTCAGCCAGAAAGGAATTAAGGTTGATCCTGACAAGGTCAATTCCATTCAAGAAATGCCTTCGCCGAAAACTGAAAAATAAGTCAGAGGATTCTTGGGACGTTTGAACTACATCTCCAGATTCATATTCCTTATGACTGCCACATGTGCGCCGATTTTCAAGTTACTCAAAAAGAACCAGGATTGCGTTTGGACAGAAGATTGCCAAACTGCCTTCGATAGTATTAAGGAATATCTGTTGAATCCTCCGATTCTATCACCTCCAGTGGAAGGAAGACCATTGATCATTTACCTCACAATCCTAGAGGACTCAATGGGTTGTGTACTTGGCCAACAAGACGAAACAAAAAGAAAAGAGTCTGCCATCTACTATTTGAGCAAGAAATTCACCGACTGCGAGACTCGGTACACGATGCTTGAGAAAACTTGCTGCGCTTTGGCTTGGGCATCCAAACGTCTTCGCCAGTACATGATTCGTCACACTACTTGGTTGATCTCAGAAATGGATCCAATCAAGTATGTCTCCGAAAAACCTGCTCTTACGGGAAGAATTGCCCGTTGGCAGATGTTGTTATCAGAATATGACATAGAGTACCACGCTCAAAAATCCGTTAAGGGGAGTATTTTAGCCGATCATTTGGCTCATCAACCGATTGGCGATCAGGAATCAATCGGGTTTGACTTCCCAGATGAAGATGTCATGTATCTAAAAATGAAAGATTGCGATGAACCGCTACCCAGTGAAGGGCCAGAACCAGGTTCCCGATGGGGACTTATCTTTGACGGAGCAGTTAATCATTATGGAAACGGAATTGGGGCAATCATTGTTACCCCTCAGGGTACCCATATTCCTTTCACCGCTCGACTTACGTTCAAGTGTACGAACAACGAGGCCGAATACGAAGCTTGTATCATGGGTCTTGAAGAAGCAATTGATTTAAGGATCAAAAACTTGGACGTATACGGCGACTCAGCCTTGGTTATCAATCAGATAAAAGGAGATTGGAACACATACCAATCAGGACTGATTCCTTACAAAGACTACGCAAGAAGGTTGCTACCCTTCTTCAACAGAGTTGAGTTTCATCACATCCCTCGTGATGAGAATCACATGGCTGATGCATTAGCCACTCTCTCTTCTATGATTAGTGTAGGTCAATGGAATGACATACCTAAGATCGGCATAATGCGCCTTGAACGGCCCGCTTATGTCTTCACGATTGAAGCAGTCATAGATGACAGAGCTTGGTATCACGATATCAAATGCTTCCTTCAGAAACAAGAGTACCCATCTGGGGCACTCAGAAAAGACAGGAAAACCCTCAGAAGATTGGCTGGAAACTTTTTCCTGAGCGGTGACACTCTCTATAAGAGAAATTTTGACATGGTCTTGCTCCGATGCGTAGACAGACCAGAATCAGACATGCTTATGAAAGAAATTCATGAAGGATCCTTTGGCACTCATGCCAACGGACACACAAAGGCGAGAAAAATTCTGAGAGCAGGGTACTATTGGTTGACCATGGAATCCGACTGCTACAAGTACATGAGGAGGTGTCACAAGTGTCAGATATACTCCGACAAAATTCATGTACCGCCATCACATCTCAAAGTTCTCTCTTCCCCGTGGCCTTTTTCCATATGGGGAATCGACATGATCGGCATGATTGAACCTAAGGCTTCAAACGGACATCGGTTCATCCTAATAGCCATTGATTACTTCACCAAGTGGGTCGAAGCAGCATCATACGCTAATGTAACCCGACAAGTGGTGGTCCGATTTATCAAAAACAATATCATCTGCCGTTATGGTGTTCCAAGCGAGATCATTACTGATAATGGATCTAATTTGAACAATAAGATGATGAAGGAGTTGTGCGCAAAGTTCAAGATCGAACACCATAACTCATCTCCCTACCGACCAAAGATGAATGGAGCGGTAGAAGCGGCTAACAAGAACATCAAGAGGATTGTTCAAAAGATGGTTGTAACCTATAAAGATTGGCACGAGATGTTACCCTTTGCTCTTCACGGTTATCACACATCTGTCCGCACTTCAACAGGGGCTACCCCTTTCTCTCTAGTGTATGGCATGGAGGCAGTTCTCCCCATAGAAGTAGAGATCCCATCAATCCGAGTACTGATGGAAGCTAAGATCACCGAAGCTGAATGGTGTCAAAGCCGACACGACGAATTAAACCTGATCGAAGAGAAACAAATCATGGCACTATGCCACGGTTAATTGTATCAACAAAGAATGAAGAGGGCATTCGACAAAAAGGTCCGACCTCGTATCTTCAGAAAAGGGGACCTCATGCTCAAGAAGATACAATCTTTTCTCACTGATTCCCGGGGCAAGTGGACTCCGAATTATGATGGCCCCTATGTGGTCACAAAAGCTTTCTCAGGCGGCGCCTTGAGACTTGCAACCATGGACAGAGAGGAATTTGCCTACCCCACGAATGTTGATGTAGTCAAGAAATACTTCATCTAAACTAAAAAAAAAACGTCTCGGTGGATTGAAAACCCGAAAGGGCGGTCCAGGCAAAAGTTAGAGACATATACAAAAATCATCCCGATGGATTGGAAACATCTTAGTACAATCCAGGCAAAAATTAGGGATAATGGCAAGTAACTATGTTCAACAGAGGTAAGTCCCTCAGCAGCAGCAGTTATACCATCCATTGGAGGAAAACTCCAGTCAAGGTCATCTTCGACAGAAGCTCAGGATGTCCCAAATTCAAAGTTGGTAGAAGAATAGTGGTCGTTACGTTTCAACGTAGCCCTTTTCCCTGTAAATTACCATTTTCGAACTTTGTATATACTCTTTGGAATCACGCGTTTGGCTGATCTCCATCTTATCAATAAAATTTGAGCCCTTGTGCTTTTGTTTGTAATTCTTATTTGTTTTAGCTTTACAGAACGACGTTGTTAACATGATTAACGATTCTTGAAATAAAACAAAAATGAAGGTACTTGGTAAAACTTTTTCTGCTTTTAAAATAAAGATGGCAATTTCTTTTGACTGTTGAACATCAAAGGAACATCAATTGCGTTTCCAAAGGCGTTCGAATTTCAAAGTGCAAAATCAAAGTACTCCTTCTAATCCAGTATGCCTGAATGAAGGGATCAACTGTGTCAGAGACCTTGTTTCGTCTGACACCCCTCGGCCGAGTTCTTATCTCCTAAGCCCGATCAACGGTATTCCCCGCAGGGACTATCTCTCCTAAGCAAGGAGGAATTGCTATCTTGAACCAGCGATATCTCTACATGCCCCGCGATGGCCGAGTATCCAGTCATGTTCATCTTTTAGTTTGTGTGTCGCGTCAGTTTTGTCAGCATAGACATACATGCATTATTGATTTACATTCGCATTCATATTGCATCAATATCACTCTAGTCGGTCTTGTCCCCTGGTGATAAAAAGTCCTCTCAATCGAGTTGTCAGTTCCTGCCTCGTCAGGAAATACTGTGTCTGAACAATCTCTCTCCTCCAGTTTATTTCTGGAATGAAGTTGGCTCCTCGACCACTTTGATAACTTGAACCTCTGAAAGACCAGAGGAACCTTCAGTCAGCATCACTCTTCACCATTGAAGATGATATCCTTGCTTTCCCGGATTAAAGAAAAATTCCCCAGAGAAAGCCTCCTAAGTAGAGATTTGGCAGTACAGTTGCCATTCTTCGAAAAGATCGCTGATGAAAAGGTCATCGGCACCTCAAAATTGGACCCCATCACATGGCATTTCTCCGGGAAGATCCCGAGAAAAGTATGATGTAAGATCCCAAATGAAAACAGTCTCTCAAGAGACTCGCTTTCCCCAATAGAATCGACAAATGGTGTCTCCAAAATAGAGAAGTTTGTGTACCTCTACAATTCAGACGAATGGGTTCCCCAGCAAGTCTGACATCAAAACTTTTTCCACTGAAATGGCATCTCCCCAGGAAAATTCGGCGAGAAGTTTGAAGGAAAACGGCTACTAACAGCGTTCCTTGTCAGTAAAGTTTATTGACAAAAAGAAACTAAGACCAGTTCCTTGGTGGGAAACCAGGATCGAGGGGAAGTTTAAATCAGAAACTAAGACCAGTTCCTTGGTAGGAAACCAGGATCGAGGGGAAGTTTATTTCAGCAACTGAGACCAGTTCCTTGGTAGGAAACCGGGATCGAGGGGAAGTTTACAACAGAAACTGAGACCAGTTCCTTGGTAGGAAACCAGGATCGAGGGGAAGTTTGTTTCCGCAACTAAGACCAGTTCCTTGGCTGGAAACCAGGATCGAGGGTAAGTTTACCTTTTCTAAGCATCATTGCTTAGCAAAAGAAGATGGATGCGCAAGCTACCATTCCTAACCACCATCAAAATTTTGGGTATTCCGATATTTAATCCTCTTGCACCCCGAATGCCCGAATACCTTTGTCATTCACACCTTCGGGTCCAAGAAGATTAAATAGGGGCATCTGTCATACCCCAAATATTGACCACTAAGATTTCCCATCATTGTGCAAATCATCATCATAATATGGATGAACCATCATACTTCATCAGTCTCCCCAAAGATGGGTGAGCATCCACTACAATCAAAATTAGGGTTTCAAGCCCTCTTAGAGCCTTAGACAAAGGATCAGTCAAGGAATGACTTGATCTTCAACTTGTCTAACCTCTCAAACATACACAAAGGATCAAAAAGGACTCTCACTTCAAGGATTAAGCACAAGGCTGCTCCCTTCTAGGTGGATCAAGTCTCAAGATCGCCAGTATCACCAAATTAGGGTTTTGGTCGACCAGGGCCTCTAGATGAAAAATTTCATCTGGACACAAGCCAAAGATCCAAAACACAACCTAATGTACTCCATGGAACCTCATGGACCCATTCATCAAGTCAATTTTGCCTCAGGGGATGCATTTATCAAAAATCAGGAATTAGGGTTTCTTGACCTAATTCACCCCTAAGTTGACTTTTGGGACAAACCATGAGCCAAGACCTCAAGATAGGGTTTGAGGGTCTCTAATGAACTATATTGATCCATTTGGGACAATGGATTGATCTAAGAAGCTTGAGCAACAAGTCTCAATTTCATCTGCACCACAATTAGGGTTTCGCGAGGAAAGTCAACTGTAACTTTGACTTTTGACCAGGACATGCTCCCAAGCCCTAGGACATGCCCCAATATACCCTATGACACCTATGGAACATGTCCATCAAGTTTGATTTAGGTCAAGGACATGATTTCCTGAAGAATTGCACAGTTTAGAATTCATCTGATAAAAAGTCAACTGTGCACAAAAGTCAACTTTGACTTTTTGAGATTTTTCACCAAAATGGATTTTTAACCCTAAAATGATGTTAATGTATGATTTGAATCATCATTCATCAAAAAAAATCAAGAAAAGTGGGATAACTTCTAAAAGGGGTAACCATAAAAACTTAGAAAATTTTCTAAGTTAAAAATAAAGTGACAAGGGTACCAACTTTGAAGGATCATAACTCCTAAACCACAAAGCCATATTTTCTCATCCAAAGATGGATTTGTAGCCCTCATTACCCTCTACAAAAACTTCAACTAGACCTAAGTCCAATTCATTAAGGATTTTGAGTTATGGAGTGATCAAAATGGTTGAAAAGTGAAAATGTCACTTTTTCCAACACTTAGTGAAATTTTCACTAAGTCAGAATCTGCCTTCACTTTTTGCCAAATGTAGAGGGATTTTTCACTTGGATTCAAAAGAGATCAAAACCAAATATGTTCAAACAGTTGTTATATCATGTAAGGGCTTTCCAAAATGGCCAAGAACATTGCCAAATTCCATTTGAGTCATGAGATATGACATTGGAAAGTTGCCTTACTGAAATCTGTCAAAGGCAAGGCAGAATTTACAACTTTGCTCGATTTGCCAAAATCAACCAAATTCAAATGCTCCTATCCACTTGGACACATTTGAGGATTGAATCTAAAGGGGACAATCACTGAGCCAAGCCTTCAAAGTCCAGGAAACAAGAAATAGCATGTTGAACCTATAATGGCCAAAATAGGGACAAGACTCCAAATTTGGATTGAAGCATTCAATGGAAGCATCAAGGTGGCATGGACTGAGCCATTCTCATCTGAAATCAGTCAAGACTTATCCAAGACCAAGGGAACCACAGCTCTGTGCCCTAACCTCTAGTCAATGGCTAGAGGAGCCTTGGATTTCCATTGGACAATATTGGCCAAACCTACTTACCAGTTGCCATTCAATATTCCTTGCAAAACAAACTTGCTCTACTATAAATAGAGCTCAATTGTGATCAGTTTGAGTACACCAAAGCCATCTAACAGATGTTTTCCTCAAAATCTCTTTCTCTTGGCAAAAATGCCTTTCTTAGCAAGGTAGCTATCGGGTTTTGAGTTTGAGAGCTTTTCCAATCAAATCAATCACTCACACACCTCACATACATCATATAGAAGTGATCCAAACACTCACATAACATCTGGAACACTGATTTCACAAAATCACCAGCCAATTGCTCAAGTTCTTGACAGTTTTGCAGTTGAGGTGCCATCTTCAACTCCAAACCATTTCAATCCATTCCAAGCACTCAGACACATCACTTGGTACCTAGGGAAGCTATCCACATCATTGGAACCTAGTTGTAACACCTCCAACACAAATCACGATCACCAGCTGCAAGTGGTAAGCATGAGCTCTTCTAACTCTATGATCCATGCAATTTTTGCTGCACAATAATTTGGCCATATGTTCATAATCATGCATGGAATGTTTTCCCTCAATTAATTGCATTGTTTGAATCGTGTATCAAAAATCCTAGCCTTCATGCAGAAATTAGGGGTCTTGAGGATTTTTCATGATTTCTTGTTATATGTTTAATTTAAATGAAATTAATGGACATAGACATGATCGTGAGGTTGAGACGAGCATAATGATATCTGGATTGCATGTTATAATCAAGTATTCAGGGAGATTGGATAGAAAATGCAAATCATCCAAACCCAGAACACGCGCGTGTTCTTCAGCTTGTTCTTGGCGCCATTTCTTTCAAATTCAAATATTTGAATTTTGTGATTTTATTTAATTGATTCAAAAATTAATTTCTCTCTGAGTTTTAATGATTTTGAGTTGATTATTTTTTTAATAATTCATAAAAATGTTAAAATATTTTATTTTATCAAAAAATCCCAAAAATATTATTTATTTCATATAATTGATATTTTTGCAAAGAATTAATATTTTAATTGCTTTTGACATTTTAAATATTTTTTCTACATTGATTTTGCAACCTTTAATGCTTTCTAATTATTTTGTAGGTCAATACTTAATTTTTGAAGCATTAATCCAAAATCACAATTTGTTTTTCATATGTTAAACAATTTTGATCATTTTTAATTGAATTTTTATTCGATTAAATACATTTTTGAAAACAAATTAGGGTTTTTGTATTAATTCAACCCTCATAAATCATTTTCAAAACCCTTTGGGCCTCTTGAGAGAGTGTAAGACCCAACCCGCTTGTACAGAAATATTTTGGGCCTCATTCGTTGTATAAGTCCCTCAGTACATTTTCAAATAAACGGCACGATCATCGCCTTTTGAAAAATAACCTTGGGCCTCTCCTTGAGCTATAAGACCCATTCAAAACTTTTGGGCCTCTATTAGAGTATAAGACCTAATCCCCTTTTAACCAAAATCATTTTGGGCCTCACTTATTGTATAAGCCCCTCTGCGTTAAAAGAAAACCTCGGCGCGATCGCCATTTCAAACGGAAAAATCAACTGGGCCTACCCTCGAGTAGTAAGACCCATTTCATTTCTAAAACTCTTTGGGCCTCTAATAGAGTGTAAGACTCATCCCTTTATACAGAAAACCTTTTTTGGCCTCATTCACTTATATAAGTCCCTCTGTACAAATTCAAACAGTGCGCTCACTGATAAAACCCTGGGCCTCTCCTTGAGCTGTAAGCCCCAAATATTTCTTTTTCAAAGCACTTTCTCCTTTGATTTTGAATATACTGTTGTTTTCAATCTTTCTTTGTTGAACAACTAACCAAACAACATGGAAGCTCTACAACCGAGTAAGTGGTTATTGCTTTCATTTACCGCTTTCATATACATATAACTGTATTGTGGGGCTGTTTCACTGTAAGTCTTCTTTCATAAACTCATATCAACTGTGTAATAATAGTATAGATATTTAGAGTTTCCCCGGCAACTACGTCTAGAACTAGGTGACACCGTTTCGTTTATTCATAGAAATAGACAACTAGATCCCCCAATAGGATCACCAGATACAATCTTCTCTTCGGCTGTCCTCATTAGGAATTGTCAAGAAACTCTACTCCCAGAGGTGAATGTATTCTCTGTGAATGGCATCTCTGAGTTTCTTCCAAATTCTCGAACTTTCTTGACTTTGATCTATTCTCGGTGAATAGCATTGCCTTGAATTTCTCGGGGTTTGGGGACCCACGGGCTTCTTAAAAGCATCGGCCTCCTCTTGGGCATCGTACAAGGACCCACAGGCTTCCTAAAAGCAACCCCGCCTCCTCTTGGGCTTAGTACAAGGACCCTACGGCTTCTTAGAAGTATTCACAGCCTCCTCTTAGGCTTCGTATAATGATCTCTTCCTCCGGGAATGATAGCCTTCTCTTGGGCTTAGTACAAGAACCGATCAGCTTCTTAAAAGTTTCCAGCCTCCTCTTGGGCTTCGTACAAATTGTCCCGACGACCTCCTAGAGGTATAGGAACAAAACTTAGTCATCTGTATAGAACAGTCCTTTCAAAGAGTCTACTACTGTTTCTCAAAGCATGGTACAAAAGATAAAACTCTAGACACGGACAGTCTAACTTCCTTGAGTCTCAAAGACATTCTCAAGTGACCCCTTCGTTAAATAGGAAGGAAACCCGCAGACTCGGACAGTCTCAATACCCTTCGGATTTCCCGCTTCCTTAAAGAACAGGCATAACCCAGATCCTTGAATCAAATCCCTGAGTACAGTATTGCTCATATAAGAACTGATTTTCTCTTAAAATCAGTATACTGGACCTGTCACTTAACTGAACAGTCACCATAGCCTCCTCTTGGGCTTTGTACAATGATTCTCCCCAGCGGAGTCAAACAAACAGCAGCCTCCATCTCGGGCTTCATACGAGATACAAAAAAAAAACTCCCTTATTGAGTCAAATCGCCTCCATCTCGGGCTTTATACGAGATACCAAAAGATTCCATCGTTGAGTCAAAACCTTTTAGCCTCTCTCTCGGGCTTTGTATGAGACACATAATAGCCTCCTCTTAGGCTTTGTATAAGAAAACCACTGGTTAATCCAATTAACCTTTTAGCATCAAAGTTGTGTCTCGTTCACAGTACACAAACATCAACAACTCCTTCTTCTTCATCTAATCGCTGTAAGCGGCAAGCCTCTGGATCATCTATATCCATGCCACTGTCCCTCTTTTAGCATGAGGAATTCCTAAGGAAAGATAGCATTGCTCTACACTGAGTTAAAGTCTTCTCCTTCAGGTTAAAACCCCCTATAAAGGAAATTATGGCATTGCCGGATTCACAAATCCTGGTTAAAGTAATTCTCCTTTATAAAACAGCTATGACATACAACCCCCTCTTTAGAGATGACAAATTCTCTCTAAAGTCAAATAGACCTTTCAGCTTCACATCTTGGGCTTTGAACAAGATACAAACCACTTTTTCGCTTCATGTCTTGGGCTTTGAACAAGACACCAAAACAACCATTTCCTCCCATAGAATAGGAGGAGCTACGAACGCTCTGATTTCCCTATTTCGGTAAACGGGAATACGTAGGCATAAGATCGAAAGAAAAGATCTTAGCGATGACAATAAACAAAAAACCCAAATCCCATATCTCCATCAATCAAAAGCAGTAATTCAAAAACATCCGTCCTAACATCCTAATCCTTGTTCCCCGCCAGAAACCTTCTGTCTAGATAAAAAGAAAGAAACCAGTATTGGCGAAAATACAAATAACCAGTACAAAGGTCCCCCCACATTGATAGCATCCGTAACCTAACAGACCGCTGTTTAAACTCAATATGCAAGCAAGGTTAATTGGAGACATCTATTTCCCTTCCTTCATCAGCTTTAATAGGATAAAAAATGAATCAACCTGTAGTTTTAAGCTTAACCGCAGAGAGCGACCAGCGCTTAAGAACCGCGTCCAAAATCGCTCGCTACATAATGCACTTAGGATCTGATGCATTCGCACTGCGAATGATCCATTCGCCTAGAGAATGAAGAAAATGGCACCTAAAGTGCCTTCTGATAACTAAACCGCCCTTGGTTGTCTTCGTGAGTTCACAATGTAAACGTTTCATTCGCAAAGCGAATACTCGTCAAAACATTCGCAAAGCGAATTTTGGGTTCTTTTGCCACTGCCATATCCAAGGGTTCTTCGCCAGGTTGTTCGCAAAGTGAGTGAAGCAGCGAACATTCATTGAGAGTTCGCAAAGCAAACTTTAGTCCCTTTTCCCTCTGTCCAATTCTGGAGCTATTCGCTGGGAGCTTCGCCAGAGTTCGCAAAGCGAACGCTCACTGGCAAGTTCGCAAAGCGAACCTGCTGTTGTTTTCCTCTTTTCTTTGGCAGCTTGCATCAATTCTTTGTGTCTTCACTCTTTAATCAATTAATGCATTTTCCTACACAATATCACATATATTACAAGCACCAAAGGTAGAAATACCATGTTTGAAGAACAACAATAATTCACTACTAAAATCCATAATTAAAACAAGAAAGTGTTGAAAAATGCCAAGTATCAAATACAAATATATAGCATGTTTGACATCTAACAAGACTCCGCCCGAGGAATCTTCAAGGAGTAGCCTTCGAAGAATCTTTTGTTGTGAAGGCATGGAGGAAGCTCGAACTTGCTCTTCTCCCCCGCATGGCTGAGGTCCACCAACTCGTTCTTCCTGAAGCGCTTGAACCTCGAGGTTCCTGGCACTAGGGAACCCTGGACAGGAGGCGGCAATGGCGAGGAACTCCCCGACCCCTTCTTTAGAGGTGGCACTCGTTAGGTGAGCCGACCCTTTGTGTTTGCTGCGCCACCCTTGCCCTTCGCCTGGCCATTCTTTACCATTCGCTCATGCGTTGAAGGCATTTCACCTGCAAAAACATAACGAACATGTTAGCGAACGGGGAAATCAATAATCTAAACAAGCTAAGAAATAAACACTACCCAGCAGTTTAAGAGCGTCGTCGTGAGTCCTGCACTCAAGGACCCCTTCGTGTTAATGTAACGGCTCTCCACCTTCTGCCCTCCATCTTCCTTGAAGATGAGATCCCCGCTCTTAGTACAGCACTCCACAGGGGTAAAACTATTGACAAAATTCACCAGCGCCGCATAGCCGACTTTGTCCTCGTCTTCCAACATCTCTGGCTGGGCAAGATACTGGTCAGTTCCCTGGGAAAATGAGACCCACTCCAGCAGAAGGGGAACTTCAGCAACCTATCCACCACTACTTTGCCCTGCTCATCATAAATATCCTCCCCATTTTCATCCGTCGACACCTCCCAGGCGTACGTAGAATCCTGGGCCTTCTCCGAAACGGGCTGGATGACGTAAAACCTCTCCTTGAAAGTCCTTATGGACTCGGAGAATGGTTTGAACAACTTTCTCACCTACTCAACGAGACCCAGCCGAACTTCCTCCCCGGGACTTGCCTCTGGAGATGGAAGATTGTAAAGAATAAGGGGAGGGTAGCTCCTATCTTCAGGAACTCACACGTTAGTTCGAAAGCGCGGATAAGTGCTAAGGAATTAGGATGCAGCTGCAAGGGGGCCCGGTCCAAATGCACGAAGACAGACCTCTAGAAATCAGTGAAAGGCAACCTCAACCCAATATCTTTAAAGACGTACTCATACATCGGGAACCTCTCCCCGTAGTCCGTGCAGATACGGTCGTCTTCTCCAGGAAAATGCACATTCCGTTCCCCTTCAGCCCCCACGGCCGGGAAGGCATCCCCGGTAAACGAGGCAAAAACAGAAGCATGCTCTGCGGGCTCTGCAACTATCCACTCCTCCGCGGAGGTCCTCTCAGGTGGAGTCTCACCGACATCGCTGGGAGTGGCTGTAACTTCTGTGTCACTACTTTTCGAGGAGCTCTCCTCAGACGAGTCTATGAGAATTTCTTCTTCAGGTTCACGGGCCATCTCCTTCAACTGAAAAATAGAGGACACAAGTGAATTCGATGACAAAATCAAATCCACCCTTCCACCGCTAGTCAAGTGAAAGGGCGCACGAAGGCCCGAGGACGATGTCCCCGGCCTAAGCCCTACTCAAATGGCACCAGTGTGGCGCAGGGAGATGCCCGAGGAAACCCCTCCAACGCACGCTGGGAGATTCTCCCCAGTTCGCTACCCAGAATTCGGTTTGAAGGCCTACCAGAAAACTCATGAATATGCCGGAAAACTCAGATACACCGAAGAATTCATGAGCTCCATCAGCGAAAAACACGCCCGTCGTCGCAACGGCGTCAGAAACGACCTATACCTCTAAGCTCCTAAGGTTCCGGCAACTACGACATCAACAGAAAGTGGCCAAACCACCGTCTGCCACCAACAGACGCCGGAAACTGCTACTACACTACCTAAATTCAACCTAACAACATGCATTTAATGCGGCACAGGGCTCGAGGCACACGTGGCGTCCTACCTCTTCAGATCACATTAATCGTCGGGCTCCTCGTACGCTAGGCACGCCGGACAACGTTACGTATCCCGCGGACACAAACTCCCTCGGGCATCGTAGGACAACTCCATCTCGTCGGTAAGCGACGACCCTTTCTAGATCTCCCAGGGACTGCGAATTACCCTTAAGTCATCACTCCCATGCTCGGGAGCAACGACTTGGGGGGCTCCTGTTTCAGACTAGACCAATGCCTAGGCATGACCCAATCCACTTCTGCTCCCAGAACAGCCCAATTGCCTAAGTCCAGCCAATTGGGGGCAACATTTACCTTTCTCCCTCTACCGGGCAAATATGGTCGGATGACCCTAAGGGTCATTTGCTCCTCCTTGGTATTTCCTGCCCATTACACACGGCTCCACCATCCAGAAACAGTCACGACGCCTGTGCCCGGAACTGCGTCTTTGCCCGTAGCAACGACTAGTTTCGGGCACCTCAGCCCGTCCTATTGGCTAGTTTCTGGCTATTGCCTATTCTTCAAGAAACGGTTATTTCGCCTCGAAAATAGGGACTGTTGGCCATGCGTTGGAGGCACTATAAAAATCCTCTCATTTGAGAGGGTCAGGTAGTTCAAATCACCCTACGAAATACATACTTTGTACTTGCCTTTCTCTCTCTCTCTCTCTCTATCTCTCTCTCTCTCTCTCTCTCTCTCTCTCTCTCTCTCTCTCGCTCTCTCTCTCTCTCTCTCTCTCCCGATTCTTACGTTAGCATCGGAGTGCCTTGCAGGTACACCCCCCCTCATCTTTCACACCCAACATCGCAGACGTCATCCTTAGCCCACTTCAGATTCTGATCAGTCGTCAAGATCAATATTTAACTATTATAATTAAACTACTTTTATTTTACTAATTCAACTATTTTACTAGTTTAGTCTATAAATTATTTTAATAATTTAACTATTAAAATATTTATATATTAAAATAATAGTTAAAGACAGATTATTTTACTAATTAATAAATATTTCATAAAATAGTTTATTAAAATAGTATATATTAAAATATTTATGTATTAAATAGTTCATAAAATATTTATATATTAAATAGTTTATAAACTATTTTATGAACTATTTATAAAATAAATTAAGTAGTTATTGAAATAATTTAGTAAATAATTCAATTAATTAAATAATTTATTAAATAATTCAATTATTTAATTTATTAAATTGCTGCTATTTAATAAATGGAAACTACTTAATAAATTGTTGTGCTGCTACTTAATTATTTAGTTCAACTACATATGCATTATAAATGTAAACCAAAAGAAACAAATGATTTGGTGAAAAGTTGTTGTTGTAACCAAATGATCTTGGATTTGAATCTTCATTGGACAAATTTTTGAAAATTTATGCTTTTCTCATATAACACTAAAATAATTAAATAATAATAAAAATACTGATGTAGAATTAATGTGAAATTAAAAAAATAAAACAAAAAAAATACCCTATCACGTCAACGATACTTACCACATTAGCCAATGCCGGAGTCAGGGTTTTTTAATAGCGGAGACAATTTTTATAAAAAATTTTTTTAAACTTTTGTATGATTTTTTGTAATATAATTTTATTTAATAATTAAATCAATTATTTATCAACTGTTTTTATTAATTATAATTAACATATGTAAAGTAAAATTCAATAAATAAAATAGTGTTAATAAAAAATATATTAAAGTAATATTCTAACTTATAAATATTTTAAGATAAAAAAATTAAAAATAAAGTATTTTGAGACAAAAATTTGACATTAATTTTTTACGATATTTATACATGCAAAAATTCTCAACAATTGAACTTTTAACAATTTTAAATATAACACACAAAATTTAAAAATTTAAAATTTATAGAAAATTTGATAATTCCTATAATTCTAAAACTTATGAAGAAGAATGGCTAGGTGGCTACACAAAGAACTTAGGTCTTTGTCAAGTGTATAAAGCTGAACTTTGGGGAGTGCTTGAAAGCCTAGAGTTAGCCATTAACATGGGATTCAAGAATATTGATATTTGTGTAGATTATCATCAAGTATTTGAAGACATCAATAACAATTACTCATTTGATGGATTGGGAAGCGAGCTCATTAAGAGAATTAAGGATTTATTCCAGGATGATAGAGATATCAAATATTACTCATGTTTTTCGGGAAGCAAATCTCTGTGCGGATATTCTTGCCAAAAGAGAGATGTACACTGAGGACTATGTTTTTTATGAGTCGTGTCCAGACTTTGCTCGAAAGACCTATGAGGAGGATTGTGCAGGTTCCTTCAGGGTTAGATTGATTGATGTCAGTTAGTTTTTTCGTTTTTTTCTGAGGCTTAGCCTCTCCTTGTAATAAAAAAAAAACTTATAGAAAGTTTGATAATTCCTATAATTCTAAAATTTTAAATTTTACTATAATATATTATTATTATTATTATTATTATTATTATTATTATTATTATTATTATTATTATTAATGAAACTACTAACATTAGATGATGTTGAAAATTGTCCTATACTTGAATTCTCTTTATTGAATGGATCATGTAATAGATTAATCAAACTTGCCTTCAATATAAAAATAATATACACAGAAACATTTTCTTGCTTTGATTGAAATATATGTATAAGTAAAGTATACTAATCATGAAAAACATTAAAAGATAGTGAGGGCACTAGCCCACACGTTCTTGCACATGATTCTGTCCTGACATCAGCATTATCATGTCAGCACCGTTAATAGAAATTTAACATTAGAAATTAAAGACAACACAAAAATACCATATAAGAACTCAAACAAAAAAATTTAAGAATTAAATTTAAAAACTCGATAACTAACCGCAAAAAGTATGCCTAAATTTTAAGAGAGATGAATGTAATTTTAAAGGAAAAGATTAATAAGTTTGATAACTACTAATTTGTCGAGTTACTGGCACACTTCAAAGGGAAAGCAGTCGAGCACATTGCTTATTGACAAAAAAAGTGCTCTGAGCTGCCTAGCTATTTTAATAAGGCTTTCTTATTTTAAATCCACAAACACAAAAACATAGATTTATGAGGGCCCTGCCACCCAAAATCTACCTGGATGGTGATACTTCTCTAACCACTGTTTTTTTGCCAGAGTAGAATGACAATGAAATATTACAAAAGATACCATAAAATTTGGTTGACAATTAATTAATAAAAATGATAAGGAACCGTTTGATTTTATTAATTAAGAATGTTATCCACACAAGTCATTCATACTAATCAAGTTACTAAACTAATGCGCATTAGGTATAATATGATTGGTATAATAATGAACCAAGAATACTTAAATGGTTTCATTTGCTTTTTGGTTAACAACTTTTGTATTGATTGCCCAAAAAAACGATTTTATAATTCAACTTATGTACTTTCTTAATTGTATTTGGACTTAATCGTGGATTCAGATTCTATGTGTCTTCTCTTTTGATATCCATTCTACAACAAGCATCTCAACCGTACATTAGAAGGAGGGAAGATGAGTTATTATCTTAACAATGTAGATAAAAGTTTTTGGCACTTCTTGTGATCTTTCTTTATATAAGTTGTTGGCTTTAAAAAAAACAATGAAGATAAAAACCAAAAGAAAAAATTCAAAAAATTCTCACTTTACTTGTGAAGGGAAGAAGACGATTAATTCTACTTGATAATCCGTATCATGACTTATTTATTTTGAAATAAATATAGTTTGCAACTCTAACTACTTCATGATAAAAAATTACAATAAGTAAATGATTATACATAGAAGTAGTTACTATGACAAACCACTTTATTAACTATTAATTGTTTATAATTATCGTTGGAGGAGTATAGATAGCGTTTGAATCTAAAGTGTAACTAAATATTTAAGATTTAAAAGACATTGACATTATTTATCAACTTAAAATTAGTAGTGTTTAAGGATGTGAGTCGATCTGCAAATCCGTCAACTCAAACCGAATCAATTAATAAATTATCCGAACTCGTTTAGTTATAGGTATACTCAATTCAACCCACAATAATCCGATAAGTCCAAAATTTGTCATGTTTAAATTATACATAAATAGTGCCTCATAAAATCTTCGCCGTTGTTAAAATGTGATGTGTACAAAAAAAGTGATTAAATAGGGTATTTAGTTCTTTTTGTCATGATTAAACTGATATTAACTTTTTCGGACTGAACCAATGACTAGACATCGCCCAATCCACTTCTACTCCAAGAACGGCCTAATTGCCTAGGTCCAGCCAATTGGGGGCAATTTTTACCTTTCTGCCCCTTCACCGAGTAAACATGGTCAGATGACCCACGGGGTCACCTGCTCCTCCTCGGCATTTCCTGCCCGTTGTGCACGGCCCTACCATCCAGAAACAGTCACGACGTCCATGCCCGGAACTACATCTTTGCCCGTAGCGACGACTAGTTTCGGGCACCTCTGCCTGTCCTAACGGCTAGTTTTTGGCAGTTACCTATTCTTCGGGAAACAGTTATTTGGCCCCGAAAATAGGGACCGTTGGCCACGCGCTGGGGCACTATAAAAACCCTCTCATTTGAGAGGGTCAGTTATTAAAAAATCATCCTACGAAATACATACTTTTGTACTTGCCTTTTTCCTCTCCCGATCCTTACTTTAGCATCGGAGTGCCTTGTAGGTACACCCCCTCCTCATCTCACACACCCAGCATCGCAGACGTCTTTCTTGGCCCACTTCAGGTTCTGATCAACCGTCAAGATCATTGGCGCCGTCTATGGGAAACATGTTATCCCCGTCTAACATCCACTGTAGATTCAAGACCAAAACAGCTCTATGTCCAAGACTCCGATCATGGCAAGCCAAAATCACGTTTATGATGCTCGCAACCCTGTTTTTCTCTCCGTCAACAAGACAGATACTGACGGGACTGAACCTTTCTTCGGAGGCGACGCCCATCATCTGAGAGATGGGGCCACTGCGTCTCCCTCTCCCACTCGAGTTGATCATGTTGGAGACCAGCCCTCTTTGGACAACCAGCATCTTCCCATTCCGCCCAACGCCGACCCAGCCGTGACGGCCATTCTTGAAGCTCTCAACAAAACCAACCTCCTAATCCTCCAACAAAATGCGAGGATTGGAGCCATGGAGGAATCTACTCGACCAAGATCCCCTCAGCCGAGGAAAGATAGTCGGCGATCCCGAAGTCCGCCTCCCCGACGCAAAAAAGACCGTCGGGCACATCAGGAGCCAGAGTTCCACATTGTTAGAAAGCGTGACCACATTTCCCCGAGGAGCCAGTATTCCTCGGGAACCAAGAGAATCAGGAAGGACCAGCGTTCACCTCCACCAAAAGCTAAGGGCCGAGCACGAACCCCGTCTCCCCGCTAGGATCGTTGCCCTACTCTTGGGCGAAGCACCCGCTCCCCATCGTGGACCAGTAGCAGCAGTGACGACGAGCCTCACATCCCGTTATCTCAGGAAATTATGGCCCTACGCCTACCCAAAGGATTGGAGAAACCACCGCCTTTGGGCACCTACGACGGATCCGAACGAGCACATCGAAAATATCGATGCTCTGCTCGACTATTATGGCGTCCGGGGCTCCATCAAATGTCGCCTATTCCCGGCCAAGCTAAGGAAAGGGGCGATGACCTGGTATAAGAAACTCCCCGGCGAGTCCATCACCTCGTGGAAGCAATTGGGGAGGTTATTCTCCAGACACTCACGGCATCCTGCCACCACCCGAAGACCGAATCCTCCCTTGAGGCCATAATTCAAGGGAAAGATGAACTTCTCCACGCGTACATCGAGAGGTTCAATAAAGAAGTAGTATAGGTCTCGACGGCCGATGACATGAAGAAGTTCTTGCTCGAGCGAGGACTTCGTCCCTGCATGGAGTTCGCCAAAGCTGTTGGCATTGTACCTTCAAGGACTCTGGACGCCTTCCTCCTCAAGGCGCAAGCATATATCCAGTACGAGGAGAAATAAGTGGCTAGCTCCGCCCGGGTCTCACGCCACTAAGAAAGTGCCCGGGCCTCCAAAAGTGATGAACCCTCGACATCCCATCGGGGAGATAGAAGACGTGAAGATCGTCCTCGGGAATCCCTGGACAACAAAGGGCTCTCCGAACGCTTCCATGAGTATACACCCCTGACTGTCTCCAAGGAAAAGATTATCTCCAAATGTGCCAACTCGGAGTTCAAACAAGCAGGGGTTCGATTCCCTAAGCAGATACCGGCCAAGCCAAACATTAACTGTAACACCCCAATTTAAATTATTTGATCGTCGGGTTATTTTCCGTTGTTTGGCCTTGTTAAGGGTGTGTGGGGTTGAGCGTGTAGGCGTGTGGTCCTTAGTGGGACAGGTAGATTAGAGGTGTCGGGAATAATTTTGGGGTATGAGTGGTAATAGTAGTATTATTATTATTACTATTATTATTATTATTATTATTATTATTATTATTATTAATATGATTACTGGTATTATTATAATTATTATGTGAGTAGCATTACTAGTAATATTATTATTTTTATTAAATTAAAAATCTGATTTAATTAAATGGATAATGGGCTAGTGGAGAAAAATAAGGATAGTTTAGTCATTAGCTGGAATTAGTGAGGATTAGTGAGTAGGGTTAGTCAAAATCAGAATTTCACAAGAGAAGGGCTAGGGAGAGGAAGAACAAGGAAGAACTAGGGCTTTGAAGAATTAATTTTCGCAGGAATTTTCTGAGTAAATTCGAGGTAAGGGGGAGAATATATTTCAATATTGGTGGTATGATCATGAGAGGGTAGTGGGGAGTCCTTAACCCCGTAGGAATTCGTATGAATCTATGCTGTTTTATGAATCTGTTGTGCATAAATGAATCTGTGATGAAAATTGTGTGAATCGAATTGTTGCGATTCTGAATTGTGTGATATTTTGATGTTGCTGCTGCTGTATGAATGTATATGTTGCAAAACTGGTTTTTGTGCAGGTGGAGAGAACGAAATTAGGTCCAAGACCTGTAATTTTGATTAGTAATGATAGGTGAAAGATGTAAGATGAAAGATAGAGCCTAAAATTCATGTAGAAACAAGTTTAGGACTGAATTGGAGTGAAAAAGTGAGGATCCCGTAGCAGAACATGGACTGGTGTGGAGAAATCCAATTTGCGTAACAGATCTGCCAATACACGTATCAGGTAGGTCAATACGCGTATGGCTTTGGTCAATACGTGTATGGGAGGGCCAAGAGGAGGCTTGGCACGGCCCTCTGCCCATACGCGTAACAGTACGCGTATGGAAGCTTGGGTAATACGCGTAATGGGGGGGACATTACGCGTATTGGTGTAGGAAAATGGGGCATTACGCGTATGGGTTGGGTGAGCGAGCTGGCAATACGCGTATGGCACAGGGCAATACGTGTATGACCAGCGAGAGTGCAGAATTTTGCCGTTTCGCGATTCCTTTCCCGTTTTCGCGTCCGAAGTGGTTTCTTTTGGTTTGAGAGGTTGGGGATAGGTGCCAGAACTTGAGAAATGTAGAATTGGTGATGAAAATAATTAATTTAGTAATATTAGTGAATTAATTAGATAATTAGCTAATTGAACGCCGTGTGAGGAATTTCTTGTGGTGATGTGTGTGATAGTGAGCAGGTGTCTCACGTGTGATCAGGAGGATCCTGAAGATGTGTAGTTTTATTATACATGTGTGTTGTATGCATATTTGTTGTCATGCATTTCATGGTGTCGGTGGTGATGAATCATTGCTCTGGAGGAGTGTATGTGATTCATCTGAACTCCAATGTGGAGTGCGGTGGAGATAAATCATTGCCAAGTAGGGGTGTATCTGATTTATCCGGGTTCGATTGAATGAACCATGGTGATTTTGGTACCACATGCATTGTGTCGATGTTTTTGAGTCACATTGCTTTATTATGTGTTTGGTGAAATCTGAATGAAATTGACAAGTATGTCGTGATGGTGTGCTTCTGTTATTTGATTGTGTGAGTACTACCTTTAGCATGTATTATACACCGTTATTTATTGAATGTAGTTCTCACCCCTTTTGTTGTTTGTGGCGTTTGTGTTTCTTCAGGAGTACAGATAATCCAGGTACTTGAGTGCGCATGGAGTGCGTGTTGCTTGATCGAGTCTTAGGAGTCGCTCTGATACGTAACACGGGATTTTGGGAGTTTTTGTCATTTGTTATTCTTTATTATTTTGTTACGTATCATTCTTTATTTGAAACTTTGGTGGACCACGATTTATGTGGATTTTTGGTGTTGTTGGCAAATTGCCGTATTTTGAATAAAACAATTAATCCCGCTGCTTATGAATGAAAAGGAGTTTTGTTGTTGGTTTTAATGATGTAGCATCCTACTTTTTTGTTGTAACTCTGATTATTTTCGTAATGTTTATATATTTTATCAATGGGAAAGTGGGGTGTTATAATTGGTATCAGAGCAGGTCGGTTCGTCCGGCTAGGTGTTGTAGTAGAGTCTGTCCTTAGAATAGGAGTAAGTTGTGTGTTCTGACCGTATGTTGATTGTTGAACAGTATGGCAGGAAGGAATGATGCTGCTATGCAAGCCATGGCACAAGCGGTAGAGAACACCAATCAGGCCGAGGGTGCGCAGTTCCGCAACTTGGCACAGTTTTAGAGCAATAAGCCGCCTACATATGAGGGAGGTATTCTGGATCCTGAGGCTGCACAGAAATGGCTGAAGGATGTTGAGAAGATCTTCAGGACCATGGGATGCAGTAATGCTCAGAAAGTACGGTTTGGTACTCATATGCTGGAAGGAGAGGCTGAAGTCTGGTGGGACAATAGTCGTCAGAGGTTGGAAGCTGCGGGTACTGAGATTACTTGGACGGTGTTTCAGGGTGAGTTTCTGGAAAAGTACTTTCCGGAAGATATTCGTAGTGCAAAGGAGATTGAATTCCTGGAGCTGAAACAGGGTAGCATGACTGTTGCTGAATATGTTGTTCGGTTTGAAGAGTTGGTGCAGTATTGTTCTTATTACAATACGGATGAAGCGATGAATTCGAAGTGCTTGAAGTTTGAGAATGGGATGCGTCCCGAGATCAAACAGGGCATTCTTTGTCAGAAGATAAGGAATTATCCATAACTGGTTAGCAGAAGCAGGATTTATGATAATGATAACAGGGCCTGGATTGCTCACTATAAGGCGGTGAGTGACCGGAAAGGTAAGCAGAGGTTTGGGGGTACTCATTACAGTGCTCCAGCTGACAAAGGAAAACAGAAAGCTGTTGTGGGGAAGAAACTAAAGGAAAGAGGAGTGGTTCCTGATGCTCTCAAGTGTTTCAGATGTGGTGGCGCGGGTCACCGTGCTAATGATTGTTCGAATGAAGTGTAGAAGTGTTTCAAGTGTGGGCGACCATGTCATGTTATAGCAGATTGTAGGGCCACTATGCCTACCTGTTATAACTGTGGAGAAAAGGGTCATATCAGCACTCACTGTGAGAAGCCAAAGAAATCTCAGGCTAGTGGGAAGGTGTTTACCTTGGTGGGAACCCAATCCACCAATGAAGAGCGCTCCATCAAAGGTACTTGTTTTATTAATGATATTCCTTTGATTGCTATCATTGACACGAGTGCAACCCACTCGTTCATTTCTGTTGATTGTGTGAAGAGAATAGGAATTGTGTCATCTACTCTAGATCAGAGGATGACGATTGAAACTCCGTCTATTGGTTCTGTAGTTACTTCCTTAGTGTGTTTGAAGTGTCCGTTGACTATGTTTGATAGAGAGTTCAGAGTGGACTTGATTTGTTTGCCACTCGGTAATCTTGATGTAATTTTGGGGATGAACTGGTTGGAGTTCAACCGGATTTATATTGATTGCTTTAGGAAGACGTTACTGTTTCTTACTCCTGAAGAGGAAGCATTAGTGGATTCTTTGTCTAGCCGGGAGTTGAGGACGTTGTTGGAGGATGAAGCTAAGATGTTTGCAGTGTTTGCCTCATTATCGGTGGAAAGCAAGACTTTAATGAACGAGTTGCCAGTGGTGAGTGAATTCCCTGAAGTGTTTCCAGATGATATTACAGAGTTGCCTCCGACAAGAGAAGTTGAATTTACTATCGATCTTGTTCTTGGTACCAGACCTATATCTATGGCACCGTACAGGATGTCTGCATCAGAATTGGCAGAGTTGAAATCTCAGATTGGAGAATTGCTTGATAAGAAGTTTATTAGACCGAGTGTGTCGCCGTGGGGAGCCCCAGTATTGTTGGTGAAAAAGAAGGATGGTATTATGCGTCTGTGCATTGATTACCGTCAGTTGAATAAAGTGACCATTAAGAATAAGTATCCACTTCCGAGGATTGATGACTTAATGGATCAGCTAGTGGGAGCTCGTGTTTTTAGCAAAATTGATTTGAGTTCGGGTTACCATCAGATTAGAGTGAAGGAAGATGATATTTAGAAGACTACGTTCAGGACTCGCTATGGACATTACAAATATGCAGTGATGCCTTTTGGAGTGTCTAATACGCCGGGTGTGTTTATGGAGTATATGAATCGTATCTTCCACTCTTATCTGGATCAGTTTATTGTAGTGTTCATTGATGATATACTGATTTATTCTAAGTCTGATGAAGATCATGCAGGACACTTGAGAATTGCATTGCAGGTGTTGAAGGATAATAAATTGTTTGAAAAGTTCTCGAAATGTGAATTCTGGTTGAAGACGGTGAGTTTCTTTGGTCATGTTATTTCCGGTGATGGAATAGCGGTGGATCCATCTAAAGTAAGTGCGGTACTTTAGTGGGAGCCTCCGAAGACAGCAACAGAAATTAGAAGCTTTTTGGGTTTGGCAGGTTATTACCGAAGGTTTTTTGAAGGGTTTTCTAATTTGGCATTACCGTTGACGCAGTTAACTGGAAAGAATCAAGTTTTTGTTAGGGTGCGGCTTGTGGGAAAGTTTTGAGGAATTGAAGAAGAAATTGACTACGGCACCGATGTTAATTCTACCAAGTCCCAGTGAACCTTTTGTGGTGTATTGTGATGCGTCTAAGATGGGATTAGGCGGAGTGTTGATGCAAGATGGCAAGGTGGTGGCATATGCTTCGCGGCAATTGAGGGTACATGAGAGGAATTATCCTACTCATGATCTTGAATTAGCTGCAGTAGTTTTTGTATTAAAAATTTGGAGACATTATTTGTATGGATCGAGATTCGAAGTATTCAGTGATCACAAAAGTCTGAAGTATTTGTTCGATCAGAAGGAATTGAATATGAGGCAACGAAGATGGTTGGAGTTCTTGAAAGACTATGATTTTAACTTGAGTTATCATCCGGGGAAAGCTAATGTTGTAGCAGATGCGCTAAGTCGGAAGACAATCCATATGTCGGCATTAATGGTAAAAGAAATGGAGTTGATTGAGAAGTTTAGAGACTTGAGTGTGGTTTGTGAAACTACACTGGAGAGTGTTAGGCTGGGTATGCTTAAGGTGAATAATGACTTCTTGGATGTGATTAAGGAAAATCAGAAACTTGATGTGAAGCTAGTGGACTTGATGCCTACAGAAGGAGGTGATCCTGATAATGATTTTAAAGTGGATAATGTTGGGGTATTGAGATTCCGAGGCAGAATTTGTGTACCGGATAATATGGAATTGAAAAAGGCAATCTTAGAGGAAAGTCATCGGAGTAGCTTGAGTATCCATCCGGGAGCTACAAAAATGTATCATGACTTGAGGAAGTTGTTTTGGTGGTCCGGTATGAAGAGGGACATAGCTCATTTTGTTTATGCTTGTTTGACATGTCAAAAGTCAAAAGTGGAGCACCAGAAGCCTTCAGGGTTAATGCAACCGTTAGAAATTCCAGAATGGAAATGGGACAGTATTGCTATGGATTTTTTTACTGGTTTGCCGAATACGGCGAGGGGCTTTGATGCTATTTGGGTAGTGGTGGATCGAATTACGAAATCCGCACATTTTATACCCATTAACATCAGTTTCCCGTTGTCAAAGCTGGCAGAGATTTATATCAGAATAATTATGAAGTTGCATGGTGTTCCGTCGAGCATAGTGTCGGATAGAGATCCGAGGTTTACTTCAGAATTTTGGAAGAGTCTGCAGGAGGCCTTAGGTTCTAAGTTGAAGTTGAGCTTGGCTTATCATCCGCAGACCGATGGTCAGTCAGAGAGGACCATTCAGTCATTGGAGGATTTACTGAAAGCCAGTGTGTTGGAGAAAGGTGGTGCGTGGGATACTCATTTGCCATTGATAGAGTTCACGTATAATAATAGTCACCATTCTAGCATTGGAATGGCACCTTTCGAAGCTTTGAATGGTATGAGGTGTAGGACGCCTCTGTGTTGGTACGAGACTGGTGAGAATGTGGTGCTTGGACCTAAAATTGTGCAACAGACTACTGAGACAATTCAGATGATCCGCGAGAAGATGAAAGCGTCTCAGAGTAGACAGTAAAGTTATCATGATAATTGGAAGAAAGACTTGGAATTCAGTGAAGGTGATCACGTGTTCCTGAGAGTTAACCCAGTGACCGGAGTTGGACGTGCATTGAAATTAAAGAAGTTGGATCCTAAGTTTATTGGACCGTATCAGATCTTGCAGAGAGTTGGTGCAGTTGCTTATAGGGTGGCACTGCCACCTGAACTTTCGAACTTGCATGATGTGTTTCATGTGTCGCAACTTCGGAAGTATGTATCTGATCCATCTCATGTTATCCAGAGGGATGAGGTGCAGATTAGAGATAATCTTACTGTGGAGACGATGCCGATAAGGATCGAGGACCGCAAGATGAAACAACTTAGAGGAAAGGAGATTCCTTTGGTGAGAGTAGCTTGGGGAGGAGCTGCTGAAGGAAGTGTGACCTGGGAGTTGGAGAGCAGGATGCGAGAGTCGTATCCAGAATTGTTTCCATCAGGTACATTTTTTAGGACGAAAATAATTTAAGTGCGGGAGAGTTGTAACACCCCAATTTAAATTATTTGATCGTCGGGTTATTTTCCGTTGTTTGGCCTTGTTAAGGGTGTGTGGGGTTGAGCGCGTAGGCGTGTGGTCCTTAGTGGGACGGGTAGATTAGAGGTGTCGGGAATAATTTTGGGGTATGAGTGGTAATAGTAGTATTATTATTATTATTATTACTATTATTATTATTATTATTATTATTATTATTATTATTATTATTATTATTATTATTATTATTAATATGATTACTGGTATTATTATAATTATTATGTGAGTAGCATTACTAGTAATATTATTATTTTTATTAAATTAAAATCTGATTTAATTAAATGGATAATGGGCTAGTGGAGAAAAATAAGGATAGTTTAGTCATTAGCTGGAATTAGTGAGGATTAGTGAGTAGGGTTAGTCATAATCAGAATTTCACAAGAGAAGGGCTAGGGAGAGGAAGAACAAGGAAGAACTAGGGCTTTGAAGAATCAATTTTCGCAGAAATTTTCTAAGTAAATTTGAGGTAAGGGTGGAGAATATATTTCAATATTGGTGGTATGATCATGAGAGGGTAGTGGGGAGTCCTTAACCCCGTAGGAATTCGTATGAATCTATGTTGTTTTATGAATCTGTTGTGCATAAATGAATATGTGATGAAAACTGTGTGAATTGAGTTGTTGCGATTCTGAATTGTGTGATATTTTGATGTTGTTGCTGCTATATGAATGTATATGTTGCAGAACTGGTTTTTGTGCAGGTGGAGAGAACGAAATTAGGTCCAAGACCTGTAATTTTGATTAGTAATGATAGGTGAAAGATGTAAGATGAAAAATAGAGCCTAAAATTGATGTAGAAACAAGTTTAGGACTGAATTGGAGTGAAAAAGTGAGGATCCCGTAGCAGAACATGGACTGGTGTGGAGAAATCCAATTTGCGTAACAGATCTGGCAATACGCGTATCAGGTAGGTCAATACGCGTATGTCTCTGGTCAATACGCATATGGGAGGGCCAAGATGAGGCGTGGCACGGCCCTCTGCCCGTACGCGTAACAGTACGCGTATGGAAGCTTGGGCAATACGCATAATGGGGGAGGCATTACGCGTATTGGTGTAGGGAAATAGGGCATTACGCGTATGGGTTGGGTGAGCGAGCTGGCAATACGCGTATGGCACAGGGCAATACGCGTATGACCAGCGAGAGTGCAGAATTTTGCCGTTTCGCGATTCCTTTCCCATTTTCGTGTCTGAAGTGGTTTCTTTTGGTTTGAGAGGTTGGGGATAGATGCTAGAACTTGAGAAATGTAGAATTGGTGATGAAAATTATTAATTTAGTAATTTTAGTGAATTAATTAGATAATTAGCTAATTGAACGCCGTGTGAGGAATTTCTTGTGGTGATGTGTGTGATAGTGAGCAGGTGTCTCACGTGTGATCAGGAGGATCGTGAAGATGTGTAATTTTATTATACATGTGTGTTGTATGCATATTTGTTGTCATGCATTTCATGTGTCGGTGGTGATGAATCATTACTCAGGAGGAGTGTATGTGATTCATCCGAACTCCAATGTGGAGTGTGGTGGAGATAAATCATTGCTAAGTAAGGGTGTATGTGATTTATCCGGGTTCGATTGAATGAACCATGTTGATTTTGGTACCACATGCATTGTGTCGATGTTTTTGAGTCACATTGCTTTATTATGCGTTTGGTGAAATCTGAATGAAATTGACAAGTATGTCGTGATGGTGTGCTTCTGTTATTTGATTGTGTGAGTACTACCTTTAGCATGTATTATACACCGTTATTTATTGAATGTAGTTCTCACCCCTTTTGTTGTTTGTGGCGTCTGTGCTTCTTCGGGAGTACAAATAATCCAGGTATTTGAGTGCGCATGGAGTGCGTGTTGCTTGATCGAGTCTTAGGAGTCGCTCTGATACGTAACACGGGATTTTGGGAGTTTTTGTCATTTGTTATTCTTTATTGTTTTGTTACGTATCATTCTTTATTTGAAACTTTGGTGGACCACGATTTATGTGGATTTTTGGTGTTGTTAGCAAATTGCCGTATTTTGAATAAAACAATTAATTCCGCTGCTTATGAATGAAAAGGAGTTTTGTTATTGGTTTTAATGATGTAGCATCCTACTTTTTGGTTGTAACTCTGATTTTTTTCGTAATGTTTATATATTTTATCAATGAGAAAGTGGGGTGTTACATTAACAAGTCGAAATACTGTCGTTTCCACAAAAGTCACGGCCACACAACTGATGACTGCATCCACCTAAAGAATGCCATAGAGATACTGATCAGGGGCGGCCACCTGAAGCAGTTTACAAAGAAGAAGGAAACTCCCTGGCAAGACGCCCATGAGTCGAAGAAAGTCGAGGAAGAGGTGCCTCCCATGGAAGAGACAAACCTTCAGGTCGCCATGAGCATATCACGGCCTGAGGATTTCTATGTTCCTGAGGAGCTCAGCGTTCCCCTACTTTGCATCACATAGCACGTGGGAAACTTTCCCCTCCGCCATGGTAATTTCTGGAGGGGGCTTCAACAAAGTTACCGTGGGCTCTGTGAAAAGGAAATTCGAGCACCTTCTCAGCACGAGCTCCAACAGGAGTACAACGCTCGACAAAGTCCGGGGAGAGTCGGTCTTATCTCTTTCTACCGCGAGGAACTCCTCGGTGGGGGCTCCGAACTCAAGCATTCCCCTGCTCGTAAGAGCCCAGATGGCTAAATTTGATGTTTGTCGAATCTTAGTCGTCCAAGGCAGCTCGGTCGACATCATGTACTCGCAGCTATTTTCAATCCTCCAGCTAGATGAATCGTACCTAACTCCCAATATAGGTTCTGACCTGCAGGGCTTCAACGGGTCGGTCACAAAGCCCTGGGGATATGTTGAATTGATCGTGACTTTCGGATCTGCAGAGATGGCCAGGTCTATTAAAGTCTAATTCCTAGTTATCGATTGCCCATCACTCTATCAGTGCATCTTTGGGCGGCCAACCTTGGCTGAACTGGTGGCCGTACCATCAACCGTGCATCTGAAAATGAAGTATTACACTTCTAAGGGTATTGTCGCCATATTACATGGGGACATCGAAGCAGCCACCAAAGGACTCAACACCATTGCTGTCAAGCCAAAGACTTCCAGCAATCGACCCTGCTCAGTAGCTCCGAGGAAGCCAAGCCGCTGCCCAACGTCAACTCTATCAACTTCGACAGCCGCTTCTCCGAAGATAACCAGAAGGAGACCCAAACTTGTTCGAGCAGCCCCTCCGCTTCAACCAGCACCGACGACAGCTCCTATCCCATGCGCCCAATTCTGGATGGCGAGTTCGAACTCGTCCTGCTCGACGACGACCCACAGCGAGGAGTGAAGATAGGGACCGGCCTCCCCGACATAGCGAGGAAACAACTCAAAGCTTGCCTCCAAGAGAATGCAGACTTGTTTTCCTGGAGCGCCGCAGAAATGCTCGGCTTAGATCCTGTTGTCGCCTGCCATCAGCTCACAATTGACCCTGCCACCAAGGCTGTAGCACAATGTAGAAGAAAGAAGTCTCCGGAGAAAATGGAGGTTGTAGAACAAGCTGTAAAAGACCTCCTCGAGGTAAACTTTATTTCGGAGGCCAAGTACACTACTTGGCTGTCCAATGTTGTACTCGTTAAAAAGTCTAATGAAAATTGGCGTATGTGTGTTGATTATACTGATCTCAATAGGGCATGCCCTAAAGATGCTTACCCCTCCCCAATATAGATAAACTTGTTGATAATTTTGTCGGTTTTAAACTATTATCTTTCATGGATGCCTATTCAGGTTACAATCAAATACCAATGGCGAAAAGCGACAAAAGGTACACAACCTTCATGACTGAGTCGGGAAACTATTACTACAATGTAATGCCCTTCAGCTTGAAAAACGTTGGCGCGACCTACCAGAGGATGATGAACAAGGTCTTCCGGGGAGAAATCGACGACATGCTCGAAGTCTACATGGACTATATGATCATGAAGTCCCACGAGGAAACCGATCACACGACCCATTTAATAAAGGTCTTCGAGCAGACCAGGAAATATCGGATGCGTTTCAACCCGGAGAAATGCACGTTCGGGGTACGAGCGGGCAAGTTCCTCAGCTTCTATCTGACAGAACAAGGAATCTAAGCTAACCCCGACAAGTGTAGGGCATTCTCCGAGTTTCCTACACCCAGCTCGAAGAAATCCATCAAATTTCTCAACGGGATGCTCGCTTCATTATCTGTTTTGTGGCCAAGTCTGCCCAGCACACTCTGCCCTTCTTCAAACTCCTCAGCAAGGAGGCAGCATTTAAATGGACGGAGGAATGCGATCATGCTCTCCTCCACCTAAAACGAGCATTGTTAGAGCCGCCAGCCCTCTCCCGGCCAGATAGTGGCGAAACCCTGTACCTTTATCTCCCCGTAGCAACCGAGGCCGTTAGCGCCGCCCTCATCCGTGAGACGCCCGACTGGAAAAATCCCATTTACTTCACGAGCAAAGCATTGCAAGGACCAGAGCTGAGATACCAACAAATAGAGAAAGTAGCTCTTGCCCTCATCAACAATGTGCGAAGACTAAGGCACTGCTTTCTGGCCTACACGATCGTGCTCCGAACATATCAACTTGTGAAGCAATTGTTAGGACGACCAGACATGGCCAAACGAATGCTTAAGTGGTCATTGGAGCTATCCAAATTCGACATTCAATATGAGAGCAGAAAATCCCTCAAGGCCCAGACATTGGCCGACTTTGTCGCAAAAATGACGTTCACCGATGTCCCCACTTGCGTGGCGCACAAATAGACTATCTTCGTCGACGGGGCATCCAGCTCGGCAGGAAGCAGGGCAGGTATCATCTTGGAAAACGACGAGGGAATTATCGTCGAAGTCTCGCTTACCTTATCTTTCCCTACTTCCAACAATCAAGCTAAGTATGAAGCCTTCCTCGCCGGTCACGCCTAGCCGAGGACCTTGGGGCCGCAGAAGTCGTCATCTGCACCGATTCTCAACTCGTGGCCCTTCAAGTTCGAGGAGAATATCAGGCCAAGAATGACAACCTGTCCGAGTACTTTTCCCTGGTCAAGGAGAGAATGAAAAAGTTCGCAACAGTAGAAGTAAAACATGTTCCTCGCGAACATAGTGTTAGAGCAGACGTGTTGTCAAAACTGGCAAGCACGAAGAAAAAGGGCGGAAACAAATATGTCATCCAGGAGGTATTTCCTCGACCCAGCATCAAGAAAACCTCCCCGATCCTCGACGTGCAAGTCATCAGCGACAGCAACTGCTGGATGACCTTTGTTTATAATTACCTCGCTAAGGATGAACTCTCATCCGATCCCAAAGAGGCCAGCACAGTCAGGCGCAGGGCCTGCTCCTACGTCTTGGTCGAAAACAAGCTCTACAGGCGAGGGTTCTCCATCCCTTTACTCAAGTGCGTCGAGGAAGAGATGGTTGCCCATGTCTTGCGCGAGATCCACGAAGGAATCAATGCCCAACACCTCGGGGGGAGATCCCTCGCCAGGAAAGCCCTACGAGCAGGGTACTACTGGCCGACCATGCAACATGATGCAAAAGAACATGTGAAGAAATGCGACAAATGCCAACGGCAATGGGACATGCACTTGGCTCCACCCAATGAGCTCAAAGTTATGTCCTCCCTGTGGCCCTTCATATGGTGGGGCCTAGACATCCTCGGACCATTCATCGTGGGATAGAACCAGAACAAGTACTTGATAGTGGGTGTTGACTACTTCACCAAGTGGATAGAAGCAGACACTCTGGCCAAAATAATGGTCCACAACATACTTCGCTTCTACAAGCAGAACATCCTTGCTCGCATCGGCATCCCCCAAGCAATAGTCACATACAACAGGACGCAGTTCATGGACATAAAATTTCAGGACTTCGTCGCCCAACAAGGCACGAAATAAAACTTTGCGTCCGTCGAACATCCCCTAACTAACGGGCAGGCCGAAGCGGCAAACAGAGTAATCCTGCGGGGCTTCAAACGAAGGCTGGACGAAACAAAGAATGCTTGGGTCGAGGAGCTGCACAGCGTGCTCTGGGCCTACTGCACAATGCCTCACTCCTCGACCGGGGAAACCCCTTTCTGTCTAGCATACGAAACTGAGGCAGTAATCCCCATCGAGATACATGTGCCCTCCAAGCAAACTGAATCCCCCTGGACGAGGAAACAAATAACGAGACGCTAAGGGAGAAGCTTGATCACGTCGAAGAGGTCTGATCAGGAGCAGCTCTCCGTGAAGCCCCACTCAAACAAAAAATTGCAATTAGGCACAACATCAAAGTCATACGACGAGAATTCCAAGTAGGCAGTCTCGTCCTAAGGAGAAATCACAAAGATTCTCGAGAAGGCAAGCTAGCCGCAAATTGGGAAGGACCCTATCGCGTCCGGGCAAACACGGAGAATGGGACCTACTACCTAGAACACCCCAAAGGGAAAAACTTGCTCGACCATGAAACTCCGAAAAGCTAAAACATTATTATAGCTAAGGCCCTAATCGTCGGTTTGCTTCGTTAGAGCGACGAACATAATGTTCTGACTACGATGCGTGCCCAGGTACAAGCGTTGCATACAAACTAAGGCAGGATCCCGTTCAAGAACGAGCAGGACCCATGCCCGACGAAGGTTCCTTAACCGAGCCCGGCGTCGTCAATGTACCATCGTGATGGGAGGTTCACGCTGCGAACTCAGGCCTCAAACACGAACTAAGCTACGCTGTCATGCCCGGATACTACCCTGGCCGTTCGTACAGTCCCCCTCACTGGAGAACACATCTTATTCGAGCAAACCCCGATGCAGCAAATCATTCAAAGTCACCCTTATCGCGGGCATGCACTCGTATCGAGCAAAGTTACTACACTTAGCAGAAATAAAAACAAACAAAGCCATGCGCAAATATAAAGCATACAAAATCGACCAGAACGGCCAGACACATACATTTCATAATAATTAGTGGTCACGAGGACCACGATTATACTTGCTACATAATAAAGGGGCCACACCCCATACAAAATAATAAATTATACAAACACGACACGCAGGCAGGAGATACAATAAAAATAAGAAATATCATTCCTCCATTCGCTGAGGTTCCTCGTTGAGAATCTGGGCATGCTCCTCGCCAATCTGGAAGAAGTCGGGGTGACAATCTTACCACCGTCAACAAGGTACTGAAAACCGGTCCCCTCCGTGGACAGTTAGACCCCTGGATTCGTAAGTTTGAGCTGAACCACGACATTGTTGAAAGATTCCTCTCCGATGGCACAGACATCATCCTCCGCCTACATAATTCAGGCAACCAACTCAGCCCGAGTCTTTAGCTCCCTCAGACTCTCGTGCTCCTCTTCAGTAGGGGCAGCAATAGATCTCATTTGCTCAACCAAATCCTCCGCAGCTTTCTTCTCTGCGGCAACAGAATCTTTCTCCCCCTGGATCTTGGTCAGCTCCTCCTAGGCCTTCTTTATCGCCTCCTCAGCATCATCAGACCCCTCCTTAGCCTTCTTCGCCTTCTCCTCCAAGGCCGATATCGTGGTCTGGGCCTTCCTCAGCTCAGACTCGTGAGGGGAATCTTCCTCGGCGTAGACCGTCGCCATCTCCAGTACCCTAATCAGTGCAGAGGCATCCTGCGTTAGCATTGCCCTCTTGCTGGGGCGGTCCATTCCCTCGAGCTTTAGGGACTCTGCCCGAGGAACCGTCAAAGAGGAGCCCTCAAAGAACTTTTTGTTGTGAAGGCATGGAGGCAGCCTGAACTTGTTTTTCTCCCCGGCTTGGCTAAGATCCACCGTCTCCGTTGGCCTATAGCGTTTTATCCTTGAATTCGCAGGCACCAGAGAGTTATGGACAGGCGACGGAGTAGCCGAGGACGTCCCCGTCCCCGTCCCTGTTTGTGGAGGTGGTTGTTTTTGCCCAAGCTGGCTCTTCATGTTGACCGCACCACCCTTCCCCTTTGCGAGGACATTTCTTACCATTCGCTCATCAGTCAAAGGCATTTCACCTGCAAAAACATAACAACACACATTAACAAACGAGGAGGAAAATAATCTATGCAAACTAAAAAATGAAGACTACCGAGCAATTTAAGAGCATCAGGATGGGTCTTGCACTCAAGAAGCCCATTTGTGTTGATATAGCAACTCTCCACCTTTTTCCCGCCATTTTCCTCGAAGATCGGGTCCCCTTTCTTAGTCCAGCACCCCGCAGGAGTAAAATTGTTGACATAATTCACCAGCCCCGCGTATCCAGCTTTGTCGTCATCCCTCAGCATCCCTGATAAACAAGAAATGAGACCCGCTAGGCAATATACTGGTTGGTCCCCTGGGAGAAATGAGACCCGCTCCAGCAGAAGAGAAATTTTAGCACTCTGTCCGCCACCACTTTGCCATGCTAGTCGTACAGATCCTCCCCGTTTTCATCCGTCGACACCTCCCATATGTAGGTAGAATCCTGGGCTTTCTCCGACACAGGCTCAATAACGTAATACCTCTCCTTAAAAGTCCTAATGGACTTGGAGAACAGTTTAAACAACTTTTTCGCCTGCTTCAGTGAGACCCAACTATACTTTCTCTGTGAGACTTGCCTCTGGAGGTGGAAGATTGTAAAAAAACAAGGGGAGGGTGGTTCCTATCTCCAGGAAGTCACACGTCAGCTCGAAGGCACGGATAAACGCTAAAGAGTTGGGATGCAGCTGCAAGGGTGCCAGATCCAAGTGCACGAAGATGGATCTCTGGAAGTCGGTGAAGGGCAACCTCAGCCCAATGTCCTTGAAGACGTACTTATACATCAGGAACCTTTCCCCGTAATCCATACTAATACGGTCGTCTTCACCTGGAAAGTACACCTTTCACTCCCCTTCAGGTCCACGGTCGTGAAGGCATCCCCGATAAACGAGGCAAAAACAGAGGTGTGTTCGGTAGGCTTTGCGACTGTGCACTCCTCCGCAGAAGTCCTATCCGGGGGGAGTCTCGCTGACATCACTAGGAGTGGCCGAAACTGCTGTGTCGCTGCTCTCAGAGGAGCTCTCCTCGGACGAGTCTATTAGAATCTCTTGCTCAGGCTCGCGGGCCATCTTTTTCACCTGAAAAGCAGAGGATAAAAGTGAATTCGATGACAAAATCAAATCCACCCTTCCACCGCTAGTCAAGTGAAAGGGCGCGCGAAGGGCCGAGGAAGACGTCTCCGGCCTAAGCCCTAATCAAATGGCACAAAAGTACTGCGCAAGGAGATGCCCGTGACAACCCCTCTTACGCACACGGGGAGGTTCTCCCCGGTCCACTACCCAGAATTCCGTTTGAAGCTTCACCAGAAAACTCATGAACCCACCGGAAAATTCATGGGAACACCGAAAAATTCATGAGCTCCACCGATAATGCACACACTCTTCATCACAACGGCGTCAGAAACAACCTAAATCTATAGGTTCCTAAAGCTCCGGCGACCACAACGGCAGCAGAAAGTGGCTAAGACATCGTCTACCACCAACAGTCACCGGAAACTGCTACTGCAACTACCTAGAATCGTCCTAACCACATGCAGTATAGCAAAACAAGAAGCAAAAAAGCTAGAAACTAGAATAGAAATGGATAACTTACATAGTCGAGGAAGCTTTAGAGGGTCGAAGATGGTGCTCAGAGCTCATGCGGCGGCGGAACGACGGTTATGGCGGCTTGAACGACGACAAACCAGAGAACTCAGAGAGAAGAGTGAAGGAGGAGAGAGAAGCAAAAAGTGCAAATGAGCAGCTTCTCCCTCTAGTTATAGGCATTCTGAAGGCACGTGAACAAGCATGCGTGGCTAGGGGCATCATCATGACCCTAGCCTAGCCATCATGACGCATTTAATGCAGCACAAGGCTCGAGACACACGTGGCGTCCCATCCCTTCAGATCACATCAACCGTTGGTATCCCCGTACGACAGACACACTAGACAACGTTACATATCCCGCGGGCATCAACTCCCCTGGGCATCATAAAATAACTCCACCTCGTCGACAAGCGACGACCCCTTCTAGATCTCCCCGGGACTGCGAACTAACCTTAAGTAATCACTCTCATACTCGGGAGCAACGACTTGGGGGGCTCCTGTTCCAGACTGGACCAATGACTAGACATGACCCAATCCACTTCTGCTCCCAGAACGGCCAAATTTCCTAGGTCCATCTAATTAGGGGCAACTTTTACCTTTCTGCCCCCTCACTGAGCAAACATGGTCAGATGACCCACGGGGTCACCTGCTCCTCCTCGGCATTTCCTGCTTGTCAAGCACGACTCTACCATCCAGAAACAGTCATGACGCCCGTGCCCGAAACTACATCTTTTCCCGTAGCAACGACTAGTTTCGGGCACCTCTGCCCGTCCTAACGACTAGTTTTTGGCAGTTACCTATTCTTCGGGAAATAGTTATTTCGCCCTGAAAATAGGGACCGTTGGCCACACGCTGGGGCACTATAAAAACCCTCTCATTTGAGAGGGTCAGGTATTAAAAAATCATCCTACGAAATACATACTTTTGTACTTGCCTTTTTCCTCTCCCGATCCTTACTTTAGCATCGGAGTGCCTTGCAGGTACACCCCATCCTCATCTCACACACCCAGCATCGCAGACCTCTTTCTTGGCCCACTTCAGGTTCTTATCAGCTGTCAAGATCACTAACCTACACATCACCTCCAAAATATTAAGATGGCTCTGCAACCTGTATAATTTTGGTAACGATACCAGGTTTGAGTTTCTCAACCCATGGACCCATTGACTCTACTAATTAATGTGAGATTAGTGATTTCTTATTTTTTTTTTATTATTAATTTAAATGAATTATGAAATTAATATATCACTACAAATCAAAATTTTGCCAAAAAAAAATTATTCACCATCAATACTACTATTAGATAAATGAATTAACGTAATTTTAACACTAAGTGTTGTGTCTCATTTTTTTTTCACTACTATGTAAAACCCCTTTAACAACAGTTGAAAAATATATATAATAACACGGATCAAGGCGTTGTTATGTAGAGTGTTGTGGTAAATGCGCTACTTATAATCACGGCCTTGGGACCATTGTGGTATTCTAGAAAGCGCGCGTTATATCACAACGGTTATGTTAACAAACGTTGTGATAGAGAACGTAATTAATTAATTAGATGACGGTTAATCTAGACAACCGTCGTGGAAAGTACACATGGTTTATTATATAAAAATGTATATTGCTTGGTTTACCATACACTTATTTAAAGAAATAAAACTATTCAAATTGGCCAAGAAATATATAATCTGAAAATTAAACTATTCTTGAAAACCAACTTTAACACATCAATTTTTTTCAATTGAATCTGTCTCATTCATCACATTTTATGTTCTTTAACACATAATATACTATTCAATGGTCTGATTCCTTCAATGCATCGATATCTTTTATTATAGTTTACCTCATCATCGTCGCTTATTAACGCAATTGTAAATTATATCGATGAATTGAAGCAAACAGAGCATTAAACCACATATTATGTGTTAAGGAACATAAAATGTGTTGAATGAGATGGATGCGATTCGAAAAACATTGATTGATATAGGTAGGTTTTCAAATACATCTAAATTTTCAGAATATAAGTTTCTATGCCAATATAAATGATTGCATTTTCATTAAAAGGTAAGTGAAACAAACAATATACATAGTATATAATAAACTAAAATTGTTAACTTGTATAAAAAATTAAAGAATAAAACATTGCTAAGTCACAAGAAGCCTCTATCTTGTGACCTAGCAATGTTTTGTTCTTGTTTTGAGAACATTTGTCAACAACAACAACATACAGCAAAACAACATGAAACACAATAAAAAAACATACATTATTTAAGCAAGAATATCCCACTGTAACAAATCAAGATACATTGAGTCAATAACGCACCTCTTATTGAAAATAATTGTGGAACTGTAACAAATCAAGATATATCAAGTTCATCTAGTTTGTGAAGCCATGAAGAAGAAATATAAGGTGGATGAAGTTTATACAATAACTTCATACTTCTTATATTTGTCTTCATGACTTCAAAAACCGTATGAAACTTCACCATAGTATACGCTTGCTACCACCATACGCTTGCTACCACCATCATCACCATGTATTTACAAGGAAACACAACAAAAATCAAACTTAACCCTAAAACATCAATAACATAATGTTTTCCACAACATCCTAAAACCAAACCCTAAAACAATAATCCTAGAAAGATGAGAGCAGGAGAACATACCATCTTCGCCGCCGTAGGAGTTTGCACCGGACGTTACTGTCGTCAGATTTCTTTTAAGCTTCTTTTCTCCATTCACTTGTAACAATATTGGTTAAGATTCATGAGAGGAGAGGGTTGTGTTAAAGTTTTCTTTAGAGAGAAATGATAGATATGAAGTGGGTCACAGATAGTTTCGTTTATATATTAAAAACTATCACTTTTCGTTACGGTTTAAAACTACAACCGTAATTATATTTTATATTTTAAAATAATAGCAAACTATATCACGACGGTTATTCATAGTAACCGTAGTGATATCCCTTATTTAAAAATAAATAAAAAAGAAAGGAGCACCTTAACCTTTAATGAAAAACATTTTTGCCACAACTGAGGTCCGAACCCATGAAAGATTGATTCTATCATATCGGTTATACTTACAACCGCTATTATACCCTATAAATTTTTAATTAAAAAATATAATATAAAGTTAGCGTCTGAGTTTAGAGATATCACCACGATTTTTGGAAGAACCGTGGTGACTTGGGCGTTGTTGTTTGCGCGTTTTGTAGTAGTGTTTGTATCATTTTCAACTAACGTAGTTTATAGAAATTATATGTTTTGTGGAATTTTCTACTATTATTAAGTATTAGGACATATGGATGAATTTTATTAGACATTATATAATGTGTTTCATCCAATTTGAATGTTACAAATGTGCGTAGTTATATTGAATTATGTTACGATTTTTTTATAATTGAAAAAATCGTCAAAATTTTTTTTTTGATTTGAAACACAACCCGTAACCCAACCCAACCCATAGATGATTGGACTAGTTTGGTTCAGTTTTGACCGTGAAATTGCTGGTTAAACTATGAACCCAACCCATTAAAGTTTGAACAAGTCGAATAATGGGTTAGGTCAAACCTGGTGCAACCCAACATATGTTCATCATTTTTAATCGATGTGAGATTTAATCACTAACACTTGAATTCAACTATCTCCCTACTAGTGTGATTCATCCAACATCATTAGTCTTACCCCAGAAATTCAATCTTGATATGTAATTCATTGTTTAGACACAATGAATTAGGTGGTGTGTTAAATATGCAATTCATTGTTTTAGATTAGATTTGATTTAGAAAGATCAGATTTGATTTAGAAAGATTAGATTAGATATTTTTGAGCTTTTATAGTTTGAGCTTTAGTTTGAGATGCAAGTTAACCTAAATCTATAAATAGGGGAACTCTTATCATTGTTATCATCAAGTTTGATAATCATGGTGTTGCAGTTGCAAAGTGATTATAAAATTCCATAGTTGTGGGCAGAGAGAACTCTGCAGTATTTTTCATCTTCTTCTCCAACGTTATTGTTTTCTTTCTTTCAAACCTTTTCTTTTCATTGCAATTGTGTGATTGTTAACAATCTTGAGATCAAGATTGAATAGGAATTCTCCATAGGTTGTGGTTGAATTTCCAACACATTTATTGTGCCTCTGATAAAATTAAAGTGTCCAAGTCCAAATCAAATAGAATCAAATGGACAAAAATAAAGGTATTTTCTAATTAATGTTATTTTTATAAATGACGAATAGTAGAGGACATTGATGTAAATTTGTTTTTGCAATGTCCTTGAAAAACATCTATTGAATTTTTCTTCCTTATTATAATTTAGAATGCTAAAGCTTCATGAGATGAGATTTTTAAATATTTAATTTTGTGTTTCTTACTTTCTATGACATGCTTTGAAATATATATATATATATATATATATATATATATATATATATATATATATATATATATATATATGGGCAAGAGGGGTATGTGTTGCATGTTACATCCGCAACATTTTAGCTAGTCACTTAAATTATACATAGGTTGATGATTCCAACTCAATTATTTAACAAATTTAATTTTGACTTTTAGGAGTTTTTCATAGTATTCATAACTACAACTTCTTGTATACTAGAAGATTTGTTGTAAAATACATAATTGATTTTTTCTTTTATGCCACACGAAAACAAGTGGAAAAATATTTCATGCCCTCGACGTTAGATAACTTATGAGCTTATCTGGTTTGATGCTTTTTTGTGGTTCTACGCCTGCTTTTGTTATGTGCAAGCCTTGCATTTATGCTAGTATATACTTGTTTTAATTTGGTTGTAATGTCTTATTCTTATATATATATATATATATATATATAGAGAGAGAGAGAGAGAGAGAGAGAGAGAGAAAATGGGTGATGCACTGACAGTGTAAAATGTTTTTACCCTGTCAACCAATCACGACCATGAATCTCGTCAAGTCAGACTGTCAATTTTAAAAAACTTAAATGACATGGCAAAATGATATGTTTCTATTGGATGACAGTGTAAAACTATTTTACACTGTCAGTGCATATCCATTAAACACACACACACACACACATATATATATATATATATATATATATATATATATATATATGGGGCATATCTAGTGAGAATTCTACTTTTATGTGAGAATGGTATGAATAATTATTAGCCCTTAGATTTAAAAATAAACGGTTGAGATTAAAATATTCATTTAATGAACATGTGTATCTCTTTCATCATTTAATTGAACATAACATAAATGATGAAACTGACACACATATCTCAACCATTTATTTTTAAATCTAAAAGCTAATAATTATTCCTACCATTCTCACACAAAAATAGTATTCTCACTAGATATGCCCTATATATATATATATATATATATATATATATATATATATATATATATATATATATATATATATATATATATATATATATATATATATATATATATATATATATATAATTTGTGATTAAAAATATTTTTTATTGATAGAAATTAAGTTCATTTCTCATATGATATATTGTTGATATTTACGTTTTTGAAGAATATTAGGTTTACTTTTTAGTATATTGAATCACTCAAAAATATTTCACAGGTATAAAATAAAAATCTAATAGGTATAAAAAATTGTCACAGTAATTAAAAAAATGTGCATATAATAGCACTTTTAAGAAAGCGATATTAAATATATCGATCTTTGATAGCATTTTTAAATAAAACACTATTGAAATATATGCATCTAACATAGTGTTTAATCAAAAAAGCGTTATTATAATATAGCATATAACATAGAGCTTGGTCAAAAGTCTCTATTAAATACTGGAATTAAATCATATATAATAACAACCTATGTTAACACTTTTGTAAAAATGCTATATAAAAGGGAATTTAATAGCGCTTGATATGCGCTATTATAAGTGGTGAACCTATAATAGCGGCGACTTTAATAATGCTTAAAAGTGTTATTAAATAACCTTTTTGGTGTAGTGTAGGTGAGCCTTCTACGGTCAAGACTTGGCGTGCACACCTTCTACGTTTAGAGTTGGTCTCCCCGCCCCCAGCAAACCCTCTTGCTATGGTGTTAAGGGTATGACGCACAAGTCTATATTCACCTCGTTTCCTGGGTTCCATGCCTTTCTTGGATTTGGGAATTTCAAAGGCATCTCACCCTTGAGATCTGTAAAGGTGAGAAAAATACACAAAAGAGGGGTTGAATTATTTTTTCTATTTTTTATTTTGCCTCTGATCAGAGTTCAGAATCTAAACTAGTGTTCAGATTCTGATTATACGTTGCAACAGAATGTTAACAGAAGTAAATAAAAGATAAAGAACACACAAAGATTTATACTGGTTCCTCCCAACTGAGAGTAGTCCAGTCCCATTACAGCACAAAAGATTTTCACTATAATCAAAACATGATTACAATCGCTTATGCACTTAAGCATAAGACTTTTCTTTGCTCAGACCCTCAGCCCGAGACTTCCTGCTTAAACCCTCAGGTCCAAAACTTCTGCTTAGATTCCCCGAATCCAAGACTTCCTTGCTCAAGCCCCTCAGGCTCAAGACTTCTTGCTTAAACCTCTCAGGTTCAAGATTTCCTACTTAGGTTCCACGAACCCAAGACTTCTGCTTAAGCTCCTCAAGCCCAAAACTTTCTTGTTTAAGTTCCACGAACTCAAGACTTCCTTGATCAGGTTCCACGAACCTAAGACTTCTGCTCATACCCTCAAGTACAAGACTTTTGATCAGACTCACAACCCAAGACTTTCTTGCTTAATCAATACTTGATCAAGACTTCTCTGCTTAGATCCTTAGATCCTAATACTTTCAATGCTCTAGCATATAGCAGGAGACTTACTTGGCCCAAGCTTCTCTGCAAGACACTTTGATGCTCAAGTAAATAGCAAGAGACTTTATCTAAACTACTAAATAACCTGTTTAGTATAATAGAGAACAAGTTGTACTTGATACAAAATCATAGGTACATGGCAATCACCATAACAAAGACCTAAAACACTTAAGGTTTCTAAGATATTCAATGTTTAAGAAATCTTAAGGCTTTATACAATTTACAACATATAACAGAAATTATGCATACTCGATTGTGTTGCTTATTGTTGATCTTGTTACTCCTCCATCCAGATAGAAGTTTGGAACACTTCTATCCTTCTTGGATTTCTTTCTCTTTATTCCTTACTCCTTGTTAAAGATTCAAATTGAATCTTCATCTACTTAAATAGCAATTGTAGAAGACTAGCCGTTGAAAGAGATAACTTGAACAAGTGTATTTATGTCTCCATAGTATAAGAGACATTAAAGATAAATACACCAAAGATCTTGATCCAATGTGTAACATGTTTAACCATTGCGTCTTCCATGAAATCTTGTACTATTAAGCTGTTGAGAGTAGATATTCATAAATCATGTCAACTATTCTTGAGCCTTGTGAACTTAGACTCTAGCTGACAAATTGATTTAACAATATAGCTTGCTATCTGCGATATGGATAGCTTTAGCTTTATTACTAATTGTGAATGATCACCAGAAGCTAATACATTCACTAAGTGTAGAGACAATATGTTGCTTCTTCTGATGTTGGGGCCTTCAGCTTCAAAGTCTACGCCAAAGATCACTTAGAGAGTGACCTTCAGATTTTGTACCACCAGAAGCTAGTAATTCAGCTTTTCTCAAGTGCGTCCTTATATCATATTTTGAATATATATCTTTAACATTTAGAATCTGCATACTTGGAACACACATTAGATAACACCATTTTTCTTTCAATACTTTGTTATCATCAAAACCCAAAGGATATATGTCATGAACAAATCTTGTTCTAACAATCTTCCCCTTTTTGATGACGACAACATAAGTATTTAAAGAGCAATGTTGGGCTATTTTAATTTTCTTAGTAACATCAAAGTTTGAGGTTTGTAAGATCTCTCTGAGTCTGACAGTCCAAAGGTTGAGGTTTGTAAGCTTTCCCTAAGTTATATCTTTAGGAAAACTAAAATATGTTTTAATTTTCTTGGCAACATTAGGGTACGAGGTTTGTAAACTTCCTCTGAGTCTAATAGTCTAAGGTTGAGTTCTGTAAACTCACCTAAGTACTATATTCAAGAAAACTAAAATATTTTAACTTTCTTGGCAACATCAAAATTTGAGGTTTGTAAGTTCCTTCTGAGACTAATAGTCTAAGGTTGAGGTGTAAGATCCCCTTTAGCACTGCATTTAAGAAAGCTAAAATATCTTTCCTAGGCAACATAACCAACATAACAGAAAATTGAAAATAATTAAAATAAACAATATGTACAAACTGAATGGGTTCAGTTTCTTATTAAATACTACTATATCTTTTCTCCCCCTTTTGTTACATAAAAAAGAATAAAAATAAAAAGAAAAGAATTACAGTCATAAATGCGTAATAGAGCATCATTACATGATCAGTTTCCAAAGAAGAGAAAACGATCAAGTAACAGAGATCATTAAAGGATTGTACAGTGCATTTTAAATATTTATTGGTCGTAACAGTTCCAAGAATCAAGCAAAGGATTTTATTTCATTGTTTGGGTTACCCAGGATCCACTATAAAAGAAACCGAAGTCTAGGTCATTTTCATCAACATCCTACAACATAATATGGAAGCAACAACATAGAGCACCAACATCTCCATTTTAACAGAAGTTTCAAATAGTGCAGTTGATCTGGAGACTGAAGATTTTTAGAAGCCAGTAGACTCTAAAGTATCTGTGACTGGTCCTTTGGCTACTACACTGAAACTTCTGACGAGGCTTCATCCTCAGCTACTCAGAGACCTACTGAAGAAGGTCCATTAGCCACTGAGTTAAAACCAAGAAAGAAATCAATGAAGGACAAAAAGAAGAAGAAGATCAGAGATGAGAAATTCTATGAGCTGATTATCTCAGAGCCAGAGGATGAGGATGTAGACGAATATGAACCTGACATCGACTGGGGAAACTGGATAGGTCAAAAGGAAATGAAGGAGTTAGATTAGTTACAATTTTAGTACTTTCCAATTCCTTTTTACAATCCTTTAAAATGATTAATGAAACGATTGTTTTGACCATTAATTTTTTTTTGCATGTGCAATCTTTTACTTTTCTCTAAGTTTGTTTTATAAAAGAATAAATGAAGTAAGAAGAAGAACAGAAACAACTATTAGCTTGTTAACATAGTATTTACAATTGTTAAAAGAATCTTAATAGGACTGAACACTAGACATCATTTCCCAAGAGTCATGCGTTAAAAGATTGATTTGACTAATCAATATTAAAACAATAAATACACGAGGTAATAAGATGAATATGCTCTATTAAACCCTTAGCAAACTGACTTTCTTAATCACTTAATTTTCTGAACACAAAAATGTATAAACATAAACAAATTTGGGTTCCAAAGAGAGATTTCAGAAAGACAACAATGTTAAATACAACAATTCAAGCAAACACGAAAAATGCAATAACTGAAGGATCTACAAGTAAGCAGACAACTTCATAAGCACATACTTATAAAGCAACCTTTGTTGGGACACAAAGAAGAAAGAAAAATTCTAGGTCAAAACGCATGAATCTTTTAGGAAAGGAGGTTGTTGAGTTTGCACAAGAAGATTGGGAAAATTATTTAAACAATCTGGTTATGTCAAATGATCCTAGGGAATACCTTAAGACAGATTCGAATGTCTAGAATGTTTATTTAAAAAAAAATTTAACATCTTTCAATCTTTCAATGAGAATGATACATTTTTGAATTTTAATCCTATTTATTATTCCCTTGAACAACATTATATATATATATATATATATATATATATATATATATATATATATATATATATATATATATATATATATATATATATATATATATATGGCGATACCAACTAAAGGTGAGAAAAATACATAAGAAGGGGGAGTTGAATTCTGTTTTTTATTTCTTAACTTTGCCTCTGATCAGAGTTCAGAATCTAAACTAGTGTTTAGATTCTGATTATACGTTGCAGCGGAATGTTAATAGAAGCAAATAAAAGATAAAGAACACACAAAGATTTATATTGGTTCCTCCCAACTGAGAGTAGTCAAATCCCCTTGTAACACAAGAGATTTTCACTATAAAATAAACATGATTACAATTGATTAAGCACTTAAGCATAAGACTTTTCTTTGCTCATACTCTCAGCCCGATACTTTCTGGTCAAACCCCTCAGGTCCAAGACTTCTGCTTAGATTCCACGAATCCAAGACTTCCTTGCTCAAGTCCTTCAGGCCCAAGACTTCCTGCTTAAACCCCTCAGGTTCAAGACTTCCTGCTTAGGTTCCACGAACCCAAGACTTCTACTTAAGCCCCTCAAGACCAAGACTTCCTTACTTAAGTTCCACAAACTCAAGACTTCTTTGCTCAGGTTCCATGAACCCAATACTTCTGCTCATACCCTCAACTATAAGACTTCTGCTCAGACTCACAGCCTAAGACTTTCTTGCTTAATCAACACCTGGTCAAGACTTCTCTGCTTAAATCCTCAGATCCTAAGACTTTCAATGCTCTATCACATACCAGGAGACTTACTTGGCTCAAGCATCTCAGCAAGAGACTTTGATGCTCAAGCACATAGCAAGAGTCTATATCTAAACTACTAAACAACATGTTTAGCATAATAGAGAACAAGGTGTACTTGATACAAAATCAGAGGTACATGGTAATCACCATAACAAATGCCTAAAACACTTAAGATTTCTAAGATATTCAATGTTTAAGAAATCTTAAGACTTTATATAATTTACAACATATAACAGAAATTCTGCATACTCGGTTGTGTTGCTTATTGTTGATCTTGTTATTCCACCATACAGATAGAAGTGTGAAACACTTATATCATTCTTGGTTTTCCTTCTCTTTATTCCTTACTCCTTGTTAAAGATTCAAATTGAATCTTTAGCTACTTAAATAGCAATTGTAGAAGACTAGCCATTGAAAGAGATAACTTGAACAAATGTATTTGTTTCTCCATAGTACAAGAGACGTTAAAGATAGATACACTAAAATATCTTGATCCATTGTGTAACATGCTTAACCATTGTGTTCTCCATGAAATCTTGTACTATAGAGCCGTTGAGAGTAGATACCTGTAAAGCATGTCGACTCTTTTTAAGCTTTGTGAACTTAGACTCTAGTTAACAAACTGATTTGATAATGCAACTCGCTTTCTGCAGTACGGATAACTTTAGCTTCATTACTAATTCTGAATGATCACCAAAAGTTAATACATTCACTAAGTGTAAAAACAATATGTTGCTTCTTCTGATGTTGGGGGCTTCAGCTTCAGAGTCTACACCATACATCACTTAGAGAGTGATCTTTAGATTCTGCACCATCAGAAGCTAGTAATTCAGCTTTTCTCAAGTGCGTCCTTATATCAAATTCTGAATATACATTGTTCTGGACTGGGCCGGGGTCTGCCCCTAGATCGAGCAGGCCCAACCCACATCCTGGGATGGCCCAACAAAGACCCCTTAGAGCGAACCGTGCCGAGCACAGGCCCACCTCAACAGCGTCGGGCACGCGTACAACATAGGGCGTCGGGCAGAGGCGCTATCCCCCATCCGGGCTCACTCCTCCTCGACACTCAGGTGCTCTTCTAAACGTGGGGCCATTTCCCTCTGCACATAAGAGTCCTCCCCGCAAGGACACATCTCTCCCCGACACGCAAGACTCCTCCCCGCGAGGACACGTTCTCATGTAACCACCCACTCCCGATGGAATCAGTCTGCCCTAATTCCGGAGATCTAGGAACGGTTACCCCAGGGCGAAGACCACGTGCTGGTCTTCACTACGCCACGTAAGCCCTAGAAGTTACTTGGATTGGGCCTGGCAATCCAGCCCAATGCAAGTAACCGTTGGCCCCGCACTGGGGGCTCTCTATAAATACCATCTCACTTGAGAGGGTCAGGTTACACACTCTCTTACTCCATAACCTTGTACTTGCTTTTACTTGTGACCCTTGCCTTACTTGAGCGTTGAGCGTCGGAGTACCTTGCAGGTACACCCCCCACCGTCTTTCAACCTCACTGGAGCTGAAGTCCATAGGACTTTACTGGCCACCAAATACTGTCTAATCCAAGTACGATCAGTGGCGCCGTCTGTGGGAACCCTTGCTTCCCCGTTTTTCCTCCAATAAACCAAAGCAATCCTCTCATTCATCACCATCATGGTCGGCAACCCGTCTGCTAACAAAGCTCTGGACACCGTTCTCGCGTAACTCAAGAACGGGAACCACCGCGAAGACGTTGCTGCCCTCCACGTCGAAGAAGGCGACGTGAGAGACGGGCAGACCGCCTCCCCAGACTCCCAAGACGCGGCTTATGACGCTGCCCAGCAGGACGACCAACAAGCCGTCTTTCAGCCAGTTGCTCCTCCGCCCAACGCAGATTCGAGCACCGTGGCACTATTTGCCTTGATCAATCAGACCAATCAGCTGATAGCACACCAGAACACCAGAATTGAAGCACTAGAGCGAGGGCGGACACGGCGATTCTCCCCGCAAAGACATCGTCGTCCACCCTCACCACGCCACTCTCCCTCCCCACGAAGGACTCCTTCCGAAGAATCTCGAACCCCCTCGTCGGTGCGCGAGGCCCGTCGGCCACGCCTTGAATGCCCCCAGCCGGCGGTCTCCCAGAAACGCCATCGTTCCCCGCCTCGGAAGGAACCCAGGCCCTCCGCAACTACCAAGAAGTCCAAAACTACCAAGGAGAGGCTGAGGAACCGTTCGAGGAATTCCCCTCCACGACATCACCGATCCCCTTCGAGATCCCCGGCCGAAAGCGACGACGATGACCAGAGGACCCCTCTGTTGTGGGAGATCATGAATGCCCCAATTCCTGCGGGCATGGAGAAACCCCCGCCACTGGGGACCTACGACGGTCTGGCCGACCCCGACGATCACGTCGAAAGTTTCGAAGCCATGATCGACTTCAGAAACGTCGGGGGAGCCATTAAGTGCAGGCTTTTCCCCACCACCTTGCGGAAGGGCGCCATGACATGGTACAAGGGTCTAGCACCCGGGTCGATCACATCCTGGAAGCAACTAAGACAATGCTTCACCAAACACTTTACTGCATCTCGTCGACACCCGAAGACGGAGGCTGCCCTAGAGAGCATCTTCCAGGGGAAGAACGAATCTCTCCGGAACTACATTGAGAGATTCAACAGAGAGGCTGTCGAGGTTCATACGACCGACGACATGAAGAAGTATTTGATCATCCATGGACTGCGTTTTGGATCTGATTTTCCCAAGTCCGTGGGCCTCCGCAGACCCCGCCGTCTAGAGGACCTCCTCCAACGAGCTCAGTCGTATATCGAGCTCGAGGAGTCGGAGGCAGCGCAGATCGCCCTTGAGTCGAGACGCAAAGAACGCCCCCGCTGCCACAAAGATGAAGACTCTCCTCCCCGGAGAAAGAAAGAAAGAAACCCGCCCCCGTGATCCTCAGGAACCGCGCGAACCAGCTGGCCGGTTCACGGAATACACCTCGCTCAACGCTCCCCGCGCGCGAATCCTTTCCGAGTGCCAGAACTCGAAATTTCTGAAAGGAGGCGTCCGTTTTCCGAAGCCGACTACTCCCAAATCAAACACTGACAAGTCAAAGTACTACAGGTTCCATCGGAGCCACGGGTATGTCATAGAAGATTGCATCCATCTCAAGGATGCAATTGAAATCCTCATCAAGGAGGGGCACTTAAAGAAATACGCCCAGAAGAATGATACTCCTCGTCCCAGCTCCCGGGAAGCCCAGAACGTCGAGGAGACGACACCTCCTCCCGACGAGAGTCAGCTTCAGGTAGTCCTCAGCGTCACTCGACCCGAAGACTTCTTCGCCCCCGTAATCATTGAGGGCCAAGAAGCAATTCGCAACATGTGGGCGACCTTCCCCCACGAGGACCCTGTCGCTACCCGTAGCATCTGGGAAGGCTTCCCCAAAGCAATGGTCATCTCCGGGGGTGGTTACGAGAAGTTGTCCGTCGGATCAATCAAGCGGAAATTTGACGAACTGGAGTCCGCCACGTCTGCAAAGACAACTACTCTCGAGAAGGTGCAAGGGAGATCAAACCCTATCACCTTCTACCTCGAAGAACTCCCTGGCGGAGCGCCCAACGCCACTATCCCCCTCCTGGTCAGGGCCCAGATGGCGAATTTTGACGTTCGAAGGATCCTCGCCGACCAAGGAAGTTCGGTCGACATCATGTATGCCCATCTGTTAGGGACCCTTCAGCTCGACGAGAGATATCTGACCCCGTACGTCGGCTCAGATCTGCAGGGCTTCAACGGCACTACCACCAGACCATGGGGCTATGTTGAGCTGATGGTCACATTCGGGGCCGAAGACACTGCCCAACAAGTGAAGACCCACTTCCTGGTGATCAAATGTCTATCCCTCTACAACTGCATCCTCGGGAGGACCACCCTGGCCGAACTCACAGCAGTGCCCTCAACGGTCCACCTCAAGATGAAGTACTACACGACCCGGGGACGTGTGGTTACGATGCACGGGGACATAGACGCGGCCAGGAGGTGCTTCGAAGCTGCGATCAAAGGCATGAGTTCCATCGGCACCAAGCCCAAGACCGGAGCAAAGCCATCCACGGACACCGTACAGATACCTCTCCCGCCCGTCAACGCGGTCGACCTCGACAGCAGGTTCATGGACGAGCACGAAGAGGACAGAACAAAGGACCTCGACCCCCAGGCGGATAACAACGGGCGGCCTCTCCACCCAACGCGCCCCATCCCCAATGGAGACTTTGAGCTCGTGGTCCTCGGGGACGACCCAGATCGTAACGTGAAGATTGGCACCGGGATCCCCGACCTGGCGAAGGAGCAACTGAGGGCATGTCTCTGGGAGAATGCTGATCTGTTCGCGTGGAGTGCCTCCGAGATGCCTGGCCTTGACCCTGGGGTGGCTTGCCATCAGCTCGCAGTAGATCCAGCCGCTAGGGCCATAGCTCAACGTAGGCGTAAGCAGTCCTCTGAAAAAGCGGAGGCTACTGAAAAAGCTGTAAAAGACCTCCTAGAGGCAAATTTTATTTCAGAAGCCAGGTACACAACCTGGCTGTCCAATGTTGTACTCGTCAAAAATAATAATGGAAAATGGAGGATGTGTGTTGATTATACTGATCTTAACCGGGCTTGCCCGAAAGACTGTTATCCTTTGCCTAACATCGACCAGCTGGTCGACAATCCTGCAGGTTACAAACTATTATCCTTCATGGATGCCTACTAAGGATATAACCAAATTCCCATGGATAAGGCCGACAAACATCACACGACTTTCATGACCGAGTCGGGAAATTACTACTACAATGTAATGCCCTTCAGCCTGAAGAACGCCGGTGCGACCTACCAACGGATGATGAACAAGGTTTTTCAGGCTAAAATCGGCGACATGCTCGAGGTCTACATGGACGACATGATCGTCAAATCCGCGGAAGAAGTCGACCATGCCACACACCTCAAGAAGGTGTTCGACACGACGAGGAAGTGTCGCATGAGGTTCAATCCCGACAAATGCATCTTCGGTGTTCGGGCAGGTAAGTTCCTCGGCTTCTACCTCACAGAGCAAGGAATCGAAGCCAACCCCGACAAGTGTAAAGATTTTTCCAAGATCCCTACTCCGGACTCAAAGAAGTCAATACAATCATTGAAGGGGATGCTCACCGCCCTTTCCCGCTTGGTCGCCAAGTCTGCGCAGTACGCACTCCCATTTTTCAAACTTCTTCGACAAAAAGCGGAGTTTGAATGGAGTGAAGAATGCGAGCAGGCGCTCTTCCAACTAAAATAAGTCTTATCGCAACCCCCGGTCCTCTCACGGCCTGAGAGCGGGGAGACACTTTTCTTATATCTCGCAATCACGAGTGAAGCAGTCAGCGCCGTCCTCATTCAAGAAACCCCGGACGGATAGAAACCAATTTACTTCATGAGCAAAGCCCTCCAAGGCCCTGAGCTCAGGTATCAACAGATAGAGAAAGTCGCCCTGGCCCTTGTCACCACAGACAGGAGGCTACGCCACTACTTCCTCGCCCACACTGTCGTCGTAAGGACCGAACAGCCCATTAGGCAACTCCTTGGCCGACCGGATATGGCGGGGAGGATGCTCAGGTGGTCGCTCGAACTCGCCGAGTTTGACATCCAATACGAGGGAAGGAAAGCCCTGAAGGCTCAAGTATTGGCCGACTTTGTGGCAGAGATGACCGTCCCGGAACCTTCGACCAACGGATCCCAAAAATGGACGATTTATGTCGACGGAGCATCCAGCCCGAAGGGAAGTGGGGCGGGCATCATCCTCGAAAACGAGGAAGACATCCTGATCGAGGTATCCCTTGAACTATCCTTCCCGACTTCGAACAACCAAGCGGAGTACGAGGCTTTCCTCGCCGAACTTCGGCTGGCCGAGGACCTTGGCGCCAAGGAGGTCAAAATCTTCACCGACTCCCAGCTCGTGGCCTCGCAAGTCCGAGGAGAGTACCAGGTCAAGAACGACAACCTCATCAAATACTTGACCTTGGTGAAAGAAAAGATGAAAAAGTTCACCTCCGCGGAAGTAACTCACATCCCCCGCGAGCACAATGCCCGAGCAGATGTCTTGTCCAAATTGGCAAGCACAAAGAAGAAAGGCGGGAACAAATTCGTCATACAAGAAGTGCTTTCCCGGACGAGCATCGACAAACCCGCTCCAGTGGCGGACGTAAACGCCATTGATGACAGCAATTACTAGATGACCCCCGTGTACAAGTACCTCACGACGGGAAAACTGCCCGAAGATCCAAAGGAAGCCGGAATAGTCAAGCGGCGGGCAAGCTCATACACGATAGTCGAGGATAAGCTATACCGGCGAGGGTTCTCTATCCCCCTCCTCAGGTGCGTCGAGGAGACCAAGGTCCCCGGCATCCTCCAGGAAATCCACGAAGGAATCAATACACAGCACCTCGGCGGGCGATCGTTAGCCCGTAAGGCGCTTCGAGCAGGGTATTACTGGCCCACCATACAACACGACGCCAAGGAACACGTCAAGAAGTGCGATAGATGCCAACGACACGGGGAGATGCACCTTGCTCCTCCTAATGAGCTCAATACACTGTCCTCCCCGTGGCCATTTGCGTGGTGGGGGATGGATATCCTCGGACCTTTCATCCAGGGGTCGTATCAAAACAAATACCTCATCGTCGGGGTGGACTACTTCACGAAGTGGATTGAGGCGGAAACATTGGCCAAAATCACAACCTTCAACATACTACATTTTTACAAAAGGAACGTCCTCACCCGATTCGGCGTGCCTCAAGCTATTGTCACCGGCAACGGAACATAGTTCACTGACAAGAACTTCCAAGACTTCGTCTCCAAGCTAGGCACGAAGCAGCACTTCACGTCGGTCGAGCATCCTCAAACGAACGGACAGGCTGAGGCGGCGAACAGAGTAATCCTACAAGGATTGAAACGTCGATTAGGTAATGCCAAACAACGGTGGGTCGAGGAGCTACATAGCGTCCTCTGGGCCTACCGAACGACCCCACATTCCACGACCGGGGAGACCCCCTTTCGTCTGACCTACAGAACGGAAGCGGTGATCCCCGTGGAAATCAGGGAACCCTCGAGGAGGACAGAAACCCCCCTTGACGGGGACGCGAACAACGAAGCCCTGAGGGAAGAACTCGATTTCGTCGAGGAGACAAGTTCGGACGCTTCTCTCCGAGAAGCTTCACTAAAACATAAAATAACACTACGTTATAACGACAAAGTTATCAAACGTGATTTCCAGGTGGGCACCCTCGCCCTACGAAGGAACCAGAAAGACTCGCGAGAAGGAAAACTCGCCGCGAACAGGGAGGGCCCATACCGCGTCCGCGCGAAAACGGGGACAGGAGCCTATTTCCTCGAAAATCTGCACGGGGAAGAACTTTCTCGACCATGGAATGCTGAGAAGCTCAAACAATACTACAGTTAAGCACTGCCCACAACTCACAAACACCGCGATTATGGGGACGCACTAAGGTACAAGCGCGACACCCCTATACAGAACACGATGATCGAAGGCCGCGTTATGTGTGCGCGAGGACTTTTGATCCGACGGGGATACCTCGATCGAGCTCCGCCGTCGTTGTACCAATTAGGCAGAACACCCAGCTCGCGATGGGAAGTTCACGCCACGAAGCTAAGACCTCGACCGAGCTCTTAGCCTCGTTGAAGGTCGGAATACGTCTCCGACCACCCGACCAGCTCTCCACGCGGTCAGGGACTATCAAGGTCGAGCAAATCCCAAAGTCTTTATTACTTAGACAAAAACAAAGTATAGAAATCTCTATTACTTGGACAGAAACAAACAAAGTATAACAAATGCTATAACATCACACACAGTATAAACCATACAAACAGCACACGAGCAGATAAACAAAAATGCATTGAAGCGGGCAGAAGCCCATTGTACAGATATTACAAACAAGTATCAAAACCCCCTGGCACGCAGTCCGGGCGTACGTATCGAAAAATAAATAAAACGGCTCGCAGGCCGAATAGAACGAAGAAGAAAAGCCTACTCGGCGACAGTCCCTTCGGGCTCCTAGCGTTCATGAACCTCGTCCACCCGCATCGGCTGCACGATCTGACCGTCGACCACCTCGGAGTCGGGGTCAATCCCTTCGGTTGTGAGGTTGGGGTTGAGGACCCGAAGCTGCTGCACGGCGTTCCTGAAACCTATGTCAGCCGATACGAGGTTGTCCTCATCGGATTCCCGGAGCTTCGCTATCAGCGCTGCCCGCGAGGTTAGCAACCTGTCTTCCTCGGTTTCCTCATCAACTGGGCAGGCAACCTCCTCCAACTCGGCATTCCTCACCAAGAGACGTTCCCTCTCCTCTTCAATCCTGACGAGATGTCTCCGCTCTTCCTCGGCATTCTTCAACTTTTCCTCCAACTTCCCTTGAAGCTCGACCTGGGTCTGGTTCTGGCTTTTGCAGTCGGCTAGCTCCTTGCCCACCTTCTCCATTTCAGCTGAGATGGACCGGAAACTCTCTCACAACCTGTTCAGCTCGTCTTGCGGGCACGCCTCGTCGTTCAGAACCAGGGCAGTCGCGCAAACCCGCATCACAGCGGACACATCCTCCACCAGCACCCTTCTCCGAGAGACCTTGTCGACGCCTAAGATGGCCTGAGCTTCGGGGGCACCCATGCATAGGGAATTATTCCCCATGAAAAAGTTCGGCCTCGAGTGACAAGGCGGGAGCACAAATTTTACAGCAGGGGGACTCTCGTTCTCAGTAAGGTCAATGGCCACTGTGTCCGCAATCTGCTGCCTCTTCGGGGAGCCCTGGGGGTTGGGAGAATCACTATCCTGGTGAGATCCAGAAGAACTCCCAGTTGTCTGAGTGGGAACGGATTCCTATGCTGGGATCTGCTCGAGGCGGCTTTTGCCTCCCATCTTCGTAGCGCGGTTAGCCTTCAACTTTTTGAGGTGCTCCTCAGCAGTCGACATCTTACCTGCAAACAGAAAACAAAGAGGTCAGTAATTCGAAAAAGAAGGACGAAGGGAAAGGCAGGTCGGGGAGGCCACCCCACCTAACAGCTCGAGAGCTTCCTCGTCAGAAAACATCTCGAGGAAAGCCCTAGTGTTGATCACTCGACGCTTCGTTAAGACCTTCCCGTCGTCGCCCAGAAGGAAGTCCCCGTTTGGCGTCACGAGCTTGGCTTTGTTAAACCCACTGACGAACTTGACTATGGCCTCGTGAGCCAACCGATCCCCTTCACAGAGTTTACCAGGGCTGACGATATAGTTGTCCGTTCCTCTCTTGAAGTGTTCTTCAGTCCAGAACAACAGAAACCTGGGCACAAGGGCCTCCTCTCGCCGCCCATCTACTTCTTCGACGACCCGACGGTACACTGTATTTACGGCCTCATGTGTGACCGGCCTCACGAGGTAGTACCGATACTTGAAATCTCGCACGGAGTCCAGATAAGTGTGAAACAGGCTGCTCACCTGCTTGAAGGACACCCAGCCATGCTTGCCATCGACAGCCTGCCGTTGAAGATGGAAAATGCGAAAAAATAGGGGCACCGTCGCCCCAATCTTCAGGTATTTGCACACGAGCTCGAAAGCCCTGATGAAAGCGAGAGAGTTGGGGTGGAATTGAGAAGGGGCCAAATACAGCCAGACAAACACTGACTGTTGAAAATTCGTGAAGGGCAAACGCCACCCCCGCCTCGTCGAACATAAACTCATATATGGGAAACCGCATCCCGCTATATGTCGAGCATATTCGATGATGTGGCAAAGGCTTGAATACATTCCACGACTTTGGTGAACCTACTAGGCGGTGCTCGACGGTATAAAATATGTCGGCCTCGTTCAGGTCGACAAACTCGGAGATCATATTCACTGCCTCTTCGCAGACCCACTCGTCAGGAAGCCTCTCCCCGGCGCTGGTTGTCTCTGTCATGGGTGAATCGGGCCCGTCGTAAATATCCAAAGATCCCTCGGCCACTGGCAATACGTCTATTTACTTGAAAAGCAGAAGGAAATGGTGAATTCGATGACCCATATCAAATCCATCCCCTCCACCGCTGATCAAGTGAAAGGGCGATGAGGGAACGTCGGAGAACGCGACCGCGACCATCCTCAGGTCCGCGGGGAGCGAAATTGGGCGGGACCTCGGGGTATTCGACCCATATCCCCGAGATAAACGTCGGTTCCCGGGGGATTCCGTCCTTAATCCCCGGGATGTTCAACAAAAGAACTGAGAAACGTTCATCTCATGACCCCAAGATATTCTTTGTGTCCTCGGGGATTTCATCGTCTCTCCCCGCGAGATTCAACAACTAAACTATGAAATTCTGCCGTTTTCGCCTGATATTTTGTGATTTCCATGGGAACTTCATCAGTTCACCATAAGATTCACCCTACAAATGCAGACGAAAGGAGAAGAAAGAAAGGAACTTACTTGAAATAACTTCCGGTAGGGTTCCAGCACGGCAGTTGGCGGCAGCGTACGATGGCAAAATAAGAGAAGGAAGAAAGAGTGAATCTGAGCAAAGGGGGAGCCAAAAGTGCAAATGGGACGAGATGACCCTTATTTATAGGGCTCTCACAAGTTTCGAGGGCTCCTAGGCAATCGATTACGCTACCCTAACGTAGCCGCCCTAGACAATGATGAACTGCGACACGTGGCACACACTCTCTCAAGCGTGTCGTTTCATTCCTCAACACGCGTCTTTTCATTCGCCTCGTTTCAGACTTCCCGTGTCCCCGCGATGTCGCCCATCCACGACCAGTCTAGCACGAGCAGGTCGACTCGTTTTTGCCTGATTACCAACTGTTCCTCGTTTAGAGTCCCTTTCCCGGCTGGACCCATCCTCGACATAGTACTGACCCTAAAGTCATTGCCCTAACACCTCAGAGCAACGACTTAGGGGGCTCCTGTTTTGGACTGGGTCGGGGTCTGCCCCTAAATCGAGCAGGCCCAACCCACGTCTTGGAATGGCCCAACAAAGACCCCTTAGAGCGACCCGTGCCAAGCACATGCCCAACTCAACAGCGTCGGGCACGCGCACAACATAAGGCGTTGGGCAGAGGCGCTATCCCCCCATCCAGGCTCACTCCTCCTCGACACCCAGGTGCTCTTCTCCACGTGGGGCCATTTCCCTCTGCACATAAGAGTCCTCCCCGCGAGGACACGTCTCTCCCCGACACGCACGTTCTCATGTAACCACCCACTCCCGATGGAATCGGTCTGCCCTAATTTCGGAGATCTAGGAACGGTTACCCCAGGGCGAAGACCACGTGCTAGTCTTCACTACGCCACGTAAGCCCTGGCAGTTACTTGGATTGGGCTTGGCAATCCAGCCCAATGCAAGTAACCGTTGGCCCCGCGCTGGGGGCTCTCTATAAATACCCTCTCACTTGAGAGGGTCAGGTTACACACTCTCTTACTCCTTAACCTTGTACTTGCTTTTACTTGTGACCCTTGCCTTACTTGAGCGTCGGAGTACCTTGCAGGTACACCCCCCCCCCCCCCCCCCCCCCCCCCCCCCCCGCCGTCTTTCAGCCTCACCGGAGCTGAAGTCCATAGGACGTTGTTGGCCACCAAATACTGTCTGATCCAGGTACGATCATATATCTTTGAGCTTAAAAACCTGCATACTTGGAACACACATTATATAACACCATTGTTCTTTCAATACTTTGTTATCATCAAAATCCAAAAGATATATGTCATTAACAAATCTTGTTCTAACAATCTGGAGTTGCCTGATAATCAGGCATAGTCGCCTCTAACATATTTCTTCAAGTGACCTTTTTAGATGAGGCACTCAATCTTCTTCTTAAGTTGAACAGTCTAGTGGGTGACATCTGTTTGTGCCTGCTTTTTAAAAATTAATGGATCAATTTTTTTTACTAGGTTCTGGCAGCTGGTGAATGAAAGACGTGGAAGGCTCATGTACCACCTTAACACTGCATCCCTAAAGCTATTAGAGAGGATTTTGTATCTAAAAGCGGAGGCCCCAATGATCGTCATTTGTGTGTTGATGAAGGCGACATGTTTTCGGGGGTTGCTTCTTCTAGCGAATTTTGCAAGTGATGGAAAATTGAAATTTTTTGTAAGATGGTTCGTCAAATTTTTTCAAAGAGAACTTGAGGGTACAGAACCTTTGTCTCCTCAATGGGGTCGACCTTCTGTTGACGTTGATGGAGGTTAAGAACGTTGTCCACCAAAGTTTGATTATGACGACATAAACCGTTTATAGCGGTGTGCATCTCTGCAAAGGCACCCTGATTGTCGTCTGAACTACTGTTGGCTTTGTTGATGCTTACTTGTTCACCATATTCGATGTGGTTTGAAGAGGTGGATAGTAAGTTGATCGTCAAATAAAAAGGTGGACATCAAATTAATTGCCGAATAAAAAAGAATATCATAATAAAAAATATATTATTTAACTAGTGCATATTCATAATTATAAAAACACTAGAATACAAAAAACTATCTTATAATAATTTATAGGGTTGGCTCATCTAGCCGACCCTCCAAAAAAAAATTATACATTATTTAGCATAACACAACTTTCTCAATGTAGTTAAAAATTAATATGTTTAAAATTTGTAGGGTTTATTTTTAATATAAAATAATTATTCTTTATTATCTTTCTTATTACCTCCGTTTTAAAATGATTGTCGTTTAAATTTTTTGCACACATATTAAGGAATGCAATGATATTGTCATAAAATATTGCAGTTTTACTAAATTAGTCTTATTAATGTATTGGAAATACTGTACAGAGTAATAATTATATGACACAATTGAAAAAATAACAATTATTATTGTATTAAAAAGTGAGAATGACATTCATTTTAAAACAAAAACTTCCTCCTAAAACGACAATTATTTTAAAATGGAAGGAGTACGTCATATCTATTCCTCTTTTTTCTTTTCATAGTATTTTATCAATTTGTCGCCTATCTCTCTTTCTCCGTTATGTCTATTCTTCCATTTTTACCTTTACTGTTTTGTAACTTTGGTGTGTTTTGTAACTTTGGTGTCTTTAATGTATTTTTTAATATGATTTTAGATGGGAGTGAAACATGGTTACGAGAGAGATAGAGAGAAAGCTACAGATATATACAAAATTAAAGGTAGCTGATCCTGGTCCTTACTTATCCTTCTATAGCTAGTTTCAATAGATTTGGGTAAATTTGAAGAGAAAGTCAAATCTACATTATATAGCTCATATATTATAACCATACGGCATGGCACATTCATTAACAATTAAGATACACCCAAAGTCAAAAACCCTAGTATTTTGATACATGCTATTTCACTTGTTTAGATGCTAACAATCTTGAGAAGCACATAAAAAAAAATGTGCTCTTAAATAATTAAATGATATTAGTATTTTGTGTGCGTCTAAAAAACTTCTTTTAGAAACCTCTAAAATTTCTCAGAATATATCCGTTACTTATAATATTTATGCAAATAAGAACCATGCAATGTAAGGACAATAAAAAATGTCATATGTTTATTCTCAGTTAATCATAGTACGCTGCTATTTGTTAAAAGCTGTTAAAGCTGTTATTTTTGGAAATTTGTCAAGGGTAATCGATTACACATATGTTGTTAATCGATTACACCTGCTGTCATTCTAAAAATAACAGAATTTTAACAGCAGTGCACTTTAGTTGATATTTTTCATTTTAGTTGTTGTATTCTCTCATGTATAAATACTTTGATGTAATTTCAATTTCAAAATTAATGCCAATTTTAATAATTCATCATCAATATTACTCTATACCCTAATTCTCTCTCTCTCTCTCTCTCTCTCTCTCTCAATTCTTCTTCTTCCCCAAGTTTCATTTCCACCATTGTTACCACCTTCCCAATTCTGTTTTGTGTTTTATGTTGTCCTAACATTTGGCATCAAGAGCTCTGGTTATTGATCCTAATCTGCTGCAACAACAATGGCTACCGTTTCCAATGATCGAATTCCCATCAATCTTCCAATTCTTGATTGAAGAACTACGACAAATGGGCGAAACAAATGAAGGTTCTGTTTGGTTATCAAGAGGTTCTTGAGATCGTCATCAATGAAGTTACACCGTTAGGGGCAGATGCTAACGATGCTCGTAGAGCTACATACAAGGAAGAAAAGAAGAAGGATTACAAAGCTCTATTCTTGATTCATTCGTGTGTTGATAACGACAATTTCGAGAAGATTGGTGATTGTGAGTCCGCGAAGCAAGCATGGGAAATTTTGGAGAAAGCGTATGCCGGTGCCGTCAAAGCGAAGGTGGTAAGGTTACAAACTTACAAACGTCAATTCGAGTTAACGCAAATGGAGGACAAAGAAACGATCAACGATTACATCACACGCATTACCCGGTTAGTCAACCAAATTAAGTCATGTGGCGAAACGATCCTTGAGCAGAATGTTGTATCGAAAGTGTTGCGTTCGTTAACATCACGTTTCGATAACATTGTTGTGGCTATTGAGGAGTCGAAGGATCTAACGACTTTGAGCAAAGATGAGTTGCAAAGTTCGTTAGAGGCGCATAAACAAAGGATGGATGAGAGAAGTGCCGACAAAGCCAAAGCGGAGATCGCCTTGCAAGCGCGTCTACATGAGAAGAACAAGAGATCGAAAGGGAAGTGGACTTCTAAAAGTAAGAAGAATTTTGGTGGAAAAGATCCACAAAATTCAAAGAGTGAAGGAAGCTCCAAAGAGGGTAATCAAAGCACCCATAAGCCGTTTGACAAAAGTTCTGTGAAGTGTTACAATTGTCAAAAGCTTGGGCATTTTGCGAAAGAATGTCGCTCAAAACGCAAGGAAAAGGATGCGGATGAGGCTAAGGTTGCTAGGGAAGAGGTAGATGATGAAGATACCCTTCTTGTGATGATTACGGAAGAGAATTATGGCATTGTTGATGCTACTGGCAGCAACTACTGTGATGACAGTTTGCGGGACAGCAGCTGTACTGTGTCGGAAAATGGCGGAAAAATGCGCTCGGGTCGAAATGCATTACTTACCATGGGTGATGGAGTTCAAAGTAAAGACGAGTGGTACTTGGATTCCGGTTGTTCAACACATATGACGGGTCGAAAGGATTGGTTTGTGCAAATCAATCAAGCGGCAAAGAGTAAAGTCAAGTTTGCCGACGACACCACTTTAAGAGCCGAATGGGTAGGAGATGTTTTGATCGGAAGAAAGAATGGTGGACATTCTAGGATCAAAGATGTCTTGTACATACCGGGAATTAAGTGTAATCTTTTAAGCATTGGCCAATTACTTGAAAGAGGTTACTTAATTCGGTTGGAGAACAAGATGTTACGCATTTTAGATTCAAATGGTGTGTTGATTCTAAAAGCGCTGATGGCTGCCAACAGAACTTTTAAGGTTGAGTTAAAGGTTATGGAGCATCGTTGTTTAGCTACCGCGGCATGTAGAGATGAGTGGTTATGGCATTACCGTCTTGGTCACCTTAATTTTAGGGATCTCAAAATGTTGCAACAAAGTGAAATGGTAACAAGGCTACCACATATTAGTGTTCCGACAGAATCGTGTGAGGAATGTGTGACGAGTAAGCAACACAAGAATGTGTTTAGCAAGGATGCGGGTCGAAGAACCAAAGGCTTACTTGAGGTTGTGTATTCCGATGTTTGTGGACCGATGCAAGTAGAGACTTATGTCGGCAATCGATATTTTGTTACATTTATTGACGATTTTAGTAGGAAACTTTGGACATATCTTTTCAAGAGGAAGGATGAGGTATTTGGAGTGTTCAAGAGTTTCAAATCCATGGTGGAGCGTCAAAGCGGTCGGAAGCTCAAAATTCTCAAAACGGATGGTGGAGGTGAGTATACCTCTAGTGAGTTTGGGAAGTTTTGAGATCTTGAGGGTATCGTGCGTGAGGTGGTGCCTCCATATACGCCTCAACAAAACGGAGCTGCCGAGAGGAAAAATCGTACAATAATGAACATGGTGCGTAGTATGCTTAGTGGGAAGAAATTGCCTAAGGAATTGTGGGGTGAGGCCGTGTCTACAGCCACCTACTTGTTGAATAGGTGTCCTACTAAGAAGCTGGAGAAGATTACACCATAAGAGGTTTGGAGTGGTTTCAAACCGAGTGTGGATCATTTGCGCATTTTTGGATCGATTGCATATCGTCATGTACCGAATCAACTTAGAAAGAAGTTGGATGATAAAGGTGAGAAATTGATATTTGTTGGATATCACTCTACTGGAGGGTACAAGCTGTTTGATGAGAGGAATCGGAAAATCGTGATAACCCGGGACGCGCTGTTTGAAGAAATAAAAACTGCTGAAACAGCAGGTGTAATCGATTACCCAGATGTTGCTAAACGATTACAGCCTGCTGAACAGCAGCAGTTTGTTGATTTGTTTGATGCTGAGAGTTCCGATGCCGCTGTACCTGCACCTACTGAAGCAGAAAATGGTGTTGTGAATAATGGTAGACCAGTGAGGCAAAGAGCCTTGCCTCATAGACTCTGAGATTGTGAGAGGTTCCAAGATAATGAAGTGAACAATGATGGTGATTTTGTTCATTTTGCACTTATGGCCGAATCTGAACTGGTAAATGAGGAGGAAGCCTTAAGTGATCCTAAATGGATATGTGCAATGAAAGAGGAGCTGGAATCTATTGAAAAGAATGGTACTTGGGAGTTGGTCGATTTACCACATGGAAAGAAACCGATTGGTGTGCGATGGGTCTATAAAGTCAAAGCAAATCCTAAAGGTGAAGTAATCAAGTACAAGGCTCGATTAGTTGCCAAAGGGTTCTTGCAACGTGAAGGGATAAACTACGAGGAGGTATTCGCACCGGTGGCTAGATTGGAGACTATTCGTTTGGTTGTTGGAATTGCGCATAGCAATAATTGGGTGATTTACCAAATGGATGTGAAATCTGCGTTTTTGAATGGTCCTCTTGACGAGGAGGTTTATGTGGGACAGCCACCCGGTTTCGTGATAAAAAATCAAGAGAAGAAGTACTACAAGCTGCACACGGCGTTGTATGGTTTGAAACAAGCTCCGAGAGCTTGGAACAAACGTATAGACGGCTTTCTTATTGACATCGGTTTTAAACGGTGTGTATCCGAACATGGTGTTTATGTGAGATCGGATACTATTGATGGTGTTATTATACTTTGCTTGTATGTTGATGATCTCTTGATTACGGGCAGCAATGACAAGAGTATTTCAAGGTTCAAAGTGGAGCTCATGAGTGAGTTTGAGATGACGGACCTTGGTGTGATGAGATACTTTCTTGGCATAGAGTTTCACAAGTCAAAAGTGGGGCTGCTTATGCATCAAAGAAGGTATGCTCTAGATATCTTGAAAAGGTGTGAAATGGAGCATTGTAATGCTTCTAATACACCTTGTGAGGCTAGAGTTCAGCTGTCCAAAAGTGATGATGAGGATGATGTGGATCCAACACTTTACCGGAGTTTGATTGGATCATTGCGGTATTTGTGCAATACTCGACCGGATTTGGCTTTTAGTGTCAGTATTGCGAGTAGATTCATGGAGAGACCTAAGGTGTCTCACTTGGCAGCGGTCAAGAGAATCCTTAGATATGTGAAGGGTACTCTTGGTTGTGGTATTTTGTTTCCCACATCAGATATGGGTCGCAAATGTACTTTACTTGGCTACACCGATTCTAATTGGTGCGGAGATAAAGTTGATCGGAAATCTACGGCGGGTTACATTTTTATGTTCGGTAGTACACCAATCTCATGGTGTTCGAAGAAGGAACCGGTTGTAGTACTCTCTTCTTGTGAGGCCGAGTACATTGCGGCATCATTGAGTGCTTGCCAAGCTATGTGGTTAGTGAATCTAATGAAGGAATTGGGATGTGGTGATGATGATGCCACCACACTGTTTGTGGATAATGTTTCCGCGATAAATCTTGCGAAGAATCCGATTGCACACGGAAGGAGCAAGCATATTGAGATGCGGTTTCATTACTTGAGAGAATTGGTCGGTGATGGAAAGCTTAGATTGAGCTATTGCCGAAGCGAGGACCAAGTTGCGGATTTGTTGACCAAGGGTGTGACAAATGAGGTGTTCAAGAGACTGTTGAAGAGCTTGAGCATGATGAGCTTGGAGCAACTAAAGTGAGGTGGTGTGTTGAAAGCTGTTAAAGCTGTTATTTTTGGAAATTTGTCAAGGGTAATCGATTACACATATGTTGTTAATCGATTACACCTGCTGTCATTCCAAAAATAACAGAATTTTAACAGCAGTGCACTTTAGTTGATATTTTTCATTTTAGTTGTTGTATTCTCTCATGTATAAATACTTTGATGTAATTCCAATTCCAAAATTAATGCCAATTTTAATAATTCATCATCAATATTACTCTCTACCCTAATTCTCTCTCTATTTCAATTCATCTTCTTTCCCAAATTTCTTTTCCACTATTGTTACCACCTTCCCAATTATGTTTTGTGTTTTATGTTGTCCTAACACTATTTGTTTCAAATTACAAGAATAGATTAGAGCATCTTGTTATCTACCTGTCAGAATCGATTAATTTACTAAATACATCACAAACAAACAATCAATTACACATCTATATATTACAGTTGGAGTAAATTGTAATCCAAGCAAACAATATAAACTTAGAAGTAATAGTTGTCATTAACATCATATCAATATCATCATCCTAATAGATAAATCGTGTGAGTTTTTAATTATCCCATTTATGAAAAAGAAAAAAAAACAATGAAATCACTTTCGGCACATCGCCGTAGTAGCCACCGCCTACAATATGAAATAGCATTACCCAACCTAACCTGTGTGCTATATGGTATATGCTAATGCAAGACACAACACGACAATCTCATGAGACACGTGTCACTTCACAGAGGAATCCTAATTTGACAATAACCACCGCCCAGCTTAAAATACACGTTGAAAATGGACCATAATTTCTACACTGCATTTCCATTTTTACCCTTCATATATAAAGCATTTCTTATTCTTATTCTCACAACACAGTAGTCCACGTTCCAGTACTACGCGGAACATGGTAGGTCTTACCTTAAGTCATTAAAATAAAGCCAGCTAGGATAAACCCATTCATGAATAATTGGTCCTACCAATAGAAAAATGAAACATATTACGCATGGTAGGACCCACATTTCCATTAACTCAAACGAATTCCTATTATAAATCCGCAACTTATTCTTATCTCTTCACACTCACCTCACTCACAAACACAACAAAAACACAAACAAAAAAACCAGAATACTCTAGAAAGAAACATGGAAGCGAAGGAACAGGATGTGTCCTTGGGAGCCAACAAGTTTCCAGAGAGACAGCCACTTGGGATTGCAGCTCAGAGCCAAGACGAGCCAAAGGACTATCAAGAGCCACCACCGGCGCCACTTTTTGAGCCCTCGGAGCTGACATCATGGTCTTTCTACCGAGCCGGCATAGCCGAGTTCATAGCCACTTTTCTTTTCCTTTATATAACCGTTTTAACCGTCATGGGCGTCGTTCGAGAAAGTTCCAAATGCAAAACAGTTGGTATTCAAGGAATCGCTTGGGCTTTTGGTGGCATGATCTTCGCTCTCGTTTACTGCACTGCTGGAATCTCAGGTATATAAGTTTTTATCTTTTCATTTGTCGCATGCTCGAACATTTCGAATATGCGCCTTTATATCTATATCTCTGCACATCTATCAACTTTTAAAAAAATATAATTATATCATGTAGGGGGTCATATAAATCCGGCTGTGACGTTTGGGCTATTTTTGGCGAGGAAGTTGTCGTTGACAAGAGCAATATTCTACATGGTGATGCAAGTGTTGGGTGCTATATGTGGTGCTGGTGTGGTGAAAGGTTTTGAAGGTAAACAAAGGTTTGGAGATCTGAACGGTGGTGCCAACTTTGTTGCTCCAGGTTACACCAAAGGTGATGGGCTTGGTGCTGAAATTGTTGGCACTTTTATTCTTGTATACACAGTTTTCTCAGCCACTGATGCTAAACGTAGCGCCAGAGACTCTCATGTTCCTGTAAGTAGTAAATAAATAATTAAATTTTAATATATTGAAGTCTATTAATTTTTACAAGAATAGTACTATAATTAATTAATTAATTGTATGGTTAATTTTTTATGAGTAGATTTTGGCACCGTTGCCAATTGGATTCGCTGTGTTCTTGGTGCATTTGGCAACTATACCAATTACTGGAACTGGTATTAACCCTGCTAGGAGTCTTGGTGCAGCTATTGTCTTCAACAAGAAAATTGGTTGGAATGATCACGTAAGTTGAAAAATTATAAATAAATGAAAATTTACACTTTTTATTGCAAAATTATTTATTTAAATTATTATTTGTGGCAGTGGATCTTTTGGGTTGGACCATTTATTGGAGCAGCTCTTGCAGCACTATACCATCAAGTTGTAATCAGAGCCATTCCCTTCAAATCTAAGTGATCGAATCAAACGGTTCTTGATCAATCATGTCATGTTTGTGGATTTCATTTCATCAACATGAAATGGAATAATTTTATGTATGATATTTTTCTTGATTTTCAAATGTTTGTTTTGTAATTTGCATGTAAAGATGTAATATTTATTATGATTATTAGGTGTAGCATGTGTGTGTGGCGTAATGGATCCAGCGTATGGGTCCAGCTCTCGTGTGTGATTGTGTATTTTGCCAAATCTAAAATAACACTCGAGTCATCATTTCTGATTTTTTTTTTTTTTGTCTCTAGATGTTATTATGCCATTGTTTGAAGTTTTGTCGTCTTCCCAAGAGTATATGTCAAGTTTGGATTTCTTTATCCATACTTTCGTTTTATCCATACTTTCATTCGCTATCACATGTTAAGGTTTTTGAAATTCGAAATCTTTGGAAGGGTCGTGAAGAAAAGGGAGTTGGGTTGAGTGGGGGCTTTGTTGTTACCTAGCACTATATGGGACCCCATTCTCTTCACCAATAATGGATTTCGTGTGGTAAAATTTATAATAACTCTGCGTCATAGCCTCGAGGAAAATACTATTGAGTGATCTAGTTGATTTTTTACACAAAGGAATAATTGAAGGAGATATCTAGTTGATTTTTTACACAAAGGAATAATTGAAGGAGATAAAATGATATTTTTATTAAAATATTTTTATGATGCATTGGGAATAATGAAAGTAATATTAATTAGAGGGTAAATTAAAAAAAATTGTATTATAAATTAAAATGGATCATACATTTTAAGACACTATTTTATTTTAAATAAATTATTCATTGTAAGACGGAGGAAGTAGTACCCTTTATGGTATATGCTAACTAAATTGTAAAGACAGATAGAGAAACTAAAGTTTTAAATTTGTGGGCCATACGTACCTTCTATACTTAACTTTGAAGGTTATAACATAGTCCATCCGTTTTTAATAAATAAAAAGTTGTTTTAATGTAAAAATGAATGTTATCTTTTAATTGTGTATTTTAGTTTTTTTTTTTTTATGCTATTTACAACATATTAAACTATTTATAATATATTAATATGATTAATTTAGTAAAAATAAATATTTTATTATAATATTTTTATATTTTTTAATTTATGTTTGAAAATTTTAAATGACATATATTTTAAAACAAATGTAGTATTATTTTTAAAGTTGTTTAAAAAATTGCTCCTATGATTCTGTTATGTATGTTTTACAACTTCATGAGATTGAATTTACTTAGGCAGCAAGGTAATATTTAACATATTTTTATTAGGATTTTAATTTTGGTGCATCCACGAAGTGTCTTTAGTATTGTTGGTTGTTGATATATCAAGTTATTGTTGGTTGTTGATATATCAAGTAAGAGTATGAGTTTTAGGTTGGATGAGGCTGATCAGATCTTGCGATGGGCCACCAAGAACGTCTGTGGTGCTAGGTGTGAGAAGATGAGGGGGGATGTACCTGCAAGGCACTCCGACGCTCAAGTAAGAAAATGTCAGAAAAAAGGACAAGTACAAAGTGTGTTCTTAAGATGAAAATTGGATACTTGACCCTCTCAAGTGAGAGGGTTTATATAATGCCACCAATACGTGGCCAACGATCCCTATTTTCGAGGCGAAATAACCGTTTCCCGAAGAATAGGTAACTGTCAAAAACTAGCCGTTATGTCGGGCAGGGTGCCCAAAACTAGCCGTTATGTCGGGCAAAGGCGTAGTTTCGGGCACATGCCCATGACTGTCCTTGGATAATGAAGTCGTGCGTGATGGGCAAGAATACCGGGGATGAGCAAATGTCTCTGGGGATCCATCCGTCCATATATGCCCGGTTGTGGGGCAGAAAGGTAAATCCTCCCCTTATTGACTGGACGTATGCAATTGGGCCGTTCTGGGAGCAGAAGTGGATTGGGCTATGCCTAGCCATTTGTCCAGTACAGAACAGGACCCCCCCAAGTCGTTGCTCCCCGAGCATGAGAGTGATGACTTAAGGGTTACCCGTAGCTCCCGGGAATTGTGGCGGAGTCGTCGTTTGGTGACGGAGGGGAGTCGTCCCGTGGTGCTCGAGGATCCTGTGCCCGTGAGACTTGTAACAATGTCTGGTCTGCCCGGCGTGCGGGGAGACCAACGGTTAGGAGGAGCTGAAGCGATGGGGCGCCACGTGTGCCTCGAGCCCTGTGCTATATTAAATAGGCAATGATGGCTAGTCTAGGGCCATTATGACCTATCCGAGCGTGCTCGTGCACGTGCTCTCAACTGTATATAAGGGGATAGGGTCTGATCATTTGCACTTTCGTTTCTCTCTCTTCTTCTTCGTCTTCCTAAGAGAACTCAACTCATCGCCGCCATCGACCGTCGTTTCAGTCATTGTGAAAAGCTTCGAGCACTTCTCCACAACCTCTTTGACCACGTAAGTCATCTAATTCCATGCTTTCTTCCAGCTTTTTCATCTTTGTTTAGAATGCATGCGGTTAGGTTAGTTTTAGGTGAGATAGTGGTGCCTTTCTGGTGTCTGTTGGTTGTGGACGGTGGCTAGGCCATCTTCTGCTGTTGGTGCGGCCGCCGGAGCCCTTTAGAAAGCTAAGAGTAAGGTTGTTTCCGGTGCTATTGCGAAGATGGCGCATGTGTAACCGGGGTGGCTACCCAGTTTTCTGGCGTTCTGATGAAGTTTCCGATGAGTGTATGAAGTTTCTAGTGGATCTTTAAACGGAAGTTGGGTAGTGGTTCGGGGAAGTTCCTCGTTGTATGAGGGTTTTGCCCCGAGCATCTCCTCGTAGGAGAATCTTGTGTTTTTGTTTAATTTAGGGCTCTTTGCGTGCCCTTTCACTTGACTAGCGGTGGAAGGGTGGATTTGATTTTGCGGCCGAATTCACTTTTATCCTCTGCTTTTCAGGTGATCGAGAAGGCGACAGGGTCCGAAAGAGAGATCCTCATAGATTCGTCCTCGGAGAGTTCCTCGGAGAGTAGCGAGACAGAAATTTCAACTGCCCCCAGCGAAGTCGGGGATAATATTGAGCATGATTCCGCGGAGGAATGATCGGTGGCAGAGCCTGCCGAGCATGAATCTACCTTCGTGTCTTACACAAGAGATGTTTTCATGGACATAGGATCAGAGGGGGAGTGGAAGGTGCATTTCCCCTCCCAAGATGATCGGATTTTCACGGATTATGGGGAAAGATTCTCCATGTATGAGTACGCCTTTAAGGAGCTAGGGTTGAGGCCGCCCTTCACAGACTTCCAGCAATCCATCTTTGTACACCTGGATTTGGCCCCGTCACAATTGCACCCTAACTCGCTGGCGTTCATCCGCGCCTTCGAGATGACCTATGAGTTCCTGAAGATATGATTCACTATGCCCTTGTTCTTCACTATCTTCCACCTTCAGAGGCAGGTCACGGGGAGAAGATATGGTTGGGTATCACTGAAGCAACCTCAGAAGCTATTTAAGCCCTTCTCGGAGTCTATCCGGACATTCAAGGAGAGGTTCTACGTTATTGAGCCTGTGTCGGAGTGAGCCCAAGATAGCACGTATGTTTGGGCAGTGTCCACGGACGAGAATGGTAATGTTATGCGTGACGAGGAAAGGAAAGTGATCGGGGATAGGGAGTTCAAATTCCCCTTCCATTTGAGTGGGAGTCATTTTGCTCGGGAGCCAGCTGGTTATGTCGCTCAGCCGAGCATATTGGACGAGCAAGACTTGGTCGGCTATGAGACGTTGGTGAACTACGTTAATTCTTTTAGGCTCGCTGACTGCTGGATAAAGAAGGGCGATCCGATTTTCGAGGAGGATGGTAGTCAACGGGTGGAGTACCGTTATATTAATACGAAGGCGCTTTTGGAGTGCAAGACTCCTACAGACGCTTTTAAACTGCTCGATAGTTTTAGCTTTTTGACTTGCCCGAATTGTATTTTCTTCGTCGTCTAATATGTTTGTTGTGTTTTCGCAGGTGAGATGTCTTCTGCCCATGAGAGAATGGTGAAGAATGCTCTGGCGAGGAACAAGTCTGGGGTGGCCGCTTCAAAGTCTCAGTTTGCACAGCGTGCTCCTTCATCCCATCCTGCTACGGGGAGCTCTTCGCCTGCTCCTGCCCAGGGATCCCCTTTGCCTTTGACCTCAAGGTTTAAGCAGACCAGAGCCAATGAAACGGTGGACCTCAGTCGGGCACCAGAGAAAGGGAAGTTCGAGCTTCCTCCTTGTGCCCTTGACAGGAAATTCTTTGAGGGGACGTCCCTGGTGGTGCCACGGGCAGAGTCTCTCCAACTGGAAGGTATGGATCGCCCGAGCAAGAAGGCGCTGCTGGCGCAGGATGCCTCTGTGTTGGCCATGGTCCTGGAGATGGCGGCGATCTATGCCGAGTGAGATTCCTCCTCCGAGTCTGAACTTAAGAACGCCCGAGCGACCATAGCGTCTTTGGAAGAGACGGCGAGGAAGGCCAGGGAAGAGGCTAAGGCTGCCAATGATGCGAGGAAGAAATCATACGAGGAGGCTATCAGGCTGAGGGGGGAGAACGCTACGCTGGTGGCGGAGAAGAAGGCTGTCGAGGAGCTGATTGGACAGTTGAGGGCGGCTAGTGCCCCGGCTGAAGATGAGCCCGAGGACGTGAAGACGTTGAAGGCGAGGGCCGAGCTTGTCGCCCGTATGCTAAGGGTAGAGGAAGACATTATTGCCATCAGAGAAGAATCGTTCAAAAATGTTGTGGCCCAACTCCGGCTGGTCAATCCAGGGGTTCAGATCTCCACGGAGGGTACCAACTTCTTGGGCCATGTCAAGGATGGAAGAATAGTTAATCCGGACTTCTTCGATATTGGTGACGAGCATGCCCAGATTCTAAACGAAGAGAACCAGGAGCTTGAGCCCAGCAACGAGCAGCCTGAGCAGATGCAGGAATAAGATTGGATTCTTTGTTTTGTTGTAATGTATCTGGCCTGCGTGCCGTGTTTTGATGTAGCTTTATTTTGTTTGGGGGCATGGCCCCTTTGTTTTGTAATACGCACAGCTTGTGGCCCTTGTGGTCACTTAAATTTAATGTTTGTATCCGGTCAGTGTGGCCAGTTTTGTATGTTTGTGCATGGCATTTACTGCTTATTTTGCTAAGTGTTGTACTATTGCTCGACATGCTTTTGTGCCTGTAACAGGGATCACTTTGATTTGTTTTAAGCTCTAGGGAATTGCTCGAAGTAGATGTGTTCGACAGTGAGGGGGACTGGTCGAATGGCCGGGGAATTTCCCGATGAGAAAGCGGAGCTCGGGTCGCGTTTGAGGCCTGAATTCGAGGCGTGAACCTCCCATCGCGAGTTGGGTGTTATGCCTATCGTGGTTATTTGACGATGGTGGTGCTCGGTTGAGTGACCGCTGTCGGACAGGTACCTGGCTCGTTCTTGAGCGGGGTCCTGCCTTAGCTGACATGCAACGCTTATACCTAGGCATGCATCGTGGTCGGGACGTGACGTTCGTCGTTTTGACGAAGCAAACTGACAGTTAAGGCCTTAGCTATAGTATTGTTTTAGTTTTTCGGCGTTCCATGGTCGAGCAAGTTCTTCCCCGTTGAGATGTTCTAGGTAGTAGGCCCCATTCTCCGTTTTTGCTCGGACGCGATAGGGTCCTTCCCAATTAGCAGTGAGTTTGCCCTCGCGAGAGTCTTTATGGTTTCTTATCAGGACAAGGCTGCCCACTTCAAACTCTCGTCGTATGACTTTGGCGTTGTGTCGGATGGAAATTTTTTGTTTTAATGAGGCTTCGCAGAGGGCTGCCCCTGATTGGACTTCCTCGACATGGTCGAGTTCCTCCCTTAGTGCCTCGTCGTTCATTTCCTCGTCCAGGGGTGATTCGGTCTGCCTGGAGGGTACGTCAACTTCAATGGGAATTACGGCTTCGGTCCCGTAGGCCAGGTGAAAAGGGGTTTCCCCCGTTGAAGAGTGTGGAGTCGTGCGGTATGCCCACAGGACACTGTGCAGCTCCTCGACCCAAGCTTTCTTCGTTTCGTCCAGCCTTCACTTGAGGCCTCGAAGGATGACTCGGTTTTCCGTTTCGGCATGCCCGTTAGTCTAGGGATGTTCGACGGATGCAAAGTGTTGTTTTGTGCCCAGCTGGGCGACGAACTCCTAGAACTTCCTGTCCGTGAACTGTGTCCCGTTGTCCGTGACTATTTCCTAGGGAATGCCAAAACGTGCGAGGATGTTTCATTTGTAGAAACGGAGTATGTTAAGGGCTGTTATTTTAGCTAGAGCTTCCTCTTCTACCCATTTCGTGAAGTAACCAACGCCTACTATTAAGTATTTATTCTGGTTTGATCCTACTACGAATGACCCCAGGATGTCTAGGCCCTACCAGGTAAATGGACACGGGGAGGACATAGCCTTGAGCTCGTTAGGAAGAGCTAGGTGCATGTCCCCGTGTCGTTGGCATTTATCGCAATTATTCACGTGTTCTTTAGCATCTTGCTGCATGGTTGGGCGTTGATTCCTTTGTGGATTTTGCGCAGGACGTGGGCGACCATCTCCTCCTCGATGGACTTGAGCAGTGGGATGGAGAACCCTCGCCTGTAGAGTTTGTCTTCGACCAGGACGTAGGAGCAGGCCCTGCGCTTGACTGTGCTGGCTTCTTTGGGATCGGACGGAAGTTAGTCCCTAGCGAGGTAGTTATATACGGGGGTCATCCAGCAGTTGCTGTCGATGATTACCTGTACGTCGAGGGTCGGGGATGCTTTCTCGATACTAGGTCAAGGAAGTACCTCCTGGATGACGGACTTGTTTCCGTCCTTTTCTTCGTGCTTGCTAGTTTAGACAATACATCTGCTCTGATGTTAAGTTCGCGGGGAACATGATTCACCTCCATTGCAGTGAACTTCGTCATCTTTTCTTTGACCAAGGCTAAGTATTCAGACAGGCTGTCGTTCTTGGCCTGGTACTCTCCTCGAACCTGGAGGGCCACGAGTTGTGAGTCCGTGCAGATGACGAACTCCTCTGCCCCAAGATCTTTGGCCAAGCGTAAGTTGGTGAGGAAGGCTTCGTACTCAAGTGGGGAAGGATAAGGTGAGCGACACCTCTACGACGATTCCCTCGTCGTTCTCCAATATGATGCTCGCCCCGCTCCCTGCCGAGTTGGATGCCCCGTCTATGAAAATGGAACACTTGCGTGCCCCGTAGGTGGGGGAATCCGCGAACGTCATTTCGGCGACGAAGTCAGCCAAAGCTTGGGGTTTGAGGGCTTTTCTGCTTTCATACTGAATGTCAAATTCAGATAGCTCTAGTGACCATTTGAGCATTCTGCCGGCCATGTTTGGTCATCCCAACAGTTGCTTTACGGGTGGATCTGTCCGTACCACGACCATGTGGGCTAGGAAGTAGTATCTCAGTCTTCTAGCGGCGTTGATGAGGGCAAGCGCCACCTTCTCTATCTGCTGGTATCTCAGCTTTGGCCCCTACAATGCTTTGCTGGTGAAGTATATGGGCTTTTTCCCGTCAAGTGTCTCGCGGATAAGAGGGCGCTCACGGCCTCAATTGCTATGGTGAGATACAGGTATAGAGTCTCGCCGTTGTCTGGTCGAGAGAGGACTGGTGGCTCGGACAATGCCCGTTTTAGATAGAGGAGAGCCTGGTCGCATTCCTCCGTCTATTCGAACGCTGCCTCCTTGAGGAGGAGTTTGAAGAATGGCAGAGCGTGCTGTGCAAACTTGGCCACGAAACAGGACAAGGACGCGAGCATCTCGTTGAGGGACTAGATGGATTTCTTCGAATTGGGTGTTGGAAATTTAGAGAATGCCCGACACTTATCGGGGTTGGCCTCGATTCCTCGTTCTGTCAGGTAGAAGCCGAGGAACTTGCCTGCCCGGACTCCGAACGTGCATTTCTCTGGGTTCAAACGCATCCGATATTTCCTGGCCTGTTCGAAGACCTTCCTTAAATGGGCCGTATGATCGGTTTCCTCGTGAGATTTCACGATCATGTCGTCCATATAGACTTCGAGCATGTCACCTATTTCTCCCCAGAAGACCTTGTTCATCATCCTTTGATAGGTTGCGCCGGTGTTCTTCAGGCCGAAAGGCATTACGTTGTAGTAATAGTTTCCTGATTCGGTCATGAAGGTCATGTATTTTTATCGCTCATTTCCATTGGTATTTGATTATAGCTCGAGTAGGCGTCCATGAATGATAATAGTTTAAAACTGGTAGAGTTATCAACAAGTTTATCAATATTGGGGAGGGGGTAGGCATCCTTCGGGCATGCCTTATTAAGTAAGATCAGTATAATCAACGCACATTCTCCATTTGCCATTAGATTTTTTCACTAGTACAATGTTTGACAGCTAATTGGTGTACTTGGCCTCTGATATGAATTTTGCCTCTAGGAGGTCTTTTACAGCTTGTTCTGCAGCCTCCGTTTTTTCCGAAGACTGCTTCCTCCTACATTGTGCTACTGCTTTGACGGATGGGTCGATCGTGAGTTGATGGCAGGCGATGGATGGGTCCAAGCCGGGCATCTCCGCGGCACTCTATGCGAACAAGTCTGCGTTCTCACGAAGGAAGGCTTTGAGTTACTTCTTTGCGATGTCGGGGAGACCGGTCCCTATCTTTACTCCCCGCTGAGGATCGTCACCGAGCAGGACGAGCTCGAAGTTACCATCCGGGATAGGGCACATCCGATGAGAGTTGTTGCTAGTCGAGGCAGATGAGCTGCTCGGGATGGCCTGATCTTCCTTCTGGTCATCTTCCGCGAAGCGACTGTCAAGATCGACGAATTCGACGTGAGGCAGTGGATTGGCTTCCTCCGAGCTACTGGGTGTAGCGAGTAATTTTTGGATGTGGTTGCGAAGCACAATCGCTCTAGTACTACAACTTGATTCATTTTTTATCCTATTGAAGCTGATGAAGGAAGGGAAATAGATGTCTCCAACTAACCCTGCTTGCATACTGAGGTTAAACAGTCAAAATTGTTGGTTTACAGATGCTACAAAGATTCGGGGTCTCTTTTAGGTTATTTTGTTAAAAAAAGTGTTTTAGGCTATCAGTTGAAATGTTAGGACGGATGTATGAAAGTATGGGATTTTGGGTTTTTGTTTAGGGTGCTCGCTAAGATTTTTCTTTCAGTCTTATGCCTACGTATTCCCATTTACCGAAATAGGGAAATCAGAGCGATCATAGTTCCTCCTATTCTACTGGAGGAAATAGTGTTTTGGTGTCTTGTTCAAAGCCCAAGACGTGAAGCTAAAGGTAGTTTGTATCTTGTTCAAAGCCCAAGATATGAAGCTAAAGGTAGTTTGTATCTTTTTCAAAGCCCAAGATGTGAAGCTGAAGGGTCTATTTGTATCTTTTTCGAAGCCCAAGATGTGAAGCTAAAAGGTGTTGTCTTTAGAGAGAATTTGTCGTCTCTAAAGAGGGGTTTGTTTGTCACAATTGTTTATAAATGAGAATTACTTTAATCGGGATTTGTGAATCCGGCAATGCCATAATTTCCTTTATAGGGGATTTCCAACCTGAAGGAGAAGACTTTAACTCAGTTTAGAGCAATGCCATCTTTCTTTAGGAATTTCTCATGCTAAAAGAGGGACTGTGGCGTGGATGTAAATAATCCAGAGGCTTGCCGCTTACAGCGATTAGATGAAGGGGAAGGAGTTGTTGATGTTTGTGTACTGTGAACGAGGCACAACTTTGATGCTAAAAGGTTGATTGGATCAACCAGTGGTTTTCTTATACAAAGCCTAAGAGGAGGCTAATATGTGTCTCGTACAAAGCCCGAGAGAGAGGCTGAAAGGTTTTGACTCAACGAGGGAGTCTTTTGGTATCTCGTATAAAGCCCGAGATGGAGGCTATTTGACTCAACAAGAGAGTTTTTTTGTATCTCGTACGAAGCCCGAGATGGAGGCTAAAGATGGTGACTCACCAAGAGAATCTTTTATACTCAACAAGAGAGTGATTTTGTATCTCGTACGAAGCCCGAGATGGAGGCTATTTGTTAGCTCCACTGGGGAGAATCATTGTATAAAGCCCAAGAGAGAGGCTATGGTGCTGTTTCAGTTGAGTGTCAGGTCCAGTATACTGATTTAAAGAGAAAATCAGTTCTTATATGAGTAATGTTTGCACTCGTGGATTTGTTCTAAGGATCGGGGTTATTTCCTGTTCTTTAAGGAAATGGGAAATCCAAAGGGTATTGAGACTGTCCGAGTCTACAGGGTTCCTTCCTATTCTTGAAGGGTGCTTGAGAATGTCTTTGAAACTCAAGGAAATTAGACTGTCCAAGTCTAGGGTTTCATCTTTTTTACTATGCTTTGAGAAACAGTAGTAGACTCTTGGAAAGACTGTTCTATTAAGATGATGGATTTCTGTTCCTATACCTTTAGGAGGTCGTCGGGACAATTTGTACGAAGCCCAAGAGGAGGCTGGAAACTTTTAAGAAGCCGAGTGGTCCTTTATGAAGCCCAAGAGGAGGCTATCATTCCCGGATGAAGAAAGCATTTATACGAAACCTAAGAGGAGGTTGTGAATACTTCTAAGAAGCCGACGGGTCCTTGTACAACGCCCAAGAGGAGGCGGGGATGCTTTTAGGAAGCCTGTGGGTCCCCAAACCCCGAGAAATTCAAGACAGGTTATTCACAAAGAATAGATCAAGCCAGGAAAGTTCGAGAATTTGGAAGAAACTCAAGAGATGCAATTCACGGAGAATAGATCATCTCTGGGGAATAGAGTTTCTTGACAAGTGCTTTTAAGAAGCCTGTGGGTCCCCAAACCCCGAGAAGTTCAAGACAGGCTATTCACAAAGAATAGATCAGGCCAGGAAAGTTCAAGAATTTGGAAGAAACTCAGGAGATGCAATTCACGGAGAAGAGATCATCTCTGGGGAGTAGAGTTTCTTTGACAACTTCTACGAGTGACAGTCTATGAAAGGGTTCACCGAGAATGCTGCCTTTCATGTCTCCTTATTGTTTAACCCCAAGAGGAGGGAATACTGTGTCTGGTAATCCTATGGGGATCTAGTTTTGACTATTTAAGAGTGATCAACGGGCTTAATGCTAGACGTAGTTGCCGGGGAAACTCTAAATATCAATACTATTATTACACAGTTGATATGAGTTTATGAAAGAAGACTTACAGCGAAACAACCCCACAATACAGTTATATGTATATGAAAGCGGTAAATGAAAGCGTATAAACACTTACTCGGCTGTAGAGCTTCCATGTTGTTTGGTTAGTTGTTCAACAAAGAAAGATTGAAAACAATAGTATATTTCAAAATCAAAGGAGAAAGTGCTTTGAAAAAGAAAGATTTGGGGCTTACAGCTCAAGGAGAGGCCCAGGGTTTTATCAGTGAGCGCACTGTTGAATTTGTACAGAGGGACTTATACGAGTGACTAAGGCCCAAAAATTGTTTTCTGTACAAAGGGATTTGGGTCTTACACTCTATTAAGAGGCCCAAAAGGTTTAAAGAAAAAGAGTGGGGCTTATGACACGAGGGTAGGCCCAAATGATTTTTCGTTTAAAATGGCGATCGTGCCGAGATTTTCTTTTAACGCAAAGGGGCTTATACAATATCTGAGGCCCAAATTTGTTTTTGGTTAAAAGGGGATTGGGTCTTACACTCTATTAGAGGCCCAAAAGTTTTGAAATGGGTCTTACTACTGGAGGGTAGGCCCAGAGTTTGTTTTTCAACGGACGATAATCGCGCTGAACTTTTTAAAATACAACGGGACTTATACAATAAGTGAGGCCCAAAAATGTTGTATTTACAAAGGGTTGGGTCTTACAGTCTAATAGAGGCCCAAAAATTTTGAATGGGTCTTATAGCTCGAGGAGAGGCCCAATTAATTTTTTAAAAGGCGACGATCGCGCCGTTTACTTGTACAGAGGGGCTTATACAATAAGTGAGGCCCAAAATTATTTGTACAAGGGGGTTTGGGTCTTACACTCTCTCAAGAGGCCCAAAAGGTTTGAAAATGATTTATGAGGGTTGAATTAATCAAAAACCCTAATTTGTTTTCAAAATGTGTTTTAATTGAATAAAAATTCAATTAAAATGATCAAAATTGTTTAACATATGGAAAACAAATTGTGATCTTGGATTAATGCTTCAAAAATTAAGTATTGACCTACAAAATAATTAGAAGGCATTAAAAGTTGCAAAATCAAGGTGGAAAAAATATTCAAAATGTCAAAAAAACAATTAAAATATTAATTCTTTGCAAAAATATAAATTATATGAAATAAATAATATTTTTGGGATTTTTTGGGAAAATAAAATATTTTAACATTTTTGTGAATTATTAAGAAAAGAATAAACTCAAAATCATTAAAACTCAGAGAGAAATTAATTTTTGAATCAATTAAATAAAATCACAAAATTCAAATATTTGAATTTGAGAGAAATGGCGCCAAGAACAGCTGAAGAACACGTGCGTTTTTCAGTTTTGCCCAGATTTGCATTTTCTATCCAATCTCACTGAATACTTAATCATATCATGCAATCCACATATCAATATGCTCGTCTCAACCTCACGATCATGTCTATGGCAATTAATTTCATTTTAATTAAGCATAAAACAAGAAATCACGAAAAATCCTCAAGAACCCTAAATTCTGCATGAAGGCTGGGATTTTTTATACACGATTCAAACAAAGCAATTACTTGAGGGGAAACATTCCATGCATGATTATGAACATTTGACAAAAGTATTGTGCGAGGAAATATGCATAGATTGAGATATGACCAAGTTTAGGCTTACCTCTAAGTCGTGACAGCAAGAGCAAATTGATTTATGAGTAGGAGGTGTTATAGATGAATTGTGATGATCTGAACAGCTTCCTTACACCCTATGGAGTGTGTTTGAATGCTTGGACTTGATGGAAATTGGCTGGATCACTTCATGGCATCTCAACTGCAACTTGGTTAAAACCCTGAGCAATTGACTGGTGATTCTGATAAATCAGTGTTCCAGATGTTGTTTAAGTGTTTGATCAGCTCACATATGATGTATATGAGGTATGTGTGTGATTGGTTTGAGTGGAATTGCTCTCTAATGAAAAACCCGATAGTGACTTGCTAAGAAAGGCATTTTTGAGAGTGAGAAGTAGATTTTGAGAAAGGCAAGTGTTGTAGGCCTTTGGTGTACTTAAACTGATCACAATTGAACTCTATTTATAGTAGAGCAAGTTTGTTTTGCAAGGAATAGTGAATGGCAACTGCTGAGTAGGTTTGGCCAATGTTGGCAAATGAAAATCCAAGTCTCCTTTAGCCATTGACTAGAGGTTAGGACACATGCTGATGGTCCCCTTGATCTTGGATAAGTCTTGACTGAATTCAGTTGCTAATGGCTCAATCCATGCCACCTTGTTCCTATTTTGGGCAATTCTAGGTTTAGCATGCTATTTCTTGTTCCAAGAACTTTGGAGGCTTGGCTCAGTGATTGTCCCCTTTAAATTCAATCCTCAGATGTGTCCAAAGTGATGACAAGGCTTGGAATTGGCTGATTTTGGCAAACCGAGCAAAAGTGTAAAATTCTGCCTTGCCTTGGCAGATTTCAGCAAGGCAACTTGCCAATGTCATATCTCATGGCCCAAATTGAATTTGGTGATGTTCTTGGCCATTTTAGAAAGCCCTTATATGATATAACAACTGTTTGATCATATTTGGTTTTGATACCTTTTGGATCCAAGTGAAAAATGTCCCTACATTTGGAAAAAAGTAAGGCAAAATGTGACTTAGTGAAATTTTCACTAAGTGTTGGAACCAAGTGACTTTTCTTGATTTTGATCACTCTATAGCTCAAAATCCATGAGGAATTTGGACATAGGTCAGTATGAAGCTTTTGTAGAGGGAAATGAGATCTACAAATCAAGCTTTGGATGGAAAAAATGGCTTTGTGGTTTAGGAGTTATGATCCTCCAAAGTTGGTACCTTTGTCACTTTTTTTCATAACTTAGAAAATTTTCTAAGTTTTTATGGTTGCCCCTTTTACAAGTTATCCCATTTCTTTGATTTTTCTTGATGAATGATGATTCAAATCATACATTAACATCAATTTAGGGTTAAAAATCCATTTTTGTGAAAAATCTCAAAAAATCAAATTTGACTTTTGTGCACAGTTGACTTTTTGTTAGATGAATTCCAAACTGTGCAATTCTTCAGGAAATCATGTCCTTGACCTAAATCAAACTTGATGGACATGTTCCATGGGTGTTATAGGGTATTTTGAATCATGTCTTAGGGCTTGGGAGCATGTCCTGGTTAAAAGTCAAAGTTACAGTTGACTTTTCCCGCGAAACCCTAACTTTGGTTCAGATGAAATTGAAACTTGTTGCTCAAGCTTCTTGGATCAATCCATTGTCCCAAATGGATCAATATGGTATATTATAGACCCTTAAATCATGTCTTGAGGTCTTGGTTCATAATTTGTCCCAAAAGTCAACTTAGGGGTGAATTAGGTCAAGAAACCCTAATTCCTGATTTTTGATGAATGCATCCCCTGAGGCAAGATTGACTTAATGATTGGGTCCATGAGGTTCCATGGAGAATATTAGGTTATGTTTTGGATCTTTGGCTTATGCCCAGATGAAAATTTCCATCTGGAGGCCCTGGTCGACCAAAACCCTAATTTGGTGACACTGTCGATCTTAAAGCTTGATCCATCTAGAAGGGAGCAACCTTGTGCTTAATCCTTGAAGTGGGAGTCTTCTTGATCCATTGTGGATGTTTGAGAGGTTAGACAAGTTGAAGATCATGTCATTCCTTGATTAACCCTAATTTTGATTGGGGTGAATGCTCAACAATTCCTTGAGGAGATTGATGAGGCATAAAGGTACATCCATATTGTGATGAGGATTTACACAATGATGGGAATCTTAGTGGTCAAAATTTGGGGTATGACAGATGCCCCAATTTAATCTTCTTGGACCCGAAGGTGTGAATGGCGAAGGTATTCGGGCATTCGAGGTACAAGAGGATTAAATATCAGAATATCCAAAATTTTGACGGCGTCTATGAATGGTAATTCACGTATTCATCTTTTTTCGCTAAGCAATGATACTTAGAAAAGGTAAACCTCCCCTAGATCCTGGTCTTCAGCCAAGGAACTGGTCTCAGTTTTCTTTTGAAATAAACCACCCCTCGATCCTGGTTTCCTACCAAGGAACTGGTCTTAGTTTCTGATTTAAACTTCCCCTCGATCCTGGTTTCTTACCAAGGAACTGGTCTTAGTTTCTGATTTAAACTTCCCCTCGTTCCTGGTTTCCTACCAAGGAACTGGTCTAAGTTTCTGAGTTAAACTTCCCCTCGTTCCTGGTTTCCTACCAAGGAACTGGTCTAAGTTTCTTTCGTCAATAAACTTAATTGACAAGGGACGCTAGGCTTAGCGGTTTTCCTTAAACTTCTCACCGAATTTTCCTGGGGAGATGCCATTTGATGGAAAAAGTTTCGATGCCAGACTTGCTGGGGAACCCAGTCGTCTGAGTTGTAGAGGTGTACAAACTTCTCTGTTGGAGATGCCATTTGTTGACTCTATTTGGGGAATGCGAGTCCCTTGAGAGTCTGCTTTCACGCTTGGGAATATTACATCATATTTTTCTCGTGATCTTCCCAGAGAAATGCCATATGATGGGATCCAATTTTGAGTTGCCGATGACCTTTTCATCAGCGGTTTTTTTTTTCGGAGAAAAACTGCCGTATTACCGAATCTCTGCTTAAGAGGCTTCCTCTAGGGATTTTCCTTAATCCGGGGAAAGCGAAAATATCATATTCAATGGCAAAGAGTGACATCGGTTGAAGGTTCTCTGGTCTTTCAGAGGTTCAAGTTATCAAAGTGGTCAGGGAGCCAACTTCCATCCAAAAATAAACTGGAAGAGAGAGATTGTTCAGACGCAACATTTCCCGACTAGGAAAGAAACGACAACTCAATTGACAGGAATTTTATCACTAGGGGATAAGACCGACTAAAGTGATAGTGATGCAATATGAAATGTGAATGCAAATCAACAATGCATGATGTATGTATGTTTATGCTGACAGAACTGACGCGACATACAGACTAATGGATGAACATGACGGGATACTCGGCCACAGTGGGAGATGTAAAGTATCACTTATTCACGATAGCGATTCCGCCTTGCTTAGGAGAGATAGTCCTTGCGGGGAATACCGTTAATCGGGCTTAGGAGATGAGAACTCGGCCGCAGATGTCAAATGGATTAGTTGCATCCGACACTGTTGATCCTTTATTCAGGCGCACTAGCGTAGAAGGAGTACTTTGATTCTGCACTTTGAAGTTTGCTTACTTCTGGAGAAACGGTTGATGCTCTTTTGATGTTCAACAGTCAAAAGAAATTGCCATCTTTATTTTAAAAGCAGAAAAAGTTTTACAAGTAAATTCATTTTTTTTGTTTTATTTCAAGAATCGTTGATCATGTTAAAAACATCATTCTGTAAAGCTAAAACAAATAAGGATTGCAAACAAAAGCACAAGGGCTCAAATTTTATTGATAGGATGGAAACCAGCCAAACGCGTGATTCCAAAGAGTATTTACAAAGTTAGAAAATGGTAATTTACATGGAAAAGGGATACGTTGAAACATAACGACCACTATCCTTCTACCAACATTGAATTTGGGACATCCTGAGCTTCTGTCGAAGATGACCTTGACTGGAGTTTTCCTCCGATGGATGGTGTAACTACTGCTGAGGGACTTGCCTCTGTTGAACATTGTTACTTGCCATTATCCCTAACTTTTGCCTGGATTGTACTGTAATTTTTCCAATCCACCAGGATGATTTTTTTTGTCTCTAACATTTGCCTGGACCGCCCTTTAGGGTTTTCAATCCACCGAGATGTTTTTTTTTTTTAGTTTAGGAGAAGTATTTCTTGACTACATCAACGTTTGTGGGGTAGGCAAATTCCTCTCTGTGCATGGTTGTAAGTCTCAAGGCGCTTCCTGAGAAAGCTTTCGTGACCACAAAGGGGCCGTCATAGTTCGGAGTCCATTTTCCCCGAGAATCAGTGAGAAATGATTGTATCTTCTTGAGCACAAGGTCTCCTTTCCTGAAGACGCGAGGTCGGACCTTTTTGTCGAACGCCCTCTTCATTCTTTGCTGATACAACTGACTGTGGCATAGAGCTGTGATTCGCCTTTCTTCGATCAGATTCAGTTTGTCGTGTCGACTTTGACACCATTCAGCTTCTGTCAGCTCAGCTTCCATCAATACCCGGATTGATGGGATTTCTACTTCTATGGGGAGCACTGCTTCCATGCCATATACTAGAGAGAAAGGGGTTGCCCCTGTTGAAGTGCGAACAGATGTTCGATAACCATGAAGAGCAAAGGGTAGCATCTCGTTCCAATCTTTGTAGGTTACAACCATCTTCTGAACAATCCTCTTGATGTTCTTGTTATCCGCTTCTACCGCTCCGTTCATCTTGGGTCGGTAGGGAGATGAGTTATGGTGTTCGATCTTGAACTCTGCGCATAACTATTTCATCATCTTGTTGTTCAAGTTAGATCCATTATTAGTAATGATCTGGCTCGGAACACCATAACGGAAGATGATATTGTTTTTGATAAATCGGACCACCACTTGTCGGGTTACATTGGCGTATGACGGTGCTTCGACCCACTTAGTGAAGTAATCAATGGCTACTAGGATGAACCGATGTCCGTTTGAAGCCTTGGGCTCAATCATGCCAATCATGTCGATTCCCCATATGGAAAAAGGCCATGGGGAAGAAAGAACCTTGAGATACGTTGGCGGTACATAAATTTTGTCGGAGTATATCTGACACTTGTGACACCTCCTCATGTACTTGTAGCAATCGGATTCCATGGTCAACCAGTAGTACCATGCTCTTAGAATTTTTCTTGCCATTGTGTGTCCGTTGGCATGAGTGCCAAAGGACCCTTCATGAATTTCTTTTATCAGCATATCTGCTTCTGGTCTGTCTACGCATCGGAGCAAGACCATGTCGAAATTTCTCTTATAGAGAGTATCACCACTCAGGAAGAAACTGCCAGCCAATCTTCTGAGGGTTTTTCTGTCCTTCCTTAGTGCCCCAGGTGGGTACTCTTGTTTTTGAAGGAAGCATTTGATATCGTGATACCAAGGTTTGTCGTCTATGACTGCTTCAATCGTGAAGATGTAAGCGGGTCGTTCTAGGCGCATTACGTCGATCTTAGGTATGTCATTCCATTGACCTACACTAATCATGGAAGAGAGTGTGGCTAATGCATTAGCCATGTGATTCTCATCACGAGGGATGTGATGAAACTCGATTCTGTTGAAGAAAGGTAACAACCTTCTTGCATAGTCTTTATAAGGAATCAATCCTGATTGGTATGTGTTCCAATCTCCTTTTATCTGATTGATAACCAAGGCTAAGTCGTCGTATACGTCTAAGTTCTTGATCCTTAAATCAATCGCTTCCTCGAGGTTATTTCATGTTCTTTAAGGAAATGGGAAATCCAAAGGGTATTGAGACTGTCCGAGTCTACGAGGTTCCTTCCTATTCATGAAGGGTGCTTGAGAATGTCTTGAGACTCAAGGAAATTAGACTGTCCAAGTCTAGGGTTTCATCTTTTTTACTATGTTTTGAGAAACAGTAGTAGACTCTTGGAAAGACTGTTCTATTAAGATGATTGATTTCTGTTCCTAAACCTTTACGAGGTCGTCGGGACAATTTGTACGAAGCCCAAGAGGAGGCTGGAAACTTTTAAGAAGCCGAGTGGTCCTTGTATGAAGCCCAAGAGGAGGCTATCATTCCCGGAGGAAGAAAGCATTTATACGAAGCCTAAGAGGAGGCTGTGAATACTTCTAAGAAGCCGACGGGTCCTTGTACAACGCCCAAGAGGAGGCGGGGATGCTTTTAGGAAGCCTGTGGGTCCCCAAACCCCGAGAAATTCAAGACAGGCTATTCACAAAGAATAGATCAAGCCAGGAAAGTTCGAGAATTTGGAAGAAACTCAAGAGATGCAATTCACGGAGAAGAGATCATCTCTGGGGAATAAAGTTTCTTGACAAGTGCTTTTAAGAAGCCTGTGGGTCTCAAAACCCCGAGAAGTTTAAGACAGGCTATTCACAAAGAATAGATCAAGCCAGGAAAGTTCGAGAATTTGGAAGAAACTCAAGAGATGCAATTCACGGAGAAGAGATCATCTCTGGGGAGTAGAGTTTCTTTGACAACTTCTACGAGTGACAGGCTATGAAAGGGTTCACCGAGAATGCTGCCTTTCATGTCTCCTTATTGTTTAACCCCAAGAGGAGGGAATACTGTGTCTGGTAATCCTATGGGGATCTAGTTTTGACTATTTAAGAGTGATCAACGGGCTTTATGCTAGACGTAGTTGCCGGGGAAACTCTAAATATCAATACTATTATTACACAGTTGATATGAGTTTATGAAAGAAGACTTATAGCGAAACAACCCCACAATACAGTTATATGTATATGAAAGCGGTAAATGAAAGCGTATAAACACTTACTCGGTTGTAGAGCTTCCATGCTGTTTGGTTAGTTGTTCAACAAAGAAAGATTGAAAACAACAGTATATTTCAAAATCAAAGGAGAAAGTGCTTTGAAAAAGAAATATTTGGGGCTTACAGCTCAAGGAGAGGGTTTTATCAGTGAACGCACTGTTGAATTTGTACAGAGGGACTTATACAAGTGACTGAGGCCCAAAAATTGTTTTCTGTACAAAGGGATTTGGGTCTTACACTCTATTAAGAGGCCCAAAAGGTTTAAAGAAAAAGAGTGGGGCTTATGACACGAGGGTAGGCCCAAATGATTTTTCGTTTGAAATGACGATCGCGCCGAGATTTTCTTTTAACGCAAAGGGGCTTATACAATAACTGAGGCCCAAATTTGTTTTTGGTTAAAAGGGGATTGGGTCTTACACTCTATTAGAGGCCCAAAAGTTTTGAAATAGTACTACTCGAGGGTCGGCCCAGAGTTTATTTTTCAACGGACGATGATCGCGCTGAACTTTTTGAAATACAACGGGACTTATACAATAAGTGAGGCCCAAAAATGTTGTATTTACAAAGGGTTGGGTCTTACACTCTAATAGAGGCCCAAAAATTTTGAATGGGTCTTATAGCTCGAGGAGAGGCCCAATTGATTTTTTAAAAGGCGACGATCGTGCCGTTTACTTGTACAGAGGGACTTATACAATAAGTGAGGCCCAAAATTGTTTGTACAAGGGGGTTTGGGTTTTACACTCTCTCAAGAGGCCCAAAAGGTTTGAAAATGATTTATGAGGGTTGAATTAATCAAAAACCCTAATTTGTTTTCAAAATGTGTTTTAATTGAATAAAAATTCAATTAAAATGATCAAAATTGTTTAACATATGGAAAACAAATTGTGATCTTGGATTAATGCTTCAAAAATTAAGTATTGACCTACAAAATAATTAAAAGGCGTTAAACATTGCAAAATCAATTTGGAAAAAATATTCAAAATGTTAAAAAAATAATTAAAATATTAATTCTTTGCAAAAATATCAATTATATGAAATAAATAATATTTTTGGGATTTTTTGGGAAAATAAAATATTTTAACATTTTTGTGAATTATTAAAAAAAGAATCAACTCAAAATCATTAAAACTCAGAGAGAAATTAATTTTTGAATCAATTAAATAAAATCACAAAATTCAAATATTTGAATTTGAGAGAAATGGCGCCAAGATCAGCTGAAGAACACGCGCGTTTTTCAGTTTTGCCCAGATTTGCATTTTCTATCCAATCTCACTGAATACTTAATCATATCATGCAATCCACATATCAATATGCTCGTCTCAACCTCACAATCATGTCTATGGCAATTAATTTCATTTAAATTAAGTATAAAATAAGAAATCATGAAAAATCCTCAAGAACCCTAAATTCTGCATGAAGGCTGGGATTTGTGATACACGATTCAAACAAAGCAATTACTTGAGGGGAAACATTCCATGCATGATTATGAACATTTGGCAAAAGTATTGTGCGAGGAAATATGCATAGATTGAGAGATGACCAAGTTTAGGCTTACCTCTAGGTCGTGACAGTAAGAGCAAATTGATTTATGAGTAGGAGGTGTTACAGATGAATTGTGATGATCTGAACAACTTCCCTACACCCTATAGAGTGTGTTTGAATGCTTGGACTTGATGGAAATTGGCTGGATCACTTCATGGCATCTCAACTGCAACTTAGTTAAAACCTTGAGCAATTGACTGGTGATTCTGAGAAATTAGTGTTCCAGATGTTGTTTAAGTGTTTGATCAGCTCACATATGATGTATATAAGGCGTGTGTGTGATTGGTTTGAGTGGAATTGCTCTCTAATGAAAAACCCGATAGTGAATTGCTAAGAAAGGCATTTTTGAGAGTGACAAGTGGATTTTCAGAAAGGCAAGTGTTGTAGGCCTTTGGTGTACTTAAACTGATCACAATTGAGCTCTATTTATAGTAGAGCAAGTTTGTTTTACAAGGAATAGTGAATGGCAACTGCTGAGTAGGTTTGGCCAATGTTGGCAAATGAAAATCCAAGTCTCCTCTAGCCATTGACTAGAGGTTAGGACACAGGCTGCTGGTCCCCTTGGTCTTGGATAAGTCTTGACTGAATTCAGTTGCTAATGGCTCAGTCCATACCACCTTGGTGCTTCCATTGAATGCTCCAATCCAAAATTGGAGTCTTGTCCCTATTTTGGGCAATTCTAGGTTTAGCATGTTATTTCTTGTTCCAAGGGCTTTGGAGGCTTGGCTCAGTGATTGTCCCCTTTAGATTCAATCCTCAGATGTGTCCAAAATGATGACAAGGCTTGGAATTGGCTGATTTTGGCAAATCGAGCAAAAGTGCAAAATTCTGCCTTGCCTTGGCAGATTTCAGCAAGGCAACTTGCCAATGTCATATCTCATGGCCCAAATTAAATTTGGTGATGTTCTTGGCCATTTTGGAAAGCCCTTATATGATATAACAACTGTTTGATCATATTTGGTTTTGATACCTTTTGGATCCAAGTGAAAAATGTCCCTACATTTGGAAAAAAGTAAGGCAAAATCTGACTTTGTGAAATTTTCACTAAGTGTTGGAACAAAGTGACTTTTCTTGATTTTGATCACTCTATAACTCAAAATCCATGAGGAATTTGGACATAGGTCAGTATGAAGCTTTTGTAGAGGGCAATGAGATCTACAAATCAAGCTTTAGATGGAAAAAAATGGATTTGTGGTTTAGGAGTTATGATCCTCCAAAGTTGGTACCTTTGTTACTTTTTTTCATAACTTAGAAAATTTTCTAAGTTTTTATGGTTACCCCTTTTACAAGTTATCCCATTTTCTTTGATTTTTATTGATGAATGATGATTCAAATCATACATTAACATCAATTTAGGGTTAAAAATCCATTTTTGTGATAAATCTCAAAAAGTCAAAGTTGACTTTTGTGCACAGTTGACTTTTTGTCAGATGAATTCCAAACTGTGCAATTCTTCAGGAAATCATGTCCTTGACCTAAATCAAACTTGATGGACATATTCCATGGGTGTTATAGGGTATGTTGAATCATGTCTTAGGGCTTGGGAGCATGTCCTGGTTAAAAGTCAAAGTTACAGTTGACTTTTCCCACGAAACCCTAATTGTGGTTCAGATGAAATTGAAACTTGTTGCTCAAGCTTCTTGGATCAATCCATTGTCCCAAATGGATCAATATGGTATATTAGAGACCCTCAAATCATGTCTTGAGGTCTTGGTTCATAATTTGTCCCAAAAGTCAACTTAGGGGTGAATTAGGTCAAGAAACCTAATTCCTGATTTTTGATGAATGCATCCCCTGAGGCAAGATTGACTTAATGATTGGGTCCATGAGGTTCCATGGAGCATATTAGGTTATGTTTTGGATCTTTGGCTTATGCCTAGATGAAAATTTCCATCTGGAGGCCCTGGTCGACCAAAACCCTAATTTGGTGACACTGTCGATCATGAAGCTTGATCCATCTAGAAGGGAGCAACCTTGTGCTTAATCCTTGAAGTGGGAGTCTTCTTGATCCATTGTGGATGTTTGAGAGGTTAGAGAAGTTGAATATCATGTCATTCCTTGATTGATCCTTTGTCTAAGCACTCAGAGAGGGCTTGAAACCTTAATTTTGATTGGGGTGAATGCTCAACAATTCCTTGAGGAGATTGATGAGGCATAAAGGTACATCCATATTTTTATGAGGATTTACACAATAATTGGAATCTTAGTGGTCAAAATTTGGGGTATGACACTGGGCAAGGCTGGCTTGTTGGACGTCTTTGGCTTGGACGCAATGGCTTTGAGTCCCTTGGTGGCAGCCTCGAAGCATTGTCGTGCAGCTTCGATATCCCCGTGCAATGTGGCAACCATACCTTTCGAAGTGTAGTACTTCATTTTGAGGTAGACAGTGCAAGGTACAACTACTAGTTTGGCTAGAGTTGGCCGCTCGAATATGCACTAATAGAGAGACGGGCAGTCGATTACCAGGAACTGCACTTTAACAGATCTAGCTGTCTCCGCAGATCCAAAGGTCACGATCATCTCTACGTACCCCCTGGGTTTCGTGACCGACCCATTGAAACCTTGGAGGTCGGAACCCACATAAGGGGTGAGGTGCGATTCGTCCAGTTGAAGGGTCGAGAAAAGCTGTGAGTGCATAATATCGACCAAGCTGCCTTGGTCGACGAGAATCCTGCGAACATCAAAATTGGCCATCTGGGCGCGGACGTGTAGTGGGATACTTGAGTTCGAGGACCCTCCGGGGAGGTCTTCCCTGTAAAAGGAGATGGGGACTGATCCCTTCTGGGCCTTTTCGAGAGTTGTCACCTTGCTGGAGGTCGTGCTTATCAGGTGCTCAAACTTTCTCTTCACGGAGCCCACGGTGACTTTGTTGAAGCCCCCTCCGGAGATGACCATCGTGGATGGGAAAGTCTCCCAAGGGCTCTGGGCCGCGAAGTACGCGGGAGTGCTTAGCTCGTCTAGAACGTAGAAATCCTCTGGTCGTGATATGGACATGGCGACCTAGAGGTTGGCTTCTTCGAAGGAAGGTACCTCTTCCTCTACCTTCTTTGACTCCTAGGCGTCTTGTCGGGGAGCGTCTTTCTTTTTTGTAAACTGCTTCAGGTGGCCATCCCTGATCAGTATTTCTATATCATCCTTCAAGTGGATGCAATCTTCAGTGGTGTGGTCGTGACTCTTATGGAAACGACAGTACTTTGATTTTTCGGCGTTGGGCTTGGCCGATATCTGCTTGGGGAACCGGACTCCCGCCTGTTTAAACTCCGAGTTAGCGCACTCAGAGAGAATCTTTTCCTTGGAGACAGTCAGGGGAGTGTAGTCGTGGAACCTGCCAGAGGGTCCCTTATTGTCCCTGGATTCCCAGGGACGATCTTCGCGCTTTCTTTCCCCCCGACGAGAAGTCGAGGGCTCGTCGCCTTTAGAGGCTCGGGCATTCTCCTGGTGGCGGGAGGCCCAGGAGGAATTGGCCGCTTCCTTTTCCTTGTACTGAATGTACGACTGCGCCTTGAGGAGGAAGGCGTCCAAGCTTCTTGGAGGTGCGAGGCTGACAAGTTTAGAAAACTCTGAGTGTGGGCAGAGTCCCTGTTCGAGCATAACTTTTTTCATGTCATCGGTGGTGGGGACTTGCACAGCTTTTTTGTTAAACCTCTCGATATATGCCCAGAGAGGTTCATTATTCCCTTGGATTATGGCCCCAAGGGAGGCTTCAGTCTTGGGATGGCGGCGTAATGCCGTAAAGTACCTAGAAAACATTCTGCCCAGCTGCTTCCACGAGGTGATGGACTCCTCGGGCAGTTGTTTATACCACATCATTGCCCCTTTCCGGAGCGTGGTAGGGAACAAATGGCACTTGATGGCGCCCCGGACACCAAGGTAATCCAACAGAGTATCGATGTTTTCGATGTGCTCATCGGGGTCAGTCGTTCCGTCGTAGGTGCCCAAAGCTGGGGGCTTCTCCAAGCCTTTGGGGAGGCGGGTAGCCAATATCTCTTGGGACAATGGGCCGTGGGGCTCATCGTCACTACTGGAACTGGTTCAGGAAGGGGAGCGGACGACTTGCTCGTAACGGCGACTTCTTTGAGGCCAAGGTGTACGGGCCCGACCCTTTGGTCGGACCGGGGGTGAACGTTGATCTCGTCGATTCCTCTTGTGGCCCGGGGAAGATTGGTTTCACGGGGAAACGTGATCACGGTTCTGAATAGTATGGGATTCTGGCTCTTGGCGCCCCCTACGGTAGGTTTCCCGTCGGGGTCGTGGACTCTTCAATCGTCGTTGATTCTTCCTTGGCGGGGGGGGGGGGGGAGGATCTTGGACGAGCAGATTCTTCCAATGCCCCAATCCTCTTGTTTTGTTGGAGGATCAAGAGGTTAATCTTGTTGATCACTTCGAGGAGGGCCACCATGGCCTGCTCGGTGTTGGGTGGAGCTGGAACGGACTGGAGGGCCAGTACAGGCAGATCGTCAACATGGTCAGCAGGAGTAGGGGAGGGAGACGCGGTTGCCCCATCCTTCAGGCGATGGGCATCTCCTCTGAGAAGGGAAGAGGAACCGTCAGTATCGGTTTTGTTGACAGGGTAGACAGAAAGACGGTGAGCACCTTTGACGTGAGCTTGAGAGGCCATGATTGTAATCTTGGACGAAGAATGTGGTTTGGTCTTAGAATCTGAGGTGGATGTTAAGACGGGGAAAATAAGGTTCCCACAGACGGTGCCACTGATCGTGAAGGCTAATCAGATCCTGTGATGGGCTACCAAGAACATCTGTGGTGCTGGGTGCGAGAAGAGGAGGGGGTGTACCTACAAGGCACTCCGACGCTCAAGTAAGAAAAGGTCAGAGAAAAGGGCAAGTACAAAGTGTGTTCTTAGGATGAAAATTGGATACCTGACCCTTTTAAGTAAGAGTGTTTATATAATGCCCCCATCGCGTGGCCAACGTTCCCTATTTTCGGGGCGAAATAACCATTTCCCGAAGAATAGGTAACTGCCAAAAACTAGCCGTTATGTCGAGCAGGGTGCCCAAAACTAGCTGTTATGTAGGGCAAAGACGTAGTTCCGGGCACATGCCCGTGACTGTCCTTGGATAATGAAGCCGTGCCTGACGGGCAAGAATACCGGGGAGGAGCAAATGTATTTGGGGATCCATCCGTCCATATATGCCTGGTTGTGGGGCAGAAAGGTAAATTCTCCCCTTATTGACTGGACGTAGGCAATTGGGCCGTTTTGGGAGCAGAAGTGGACTGGACCATGCCTAGCCGTTGGTCCAGTCCAGAACAGATGAAAAAGCTGATGTTAAATATTTTATAAAGGAGAAGACTCATAAACCTAATGCTTTAAGGTTTTGGGTTAATATATGGTGTTCAACTAATTTTAAATTGAATGTTGAAAGTCCAATGTGATGATCTCAGGATCCCTTCATAACCTAACAGTGGTATTATATCCTAGTTCGATTAGGTTTCTTGTATCGAAAGTTTTATTGACAAGGATGTTTAGGCAGCGTGTTTTGTTGAAGTCATTCAACGACGGTGCAAGCGGATATGGATGAAAAAAGTTTTCATTTAAGGGGTATAATATTCATAAGAATAGATGGATTCACACTTGAGGTGGAGATTGTTGGTATATCAAGTTTGAGTATAAGTTTTACAGTTATGAAAAAATGGATCTTAAGCACTTTATAAGTGAGAAGACTCATAAACTCAATACCTTAAGGTTTAAAGTTAGTATGTGGTGTCCAACTCATTTTAAAGTGAGTGTTAAAAGTCAAATGTGATTGCTCCTTGACTCCGTTGTGTATGTTTTACAACGTCTTTCTTTATAAATGATGAAGACTGAATTTATTTAGATAGTAATGTAATACTTTACATAATTTTTATTGGGATTTTGGTTTTAGTGCATCCACGAGGTGTCTTTTGTACTGTTGGTAAGGGTGTGAAGTGCTTAGGTGTAAGCCCAATGCAAATGGCTTTGATTTCTAATTCCAATATAAATTTTCATTTTAATATTTTGTGATTAATTTTGGAAGATTGAAAAAGAGAACTTTTAAGATACAAGATTTATGATGAGTGCTTTTGAGGAGGACTCTTGATTTGGAAAATAAATTACAAACATTTTGTTAGCGAGATTTTATTAAAGGGAAAATTTTAATTCTCTTGTTTTTTCATAATTCTTCTCGAGGGTTGAATGGAAAAAGTAAGAGATGAAAATTAGATATTGCTTTTGAGAATATGAGAAAGTATGAATATCTTGTCGCATAATCTCATAGGATGTGGCAATCCTGTTAAGAGGAGAGCTTTGCGAAATCTTATTAGAGAAAGAAAAGTGGTGTTTGTTTGATTCAGGAATCAAAGATAAATTTAGAAGAGACGCTGTAGATTTCATCGTTGTAAGGTAGTGATCAGGTGGAATGGTCTGCAAAGTGGTCAGAAGGGAGGTCAAGAGGCGTGTTGATACTTTGGAAACTAGGTATGTTTTCTCCGATTTATAGCTTTAGAGGAAAAGGTTTTGTTGGATTTTGCATTAATTGGAAAGATAGACGTTATTACATTGTAAATAATGATTCTTCTTGTATACTGGTTAGAAAGAGGAGGTTGTGGCGTGAGATGTTGACTTTCAAACAAAAATTTCCTGCAGAGGAGTGGTGTGTGGGAGGGGACTTTAATGCGGTTAAGAATCAAGCAGAAAGAAAAGGGGAAGGTGTTCATGTTAATTGGCGTGAGATTGATGAATTCCAGCAATTTATTGATAGTTTAGAGTTAGTTGATGTTCCGTTGGTTGAAAATAGATTTACATGTATCAAATCTAACAGTGGTTATATGAGCATGTTAGATAGATTTCTCATATATGAAAGTCTAATTTTGAATTAGAAATTCAGCGATCAAATGGTGGGGGAGAGAGTTATGTCTGATCATAGTTCTATTTTGATTCTTGCTAATAATTCTAATTAGGTTCCTAATTAGTTCAAGGTGTTTAATGCTTGGTTTGACCATCATGATTTTATTCCTTTTATTAAGAAAATGTGGAAATTTAATGTGGTTTGTGGTAAATGTGTGTTTGTGATGAAAGAGAAGCTCAAATTTTTAAGAGGCAACTTAAGAAGGTGGAATGTGGAAACTTTTAACAAAATCAAATTGGAAGTGGAAGAGTCCATCAAGGAGTTTAATATGTTAGATTTAGAGGCAACAGAATATATGAACTTGGATTTGGTTAGTCTTACTGATAAAAGATTTGAAGTCTTGAATAATTTTTGGGGGTAATTTGAATCTCAAGGAAAATATGCTGCGATAAAAATCCAGATTCAGGTGGATTTGTGATAATGATGCTAATTCGAGGTTTTTTCATTCCATTATGTACCATAGTTATTGAAGAAATGGAATTTTGCTTTTGAAGACTTTTAGAAGCTTGATATTGTAGGTGGAAGAGATTAAGGCCAAAATTAAAGATCATTTTGTTGAAAGGTTTAAAGAACCTTGGTTTCGAAGATCCAGGTTTGTGGTAGTGAATTTCAACCATCTTTGTAGAGAAGAGGTTGTTAGTTTGGTAGATCGGTTTTTTGTGTAGAAGAAATTGAGGAGGCAATTTAGTCGAGTGAGGGAGATAAAAGTCTAGGTCCGAATGGCTTCAACATAGGTTTTTGCAAAACTTATTGGAATACAATCAAAGAAGATGTGGTGGCTAATTTCTTGAATGAATTTTAATCTAGTGATATTCTTCCCAAAGCAATCACCGCCAATTTTTTGACTTTGATTCCAAAGGTTGACCATGCTTAAGAAGTTTGTGATTTTAGGCCAATTTTTTTGGTTTTAATCTTGTATAGGATAATGGCCAAAGTTTTGGCATCAAGGCTGAGAAGAATTATTCCTTCACTGATTTCTAGGAATCAATCAACATTTGTACAAAAAAAGATAAATGTTTGATGGTGTCCTAGTAATTAATGAAATTCTGGATTTATCAAAAAAAGATAGAAGAGGTTGCTTGCTTCTTAAGGTAGATTTTGAAAAAGCTTACGATAAACTTTCTTAGAATTACCTTAGAAGCGTGATAGGTCAAATAGGTTTTGGTCGAAGGTGGACGAGGTGGATGGAGGGGAGTGTTTTTCTAGTATTTTTTCCATTCTGGTAAATGGGAGTATGACTAAAGATTTTGAAGTGGGTAGAGGTTTGAGACAGGGGGATCCTCTATCACCTTTCTTATTCCTTTTAGTTGCAGAAGGTATGAATGGCTTGGTGAATAATGTGATTTTAGTGGAAGATTTTCAACCTTTCAGAGTTGACGAATACATTCATTTTGAGATCCTTCAGTTTGCGGATGATGCTATGTTGTTAGGAGAAGGGAGTTGATCCAATTTTTGGAGTTTAAAAGGGGTTTGGGGGGGGGGGGGGGGGGTTCGAGTTAGTGTCTAGGCTAAGTGTCAACTTTAACAAAAGCAAGCTTTTTAGGATTAATCTGGATGAGGTCTTTCTCAAGGAAAGTTCTTGTTTTTTGTCTTGCAAAGTAGGTAGTTTCCCCTTCACGTTCTTTGGTATTCCTATTGATGTAAATCCTAGAAGAAAGGAGGTTTGGAAATCCATTTTAATCAAGTTCTATAGGAAGCTTTCTTCATGGAATAGCATGAAATTATCTATTGGAGGTAGAGTGACTTTGCTAAATTCGATTCTTAATAACTTGCCTATTGATGTCATAACATCTTGCACTTACATTTAGGGATCAATCATCTATGCAGTGTTGACTAACCACTTCACCTTGCAATATTGTTTCTTTTGTTTGAAAACTAGGGTTTACACCAGGAAGAGGGCAAAGTCTCCTGAGCCAGACTCTCACATGAATCAAGGTCCCCTAAGACAGCTGTTGCGGTGAGAATCGGATAACAAGCTATTAAGTTAACTTGCATCACATTTCTTTGAATTCACCAACGACTTTGATTTATCCAAAGGAAAGGTTCAATATCGAAGAAAACCTAAAAGGGGGAGATCTAAAGTTCGGGGGTTCGTTATATTAAGGGAAGGTATTAGCACCCTTATTATCTGTAGTACTCTACAGGAACCTCTTGTTTGTTTGTTTATGTTTTGTTTGCTTGTTGAAGGAAATCTGTAAAGGGTATACACATTGAATTTGCTCGCCAAGACGTCGCATCTTGTGCCTACGTATCTGACTAAAGAATCAGAGCAACCATAGTTCACCTAACTAAGGGTTTTGGAGGAACCATTGACTGTGGCCAAAGTTCCAAAGGGAACGAGTGCGAAACTCGTATAGAGTTGAGGAACTCTCTAAGTCTACGTTGTAAACAGGAAAGTGAATACTCATAAGGATGAGAATCACATAGAGTTTAGAAACTCTATCCTAATTCTAAGTTAAGGTCTAAATGGCTCTTAGGAGGCCAAGGGAAAAGAGAATGCTATGAGGATAGTACTCAAGTAAGGTCGAGGATGATCCTTAGGAGGATTAGAGATGGCTCTTAGAAGGCCAAGGGGATATGAGCTATCTATGACAATGAAGTCAATAGAGAGACTTTCCTTTGGAATAAAGGGAACCACACTTTCCTATCATTTTCTTTTAATTTTCTTTTAAACCATATTTAATAAACCAAAACCCAATTTCACTTTATTTCATTTCAAAGTACCACGGCAAGGTTGGACGGTGAAAAACTTGAACCGAAAAACACTTGTAAAAATATTTTATCAGAGTAACAGGGAGAAAGATATGAGAGCATTCACTTTTTTTCAGTGAACCTGGTGTGTAGAATTTGCTGAAATGTGGTGCCATATTTATAGGAAAAATGTGAAGCTTGCAGTATGGACAAAGTTACACTTTTCAAATTTCGTGAAATTGCAAGTGGCTTGGTTGCAAAAGTCTTTGTTTTCAGAACTAGGCTCAGAAACTAGGTTATGCTGAAGAGACGTGAGCCATGCTTTGTTGAAAAGGCTTTGTTTCATATCATGATGAGTTTCCATCCACTTGCAATGCTTTGCTGAAAAATTCATTATTTAATCAGAACCAAAAAAAGAAGTATAGTGAGGAAATGAAAAAAACGAAGAGACAGCCAACGCCACATTATTTTATGGCGGGTGCCACAAAATAATGTGGCAGGTACCACACCAAAGTGTGGTGGGTGCCACACCTTTGATAAGTGGAGTGTGGCAGGCGCCACACTTGAAGAGGAAGGGTGACAGGCGCCACCTTCAAGTTCTTTTCTTTTTCTTTCTTTTTTTTTTGTTTCTTTTCTTTCTTTCTTTTTTCTTTTCTTTCTTTTTTTTTTCAAATGAAAATAACAATAAAATTCACAAGTGCTGATTCCTCGTGTCTTCAGGTCGATCATATTAAAAATGAGACATGGCTCGAATGCTTCTGTTAGCTCTTGGATTGGCTAGAATTTTGGTAAAACAAAGTTGTTCAAAGTTGATGTCACATGAGTGATGTCTTAACATTGAGTCTTAACATTGGATAATGTTAAGTGTTTAAGTTGTTGAAGTTTTGAAGTCTGATGTCTCATGCGATGTCATGACATCAGATATGCAGATCATTAAAACATCAGGTTTGGGATGTTTTTAGGGTTAAGCGTATTAGCTGGATTTTGGGAGAGCTGTTAGAGTTATTGGATGCGAATATCTTGGAGGAGATATTTTCTGTTGCAAACAGATTTGTTATAGATTTGTAGGAGTGTTTAAAGGCTGAAGATTTAAGAAGATTTTGAGAGAAAATCTGTTTTGAAGATTCAGTTTTAAATAACAAATTAGGTAAGATATTGTAGCATGTCCAAGATCAAATCAAATAGCTATATAAAGCGCATCAATCCTGAAGGAAAGGTACAGAAGATAGAGAGCTTAGACTGAGTGTCAATCATTGTCTTTGTACGAGTATTTTGTAAACCATTCTGGGCTGAATTGGTGAGTTGTAAGGTGTACTCTCTTAGAGCTGTGAAGCAAGAGAGTGTTGTTACTTGATCAAACCTTGTAAGCAGGATCAAGGTGTTTCTCAAAGTGTGATCTTTGAGGTGTTTTAGGAAGTGAGTAGTGTTCTCATACCTAAGTGGTCTCTTAGGTAGAAATTTCATTAGGTAGAGATTAAGTTTAGGAGATGTCAACTGGGTTGTTGAGTCTGTAAATTAATTATACTAATAATGAAATTCCTTCTTGGCTTGGTAGCCCCTAGAGTAAGTTGTTTAACTGAACTGGGTGAACAATTCTTTGTGTACTCTTCTGTTGTTTTGCATTGTCCATTGCAGAGTGTGTTGTTATGACATCACACGTAACATCACATATCTGGTACCAGAATTTTAATTGGTATCAGAGCAGGCATCCTGCTCTGCATCTGGGTGAGATCTAGGGCTGATACTTTCTGGTAAGATAGACAAGGAAGTTGGAGGATTTGTGAATAGACCCCCTATTTTGGATGGCTCTAATTATGATTATTGGAAGCCAAGGATGATTACCTTTTTGAAATCCTTGGACAGCAGGGCTTGGAAGGCTATCATAAAAGAATGGAAAGCCCCTGTTGTTGTTGAGAAAGATGATGCTGGGAAAGAAAAAGAAGGCAGCTCAAAACTGAAACCTGAAGAAGAATGGACCAAGGAAGAAGATGGGCTTGCCCTTGGTAATTCCAAAGCTTTGAATGCTATTTTCAATGGAGTTGATAAGAACATATTCAGGTTGATCAATACCTGTGAAGTTGCTAAGGAAGCTTGGTACATCTTGAAGACTACTCATGAAGGAACTTCAAAGGTTAAGATGTCAAGACTTCAACTTCTGACATCAAAGTTTGAAAGTTTAAAGATGAAGGAAGATGAAACTATTCATGACTTTCATATGAGTATTCTTGAGCTGTCTAATGCCTCTAGTGCTCTTGGAGAAAAGATGACTGAAGAAAAGCTGGTGAGGAAAATCCTTAGGTCCCTTCCTAAGAGGTATAAGATGAAGGTGACTGCAATTGAAGAAGCTCAAGACATCAGCAAAATGAGGGTTGATGAGCTTATTGGATCACTTCAAACTTTTGAGTTAGGGCTGAATGAGGAGGAACCTGAAAAGAAGGCCAAGAGTATAGCCTTGGTATCCAATACTCAAGAAGAGAAGAAAGGGAATGGTGCTGAATCTCAGGAGGAGCTGTCTCAGGCCATTGCTATGCTGGGAAGACAGTTTAACAAGGTTTTCAAGAGGATGAATAAGAACTACAAACCTAATGTTAAGAACATCTCCTCTGACATCAGCAAGTCAAAAGAGAAGGATAAAGAGAAGACTGCTCAAGACAAAGGGATTCAATGCTTTGAGTGTGAAGGTTATGGACATGTCAAAAAAGAATGTCCTACATTCCTTAAGAAGCAGAAGAAGGGCATGGCTGTTTCCTGGTCTGAGACTGACAGTGAAAGTGAAGAAGAGTCAGCCAAGCATGTCAGAGCATTGACAGGAACTTGTGTTTCTGATGGAGAATCAAGTAATGAGGAACTGACTTTTGAGCAGTTAGCAGCCTCCTATCAAGAGTTATGTCTGAAGAGTGCAGAGGTTTGTCAAGAAAGTGAAAAACAAAAGAAACAAATTGTTCAGCTTGAGATTGTTAAAGCTGATCTTGAAAATGAAGTCTTGTTGGTTAAATCTCAACTTGATCAAATGACAAAATCTGTTAGAATGTTGAACAGTGGATCTGATACTCTTGATAAGATCCTTCAGGCAGAAAAGGTAGCAGGAGACAAATCTGGTTTAGGATTTGTTGTTGAGGAGAAGGTTTCTGCTGAAGCTAGTACTTCAGGAACCAAAAAGGACATGTCTCAACCAATGTCTCAACATAACAAAAAGAGACATAATCCTAAACCTAAGCAGGTTGCTCACCAACAGCCTCAAAATGTTGGGAAAAGGTATGCTCATGGTCCTCATCAAGGGAAGGTACATACTTATGGAGCTAGGCAGTATATGCCTCCTCAATACCATAGGAGCATGCAGGCTTCTAGGTTTAAACAAAACATGTTTCATCAGATGTCTCAACATCAGGGGAATATATATGGCTTTGAATATAATAATGCTGTGCCTCATTATTATGGAAGAAGGAAGCCCCATCACCATAGACGACAGCCTAAGAGACAGAATCCTCACTACAAGAGACAGATAAACTATGGAAGAAAACAACACCAGTACTATGGATGGCAGCCACAACAGTTTCATCATCAAGGGGCAGGAAGTTTAACAACTTCAGAGAAGAAATAGTAAGGTGCTTCTATCGTGGAAGACTTGGCCATATGCAATTTTCTTGCTTCATGCTTCATGGTTATCCCAAGTCTGTCCCTCAACCTAGACAGAAGGATAACAGGCCCAAGGTTGTTAAACAATGGGTTCCTAAAGCTGAGGTTACATGTCTATTGGCTCACATTTCAGATAGACACTCTGCTAAGGATGGATGGTACTTTGACAGTGGATGTTCAAAGCACATGACTGGATTCAAAAACCAATTGGTGGATGTCAATTCTTGCTCCTTAATTGATGTTACTTTTGGAAATGGAGAGAAAGGGGAGGTAAAAGGAGTTGGAAAAGTGAAGTGTCATGATGGACCTGACCTTGACAATGTGCTTCTTGTCAAAGGTTTGAGTGCTAATTTGATTAGCATAAGTCAGCTTTGTGATGAAGGATATAAAGTCAGCTACACTAAAGATGAGTGTTTGGTGACTAATGAGAAGAATGAGGTTGTTATGAAGGGAGTCAGATCCAGAGATAATTGTTATCAATGGGTACCTCAAGAGTTCAGCTCATCTAATGATGTTAAGGTTGATGTTGTGACATCAGACTGTAACATTAAGTGTGAAAGTCTGAGCATGTTGAAAGGTCAATTAGGGTTAATAACTTATGGTGTGACTCCTTTTAAAAATTTAAAAGGAAAGTTATTTTGGAGGGAGAAACTCATTGATTGGCGTTTAAGTGATCCACAAAATCAGGCCCCATACTTTAGGCCATCATTTCCTATTATAGCCATCCACGCTTCATCAAACTTCATATCCCTAATCTGTTCATCTCCTTCTCCTTCAACAGAAATTGCCATTCATCTCTGAATCTAAAGTGCTTCACAGGAACAATGTCAAAACATATATCATATCCATCTAAGAAATCTGCTTCACATAGTGCATTGCGCAAAAAAGCTAGGGTTTCTACAGAAGAGGGCTCTGCAGAAGAAGGTTTGAATGTAGCACCCATCTCCATGATGGTTCCTGAATCTGGTAAGTCAAGACCTTCCAAACTTCAACCAAAAAGGGCTGCAACTAAATTTAATGATAATGAAACTAAGAGGCTAGTCACTAGTGTACTTTTTAGCGATAAATCTGCATCTAGGTCATCTACATCTCAAGCTGTTGAAGAGAGGTTTGATGTTGATCACAGTCTTAATCAGATTGCCACCAAAATTTTGGATAAGGGTTTATCTGTAAAAGGCATTTTTATTCCCCTTAGACAAATGCCTGCTGAAAAGGAGGACATGCAAAGTGCTGATACGAAACTTCACAGACTGACTATGTCTATTATTGAAGATGCTGAAGTAGGTGTTGAAGAACAAGGTGTTCATGAGGAAGCTGATGTTGAAACAAATGTCAGAACATCGCCTGATAGGGATGTTGAAACTAGCCATGGTGGGAAGAAGAATGAAGATGTGGTAAATGTTGTTGACCTGTCTGATGATGAAGTGATTGGAAATGTTGTACCTAGTCTTGCCAAAAGACTTAAAACTAGAAAAGGAAAGAGTGTGGAATCTTATCCTAAGAAGTCTGCTGAAGGGAAGAAGAAAAAGACTTCTATTGTTGGTCCTACAAAAACATGGAGCAAAGTTGATGTGAATCCCAGAAAGAGGAAGCTAGTGGAAGAATCTGAATCAGAGTATGATGTTGAGGATGATGTTCAAAACATCACCCCTGTGAGAAAGTCAATCTTGAAGAGAATTGCTGACAAGATACCTGATGTTCCTATTGACAACATTTCATTCCATTATGCAAGCAGTGCTTCCATGTGGAAATTTGTTTGTCAAAGAAGACTTGCTCTTGAAAGAGAGATTGGAAAAGAGGCTATGGAAATTAAAGAAATCATAGAGGTGATAAAGGTTGCTGGATTGATGAAGACTGTGTGTGGGTTCTCCAAGTGTTATGACAGTCTGGTTAAGGAATTTATGGTTAACATTCCTATGAATATTTCTGACAAAAGAAGTGTGGATTTCATGAAAGTGTTTGTTAGAGGCAAATGTATTGAGTTCTCTCTTGAGGTTATCAACAATTACCTAGGAAGAAAAGAAGAAGAGTTTACAGAGTTAGAAGTTACTGATAATGATGTCTGCAAGGAGATAACTGCTGGTCAAGTAAAGGTGTGGCCCTTGAAAGGAAAATTATCAACTAGCAAACTTAGTGTTAAGTATGCTATCTTGCACAAAATTGGAGCTGCAAATTGGGTGCCTACTAATCCTAAAACCACAACAGTTGTGGGATTAGGAAGGTTCATTTATGCTGTGGGCACTAAGAAGAAATTTGACTATGGATCATATATTTTTGAACAGACTGTGAAACATGCCACCACTAATGCTATCAAAATGCCTATAGCATTCCCATCTCTCATTTGTGGAGTAATTCTGAAACAACATCCTGGCATATTGACAAGTTCAGACACAACCTGCAAGAGGGAGTCCACATTATCTCTACATCCAAAATTGTTTGTTGGGAGTCATGTTCCAGACATTGTCTCAACATCAGATGCTGGTAACAAGAAGAAAAGTACTAAGGATGATTTGCTTGCAGGATTAAAGGCTACTTGCAAGGATCTGGATGTTGTGATCAGTACCAGCATGACTAGAAAGAAGGAGATTGAGAAGCTGATCTAGTCCTTGGAACAAGATGATAATGATGATGTTCATGAAGGTGTCAATTCTAAAGATGATGAGGATGATGAAGATGGGCCTAGCTCTGATGAAGATTAAGTTTCTTTTGTTGTTTATGCTAGACAATAGTTTTTTTTGCTTTTGTTGTTTTGTTCTGCACTTGATGTGCTTAATTATGTAATTTGAATATTGTGGCTTTTTAAGCACTTTTTATGTTTTATGATTTGTCTTGTCTTGTATGCTGACTTTAGACTGACAATGAGAGCTAGATTAGGACTAACTGGTTGTTAGAAGGACTTCAAGTTGAGGTTTGTCCAATTGTGGCTAAAAAGGGGGAGAGTTAGCCCATGCCAAGTAGTGCTGCTAGTTGTGATGCAGAAGTGCAGAAGTTGAGGGGGAGAGTGTTTGAACAGCTCAGCTTGGGTCAGTTTTTTTAAGGGGGAGCTTGACCATTGTTGACTTTTTTTTGTGAGCTGATGGAGTGTGTGCAACATTTTGAAGTGGGAGCTGTTTGAAGAAGTGCTACCAGGATGTTTTATACTAATTTTTTATCCGCTGCTGAAGTCTCTGATGTTGCAGAGATTGTTTTAGCCAAAATTAGCCAAAGGGGGAGATTGTTAGCTCTTGGATTGACTAGAATTTTGGTAAGACAAAGTTGTTCAAAGTTGATGTCACATGGGTGATGTCTTAACATTGAGTCTTAACATTGGATAATGTTAAGTGTTTAAGTTGTTGAAGTTTTGAAGTCTGATGTCTCATGCGATGTCATGACATCAGATATGCAGATCATTAAAACATCAGGTTTGGGATGTTTTTAGGGTTAAGCGTATTAGCTGGATTTTGGGAGAGCTGTTAGAGTTATTGGATGCGAATATCTTGGAGGAGATATTTTCTGTTGCAAACAGATTTGATGCAGATTTGTAGGAGTGTTTAAAGGCTGAAGATTTAAGAAGATTTTGAGAGAAAATCTGTTTTGAAGATTTAGTTTTAAATAACAAATCATGTCAGATATTGTAGCAGGTCCAAGACCAAATCAAATAGCTATATAAAGCGCATCAATCCTGAAGGAAAGGTATAGAAGATAGAGAGCATAGACTGGGTGTCAATCATTGTCTTTGTACGAGTATTTTGTAAACCATTCTGGGTTGAATTGGTGATTTGTAAGGTGTACTCTCTTAGAGTTGTGAGCAAGAGAGTGTTGTTACTTGATCAAAGCTTGTAAGCAGGATCAAGGTGTTTCTCAAAGTGTGATCTTTGAGGTGTTTTAGGAAGTGAGTAGTGTTCTCATACCTAAGTGGTCTCTTAGGTAGAGATTAAGTTTAGGAGATGTCAACTGGGTTGTTGAGTCTGTAAATTAATTCTACTAATAGTGAAATTCCTTCCTGGCTTGGTAGCCCCCAGAGTAAGTTGTTTAACTGAACTGGGTGAACAATTCTTTGTGTACTCTTCTGTTGTTTTGCATTGTCCATTGCAGAGTGTGTTGTTGTGACATCACACGTAACATCACATATCTGGTACCAGAATTTCAGCTTCTTTTTGTTCCAAAATCATTAGAATCAGAGGGTCGGTTTTTTCGGTCAAAACCTTAATTTCCTCAGGAATTCCAATGGATGATCTTTGAGGACCTTGCTTTCTCAATCTTTTCCAAGGCCCATAGATGGCCTCTGAGGATGTCTAGTACCAGGTGAAATCATATTCCGAAGCTTGGAAATAGGTCTTGATCAAAATCAAAGGCACTGGTTGACGGATGCTGATAAAACCATGATTTTGAGTCATGGTGAATCCTGTGGCTCAAGGCACTTGTAATAGAAACCAAACACATTAGATTTCATTTGTTGAATGAAATCTCTTGGAAGTATGTGAGTTCAAATGGTTGATGAACCTTCTAAGCTACTGCCTGATCACAACAAGGTTTTTCAGTGAATCTTCAGGTTAGGACCCTAATTCCACAATTTGGTCTGGTGATCCTTTGTTGACTTAACTTGATTCAAAGTCTTGAGATCTTGGTTCCAAACAATTGGTGAATCTTTGTGATGATTGTATGGAGCCAGAGAATACCTTAGGAGGCCTTGAATCTCTCTATGTAAACCCTAATTGCAAACATAAGAGAAACAAACTGCAAGATATGGGTTAGTTGAAAAGTACACATATGATTGATCCTGAATGTCTATGCAAGATGTTATGACATCTAAGAGGTAAAATTTGGGGTACAATAGTTGCCCCTATTTAAATAGCTTTACCGGATGGCACAAGGAAAGGAAACCCTCGAGACATCAAGGTGGAAAGGTATTTAAATATAGAAAACCGGAAATTTTGCCCTTAGATGGAATGCAGATGCTAAGGACAAGCGACATATATGCAAATGCTGACATGCCATGAACTTCTAGCATGATGATATGATGTCATGATAGTGCAAATATGCAGATAAACCAGACACTAGGGACAAGGAACAAATAACCACAAGTGAGTAACACTGGGAAGGATGAAGGTTAGTACCCATGAGGCAAACTCACTGGGGATACAAGCTAATCGACAAAAGAGACTCACTGGGGAGACTCTAAGGAGAGACTGGGGATAGAAAGGTAAAGTGGAACACCATACAGATCCTCACTGGAGATAGGAGCCAGAGAGGTATTCTCCACTGGGGAAAAATCCAGGGAGATGGACGACAGGTTCATAGGTGACCGGATGACACTGGGGAAATAAGACGCATTCTTACTGGGCATGAAACCAGAAAGAAGACATGATCTCCACTGGGGATCAGTCTGAAATAAAAGGATAAGCATCCAACAAAAGATTTTTTGGGGATTTCTTATGCTGAAGAGTTCAAACGGGATCTTCAAGAAAAAGCCAGAAAAGGTAAAAAAAGAAATCGCGCGCCAGATAATAAAATATGACTGGACCTTTTAGTCGGGGATAAGGTTAAGGAACCAATATGAGTTGGACAAGAATTGAGGTTCACAGTTGATCTGAAAGTTTTGGTTCATAGGTGACCAAGGTTCATAGTTGACCTGAAATTTTGGTTCATAGATGACCAAGGTTCATAGTTGACCTGAAAGTTTTGGTTCCTAGGTGACCAAGGTTCATAGTTGACCTGCAAGTTTTGGTTTATAGGTGACCAAGGTTCATAGTTGACCTGAAAGTTTTGGTTCATAGGTGACCAAGGTTCATAGTTGGCCTGAAGTTTTGGTTCATAGGTGACCAAGGTTCATAGTTGACCTGAAAGCTTTGGTTCATAGGTGACTAAGGTTCATAGTTGACCTGAAATTTTTGGTTCATAGGTGACCAAGGTTCATAGTTGACCTGAAAGTTTTGGTTCATAGGTGACTAAGGTTCATAGTTGACCTGAAATAAGCAATGCCAGCGATTACTGGACTTATGGTATCCATATGAGGAGATTAAGTATCAGATATGTCAATACCAGGCCTGCAAGTTAGACTTCCTATGGAATACTGCATAAAGAGTCGAAATCTGGCGCACGATGGTGAAGACCAGACACAAGCAAGACGCAGACAAAGGTTCCAAAACCAGCAAAAGGAGATAAAGAGAGATAAAGACCTCACAAACAAAACACACCCAAATGCAAAAATGCATAATGCCATGGTATGATACAAATGTTTAATGATATGCAAGAAACGACTCTAACGAGAGACGACATGCTGGGAGAAGTGAAAGGAAGGATGACACATCCATCACACTGAAATCTGAAGGACATAGGTCTTGGAGTCAATCCGAGAATATCTTTACTTCATTGGGGAAATAAAAATTCACATTTTCAATAAACATCTGTGAAGATACTGAGGAGAAGTCCTTTGTACCGGTGGTCAGTTATTACTAAAGCATCTGATTCAGGGAAGTATCGCCAATCTCACTTTACAACAAGCTCACACCAGATGATTTATCAGTGTTTTTGTCGTAACCAGAGTTCTTGAGGGAGGCAAATGATTTCACTAAATCGTCCCTAATGCCAAAGCAAGATACATATTTTCATTGTGTTTTCTCAAAAAAAAAACTTTCAAAACATTTTCCGCTTTCAAAACCGTTATTAATGAATAAGTGACATTTTGCATAACAAGGAAAATATCTGAGTAATGATAAATATCAAACAAAGAATGGCTCAAAATCTGATTTCATTAGAATGGTAACTTGCCAATAGCGAAGTTCCATGGATCCTTACAATTGAAAAATGGCAATTTGGGAAAAGGTTACATCATATTCAATGACTACTACTATCCCTAATGACTAAGAGTCCTAAAAATCTTCGCTGCTGATGAGGGCGAATTAAACTTTGAATTTCTTCATGAATCTCTGGATGTAGGTGACAACCCTATCTGACACAGTGAAACGCCTTTGTCCCTAACTTTTGCCTGGACCGCCCTTTTGGGTTTTCAATCCACCGGGACGCTTTTTTTTGTCTAGGCCGCCCTTTCGGGTTTTCAACCTAGCGAGCTCCTTTCTTTTTACTTAATCCCTAACTTTTTCTTGAGTTTCCTTCATAGGTTATGACCCACCGGGATACCCTTTTCTTGCCTAAGTCGCCATTTCTGGTTTTCGACTTAGTGGGGTTTTTAGGCGTAATATTTTCATACTGAGTCAGCATTCACAGGGTGTGTGAGTTGTTCACCATCCATCATTGTGAGGAGTAAGGAACCTCCTGAGAATACAGTTTTTTCCATAAATAGACCCTCATAGTTAGGCATCCATTTTCCTCGAACATCCCTTTGAGATGGCAGAATCTTCTTGAGTACAAGCTCTCCTTCTCGAAATTCTCGAACACAGACCTTCTTGTCAAATGCTCTTTTCACCCTCTTTTGATACAGATAACCATGACACATGGTAGTCAGTCGCTTCTCATCGATGAGGTTCAGTTTATCATATCTCTCTCGGACCCATTCTGCTTCATCTAGTTTAGTTTCCATCAGGATTCTCAAAGACGATATCTCAACCTCAATAGGAAGAACATCATTCATTCCATAAACCAGAGAAAAGGGAGTTTCCCCTGTCAAAGTTTGAACCGAAGTTCTGTATCCGTGCAAAGCATATGGTAACATTTCATGCCAGTATTTATAAGTCTTGAACATCTTTTGCAGGATCTTTTTGATGTTTTTGTTAGCAGCTTTGACAACTTCATTCATCTTGGGACGATAAGGTGAATAATTGTGATGCTCAATCTTGAAATTGTCACATAGCTCCTTCATTGTCTTGTTATTCAAATTTGTCCCATTGTCAGTTATGATCTTGTTAGGGATTCCATAACTACAGATGATATTATTCTCGATGAACCAGGCAACCACTTGTTTAGTCACGTTGGCATAAGAAGCAGCTTCAACCCACTTGGTGAAATAGTCAATGGCCACTAGGATGAAACGATGACCATTAGAAGCTTTCGGCTCAATAGCCCCAATCATATCAAGGCCCCACATAGAGAAAGGCCAAGGAGATGACAACACATTCAACAAGGTCGGAGGAACATGCATCTTATCAGCATAGATCTGGCACTTACGACACTTTCTGGCATACTGGATACAGTCAGCTTCCATAGTCAACCAATAATAACCGGTTCTCAAGATCTTTTTAACCATATCATGCCCACTGGCGTGAGTACCAAAGGCTCATTCGTGAATATCGTGAATCAACAGGTCTGCTTCTTGTTTATCAACACATCTTAGCAGGACCATGTCGTGATTTCTCTTGTAAAGTACATTGTTGCTGAGGAAAAACTAGGATGACAACCTTCGCAAAGTATTCTTGGCAAGACTGGAAGCATTAGCAGGATACTCTTGAGTTTTCAGATAATTCAGGATGTCATGAAACCACAGTTTACCATCTACTTCTTCTTCAACTGACGGGAAGTAAGCAGGCTCAGTCTTGCGTTCAATGCTGATGAGAGGTGCTTCACTGACAAAGTTAACTCTCCACATCGAAGCTAACATGGCTAAGGAGTCAGCTAAGTGATTTTCAGTGCGAGGGACATGACGGAAAGTGATCTCATCAAAGTATTTGATCATTTCCACAATATACGCACGACATGGGATCAATTTCTCATCTTTAGTCTCCCATTCACCCTTGAATTGGTAGATAACCAGAGCAGAATCACCCATGACTTTGAGAATTTTGATTATAAGATCAATTGCAGCTTCTAAACCCAAGATACACGCTTCATACTCAGCAATATTATTCGTGCATCCAAAGTCTAACCTTGTCATGAAAGGAGTGTAACCTCCATTATGGTTTATCAGTACAACACCCACACCATGTCCTTTGTAGTTGGAGGATCCATCAAACATCATTTTCCATCTGGAACTGGGTTCAGGACCTTCATCAAGATCTGGCTCTTCGCAATCTTTTACCACCATGATATCCTCATCAGGAAAGTCGAACTTGAGAGGTTCATAATCTTCAACAGGCTGATCTGCAAGATACTCTGATAAAACACTTCCTTTGATAGACTTCTAAGCAACATATTGGATATCGTACTCTGACAATAGCATGTACCAATGAGCAAGTCTTCCTGTTTGAGCAGGCTTTTCAAAGATGTACTTTATTGGATCCATTTTCGAGATCAACAAAGTAGTGTGACATATTAAATACTGCCTCAAACATCTGGTGGCCCATGCTAAGGCACAACAGGTCTTCTCAAGCAGGGAATAACGGCTTTCACTATCAGCGAACTGTTTGCTCAAGTAATAGATTGCATGTTCTTTGCGACCAGTTTTGTCATGTTGGGCCAAGACACAACCCATGGATCCTTCTAGAACAGTCATGTACATGAAGAGAGGTCTTCCAGGAACAAGAGGAACCATAATAGGTGGTTCTTGCAGATATTTCTTGAGTTTTTCAAAAGCTTACAGGCAATCAGAATTCCAACGGCCCAAAAAACCTCTCACTTGAGATTCAGTCTGCGGAGCTGGCATCTCTTGAATAGCTCGCACCTTGTCAAGATCTACATCAATTCCTCTTTGACTAATGATAAAACCGAGCAACTTTCCCGATCTGACACCGAAAGTACACTTGGCAGGGTTCAATTTCAGCTGATACTTCCGTAGTCTCTTGAATAACTTCAGAAGATGGTCCAAATGTTCCTCCTCACTCTGGGATTTAGCAATCATATCATCCACATACACTTCAATTTCTTTGTGGATCATGTCATGGAATAAAGTCACCATGGTTCTCTGATAAGTTGCCCCTGCATTTTTCAAACCAAAGGGCATGACTTTGTAGCAATAGGTCCCCCATGGAGTGATGAATGTAGTTTTATCCATGTCGGTCGGATCCATTCTAATCTGATTATAACCTGAGAAGCCATCCATAAATGAGAAAACTGCAAATCGAGTGGTATTATCCACCAGAGTGTCAATATACAGAAGAGGGAAATCATCCTTAGGACTGGCTTTGTTGAGATCCCTGTAATCCATGCACATACGCACTTTACCATTCTTTTTCATTACTGGCACAATGTTGGCTACCCATTCAGGATACTTCGAAACTGCCAAGAAACTTGCGTCCAGTTGTCTTTTAACCTCATCTCTAAGCTTGAGAGCCATGTCGGGTCGACTTCTACGAAGCTTCTGTTTCACAAGAGAACATTCGGGCTTGAGTGGTAGTTTATGAACTACGATGTCGGCATCCAAACCAGGCATATCCTGATAAGACCAAGCAAACACATCCACGTACTCTTTGAGAAGCAATACTAACCGTTGTCTGATTTCTGCCCCAAGTGTTGCCCCAACCTTGACCTCTTTCTTTCTTTCTTTGGTACCAAGATTGATGATGTCAACCTGTTACTCATGCGGTTGAAGGTCCACGTACTGATACTCACGTATTTCTGCCAAGTCATCGAGGACCTCATAATCCTCCTCATCCTCAGCTTGATAAATAGGCGAATCAAAGTCAATAGCGAGAGCAGAGTCATTGAATACAACAGATTTGGGATTCGTTCTGCATGATGGAGGGATTTATTTTATTAAAATGCACAAAAATTGAATGCAAGAAAATTTTTTTATCGTTTTGAAAAGATTGCCATTTTTCCTTAGAAGCAAAAAATAGTAAAGTAAAGACAAAGATCTTAACAAAACATCATTTTCATTGATTAATAGGAAATGAAAGTGGTGGCCCATACAAAATAATCTGCTAGCCTTGGGAGAGGCTAGGGAATCGAAAACAACAACAAAGCAAACAAATTACTCTGGCATTGGGTACAAGATAGGGATCTCAATATACTCCCAATTGCTCAAAGCGGCGTCACACTAAAAAACCAAATGATCGATGTCTTCGTCTTCAGTATCTTCGATAATGGCATGAACCTGATGTTCTCCACTAACAAATGTCTCTTGAATGGTCTTCAGTCTCCCCATTGTTGGAGCAGCTTTTTCCTTAAGAGTTGGTTTGTAATCCAACCCTTGGTACTTTTTTCTTTCTTGGACTTCGACAACTTTGCCCTAGCCTTCGGGTATACCTTTTTGCAGGGCAGATTAAATGCTTTTGAAAGAAGCAAAGGATGGAAAATTGGAGGCCACTGGTTCCTTATCATCAAGCATAACGACATTTGCTACCTCAAGAGCCTGGAAGGAGGTTTCCAGAGTGTCTTCATCAGCTTCAATATAACGGAAAGAGGACAAATTGCTGACCATCAGGTCTTCCTCACCATGTATAATAACCAACTTCTCTTCAGCCACAAACTTCATTTTCTGATGCAAAGTGGAGGTCATGGAACTAGCCTCATGGATCCAGAGTCTACCTAGCAAACAACTGTAGGCAGGGTTGATGTCCAGGATTTGAAAAAGGATATTATTTACTTAAGGACCAATCAAAATAGGCAGCTCAATCTCACCCATCACTGATCTTCTTGAGCCATCAAAGGCTTTAACAACAAGCGAAGTGGGTCTCATCACAGCTCATCGGTAAGCTAACTTTTCAAGGGTTCTTTTAGGTAGGACGTTCAAAGATGAGCCGGTATCCACAAGAACTATGACCAATGTATCTTCTTGACATTTCACTGACACATGCAAAGCAAGGTTATGATTTCTACCGGCTCGAGGCAACTCTTTATCATTGAAACTAAGAGTGTTGCAAGCTGTAATGTTGGCAACGACATGGTTGAATTGTCCAGCGGTTATATCTTGGGCCACATGTGCCTGGGCCAGTACCTTCTGTAAGGCTGATCTGTGAATAGGTGAATTGACTAGCAGAGATAAGATTGAAATCTTGGATGGAGTCTGATGAAGCTGATCCACCACCTTGTAATCACTTCTCTTTATAATCCTTAAGAACTCTTCATCTTCTTCTTTAGAAATTACCTCATTTCCCGTGTCTTTAGGGGGTACGGGAACAACAGTTTCCTTGGGTGCAGTTTCTTTGAAAGAAGGAGTGTATACTCTGCCTCTTCGGGTTATCTTTCCGGTTCCAACTATGTTTGTCACATCTTCAACAGTAGTTCCCACCTCATTCCTTGGAACTACGTCTTCAACAGCGATTCCCACCTCTTTCCTTGGAATCACGTCTTCTCGTCTTTTGTTACCCATAACATTATCATAAATCCACGGCATGGCCTTGGTCCCTCTGAACCTAAATGGAATAGGTTGTCGGGTGTCGTATTGCTTGGAATGATTGGAAGTGAAAGAAATAACAGACTCTGGATTATTGAAAACCAGCACGGGTTTATTAAACACAGGAACCATAGAACCAGACTTAGGCACGTTGAACACAGGTACCTGCTCTCTTGGCTTCGGTAGGTTAAACATAGGTTCAATTACTGCAATTTTACTCTCCTTTTCCTTGCTGAATACTTGTAGAAAACCTTCGTTGATCAAACATTGAACATCGTCTTAAACTAAATGGCAGCCCTTGATACTGGTATTACATTCCTCACAATCATCATGGCAAACTTTAACTAACCTAGCCTTAAACAATTTAGCATGAAAGACTTTGATAGGAGTTTTGATCTTTGCTGCGTCCAAAACTAACACCTCATCATTTTCAACTTCAATGGTATTAGTAGCCCCATGTGTAGCCAAAGGATTTTTTTTCACATTCGGCTTATTGTCTGCAAATGATAGGATATTCTTCTCCATCAATCTCTTCACTACATTTTTCAATGCTAAACAGCCTTCCAAATAGTGACCAGCCCCTCCTTGATGAAAAACACAACTCACATTTGGATTGAAGAACGACATAGACTTCTCAGTTGGTGGTCCCAAAGGTCTAGTAACGATCAATCTTTGTTCCACCAATGAAGGGTAGAGCTCTGTATAGGACATCGGTATGGGCGAAAACGTGGGCATTGCCCCTTGCCTTTTGTGAGGAGCATTCTGCTGTGGAACTTGTTGTCTCTGCTATTGATAATTTTGGTTTTTCGGCCATTGCTGATAAGCTGGATGTTGATAGGTTGGCGCCTGTTGCGCTGCTTGATGGTTGAAAGTAGGTGTAACACCTGCTATGTAAGGTTCCTGAGCATACTGCGTAGGATAAATTGGTTGCTGAGAGAAGTTTGGACCCGACTGTTGTTGGTATATTGGCTACTTCCACCTGATGGCATTAGTTTCCCCTTCCTTCTTTTTGTGAAAGTGATAAGGAGCCTTCTTGGCACTGATGCCAGTTGAACTGCTCAAAGAACTGATTACCTTTCCTCTCTTTAATCCAGCCTCCACTTTTACGCCAACTGCAACAATATCAGCGAAATTAGCGCTGACACTGCTGATCATTCTTTCATAAAATTCTGGCTTTACCGTGTCTACAAACCAATCAGCCAACTCTTTCTCAGTCAAGGGTGGTTCAACTTGGGATGCCGTTTCCCGCCATCGCTGTGCATATTCTTTGAAAGATTCAGTATTACTCTGGGTCATACTCAATAACTGCCTGTGGTCAGGAGCCAGATCCATGTTGTACTTGTAGTGTTTTACAAAAGCATCGGTCACGTCCTGGAAATAATGGACCTGGGACTGGTCTAGACTTAAATACCACTTAGCAGTAGCCCCTTTTAAACTGTCTTGAAAATAGTGGCTCATCAATTTTTCATTTCGTACATGTGCAGCCATTCTTCGATAGTACATGATCAGATGAGTCCTGGGACATGTCGCACCTGAGTATAACTCAAAATTTGGAAGTTTGAATTTGGGTGGAATCACCAAGTCTGAAACCAAACACATATCTTTAACATCAGTGCCAAATATGTTACTTCCTTCCATCGCTTTCATCTTTCTCTTCATTGTCTCAACACTCTCTTTCAATTTTTCGTGTCGATCGTTCCCTTTTTCTGACACATCAATGTAATCATAAGGATGATGGTTCTAGAAAACCAGGTGTACCTGTGTTTGTACTGCTGCTGGAGTAAATGTAGGAATAGCCTGCAGAGTTTCATTAACCAGAGGGACTGTTTGCTGAGTAGACAAAGGAACTGTGGCACGGATAAAATCAAAGGGCATCCCCAAGGAGGGGTTCACAGTCGGGATAACAGGGGGTTCCACCGTTGTAGTGATGATTTCGGAAACCACAGTGGCCTGGGTATCCATTTTTTCCTTCATGATATTGATAGCCTCAAGGATCTGTCCCATCCCTCCTCGTATCTCATTCAATTCGTTGTTGACTCTATCCATTTCTCCGTATGCTTTTGACATCTTTAGTCGAGCTTGGGCCTGAGTGTTGTAGTTGTGTCTGGGATTCAGTGTGACGATTCTAGTGGAGAGAACAATGGTGATATAAGACAAGGACAAAGAGAATGCACATGTTATGACATGATGCAAATGGAGATGCAGATACAAATGCAAGCTAAACTATCAAGAAACCAAAGAGATTTTGCAAATAATGTAGACAATGGAATCTTCATCAAAATAGACTTCTTCATTAAGAAATTTGGTGAATATTACAATAGGAGCAATGCATCTTCATACTCCGAGTACATAAGTGGGACTACAGCCACAACAAAAGGAAATAGCAACATCAAAGGAAATAACAGCATCAAAGGAAATAATAGCAGCAACATCAAGGTAACTAAGGATTAGAACCACTAGTTGATGGCCCTTATCCTCCATTAATCTTCTTCATCAATTCATCAATACGCTTCCTGATTCTTTCCTTCTCAAGAAACAAGTCTGTTAAAACTTCCATCATCCTCTGTTTAGCCTTCGGGGGTGATTCGTGGCGAGGAAATGGCTTTCTCATCACAAGAGCTATGTCGTGAGACCATTGTAAGTCGGCCTCAATGACAAGGCATTTAGCCATCCATAGTTTTCGGTTGATCTGGCGCCAGGCGCGCTCAAATTGGATCTTCCTCTCGAACCCTTCCTCTTCTTCGTAATACATCATCTGCATATCATCATTATCCGGAATTCCCTCCTTCAGATGGCCCAGCTGGCGGCGGGCAAGGATAGGGTTGTAACTGATACAACCATTCCTTCCCATAAGGGGTACATTGGGGCAATCCCCACAGCTATGGATTACAATAATTCCTTCGTTAGTTGAATCATACCATTCAATGTCAGTATGCTTCAATTCCATCAGCTTTTTGGACCAGATTTTGCAGTCCTCAACCTCCCAGAAGGCTGGTGTCTTTGGCAAGTAGGAAATAAACCACTTGTAGAAAAAGGCCGCACAACAGACGATTTGCCCACAACCTCTTGTATACCTGGTCTGAACGGTATGGTAGACATCTGCTAACAGCGTTGGAACTGGATCGTTGATCATGAATATTTGGATGGCCTGAAGATCCACAAAGTTCTTTGTATTTGGAAATAAGAACAAACCATAAAGTAGTAGAGTGAAAGTTGATTTGAATAGTGCGGTATTCCCTCTGTTCCTGAAGTAAAGAGCCTTTTCCAGCAAGAATTGGGCGAGCAGTCCGCGCCATCCTCCATTGTTAGTTAGATTAGCCTGGATGTCAGATAATCTGATTCTTGTTGCTCGGGCGATGTCTTTGGCAGAGGGTATTTCCTCAATCCCAGAAAAGATAGGAGCTTCCCTGACAGGAATCCCTATCATAGCGAAGAACTCCTCCAAAGTTGGCACTAACTGGAACTCCGGGAACACGAAACAGCGATATGCAGGATGATATAACTGGACCAGAACCTCAAGGGGCCTTTTAGTTACTGGGATTCTCATTAGTGAAAGGAGACATCCATATCTATCGGCGAAAGCTGATTGGTCTTCAACCATCTCTCCCAACCATAGTAACCGCTCTAGCTCTGGATGTTCAAAGAAGTAAGGCCAGACTCTTCTTCCTGCAGCGTCCATGTCTACGAAATCTGCAAAATAAAGTTAGTAGCTTGATAGCTTAGCAAAGAATGTAGATGCAATGCAAAGTTTCATGGAATTCAGACACTTTGCGGAATATCAAAGGATATCAAAAGACCTCATTTTCATTGATAAAAGGGGAATTACAAAAGTTGATACACTTACAAGAGTCCTAAACATAATGCTAAATAAAAGCCAAAAAGACCTAAGGAGATTCTCCTAAGAGCCTTATGTTGAGCCTTCTGATTTCTTTCTCCATCTGGTCTCTTTCTATGATGAGGTTATCGACGATGGATTTCCATGCAGTAGGCTGAGCACTAGAGGTACTTGGACCTTCGTGGACTTTTTTTTTCTAGCACGAGAGCATCTCTTCATTCTTGGCCTGTAGTTGTTTCTGAAGTGCCAGGTTTTCTTCAACAACCACTTGATATTTGAGTTTCCAGGCTTCCTCTGACTGCTGGGTTTGGTTCAAAGAGATCTTCAGTTCTCCCTCCTTTGACATAAAGTATAGAACAGGTTCATTCTTCAAGGCAATTGGTTCCTTTCTGTTGTAAGGCATCTTCAACTCAATGGCTCTTCTTCGGACCCATTGGAGATAAGGCTCCAAAGAAACACAGTTAGGTTTTCCCAAAGAACTCCTTCCTCTCTTGTGCCTGCTACCCCAAGCATGTAAGATCAACTTCTTCTGTTCTTCTTTTTTGTCATGTCCCTCAAAGAAAATGTCTTCCAAGTGGATACCAAGAAGTTTCTCCTTCAGAGGGTACCCCAACTGTCGTCGAGCCAGCGCTGGGTTGTAACGGATTCCTCCTTTGATACCAAGAAGAGGTACATTGCCAAAGTTTCCATAACTGTCTGTAATCAAAACTCCATCATACACATGGTTATACCAGTCGATGTCTAAATGAGAAAGAGCCATGATCTTTTTAGACCACCATCCCTTCTTAGGATCCCAAAATGTGTCCGCCTTCGGTAGATGCGAAATAAACCATCTATACAACACAGGGGCATAACAAGTGATTTGTCCTCCACCATGAACATTCCTCGAGTAGACTAGTGATAAGCCTCAGCGAGCAAAGTTGGTACAAGATTTTTCTTCAAGAAGATCTTGATTGCATTCATGTCCACAAAATTTTCAATATTTGGGAACAAGAAAAGTCCGTAGATGAGTAATGCAAAAACGGCTTCAAAAGCATCCCTATTTGAGTGCTTAGCATAATAATGGGATTTTTCAAACAGAAACTTTGCAGTCAATCCAAAAATTCCTCCCTTGGAAGTCAAATTGCTTTTGATGTCAACTAATTCCAAGTTAGTTTTCTTAGCTATCTCTTCTTCTTTGGGGTTCCTTTCGAAGATAGGAAACGGGGACTCATCCTTGATAGACAAACCAATTATCTGAGAATACTCCTCAAGGGTAGGCAAGAGTTGATAATCAGGGAAAGTGAAGCAATGATACTTTGGGTCGTAGAATTGAACCAAAGTAGAGAGGATCCCTTCATCAACATCCTTCTTTAGCAAGGTCCACAACTTCCCATATATGTCTTTGAATCCTTCAGGGTCTGTCAGTAAATCACCTAACCTCCTTAGGTCACCCAGTTTAGAGCTCTTGAAAGTGTATTTCACAATATTCCTTCTTGAACTATCCATGATATCTCTATGATATTCACAAAAAAAAGGTCTGAGTTCCATGACACTGATATGAAATGATGTTCATGATGTATGAATGCAAAACAAGCACACATACACATATTCACAAATGTACAATCACACAAGCAAAGGTGTGGGTTAAGGTCAAGAGCATGGAGCCATGGTTTACCCTCCCATTGGTATGTACTATTGGTTTTTCATATGTAGAACAGGGTTCTAAGAAGTTCCCAGAGTCGACAACCCATCTTTTGGATTTTATCGATTTCCCGAATGACTCGGTAGTCAACAAAATTCTCAAGAGAGTCTTGTCTGAGTGTAGTATCGCGTAGCAACCAATTCAGGAATAGACTCCTTCATAGTCCTCGCACTACATACTAAGAGGCCAAGTGGGGTTTGGAGATAACTACGGTTCTCAGTTTTAACGACATCTATGTCGAGAGTAGCACGTTTTCATGAATAGACTCGTTCAACATGACTAGACTCTCAAGAGGGCCTCAAATAAGTGATGGTGTCTCAAGTCAACTTCTTTGGGAATCGACTCCCTCAAAGTCTCCTTGAATATACCATCGTCCTATAACAAGTGCACTCAAGTCCGGGTTAGGATTTATCTCACCACTCAAAAGCATCATACCCACAGAAGAAAGCAAGCAAATATACAGGTATATACAGATATACAAATATATACAGATATGTACAAGTATAGCAAACAAGCATAAATAACATAAGCAAAAATAAGGTGGGCTTAACCCTCAAAACTCATCCCCAGTGAAGTCACCAATTCTGTTGCAATGAGAATCGGATAACAAGCTATTAAGTTAACTTGTATCACATTTCTTTCAATTCACCACCAACTTTGATTTATCTAAAGGAAAGGTTCAATATCGAAGAAAACCTAAAAGGGGGAGATCTAAGGTTCGGGGCTTGGTTATATTAAGGGAAGGTATTAACACCCTTAATATCTGTAGTACACTACAGGAACCTCTTGTTTTTTTTATTTATGTTTTGTTTGCTTGCTGAAGGAAATATGTAAAGGATATATACATTGAATTTGCTCGCCAAGATGTCGCATCTTGTGCCTACGTATCTAACTAAAGAATCAGAGCAACCGTAGTTCACCTAACTAAGGGTTTTGGAGGAACCATTGACTGTGGCCAAAGTTCCAAAGGGAACGAGTGCGAAACTCGTATAGAGTTGAGGAACTCTTTAAGTCTACGTTGTAAACAGGAAAGTGAATACTCATGAGGATGAGAATCACATAGAGTTTAGGAACTCTATTCTAATTCTAAGTTAAGGTCTAAATGGCTCTTAGGAGGCCAAGGGAAAAGAGAATGCTATGAGGATAGTACTCAAGTAAGGTCGAGGATGATCCTTAGGAGGATTGGAGATGGCTCTTAGAAGGCTAAGGGGATATGAGCTATCTATAACTATGAAGTCAATAGAGAGACTTTCCTTTGGAATAAAGGGAAACAGACTTACAAGAGTTGGATAAACAGATACGATTTCAAAAGCTCAGAAGCAGTAAATATTAACCAATCAATATTTCATAGATGAACAGGGATGAGACAGAGATAACATTTTTCAATTTTTAAACCAAAGGCATGGTGACTTGATAAAGCCAGGAAATAAATTTCAAACAGATATTTTCAGATTGCTACAAAATGTTTCAACAGAAAACTTGAATCGGTTAACGATTTTTTCTTTACAAAAACTCAGGAATTAAACACAAAGCAAAAGTACATTTTTACTGAAAAGAAAAAAAAGATGGAACTAAGTGAAGTCATAACAAAATAAAATAAAAAAAGGGTTAGTGTGGCAGGCGCCACCCAAAATGCCTTACCATACATGGCAGGCGCCACACTCGTGGCTAGTGCCACAAAGTGGCAGACACCACTTCAATGAACATGGCAGGTGCCATGTGAGGGAGAAAAGGGTGGTGGCAGGCGCCACACCCATGTGTGGCCAGTGCCACACTTTCCAATCATTTTCTTTTAATTTTCTTTTAAACCATATTTAATAAACCAAAACCCAATTTCACTTTATTTCATTTCATTTTTTAAGATAAAATCTTTTCATAAACATGAAAACAAAAACACACATAATACAATATCTATAACATTTAATCAGATTTCAACAAAAAAGATGAACATGGTATGAACAACCGGTCATTATATTTCAACATGCAGTAAAGAAAATAAAATAAAGGATGGAGCGTTACCTAGTGGAGACGGTCCACAGCCTCTTCACGAACACGTACTTAGAAAGAAACAAACAGACCTTCTTTTCTTCAAAGTACCACGGCAAGGTTGGACGGTGAAAAACTCGAACCGAAAAACACTTGTAAAAATATTTTATCAGAGTAACGGGGAGAAAGAAAGTAGAGCATTCACTATTTTCAGTGAACCTGGTGTGTAGAATTTGCTGAAGTGCGGTGCCCTATTTATAGGAAAAATGTGAAGCTTGCAGTATGGCCAAAGTTACACGTTTCAAATTTCGTGCAATTGCAAGTGGCTTGGTTGCAAAAGTCTTTCTTTTCAGAACTAGGCTCAGAAACTAGGTTATGCTGAAGAGACGTGAGCCATGCTTTGCTAAAAAGGCTCTGTTTCATATCATGATGAGTTTCTATCCACTTGCAATGCTTTGCTGAAAAATTTATTATTTAATCGGAACCAAATAAAGAAGTATAGTGAGGAAATGAAAAAAAAGAAGAGGTGGCCAATGCCACATTATTTTATGGCGGGTGCCACAAAATAATGTGGCAGGTGCCACACCAAAGTGTGGTGGGCGCCACACCTTTGATAGGTGGAGTGTGGCAGGCGCCACACTTGAAGAGGAAGGGTGGCAGGCGCCACCTTCAAGTTCCTTTTTTTTTTCTTTTTTTTTTCTTTCTTTTTTTTCAAATGAAAATAACAATAAAATTCACAAGTGCCGATTCCTCGTGTCTTCAGGTCGATCATATTAAAAACGAGACATGGCTCGGATGCTTATTTTTGTTCCAAAATTATTAGAATCGAAGGCTCGATTTTTTCCGGTCAAAACCTTAATTTCCTCAGGAATTCCAATGGATGATCTTTGAGGACCTTGCTTTCTCAATCTTTTCCAAGGCCTATAGATGGCCTCTAAGGATGTCTAGTACCAGGTGAAATCGTATTCCGAAGCTTGGAAACAGGTCTTGATCAAAATCAAAGGCACTGGTTGACGAATGCTGATAAAACCCTGATTTTGAGTCACGGTGAATCCTGTGGCTCAAGGCACTTGTAATAGAAACCAAACACATTTGATTTAATTTGTTGAATGAGATCTCTTGGAAGTATGTCAGTTCAAATGGTTGATGAACCTTCTAAGCTACTTCCTGATCACAACAAGGTTCTTCAGTGAATCTTCAGGTTAGGACCCTAATTCCACAATTTGGTCTGGTGATCCTTTGTTGACTTGACTTGATTCAAAGTCTTGAGATCTTGGTTCCAAACAACTGGTGAATCTTTGTGATGATTGTATGGAGCCAGAGAATACCTTAGGAGGCCTTGAATCTCTCTGTGTAAACCCTAATTTCAAACATAAGAGAAACAAACTGCAAGATATGGGTTAGTTGAAAAGTATACATATGATTGATCCTGAATATCTATGCAAGATGTTATGACATCTAAAAGGTAAAATTTGGGGTACAACAACAGCCTCTGGCTCCATACATCATCGCAAGTGTTCACCAATTTTGGATCTCAAGACTCTGGATCAAATCAAGTCTACAAGAGATTATTAGACCAAAGTTAAGGAATTAGGGTTTTGACCTGAAGAATCACTAAAGAAGTTTGTCATGATCAGATAAGGTTTGATTGGTTCATCAACCAATTGAACTTACCTACATTTAAGAGATCCTACTCCATAAGAAATCAAGTGTGTTTGGTTACTATTACAAGTGCCTTGAGCCACAAGATTCACCATGACTCAAGTTAGGGTTTTATCAGCACCAGTCAACCATTGCCTTTGATTTTGATCAAGATATGCTTCCAAGCCTTGGGACATGGTTCCATATGTTCATAAGCATCCTTAGAGGTCATCTTTGAACCTTGGAAGAGATTGAGGAAGTAAGATCCTCAAAGATCATCCTATGGAACTCTTGAGGAAATTAGGGTTTTGATGGACAAAGTCAAGCCTCTGATTTTATTGATATTGACCCAAAATGAGGTATTCAAGTCACACTCCATCTCAACATGTTAAATCCACGAATTAGATCATGAGAGACCACCATTTGAAAGGTTTCTTGCAAGAAGGGCAAAGTTTTGTTCTTAAAATTTTCTAAGGAAGAATTCACTTCTTGTGCAAAATTGGAAAAGTCATAACTTCCAAACCACACATCCAAATTTTGTTATCCAAAGCTCAAATGAAGCTCTCATCATGAACATCAAAACATATTAGAGGACCCTTTTCAAGTTAAGGCTTGGTTTGTAAGTTACAAGGCTTGGAAGTTCAAAACACTTAAGGACTTGGTGAAATTTCACTACTTTTTGCCTTAAAAACCAGCTGACTTCAACTCCATTTTCACCAAGATCCCTTGTGATTCAGAATTTGGATTGAACATGAAAGTTTTAGAGGACATTTGGGGCTTTCCAAAAAGTACAGGAATTCCTTAATCTATTGAGTGAGCTGAGAGATTTGATTGAAAGAAGTTTGAGGTCCATTTCTTGAATTTCAAGTTACCAACTTATGCATAATGATGCATTACACTTCTAATCACCAAATGCCTCACTATTCTGATGTTTAAACACAAGGTTAGCATGCTACAAACCTCTGCCACGATTTCGCCAAACCTGAGACTTTAAAATATTGAAGTATTATGCAAGTGGATCAAATGGACATCCAAGGTGAGAGAAACTTTACACAAGGCATGACAGCTTCTTTTTCTCATTGAAACTTGGAGCCTGAACCAATCCAATCAGACCACATTGCAACAGAGCCTATGGCCTTAGCTTTGAAGACTTTTGGTTCATCAAAACCAGCTCACACAATGGAAGCTTCTCAAGAGGACAAACTTGGCATTTTTCCATTTCTGGCCATGCTTCAAACCTTCAGCCTTTCCTATAAATAAAGCCTTGTTCTACTCCCCAAGACACACCAGAATCACCCCACAAAGAGGCTGATTGCTCACCCTATCCTCTCATTAACTTGTTCCTGCAAATCTGCAAGAACTCCCCAAACACTCATTTTACTTGTGCACTTTCTCTATAACTCCACAGATCTTCTCTAAACATTGAATAGAGAATCTTTAAACACCTAAACACTAACTGTAACACACCCATCATCATCTACCATTTTTGAACTCCAACTTGCATAAAGGATCGGGTGGCATTATTCAGACATATTCCAAAGCTTCTAAGCATCTTCATCTTCTCTCCAAGGTTCAACAAGGTTCCAGAAGGTGTTTCTTATCCATCATCAGTGCTGTAGAAGAAGCCTTGGACTTTCTCCAAGAGGTAGGGTTTCTAGCTCTGAAACTCACATATTCATGCATGATATTGTTGTTGTTTGAGTGTTAAAATGAAGTATGTTTTTTGCCTTGTGATTCTGAACAAAATCTTGCCATGTTTGTTTGAAAACTAGCATGATATAATAGGTTGGAACTTTATGTTGTTGCACTATTGAGTGTTGATTTCTTAATCATATATTGGTTGTTAATGAAAACTGAGGGCCTAGTTGTGTTCCTGGGAGTTTTTACTCCAACTTTGATGTTTATTTCACTCGATTTGGTTGAGAAATGAGAGAGATCCGTGGGCTGGAAACCTTGGCCATGGCTGCATGTTAGGGCACGAGGGAGAGGAGAGTGAGAACGAAGAAGAAGAAGTGGTGTGGCCCCCAGTCTGTCTAACGTGGCGTTGAGGTGGCCTTTTGGGTGGGGTTTTAAAATAAAAACAATTGGAGTTGTATAATGTTTGGATGAGAGCGTAGCATCGCTGGTCCATGGAGAAGTGTGTTTGTACTGGCAAGCGAAGGGTCTGGGGTTCGAATCCCCCTCGCCCCAGACCTTTTCCTTTTCATTTTTCCAACCTGAACCACTTATTTTGATATTTTATTGTTTGTTTGCCCTTTGTTGTCACACTGCGCGCGCAGCCCAGTTTGTTAGGGTTTTGTGCACTGAGCCTCAGGACGTGGGTTCAACACCCATGTGGTGCATTTCCATTATTTTTATCACTGGTTCTATTTGTATTTTTTTTTTATGGTTTATACCTTGATTTTAAACTTTCATAACTTGCTCATCTTTCACCCTTTTTGATCCATTCTTTTTGTAAAATGTTCCTTAACATGTCTATTTTCTGATTGCGGAAATAAAATTATGAAAATAATTATTTTTGAAACATTTGTTAAAGTTGGAAGTGAAAGGCCTTTTTTAGGTCTTTATAAGAACATCTTGGTTTCTCTTGGTTCCTTTGCCATGTTTACTTGTTTATGCTGATCAAATGAGACCTAATGCATGTTTTCCAAATCTTGTATGATGTTATGACATTGTATATTTTGTTTCACCTCATTTCTTTGATGTGTAAATATGTTTTTACATGAAAATTCTTTGAAATATCATGAGATCTCTTGAGATCATTTGCTTTGTAACATGAGTTTGTTTGATCAAGTATGTGACATGTTTAAGTCTTGAAATTTGAATGCCATGTTTTGAACCACCTTTAATGGTTAAATGTCTTAAGTTTGTCCCTATTGAATGCATGAACCCTAAGACGTTGTCACATTCTTTGGTTTACCCATACCACTTATGTTTGTTAAAACATTTTCACATGTTATCCTCATGAAGTGTTTTGGTTATCACCATACTTTTGTTTTCATCTTGTTTGTGATGTTTGTTATCTTATAACTTTATTAAGTCTTCCCCAAGAGAGGCAAGCTCTTTAGCTTCCACTTCTTAACCCTCATCATTCCTCTCCTTCCAAAGGAAAGACTCTCTATTAACTTCTAATTCATAGATAGCTCATATACCACCTTGTCCCCCTTAGAGCCACTCCTTATCCTCCTAAAGACTCACCCTTGGCTATGTTAAGAGCCTCTTCTCCCTTTAACTTCATTAGGTTCCCCTCTAGTGAGCACTATCCTCATAGTTGCTCATTTTTCTCTTGGCCTCCTTAGAGCCACTTACCTCATGACTTAGGTTTCACCCAGAGTTCCTCAACTCTATGTGAGCATCATCATTTTGATGTTCCTTCCCCATTGGCCTCCTTAGAGCCATTTACCTTCAAACTTAGAATTAAGTTAGAGTTCTCAACTCTATGTGATTCTCATCCTCATGAGTATTCACTTACCCTTATAACTTAGACTTAGAGAGTTTCTTGAACTATATATGAGCTCATACTCATTCCCCTTGGAACTTTGGCCATAGTCAATGGTTCCTCCTTCACCCTTAGTTAGGTAGACTACGGTTGCTCTGATTCTTTAGTCAGGATACGTCGGCACAAGATGTGATGTCTTGGCGAGCATACTTAGCATACCCCCTAGGTCCTTACCATTAGGATTTTTAGGTCTTTACCTTACCCTTAGCAGATTTTCCTTAGCAAGCAAACATAGCATAACACACTTACAAACAAGAGGCTCCTGTAGAGTACTACAGATACTTAGGGTGTTAATACCTTCCCTTAGTATAACCAACCCCCGATCCCTGATCTCTTAGCTGTGTCTTCACATGGCGCAAAAGGGTTTTCTTTCGATCTTTACCCTTTCTTTGGATAAATTAAAGCTCGGTGGTGAATTTCAAAGTTTTGTGATGCAAGTTAATTAAATAGCTTGTTATCCGATTCTCACCGCAACAGAAATGGCGACTTCACTGGGAAATCAATTTTTGAGGGTTAAACCCACCTTGTTTTATTCGTGTTATTCATGTTTTGCTTGCTATACTTATACATATCTGTATATATATGTCTGTACTTGGATCTTCTATTTGGCAGGGTTGCTACTATTGAGTGGTGAGATAAGTCCTAACCCGGACTTGAGAGCACATATGATAGGATCGTGGTGTAATCAATAGTCGGCTGTTGGGAGTAGTCCTAACAATTTATGGCATATGATGACCATACTCAGATGAGTCTCTTTGGGATTGTTGATGTCAGATATGAGTAGTCGCATTGATGTCACTCTTCCCGATTTGAGAGCTGGGGATTCTGAGGACCATAGTTACCTTCACTCCACTTGGCCTTTTAGGATGTAGTGTGGTGGCTATGAGGGAGTAGTCCCAAGTAGTTTTCACGCGATAATACACTCAGACGAATTTATCTTGAGAATATTATTAACTCGCGTGAGTAGTCACGTAGGTCGATAATATCCAAAGGATTTACGTAGACTCTGGGGACTTTTAGATTCCTGTTCTACTATTGATGAACCTATAGTACACACCTTGCTGGGATGGATAGACCATGACCCCATTCATGAGACCCACAAACCTAGGACTTGTGTGCTATATTGTGTGTGCATATGTGTGCCCATGTTCTGTGCATTGCATACATCTCATTACACCCGTTGTTAGTTTAAAGGAACTCAGTCATCTTTTCCTTTGTAAATCATAGGTATCATGGATATTGAGAAGAGAAATACTAAAAAGTACAATTTCAAGAAGCCTAATTTGTTTAAGTTGAAGAAGTTAGCAACATTGGCGACTTGCCATGAAGATTTCAGGAAATGTTACGGGAGATTGATTGGCCTTCTTAGAGCTAAGATGGAGGAGGGTTTTCTTGACACATTGGTTCAGTTCTATGATCCTCTCTACCATTACTTCACTTTCCCTGATTACCAACTTGTTCCAACTTTGGAAGAATATTCTCATTAGTTTGGCTTACCTGTGAAAAAACAAAAACCCTTCATCTGTCAGGAGAAGATTCCCACACCAAAAGAGATTGCTGATTGTATCCATTCGGAAATGTCAAAAGTTAAGCCTCACCTCACTACCAAGGATGGTATCAAATGCCTACCGTCTAAGTTCTTGTTTAAAAAGGACTGTCAATTCGCTAATATGAACAGTATAACAGCCTTTGAAGGGGTCTTTGCTTTACTCGTCTACGGTCTGGTTCTGTTTGCCAATATTGAAGATTTTGTTGACAACAATGCCATAAGGATCTTTATCAGTGGGAATCCTGTACCTACCCTACTTGGTGACGTTTATCACTCCATCAATCATAGGACTCTCCAAGGGAAGGGTATTATCTCATGTTGTGCACCTTTCCCTTACCAATGGTACATAACGCATTTACCTCGAACATCTCAATTTAGAGATAACCCTAACAAGCTGCGTTGGTCTCAAAGAATCATTTCTCTTACCCACGATGACATCTTTTGGTATGACCCTTCTTATGACAAAGAAGTGATCATTGATAGTTGTGGCCCATTACCCAATGTACCGCTCCTTAGTATCCGAGGTGGAATTAGCTATAACCCTGTCCTTGCTAGACGTCAATTTGGATTTGCAATGAAGGAGAAGCCCAAGGGTATTCATGTATCCGATTTCTTTTATCCCAATGAAGCGGCTAGTGATGAAACCAAGAACAGAGTTTGGCACGCTTGGGACACACTGCACAAGAGGACCAATGATGATCTAGGAAAAAGAAATTGTGTAGCTTTAGACCCATTCCTTCAATGGGTTCAATCTCGAGCTCGTGACCTTATGATGCCTTATCTTCTCGAGAAGCCTCCGCAGCCTACAGTTGTGTCTCCGTCTGTTATTCCTATTGAGCGCATGGAGGAGTACCAAGAAACTCTGGAGAGAATGAAACTTGAAAGAGACACATGGGGAGGGAAGTATCATACTGTCTGCCTTGAACAAGAAGAGCTGAAGTAGAAGATGAAAGAAAAAGATGATCTGATTGAATGGCTGGAAAGACGTGTGATAGACGTACCTATGGCGCAAGAGAATTTATTTTTCTCTAGCGTGCAACCTACTTCAAGCACCCATGAGTATGCCAACATTCCTCCAACATCTGGCTCTTGGAAAGGGATTGTTGGCAAGTTGATCATAGAGAATGACAAGCTGAAGAGAGAGAAGAGGAGGCGTGAAGTGGAGCACTCCTAGATAGGGTCCTTTTCTAGGCCTAGCTGTTGTTCTCATCTTGTTGTATTTTGAGCCTTTTGAGCTTTTCGAAATGTACTATGAAAGTTGTAATTCTTCTCAATATTTAATAAAATGAGGCTTAATTTAAAAAATTGTCTTTCTCGAGTTCCTTAAAACCAATCGCATTTGCATTGCATCATGCATTCTTTTATAAGCTATCAAGAAACTAACCTTATTTTGCAGATTTTGTAGAAATAGATGCTAGAAGAACATGGCCATATACTTTTGAGGTTCCCGAGTTGGAACAGCTGTTGGGACTGGGAGAGATGATTGAAGACCCATCGGCTTTCACTGACTTCAATCATCTCTCCCAATCCCAACAGCTGTTCCAACTCGGGATCCTCAAAAGTATATGACCATGTTCTTCTAGCATCCATTTCTACAAAATCTGCAAAACAAGGTTAGTTTCTTGATAGCTTAGCAAAGAATGCAAGATGCAATTCAAATGCGATTGGTTTTAAGGAACTCGAGAAAGACAAATTTTCAAAATAAGCCTCATTTTATTAAATATTGAGAAGAATTACAACTTTCATAGTACATTTCGAAAAGCTCGAAAGGCTCAAAATACAACAAGATGAGAACAACAGTTGGGCCTAGAAAAGGACCCTATCTAGGAGTGCTCCACTTCACGTCTCCTCTTCTGTCTCTTCAGCTTGTCATTCTCTATGATCAACTTGTCAACAATCCCTTCCCAAGCGCCAGATGTCAGAGGAATGTTGGCATACTCATGGGTGCTTGAAGTAGGTTGCACGCTAGAGAAAAATAAATTCTCTTGCGCCATAGGTACGTCTATCACACGTCTTTCCAGCCATTCAATCAGATCATCTTTTTCTTTTATCTTCTTCTTCAGCTCTTCTTGTTCAAAGCAGACCATATGATACTTCCCTTCCTATGTGTCTCTTTCAAGTTTCATTCTCGCCAGAGTTTCTTAGTACTCCTCCATGCGTTCAATAGGAATAACAAATGGAGACACAACTGTAGGCTGCGAAGGCTTCTCGGGAAGATAAGGCATCTTAAGGTCACGACCTCGAGATCGAACCCATTGAAGGAATGGGTCCAAAGCTACACAATTTCTTTTTCCTAGATCATCCTTGGTCCTCTTGTGGAGTGTGTCCCAAGCGTGCCAAACTCTGTTCTTGGTTTCATCACTAGCCACTTCATTGAGATAAAAGAAATCAGATACATGAATACCCTTGGGCTTCTCCTTCATTGCAAATCCAAACTGATGTCTAGCAAGGACAGGGTTATAGCTAATTCCACCTCGGATACCAAGGAGCGGTACGTTGGGGAATGGGCCATAACTATCAATGATCACTTCTTTGTCATAGGCAGGGTCATACCAAAAGATGTCATCGTGGGTAAGAGAAATGATTCTTTGAGACCAACGCAGTGTGTTAGGGTTATCTCTAAATTGAGATGTTCGAGGCAAATGCGTTATGTACCATTGGTAAAGCAAAGGTGCACAGCATGAGATAATACCCTTCCCTTGGAGAGTCCCATGATGGATGGAGTGATAAGCGTCACCAAGTAGGGTAGGTACAGGATTCCCACTGATAAAGATCCTTTTGGCATTGATGTCAACAAAATTTTCAATATTGGCAAACAGAAATAGACCGTAGACGAGTAAAGCAAAGACCACTTCAAAGGCAACTATATTGTTCATATTGGCGAATTGACAGGCCTTTTCAAACAAGAACTTAGACAGTAGGCCTTTGATACCATCCTTGGTAGTGAGGTGAGGCTTAACTTCTGACATTTCCGAATGAATACAATCAACAATCTCTTTTGGTGTGGGAATCTTCTCCTGACCGCTGAATGGTTTTTGTTTTTTCACAGGTAAGCCAAACTAATGAGAATATTTTTCCAAAGTTGGAACAAGTTGGTAATCAAGGAAAGTGAAACAATGGTAGAGAGGATCATAGAACTGAACCAATGTGCAAGAATACCCTCCTCCATCTTAGTTCTAAGAAGGCCAATAAATCTCCCATAACATTTCCTAAAATCTTCATGGCAAGTCACCAATGTTGCTAACTTCTTCAACTTAACCAAATTAGGCTTCTTGAAATTGTACTTTTTAGTATTTCTCTTCTCAATATCCATGATACCTATTATTTACAAAGGAAAAGATGACTGAGTTCCTTAAAACCAACAACGGGTGTAATGAGATGTATGCAATGCACAGAACATGGGCACACATATGCACACACAATATAGCAGACAAGTCATAGGTTTGGGGGTCTCATGAATGGGGTCATGGTCTATCCATCCCAACAAGGTGTGTACTATAGGTTCGTCAACCATAGAACAGGGTTCTAAAAGTCCCCAGAGTCTACGTAAATCCTTCGGATATTATCGGCCTATGTGACTACTCACGCGAGTTAATAATATTCTCAAGATAAACTCGTCTGAGTGTAGTATCGCATGACAACTACCTGAGACTACTCCCTCATAGCCACCACACTACATCCTAAAAGGCCAAGTGGGGTGAAGGTAACTATAGTCCTCAGAATCCCTGGCTCTCAAATCAGGAAGAGTGACATCAATTCGACTACTCACATTAGACATCAACAATCCCAAAGAGCCTCATCTGAGTGTGGTCATCATATGCCATAAATTGTTAGGACTACTCCCAACAACCGACTATTGATTACACCACGATCCTATCATATGTGCTCTCAAGTCCGGGTTAGGACTTATCTCACCACTCAATAGTAGCAACCCTTCCAAACAGAAGATCCAAGTACATATAGATATATACAGATATGTACAAGTATAGCAAGCAAAACATGAATAACACGAATAAAACAAGGTGGATTTAACCCTCAAAAGTAGATTCCCCAGTGAAGTCGCTATTTCTATTGCGGTGAGAATCGGATAACAAGCTATTTAATTAACTTGTATCACACAACTTTGAAATTCACCACCGTGCTTTGATTTATCCAAAGGAAAGGGTAAAGATCGAAAGAAAATAATTTTTTGCCATGTGAAGACATAGCTAAGAGATCGGGGATCGGGGGTTGGTTATACTAAGGGAAGGTATTAGCACCCTAAGTATATGTAGTACTCTACAGGAGCCTCTTGTTTGTAAGTGTGTTATGCTATGTTTGCTTGCTAAGGAAAATCTGCTAAGGGTAAGGTAAAGACCTAAAAATGATAAAGGTAAGGACCTGGGGGGTATGCTAAGTATGCTCGCCAAGACATCGCACCTTGTGCCTACGTATCCTGAATAAAAAATCAGAGCAACCGTAGTTCACCTAACTAAGGGTGAACGAGGAACCATTGACTATGGCCAAAGTTCCAAGGGGAATGAGTATGAGCTCATATAGAGTTTAAGAAACTCTCTAAGTCTAAGTTATAAGGGTAAGTGAATACTCATGAGGATGAGAATCACATAGAGTTGAAGAACTCTAACTTAATTCTAAGTTTGAAGGTAAATGGCTCTAAGGAGGCCAAAAGGGAAGGAACATCAAAATGATGATGCTCACATAGAGTTGAGGAACTCTGGGTGAAACCTAAGTCATGAGGTAAGTGGCTCTAAGGAGGCCAAGAGAAAAATGAGCAACTATGAGGATAGTGCTCACTAGAGGGGAACCTAATGAGGTTAAAGGGAGAAGAGGCGCTTAAGAAGGCCAAGGACGAGTCATTAGGAGGATAAGGAGTGGCTCTAAGGGGGCCAAGGTGGTATATGAGCTATCTATGACTTAGAAGTCAATAGAGAGTCTTTCCTTTGGAAGGAGAGGAATGATGAGGGTTAAGGAGTGGAAGCTAAAGAGCTTGCCTCTCTTGGGGGAGACTTAACAAAGTTATAAGATAACAAACATCATAAACAAGATGAAAATAAGAGCATGGTAGAGACCAAGACACTTCATGGGGATAACATGTGAAAATGTCTTAACAAACATAAGTGATATAGGTAGACCAAAGAATATGACAATATCTTTAAAGTTCATGTAAACAGAAATGACAATCCAAGGAATACAAGCACTTTAAAGATGGTTCCAAACATGACATTCAAGTTTCAAGACATAAACATGTCACATACTTGATCAAACAAATTCATGTTACAAGTCAAATGATCTAAATAGATCTCATGGTATTTCAAAGGATTTTCATGTAAAAACATATTTACACATCAAAGAAATGAGGTGAAACAAAACATACAATGTCATAACATCATACAAGGTTTGGAAAACATGCATTAGGTCTCATTTGATCAATATAAACAAGTAAACATGGCAAAGGAACCAAGAGAAACCAAAATGTTCTTATAAAGACCTAAAAAAGGCCTTTCACTTCCAACATTAACAAATGTTTCAAAAATAATTATTTTCACAATTCTCTTTCCACAATCAGAAAATAGACATGTTAAGGAACATTTTGCAAAAAGAATGGATCAAAAAGGGTGAAAGATGAGCAAGTTATGAAAGTTTAAAATCAAGGTATAAACCATAAAAAAATACAAATAGAATAAGTGATAAAAATAATGGAAATGCAGCCCATGGGTGTTGAACCCACGTCCTGAGGCTCAGCGCACAAAACCCTAACCAACTGGGCTACGCGCACAGTGTGACAACAAAGGGCAAACAAACAATAAAATATCAAAACAAGTGGTTCAGGTTGGAAAAATGAAAAGGAAAAGGTCTGGGGCAAAGGGAATTCGAACCCCAGACCCTTCGCTTGCCAATACATACACATTCCTCCATGGACCAGCGTTGCTACGCTCTCATCCAAACATTGTACAACTCCAGTTGTTTTCATTTTAAAACCCCACCCAAACGGCCACCTCAGCGCCACGTTGGACAGACTGGGGGCCATACCACTTCTTCTTCTTCGTTCTCACTCTCCGCTCCCTCGTGCCCTAACATGCAGTCGTGGCCAAGGTTTCTAGCCCACAGATCTCTCTCATTTCTCAACCAAATCGAGTGAAATAAACATCAAAGTTGGAGTAAAAATCCCAGGAACACAACTAGGCCTTCAGTTTTTATTAACAACCAATATATGATTCAGAAATCACACACAACAGTGCAACAACATAAAGTTCCAACCTATTATATCATGCTAGTTTTCAAACAAACATGGCAAGCTTTTGTTCAGAATCACAAAGCAAATAACACACTTCATTTTAACATTCAAACAACAACAATATCATGCATGAATATGTGAGTTTCAGAGCTAGAAACCCTACCTCTTAGAGAAAGTCCAAGGCTTCTTCTACAACACTGATGATGGATAAGAAACACCTTCTGGAACCTTGTTGAACCTTGGAGAGAAGATGCTTAGAAGCTTTGGAATATGTCTGAATAATGCCACCCGATCCTTTATGCAAGTTGGAGTTCAAAAATGGCAGATGATGACGGGTGTGTTACAGTTAGTGTTTAGGTGTTTAAAGCTTCTCTATTCAATGTTTAGAGAAGATCTGTGGAGTTATAGAGAAAGTGCACGAGTAAAATGAGTGTTTGGGGAGTTCTTGCAGATTTACGAGAACAAGTGAATGAGAGGATAGAGTGAGCAATCAGCCTCTTTGTGGGGTGATTCTGGTGTGTCCTGGGGAGTAGAACAAGGCTCTATTTATAGGAAAGGCTGAGGGTTTAAAACATGGCCAGAAATGGAAAAATGCCAAGTTTGCCCTCTTGAGAAGCTTCTATCGTGTGAGCTGGTTTTGCTGAACCAAAAGTCTTCAAAGCTAAGGCCATAGGCTCTGTTGCAATGTGGGCTGATTGGATTGGTTCAGGCTCCAAGTTTCAATAAGAAAAAGAAGTTGTCATGCCTTGTGTAAAGTTTCTCTCACCTTGGATGTCAATTTGATCCAGTTGCATAATACTTCAATATTTTAATGTCTCAGGTTTGGAGAAATCGTGGCAGAGGTTTGTAGCATGCTAACCTTGTGTTTAAACATCAGAATAGTGAGGCGTTTGGTGATTAGAAGTGTAATGCATCATTATGCATAAGTTGGTAACTTGAAATTCAAGAAATGGACCTCAAACTTCTTTCAATCGAATCTCTCAGCTCACTCAATGGATTGAGGACTTCCTGTACTTTTTGGAAAGCCCCAAATGTCCTCTAAAACTTTCATGTTCAATCCAAATTTTTAATCACAAGGGATCTTGGTGAAAAATGGAGTTGAAGTCAACTGGTTTTTAAGGCAAAAAATAGTGAAAATTCACTAAGTCCTTAAGTGTTTTGAACTTCCAAACCTTGTAACTTACAAACCAAGCCTTAACTTGAAAAGGGTCCTCTAATATGTTTTGAAATTCATGATGAGAGCTTCAATTTGAGCTTTGGATCACAAAATTTGGATGTGTGGTTTGGAAGTTATGACTTTTCCAATTTTGCACAAGAAGTGAATTCTTCCTTAGAAAATTTCAAGAACAAAACTTTGCCCTTCTTGTAAGAAACCTTTCAAATGGTGGTCTCTCATGCTCTAATTCATGGATTGAACATGTTGAGATGGAGTGTGACTTGAATACCTCATTTTGGGTCCATATCAATAAAATCAGAGGCTTGACTTTGTCCATTAAAACCCTAATTTCCTCAAGAGTTCCATAGGATGATCTTTGAGGATCTTGCTTCTTCAATCTCTTCCAAGGTTTAAAGATGACCTCTAAGGATGCTTATGAACATATGGAACCATGTCCCAAGGCTTGGAAACATGTCTTGATCAAAATCAAAGGCAATGGTTGACTGGTGCTGATAAAACCCTAACTTGAGTCATGGTGAATCTTGTGGTTCAAGGCACTTGTAATAGTAACCAAACACACTTGATTTCTTGTGGAGTAGGATCTCTTGAATGTAGGTAAGTTCAATTGGTTGATGAACCAATCAAACCTTGACTGATCATGACAAACTTCTTCAGTGATTCTTCAGGTCAAAACCCTAATTCCTCAACTTTGGTCTGATAATCTCTTGTTGACTTGATTTGATCCAGAGTCTTGAGATCCCAAACTGGTGAACACTTGTAATGATGTATGGAGCCAGAGGCTGTCTTAGGGGACATTGATTCATGTGAGAGCCTGACTCAGGAGACTTTGCCCTCTTCCTGGTGTAAACCCAAGTTTTCAAACAAAAGAAACAAACTTGCAAGGTGAAGTGGTTAGTTAACACTGCATAGATGATTGATTCCTAAATGTAAGTGCAAGATGTTATGACATCTAAGGGGTAAAATTTGGGGTATAACACTTATTCATTTTTATTTTCCTTTTATAAAGCTTCTAAGGTGGTCATCAAGGAAATTATTAAGGTGCAGAGGAATTTTTTGTGCGGTGTAAAGGATGGGATAAGGAAGATTAATTGGTTAAGTTAGAAGAATGTATGCCTGAAAAAAATCAAGGTGGTCTCAGTATTAAATATTGTGAGCGATTTAATCAAGAACTTTTGTGTAAGTGGTTGTGGAGATTTTTAAATGAAAATGAGGCGATTTGGAATTGGCTTTCATCCTTTCGGTACAGGGAGATTCAAACTATGGTTTGTGAGGGGGGCTTTAATGGAACGTGCAAGAAGCACTCTTTATGGTGGGGGATTTAAACTTACTTGGTCTTGAACTTTCCGATTCTAAATCTAACATATCAAATTATTTTAGAGGGAAATTAGGTAACGGTAAGTCGTTGAGCTTTTGGAAGTCAAGGTGGTTGTGTAAGGATAAGCTTGAGAGAGTTTTCCCATACTTATGCGAGTGTGCAGAGTTCCGACCTCGGAAGATTATAGATGCGGGTTTCTGGAATGGTCAAAATTGGGCGTGGAACTTGAATATTTCAATAGAATCTGCTTCTGTTTCAGTGCTAACATAATTACACAAACCTAATTGTATTCTATATGAGATTTCATTGATCTAGAATCAGGTTGACTCATTCGTGCGATGGCTGCACCTAGAGCGATTTTCGGTAAAATCTTGGTACAATTGGTTGATCGGTTTTTCTGATACAGGTTTTAATTTGGAGACCTCACTTTAAAGGTTGTTGGATCGGTTTCATAAGCTTAATATTCCTATAAAGTTTTGTATCTTCGGTTGGTGATCTTTGCGGAACATTTTACCAGCCAAATCTGAGTCGGCGCTTAGAAAGATTTTGACAGATTCCCACTAGTTGGTTTGTCCTCACTATTTCGCAATCGATGAAGATCGTGACCACCTTTTTATGTTGTGTTTGGTAGCGCGGGAATTGTGGAAAGCCTTAATTATTTGGTTGGGTATTGATTTGTTGGTTTTTGTAGACTCCTTGCCAAATCATTTAGACTCCTTCTGTTTGCTTCTTAAAGGAACTTTACCTAAGAGGATTAATGGTTTGATTTGGGTAGTAGGATGTTGATCCATTTGGGCTACTAGGAAAAATGTCTTGTTTGTATGTATAAATTTTGATGTTATAAAAATGTTCATTAAAGTTAAGCTTCTAACTTGGGGGTGGGTGGTTGTCAACTCTAAGGAATTTAAAGAATGTACTTTAGATTCTTAGAATTCCTTCCTGGTTGCTTAATTTTATAAAGCTTGCAATCTTTTTGTATTAAGGTTAGATTACTATTTTTGCTCTCTTAATATCATGTTTGCTTATAAAAAAACGAATTTCTTATACTTTCCTTGTAACTCTTGTAACAATTTGTTTATAGGGGATCAGAGGACAACTATCTCCTCTAAACGTAAATATTTTTTTTATCAAACTAGTTAAAATAAACATTTGTGTGTTTGTATCTCTTATTATTTTATCTTTGTTTTGGTTTGATCTTGAAATTTCTCTACACCAAGGGTTCTTATTATTGTCCGAAGATGTTTAGAATTTGGTTTTCATTGTTATTTTATCTACACATTGTTGTTCTTGTTAGTTTGACCATGTATTTTCACAAATTCTTCCAGTAAGTAGTGCTCACTATAAAGCAATAAGATCAAATATTTTAAGTGTGCACTATGAATAATAAATCAGGTATCAAGAGGTTTTTTTGAAGACATCCATTTTGAATTGTGAGAGGTGAAGAAGCAAGCCATTTTAATTCAACAAAAGTGTGCAGATGTGTTAAAGGGTGAAGAATTGCTGCTAGTAAGTCTAACACAAACAAAGAAGATCAAAATGCTGGATAAGGCAATGAGTAACATTATTCCATGTCTTGAAGATAGAGTGTAGAGGGAAGCTGTAAGGGAGAATACCGCAACAAGAATTGGGATGAAAGTCAAATTGTTGTATTTTACTAAATCGTTGACTCATAAGTTAGGCATGAAACAAGAAATCTACAAATTTAGGATGGTGAAGTCAAAGTCTATTATGGAAAAGTTGATGTATTTCAATAAATTCATTAATAATTTTCAAAGTATTAAGGTGAAGCTTGATGATCAAAATAAGGCTCCACTCTTGTTGAGTTCATTACCTAGATCTTTTGAAAATTTTATAGATTCACTTATATATGATAAAGAGGGAATTATTATCTAGAAGAGTATGAGTTCACATTTTGAAATATAAAAGTAACACCTTTAAGAATATTATGGAATAACATACTCTTATGGAAAATAAAATATGAACTAAATTGGAAGTTTTAATGACATACAAAGCCATGGAGTTTGTTTCAAGGTAAAAAGAGACATAAGACAATGTCTCACACACAACAATAAATGGTCATGCGAAACACACAAACATGGCAATCTTGGAGCATGTAAGATGCGTGATTTTTAGAGTTTCATTGTCTAAGAGTTTCTGGAGTGAAGTTATGAGTATAACAATGGAAGAATTGAGTGGGTGTCATAACCTAAATTTTGACCCTAAGACTTCACATTGTTGTGCAAATCATCACCACAATATAGATGTACTTTCATACCTCGCTAATCATTTCAAAGATTGTTGAGTGTTCACCTTGACCAAGAATTAGGGTTTTTTAAGCCCTTCAGAGGATTCAGGCAAAGGATCAATCAAGAATTGACATGATCTTCAAATTATCAAGCCTATAAATCATTCATGAAGGGCAAAAGGTCCTCAAAATTAAGAATCAAGCACAAGATTGCATCATTTCAAGTTGATCAAGCCTCAAGATCATTAGTGTCACCTGGTTGACCAAGACTTCCAGAGGGAAATTTTCATCTGGGCAATGAGCCAAGACCTCAAGATATGTTTCAAGGACCTCAAATATGTCATATTAGTCCATTCATATGATTGGATTAATTCAAATAACTTGATTCACAAACAATGCAAGAATTCAAATCCATCTGAGCCACAAACTAGGGTTTTGATGAAAAGTCAACCATACCTTTGACTTTTGGCCATGACATGATCTCAAACCTTAGGATATGATTCAAGACACTCAAATGTGTCCTTGAAGTCCATTCATAAGTTTATAATCACCTTGGGACATCCATTTATTGAAAATTGGGAATTAGGGTTTCTCTGCACAAAATTCATCTGAGACCCAAAGTCAAAGTTTGACTTTTTGACAAAAAATGTTCATCATGAACCATTATACAAGAAAACATGATACATTGTTGCATTTGAACAAGATTTGATCAAGACATGAAGATAACTTGTAAAAGGGGCAATGTTGAGAAAGTGAAATTTTCACTAAGTTATGAAAAAAAAGTGTTTAGGTACCCAACTTCCAAAAGCCATAACTTTCAAACCAAGCAACCATTTTCTTGGATCCAAAGCTCAAATGATAGATCTCATCACATACTACAAAAGTTCAAAACTGATCCATGGTTAAAAAATGCTTGGATTTTAAGTTATGAAGTGATCAAAATCAAGAAAAGTATGAAATGAACTTCCACACTTAGTGAAATTCTGCCTAAGGTAAGATCAGTCAAAACATCAAAATGTGGAGGGATTTTTCACCATGATCCAAGATGAATTAAGTCCAATGGTGAACATCAAAGTTGAAGTACATCATCCCAACTTTTCAAAGAGCCCAAGAGCGTGAGATAACTCCGCCTGAGCAAAGGGTTATGGAGCTCTCAAGACACCTTGCTGCAACTGTTTGGCAAAATCAGTTTTGGGCCTTTCTTGCAAGACACGAATTTTGAGTCCAAATGTGATAATTGTGCAAGCACTTATTCAATGAGAATCGGATTGAAACATGACAAACCTGCAAGATAGAGTCAAAGAGTCAAGAGAAATCCCATTAAAGTAATGGAGTTTTGTCACATATGCCTTGAATTCAAAGATGCATTTATGTGAAATAATGCACATTCAACAAAGACACTCTCCTCAGTCAAGATACATGCTTAAACAACAATAAAAACATCTGAGGAATGTGGAATTGGTCAAAAGATAGCTGTGCTCTTTGGAAGTTATGATGTACCTTGGCATGGAAGTAATCACACCTTGCCAAAAACATTGAATGAGATCTTATCCTTCAAGCCAGCACTATTCCTCCAAAACAAAGTTGTTCTCCTATAAATAGAGCTCATTTCTATTCATTCAAAACACACCAAAACAACACAACAGTTGTTTTCTCTTTTTTCTTGCTTTTGCTCCAAGTTTTCAAAATTTTCAAAAGTAAGAATCAAATTTTTAAAGACAGAGCTTCTTGGCTCAATCCAATGATCCAAACACATCACAAATCATCCCTTGGAGGTGTCCAAACCCTCATCTTCATCCCAAACCACCAAAATCAGAAAGTTAACCATCAAAACCTCATATTTTAACTTTTCTGCATTTTTCAAGCCATGTTTTGATCTTGTCCATTTCAAAGCCAAACAACACTCTAAACACACTCTAAATAACATTCCTAAACTGTTCCAACAAGAGTTTCTCAACTGTAACTCCATTTGGTTGAATTTGCATTTTGGTCACTTTTGCCATTTTTGCAAGAAGGGTACCATATTCTGTTCCAGCTGGTTTTCTTTGGTTCCAAGTATTAAGAAGGATCATTTGAGGTATATTGAAGGTGTCCAAAGCATCAAGACACGTCTGTAACAATTATCTTGAAAGACCCAAATTTGCTTCAAGAGGTAAGTTTCCTCAAAACTTGAACTTGCCAAAATATGTTTTACTTTGATGTACATTGATCATAAATATGTCATATATATCATATTTGTTGTGTTTAAACTATAATTAAGTGTTGTTGTTAGCTGTATAAACATGTAACATAGAACTTGCAAAATCATTGCCTATTTGAAACCACTATCGGGTTTTAAATTATAGGCACTTTTAGAAAAATCTAACACCACCATTAGATTCCTCATGAAATTCTAGGCAGATTTCATTTTTATTTCATCCAATTTCATGGAGAAATAAGGGAGATATGATCCTTCTTGCAAACTTGAAAACCTTTGGCAAGAACCAGTCATGCGTCTTTGGCTTGGTCTGACCTCAGGTCCTTTCCACCATTATCAATTATGGGGGTGTAGTTTGATACACAGATGTATCACCACCCCAATGGTTTGTGTCTGCGTGTTAAGCGTGTTTGTGTGTGCAAGGGCGTGGGTTCGACCCTCCTTTTGGCATTTTTTCAAAATTTGTCATTTTTTTTTCATATTTTCACATTATTTTTAATATTTTATATATTATTTTCAAATCGTTATTTTTACACTCAAATTTAATTATTTTTGAATGATTTTTTGCACACTTATCATTCAAACATTTTATTAATTTAATCCACACAAAAATTCAAAAAATAAAGATTTATTTTTAATCACTTTTTATTAAGTTGAAATTAATTGTATTTAAATGATTAAAAACCCTAAAAAAATGGTTTTCTCCTTGATTGGTTTTAAACCTATCACATTTTGATCTTCATAAGGATAAAACCTAATATTTCAATCTTTGTTTTAAGGTTACAACATGTTTATTTTGACTTATACATCAATTATATCATGTTTAAATTCATTTGAAAAACACCTTTGATCAATTCTTTCAAAACTTGGGTTTTCAAATTAATCAAAATCTTTGGGCCTCTATTAGAGTGTAAGACCCAACCCTATTTGTAAATAAACCACTTCATGAGCCTCTGCTATAGTATAAGTCCCATCGCAGTTTTCAAAATCACGGTGCGATCATTATTTTCACAACAATCTCTGGGCCTCTGTTAGGAGTGTAAGTCTCATCCCTTTGTACATGAACTTTGTTTTAAATAATTATTTAGGCCTCTGATAGAGTGTAAGACCCAACACCCCTTTTTGTAAATAGAAAATCTTTTAGTCTCATTCATCCTGGGCTTTGTACAGGATACAAACAATCATCTGGGCCTCTATCTAGAGTGTAACACCCAACACCTTTGCTCCTCTCCTACTTAAGATCAAGTCATCTTCAAATTCAAAATCATTTCAAAACTTTCTTCAATTTCTTCAAAACACCAATTCATTCTTGAAGAAAACACTTAATCAATCATAATACACTTGGGCCTCTATCTAGAGAATAAGACCCACCATCTTTCTCAATTCAATTCATACTAGTTTATATACTTGTTCATATATCTGTATATATACTTGTGCATATCTTGTTAAGTTTCTCTTAGCATTTAAATCATCCTTAATTTAGACTAGTTCAAACAATAGGATACTTTCAATCATTATAACTTAGTTCAAACAACTAGTTCCCTCTTGTGCAAAGGAATTCTTCACCCCAATGCAGTCATCCTCCTCTTGGGCTTTGTTTAATTTACTCAACCTAGAAACAGTTCAATAAAGAGAGGATTATTTCCCGGTGAAACCTCTTCTTTAACCCCTTTAACTCTGGAACAGTTCAACAAAGAAAATAATATTTCTCGGTGAAACCTTTCTTGAACTCTTCCTAGACTTGGAAAGTCTCAACACTCATCCTCCTTTTATGCTTCATACAAGGACCCACAGGCTTCTAAGAAGCATCCTCAACCTCCTATTGGGCTTCATACAAGGACCCTCAGGCTTCCTAAAAGCATAGGATAAATCCTAGTCATCTTTATCAATACACCAATTCTCAGGAGATTCAAAACCTCTAAGACATTCAAACTCATCCTTTAAGTCTCTTCTGATCCTCAACAAGGTTTGGTTTTCATCTTTAAAATTCCCAACCAGGGTCATATTACAATAAACAAATCCCTAAAAGAATCAAAGCCTTTGTGGCATTTAATAAATCAACTCTCTTAAGCAAGAGTTAGCTCCATTTTTTATTCCTCAAAACAGTTTAGACCTTTTCTTGGAATTAAATTTCCTCAGTAAGAGTCAGTCTCCACTTAAATTCCCTTAGCCTCCTCTTAGGCTTTATATAATGATTTCCCCAGTCAGCCTCAATCTTGGGATTTGTAAAAGACAGATATAATACTCCCCTAGTTGGGTCAGTTTTCAACTTTTTTCAGGTTCAACCTTGGGCTTTGATCAAGGCACAAAATTTAACATCCCCACAGAAGAGACTCTGAGTCCTCTCTGTAGGAGGATATTTCCTCTATACATCACATTTCAAAACAAACAATTAAAACTCTTTTCTAGATAATTAATGTAAGTGGAACACTTGTTGATTCAAAATCCAAGTTGGAGTCCCTCCCTTATCATGGCTAAAGTTCTCTTTCATCTAAGTGATGTAAGTGGCAAACCTCTGGAGTTTACACATTTAAGTCAACGTCCCTCTCTTAGCCTGAAAGGATTAATTAAAGAAAAAGTGGCATTGCTCTACACTGAGTTAAAGCTTCTTCCTCCATCACATTTCAATTCTCCTATGAAGGAAGATGTGGCATTGTTGGATTCCACACATCCCAGTTAAAGCAACTTCCCTTATAAATCAATTCTGCAATGTTTGTGATGAATATGTGAGATATCTCCCTTTAGAGATGATAAATTCTCTCTCAAACACTCTTTTAGCTTCAATCTTGGGCTTTAAACAAGACACAAACACTCTTTTAGCTTCAATCTTGGGGCTTTAAACAAGACACAAATACCCTTTTAGCTTCAATCTTGGGTTTTGAACAAGACACCAAACAATTTCCTCCTAACAAACGCTCTGATTTCCCCCAAATCTCTTTACGGGAATACGTAGGCATAAGATTGTGAAATCTTAGCGAGCGCACTAATAAAAAATCTTAGGTCAAGTACCTTCCCAAAAACAATAGAAAACCCTAAAACAACAAAAACATTTCCTCAGCCTTCACAAAGGAGAAACTTTCCCAATCAATAGCAAATAGATTTAAGCAACCGAGAAATTCAACAGTAGAAATATATGCAAATAAAGGTTCCTGTAGATTACTATAGATACCTCGGGTGTTAACAGCTTCCCCTTGTATAACCAACCCCCGATTCCAGATCTCTTCGCATTTGTAAAGGAAAACATTTGCACGCAGGGTTAGTTTAAGATATTTTCCCCTTCCTTTTAAGCTTCATAGGATAAATAGAGAAATCCGAAAGTAGCACTAAAAACGGTAGTGGTCGCGTCACAAAATCGGAGCTACAGTAGGAGACCGACATATTACTCCAACTTTAAAGTTTTCAGAGCGTTAGTGTTTGCACTGAACAAGAAAGACGAGCATGATGCGAGATTGTGAAATACGTATTAATTAGTTATATAGAGGGTGTGAAAGATTAAAATTTGTAGAAGATGGAACATAGATGAGGATGAAGATTCAAGATAAGTGAATATGTAAATTTTAATGAGACCTGCATGGAGACAAGGTGTTAAGATGATGTCAACAATCACTTGGAAGCGTATGAATTAGAGATATGGAAATTCAAGGAATCGAAGTTGAAGTAATGCTTGATTGAATCAAACACAATTGATCTCCGTGTTTGATTCTGAATTCTCTTGTATTGGTGACCTAAGAAGGTTACAAACTAGAGAATCGGAAATCGAATGTGAAATCATGGAAAACGCAGGAATTAGGAGTCGATTCCCACAAACGGTGTCACTGTTTCGTAGTGCAACCAGAAATGGAGTGAGGATCGAAATTAAAGGTGGGTCTGAGCTTCCTACGCGGTGGATATGGAGTTAACCTGAAAGGTTAATACTCTAACGCTCAAGTCTGTATATGAGGATGAAGAGAGCATTTAAAATGAATTTGAAACTTGTTATGTGAATTGATGCCTTCTCTTTATATAATAGAGAGAGAGTAACAAACTTTCAATTTTTCAAGCGTGGATTGCAGAGAGATGTTGGATGCTCTTGAAGTTTAGATCCTCTGTGATTACTGCTATGATAGTTCTTGTGTGCTGAAAAGAAGTTGGAAGGATTGTAACTCCTTTAGAGTGGTCGGTTAGGATCGCCATGGTTGGCCCAGAACAATAACTAAGCAATTTTGAAGGTACTTGTTAATAAAATGCACAACATGAGATAGATCATACGACCAAAAAAGTTTAGGAATGTAAGATTACAAAAAGAGGGAAAGTATAACTCCAAGGAGATGTTGGTTCTTCCTTTCAACCACACCATTCTGTTGGGGAGTGTTGACACAAAATGTGTGATAATGGATACCTTGAGTTGAGTCATATTCTTTTAAAAATAACCCAGGTCCATTATCAGTACTAATGGCTTTTATAATCATTTGAAACTGAGTTTGAATGAAGTGAACAAAAGATTTGAATAAGGGGGAAGCTTCAAATTTAGTTTTCATGATGAAAATCTAATAATAACGACTAAAATCTTCAATCACAGTTAAAAAAATATATATGTCAAAGCATGGAGGGGTTGTAAATAGGTCCCCAAATATCCATGTCAAAAAGATCAAAATATTGAGAAGTTTTAGTTGTGCTATCAAGAAAGGTTAACCTTTTTATTTAGCATGAAAACACATATCACAAGGATCATAGGATTTATGCAAATTAGGTAGAGGAAAAACTTAATTGATATGAAGCAAAGTGTCATAAGAGTGGTGACTTAGTCTATTGTACCACAAAGTATAATTATTGACAAAATGTTTATCGGGGGCACAAATATATGTTTGGAGAACATTATTGGGGAGGGTAAGAGAAATAAGTGTGTATAAGCCTTGATGTAATCTAACTTCACCAATCTTCATCATGGTATGGGTCCCTTATATGACCATGTTGTTGGACCGACTCCAAAAAACATACTTAGGGTCCGAAGAATGAGGAAGAATTAGGGTTCCATCAATGAACCCTAATTTATTTTTGGACATGAGATCAAGTTTGACGGTCCAGAACCATGAATGAAAATTAAATTTGTTGAGGGAAGGGGTAATGATAGCCAGACCAGGGTTATCTCTCGGGTGCATGTAGAAGGGATCAAACATGTCAATCTGGTAAATGTGGTTATGAGTGGTATGTTAATCAAGATTGTTTTTGAGTTTGTTGTAGTTAGGAGATGAATTTTTTTTGGCTTATTGGTTGGTTGAGGTGAAGAATCACGAGGTGATGAATTGCCATCATTCTTCAGGAAGATCGAAGAAGAAATAAGAGCGATGAAGTTGAAAGGAAAAAATTGTGGAATTGGTAGAAAATAGGGTTTCTAGGTAAGCTTTCTATGAAGATGAAGAATGAAAAATGAAGATTGATGCTTTTTAGGTATTGAGTGAGGTAAAGAACCAAGAAAACTGAAAGAAAACCTGTGAAATATAGGGTTGCAGTGGTTTTGGTAGAAAGAGGGTTTATGAGTTTGATTTCTATGAAGAAGAAGGATGAATAACCAAGATCAATGGTTTTCAAGGATCAATTGAGTTGAAGAACCAAGAAAAAAATGAAAGAAAATCTAGGAAGATTGATGGTTTTATTGGTTAGAGAGAAGTAAAAGTGAAATGAGAGACACAAATTGATTTTACAATTGGAAAGAAAAGATAAGAATAATGATGAAATCTCAAGAAAGAATGTGGTGGAAACACATGTAGAATAACACGTAAAACTGCATGGATAATAGAAAGTGGGATGCAACGAAATCTAGACAAGCCAATGAGGGAGAAAAGAGAAAAAAGGATAGAGTTATCAGGGTAATATCGATGTTGTTGATGCATGTTGACAAGTGGCAGCAAAAGATATAAAGGGAAGAAAATCAAAAATATTATTATGAATCTCTTAATCAATTACAATGGGCCAATATCAATAAATAGGCCTGAGTTAGGAAAAAAAAGGCAGTTAGAGAAACAACCAAACTCTAACTTACTTATTAGGCCTAACACATTGGCCAAAGATAACACACTGGCCAAAGTGAAAAAATAAAGGGAAATGCTCATTATGCCCTTAGGTGTGCATCCCACATCTCTAAAAACCCAAAAATGACCTTCATGCATCTGGAGATCCATCTACGGACGCACCCAAAACCACACCAGACTTCACTTTTTTTTAGATAGACCCCATTTTGAACAAAATATGGTCTGGAGATGCATATCCGTATGTTATTTGGGTGTGCCTGGAGATGCATCTCCAAAATGTCCCATGAAGTCCTTTAAAAGGTATTAGAAACGTGTTAATGGCAAGGGAGAATTATTTCACATATGTAACTCCAGAAACCCCCTAGATCATATCAACGTGCAAACCATTGTCCCAACATTGTAATTTTTTGGTGATAAGTTATATTAAAGTAAAATCAAAGTGAAATCAAAGTGAAATCAAATTGAAATCAAGTTTTTATTAAAATTAAATGAAAGTAAAAAGTCATACAGTAATTCAAAAAGTCAAAATCATTCATAACATTTGTCAGGAAATACAAAAAAAAAAAACAATACATCCATACATAAACTACTGGGTGTGTTTAATCTCCTACTTTCTCCTCCGCGTGTATTGCACGACACTCCGTAACTCGAAAATCATACTCTCCACAAGGCCCAAGTGCGGACTATCTTCCCTAAAAAGTATTGCCTCTATGTCTGCTCTACCTATCTCCACAACATGCTGACAGACCGCTGACACCTCCACGGTGTGATCATCCCTAGCCTTAAGTATCTCATAGTTAGCTAACCTAGGTGGTCTTCCCAGAGCGTTTGGTGTCATGATAAGGTGTGACACAATATATAACCATGTCTTGTGTGCGGCCTTCTCACATCGTACCTGCGAGGTTTGGGACACACGTCCGAGCCTAACTATGTCAAGGTTGTTTTTAAGGTTGTTTTAAGTCATTGCACGTGCGTTACAAACTGACATAGAGAAAAACAACATGTCATGACAAATCCACAAATTTCACAAAATCAATCAAATTTTAGCCTGAGTTAAATCCGGAGATGCATCTTCAAAAATAATTCAGAGTAAATTCGGAGATGCATCTCTGGAAAAACCTGCAATTCTCAGCCATGACAGAAACATCATTGCTGCCCTAACCCTCTAAAAATATGTCAATGCATGTTCTTGTAAGTTACTAATTTCTTTTATACTACTATCTAATGCACCTAAAACAACTACTATAGATCAAACAACTAACTACAAATTAAAATATAAAAAGTGAGAGAATTTTGAAATACTTACCTGATTAAAATGATGAGAAATAGAAGCTTGAATGTATGATATCCTGAAAAAGAGGAGAAAGAGCTTCAATAGTAGAAGTTTGGTAGGGAGATAAGCTTGAATGAGATAGAGAGCTCAAAGGCTTGAGAGGATGGGAAGTTTTTTTTTAGAAAATGAAGAAGGAGGAAAAGGGAAGGGTCTGCGCGCGAGGAAATGAAACAAAAGCGTCAGGAGATGCGTCTTTGAACCACCCACTAATTTTTAATAAATGGTGTTTATGGAGAGTCATCTTCGAACTCACCTTTTACATATACGAAGATGCTTCTCTGGATTTAATTTTGGAAAAAATATGGTGCATCACCGTTTTATGCTGATAAGTGTTTAAAAAAAGTGCGTCTAAAAATACATTTCATAACGTTAAGGACAATTGTGACTCTTCACGAAAGTGGAGAAACACAAGTAAGAGTGGAAAGTGCAATTTCCAAAATAAATTACTACAATTTAACATGTACATTTCCATTCTTAATTCTATTTTATTAAAAGGTACTCCATGTTTAGTTAGTAAGGGTGAGAAAAGTAATACTAGACATTTTCTCTAAATTCGGCCCATAGATACCTTGTATCGGCCTACTAGGCCCATCTACAAAATTCTAGCAAATTTGATCACACTGCAAGTCTCGAGATTGATTCTCGCGGTTTCTTCCTCGCACCCGCTGAATCGAAGCTCTGATCATGGCGGTGCATTAACAGGTGGCAGGTGGCAGTGCATTAATCCATGAATTTTATTCCCGAGAAGTATCCAACCCTATACATTTGACTGTTGATACAGGATTTGCATATGGAGAGGGCTCCATAAAAGCATATGTTTCAAACAATTTGTCCCTTGGAGACCAGCAAATTGCTGCGCAGTTTCAAGAAATCCCTTTGGATCTTTGTATGGTTGAAGCGCAGCAAATTACTATGATCATTAAACAAATTAAGAATTTGTAGGGGACTGCTTTTCTTTGTTTAACCATTATGAAATAATTATTTTAGCCGTCAGAACAGTTTGCAATATTCTTGGTTTATGAACTCATCTTCTCAGGGTTTTTGGGCTGACTAGTGTTTTATGGTTTACAGGATCACTTGCTCATGCTATATTTATCTACATCACAAGGACACAGCTCAGCCTGGCCGAAAAGTTGAACACGGGCTGCTCAGATTCTCTGACTGCGTCCTCAACAAATATAATTTTGCTTAGGGAAATCACCATTTTATGATATTTCCCAAAACATGGAATATCGGTACTTTGTAATCTTTTCAATTCTAACATAATGCACTTTTTATTGCGTAGGTAAATTTGTTTTTATTTTGATCTGAGGTACCGATGTAGTGGTTCATATCATACTTCACTTGTGTAATATGTCATTGAAAATTTTGGTTAGGGGAATCCATTTATCCGCAGTCTTTGGTCATGCAATGCTGTTAAATTCTTCATTCTATGTGCTTTTGTGAATTATGCAACACATGGACAAGGATCTATAAGGAAGGAGGAAGGAGGGTCTTTAGAGGGAATGCTGGAGTATGATCCCGACTTAAATACTTAGTACTTTATGGGACAAAGTCTATATTATTGTTATGAAAATAAGACACGGGAATTTTTTAATATACCCTATATAGTATTTAGACACCACATGAAAAATCGAAAATACTCCATGCAACGCAATTCATTTGTTTTTGAATTGCGTCCCAATTTTATGACTTAATTTATTTCAAAAATGCGTTTCTGAAATATTTTCGAAAATTCATTTCCTAAATTCACAACATTAATTGTTGTGGTACTCCTTCCGTTCCTTTATAAGTGTCACTTTTTGAATAATTTTTTGTTCCTTTTTAATTGTCGTTTTCAAAATTCAAGGTAGTAATGATTATAGATTTGTCAAAATTGCCCCTAACTATTTATTATGGAGAGAGGAAAATGTATATTAAAATAATTAAAAGCTAGGGATATTATAGACAAAAGAAAAATTATAGTCTAAAAAATAATAACAATTATTGGATTTCTTGGTATCGTAAAAAATCAAAAAATGACAATTAAAAAGGAATGAGGAAGTAATAATTACAATAGGAAAGTGTAAAAATAATGTTGTGGTAATAATTAATGTTGTGGTAATAATTATAACTAGAAATGGGTAAAAATATAGATGAAATTTGCAGAACTAATTGCCGAAAATACAGAAGAACTAGCAACATTAAATGCAATTGATGGTGAAAAGTTGTACTATATTGCAAAGATTATAGAAATACCTTCATCAGCAAATACACTACGTTACTACGCAGGTGCTCCTGATAAAATCCATGGTGAGGTATTAAAATCTTATGCCAATTCCATGCTTACACATTAATGGAACCAATTGGAGTTGGGGACATATCATTCCATGGAATGTTCCCAGTTCACTTTTCTTCACCAAAGTTAGTCTTGCTTTAGCTGCTGGTTGCACCATGATCCTTAAACCTGTTATTTTGTGAGTTCTAGAAATGTATTTTCGAAGATATTTTGGAAATATATTTTCGGAATAATTTAAGTTATAAAATTGGAGCATGATTCAAAAACAAATAAGTTTTCTGTGTCTATGGTGCGCATCTGGAGATGTATCTTTAAAAATTTGGGGTATTTTTTGTATTTTTACGTGGTGTCTAAGTAATATATAAGGTGCATTAAGAAATTTTCATGTGATATACTATGTCCAAATTCTTAAACCTTGCTTGTGTAAGATCGGGAAACTTTTTTTGGGGGGATTTCTTATCCCACCCTATGTGGTGGAATAACAACCTATAAAAATTCGAAAAATGTTTTTCAGAATTCGAAGATGCATCTCCGGACACATCTCATTCACACAACTCATTTGTTTTGAGCCACATCTCAATTTTATGACTTAATTTTAATTTCGGAAATGTATTTTTGGAGACACTCCAAAAATGTATTTTTGGAACCTGTAGGATTTACTTTTAACTCGTCAATCATGCACTCATTCACACCTAAGATATCTAACATTTGAAATTTAAAAATATTGCACCTTACATAGCTTTTTGTCACATCTTCAATGCTGGTTTCATTGATATATGTGGAATTTGGATTCAACCGTATGTGGCTTGATGAAGGCGTTGATAGAACTGAAGTGAAATTGAAGTTCTGTTGTTGTAATTGAAATGAAATGTGAGGTTTCTGATGTGAAGTTCCATAGGCTCATTTACATGATAAACAAAAATTAAGTAACCATAGAATCTAAAAGTGTGTTTGGATGAAGGATTTTAATGAGAGAAAATAAATTTTTGAGGGAATTTGAAATGAATTGATCAAAATCTATTGTTTGGATAAAAAATATGGAGAATTGTTAAAATGATGTAAATTTATGAAATATTTTATTCATGTTAAATTTAAGGAATTTAAAATGACACTAAAAAGTAAAGAATTTCAAATTGCTTCTCAACTCTATATAATATGAATGTTAAATTGTTTATTATTAATTTTTTAAATTTTGCAAGATGGTCCTCATATTTTATGAAAATTTTAAATTCACCCCCAAAATTTTCAAAAAAATTGCAAATTAGTCCCTAATAATTTTCAAATTTTATAAATTGGTCCCTTCAAATTTTCAAAAATTACAATTTGGTCCCTATTTTTCATATTTTAAATTTGACCCAAAAGCTTTAAAAATTATGAAAATGACCCCAAATTTTTTACATTGAATCATTTTAATACTTCATCCAAACAAAAGAATTTTAAAATGAATGAATTTCAATTGAATCATTTGAATTACTTAGAATTTTAAATTCCCTAAAAATTCTCAAATTCCTCATCCAAACATACTCTAAGTGTTTTTGCGAATTCCAGAAATGTATTTCTAGACTAAACTTAATCATAAAATTAAGGCGTGGTTAAAAAACAAACGAGTTGTGTGTATACGAAGAGCGTTTGGAGATGCATCTTCGAATTCATATGATGTCCTAACAAACCATATGGTGTATTAAAAAATCCCCAAACTTTTATATCAATCAAAGAATGCAGGAAGTTGGGGACAGTAGTCTAAAAATATTATGGACTAGTTTTGTTTTACTTTAGAATCTAGTTACACACCTCTTTGTAACTGAACATGAACACAAATAAGATACAAATTATCAACACGAATGCATCTCGAGATTTTGACCTGCCACCCCCAATTCATGTGTTTTTATTAAAATTCATTTGTATATTAAAAAATCATTTCACTATTCATTTGTAACATTTCGATTTTTTTTCAAAACCTTTGTGTATTATTAAATTTTTCGAGTGAATTACTAAAATTTTCCTAATATACAATTTTTTTTTTTGCAATTTAAGTTTAAAATTGGATTTTTCATTAAAAAAACATGCATTTTTACTTGCATTTTTGAAATGTATGATAAAAATTCATGTTTCTCCTGCATTTTTATCAAAAAAATTTAAAAATACGATTAAAATGCATGCATTTCTATCAGTTATTTTGAAAAATCGGATAAAATTTTATATAGGCATATCAAAATTTTCAAAATATTGGTAGAAGAAATTTTTGAGATGGTTAATTGGATTTTTCGAAAAATTCAGGAAAATCAAGTTGATTTTCGAAGTTTTAAAAAATCAGATAGTTTATATTTCATATTTGTTTTACACTGAGCACCTGAGGAAAGGATGAGACGATTGCTTCTAGGCAGCTTGACAGAGCTACATAGAGGGTTCATGCTTGGGAAGATGACGTCGAGGATTTGCATATTCGGACTGAGAGAGTAGCCTTGACCGGTTCTCACATGAGAAGGATGGGTGAGCAGGCTTGTGCACCCCACAATATTCGACGTAAAGGAGCTAAAGTTGATGGACATGCCATAGATCCTGCTGATGAGTCCGATGTTGCGTTTGTTGATGATGTCCAGAGAACACCTGAAGAGGAAGAGGGTTAGGACGACAGATAGATGGTGGCCGAGACAGAGGTGACCCATCATACTGAGATAGAGGCATTGGTTGATATGGAGGTAACTCCTATAGTTGATATAAAGGTGACTCCTCCATCGGATACAGAGGCTACTACTCTGAAATGCAGAGGCAACTGCTACATGTGATATGGAGATTACTCCTTGTCGTACCTCGAAAAATATGATCTTCGCGATGCGCAAATGGGATTGCACGATCACGGATGGACTTAGGAGAGTCGCCATCGAACTTTATTTATTCTCATGAGGGGAAAGGGAAAACATCGAGAAAACCCACAAAAGAAAAAGGATAGGGTATGGTCATCGCAATCATGTTGGGTTTGGAAGTCAGTTATGTAAGGGGAAGGTACTATCACCCCTACATCCATCGTACTCGATGGGAACCATCTAGGTTGTCTAAGCGTGAAAGGGTGTTGATGTCTCAAGAAGCTTGCTAGAGGGAAAATGAAGGGTTTTTTATTAGGGTACTCGCCAAGGATGGGAATCCTCGTGCCTACGTAACCTCATTGTGAAACAAGGAAGTCAGAGCTCCGTAGTTCGGAGTAGAAAATAGTTGTGTGTTGGTTGATTTTATTACCTTGAAAAAAGCTTTAGGAAGTGTTGCCACGGGGCAAAAAAATAAGTTTGATGAGTTGAGATATTTTTTAGGGTTTTGGAAAAGATTGTTCTTGAGTTGAATTTCACTAAAGACTATGGGTAGAGGTGATTATTTCGAGCTACCAAGCCAAACGTCTTGTGTCAAAATAATCAGAGTGAGTGTAGAAAAGCTCCATTCTCACCCATTTTCCACCACTTAAGGCTCGTGGCGCACAATTCTTATCGTATTTTATTGTGTTTTGAGTTTGCTTAAGAAAAAGCCACTTGATGTTGGATCAAGGGTTTATTTGGTCTATCAATTCAATTTCGTTTCTCTTTCAATTCTATTCTATGAAATTGCATTTGCTTAATCTGTTATTTTGTGGAATATTTTGATTTAATTCGTATGATTGTATTCCTAACTTTTAATCGCTTTTTACGTCGCTTAGTCGTTTAAATTGCGTTTTTATATCGTGTTTGCTTAATTCACGATTGTATTTATCCGTTTGCTTAATTCGGAATATAGGAATGTCAATCTGTTTAATATCTTACTGCGCTTGTCATTTGATATTGAAATCGAATAGAGATCGAATCCGCTTAGGGAATTGGTAAGAAAAAAACATCAGTGATTAGTCGGAAACCGAAACAGTAGATTGGCTTATTTTTATAATCACTTATTTTAATCACTTTTTCTCTTATTTTCCAATTCAAAAACAACCCCCCCCCCCCCCCCCCCCCCAAAATCTAACTAGGCTAATTAACAAGAATCCTTGAGAACGATATTCGAGTCATTGTCGCTATAATACATTTTTAAAATCAATCGTTTTGATCCGCGCGCGACAGCAGATCAGAACCTCCTTTGTATATTTAATCTGATGAACATAGACTCCCTATTTGCATTGAATGATTTGAATTCCAAGGAAGAACTTCAGCTCTCCCATCATACTCATTTCAAATTCAACCTGCATTATCTTAGAAAATATTTGCAAAGAGAAACATTAGTTGAACCAAATATGATGTCATCAACATACACTTGGACGATTATGATATCATTCTTAAGAGTCTTTCTAAATAGTGTATTATTTAGTTACCTTTTCTGAAATCCATTTTCTAATAGAAAATTACTTAGTCTTTCATACCAAGCCCTGGGAGCTTGTTTGAGTCCATAGAGTGATTTCTTTAGTTTGAAAACATAATTTGGGTGGACTGAGTCCTAAAACCCAGGTGGTTGTTTGACATACACTTCTTCAGAAATGACACCATTTAAGAATGCATTCTTAACATCCATTTGGTATAGAATAGTGTCATGTTTGATAACAAAAGAGAGAAGTAACCTGATTTCCTTTAGCCTTGCAACTGGTGCGAAGGTTTCAGAGAAATCTACACCTTCCTACTGACTGTTGCCTTGAGCTACAAGTCTGGCCTTATTTTTTACCACATCTCATTGCTTGTTGAACTTGTTTCTGAATACCAATTTTGTTCCAATAATGTTCTTCTATGAAGGTTTGGGTACCAAATTCTAGACATTATTCCTTTGGAACTTATTCAACTCTTCTTGCATAGCCACAATCCAGACATCGTCAGAAAGTGCTTCATCAACAGAATTAGGTTCAATCATGGAGATTAGTCCTAACATTGAATGCACTTTTTGAAGGCAGACCTTATCTTTCTATGGCTATATTTGTTTCCAAAAATTAATTATTCTCAATGAAAAGACTTGTACTTAAAGGTCTTCTTGGATTATAATGCATCTGAAGAGTCATCTTGTGCTTCTTCAGACTCTATATTTTCAGTATAAGCTTTTGAGGCAGGGTCAATTTTTGAATTATTAACTTCTAGAGTTCTGATGAGTTTTGAGCATTCAGCTTCAGATGGATTGATTGCTTATGAACTACCAGATTCTTGACCTCTAGCTCCTGATGTTTCTTTAGATACACAGATTTCTGAAAAATTTTGAACTAGCTCTGAAATTTTACTGTCAGGATTTTTCTCATTAAAGTTAATGAGTATTGACTCTTCAACCTTATTAGTTTCATAGTTATACACTCTGTATGCTTTAGAGCATTCAGAGTATCCCAAAAAGATACCCTTTTGAGTTTAGCATCAAATCTCTTTAGATAAGCTTTGTTGTTTAGGATATAACAGGTACATCCAAACTGATGGAAATAAGAGATACTTGGATTTCTTCCCTTGAACAGTTCATATGATGTTTTGTTTAGAATAGGTCTAATATAGATTCTATTCTGAATATAACATGTTGTGCTTGCAACTTCTTCCTATACGTACTTGGGTAAGTTGTTTTCATGGATCATGGTTCTGACCATTTCTTGTAAAAATCGGTTCTTTCTTTCTACAGCTCCATTTGTTGCAGAGTTCTAGGAGAAGATAACTCATGGAGAATTCCATGAATTTCACAAAATAGTTCAAACAGATCATTCTCAAACTTACCACCATGATCACTCCATAAATCATTGAAGCAAGTTTAGTTCTATCAAATCCATTTATGAGAAATTCTTGAAGAGCCATTTCATGCTCATGAAGAGGTGTGTCAATACTTTCTTTACTTGAGCAATATGTTCTTTATCAAGAGCTTCATTTTTGTTTTGAACAAAGTTTAGCTCATCTTTCAAAAGATCATATTGATTCTTCAATATTTTCATGTGTTCGACTTTATCTTGACATCTCCCCATAAGATCCTAAACGAAAGTAATTAAATTAGAATGAGTAAGTTTAGAAAATACCTCATCCTCTTCATCATATTCTGAGTCAGAATCCGAGCTAGATTCTGCTTCTGAAGATGTAAGAGCCATCAATGCAAGGTTGATTTGCTCTTAATCCTTTTCAAAGTATTCTTTGTTATCAAGTTCATCCATGTTTCTATGGGACTTTTCTTGAATCTGTTATAGAAGATATCTTTCTGAAAACTTCCCTTCTTTGGCTTGTCCTTTTGTATTTCAGGACATTCAGCAATGAAGTAACCAAACTTCTTACAGTTGAAGCATCCTTTTTTATCATACTTCTTTTCTCTAGAGCAAAATCCTCTTAAGCCACTTCTTTTCCCAGAGAATCTTTTGTTCTTCTTGGTCAGATGCTGAAATCTTATAATGATGAAGGCCATTTCCTCACCATCTAAGTCATCTTCAGAATCTTCTGCTTGAGAAGTTTATTCAGACTCCCAGACTTGAGAAACCTTTGTAGTTCTAGCAACATATTTTAAAGCAAGAGGCTTTGTCCTTCTGATAGGTTCATCTCCATTGAGCTCCATCTCATGGCTTTGAAGATTATTTATGAGACTTTCAAGACTTAATGTGCTTAAGTCTATAGCTTCCTGTATAGTTGTCACTTTAAGTCTGTATCTGACGGGAAGACTCCTAAGAATCTTCTTTACATGATCAGACGTAGTATAGCTCTTGTCCAGAACCTAAAGTCCATATATAAGAACTTGAAACCTAGAGAACACGGTTTCAATGTCTTCACCCGTCTTCATTCTGAACAGCTCATAGTGCTGAACCAGAAGATTAGCCTTAGCTTCCTGAACTTGTTGATTTCCTTCAAAATTAGCACATAGGGAAGTGAAAATGGTCTTAGCAGTAGATTTGTCAATGATTTGATGTACTCTAAATGAGGTAGATGTTAGATGCCAAACATGCTATATATTTGTATTTGATACTTGGTATTTTTCAACACTTTCTTGTTTGAATTGAGGATTTTATTAGTGAATTGTTGTTGTTCTTCAAACATTATATTTATACCTTTGGTGCTTGTAATATGTGTGCTATTATGCAGGAAAAGGCACTGATTGATAAAAGATTTAGGACACAAAGAGATGATACAAGCTGCCAAAGAATTAAGGAAAATTTCAAGAAGTTCGCTTTGCGAACTGGCTAGCGAAGGTTCGCTTTGCGAACAACTAGCGAGGTCTCCAGCGAATAGCTCCAGAATATGGCAGAAGCAAAAGGAGATAAAGTTCGCTTTGCAAATTCCCAGCGAATGTTCACTGCTTCACTCGCGTTGCGAACAACCTGGCGAAGAACCCTTGGCTATGGCAGTGGCAAAAGGACCCAAAATTCGCTTTGCGAATGTTTTGGCGAGTAATTTGCTTTGCGAATGAAACGTTCGCTTTGCGAACCCACGAAGACAGTCAAGGGCGGTTTAACTTTCAGAAGGCACTTAAGGTGCCATTTTCTTCATTCGCTAGGCGAATGGATCATTCGCAGTGCGAATGCATCAGATCCCAAGTGCATTATAAATAGATTTTTACACTTTCTTGGGATCATAACTTCACTTTTTCACACAAAAACATTATTTTCTGAGTTTTGATCATCCAAGAGAGATATTTCACATAGAGAAGCTAGATTTGCATCCGATCTCGATTCTTCGACGCGGATGCTTCTTCATCTCCTCACAAAACTTGTGAAGCAAGCTACCATGACTATGCATAGCTAAACACATTCTTGTGTCAAGATTAGTGGTAGGTGATCCATTATTTTGTATGTATTGATTTTGATTGTAAGTTTGTGAACCTTGTTGACGATATATATAGAAGAAAAACTTTGTTTACATGGTTTATATTTTGTTTAATTCATGTTCGAGAGAAATGTCTTAAACTTGACCTAAGTTTCAATCCATCAATATTCATAAGGTTAGAGATAGTTTTGAATGTTGATGTTCATAAATATGGAACTTGAATGTTATCATATTGGTAGTTTGTGTGAGAGATCAACAAAGGATCAATATGATAAATCCCACAACTAGTGTTCGAGAGAAACTTGTTGAGAGGATATGTGGTTATATGTATTGTTAACGAGTTCACACGCTTTATCGAGTTGATACGTACAAAACGGATTACCGAAAACTAATCTTGACATGCTTTTACCAAACCCTAAAACCAATCATTTTACCATTGAATTTTAAATTTTATGCAAACGTTACGAAACGAAAAACCAAACCTTTGTTACTATAAAGTTTGAAACGCTTTTAACTATCGAACAGCGGCAATATACACAATCTCTGTGGATACGATAAAACACCCCCGAATTACTTTTCAACAAAATGGCGCCGTTGTCGGGGATTGTTGTTATATTGAGAGCATTGCAATAGTTATTGAGTTTTAAACTTGGTAACTTTTTCTTGTGCTTGTTGATTTGTTTGGTTTAGTGTGCAGACTCCGTTTTATGCGAGGGAAGTTACCCGCAGACCAACTTCTTTTTTATCCTAAAATCGAAAGAACTGCGCGTAAGTTAAATAGCAGAACAAGGCGGAGGAGGCAACTTGCCAAAGAAAGACGAGAACGAGACGAAAGTTCAACTTCGACGCCAATACCACAGTTACCGCCAACTATAACTGCTCCACCACCACCACCACCACCTGCTTTAGTTCCTTGTACTAATAGTTCGAGACATACTGCACAATTTGCACGTAATGCTCAGAACGGTCGGCATTCAGAAATGAAAACTGGTATCTTCTCGCTTCTATATCAGAATCATTTCACTAGTATGGATCACAGGGATCCTTTTACACACCTGAATAAGTTCTATGAGATTGAGGGAGCGACTGGTGCACCCGAAGCTGAAGAAGAGTCTTTGTTCAAGAGACTATTCTTGCATTCCCTCATTGGGAAGGCTAAGGAATGGTATCTTGACTAGTCTACGGCAATCATGATGGACTGGAACATGCTTGAGGAAAATTTTTTGGAACGATTTTTTCCACACAATCGTTTCATGGAGGCTAAAACAGCAATTGCAGTTTTCACTCAGGGTGGAAATGAATCTCTCAACGAAGCTTGGGAGAGATTCAAGTCCATGTTGAGAAAGTGTAAAGGGCACAGTTTTCACTCAGGGTGGAAATGAATCTCTCAACGAAGCTATTTCTATCATTTACCGATGGCTCTAAATGACCATCAAGGGAACCATAACCGTGGCCCTTCGCAAAAGAAAGCAGGAGTGCTTAAGTTGGGAACTAATGATGCAATTCTTGCTCAAAATAAATTGTTATCTCAACAGGTTGAGTTGCTAACGTAAAAAATGTCAAAGTTACCTCAACAACTCAAAGAGATGCATGAACTTCTTAGCAAGAATGTGCAGATAGCTTGTTGTGAATTGTGTAGAGGAGATCATTCTACCGGGTATTATCCTCCGGTAGTGGAAGAAGTAAATTATGCTGGAAACCCTACTCAAGGTTATCAAGGAAGACCTCCTTATCAAAATGCTCAACAACCTTACCAAAATCAACAAGGCTACTGTAGCGCGAATTTTTGCGTGGTTGCGAAGCACTATCGCTTTGGGGTACTACAGTTCGATTCATTTTTTATCCTACTGAAGCTGATGAAGGAAGGGAAATAGATGTCTCCAATTAACCCTGCTTGCAAACTGAGTTTAAACAGATGACTGTTGGTTTACAGAGGCTATTAAGATTGTGGGTCTCTCTTAGGTTATTTTGCTTGAAAACAGTGTCTAGGCTATTGGTAGGATGTTAGGTCTGATGCTTTTCGATTGATGTATGAAGGTATGGGATTTTGGGTTTTTGATTAGTATGCTCGCTAAGATTTTTCAATCTTATGCCTACGTATTCCCGTTTAACGAAGCAGGGAAATCAGAGCGATCGTAGTTCCCCCTATTCTATGGGAGGAAAAAGTGTTTTGGTGTATTGTTCAAAGCCCAAGACGTGAAGCTAAAGGGAGTATATGTATCTTGTTCAAAGCCCAAGATGTGAAGCTGAAGGGTCTATTTGTATCTTGTTCAAAACCCAAGATGTGAAGCTGAAGGGTTTTGGTTCGAGAGAGAATTTGTCATCTCTAAGGAGGAGTTGTTGATGTTTATATGCTGTGAGCAAGGCACAGATTTGATGCTAAAAGGTTGATTGACTCAACCGGGGTTTTCTTTATACAAAGCCTAAGAGGAGGCTATTGACCCAACAAGAGGGTGTTTTTATATGTCTTGTACGAAGCCCAAGACGGAGGCTAAAGAGTTGGTGACCCAACAAGAGGGTTTTTTATACTCAACAAGAGAGTGTTTTATATGTGCCTTGTATGAAGCCCAAGATGGAGGCTAAAGGTGTTTGTGACCCAACAAGAGGGTCTTTTATACTCAACAAGATAGTGATTTGTATCTCGTACGAAGCCCGAGATGGAGGGTAAAGGTTTGTGACCCAACAAGAGAGTCTTTTATACTCAACAAGAGAGTGATTTGTATCTCGTACGAAGCCCGAGATGGAGGCTAAAGGTTTGTGACCCAACAAGAGGGTCTTTTATACTCAACAAGAGAGTGTTTTTTTTATCTCGTACGAAGCCCGAGATAGAGGCTAAAGGTTGACTCAACAAGAATGTGTTGGGAGAATCATTGTACAAAGCCCAAAAGGAGGCTATCTGTACTAGTGACTGTTTCAGTTTAATGACAGGTCCAGTGTGTTTTGTAAAAGAGAAAATCAGTTCTTATAAAGGGACTAATTAAAGGTAAGGTTGTACTTTGGTACTGATCGAAAGATCGGGTTTATTTCCTGTTCTTTAAGGAAATGGGAAATCCAAAGGGTATTGAGACTGTCCAAGTCTACTGGTGTTTTGAGAAATCGATTCTCAGACAGTGAACGATCTTTGTATGATGCCCAAGAGAAGGCTGGTATGTTAAGGGATGAAGGTCAACCCGTTAACTGGTCTGACACTTGACTCAGAAAGACAGCTCTAGCAAATTGATGACTAGGTTCTGTTCCTATACCTGTAGAGGTCTCTGGGTCCTTGTACTTAGCCCAAGAGAAGGCATGAGAGCTTTTAAGAAGCCGACATGTCCTTGTACAACGCCCAAGAGGAGGCGGGGATGCTTTTAGGAAGCCTATGGGTCCCAAACCGAGAGAAGTTCAAGAAATGCAATTCATCGAGAAGAGATCATTTCATGAAAGTTCGAGGTTTGAAGAAACTCAAGAGATGCCATTCACCGAGAAAAGATCATCTCTGGGGAGTAGAGTTTCTTTGACAATTTCTAAAGGTGACAGTCTTAGAAAGGGTTCACTGAGAATGTTGCCTTTCACGTCTCCATATTGTTTAACCCCAAGAGGAGGGAAGACTGTGTCTGGTAATCCTATGGGGATCTAGTTTTGACTATATTTAAGAGTGACCAACATGGCTTTACCTAGTGCTAGACGTAGTTGCCGGGGAAAACTCTAAATAACTATACTAGTATTACACAGTTAATATTTGACAAGTATATAAAAGTTTGTGAAAGAAGACTTACAGTGAGCAGCCCCACAATACAGTTATATATATGGATGAAAGCGAATAAAGAAAGCGGGTAAACACTTACTCGGTTGTAGAGCTTCCATGCTGTTTTGTTAGTTGTTCAACAAAGAAAGCTTTGATAACAATATTATATTCTAAATCAAAGGAGAAAGTGCTTTGAAAAGATTGTTGGGGCTTACAGCTCAAGGAGAGGCCCAAGGTTTCATCAGTGATTGCACTGTTGTTTTAAATTTGTACAGGGACTTATACAAGTGACTGAGGCCCAAAAAGGTTTTATGTACAAAGGGATGGGTCTTACACTCTCTCAAGAGGCCCAAAGAGTTTTAAAGAAAAGAAATGGGGCTTATAACACGAGGGTAGGCCCGAGTAATTTGATTTTTGAACTGGCGATTGCGCCGAGATTTTCTTTTAACGCAGAGGGACTTATACAATATCTGAGGCCCAGAAAGGTTTTGGTTAAAAGGGGATTGGGTATTACACTCTATTAGAGACCCAAAGGTGTTTTTGTACAAGTGATGAGGCTTACAGCTCAAGGAGAGGCCTAGGGTTTTGTTAAAAAAGGCGACGATCGCGCCATTGTTTCTGAAAATACAGTGAGACTTATACAACGACTAAGGCCCAAAAAGGTTTTGTATTTACAAAGGGGTTGGGTCTTACACTCTATTAGAGGCCCAACGAGTTTTAAAAAGTTTGATGAGGGTTGAATTAATCAAAAGCTTAATTTGTTTTCAAAATATATTTTAATTGAATTAAAATTCAATTAAAATGATCAAAATTGTTAAACATGTGTGAAAACAAATTGTGGTATTGGATTAATGTTTGAAAAATCATGTTTATACCCACAAAATGATTGGAAATCAATTAAGTTAGGAAAATCAAGAGAGAGAAAATATTTTAAATGTTAAAAATAAATAAAACATTAATTCTTTACAAAAATATCAAATATATGAAATAAATAATATTTTTGGGATTTTTTGGTAAAATAAAATACTTTAACATTTTTGTGAATTATTAAAAAAAGAATCAACTCTAAATCATTAAAACTCAGAGAGAAATTAATTTTTAAATCAATTAAATAAAATCACAAAAATTCAAATATTCAAATGTTCAAAAAATGGCGCCAAGAACATGGCAAGAACACGCGCCACCCTCTGTTTCTGCATATTTGCGTTTTCTATCCAATCTCACTGAATACTTGATTATATCATGCAGTCTACATATCAATCTACACGTTTTTACCTCACGATCATGTCTACGGTCTTTAATTTCATTTATTTTAAACATGGAATAAGAAATCAAAGAGAAACCTCAAGAACCCTAAAATTTGCATGAAGGCTCAGAAATTACATACACGATTCAAACAAAGCAATTGATTGAGGGAAAACACTATATGCATGGTTATGAACATGTGGCCAAATTATTGTGCAGTAAAAATTACATGGATCATAGAGTTAGAAGTGCTCATGCTTACCTCTTACAGCTGGTGATCGTGTTTTGTGTTAGAGGTGTTACAGCTTGGTTCCAAAGATATGGACAGCTTCCCTAGGTGCTATGGAGTGTGTCTGGATGCTTGGAATGAATGGAAATGATCTGGAACTTGAGATGGTACCCCAATTGCAAATTTTTCAAGAACTTGAGCAATTGGCTAGTGATTTTGTGATTTTGGTGTTCCAGATGTTATGTGAGTGTTTGGATCACTTCTATATGATGTTTATGAGGTGTGTGTGTGTGTGTGATTGGTTTGGTTGGAATTGCTCTCAAACTCAAAACCCGATAATGACTTACTTTAGAAGGCAAAATTGGAAGTGAGAAGGTGATTTTGAGGAAAGCATCTGTTTGATGGCTTTGGTGTACTCAAACTGATTGCAAATTAGCTTTATTTATAGTAGAGCAAGTTTGTTTTGCAAGCAATAGTGAATGGCAACTGCTGCAGAGGTTTGGCCAATGGTTGCATTTTGGAATCCAAGTCTCCTCTAGCCATTGACTAGAGGTTAGAGCACAGGCTGCTGGTTCCCTTGGTCTTGGATATGTCTTGACTGAATTCAGTTGGAAATGGCTCAGTCCATGCCACCTTGGTGCATCCATTGAATGCTCCAAAACAAAATTGGAGTCATGCCCCCTCTTTAGGGATTTCTAGGTTTAGCATGCTATTTTTAGTTCCAAGGACTTGGGAGGCTTATGGATCAGTGTTTGTCCCTCCTTGGTCTCCCCCTGAGGTGTTCAGATGGATAAGTGTGTTTGCCATTTGCACAAATTTGTCAAATCGAGCAAAATGCACAAATCTGCCTTGCTTTGACAGTTTTCAGCAAGGCATATTGCCATTGTCATATCTCATGGCTCAAGTGGAATTTGATGGAGTTCTTGGCCATTGTGGAAAGCCCTCATATGATACAACAACTGTTTGATCATAGTTGGTTTTGATACTCTTTGGATCCAAGTGAAAATGCCCCTACATTTGTAAAAAAGTGAAGGCAGATTCTGACTTAGTGAAAATTTCACTAAATGTTGGAAAAAAGTGACATTTTCACTTTTTGTGATTTTGATCATTCCATAACTTAAAATCCATGATGAATTGGAATGAGTTGTGTTTGAAGCTTTTGTAGAGGGCCATGAGAGCTACAAATCCAGCTTTGAATGGGGAAAAATGGCCTTGTGGTTTAGGAGTTATGATCCTCCAAAGTTGGTACCCTTGCCACTTTGTTCCATAACTTAGAAAATTTCTAAGTTTTTTATGGTTACCCCTTTTACAAGTTATCCAACTTTTCTTTATTTTTCTTGATGAATGATGATTCCAATCACACATTAACATCATTTTAGGGTCAAAGAACCATAATTGTGAAAAATCTCAAAAAGTCAAATTTGACTTTTGTGCACAGTTGACTTTTTGTCAGATGAATTCCAAACTGTGCGATCCTCTATGAAATCAAGTCCTTGGCCTAAATCAAACTTGATGGATTAATTTCATAGGTTTCATAGGGTGTATTGAATCATGTCCCAAGTTTTGGGAGCATGCCTGGGTCAAAAGTTAAAGGCACAATTGACTTTTTCCCGCGAAACCCTAACTGTGGTTCTGATGAACTTGAAACTTGTTGCTCAAGCTTCTTGGATCAATCCATTGTTGCAAATGGATCAATGTGGTGTGTTAGGGACCCTCAAATCATGCCTTGAGGTCTTGGCTCATGTTTTGTCCCAAAAGTCAACTTAGGGGTGAATTAGGTCAAAAAACCCTAATTCCTGATTTTTGATGAATGCTTCCCCAGAGGCTAAATTGACTTGATGATTGGGTTCATGAGGTCCCATGGAGTATTTCAAGTTATGCTTTGAAGCATTGGCTCATGCCCAGAGGAAAATTTCCATCTAGAGGCCCTGGTCGACCAAAACCCTAATTTGGTGACACTGGCGATCTTAAGGCTTAATCCACCTGGAAGGTAGCAACCTTGTGCTTAATCCTTGATGTGGGAGTCCTCTTGATCCATTGTATGTTGGAGAGGTTAGATAAGTTGAAGATCATGTCATTCCTTGATTGATCCCTTGTCTAAGAGCTCTGAGAGGGCTTGAAACCCTAATTTTGGTTGTAGTGAATGCTCACCCATCTTTGGGGAGACTAATGAGGCATAAGGATACACCCATATTGTGATGATGATTTGCACAATGATGGGAAATCTTAGTGGTCAAAATTTGGGGTATGACAGATGCCCCTATTTAATCTTCTTGGACCCGAAGGTGTGAATGGCGAAGGTATTCGGGCATTCGGGGTGCAAGAGGATTAAATATCGGAATACCCGAAATTTTGATGGTGGTTAAGAATGGTAGTTCACGCGTCCTTCTTCTTTTGCTAAGCAATGATGCTCAGAAAAGGTAAAAACTTCCCCTCGATCCTAGACTTCAGCCAAGGAACTGGTCTCAGTTTCTGAAGTAAACTTCCCCTCGATCCTGGTTTCCTACCAAGGAACTGGTCTTAATTTCTGATTCAAACTTCCCCTCGATCCTGGTTTCCTACCAAGGAACTGGTCTCAGTTTCTGATATAAACTTCCCCTCGATCCTGGTTTCCTACCAAGGAACTGGTCTTAGTTTCTGATTCAAACTTCCCCTCGATCCTGGTTTCCTACCAAGGAACTGGTCTCAGTTTCTGAAATAAACTTCCCCTTGATCCTGGTTTCCTACCAAGGAACTGGTCTTAGTTTCTTTTGTCAATAAACTTTCTTGACAAGGGACGCTGTTCATAGCAGCTTTCCTCAAACTTCTCGCCGAATTTTCCTGGGGAGATGCCATTTGACGGAAAAAGACTTGATGCCAGACTTGCTGGGGAACCGAGTCGTCTGAGTTGTAGAGGTGTATTAACTTCTCTGTTGGAGATTCCATTTGTTGATTCTACTAGGGAAAACGAGTCTTTTGAGATACTATTTCTTGCTTGGGGATATTACATCATACTTTTCTCGGGATCTTCCAGGAGAAATGCCATATGATGTGATCCAATTTTGAGGTGCTGATGACCTTTTCGTCAGCGGATTTTTCGGAGAAAAACTGCTGTATTATCAAGTTTCTGATTACGAGGCTTTCCCTGTGGATTTTCCTTAATCCAGGAAAGCGAGGATATCATCTTCAATGGCGAAGAGTGATGTTCGTCGAAGGTTCTCTGGTTTTTCAGAGGTTCAAGTTATCAAAGTGGTCAAGGGCCAATTCTAATCCAGCAATAAACTAGAGGACAGAGATTGTTTAGATGCAACATTTCCTGACGAGGAAAGAACTGACAACTCGATTGAGATGACTCTTATCACCAGGGGGTAAGACCGACTGATAGTGATGCAATATGAACATGTATGAATTAATATTGCATGATGTATGTATGTATATGCTGACAAAACTGACACGACATATAGACTGTTGGATGAACACGACTGGATACTCGGCCACTGCGGGGGATGAAAAGTATCACTGGTCCAAAAGTAGCAATTCTGCCTTGCTTAGGAGAGATAGTCCCTGTGGGGAACAACCGTTGGTCGGGCTTAGGAGATAAGAACTCAGTCGAGGATGTCAGTTGAAACATGGTCTCTGACATAGCTAATCCTTTATTCAGGCGTACTGGTTTAGAAGGATTACTTTGATTCTGCACTTCGAAGTTCGATTACTTCTGGAGAAGCGATCGATATTATTTCGATGTTCAATAGTAAAAAGAAATTGCCATCTTTATTTTAAAAGCAGAAAAAGTTTGACAAGTAAATTCATTTTTGTTTTATTTCAAGAATCGTTGATCATATTAAAATGTCGTTTTGTAAAGCTAAAACAAATGAGAATTATAAACAAAAGCACAAAGGCTCAAATTTTATTGATAGGATGGAAATCAGCCAAACGCGTGATTCCATAGAGTATTTATAAAGTTAGAAAATGGTAATTTAAGGGAAAAGGGCTACATTGAAACATAACGACCGCTATCCTTCTACCAAATTTGAATTCTGGACATCCCGAGCTTCCGTCGAAGATGACCTTGACTGGAGTTTCTTCTGATGGATGGCATGACTGCTGCTTGGGGATTTGCCCCTGTTGGACATAGTTACTTGCCATTATCCCTAATTTTTGCCTGGATTGTACAGTGATGTTTTCAATCCACCGGGATGATTTTTTTTTGTCTCTAATTTTTTCCTGGACCGCCCTTTCGGGTTTTCAATCCACCGAGACGTTTTTTTTAGTTTAGGCGAAGTATTTCTTGACTATGTCAACATTTGTGGGGTAGGCAAATTCCTCTCCATCCATGGTTGCAAGTCTCAAGGCGCCGCCTGAGAAAGCTTTCTTGACCACATAGGGGCCGTCATAATTCGGGGTCCATTTGCCTCGGGAATCAGTGAGAAATGATTGTATCTTTTTGAGCACAAGGTCTCCTTTCCTGAAGACGTGAGGTCGAACCTTTTTGTCGAACGCCTTCTTCATTCTTTATTGATACAGTTGACCATGGTATAGTGTCGTTATTCTCTTTTCTTCGATCAAATTCAGTTCATCGTGTCGACTTTGACACCACTCAGCTTTTGTAAGCTTAGCTTCCATCAATACCCGAATTGATGGGATCTCTACTTCTATGGGGAGCACTGCTTCAATGCCATATTCTAGAGAGAAAGGGGTTGCCCTAGTTGAAGTACGGACAGATGTGCGATAACCGTGAAGAGCGAAGGGTAGCATCTCGTGCCAATCTTTGTAGGTTACAACCATCTTTTGAACGATCTTCTTGATGTTCTTGTTAGCCACTTCTACCGCTCTGTTCATCTTAGGTCGGCAGGGAGATGAGTTATGATGTTCGATCTTGAACTCTGCGCACAACTCTTTCATCATTTTGTTGTTCAAGTTAGATCCATTATCCGTAACGATCTGGCTTGGAGCACCATAACGGCAGATGATATTGTTTTTGATAAATCGGACCACCACTTGTCGGGTTACATTGGCATACTACGCTGCTTCAACCAATTTGGTGAAGTAATCAATGGCTACCAGGATGAACCGATGTCCGTTTGAAGCTTTAGGTTCGATCATCCCAATCATGTCGATTCCCCATATGGAAAAGGCCATGAGGAAGAGAGAACTTTGAGATGTGTTGGCTGTACATGGAGTTTTTCTGAGTATATCTGAAACTTATGACACTTCCTCATGTACTTGTAGCAGTTGGATTCCATGGTCAACCAGTAATACCCTGCTCTCATGATTTTTCTCGCCATTGTGTGTCCGTTGGCATGAGTTCCAAAGGATCCTTCGTGAATTTCTTTTATCATCATGTCTGCTTCTGGTCTATCTACACATTGGAGCAAGACCATGTCAAAGTTTCTCTTATAGAGTGTATCACCGCTCAGGAAGAAGCTGTCTGCCAACCTTCTGAGGGTCTTTCTGTCTTTCCTTGATGCCCCAGGTGGGTACTCTTGTTTCTGAAGGAAGCATTTGATATCGTGATACCAAGGTTTGTCGTCTATGGCTGCTTCAATCGTGAAGATGTAAGTGGGCCTTTCAAGGTGCATTATGTCGATCTTAGGTAGGTCATTCCATTGACCTACACTAATCATGGAAGAGAGAGTGGCTAATGCATCAGCCATGTGATTCTCATCACGAGGGATGTGATGAAACTCGATTCTATTGAAGAAGAGTAACAACCTTCTCGCATAGTCTTTGTAAGGAATCAGTCCTGATTGGTATGTGTTCCAATCACCTTTTATCTGGTTGATAACTAGGGCTGAATCGCCATATACATCCAAGTTTTTGATCCTTAAGTCGATCGCTTCCTCAAGACCCATAATACAAGCTCCGTATTCGGCCTCGTTGTTTGTGCACTTGAACGTAAGTCTAGCGGTGAAAGGAATGTGGGTACCTTGATGGGTAACAATGATTGCTGTAACGCCCCAGTTTTTGGTAGATTTATTTAATCGAGTCGATTTAATTATTTTTATTTTTTTATATTATTTTATTCTTGACTTTTATTTGGCAATATATTGTTTTTCATTGTTGTTATGTTTTATCGCGTTTTGGGAGCGCTTGTGAGATATTTGAGTGTAGGGGTATTTTGGTCTTTTGGTTGGGTAGATATTATGTTTGTTTTTCATAAAAGAGAAAATAGAGAGAAAATAGAGAGAAAGAGAAAGAGAAGAAGGAAAAGAGAAAGGAAAGAAGAAAAAGGGGAAAAACTTGGAGAGTAAGAAAACGATTCAACCGACTTTTGAAAACACGATTAATTGGGTAAGGGTGCGAAACTCGGTTATTCTATGTTTGCGCATGATTATGTATGTGTGTGTTGGAAGTTTTACTAGTTTTTCAATTATAGGTTGAAATGAGCTAAACGAGTAGAAATCGATGTTTTCACGGTCGGAATTCGATATAAATTGCGTTGTATGATCACACTGTGTTTGTGAACAATCGTTGATAATTGTTTTACTGTTGGAAATGATTTGGGGTGGAAAATGGGATTTTTGGGGTTTTGGAACCGTGTAAAACGCAGCAGAATTTTTTATTTCTGGTGTAGGGCGTCGGGCGGTGCTTTGAGCGTCGGGCGACGCATGGGTTGCGCCGCTGCTCCGCCGGGCGATACCCAAGAGGCGTAGCTTGTCACGCTACTGACCCTTTTAAGTTTTGGTTAGAGGTTTTATGCCGCTGCTCCGCCGGGCGACGCAGAGGAGAAGGGAGCACCGCCGGGCGCTCCTGGGGATTTTCAATAAATTCTGTTTTCTTTGAAAGTGCATAACTTTCGATCCGTAACTCGGATCGAGACGTTCTTGGTACTGTTAGGAAGCTATTGAGATGTTCTTTCTTATAAAAATGGTTTTGAGATTAGTGTCCGATTTAATTATGTCGGGAATTTGGGAATGTGTCGTTTTGTCGACTTTTACCGTCTTAACTGTATGTGATTGTTGTGTTATCATGCAATATGCTTTATATACCTATCGTATGACTTGTGTGATGTTATATGATGTGAATGTCTGTGATGAAATGTTGTGATGATGGTTTGTGGCCTAAGGGCAAGTAAATGCATTGTGTTGTGTTTAAGTGCATATGCATGATTATGGATGTTGGAATAGTTCACATGGATGTATATATGTATGCATTTGATTGTCATGAGTCATTGTATGCCAAGCATCATGATATGCATGATTATGGATGTTGGAATGGTTCACATGGGTGTATATAACGGTCGTGAGCCTTATACCGAGAGGACATAAAGCGGCGTTATAGACGATCGTGAGCCTTATACAAAGAGGACCTAAAGCGATCGGATCGTGAGCCTTATACGAAGAGGACCTAAAGCGATTCATAAACGTCGTGAGCCTTATACCAAGAGGACTTAAAGCGACGGGGAACATCGTTTGCCCGACGGGGAGTTACACTAAGTAACAAGCGATGATTCCAATAGTTCCTGAGTGAACTAATGATGAAAATGATGGATGGAACGGTACCGCATTGCATTGCATAGAGTCGTTGTGTCGGTCTCTGTGCATTTGCATAAATCATGAATGGATTAATTTTGTGTGGAATTGCGAATGGAATTGATGAGTTGAGATATATATATATATATATATATATATATATATATTGGTGATAAATGTATTGTGCATGATTGATATGCCTTTGTGATGGATGTATGAGATATGAATTGTGTTGTTTTGCATTTGAATTATGGTGTAAGTTGTGGTGAGAATGTTTTATATGTGTATTTTGTGTTATTATATAATTGTATGCAATTATATTATAATTGTGTTTCTCACCCTTCTGCTGTTTTAAATGCTCTATGAGGCATTGCAGATTAGATGCTGGAGGTCTTTTTGTGAAGCTTAGGTCTTCATTCTTTTTTCGATCGGCTCTGATATGTAGCACCGGGTAGTCGGGGAGATCGTGTGTGATTATGTGTATATGTATATGTTCTTTTTGGATTGTACATGTATGATTCGGTATATGACAGACAAACTTTTATGTTATATATATATATATATATATATATATATATATATATATATATATATATGAGATTTCAGTTGTAGATTTTCCGCTTTTATTCTGTTTCTGAATTGTGGGTGTTAGGAACTGAGTTCCTCTGTTATGTGCTACTTGATTGTTGCATATCTATATGAGTAGGTTGTTGTAATTTGTGTTTTTTATGTGACGCCTCCGTCTATGCCATGAATGTTTTAATTACACTCTGATTATTTGTTATCGCTTTAATTTCTCAGGGTATAGATTGGGGGTGTTACATTAAGTGGTATCAGAGCCATTTTGTGTCAGTTTGTGTCAGTTCGTGCCAGTCCGTGTCGGTCTTTGTGTGTGGGTGAGCTGTTTGTTTAACCATAGTTGTTGTTATTGGATATGAACAGAATATGGCTGGTAGGAATGACGTTGCTCTTGCCGCTGCTATGTAAGCTATGGCTCAGGGTGTGCGGGGTGCACCTAATACTGGTGGGAATGATGAGTTCAGGAAGAACGAATCGCCTATCTTCAAAGGAAGACATGATCTTGATGGTGCTCAGATTTCGCTGAAAGTGATTGAAAGAATCTTTCGAGTGATGGACTGTGCTGAGGAACATAAGGTGAGATTGGGTACTCACATGTTGCAGGAGGAAGCTGATGATTGGTTGGTTAGTGCGCGTCATGTGTGGGAAGCTGCAAGTGAAGAGGTCACTTGGACTTTGTTTAGCAGGGAGTTTTTGAGGAAGTATTTTCCTGAAGATGTTAGAGGAAAGAAAGAGATAGAGTTCTTGGAGTTGAAACAAGGTAACATGTCTGTTGTGGATCACACTGCTAGGTTTCTGGAGCTTGTTCAGTTTTATCCATATTATGCTGAAGCAACTGCGGAGTTTTCCAAATGTGTGAAGTTTGAGAATAGGTTGTGTCTTGAGATCAAGCAGGCAATTGGTTATCAAAGGATTAGGAGGTTTTCAGATTTGGTGGATTGTTGTAGAATTTATGAGGAGGATATCAAAGCTCGTTCTACTCATTATAAGAGTGTGAACGAAAGGAAAGGGAAGCAACCGTTTTGTGGTGGTCCTTATGTGTCACCAGCTGACAAGGGTAAGCAAAGGGGTAATTTTGATAAAAGGCCAAGTGGGGGAGGTATGTCTAATCCTCTGAGATGTTTTAGGTGTGGTGACTTAGGACATCGTCAGTTTGAATGTAGAAAGGATATGAGGAAGTGTTCCATTTGTGGAGGTATATGACATGTAACAGCTGAGTGCAAGAAGAATGTGGTGAAGTGTTTCAACTGTGGGGAAGCTGGTCATATTAGTACGAGGTGTCTGAAACCAAACCAAGCTCAAGCTGGAGGGAAAGTTTTTGCATTGGCAGGAACTCAGACTACTAGTGCAGACCATCTGATCAGAGGTACTTGTTTTATTAATAGTATGCCTTTAGTTGTTATTATTGATACCGGAGCGACTCATTCGTTTATTTCGTCTGAGTGTGCGAAGCGTTTGAATCTTTTGTTGTCTTAGATAGGTGGAGATATGGTTATTGATACTCCAGCAATGGGGTCGGTAACTACTTCTTTGGTTTGTTTAAGTTGTCCTTTGACCATTTATGGTAAAGATTTTGAGATGGATTTGGTGTGTCTGCCGTTGGAAGGTTTAGACGTGGTTCTGGAAATGAATTGGTTGCAGTTCAATCGGGTTCATATTGATTGTTATCATAAGTTGGTAAGATTTCCTACTCTTGAGGAAGACGAGGAATCGAGTTTCTTATCTACCAAAGAGTTGAAGAAACTTTTGGCGGATGAAGCTCAGTTGTTCGGGTTGTTTGCATCGTTGACTGTGGATAGTCAAGTTGCAATTGATGTGTTTCCAGTTGTGTGTGAATTTCTAGAGGTGTTTCCGGAGGATATTTCAGATGTGCCGCCAGAAAGAGAGGTGGAGTTTTCTATAGATCTAGTTCATGGTACTAGACCTGTATCTATGGCACCATATCGTATGTCGGCATCTGAGTTGGTTGAGTTGAAGAAGCAGTTGAATGAATTGTTAGAAAAGAGGTTTGTGAGGCCGAGTGTATCGCCTTGGGGTGCTCCAGTTCTTTTGGTGAAGAAGAAAGATGAAAGTATGTGATTGTGTATTAATTATCGCCAGCTGAATAAGGTGACGATTAAGAATAAGTATCCTCTTCCGAGAATTGATGATCTGATGGACCAGTTGGTAGGTGTGTGTGTGTTTAGTAAAATTGATTTGAGGTCAGGTTATCATCAGATTAGAGTGAAAGAGGAAGATATTCAGAAGACGGCTTTTAGGACACGATACGGACATTACGAATATTCTGTGATGTCGTTCGGGGTTTTTAATGCGCCGAAAGTGTTTATGGAGTATATGAATCATATTTTCCATGAGCATTTGGATCGATTTGTTGTTGTGTTTATTGATGACATCTTGATTTATTCTAAGTCCCGGGAGGAACATGCGGAACATTTGCGTATTGTATTGCAAATTTTGAAGGAAAGGAGTCTTTTTGCCAAGTTGTCCAAGTGTGAGTTCTGGTTGTCAGAAGTGAGTTTTTTTGGGCATGTGATTTCAGGTAATGGTATTGCTGTGGATCCATCCAAAGTAGATGCAGTTCTACAATGGGAGGCTCCTAGATCGATTACTGAAATTAGAAGCTTTTTGGGTTTAGCTGGATATTATCGAAGATTCATTAAAGGCTTTTCCAAGTTAGCACTTCCATTGACCCAGCTGACTTGTAAAGGTAAAGCGTTCATTTGGGATATTCAGTGTGAGGAAAGTTTTAGTGAGCTGAAGAGAAGATTTACTACAGCTCTGATTTTGATCTTACCGAATCCTACTGAACCGTTTGTGGTGTATTATGATGCGTCTTTGAGTGGTTTAGGTGGAGTGTTGATGCAAGGAAGGTAAGGTGGTGGCTTATGCTTCGAGGCAATTGAGGATTCATGAGAAGAATTACCCTACTCATGATTTGGAATTAGCGGCGGTGGTTTTTGTATTGAAAATTTGGAGGCATTATCTCTATGGTGCAAGATTCGAAGTCTTTAGTGATCACAAGAGTTTGAAATACTTGTTTGATCAGAAAGAGTTGAATATGAGGCAACGAAGATGGTTGGAATTTTTGAAGGACTACGATTTTGGCTTGAATTAGCATCCTGGTAAAGCTAATGTGGTAGCCGATGCGTTAAGCCGGAAATCGTTGCATATGTCCGCTTTGATGGTTAAAGAGTGGGAACTTTTGGAAGCATTTAGAGATTTGAGTTTGGTGTGTGAATTGACATCTGATAGCATGAGGCTTGGTATGTTAAAGGTCACTAATGATTTTTTGTTGACGGTTAGCGAGAAACAGAAGCTGGATGTGAAATTTGTTGATTTGATGACGGTTGGAGTTAAAGGTGTGGATGGTGACTTTAAAGTGGATGATAAGGGTGTTTTGAGATTCCGTGGTAGAATTTGTATTCCTGATGATTCGGACTTGAAAAAGATGATTTTAGAGGAAGAACACCAGAGTAGTTTGAGTATACATCCGGGAGCTAATAAGATGTATCAAGATTTGAAGAAGATCTTTTGGTGGTCCGGATTGAATAGGGATGTGGCTCAGTTTGTTTATGCGTGTTTGACGTGTCAGAAGTCAAAGGTAGAACATCAGAAGCCTAGTGGATTATTACAACCGTTGGATATTCCCGAGTGGAAATGGGACAGCCTTTCTATGGATTTTGTGATAGGGTTGCCGAATACACAGAGGGGACATAATGCCATTTGGGTGGTTGTGGATAGGCTGACTAAATCGGTGCATTTAATTCCGATTGACATTAGTTTTTCTTTGGAGCGGTTAGCTGAGATTTATATCTGTGTGATTGTGAAGCTACATGGTGTTCTGTTGTGTATTGTTTGAGATCGAGATCCGAGGTTTACTTCCAGATTTTGGGAAAGTTTGCAAAAGGCGTTAGGTTCCAAGTTGAGATTGAGTTCTGCTTATCATCCTCAGACAGATGGCCAGACCGAGAGAACTATTCAGTCGTTGGAAGATTTGTTGAGAGCTTGTGTTCTTGAGCAAGGTGGTGCTTGGGATTGTTATCTTTCGTTGGTGGAATTCACGTATAACAATAGTTTCCATTCGAGTATTGGAATGGCACCTTTTGAAGTGTTGTATGGAAGGAGATGCCGAACACCTTTGTGTTGGCATGAATTTGGTGAGAGTTTGGTGGTTGGACCGGAGTTAATTCAACAAACTACGAAAAAGGTGAAACTTATTCGGGAGAAGATGAAGGCTTCTCAGAGTAGGCAAAAGGGTTATCATGATCGAAGGAGGAAAGATCTGGAGTTTCAAGAAGGCGATCATGTATTTTTGAGAGTTACACCGGTGACGGGTGTTGGACGTGCATTGAAGTCGAAGAAGCTTACTTCCCGGTTTATTGGTCCTTATCAGATATCCACGAGAGTGGGTGTTGTGGCTTATCGGGTGGCGTTGCCACCGAATCTTTCGAATTTGCATGATGTGTTCCATGTTTCACAGCTTCGGAAGCATGTTCCGGATCCGTCGCATGTGATTCCGATGGATGAGGTTGAGGTAAGGTAGAACCTTACGGTTGAGGCATTACCAGTGAGAATTTTGGATCGCGAGTTGAAGCAGTTAAGAGGCAAGGATATTGCGCTTGTGAAAGTAGCGTGGAGGACGCTGCCGAGGGCAATTTGACTTGGGAGTTGGAGAGTCAGATGTGGGAGTCGTATCCGGAGTCGTTCTTCTCAGGTAATATTTTCGAGGACGAAAATTTCTAAGTGGGGGAGAGTTGTAACGCCCCAGTTTTTGGTAGATTTATTTAATCGAGTCGATTTAATTATTTTTATTTATTTTTATTATTTTATTCTTGACTTTTATTTGGCAATATATTGTTTTTCATTGTTGTTATATTTTATCGCGTTTGGGGAGCGTTTGCGAGATATTTGAGTGTAGGGGTATTTTGGTCTTTTGGTTGGGTAGGTATTATGTTTGTTTTTCATAAAAGAGAAAATAGAGAGAAAGAGAAAGAGAAGAAGGAAAAGAGGAAGGAAAGAAGAAAAAGGGGAAAAACTTGGAGAGTAAGAAAATGATTCAACCGACTTTTGAAAACACAATTAATCGGGTAAGGGTGCGAAACTCGGTTATTCTATGTTTGTGTATGATTATGTATGTGTGTGTTGGAAGTTTTACTAGTTTTTCAATTATAGGTTGAAATGAGCTAAACGAGTAGAAATCGATGTTTTCACGGTCGGAATTCGATATAAATTGCGTTGTATGATCACACTGTGTTTGTGAACAATCGTTGATACTTGTTTTGCTGTTGGAAATGATTTGGGGTGGAAAATGGGATTTTTGGGGTTTTGGAACCGTGTAAAACACAGCAGAATTTTCTGTTTCTGGTGTAGGGCGTCGGGCGGTGCTTTGAGCGCCGGGCGACGCATGGGTTGCGCCACTGCTCCGCCGGGCGATACCCAAGATGCCCAGCTTTTCACGCTGCTGACCCTTTTAAGTTTTGGTTGGAGGTTTTACGCCGCTGCTCCGCCGGGTGACGCAGAGGCGAAGGGAGCACCGCCGGGCGAAAGTTGGTACCGCCGGGCGCTCTTGGGGATTTTCAATTAATTCTGTTTTCTTTGAAATTGCATAACTTTCGATCCGTAACTCGGATCGAGACGTTCTTGGTACCGTTAGGAAGCTATTGAGATGTTCTTTCTTATAAAAATGGTTTTGAGATTAGTGGCCGATTTAATTATATCGAGAATTTAGGAATGTGTTGTTTTGTCGACTTTTACCGTCTTAACTGTATGTGATTGTTGTGTTATCATGCAATATGCTTTATATACCTATCGTATGACTTGTGTGATGTTATATGATGTGAATGTCTGTGATGAAATGTTGTGATGATGGTTTGTGGCCTAAGGGCAAGTAAATGCATTCTGTTGTGTTTAAGTGTATATGCATGATTATGGATATCGGAATGGTTCACATGGGTGTATATATGTGTGCATTTGATTGTCATGAGTCATTGTATGCCAAGCATCATGATATGCATTCTTGTGATGTCGTGTGCCCTAGTGGGTGTGAGCGACGAAACGATTCCAGAGGGAATCTGCTATAACGGTCGTGAGCCTTATACCGAGAGGACCTAAAGCGACGTTATAGACAATCGTGAGCCTTATACAAAGAGGACATAAAGCGATCGGATCGTGAGCCTTATATGAAGAGGACCTAAAGCGGTCCATAAACATCGTGAGCCTTATACCAAGAGGACCTAAAGCGACGGGGAACATCGTTTGCCCGACGGGGAGTTACACTAAGTAACAAGCGATGATTCCAATAGTTCCTGAGTGAACTAATGATGAAAATGATGGATGGAACGATATCGCATTGCATTGCATAGAGTCGTTGTGTCGGTCTCTGTGCATTTGTATAAATCATGAATGGATTGATTTTGTGTGGAATTGCGAATGGAATTGATGAGTTGAGATATATATATATGTTGGTGATAAATGTATTGTGCATGATTGATATGCCTTTGTGATGGATGTATGAGATATGAATTGTGTTGTTTTGCATTTGAATTATGGTGTAAGTTGTGGTGAGAATGTTTTATATGTGTATTTTGTGTTATTATATAATTGTATGCAATTATATTATAATTGTGTTTCTCACCCTTCTGCTGTTTTAAATGCTCTATGAGGCATTGCAGATTAGATGCTGGAGGTCTTTTTGTGAAGCTTAGGTCTTCATTCTTTTGTCGGTCGGCTCTGATATGTAGCACCGGGTAGTCGGGGAGATCGTGTGTGATTATGTGTATATGTATATGTTCTTTTTGGATTGTACATGTATGATTCTGTATATGACAGACAAACTTTTATGTTATATATATATATATATATATATATATATATATATATATATATATATATATATATATATATGAGATTTCAGTTGCAGATTTTCCGCTTTTATTCTGTATCTGAATTGTGGGTGTTAGGAACTGAGTTCCTCTGTTATGTGCTACCTGATTGTTGCATATCTATATGAGCAGGTTGTTGTAATTTGTGTTTTTGATGTGACGCCTCTGTCTATGCCATGAATGATTTAATTACACTCTGATTATTTGTTATCGCTTTAATTTCTCGGGGTATAGATTGGGGGTGTTACAGTTGCCCCAATCCCATTTCCGTAATGATTGATAGCTCCGTCAAAGATAAGTCCCCATTAGGAACCTGGTTCTGGCCCTTCAATAGGTAGCGGTTCATCGCAATCTTTCATTTTTAAGTACATGACATCTTCGTCTGGGAAGTAAAACCCGATTGATTCTTGATCATCAATCAGTTGATGAGCCAAATGATCGGCTAAAATACTTCCCTTAATAGCTTTCTGAGCGTGGTATTCGATGTCATATTCCGATAACAACATCTGCCAACGAGCAATCCTTCCCGTGAGAGCAGGTTTTTCAAAGACATACTTGATTGGATCCATTTCGGAGATCAACCAAGTAGTGTGACGAATCATATACTGGCGAAGACGTTTGGCTGTCCAAGCCAAAGCACAGCAAGTTTTCTCAAGCATAGTGTACCGAGTTTCGCAGTCGGTGAATTTCTTGCTCAAATAGTAGATGACAGACTCTTTCCTTTTGGTTTCATCTTGTTGGCCAAGCACACAATCCATTGAGTCTTCCAAGACTGTGAGGTAAACGATCAGTGGTCTTCCTTCCACTGGAGGTGATAGAATTGGTGGGTTCAACAGGTATTCCTTAATACTGTCGAAGGCGGTTTGACAGTCTTCTGTCCAAACGCAGCCCTGATTTTTTTGAGTAATTTGAAAATTGGAGCGCATGCCGCGGTCATAAGGAATATAAACCTGGAGATGTAATTCAAACGTCCCAGGAATCCTCTGACTCGTTTTTCAGTTTTCGGAGAAGGCATTTCTTGAATGGCCTTGACTTTGTCAGGATCAACCTCAATTCCTTTCTGGCTGACGATGAATCCTAAGAGTTTCCCTGAACGGACACCAAATGTGCACTTATTGGGATTCAAGTGAAGTTTGTACTTTCTCAACCGCTTGAATAGTTTTGACAGGTGGGTCACATGCTCCTCTTCTGTCTTAGATTTGGCAATCATATCATCGACATACACCTCGATTTCCTTGTGTATCATGTCATGAAAGAGAGTAGTCATGGCCCTTTGATAGGTCACCTCGGCGTTCTTCAAACCGAACTACATTACCTTGTAACAAAGGTACCCCATGGGGTAATGAACGAAGTTTTCTCCATGTCTTTCGGCGCCATTTTGATTTGATTATAGCCCGAGAATCCATCCATGAAGGAGAAAAACTTTGAACTTTGTTGTACTGTCTACCAGCATGTTAAAGTGTGGTAAGGGAAAGTCGTCCTTCGGACTAACCTTGTTTAGATCTCTGTAATCTACACACATTCTGACCTTTCCGTCCTTTTTCTGAACTGGTACTATGTTGGCTAACCATTGAGGATATTCTGAGGTGGCGAGGAAACCCGCGTCAATCTGTTTCTGTACCTCCTCTTTGATTTTGATGGCCATGTCTGGGTGAGTCCATCTCAACCTTTGTTTTACTGGCGGACATTCTGACCTTAATGGTAGATGATGTTCCACGATGCTGTATCCAATCCTGGCATGTCCTGGTAGGATCAAGCGAATACATCGAGAAATTCTTTGAGAAGCTTTTTCAAACTCTCTTTGGCAGTTGGACTGAGCAATGCCCCAATCCTAACTTCTTTTCTTTCATCATCTGAGCCCAAGTTGACAGTTTCCAACGGCTCTTTGTGAGGTTCAATGGACCTTTCCTCTTGTTCGAGTAATCGGGAGATCTCTTCTGGAATTTCGTCGTCAACTTCTTCTTCAGCCCCAAATACTGGGAATTCAAAGTTGGGAGAAGGCATTGGATCGTATGTTTCAATGGGGTTTAAAACAAGCAATCTGCATGACGTGATGACTTGTGTTTAGAAGAGATAGAGAGAAATGCAAGAGTGCGTGCAGTGTTTTTCTTTGGAAAACTGCTTGTTTTTTAGTTTGAGTTGTTTTTTAGCATTACCATTTTCTGGAAAAGCGAAAAGAGAAAACTACAATAAATGCAGAAATTACAGAATGACGTTTATTTTATTTATGAACAAGTCGATTCTCGAAACTACAGCCATATAAAACAAAACTCCGCCGCTTTGGGCAAAGCGAAGAGGGATATTTTTACAGAAAGCAAGCCCTAGCAAAACATCCATTTCACCTGGGCAGGGTGAAAGGTTTAAGACGACAATTACTTTGACTTATGAACAATCTTCGGAACATCGACTGCAGCCCATTGGCGGCGAACTCCTCGGTGAATCACAAAGTCTGGTACCTTCCTTGATTTGTCTTCAGAAATAACGTTGATTTTTGGTGGAGCAGGATCATTGGAATCTGTCTCCCAGGCAGAGTTGTCGTAGGAGGATTCCTCAGTGGTATTTTGCATAGTATTTATGCTCTCAGGTAAATCTCCCCGTCCAGTTGGCTGGATGTCTTCGAACCTGATACGAGAGCTTTCAGGAGCAGTGTACTTGACAATATACTCGTATTTTCCACTTGGTTGTCCCAAGGTGTCCCACACTTATTTGGAACTGGAGGAGACATCTCTCTCGATGACGTTGACCTCGGGAAAAGCATAGTTGATGAATTCTAGTCCGAAAAGCTTGGCCAATTCATCGTCGTACTAGGTATTTTATGAATGCCCTGAGTAATGATCCCATGACATAGTGGGGACGCAGGTATTCTGTTCAATGATGCTCAGCTGATTTTCATTGTTCGGCTGATTTTCTTGCCCCGAAGTTCCTAGATACGGCTGCCAGATAGGCAGGCCATCCATTGGGCCATAATAGTCGTGGTCAAAGTTGTCTTCCATTAAAGTGTCCTCCTCTAATGAGTTTGGTGGAGCACGACATCCTTCCGGATCACAATCTCCATATATCATTCTGACATCTGACCTTGGTATAAATCTCGGACTCTGTGCGGGATAGCAAAATGGCGTAGGCACCTTTTCCTGAGACATATAACCGTCCTTGTTAAGATAGGACTTCCATTCCTCATCTATGTCGGAGGAATCTTCCTTGTTGATGGTATGGACTGCTTGAGGCACTGGGTGGAGGAAACCTCCACTGTGGAAGAAGTCCTGAATGGGATGAAGACTTTCATCATCACAGGTTGTGGAAAAACCAAGACCCGTCTTTGTTTTATTATCAGTAGGAATGACAAGCTGTCCCCATCCTTTCGTATTATTACTTTCAATTGGCTCGAGGGCATCTTTGTATGAGAAAATAGAGGTTCCCTTCTCTGATAGATTCTCATTTCCCACCGAAAGTGCCTGGAACTGAGTTCCAATAACCTCTTCGGGTTCTATACAAGTAAATGATGACAGGTTACTCACGACCAAGGCTTATTCTCCACAGACTGTGACGAGTTGATCGTTCTTGACGAACTTCAGTTTCTGGTGCAGTGTCGAAGTGACTGCCCCTGCCTGGTGTATCCAAGGTCTTCCTAATAAGCAACTGTACGTTGCTCGGATGTCCATGACCTGGAAAGTGATTACGAAAGTGTGAGCACCGATGGTTATGGGAAGATCGACTTCGCCAATAACTGCTTTCTGAGATCCGTCAAAGGCTTTGACGATAACCTCACTGCCCCTCATCGGGGATCCTTTGAATGATAGTCGCAATAAAGTGGACTTCGGCATAACGTGATGGCCGATCCGGTGTCTACCAGTACACTGGCTAAAGCATCGTCTTGGCAGTTAACTGTGATATTGAGCGCTATGTTGTGGCGCTTGCCCTCCTCTGGCAAATCCTCATCACTTAACCCTAAGTTGTTGTAGGAAGTGATGTTAGAGATGATGCTATCGAAGTGTCGTATTGACACATCCTGTTCCATAAAGGCCTGCTCTAAGACTTTCTGTAGAGCTTCTCTGTGGGCTTCAGAACTGAGTAAAAGTGATAGCGCAGAGATCTTTGAAGGATTTTGTAACAGCTGATCAACAATGTTGTATTCACTCCTTTGGATGAGCTTCAGCATCTCATCATCATTTTTTGAAAGGTCGGGATTACTGGATTGACCGACTGGTAGATCAGGAGCCTCTGTCTGAAGTTCCTTTTCTTTGTTAGGTTTTCCAACTCCTCGGTTGAAGATTCGACCGCTCCGTGTTACTCGACTGATGTCTGCAATGTTCACGACGGAGGATAATGGAATTTCCTTTCCATTCTCGATTATTATCGCACCGTATTTGTAAGGGATCCCCTTAGCTGATTCATACGGTAATGGGCCTGGCAGATAGATAACTATAGGAGCCGTCTGATTTTTCTTACTGTTGTAGGTAACTTCAATCAGTTTCCGTCTAGGAACCTTTGATTCGTCCAGTAGAGGGATGATGGTACAAACATCCTCGTTCTGTTGATGATCAGAGATTATGACAATGTCTCTGATCTGATCAGCAAAGTAGTTCGGCGTCCAGTTGATTGGCTCAGAACTCGAACATGGGTGAATCTCTTTACGATCCAACTGACCTTGAAGAGCTGCTCGCACAAGGTAGCATCTTTGGTTATTCTCCGAGCAGACTCTACAGCGTTCATAATTATGTGGTGGCACCTGGCCACGCCCGCTTTGAATACAGTGTAACCTCACCAGGTCAGTTTCCATAGATCGGACAGTCTGGCTTTGCCGTCTAGTAGGGTTCCCATTAAGCACACTGATTTGTTGCGTGTCTTCATCCATATAGATTGGAAGCCACCAGTGGTTTAACAAGTGTTGAAAAGTTCTTTGAACGAGAGCGCACCCTTGGTTACTCTCACAACATCCTTCACAGCTTAGATAATCGTGAGAAGTGAGAAAACCGAGTTGGACTTGCCTGGCGTGTAACTCCACCAAGCTGGTATTCATCAAACAAATATCGAAGATTTGGATCATGTTAATCTGATAAGGATTTTTATCATGGTAGTCCTGGATCCACCCAATATCCATCTGACGCTAGAGGGCCTCTTGTATAAAAGAGCATCCCTGTTTGTTTACCGAGCAAGTCAGACAGGAATTGTAATCGTACCGCAGCAGATTATGATACTGGCTTTGCCTTGAGTGCATCGCCACCAAGTTGGCATTCATTGCACAGATTTCGTGGTTCTGAATGATGTTGGAATTCGTATAAGTCATGTTGACTCCACGAACTCGATGCTCTTGGATCCATCCGAGATCCAATTGTTCCTGTAGAGCTGCTTGCACCACAGAACATCCCAGATTGTTTTTAGAGAAGATATCACACTGGTGGTAATTATGGGGTGGCACATGGCCATATCTACTCTGTCTACAATGCATCTTTACCAGATTGGCCCTTAATAAGAGTACATCATGAATTTGATAACTGTCGCTAGACTCTCCCTCTATCAAATTGACTGCAGCTTTCTCGTGTTGAGGCAACGAATTCGTGAGAACATTCGGATTCGTATCTTTGAAAGATAAGACCCCGCTCCTGACAAGCTTTTATACATCGGATTTGAAACTGAGACACTTTTCTATGTTATGCCCTGGTCCTCCTTGATGGTAAGGGCAAGTCTGATCCGCTTTGAACCAAAAAGGTGGATTTTCCGGTACTGTAAGAGGAGACTTGGTTTGGACACACCCCTTGACCAGTAATAATGGAAATAACTCTGCGTACAACATGGGTATAGGATCAAACCCTGATGGTCGTGTTGCACGGTTGTTGTTGTATGGAGGATGAGCCTGCTGAAGAGGCTGTTGTGTCCTTTGCTGATATTGTTGTTGATTAGGTTGGCTCTGCGCAACCTGAGGTTGATACGTAGAAATAGGCACCGGGTTAATAGAAGGAGTTACAGCTGCTACTGGTTGGTAACGTCGCCTTTGCTTTCCGAGAGAGATATTCCCAATATCCTGCTCTTTTTTCTTAGGGAGAGCACTACCGTATCGTTTTGTACTGCTTGATGATCCAGTGTCTTTAACTAACCGTCTTTCTCGGACTGCTTCCTCAAGACGAACTCCCATGCCCACCATCTCGGTGAAGTCACTGGGCGCACTGGCGACCATTCTGTCGTAGTAAAATGAGCTTAAGGTTTTTAAGAAGATCTTTGTCATCTCTTTTTCCTCCAGAGGTGGATAAATCTGAGCGGCGATTTCACGCCATTTCTGAGCGTATTATTTAAAGGTTTCCTTGTCCTTTTGTGACATCGATCTGAGTTGATCTCTGTCCGGTGCCATGTCCAGATTGTATTTATATTGTTGAACAAAAGCGGTGCCAAGATCTCTGAACGTGCCGATAGTAGCGCGGTTTAAACCCATGTACCATTTTAACGCGGCACCAGTTAAACTATCCTGAAAGTAGTGAATTAGTAGCTCCTGGTTCTTTGTCTGAGCTGACATTCGCCGAGCGTACATCACCAAATAGCTCTGAGGGCAAGAGTTACCCTTGTACTTTTCAAAGTCGGGTACCTGGAACTTGTGTGGAACTTTTACAAAAGGCTTTGGGTTCTAAATTGAGATTGAGTTCGGCTTATCATCCGTAGACTGATGGGCAGACCGAGAGAACGATTTAGTCGTTGGAAGATTTGTTGAGAGCGTGTGTTCTTGAACAAGGTGGTGTGTGGGATAGTTATCTTGCGTTAATTGATTTCACGTATAACAACAGTTTCCATTCAAGTGTTGGAATGGCACCGTTTGAAGCGTTGTATGGACGAAGATGTCGAACACCGTTGTGTTGGCACGAATCTGGTGAGAGTGCGGTGGTTGGACCGAAGTTGGTGTAACAGACTACGGAAAAAGTGAAGCTTATTCGCGAGAAAATGAAGGCTTCTCAGAGTAGGCAAAAGAGTTATCATGATCGAAGGAGGAAAGATCTTGAGTTTCAAGAGGGCGATCATGTATTTTTGAGAGTTACGCCGGTAACGGGTGTTGGTCGTGCATTGAAATCAAAGAAGCTTACTTCTCGGTTTATTGGTCCTTACCAGATATCCGCGAGAGTTGGTGTTGTGGCTTATAGGGTGGCGTTGCCGCCGAATCTGTCGAATTTGCATGATGTGTTCCATGTTTCACAGCTTCAGAAGTATGTTCCGGATCTGTCGCATGTGATTCCGATGGATGAAGTTGAGGTAAGGGAGAACCTTACGGTTGAGGCATTACCAGTTAGGATTTTGGATCGCGAGGTGAAGTGGTTGAGGGGCAAGGATATTGCACTTGTGAAGGTAGCGTGGGGAGGCGCTGCTGAGGGCAACTTGACTTGGGAGTTGGAGAGTCGGATACGGGAGTCGTATCCAGAGTTGTTCGTCTCAGGTATTATTTTCGAGGACGAAAATTTCTAAGTGGGGGAGAGTTGTAACGCCCCAGTTTTAGTTATTTTTATTTAATTGAGTCGTTTTGATTATTTTATTATTATATTATTTTAGTTCTGACTTTTATTCGAAAATATGTTATTTTTCATCGAGATATATTTTATCGCGTTTTGGGATCGTTTGCGAGATATTTGAGTGTAAGGGTATTTTTGTCATTTCACTTTTATTTTCCTTAAGTTAGGAATATAAGAGAAAAGAAAAGAGAGAAAATAGTAAGGAAGAGAAGAAAAAGAGAAAGAAAGAAAAGAGAAGAGAAAAGAAGAAGAGGGAGAAAAAACTTGGAAAAGAAGAAATCGATCAACCGACTTTCTAAAACACGATTTAATCGGGTAAGGGTGCGAAACTCGATTATCTTATCATTCTGTATGATTATGTATGTGTGTATTGGATTGTTTGTTGTGTTTTCATAATCTTCGATTCTAGGTCGATAGAGAGAAATCAATGTTTTCACGGTTGGAAATCGATGTAAATGCGGTAGAATACTTGTTACCATGATTAGACTATGTTCTGATTGTTCTATGTTGGTTTGGAAATGTTTTGGTTGAGAAAATATCATTTTGGGTTATGTAACAGCGCTGCTGGGAATTCTGGTATTCGCAGGTTCGCACTGCGAATCCCCTAGCGAAGGGGAAAGCGAGCATTCGCTGGCTATTCGCACTGCGAAGGTGTGGGCGAGCATTCGCCAGAGGTTCGCACTGCGAACTTTGGGTTATTTTGTGTTGTTTGCTCTCTGACTTGGTTTGCTGGGGAACTCGCACTGCGAAGTGTGTAGCGAAGGTTCGCTGGATGGTTCGCACTGCGAACGTTGGGAATTTTCTAGGCTGTTTTCAGTTCAGACTTGGTTCCTTGGGACATTCGCACTGCGAATGAAGTAGCGAAGGATTCGCTAGGAGCTTCGCAATGCGAATGTGACAATTTTTCTTAATTATTTTTCTTTATAACTTTTGAACCGTAAGTCGGTTTGAGGCGTGATTTGGTGCGTTGGAAAGCTTTTGGCATGTTCTTTCTTATATTAATGGTTTCAAGATTGTTAGCCGATTTAATTATGTCGAGAATTTGGAATGTGTTATTGTTGGCTTTTATTGTTTTAATGATGTGCATTTGACGTGTTATTATGCAATATGCGCGTGATATGTATTGTATGACTGGTGTGATGTTATGTGATGTGAATGTATGTGTTTGGATGGTGTAATGAGGGTTTGTGGCCGAATGGCAAATAAATGCATTGTTTTGGGCTTGAATTGCAAAGCATGATTTTTGTTGATTGAGATGGTTGCATATATGTGTGCATTTGAATGTCATGAGTCATTGTATGCCAAGCATCATGATATGCATTCTTGTGATGTTGTGTGCCCTAGTGGGTGTGAGCAACGAATTGGTTCTAGAGGGAATCCGCTATAACATCGCGCGCTTTAAAAATAAGAGGACTTAAAGCGATCGGATGGGATCGTGCGCCTTAAAAATAAGAGGACTTAAAGCGATGATTATAGACGATCGTGCGCCTTATACAAAGAGGACTTAAAGCGATTGGATCGTGCGCCTTATACAAAGAGGACTTAAAGTGATCCATAAACGTCGTGCGCCTTATACCAAGAGGACTTAAAGCGACGGGGAACATCGTATGCCCGACGGGGAGTTACACTAAGTAACGAGTGATGGTTCCAATAGTTCCTGAGCGAACTGGTGTTGAGAAATGATGGATGGATGGTACCGCATGTGCATTTACATAGAGTCATTTTGTCGGTCTCTTTGCATTTGCATGAATTAAGAATGGTGTGATTGTGTGTGGAATTGTGAATGAGATTGATGAGTTGATTTATGAATATACGTGTTAGTGATAATTGATTTGTGTATGATGGCTAAGCTTTTGTGACCGATATGTGAGAAAATTCATTGTGTGGGTTTGTAATTGGATTATGGCGTATAATGTGGTGAGAATATTATGTTTGTGTAATTGTGTGTTATTATATATTTATATGCAATTATATTATGATTGTGTTTCTCACCCTTCTGTTGTTGAACATGAGGTGGTAGTCGAAAAGGAAAATGATATTGTATTGGAGGAAGTCAAAAAAATGATGAAAATGGTGTAGTTGAAAAGAATGACGAAGAAGTAAGGAAGAAAAAAGAAAGAAAAAGAAAGGAGTATGAAAAGGAAGTTTTACAAAGAAGATTACCATATCCCCCTGCTCCTAATAAAAAAGAGAACGATAGGCATTACGCAAGATTCTTAGAATTGTTTAGTCGGTTGCAAGTAAACGTTCCTTTCTCTGAAGCTCTTGAACAAATGCCTAAGTATGTCAAATTCATGAAAGACATACTTACGAAAAAGAAGAGGTGCACGGACAAAGATAACATCGATCTCAATGCCGAGTGTAGTGCCGTCATTCAAAGTGTGCTTCTGCGGAAAGAGCAAGATCCGGGAAGAGTAGCTTTACCTATTACTATTGGTAATGATTTAAAATGCAAAGCTTTGGTTGACATGGGTGCTAGTATTAATCTCATTCCGTTGTCCGTGGTTAAAATACTTGATAATATGACTGTGAAGTCAACAACCATGACATTACAACTTGCGGCTAAGTCTAGGACTCGTCCTCATGGTGTTGTGGAGGATGTGCTTGTAAAAGTGGACAAATTCTTGTTTTCGGTTGATTTCGTGATCATTGACATGGATGAGGATGAAGATACGCCAATTATTTTGGGAAGGACGTTCTTCAAAACCTCCAAAATGTTGGTGGACGTTGATGAATGTAACACCACATTTCTACCCAGCGAATATTATTAAAAATCAGAGTTACAAAATTTCAACAGACAAATGAGATGCTACACTTACTTCTTAAAATCAACTTCATTTAATCTCATGTAAAACAGATATATAACACTTTAACTCGGATGAACCGGTAACAATATAATTAGTCTTAAAAAACAAAACCACTTTTAATAACTAAGTAGTGGAATCACAATTTTCAACTTAATTGTCATAACATCTTTTGTTCAACTAAAAACAACTTCAACACAACAAGCATTCAATGACATCAACTTATAATTCAACAACTGAAATGTAACAACTATAAAACAACGATAGTTCATCCCCCGAGTGTTACGTATCAGAGCAAGACCCTCTTGACTTGCAATAAAGCAACATAAGGACTCCAAAAACTATTCCGAACTGCCACTGCTATTCTTGAGTACCTGCCCATTTCCCATGGTAGGGGAAATATCAGCAGAAGGGGTGAGATATCTAACAATACAATAAGATGTATGATAAATAATATATTAAAATTTAGATCATATAAAATTACCACTTTACAGCTTATAACAACAATTATCACATCCAGTCATTAACTTAATATCACAGCAATTTAACCAACTTAATATAACAACTTTCAAACCACAAATATAACAACAAAACCCTCAACAAGTTATAACAACATTTTTATAGCTTTCAGACAGTACCTGTCACAACAAGTCAACAACATACTAACAACGAATATATCATCACAACAACTCAAAATCCAACATGAAATGCGACTCATATGCACATGCATGTGGTACCATTGGAGCAGAACTCCCAGCTTAAAATTTTCCAATTAATATTGACGTTAACAAGGCATAAGCCTTCCGCTTAATATTTTTGCCAATCCAGGCCCGCTTAATATTTTGCCAATCCAGGCCAGCTTAATATGTTATGCCATGTGACCCAACAGGAACATCATAATAACAACACTGATAATTACATCTATCAGCACAACAACAAATCAGCAATGGCCATAGGCCTACAACTTAAATTCTTGCCAATAATTAGAGGCAATTCAACATGTTCCACAGCTTTATACTTCTCAACAACCAGGATCACAGCAACTAGAATTTATAATGCACCCACTAAAAGGTACTAAAATCAATCATTTCATTATCCGGTAATTTTCGACTGAAAATCAGTTAATTAATTCCATTATCAATTTATCTGCCAGCACTACAAAATTATATAACAACAATAATTCAACATCGACAAAAATATACAACAACGATCCGTAATTGTTCCGGACAATTCTACTAAGATCAGTTACTTAACTACCAGCTACAAATACTAATATTTTATACTCTACTAAAGTACTTATTATGCCTCTGATAAATTAATACTACACTATTAATGTCGGTTCTGCCATATAATACTAGCTCTGCCACGTAACTAACCTGCTACTAAATTAATCCTACTATCCTTCTTTAATGAGCTGCCATTATTATGACTCTGTTACATATATATATATATATATATATATATATATATATATATATATATATATATATATATATATATATATATATATATATATATATTCAGTATGGCACTTATTATAATCACCTATGTTACTTACCCATACATACTCTGCAAATTTGGTACTTGTCTCAGCTCTATATTTTTACTCTGCCAAATTAATGCACACTACTAATTATATTGTTCATTCCATTGCTTCATCTCTACTGTTACTTTAATTATACTGCCATTTAATTATAGGTAGAAGACTGCTCTGCTAAACTCTACCATTTCCACTTCTTACTAGCTTCTTATCATTCCCCAGTTAAATTCGGGTCAGCAACAACTTACCAAAATATACTACTAAATTCTACAACACGGTTACTTAATTATCCTCCTATTAATTAGTCATAGTACTATTATCAGTTCCTTATAGCCTCCACTGGTTTGTATTACTACTGCTACTTATGCTGATGTTCAACTTAATTATGTTTCTTACGAATTCATCGCAACCCAACTATTAATTATTTACTCATTTCAATTATGGCTCTGTACTAAACTAAAGTATATCAGTAATCACGCCAGGCTACACAGACCAAAAGACCACGAAACAGAATCTCCAAACTTCCTCACAGCCCAGAATTTGCCCGCGTGACGCTCGTCACGAGAGTGTGACGGTCGTGATATTGTTTGTGGGTGTGACAGTCGTCATGCCCTTATTACGGTCGTCATGCATACCAATTCTGCGTACGCACCAGACTTCGTTCGTCACATGCTTGTTTCTTTCCAGTTTTCTTAATTCTACTGATTCTTCCTTTGACTCAGTTCCAGATCAAGCCCCAACCATCACGGTGTAACAGCAACGTAGGAATTATATACGAACAACACAATCAAATTTTATACGACCAATTCAATGACATCAACCAAATTCCGAAATCAAGCATAACAATCAAACATGGACAGAAGCAATTCTACACAAATCCAATCCCACATACTATTTATCATAAACTCAATTATAGAGTCAGAACCCCACCCTTACCTTGGATTGAAGGTCGCTCTATTTTTCCTATTGGATTCTCGCTCTTGCCGTTTCTACGTGTTCTCCATCAACCCTTGTGCCTCTTCTCTCCAACTTCTCTTTTTCTTTCTCAACTTGTTTGTACGTGAAAATTGCTCTGTTTTTGGTTAACCTCTCACTAAATTCACACTTACTTATTGTTCCTTCTTTTTCTCTCCCACTGCTGACCCATTAGTCCTTTATTTTCTCACCCTAACAATTTGACTAATACGTAGTCTTCCTTACTTTTCTCCCTTCCACCCAATTCATAATAATATTGGGAATAATAATAATAATTACTATAATAATTTCCATCGGGCCTAAATTCTACACCCCTACTCTTACTACTAGCCACTTAAATAAGCCCATGAATCTTTTATAATCTTAATATAATAACAACATATTGTTTCTACAAAATTAAATCAACTTAATCAAATTAATTCGGCTAAAACCAACTTAGCAACTCAACACAACACAATTCCGATAATCAACACAAATCAACACCAAATATACAAATATATTTAATTAAATAATTAATTAAATAACCGGGCGTTACAATGAAGGCCTAATGAAGGTGAGAATTAAGTCAAGTGGTAAGGAGGAAGAAGCTTGTTTTACGTTATTCAAAGGAGTGATGTATGCAAATCAAGTAGATGAAAGCGTTCATGAAAATAAAGAATTGGAAAGAGAGGCTTTATGGAAGAAAAAAAATGAAGATGCAAAAGTGGCCATGTTGCGATCATGTTGGGATTGGTCTTTTCTAAAGAAAAGGGGATCGAAGACCGGACATGATTATGGTTGAGGTCTCTGTTAGTAAAGTTTTGTTTTCTCGGATGCCAATTCTTGTGCTTTTGGTTTCGAGGTGTCGGCTGCATTGGACCGTCGAGCTTAGCCGACGTTAAACAAGCGCTTGTTGGGAGGCACCCCAACATTGTAAGTATTTATTGTTTTATTTGATGTTTTAATGATTTTAGATGTTTAGAACTGGTTTAGGAAGTGGCAGCAGTGCAGAAATTTTTTTCAAAATCCTGTCATGTTCGCTGGCCAGTTCGCTTTGCGAACCTGGGGCGAGCATTCGCTGCCTTGTTCGCTTTGCGAACTCAGTGAGACAGGGGAAGTGTGTTTGCTGCCACCTCAGTTTAAAAAGGGATTTAATTTTATGGGTGGGCCATACACTTGGGCCCATGACCCATATCATTTTCCGAACTTTAGAGAGGCAACCCTCTTTCCTCTTTCATTCCAACTCTTGCCTCTCTCTCACAATTATGCACAAGAACAAAATCATCACGTGTTTTAGTTCCTCAATTTTCACCAAGTTTTACCCAAATCAATTACAAGTTCAGGTTTGAATCTCGTTTTCTTTCTATTAATTTCTGTTTAGACATATGGTTAGGGTTGTGGTTTGTGGTTTGCACATTAGAGACATTTTTTATTCTAGGGTTTAACCTCTGTTTTAAGGTTTGATTTATTGCATGTTGAATTTTGTGCAAACCTTAGAATATAAATGGTATTGTAAATGAAACTCTGATGTGGAAAGTCTAGATGATGTTGTTTTTCTGAAATTATCGCGGGTTCGCTGTTCAGTTTGCCTTGCGAACTTGGGCAAGCATTCGCCAGATTTCGCTTTGCAAATCTGGGGCGAATGTTCGCCAGCCTTCGCTTTGCGAACTCTGGAGCGAACGTATCAGAATTCTGAATTTTTTTTTTATGTTGTTTCAGTTGTGATTTTGTTTTGGCTCCCAATTCTAATGAACTATGTTGCTACTTGTTGTTGTTTTATTTGTTAATTTGTGCAGATTGGTCCAAAGATCAATCCCGCTAAGAAGCGAAAGGCAAGCACTTCAAGACAAGTGCCAATATAGTTTGACAGCGATCGTTTTAAGGGAGCCAAGCAGGCAGCAAGGTATCTGACCTTGGAAAAGAGAACTATCTTACCGAAAAAGAGATTTAACTTGAATGACCGTGGAAGTTATCGGTCAATGGCTGCACTCTTAGAAGAAAAAAATGGGGAAGACTGATAACTCCCTTGGATAGCTACAATATTGAGATTGTCCGACAGTTTTATGCAAACGCCCTCCCTGATGATGGGAAGCTTTTTAGTTGGACAATCGTAGTTGGGGGGAAAGTTGTCCAATTTGATCGTAGAACGATTAATGTCGTTCTTGTAGATCCTTTGCCATTGGTAGCGAGCCAGTTAGATGTCTACCATAGAGACTTGCACCTTCACCGAGACATTCCATAAATGACCAGAGATCTTTTACGACCGGGTAAAGCTGTAGAACTCAACCCATCTGGGGTTGCCATTAGATACCGTCGTGAGGACATGCAACCTTTGGCTCAGCTTATTTTACTTTTGGTGATAACCAACATCAATCCGAAGTCGCATTCGTCTACCATCCCTATTCCACTTGCCCACCTTGTCCACAGTATTTTGACTAATGTACAGATATATGTGGCCCGTATTATTGCCGATGAGATTAAGGCTATTGTTCAGAGTGGTCTTGGCGGTTCCGCTTCTCGGGCGAATGTCCCTCTTGCATTTCCTTGTCTGATCATGACTTTGTCTGCTCATGCTGGGGTTAATATACCTGCACGCCGTCAGGTCACTATTCCTTCTACGATTGACGACTGATATGTGGACAAGTTCTGTAAGCCTAAGGGGGAAAGGGGTGAGACACCGAGTGCTGGTGCTGATGCCGGCACAAGGGGTGGTGATGCTTCTGGTTCTGGGTCGCAGGGTTTCTACCCTTATCAGCAGGAGATATGCCAGTATAATTGGGATTGGATGGCGGCTTCTCAGCGCGTCATAACTGATTTACATGACTCCATGCAGGTACTTCAGCTACAGATTCGCGATCCCGCCGCTGATCATACGATGATGACGAGGGAGCAGTTCCTTGCACATGCTGGTTGGCCTGAGGCCAGGCCAGTATTCGGAGGGGGAGAGGATGCGGCTGGTCCTGATGATGCTGATGATAATGAGGAGACTGGTTCTGTTTATGGTTCAGAGGATGGAGAGGAGGTTGAGGTGTCCGGTTCAGAGTCCGAGGAGGACTGATTTTGCTGTTCTGATTTTGTACTTCCTTTTAGCATCAAAGTGAAGTTTTCTTGTATTTTGCTTTATGTTTCAGTTTTTATTGATGTACTCTATCCACTTTGTTGGATTATTTTGGATATTATGATGTACTTGTACCCTTTTGCGGTACTTTTGACTTTGTTGGTGTTTTTCACACCATGACATTATTATTATTATTAGTAATATTTTGTTTTTCAGTAAATTTTTCTGTTTTCAAGTTTACTAATATTTCATTTTTTATTATTGTTATTAAGAGTTGAATTCTTCAGTTTACGAATGTTCAACTCTTAAATTGTTGGTATGTTTTCGTTTTTCATTGTTGTTATTGAGAGTTGAATTCTTCAGTTTACGAATGTTCAACTCTTAAATTGTTGGTATGCTTTTTATCGCTTTATGTTGGTATGCTTGTGGAAGTTTAATATTTCCATCTTTTGGTGTTGACTTGAAGAATTTTAGGTTGGTGAGTGTGATCATCAAAGAAGGTTCTTCCAAGTTGGATGATGATGATAGTAATTTTAAGCACGATTTTGTTTGCAAGGTACATAGTTACCTAGTTCTAGAATTTAGAATGTATTAGAACTTTTTGTCTTTGTACAAATGAAAATATTGTTTCTTGTTACAACTTTATTGATTGCTTGTGTCATTTAGGTCCAAAAACCACAAAAGTGAGAAACCTCCATGTTATACTACATGCTTTGGATTGATGATGAATGTTGTTTTATACTTATAATTCATGCTTTATCTTGCTTGTTGTTTTGAAATTATGGAAACATAGAAATGATCAAGGAAATGTTTGTGTGCTTTGAGTATAACCACCATTCCAAAAACACTTCAAGTCACCTTGTGAGTGTGCGCGTATTTGAAACCTCTTTTAAGCTAAGCTTATGGCAATGTTGAAGTTAGGGAGAATGGTTTATTTTGAAAAGAGAAAAAGGATTTGGTGATACAATGCATTCTAAGACAAAGAAATTGAAAAAAAAAAGAAAGAAAAAGAACAAAAAGAATAGAAAATCAAAAGAATAGAATGCATTGTGAAAGAAAGAAATAAGGATTGAACAAGATCGAAAAGTTTGAAAAAAAAGAAATGCTCTTCATAGTCTTTACCCTTTCTTGTTTCAACGGCCGTGTACATATGTCCCTTGTTTTTAACCCCGGCCAAGTTACAACCGATAAAAGCCCTTAGTGATCTTTTGCTTCCATGATTTCTTGTGATCGGTTAGATATTGTATGAATTGCTTAGTATTTGCATCATTTGTCATTCGACCGAAATTGCCCCGCGGTTGCAAACACGTTAATTTACTTCAATCCTATTTCGAAGAGGAGTGTTAGAGTGACATAAGCATGATGGTTTAGTTGTCTCTTGAAACATTGTCTGAGATTTTTTTAAGAATCAAGTTCTTTTGCATTGTCGATACTAGGATTGTGTAATTGTGCTTTGTTACAATTGTTGTTTATTTGAGCCGTTTATCCTTTCTTGGATTGAATCAAATGCTCGAGCAAATCCTCTTGTTTTCAATGAGAGGCATACTTTGCTTGATGACAAACAAAGAGTTAGTTGGGGAGAGTTTGTTAGATGTCAAACATGCGATATATTTATATTTGATACTTGGCATTTTTAAACACTTTCTGTTTGAATTGAGGATTTTATTAGTGAATTATTGTTGTTCTTCAAACATTATATTTATACCTTTGGTGCTCGTAATATGTGTGCTATTGTCCAGGAAAAGGCACTGATTGATCAAAGATTTGACACAAAGAGATGATACAAGCTGCCAAAGAATTAAGGAAAACTTCAAGAAGTTCGCTTTACGAACTGGCTAGCGAAGGTTCGCTTTGCGAACAGCTAGCGAGGTCTCCAGCGAATAGCTCCAGAATATGGCAGAAGCAAAAGGAGTTAAAGTTCGCTTTGCAAACTCCCAGCGAATGTTCGGTTCTTCACTCGCTTTGCGAACAACCTGGCAAAGAACCCTTGGCTATGGCAATGGCAAAAGGACCCAAAATTCGCTTTGCGAATGTTTTGGCGAGTAATTAGCTTTGCAAATGAAACGTTCGCTTTGCGAACCCACGAAGACAGTCAAGGGCGGTTTAACTTTCAGAAGGCACTTAAGGTGCCATTTTCTTCATTCGCTAGGCGAATGGATCATTCGCAGTGCGAATGGATCATTCGCAGTGCGAATGAATCAGATCCCAAGTGCATTATAAATAGATTTTTACACTTTCTTGGGATCATAACTTCACCTTTTCACACAAAAACATTATTTTCTGAGTTTTGATCATCCAAGAGAGATTTTGCACATAGAGAAGCTGGATTTGCATCCGATCTCGATTCTTCGACGCTGATTCTTTTTCATCTCCTCACAAAACTTGTGAAGCAAGCTACCATGACTATGTGTAGCTACACACATTCTTGTGTCAAGATTAGTGGTAGGTGATCCATTATTTTGTATGTATTGATTTTGATTGTAAGTTTGTGAACCTTGTTGATGATATATATAGAAGAAAAAAATTTTTTACATGGTTTATATTTTGTTTAATTCATGTTCGAGAGAAATGTCTTAAACTTGACCTAAGTTTCAATCCATCAATATTCATAAGGCTAGAGATAGTTTTGAATGTTGATGTTCATAAATATTGAACTTGAATGTTATCATATTGGTAGTTTATGTGAGAGATCAACAAAGGATCAATATAATAAATCCCACAACAAGTGTTCGAGAGAAACTTGTTGAGAGGATATGTGGTTATATGTATTGTTAACGAGTTCACACGCTTTATCGAGTTGATACGTACAAAATGGATTACCGAAAACTAATCTTGACATGTTTTTACCAAACCCTAAAACCAATCTTTTTACCGTTGAATTTTAAATTTTATGCAAACGTTACGAAACGAAAAACCAAACCTTTGTTACTATAAAGTTTGAAATGCTTTTGACTATCGAACAGCGGAAATATACACAATCTCTGTGGATACAATAAAACACCCCCGAATTACTTTTCAACAGTAGATCCTCAACCAAGATACCTCTAACTCTATGATGTTTTCTATAGACCCTTTTCCGATCTGGTGTGAGAGCATTTCTATCATACACCATTCCAACTCAATTAACTGGAATATCAATGCCATCTTATAGAATATCCTACAATTCATCATCAAGGCCTATGATATGAGTATACATCTTGCTCTTCCACCATTCAAACTCAGTATTGTCTCCACTGAAAGTTGAAGGTCTAGCTATTTTATTATTCTTTTCTGGATTGCTATAATCATGATTTATAGCAACATGTGGAGTAGGAGCACCACTCCCAGATTCGAAAATAAGAGACATTCTTCTATATGCTTTTCTAAGGATCTTTTATGTACCACTGTTAAGTGTTTAGCATAGACCGTGCTCTGATGTCAACTGAAGGTGATAAAAAACTCAAGAAAGGGGTTTATTTGTGATGACCTTTTCTTTCTTCTTAAAAATCTTAAGTTAGATTCTAAACACAAGGTTATAAAATATGAGTTAGTTAGAGATAGGCAGTAGATATAAAGTGCAAGAAAGAATAAACCGCACACAGAGTTATCCTGGTTCCTCTCACAAACCGAAAGTAGTCCACTCCCTTTGTACCTACAAGGGATTTTCACTATAACTAATCAAGATTATAATTTGGTCAAGCATACAAGCAAGGGACTTCTTTGCTTACACACATAAGTATAAAACTTCTTTTTTCAAACACACAAGTCTGATACTTCATTGCTTAAGCACACAAGCTCAAGACTTCCTTGTTCACACACACAAGTATGAGACTTCCTTGCTTAAGCACACATGCTCAAGACTTCCTTGATCACACATACAAGTATGAGACTTCCTTTATCAAGAACACAAGCTCAAGACTTCCTTGCTCTGGCACACAAGCTAAAGACATCCTTACACAAACACACAAGTCTGAGACTTCCTTGCTCAAGCACACAAGCTCAAGACTTCCTTTCTCTAGCGCACAAGCTAAAGACTTCCTTGCTCAAACACTTAGTAAGGGACTTATAATAATCTACCTAGCAGATAAATAATTGTTGAGTGAATACACTTGATATACAATTAGAGGTGTATAAATAGTACAACATAATAAGACTCTTTTAGGACTTAAGGATTTATAAGATATTCAAGGATAAGAAATCCTAAGTTTAGTTTGTGCTAAAACTTTGATAGAGCAGCTTTTCTTTTGTTTGTTAATCATGGTGTCTTAGCATGTTCAACGTGTATTCTGTTTTGTTGCGTTCTTGTGTTGTTGTGTTGTTGTGTTGTTGTGTTGTATAGATCTTCAAGTCTTTTAGTTCCTTAAATAATGAGGAAAAAAGTCGTTGAAGATGCAACCGTTGATTCCTTTGAGAAGCTTCAAAAGATACGTTGGGAGACATTGAGATGTTTCACCAAACTGTTAGGTTAGGTGAAACCTAGTTTGAATAACCTTTGTTACAAAAGGAATTAGCAGTTGTATCCCAGCAGACTCTACGAAGAACCTAGAGCTTTAGGTTATCACATGATAAAGTATGTTCAGAGATGTACAATGACTCGTCAGTGTCACCTTGGTAATTGCGCTTTGACTAGCTCAGGTTCTGATCACCAGAAGTGGACTTCTCCAAAGTCTGTTCTTTAGAGGCTGACTCCTTCAAAGTCTGATATTTCAATGTTGACCTCTTTGGAAGACGAAATCTTCAGCTTCTAATACATCAAAATATGATATTCAGGCTTCTCTTTGGATATTCATAGTCAGAACCAGTACTTGAATTTAATATGAATTTTAATCTATGGTCCTGCACACTTGAACAAGCATTAGTATACCCTATTATTTTTAAATACTTTGTTATCATCAAAACCCAAAGGATATGGGACAGATCAATTTTGTTTCAACAATAAGACCTTTTTTTTATACAAGTTTGGATTCATTATGGACCACACACTATTGTTGGTTCAATCACAGCCGTTTAAAACTATCGACAAAATCTTAACCGTCAAAATTTAAACTATCAGATTTTTTAAAAACCAATGATTTTACACTGTCAGATTTTTCAATAATTTGGAAAATCCATGGTGTTTTTTAAAACATCTGGTATGTTTTTAAAAAATCGATAAAAATGCATACCCGAACTTTTAAAATGCACTATTGAATTTTTTAAATCCTACCGTATTTTGCGTATGCTGTTTTTGAAAAAAATTTGACAAGGGTATTTTGGGTATTATGGAAAACTGTGGAGTACCAAATATTAGTGAGATGTGTGGATCTGTGTTCTTCTAGGTATAAAGTTAATAATTCCGCAAAAGATCGTCTCTGAAGTTTTGATGACTACAACAATTATTGATGTTGAAGTTGTAACACCCCAAATCCCATCGCGAATAAATAATAAATAAATAAATCAGAGTAAATAGAAAATTTATTTTTCCGACAGAATCAAGGATGCCACATTTACAGAAAGAAAATACAATCCCTGCTCACAAAGTTTTGATACATAACACAAAATGGAAACACCTCAAAGGGAAACTTTTCCATATAAAAGGAACGTTCAGTTATGGAATAAAGCGGAAAGATCCATAACTGCCTTGTTTTACAAAGTAAATCATTTTATAACATCAAAATATACATACAAAAGTAGTACAAAATATATTCAACAATTGTATACATATATAACTAAAGCGTTCCCCGAATCCCGTGCTACGTATCAGAGCAGACATACTGACAAACGGATGGAGAACTAATCTTCACAAAAGCCTCCAAGACTACTAATCTTCAATTGCCTCATAGAGCAACAAACCACAGCAGAAGGGTGAGATATAACAACTAAATCAAGATTGCATAATAATATGCAAAACATATAATTAACATACATAGTTATTCTCACCACAATCATCACATTTAGTACACATATCATATACCAATTATACTAACATAATCACATATTCACACATAAGGCACACCAAAGTTATGACATATGGAAACACATCACCACATCACATAGCATATGCCTATACATAAAACATATTATCCACAACTAATGCATTTATCACATATGCACATCAATTCACCAATCCAATCATAAATCTCAACACATACTCAATCAATTCACAATTCCACACATAATCACATAATCAATCCATTCATGATTTATGCAAATGCACAGAAACCGACACAACGACTCTATGCAATGCACATGCGGTACCATCCATCCATCAATCTCATCACTAGTTCACTCAGGAACTATTGGAATCATCACTCGTTACTTAATGTAACTCTCCGTCGGGCATACGATGTTCCCCGTCGCTCACACCCCACACGGGCACACGACGTTTATGGATCGCTCACACCCCACACGGGCAAACGACCCGATCGGTCACACCCCACACGGGCACACGATCGTCTATAATCATCGCTCATACCCCACACGGGTACACGACATTATAGTGGATTCCCTCTGGAATCGATTCGTCGCTCACACCCCACACGGGCACACGACATCACAAGATGCATATCATGATGCTTGACACACAAGAACTCATGACAATCAAATGCATCTTCACACATATATGCAACCATAATCATGCATTTACAACCCAACACAACACATTGCATTTACTTGCCCTTAGGCCACAAACCATCATCACAACATGTCATCACATGCATTCACATCATATAACATCACACAAGTCATACAATATCCATATCAAAAGCACATTGCATGATACACATCAATTACACACAATTACAACGACAAAAGTAGACAAAACGACACTATTCCAAATTCCCGACATAATTAAATCGGCCAATACTCTCAAAACCATTTTAATAAGAAAGAACATTTTATTAGTTTTCCAACGCACCCAACCGCGCCTCAATCCGACTTACGGATCAAAAGTTATGACTTTTCAAAGAAAAGAATTTATTGAGAAACAGCCAGATTCGCCTGGCGACTTACAATTTCGCCTGGCGGATCCCCATTCGCCAGCACTTCGCCTGGCGAACTAGTGGTGAACCATAAAATTTGAAAACCCTAAAAGTTACAGAAGCTACCCCATTTCTGTCTTCCCAATTTCGCCTGGCGACTTACGTTTTGGCCTGGCGAATCACCCTTCGCCAGCACTTCGCCTGGCGAATGAGTGGCGAGACCTAATCCGCCTGGCGAATTCCAAATTCGCCCGGCGAATCGCACCAGACCCAGAAAATTCTGCTGCGGGTTACACGGTTCCAAAACCCCTAAATCCCCATTTTCCACCCGAAATCAATTCCAACAGCAAAAACAAATATCAACGATTCTTCAAAAACACCGTGTGATCATACAACGCAATTTATATCGAATTCCGACCGTGAAAACATCTATTTCTATCAATTGTTCATAAATTTATCAAATGAGAAAAATCGTGAAATAACCAAAACAATTACAACAAACAACGCATATACATACACAAGCAGGATATAATTGAAACTTCTCACCCTTACCCGATTAATCGCGCTCGAAACGGATGAATTCTCGATTTTTCCTCTTTTCCCTTCTTCCTCTCCTTTCTTTCTCTTCCTTTTCTTCTCTTTTCTTTCTCGTTTCTTCCCTTACTATTTTTCTCTCTCATTTTCTATTTATATAAATATCTAAACCCCTAAAAAGACTATTTTACCCCTCAGCTCAAATATCTCGCAAACGCTCTCAAAATGCGATAAAACATAAACAGCGATGAAAAATAATATATTACTAATTAAAAGTCAAGAATAAAATAATAGAATAATAAAAATAATTAAATTGACTCGATTAAATACATAAGACAAAACCGGGGCGTTACAATTCTCCCCCACTTAGACATTTTCGTCCTCGAAAATATACTGAGACGAACAACTCCGGACACGACTCTCGCCACCGACCAACAAACTAACATGCCAACCAGAGGCACCCCGCGAATAACACAAACTGACAAACCACCCTGCTAACAACAACTACTACAATCACACGACACGATGACAACAACAACGACAAGATGCAAAGTCCATACAATGCACTTGACGACCAACTCACTACCCCAGGAATACCCAAGTTACGAACACACACAGGTTCACTCTTGAACCGAAACACAACAAGATCGTTACCCTCACCGCAGGTAACACTCCCCTAATCCCCCACAAGGAATTAGCCACACGCACTCGAACCATCACGATGGAAACGAGGCCACAACAAGGACAAGAACCTAAAGTTCCACGACCCAACATCGTTTCAACAACCTCTACAAAACCAGAATACCAAACATCCTTGTCACACAACAATATTGCCACAAAGCTACGATTCGCCAATCGAACATATAACCAAAACATCCATCTACATAGTAGCCCATGAATAATATTTAAACCTTTCACCTAACACTTCCATTCTGAAACGTCCAATAATCTTACCAATCCTACATGTTCCCAATGTTCAACTTATGAATTCTTACAAGTCACACACGCAAACACAAAATGTGCCACAACACACTTCCGCTGCGCACTCTGATTACTCGTAACCATCAAAACTATCAGTCTCACGTCCAAAGTCTAACTCTTTCTCATATTCACCAAAAATCACTGTTCACTTTTTATATACCAAATCTCACACTCTCCAGTGTTATCCCACACACCAGACACAAGTCTCTGAACTGCTCAAACAATTCTAATTCTCTGACCATCAAAACAGACATGCATAACAACTTTCGACTTAACTTTTCAGGCACCACATCAGCTTTTCCCCAATAGGATAATTCGAGCCAAAGTCATAACTCATCCCAAATTCTAATCATTCTTGTTGTCTCATACTCTATTCCTTCAAACCAAACAAGTACTCAATATCCTTGTGATTACCAAACACTTCGAACCTAGAACCATAAAGATAATACCTCCAAATATTCCAACACGATACAACCACAACCAATTCCAAATCCTAAATAGTATAGATTCCTTTTATGAATCCTCAATTGTCGTAAAGCATAAGCCACAACTTTACCCTCTTACATTAACACACTGACTAAACTCATCAAAGACACATCTCAATACTTCACAGCCGGTTTATTAGGATCACACAGAACCAAAACTGGAGCCATAGATAAATTCTACTTTAGCTCACCAAAACTTACTCACAACGAACATCCAAAACAAACGACTCACCCTTTGCAAGTCCACTGAAATAACAGGAGTACGAACTTAGCAAAGTCTTCCCTAGTCTGCAGTAACAACCAACTAAGCCCAAAAATTTCTAATCTCCTTAACCAACTTCGGAGCCTCTCTTGTAGAACTGCATCTACTTCCGATGGATCCATAACAATACTCTCATCTGAAATAACATATCCAAGAAAACTAACCCTTTTCAACCACAATTCTCACTCGAATAACTTAGCATAAAACTTCGTCTCTTTCCAACACTTGCAATTCAAATCTCAAACACTTTACTTGTTCTTCCTCTGAGTTTATAACAGATACGAATATCCTCAAACCAAACCACTACGAACTTATCCAAATAAATATGGAAGATACGATTCATCTACTCCACAAACACTCCAGACGCATGGCTTGAAGCTTTTAACGTTTTAACAGTTCCGTTTTACGTAATTCACGTAATTCCGATTAATCCCAATACTCGACCAAAAATCCATTCCAGTCATCTGTTCATGAAAGTGGACACTTGCTCTCAATCGTTACCTTATTCAACTGCCAGTAATCTATACCCAATTTCTTCTCTTAACAGTCCAAATTCCATAAATCCCAACGTGTAGCAACAACCAACCAAAAAGAACTCTCAAATATTACATCCACACCTAAGGGTTTTCTCAAAATTTCCATTAATGCCCTAAACTTCAAAGACTCCAATCCTCACCAGAATTCCAAGTTTTACTTTCCATAGTCCCAATACCATCATACACATCATGCTTGTTATTCCATTCAATCATCCTTCCATTTTGTTACTAACAATACTGGAGCTCCCTAAGACAACACCTTAATGTTCCATCCAAAAACACATCTGAAAACCATGCACAACTGACGACCCATCACTGTGACTTCCTGACAATTCCCAGAACACTATCATCACAAACATTACCAACATCTGCGTCTCACTTCCTAAAAAAATTCTTCTACTTACTTAGCAGATCCAAACCTCAAATTTTTACCTTTGCCAAATTTGAGTTCACACTCTACTCCCTGAGAACAACCTTTAACAATACCCACTCGTTCTCTCTCGACGACTTCCCAACTGGACCAACATACCCAAGCCTCTAATCCGTCTCATCTTCTGATATAAGAATCTTCATCGACTCATCAAAACAATCCGTAATCATTTTCTTAATTCCAAACAAAACATTGCACACACTATCACAGCCAGAAAGACACGTCTATTCCATCCATCATAATTTCCGTCTACTATCAACAAGAGATTAAGGGTGATCAGTTCCTCAATTTGTCAATAGACAGTCGACAATCATGATGGGGCATAAACCGTCTTTACCAAACTTATAATAGCATTTCTTGCATCTTGTGCACAAAACTACCTAAGGTACAAATCCTTAGTTGACATAAACCTTACCTCCGCATTCCCTCCGGAATCTAGAACAACATTGTCCAAACAACACTTACAATCTTGCAATTCACAACACACTGAGCCAACGCTCCACACCTGAAGCAAATTGGAGAAGTACCAGCTTCTCCCCCACTTATCTCATTCTAACTCCTGCAGACAACGAAATAGAAAAACCAGGAAGTACTGACAGTGTTTCACACACCTATCACGTACTAAGGGACAACCAACAACGACAGTATTCAACTGTCACACCAACTGACTCAACAACTTGGCCGGACGGACCGACCTGCTCTGATACCACTGATGTAACACCCCAAATCCCATCGCGAATAAATAATACATAAATAAATCAGAGTAACTAGAAATTTTATTTTTCCGACAGAATCAAGGATGCCACATTTACAAAAAGAAAATACAATCCCTGCTCACAAAGTTTTGATACATAACACAAAATGGAAACACCTCAAAGGGAAACTTTTCCATATAAAAGGAACGTTCAGTTATGGAATAAAGCGGAAAGATCCATAACTGCCTTGTTTTACAAAGTAAATCATTTTATAACATCAAAATGTACATACAAAAGTAGTACAAAATATATTCAACAATTGTATACATATATAACTAAAGCGTTCCCCGACTCCCGTGCTACGTATCAGAGCACACAGACTGACAAACGGATGGAGAACTAATCTTCACAAAAGCCTCCAAGACTACTAATCTGCAATTGCCTCATAGAGCAACAAACCACAGCAGAAGGGTGAGATATAACAACTAAATCAAGATTGCATAATAATATGCAAAACATATAATTAACATACATAGTTATTCTTACCACAATCATCACATTTAGTACACATTTCATATACCAATTATACTAACATAATCACATATTCACACATAAGGCACTCCAAAGTTATGACATATGGAAACACATCACCACATCACATAGCATATGCCTATACATAAAACATATTATCCACAACCAATGCATTTATCACATATGCACATCAATTCACCAATCCAATCATAAATCTCAACACATACTCAATCAATTCACAATTCCACACATAATCACATAATCAATCCATTCATGATTTATGCAAATGCACAGAGACCGACACAACGACTCTATATAATGCACATGCGGTACCATCCATCCATCAATCTCATCACTAGTTCACTCAGGAACTATTGGAATCATCGCTCGTTACTTAATGTAACTCCCCGTCGACCATACGATGTTCCCCGTCGATCACACCCCACACGGGCACACGACGTTTATGGATCGCTCACACCCCACACGGGCACACGACCCGATCGCTCACACCCCACACGGGCACATGATCGTCTATAATCATCGCTCACACCCCACAAGGGCACACGACATTATAGCGGATTCCCTCTGGAATCGATTCGTCGCTCATACCCCACACGGGCACACGACATCACAAGATGCATATCATGATGCTTGACACACAAGAACTCATGGCAATCAAATGCATCTTCACACATATATGCAACCATAATCATGCATTTACAACCCAACACAACACATTGCATTTACTTGCCCTTAGGCCACAAACCATCATCACAACATGTCATCACATGCATTCACATCATATAACATCACACAAGTCATATAATATCCATATCAAAAGCACATTGCATGATACACATCAATTACACACAATTACAACGACAAAAGTCGACAAAACGACACTATTCCAAATTCCCGACATAATTAAATCGGTCAATACTCTCAAAACCATTTTAATAAGAAAGAACCTTTTATTAGCTTTCCAACGCACCCAACCGCGCCTCAATCCGACTTACGGATCAAAAGTTATGACTTTTCAAAGAAAATAATTTATTGAGAAACAGCCAGATTCGCCTGACGACTTACAATTTCGCCTGGCGGATCCCCATTCGCCATCACTTCGCCTGGCGAACTAGTGGCGAACCACAAAATTTGAAAACCCTAAAAGTTACAGAAGCTACCCCATTTCTGTCTTCCCGATTTCGCCTGGTGACTTACGATTTCGCCTGGCGAATCACCCTTCGCCTGGCGAACGAGTGGCGATACCTAATCCGCCTGGCGAATTCCCAATTCGCTTGGCGAATCGCACCAGACCCAGAAAATTCTGCTGCGGGTTACACGGTTCCAAAACCCCAAAATCCCCATTTTCCACCCAAATCAATTCCAACAGCAAAAACAAATATCAACGATTGTTCATAAACACCGTGTGATCATACAACGCAATTTATATCGAATTCCGACCGTGAAAACATCTATTTCTATCAATTGTTCGTCAATTTATCAAATGAGAAAAAGTCGTGAAATAACCAAAACAATTACAACAAACAACGCATATACATACACAAGCAGGATATAATTGAAACTTCTCACCCTTACCCTATTAATCGCGCTCGAAACGGATGAATTCTCGATTTTTCCTCTTTTCCCTTCTTCCTCTCCTTTCTTTCTCTTCCTTTTCTTCTATTTTCTTTCTCTTTTCTTCCCTTACTATTTTTCTCTCTCATTTTCTATTTATATAAATATCTAAACCCCTAAAAAGACTATTTTACCCCTCAGCTCAAATATCTCGCAAACGCTCTCAAAATGCGATAAAACATAAACAGCGATGAAAAATAATATATTACTAATTAAAAGTCAAGAATAAAATAATATAATAATTAAAATAATTAAATCGACTCGATTAAATACATAAGACAAAACCGGGGCGTTACAGAAGTCAGTGGCAATATCTTTCAATTCTCCGATGACGGTGACCCAACTAGAAAAACATCGTGAGCATCACCAAGAAAAGAGACTCGAGATTAAAATGCTTATATGATTGATGTATCTTGCAAATAATCTTGAAGCCTTAGAGTAATGAAATAGAGGAAATGTGAAAGGTATCTAAGTTAGGTTTGTCTGAGTGTCCGAAGTTTTGTAAAAGTAAGGAACTGACTCATAAGTTCTAAGGCAACTCTCTCTCTCTCTCTCTCTCTCTCTCTCTCTCTCTCTCTCACACACACACACACACACACTTAAAAGTCTTTTTCTAACCTTTTTATATCTTAAAATATTTTTAAGACTGAGCCAAATGATTAAGAAACTGTCCACTATCTTTTAAGAGGTTTTGCCAAACAATTGGGGACTTAGCTAATCGATTGAAAAATCTTTTCTGAACCATCAAATTGATTGGAGCATTAAGCCAATCAATTGGAGGAGGTTTATAACGGATGTGTATCCTTTCTTTCCTTTTAAACAATCATAATCGGTTATTTTTAGGGCATCCAATCGAATGGAGCAAGATGTTAATCAATTCGAAATTTAAATCTGCCCATGGATCTTTTTTTTTATATTTTCCTTCTCCTATATAAATGATGGTTGCATCCTTTTCATTTCATAACATTTTCCAAAGCTATACATTTTCTTTGAAATTTATCTCTCTATTTTCTCTCTAGAAATAACTTTCTTTTCACTTAAGTTGTTATGGTGCTTTTGAGTGAAACACTACTTGTGAGGAGGAAGTTGTATTGGTTGTGATTTTGTTTTAATTCTAGAGAGTGTGATACTCTTGGGAAATTGAGTTGGTTCATGAGATAAACCAGTCATAAAATCTCTGTTTTAGTTTTTGGAACTTCGTAGGAAAAAGTTATGTTTAGTTATTGAGATAAGCCCAGAAAATATATAAAAGGTTTGTTAGCTTAGATCAGGTAAAAACTCTCTTTAGTTGGGGATAAGCCTGTAAAATCTCGAGATCAGATTGTATTAAAGTTCGTGGGCATAACTTGAAAAAGCTTAAAGTTTATAGACAAAATATTAAGAAGATCTATTGAAGACAAGATTAGGCTCTTTGGTGCAATCTCTCTAACCCTTTTCCTCTTTAATTCCAGCTATTTGTTTTTACTATTTTTATTTCTACTACTATTTGTTCTATTTGTAAGAAATTACTAACACAATTTCATGTGTTGTCGAGAAAACCACTAAAATATCTTATAACACAATTTCAAATATTACAATTTACTTGAAATCACTTGTCAAACAAGGAGGTGGTGGGAGAAAATCTCATACATCTCTTATCTCGAATTTTTCACTTGATTACTAAAACAGGTTCTCTTAGTACTCATTACTTATTTTTTACTTTTCAACCTAAATATTCAAGACTATTTCATCTCTCCAATTCAACACAAACAAATCTTTTGAAGAAGTTCTAACAAATAACTTCACATCTCCTAATAATCCATAAATACTTCTTTTGAAATGACATATTTTTAAACGTATAGCTTATAAGTCTATATAACAATAAATATCTGTTTGATAACCGTCTTTTTATTATGAGGTTATAATTTATTTTACTAATTTATAGGTTATTTTTCACACGCTATTTCAAATAGAATTTTATCTTATAACTTAAAGCTTATCATTTTTCTTTCATTTTTACCTTTATTATTATAACTAAAACTCACTTTTACCCTATATAACTTATTTTAAAATAAAATAAAACAATTATGTATTAAATTATTTTTATGTTATTTACATTTATCAGCTAGTTGAATCGCTAATTTTACCAAACACTTCAATTAGTTTATTAGCTATCAGTCATCAGTCATCAACTATAAATCATAAACTATCAGTCATCAGTTATAAGCTATAAGTCATCAGCTAATTTATCTGTCAACCGTTATTTTTATCAAATAAGTCTAAATTCACACTTCGTGAGGCTCGTGATATTAGACCTGTTTGTTTCAATATTTTAAAAAATTAATTTTTGTAGTGTTACATATTTGTGTAAAAAAAATTATAAAGAAACTTTTCTTTAAAACTTAAAATGAAAATTTGGTTTGAATAATTATTATTCAAATTTTATTTTAGGTATTTTATTATTTTATTAAAAAAACTGAATATTAGAATTTTAAAAAATTACTTAATTTTAAAGATATTTTAAATAGTTTTTCAAAAAAATCATTTTTGAGATATTATTTTTTGAAAAAATTGTGATTTCGATTATGCTTTGATATTCAATAATATATCTTTATGTTATAAGATGTCAAAGTTAATCTTTCAATTTGAAAAAAAAAACAAATTTAAAAAAAAACTTATAAAATTTTAGAAAAACGTATATTTTTTTAGAGATAAAACAAACAGGACCATAATTAGAAAAGTCCTTGTATATGTTTGTATGTTTTTGTGACAAGAATTCTCACTCTGTTAAATCTAATTCTTGTGAAAATTGTTGAGAATAACAAATGTGAATATTGTGGGGGAAGTCTCACATTGGTTATAAATGTGAAAACTTAAACATTTATAAGTGGAAGAATCCACACACCTATCACTTTAAGATTTTGGCTGAGTATGTGATGTGTCTCTCACAAATGTGTGTTGCTCATAAAAAAAATTCTCAAAGTAAAAATACTCCTTCGTTTTGACCCTCGAAATAGCCCAAATAGTGGTATCATGAGCTTTTGGTTCGAGTGAAGGGACCGACTAACTTGTATCGAAATTCTTTATTGGTAGTAGGTGGCACGTTGAATAATATCAACCAGGGCCGACCCAATTGTCTTGGAGCCCCCTTCTAATTTCAAAAATGGGCCCAAACTTAAAAAAAATGCAATTATAATAACTAAAAAACACATAAAAAATATAATTATTTATTAATTAAAAATAAATTTAATTATAATTATTTTTGAGTTTTAATTAATCTCAATTTTTATACGTATTGGATTTTTATCATAGTATTTTTTTTATTGGATTTTTATTATAACATTTTGTTTATTTCAATTAATATTTATGGGAAAAATGTATCTTTCAAAATTCGAGGCCTTCCAAAATTTGAGGTCTTGTGATGTAGCGTATGTTGCACTTGCACCAAGCCGACTCTGCTGTCAACGATAATACAAGTGTAAAGAACTTCTGCTTGAGGGGGAACATTCTGCATAGACTTACACTTGAGAGAGATTGTTGAGAATAACAAATGTGAGTAGTTTGAGGAAGTGAGAGAACTCACACATCTATTATCTTAAAATTTTGAATAAACATATAACATATTTTTCATAAAAGTGTATTACTCGTAAAAAAAAGTCTTCAAACTAAAAATGTTTCCTCATGTTAGTCCCAACAAATTGGTGAATCCAAGGAGTGTTATATCATGTGATTACAAACACTATTAATATTCGACTTTAACAGAATCGTTTTTGAGGGCGTGCAAGGCGACCTACAACACAAGACTTTATATTTTTTCATGAATAAACTATGCTAAAAAGGACCTCCATACACATTATTTACAGTTAAATAAAGCCTTTTAAAAATTATTTACGACTTAAATGAAATTAACTTTAAATTTTTACCAAGAGTCTCTTTGAGAGAATTTTAAATATAAATATGTAATTAAGAGTACTTAAAGCTAGCTATATTCCCACTAGCCCAAGACACTAATACGTCAAAACCTAGACGGAATGTTTGACATGTTTGACTGTTGCTAATGGCACTAATATGCATGCATAAATTGAACCAATACTGTTATTCTGAGTTTTTGTCATTACTCAAAAAGCACATCCATAATATAAGGATCATATTGTGTTTGTTTGTTGCATCTAACACTAGCAATATATGATATTGCATGCAATAGCCAATATGCAAATTGCAAAGTGATACCAAATACCAATAAGTCCAAAAGCATGCAATATATTATTTTAAATAATTAAACTTCCGCATAGTAGGGTAGTATTCTTAAAAAAGCAGCGACAAAAGTGGTGGAGACAAGAAAGTAGTAGAAGACACGGAAGTTAAGGAGAAGAGTGGTTCTTTTATTCATTCCATTCTTAGCATTGGTCTTAATAATAAATAATAATAATCACTATCCTATGGTAAAATTGCACACTAAAACACCTTTTTCTATTCTTTTGTTTCAATTACATCTTTTCATGAAACAAACAGAACATAGTACTTCTTGGATATACTTGGACAAATACAAAAAGACACGAGAAGCTAGCTAAAGTCAAGGCACTTTTGTTAAAACCCTTAGTTTTGTCCTTCATATCATTCATATACCTTAATTCTGTGACATAAATTTTGCAATGCTTTTTAAAAAATTGCGTAAATAAATTATGATATTTTTTATAATTATTTTAGGATAGTTTATAGCATATAAAAAATAAAGGCTTAAATGCACTTTTGATCCCCCTAGTTTAAATTTTTTACACTTTCGGTCCCCCTATTACAAAACCTGCGATTTTGGTCCCTACATTTTGATGGTCTTTGCAATTTTGTGGTCCCCCTCCAATTTTGCTCCAAAACAGTACATGAACAGTGCATGACTGTTCATGTACGGTTTTGGAGCAAAATTGGAGGGGGACCACAAAATTGCAAAGACCATCAAAATGTAGGGACCAAAATCGCAGGTTTTGTAATAGAGGGACCGAAAGTGTAAAAAATCTAAGCTAGGGGGACCAAAAGTGCATTTAAGCCAAAAATAAATTTATTGTGTTTTATTTTTTGTTATAAATATAATTTAGGTAGTCACTAATAGAAAATTCGTTTTTAATGACCGAATTAGTGACTGAAAAATTTTGGTCACTCTAGTGACCGAATTAACCACCAAAATTAGACATCATATTATTAAAATTTTAAAAGTTACTAAATCGGTCACTAAATAAAATTAGCCACCGAATTAGTGACTAATATTTTGTGACCATAATTTTCAGTCTCAAATAATAGTTTTTATATAAATTAATTTATTAAAAAATTCAGTGACCGAAATTTCGATCACTAATATTTTTTTTGTTTTTTTCATTATTAAGTAACTTTCCTCTCAATTTTTTCCTTTTATTTATTTTTTTAATTTTTTTGTCAAAATTTTACATTTTTATTGTTTTAACAAATAAAACATATATTTATATATAAATAATTAACTCATACAATTTTATTAATTTAGATAAAATATAATTTTAATGACAATTAGTATAAAAATCTTTTTAAATAATATTTAAAAATTCTATTTCATTAATAATATATACATTTCAAATGTAAATTATACAACAAAAATCAAATAGCTTGGTGGACATCTGAAAGCTTTATAATGGAAAGTGCATTGTTCAATTTCTGCTAGAGATAAAACTTTTGTTTTATTTTAAGTTTTTTAAACAATTGAAAATGGTCACTAAAATTGGTTACTGATTTCGGTCGCTAAAATCGGTCACTAAATTCGTCTCTAAAGATTAACGACTAGCATTTTTTTAATTGAAAGTTGGTAGTCGCGTTATTGGTTGCTAAACATTATAGTGAACGATTTTTAAGTTTTTTCGGTATCTAATTCGGTCACTAAATGCCAAATTTTTAATAGTGAGTTATTTTGAAAATACTTATGCTATAGACTATTTATCCAAACAAACCCATACTTTTAATCTATTTATCTAAATTACTTCTCAACTCTTTTGTGGATAGCTGCCTCTTTGAATATAAGAGCACCAACAAATTCATGGTTATTAAGAATAGTGAAAAATCTCATTAAATTTCCTAGCTATAAAAAGAATTATCCTCCAAAACATCTTTCATAAAGCATTGTTTCATAAGAATAAATAATTCTTTGAACACTAAATGTTAATTTGATAAAAATATTTTAGGAATCAATATTATTAAAATTAATTCATTTTTATTCATACTCCATCTATTCTACTTCTCACTTTTCTAAAAATAAAAAGAAAAGAAATTCATCTTTTATTGTCAATTTTAAGTTCAATGTATGGCCAGTTTGTTTTGAATTAAAAAAAAATGATTTTTATAGTATAACAAAATTAAAAAAATTTACAAAGAAATTTTTAATAAAAGTTTCTAATGAAAATTTGATTTGAATAATTATTCTTAAAATGCTATTTTAGATATAATCATTTTATTGAAATTTTTTTTGGATATTAAAATTTCAAAAAATCTTCAAAATAGATTTTCATAAAAATCATTTTTGAGATTCAACTTTTTGAAAAAATTGCAATTTCAACTATCTTTTTATCTTCAATAATGTATGTTTATGTTATATGATGTCAACATTAGTCTTTCATTTTAGGAAAAACAAATATAAAAAAAATTAATATTTAAAAAAACAATTTTGTAAATTTTACTTTTGAAAATACAAAAAAAAAATCATTTTTTAAAGCTGAAATAAACAGGCCCATAGTCTAAAGTATTAATCGCTATCTCATAAAAAATATTTTATTTGAGTTATGTACTATTCTTCTTAAAAATATAATTAGATATGTTGATTTTAATTGATAAAATTAATATCATTTAATAAAATATTTTTATTAATTGTAATTACTTGAATAGTTGAACAGATTAAACATTTTTAATAAATAAAGGTCAATAAAAAATATTGTATTAATATTTTAAAAAGATAATAATTTTAAACAGAGATAATGTGAAAATGAGAGAGACTATTTTTTATGAGATAGAAGAAGTATAAGAAAAATTTAATGCAATATTGATTAATATTTTTCATAAATATCAACGGTAAAGGGAGAATTAGAAAATTAAATGAAATAATAAATAGTTAATAATATTATAAGAAAAAAATAATTCAAATAAAAACTAAAAAAATTTATCTTTTTTTTTGTAGTAAATTTTTTTATCAATTTGTTATATGTATAAATAACCCAAAAAACAACTAAAAGTAAAGAGAATAAATATTCATATCATCAAACTTACATTTTGTATTGCTTACATTAAAAAATGAAGTGTTAACATATGAACTCAACAGTTTGTCCAAAAAACGTAGTAGAAGTTAGAGCAGGCAAGACAAACAAACACTAGTGCTATGCCAAGTTTCAAGAGACAAAATGGTTAGTGAATAATTTAACATCATTGGGAATTGTAGGAATTTAAGGAGGAGTAATTTACAACAAGCAATTAGGGGTGTTAAAATGGGTTGGATTTGTTGGACCGGTCTTTTTAACCCATTATTTTTGGTGGGTTAATCGAGAAGGGGGTTGAATAGACCGTTTAATGATTTTTTTTAAATAAAATTTTGTTTTGAAAAATATTTTTTTATGGAAAGCGGAAACGAATTTGGATCAACTCTCATCTATCTGAATCATTATTGGTAGAATCAGATATGTGCACAACCATAGTAGAATGTATGCCAAAGATGAGAAAAGTCAATCAACAAGTTCGATTTAAGTTGTTTGAATATAAATCACACTTAACGTAAACGATTTCAAATGATAAGTACAATAAAATTTGACTAAGGAATTTTGTTGAACACTTAGTGTGCAATAATTTTATCGAACACTTCGTGTGAAATACACCAAGCTTGATTCTCCTTGTGTTGAAGTTATACCAAATCAATTTTTTTTATAAGCAAATATGTCATTCAAACTTGGTATAAGGGGTACCAAACCCAACGTACAAATCAACTACACCAAAATTCAAACCAAAACCAACATTTTGACTCTAAATACATAACCAATGGCATTTGCACCAGTCATAGAAAGTACATAACTTCCTACGTTTCGGTTACATAACTAGTCACCACCAAGAAAGATTGACAATCAATTGTACAACTGCATTAATATCACAAATTGCATCATTGAACAATATTTTGTTACGTTCCCTCCAAATGCACGCACAAACTACCAGCCAAATTCCCACCGCACTATCCTTCGAAATCTTTCTCTGCAATTTCGCACACCAAGCCAGTAAATGATGATCACATTGGACTTCATTCAACTCTTCCAATTCAAACTAATCCAAAACATTTCTCCATATCATTTTACTTTTAATACAATTTAAGAAAAGATGTGTGCAATCTTCCTGAGCATGAAAACATAAAACACACACCATCTCATGTTGATTAGCAATGACACCACGCTTGGCAAGGTTAATACGAGTTGGTAATCTATTTATAAGTAACCTCCAGCCAAAAATCTTCAGTTTTTATGGCGCATTATTCTTCCATATCATGTTTATAGCCTGCATACACTCCTCCTCGAGTCTCTCATGAGGACCAGCTTCCAACAGTTTCAAATACCAAGACCTAACAGTGAAGCACTTTGTTGAATCAAACGGCCAGCATAGTTTGTCTGTATGTTCTGACGAGGGTGAAACCTCACGCAACATCATATTTATGTCTTGCCATTCCTCCTCTAAATTGGATATATCTTCCATAAACTAATCTTCCAAATTCCAATGCCAAATCCTGTCTTGCCACTCTCCCATATCAGTAACAGAAGCATTTTTCCTGTTAGTCAGCTCAAACAGTCCAGGGAACAGAACCTTCAATGGATATTTCCCACACTAACGGCCATGCCAAAAATGAGTTAAAGCTTCATCCCCAATTTTATATGACAGAGAGTCCACAAAAGCTTTGTCTTGTGTTACTTCCTCAATCAGTCTAATATCCTTCCACCACATAGACACATGCATACTCTTATTTACCTTAATTCTGCACCCAATACTTTTTACATAATTCCCATATATGGCCTCCAAAAGATCCACCCAGAGCGCTTGCTTTTCCACAAGTAGTCTCTAAATCCATTTGCTCAGTAGAGATTTGTTGAAAAGCTCCAAATCCGTGATACCTAAACCTTTATCTTCTTTTGAATTGCATATCACAGACCAACTCACCCACGATATTCCTTTTGTAGACTTGGCTCCAAACCACAGGAAATTTCGTTGAATCGAAATCAACTCCTTCAAAACAATTCTGGGGCCCCTGAAAAAGGAAAAATAGTGTATAGGAATATTGGTTAATATCGATTTAATCACAGTCGCACGACCTCCTATCGAGTTAATCTAAACCATTATAACAAATCAATTGTAATGGTTTAGATTGCAATGCTATCACAAAATCAGTTTTAAACACTTTAACTCACTCAGAATTTTCAACAATTCAAATTACACAATAATTATTCTCAAAATCAAAAGATAGTGAAAGAGATAGATAAAAAAAGAGAACACCAAGATTTATTTAGGCAGTTCCCCAATTGTCCTCACTATGGTTACGTCTACCCTCAAATCAAATTAAATTGTGATATTGTAATTAACCTTTGCAATATCAGTTTACAAGAGAAGGGTAGAAATTCAAACCTCAAACTCTATGTTTGATATTGATCCTAGCTCATTCTCCACCCTTGATCTTAGCAAGATCAAGTCACACAAGATCTCCAATATGATCCTCCGATTACCGCTACTCCTTTGATCGAACCTTCCGTTCTTCAAAGCTTTCACTCGGCTGAATCCAAATTGTGAAATCTTGCCCCAAGCCTTTCAATTGATCCTCTAGTTACTGCTACTCCTTTTCAAGAACCCCAGTTATTCGAATCCTTTGCTCGGCTGAATTCAACTTGACAAGACTTGTGCAAAAACCTCAAAATCAACCCTTGATCTTGGAGTAAAAACCCTAAAGGTTTTATCCTTGAAACCCCCAAAGAAAACCTCAACCCAATTTTGATTACACATCCTAGATTGGACCTTATCAATCTTAACTTGCCAACAAACAATAAAAAATAATTATGTGTAGTTGATGAATGTGTTAAGAAAGGTTGAAGATGATGAGAATTCTTTGTATCTTTCAGGTTTTAATGCTTAGAAATGATGCATGAATGAGTATTTATAAGTATGTGTATGTGTAGAAAATAAGTGAGTAAAATACATTTTTAGCCAAAATACAATTTTAAATTTTGGTACAAAATGTATTAACCTTAAAGTTGGATGAGTCAATACATCAGCTGAATGAGTCAATACGAGACCAAATGGAGTCAATACATTCAAGGCAATAGCAAAATTAAAAGAAAGTTATTTCAGGATGAGTCGACTCTAAACACGGGTGAGCCGACCCATCCACTTAATGTATCGACCCATCTTTCTTTTGTATTGACCCATTTGAGGCAGTGGTAAAACTTTGAAAACATGTTTCAGATTCAGTCGACCCAAACAAGAATGAGTCGACCCATTCGAAGGATATATCGACCAATTACTTTTTTGTTTCGACCCATTCTAGGCAGAACCAAATTCTTTAAAATTCAACTCAGTATATATCGATTCATCCTCAGCTTGTATCAACCCATGCATATTATTTTGTGAAAAACTCATTTTTTTTGCATGTGATGGCTTATGAAATCTAGTCTTACCTGTTCTATGACGATGATGCACATTTTGACAAAGATTGTAAGGTCTAAATATAACACCCCAATTCCCATCTACTAATAAATAACACTTAATAAAATCAGAGTAACTAAAAATTTATTTTTTTCCGACAGGAAACAGGGATGTCACACTTAAATGAACAAAATACAATCCCTGCTCAACATTTTTGATACATAACACAAAGGGAAACTTTTCCTTACAAAAGGATGGTCAATTATGGAATAAAGCGGAAAGATCCATAACCGACTTGTTTTACAAAATAAACTGTTTTAGAACCTCTACTATATACAAAAGTACTACCAAATATATTCAACAATTATATACATATAAACATAATCGTTCCCCGACTCCCGTGCTACGTATCAGAGCAGACACCAAGACCGACAACGGAACGGAGGACTAATCTTCACAAAAGCCTCCACGCCTCTAAAGCTGACAATCTGCACTATGCCATAAAAAGCATATTCCAGCAGAAGGGTGAGAAATATTATCATAATAACGTTGCATATAATTATATAGACATCAACGTATAATACACATATACCACATTCTCACCACGACTTATCACGATGCACGTATCTATACACATAACATCAACATATTCCATAAGTCATTTACACGGCATAACAATCCGTAATTTAACACATCAAATATCATAGGCATAACCATTCATGCTCAAATACATGTATCCCTAATACATATCGATGCATTTAACATAAACACATATATTCATGTTCATTCACCGATGCATCATTACAAACATACAATTATCATCATTTCACATAAACATACATATTATGTTTATCTTCCAATGCACACCTGCACGATTCTGTTCATTCCACATCAACATATACATATATATATGTTCATTCATCAATGCACAACTACAATGATGACAAATGCAACTCATAGAGACCGACTCTCGACTCTATGCAGATGCAATGCGGTACCGACTCATTTCATCTCAAGTTCAATTGAAGAACTTATTGGAACCATCGCTTGTTACTTAACGTAACTCCCCGTCGGGCATACGATGTTCACCCATTGCTACCACCTCTCAAAAGGCTTACAATGTTTATGGATTGCTTTTGGTCCTCTTTGTATAAGGCTCACAATCCGATCGCTTTCGGTCCTCTTTGTATAAGGCTCACGATCGTTTGTAATCATCGTTCCCACCTCTCAAAAGGCTTACGACGTTACAACGGGTTCATCTTAGAACCCCACAATGCAAGAATGCACATCATGATGCTTCACATACAACATGACTCATGACACTCTTGACATGCATACATATTCACAACCATGTGAACCATTTCAACATCAATAATCATGCATTGAAAATCAATTCAAACAATGCATTCATCATTAACCACAAATCACAACAACAAGCATATTATCATATGCATTCACACCAATTCACATTAATTACACCAAACGGCAACGAGCATCGCTTTACCACCCAAACGGCAACGAACTCTTTCACAATTAACATGCATTTACATTTAATTTAAACAATGCATTTCATGATGTTTGGCATACAATGACTCATGACATTAACATTGTATACTCACACACATCACATGCATCTTCACACATATATGCAACCATAATCATGCATATATATAATCAAATACCACACATTGCATATTCTTGCCCTTAGGCCACAAATCAACAACCACAACAATCATCACATATTCACATTTAACATGCATTATCACTTAATTCAAATAATGCATACATTCACTCAAGATCCACAATTCACAAAGCATTCTCAAATCAAGGGTTCGCTCTACAAACATATCCACAACACATTCATATCATTCATAATTAACATACTTAACATTTTCTACAAAATCACTATTCACAAACAGTCGGAAAAGTCGGCCAAAAGTCGGCTAAAAATATAATTTCTTATCACCATCAATTAGTACATATCAATACCTTCAATTCGATATAAAGAACTCTCAAATCCGATAAACAACGAACAAGTTATGAATATTTCAAACTAACGCAAAAACATAAACCGGACGCCCGACACTACGAAACGGTTCGTAAAAACTGTACCGATTGGACCAAGTTCAGACCCCAAAACTATTTTTCCTAGAAAGAACATCTCGTTAGCTTCCCAACGCTTCGAACGGGGATCAAAACCGACTTACGGTTCAAGAGATATGAATTTCCGAAGTTTCCCCGACAAACCAGAATTTCTGCTTCAGCACAGTAGGTATCGATACATAGGCTTTATGTATCGATACATAAAGACCTCATGTATCGATCCCTAACTCGCATGTATCGATCCCTGCTGTAGTAAAAATTCCATTTTTCCCAATTTTCACAGTAGGGATCGATCCCTGGGATTATGTATCGATCCCTAACCCTGTTTTTCACAAAAAACCAGATTTTTCAAATTACAACTTTGCTGTCCTTTTCCCGAATCCCCGAAAACTCGACTAAATCGAACATTTTCACCGAAACAAACATATACGCGCAACCACCAAATACATAAGAACAATTTAGAACACATAAACGAAATTTCTACGACGTTCGATTTTTCGATTAAATTTCAACCTTTCAAAAACCAGAATTTTTAAACTTCACCAAATCGAATAAAAAGCACGACATACGACGACCTAACCTTCCTCGATACAACTACGTAATTTATTTCGAATTCTAACCGTGAAAACATCGTTTTCTATCAATTTCCTATAATTCGACCTAAACGGAAACAACAACGGAAACATACCGAAAACTAACCGAAACATAACCAAACTTAATGAAACTTCAAACAGCAGCTCACACACATATAACCAACCAACACATGTATTTATACGACTTTCCGACCGTAGAAACATCGGTTTCTATCGATTTCGTCCAATACGGCATAAACGGAAACATATAAAAACCACCCAAAACATTCATACAAAACTCATACATAATCATACACAAAGTTATAATAACAATGTTTCACACCCTTACCCGATTTCTCGATTCTTGGAAGCTTGATCTTGATGATTTGTAGCTTTCCTTCTTTTTCTCTTCTCTTTTTCTCTCTTGCTCTCAAAATTCTGTTTTTTTCTCTTTCTCACCTCTAACTTTCTATTTCTATTCTTTTTCTTTCTTTTTTATACTTTTCTTAAAATATCTCCTCTATAATAATTAACCAAAATATCTCACAAATATCTAATAATACATTTTCTCACTTAAAATATATAATTTAACAATAATTATGAAATGTCTAAAATACCCTCCAATCTAATTTCCCCCGAAAACTCTCAAAAACGGTAAAATAATATAACACGCCAACATATCGGATTAAAACACCAATTTCACAATAACATAATTATTGCCCAAATTAAATAAAAGACTCAACCAAATAGAATCAATCAACACGAAAATGGAAATATCAAAATCGGGCTGTTACAACTCTCCCCCACTTTAGAAATTTTCGTCCTCGAAAATATACTAAGCACGAACAACCCCGGATACGGCTCTAGTATCCGACCAACCCACTATCATGCCAACAAAAGGCACACCACGGATAACACAAACTGACAAACCACCTTGCTAACAGCAGATACAACAACACGACACGACAACGACGACAACAACCACGACAAGATGCAAAGCCCATACAATGCACTTGACGACCAACTCACAACTCAAGGAATACACAAAACACAACTCACAGGTTCACTCTTGAACCCAAAACACAACAGGATCGTTACCATCACCGTAGGTAACACTCCCCTAATCCCCCATCATAGGAATTAGCTACACACACTCGAACCATCACCATGGAAACGAGGCAACAACACAATCAAGAATACAAGTTCCACGACACAACATCAATTAAACAACCTCCACACAACCATAATACTAACATCCTTGTCACACAATCATACCACAACAATGCTACGATTCACCAATCGAACATATAACCGAAACATCCATCTACATAGTAGCCCATGGATAACATTTAAACCTTTCACTTATCACTTCCATTTTGAAACGTCCAATGGTCTCATCAGTCCTACATATTCCCAATGTTCCACCTACGAAATCTTACAAGTCACACACACATATATGAATTGTGCCACATCACGCTTCCGATGCGCACTCTGATTACCCGAAACCATCAAAACTACCAATCTCACGACCAAGGTCTAACTCTTTCTCATAATCACCAAAAATCATTGTTCGCCTTTAATATACCCAACCTCGCACTCTACTGTGTTATCTCACACACCAGACACCAGTCTCTGAACTGCTCAAATAATTCTCATCCATACGAACAGACATGCATAACAACTTTCGACTTAACTCATCAGGCACGACATTAACCTTACCAATGGGATAATTCCAACTAAAGTCATAACTCATCACAAATTCCAACCATCCTCCCTGTCTCATACCATATTCCTTCTGACCAAACAGGTACTCAATAATCTTGTGATTACTAAACACTTCCAAATTTTCCAACACAATACAACCGTAACCAATTCCAAATCCTGAATAGTATAGATCCTTCTATGAATCCTCAAAGGTCGTAAAGTATAAGCCACAAATTTACTTTCTTGCACTAACACACTGCCTAAACTTATCAAAACACATCCTCATACCTCACAAACGGTTGAACAGGATCACACAGACTCAAAACTGCAGGCGTAGACAAATTCTACTTCAGCTTTCTGAAACTTTCCTCACAATGAACATCCAAAACAAACGACTCATCCTTGGCAAGCCAACTGAAATAACAGAAGTACGAACTTAGCAATGTCTTCCATAACCTTTCGTAACAACCAACTGAGCCCAAAAGTTTCTAATCTCCTTAACCAACTTCGGAACCTCTCATTGTAAAACCAGATCTACTTCCGATGGATCCATAACAATACCATTACCTGAAATAACATATCCAAGAAGACTAACCTTTTTCCAACCCAAATTCTCACTTGAATAACTTAGCATAAAACTTCGTCTCTTTCCAACACTTGTGATTCAAATCTCAAACACTCTACCTGTTCTTCTTCCGAGTTTATAACAGATTCGAATATCCTCAATTAAAACCACTACGAACTTATCCAATTAAATATGGAAGATACGATTCATATGCTCCACAAACATTACAGACACATTACTAACACCAAGCAACATCACCGTACTTTGTAATGTCCAACCAAATTCCAAAAGATATAAATTCTTAAAGCTTTTGCAAAACCTTGCACTGGGTAACTGGCTACTCCCACACAAGCTTAACCGAGTAATTAACAGCCTATTCCGATGATAACAACATAACTAGTCACAGTAAATCGATCAAAGCCTTAACTCACACAATTCACCATTCTTATCAAACATTCCAAACAATTGCAATTCACTCATACTCAACCAAACCATTCTAGTCATCTGTTCATGAAAGTGGACACTTATTCTCAATCATTACCTTATTCAACTGTTAGTAATCCATACCCAATTTCTTCTCCTGACCGTCCAATTCTGCAATTCCAACATGTATCAACAACCAACCAAAAAGAATTCTCAAACACAATGTTACATCCACCCACAAGGGTTTCCTCACAATTTCCATTAATGCCTTAAAACTCCAAAGACTCCAAACCCACCAGAACTCTAAGTTTGTTGTCCATAGTCTCAATACCATTATACTTGTTATTCCATTCCATCATCCTTCCTTTTGTTACCAACAATACTGGAGCTCTCTAAGACAACACCTTAATGTTCTATCCAAAAACACATCTGAAAACTATGCCCAACTGACGGCCCATCACTGCGACTTCCTGCCAATTCCCAGAACACTACCATCACAGACAAAACAAACATCTTATTCCCATCTACTAAGAGTTTCCTACTTACTTAGCAGATATAAACCTCAACTATTCACCTTCGTCCAATTAAGTTCAATCTCTACTCTCTGTGAAGCAGTCCTTAAATAAAACCCAATCATTCTCTCTCAATGACTTCCCAACTGGACTAACATACCCAAACCTCTAATCCATTTCATCTTCCAATATTAGCATCTTCATCGACTCATCAAAACAATCTGTAATCGTTTCCTTAAATTCCAAACACTCATTTCACACGCTATCAAAGCCGGAAAGACCCGTCTATTCCATCCAACATAATTCCCGTCTGCTATCAACAAGAGATTAAGGGTGATCAGTTCCTCAATTTGTTAATAGACAGCCGACAATCATGATGGGGCATAAACCGTCCTTACCAAACTATAATAACATTTCTTACATCCTGTACACAAAACTACCTAAGGCACAAATCCTTAGTTGACATAAACCTTACCTCCGCATCCCCTTCGTAACTGAAAACAACACTGTCCGAACAACACTTACAATCTTGCAATTCACAATACACTGAGCCAACGCTCCACACCTGAAGCAACATGGAGAAGTACCAACTTCTCCCCCACTTATCTCAAACTCAATCCTGAAAACAAAGGATTAGAAAAACCAGAAAGTACTGACAGTGTTCCACACACCTATCACGTACTAAGGGATAAACAACAACGACAGTATTCAACTGTCACACCAACTGACTCAACAACTTGGCCGGACGGACCGACCTGCTCTGATACCACTTTATAACACCCCAATTCCCATCTACTAATAAATAACACTTAATAAAATCAGAGTAACTAAAAATTTATTTTTTTCCGACAGGAAACAGGGATGTCACACTTAAATGAACAAAATACAATCCCTGCTCAACATTTTTGATACATAACACAAAGGGAAACTTTTCCTTACAAAAGGATGGTCAATTATGGAATAAAGCGGAAAGATCCATAACCGACTTGTTTTACAAAATAAACTGTTTTAGAACCTCTACTATATACAAAAGTACTACCAAATATATTCAACAATTATATACATATAAACATAATCGTTCCCCGACTCCCGTGCTACGTATCAGAGCAGACACCAAGACCGACAACGGAACGGAGGACTAATCTTCACAAAAGCCTCCACGCCTCTAAAGCTGACAATCTGCACTATGCCATAAAAAGCATATTCCAGCAGAAGGGTGAGAAATATTATCATAATAACGTTGCATATAATTATATAGACATCAACGTATAATACACATATACCACATTCTCACCACGACTTATCACGATGCACGTATCTATACACATAACATCAACATATTCCATAAGTCATTTACACGGCATAACAATCCGTAATTTAACACATCAAATATCATAGGCATAACCATTCATGCTCAAATACATGTATCCCTAATACATATCGATGCATTTAACATAAACACATATATTCATGTTCATTCACCGATGCATCATTACAAACATACAATTATCATCATTTCACATAAATATACATATTATGTTTATCTTCCAATGCACACCTGCACGATTCTGTTCATTCCACATCAACATATACATATATATATGTTCATTCATCAATGCACAACTACAATGATGACAAATGCAACTCATAGAGACCGACTCTCGACTCTATGCAGATGCAATGCGGTACCGACTCATTTCATCTCAAGTTCAATTGAAGAACTTATTGGAACCATCGCTTGTTACTTAACGTAACTCCCCGTCGGGCATACGATGTTCACCCATTGCTACCACCTCTCAAAAGGCTTACAATGTTTATGGATTGCTTTCGGTCCTCTTTGTATAAGGCTCGCAATCCGATCGCTTTCGGTCCTCTTTGTATAAGGCTCACGATCGTTTGTAATCATCGCTCCCACCTCTCAAAAGGCTTACGACGTTACAACGGGTTCATCTTAGAACCCCACAATGCAAGAATGCACATCATGATGCTTCACATACAACATGACTCATGACACTCTTGACATGCATACATATTCACAACCATGTGAACCATTTCAACATCAATAATCATGCATTGAAAATCAATTCAAACAATGCATTCATCATTAACCACAAATCACAACAACAAGCATATTATCATATGCATTCACACCAATTCACATTAATTACACCAAACGGCAACGAGCATCGCTTTACCACCCAAACGGCAACGAACTCTTTCACAATTAACATGCATTTACATTTAATTTAAACAATGCATTTCATGATGTTTGGCATACAATGACTCATGACATTAACATTGTATACTCACACACATCACATGCATCTTCACACATATATGCAACCATAATCATGCATATATATAATCAAATACCACACATTGCATATTCTTGCCCTTAGGCCACAAATCAACAACCACAACAATCATCACATATTCACATTTAACATGCATTATCACTTAATTCAAATAATGCATACATTCACTCAAGATCCACAATTCACAAAGCATTCTCAAATCAAGGGTTCGCTCTACAAACATATCCACAACACATTCATATCATTCATAATTAACATACTTAACATTTTCTACAAAATCACTATTCACAAACAGTCGGAAAAGTCGGCCAAAAGTCGGCTAAAAATATAATTTCTTATCACCATCAATTAGTACATATCAATACCTTCAATTCGATATAAAGAACTCTCAAATCCGATAAACAACGAACAAGTTATGAATATTTCAAACTAACGCAAAAACATAAACCGGACGCCCGACACTACGAAACGGTTCGTAAAAACTGTACCGATTGGACCAAGTTCAGACCCCAAAACTATTTTTCCTAGAAAGAACATCTCGTTAGCTTCCCAACGCTTCGAACGGGGATCAAAACCGACTTACGGTTCAAGAGATATGAATTTCCGAAGTTTCCCCGACAAACCAGAATTTCTGCTTCAGCACAGTAGGTATCGATACATAGGCTTTATGTATCGATACATAAAGACCTCATGTATCGATCCCTAACTCGCATGTATCGATCCCTGCTGTAGTAAAAATTCCATTTTTCCCAATTTTCACAGTAGGGATCGATCCCTGGGATTATGTATCGATCCCTAACCCTGTTTTTCACAAAAAACCAGATTTTTCAAATTACAACTTTGCTGTCCTTTTCCCGAATCCCCGAAAACTCGACTAAATCGAACATTTTCACCGAAACAAACATATACGCGCAACCACCAAATACATAAGAACAATTTAGAACACATAAACGAAATTTCTACGACGTTCGATTTTTCGATTAAATTTCAACCTTTCAAAAACCAGAATTTTTAAACTTCACCAAATCGAATAAAAAGCACGACATACGACGACCTAACCTTCCTCGATACAACTACGTAATTTATTTCGAATTCTAACCGTGAAAACATCGTTTTCTATCAATTTCCTATAATTCGACCTAAACGGAAACAACAACGGAAACATACCGAAAACTAACCGAAACATAACCAAACTTAATGAAACTTCAAACAGCAGCTCACACACATATAACCAACCAACACATGTATTTATACGACTTTCCGACCGTAGAAACATCGGTTTCTATCGATTTCGTCCAATACGGCATAAACGGAAACATATAAAAACCACCCAAAACATTCATACAAAACTCATACATAATCATACACAAAGTTATAATAACAATGTTTCACACCCTTACCCGATTTCTCGATTCTTGGAAGCTTGATCTTGATGATTTGTAGCTTTCCTTCTTTTTCTCTTCTCTTTTTCTCTCTTGCTCTCAAAATTCTGTTTTTTTCTCTTTCTCACCTCTAACTTTCTATTTCTATTCTTTTTCTTTCTTTTTTATACTTTTCTTAAAATATCTCCTCTATAATAATTAACCAAAATATCTCACAAATATCTAATAATACATTTTCTCACTTAAAAATATATAATTTAACAATAATTATGAAATGTCTAAAATACCCTCCAATCTAATTTCCCCCGAAAACTCTCAAAAACGGTAAAATAATATAACACGCCAACATATCGGATTAAAACACCAATTTCACAATAACATAATTATTGCCCAAATTAAATAAAAGACTCAACCAAATAGAATCAATCAACACGAAAATGGAAATATCAAAATCGGGCTGTTACACTAAATACACAAAGATCTAAGCTACCTAATTTTGACATCATTCAAAATACATTTTAGCATAATGCACTCACAAAACTGTGATGCTCTGAGAGAAATACGAAAGGCTTGAACTTGTTCTTTCAACTTTATTGTAGATTTTTTTTTTGAGATTTCATAAGTGTCTTTCAAAATATTTTGAAGAGTTTCTAGTGTATGAAATTTTTATGATTGTGAATAGGAACTTTGAGTTGTGAGTGGAATAGTAAAGTTGGAGGATGATGGTTGATGTGGAGAAAATATTAAGTGTTTTTGCTAGTATGGTGTTGTTGGCTGGGATTTCGACACTCATTAATGTTGGAAGTAAGTTGAGAGGTTTCATGGTCATACTCTGAAGAAGAACATGATGAATTCGACAACAAACAGTGACAAAGGTGTTTCGACGGCAGTGAAGACTTAAAATGGGTTGTTGAAGTTTGAAGACTCATTTTTTTAGGAACAATGTACGTTTCGACAGTGAAATGGTGAAGATCTAGTCGAAGAAGTCTTTGCATAGAAGACGCTATGATTTAGAACTTAGAAAGATTCTTGCCCAGATTGGAGTTTGACGAAATCCATTGGAAGAAGCATTTCGACAGGAGAAGTTCAAATGAGGATGATAACTACCTTTTGGCCTTATCTATTTCTTAGGACACGTAGATGATTTTTACGAGACGAAGTGCATGTAGTGGGGAACGTGGCGCGTTCTGGAAAAATAACTATTAGAGGATAGTTATTTTTGATTTAGTATAAATAGGACACTTAGCATTTAAAATCTGGGTGTTCAACAATTGTATAAACTTTACATTTTACTCCCAGTACCTGTGTGTGTGTGTGTGAGAAAAGAGTGCCTTTGAGAGAATGTACGTTTGGATATCTTTTTCTTTATAATTAAACTCATTTAAATTCCATTCATTTACCCTAATTACTTGCAATTTAATTCCTTGTTATTTATCTTCAAGTCATTTATCTTTCAACTTATCTTTCTGCAATCTACATTTTTCCTAATTTAAAATAATTCACGACGTTTTCTTAATAACCTTGGAGAATATTTGAAGAACATTGTATGAATGTTCCTGATCATTAAAACCAAGAACTAAGTAACAACATATGTCTTAGGATCAATCTAGTCGATCTTGTAAGTGACTAAAGATTTAATAACATTGGAGGACTAGCGGTTGTTTGCCATTTTCACTGGTAAACAGGAGTGTTTGAAGTGTATGAGGTGAAAGTTGAAAATATAGGATTTAAGAATGAATAAACCATTAAAGGTTTGAGATCAAAGATAAAAACACCAATTGATAAAAAGCAAAATCATGAATCCTAACAAAATTAGAAAAAACTATAAAATAAAAAAAGACAAATAAAGTTAACTAATAAAATAGAGATATTTTCATTTCTTTCATACTTAATGTCTCAATGAAACTATAATATATAATGGTACATAAACAACTTAAAAGCCTCAAATATTAATAAAGGTCCAATAACTATACAATTAAAATTACTACTAATATAAATTCTAAATAAATTTAAATACTTAAATATAATCTTATATTTTTTTTATCAAAATTAAAGAAATTGATTTAACATTATTAATTTTTATTTTTGTTACTAAATGTTATCAATGTTCCATGCAAATCTCTACGTAAAATGTAGGTCGTTTGATGACGTTTAACATTAGAAAATAATTTAATGTAGGACTTTAGAATAAGGTTATATTGTATCTTCAATGTTTTTGTGAAATGATTTTAATCTAATAAATGAGGCCGTTCTTTTTTTACATGTGGCCGACTAAGTTTCTTTTTTCTATTAAAGGTTCATAATACATATTTCCTCTAGTTCTATTTATAAAAAACTTTTTAGATGAGTTAAATAATCAATGTATCTTATTCAATAAAAAAAAAAAAAAAATTCTCGAAGATCAGAGGTAGTATTAAATTATAAAGTTTTTCATATTTTTATTTTTATTTTGAATTATTAATTAACTAAATTTGTTTTTTTAAATGCTCATTTTCTTTAGAGAAGTAATATAACAACTTGTGATTGAACTTTAGTGGATAGCCATTTATTTTTAAAAACAAAATTTGTCACCCACGTCTTAATTGAATGGGATCAATCTGATAAGTATGCTGTCGAAGCACTTAGTCTAAAAGATAAAACAATGAAAATCTCACCAAACATACATAAAGACATATAGAACAGTACAATCATGGGAGTAAGTGCACACTTTACTGAAAAACACATTGTGTTGTGTCTTAGAACACGAACTCGAGAAAATTAAATAACATAAAATCACTGCTTCAAGACCAAAACGTTGAACAATGTCTTCTTTTGCGAATTTCTATATCTTTAATATTAGTATTAAAATAGGATCAGTACTCTAATATAATAGTAATAATTCAAAGCAGACAGAACGTAGAGTATGAGGCTTGTGACAGTATATTATTCTGTTAGTGAATTATATATTCGCTACTGTTTTGTAGTATTATATATATGCACTCAGAGTTAAGTGTTGAGTTCAGAGAATCATTGAGAGGAATAAACAGTTAGAATTTCATATGGAAGAAAATATGAATATGTCAGGCTTTTGCATGAGATCTTCTGGAAGTAGCAGCACTGGCACAAAGTGTGGACGTTGGAATCCAACGACAGAACAAGTTAAACATCTGACTCAACTTTTTAGAGCAGGGCTCAGAACTCCAAGCACTGAACAAATTCAAAAGATATCCGATCAACTCAGTTTTTATGGTAAGATTGAGAGCAAGAACGTGTTCTATTGGTTTCAAAATCATAAAGCTAGGGAAAGACAAAAACGTAGAAAGGTTTCTTTTGATGATGATAAGGATGTTATTGTTCATCGTAGAGACAACTCCATGCATGCTTCTACACAACGTAAGTACTTATAATTTTTGTCAAAATCATAATGATAAGCCAAAATATGTTGAGTTGATAAAAAGTTGATTCATAATCTTTATTCTTTTTAGTTAAAAACAGTGGTTGAGTCTAATTCAACCCTACAAAACCGGTTGGTAGGATGTGGATTGCTCTCACTTATAAACACATGTTCAGACCATATATTATCTGATATGAGACTCTTAATATTTTTGTTATATGTTGCAGAGTTTGTTGAGATGTACTCTGAGCCTAATAGGGCGATTGAGACTCTTGAGCTTTTTCCATTGAACTCCTTTGGTGAATCAGAATCAGAATCTGAGAAGCTGAGTATGCATGTAAATGAAAGCATGGAAAATACAATATTTGCTTACACATGCACAATGGGTGAACAAATAGAGCATCCACCGTTAGACTTGCGGTTGAGTTTTGTGTAAAAGAGTTTCAATCTTTTGTATCATGGAAGTAGGTTTAACAGTAATGTTTATTTACCTAGTGATTAATTTTACATGCCTCTTCAACTTGGTAGTATGTGATATACTATGTTGGATTGTACTTGGATATTGATTATAAAGATGACTCGGGATTCTAATTCAGTTTCTTTCATGAGATGTCTCACATTGAAATGCATACTTGAAGATTATTTTTGCACTTTTCTAATCTACATTACAAATAAGTCATTTCACGTGTTAAGAAGCGTGCAAGAAAGGCAAATGTGAAATAATCTCATCAACATATCAATTCAAAAGTTTTTTTTTTCCTCAAATCAAATGGGCCGGGCAAAAAAGGTCTATTGTATTTGGGCTTGATTTTTGTGACCCAATTTATCACTAAAAGAAAGTCATTAATTCGTGAATTTCACGGCACAAACGCAAATATTACGTCACAAAAAAATTAGCGACGAGTGCAGAACCACTCGTGGCAACTGGTTGTCACGTGAAAAACACGCTACTAATTTGTGACATGATATTCACGTCACTACATATAAAATTAATTGTGTCACGCTACCTAATAAATAGAGCCTAGAAGCATAAGAAAATGTGGAGAAGAAATGGCACGGGAAGTATAACATGTGGGGAAGCGCTGAAGTCTAATAAATAGAGCATATTACGTTATGAAATTCACGTCGCAAATTTTTTAATCATTGGGGTTGTGACGTGAATTTCATGTTGTTACACCTGCGCCATGATAGAACTTCGGTTGTATCATAAAGTGAGCATATTGTGTCATTAAATCACGTCACTAGTTTTTTTACCGTTGGAGTTGCGACGTGAAATACATGTGGCTTATTAGTGACGTGGAAACTATGACACTACCTTCCAAATGTTAGTCAAATCCATTATACCGGTCAAATTTTCCCACTCAATTTTTTTTTTTAAATTTGAATAGCATCGTGATATGCATGTCACAAAGAATTTTTCTGGAAATTTCAAAATTCCCCCAATGTGAAAAGCAGACGTTTATTATTTTAAATAGTTAGTGGTGTGTTTTTCACATCACAAGACTACTTTTTAGCCACGTGAATTTCACATCGCTGGAGAGCATTTTTCTTGTAGTGTATAAGATCCATGACTTTACTTTACATTATATGCACCAATGTTTTAAAAACCAGACAGAACCGACCGGTTCAACCATTTGAAATAGGAACCGGAGCTCAATTTAGTCTGGTCAACCTTGCAAAACCGATAATGGATTAAGAGGATATGCATCCTTCAAAGACAAGCACCCATTAAAGGATTGAGACCAAACACGACTATCATATCCTAGAGGTCCAAAGGGAGGGTAATATTTAATACCTGAGTAGGAAGATAGGGAACTAGATGAAGGTCAGGGAAGCTCCATATGTCAAGATGAAGATAATTTGACACACTAGTATTGATGTCAATAGAGGCTGAGTTTTGGATACTATGCACAAGAGGTGGACCACTCAAAGAGTCAAGCCATAAATTAGTGTTGATACCATTTCCAATGATGACGATAGTGTTTGAGACCCCAAACTCATACTCCTCTAAATAGAGAAATGGATGTGATGAGAAATAGAGATACCATTCTTAAGAGCTATTGCTTTTAACAAAATAGCCTGAGGATCTTTAGATTTTAAGAACCCCCCCCCCCCAGCATAATTTCAAGTTAGAGGCCTCATTGAGGGCTAATAGAGAACTCACTACAAGGCCCTCTTGATGAAAAGGTTTACAAACCTTCTTCCAAGGCGCATTAACTAACTTTGTTTTCATTATATCTCCAGACCAAATGGAATTTTTAATGCTCTTCTCCCCATCTTTGATGAGGGTCACAGGCCAAGAGTATTTAGTGCAGTTTTGAACCAGCATAGCAAGGATAATAGACTTAACCATTTGGAATCTTCAAGCAACTCTGAGGAGTGAAGCCTTCCAAGTTGAAAGTTTGGACTATATCTTAACCAAAATAGGTTTAAGATGGATTGCTTTAGGTTTTCTCTTGAAGATGGATACTCTCAGGTAAGAGAAGGGGATGAAACCAGTTTTGAAACCAGGATGACTAGAGATGTCTCGGAGCTTCGAGATAGTCATTAAACCAGAAAAAATGAGGGACTTGGCAGGATTCACTAATTGGTTTGAGAAGGAACCTTTAAACCCCTAAGACCAAAGATAAGATCGATACTATTTTGAAGCACCGGGATAGAAAGGCTTTTGTTGAGTACTTCGCTAACAATACAAAAGAGAAGGGGTGAGAGAGCATACCCTTGTCTCACACCTCTCTCACAACTAAAGTAACCATGAAGTTTCTCATTTAAATACATGGAAATCTTGGAGGATTTAATAGTGGTCCAGATCCAGTTATTGAATTTGTCATTAAAGTTAAAAGCCTTAAGAACCTGCAACAAGAACAACAAGATAAAGTAATCAAAAGATTTAATAATTTACACTTTGATGTTCAGGTTACCTTCAAAGGCTTTCTTGTGGAGTAAGTTTACAGCCTTAGAGATGAGACCTATATAATCGTTGATGCATCTTCACTAAATAAACCCTTTTTCTCCTTTAATATGATAATTGGCATGATGGAAGCTATTATATCAACAAACACCTTGAATATGATTTTAAACATGAAATTATCAAAGGCAATATGTCTAAACGTCTCAATAGAGTCTGCATTGGTAGTATTATGTAGGAGGATCAAGGTATTGGCATTTTAATAGGGAAAAAAATCCAAGAGGTGTTGAATAATTTCAACACAACAACAAAAACACCATGTTAAATCATTTCCCAAAATTGATGATAGAAGAAAGCTCCAAATCATAAGGGCTGAAAGATCCTTCATTGTTAAGATTGAAGACATCTTCCTTGATCTCCAAGGCCCTAGGGGTTCTGGAGAGCATTAGATTGACATCCTTGTTGATGATATGAGAGATGCAATCATTGATGAGGTCTTAATCAGGAACTAATGTTTGTGGATAAGAGAATAAGCCTTTAAATTTGTCCACCACATGGGCTCCAAGCACATCCTGGTCAGAGTTGAGTATTCCATCTACTTTAAAGGAAAATATAGTTTTTGTGGCATGTTTGATCCCGGCCAATATGTAAAAAAAATTTAGTGTTTTTTTTTCCCTCTAATTTCCAATTGAACCTAGATTTATCTTTCCAAATAAATTTCTCCTCGTGCAAGGAATCCTCCAAACCAGACATAATGATCATTTCCTATGTTTTGAGCTCATTCGTGTAGTCCTTATTTTGAATCTTCATCTGAACCATATCAAACCTAACCTTAACATCCCTGAAATTCTGGTATCAGACGTGTGATGTTAAGTGCGATGTCACAACAACACACTCTGCACAATGGACAAAATAAACAGCAGAATAACACACAAAATTGTTCACCCAGTTCAGTTTCAACTACCTACGTCTGGGGGCTACCAAGCCAGGGATGAATTTCACTATTAGTAGTATTAATTTACAGACTCAACAACCCAATTGACATCTCCTAAACTTAATCACTACCCAATGAACCTTCTACTTAAGAGACCACTTAAGTATGAGATCCCTACTCAATCCCTAAAACACTTTAGTGATATAATTCAAAGATCACACACTTTGAATAACACTACTTGATTCTGCTTCACAGCTTTGATCAAGAACAACTCAAATCGACAACACCAATTCACACTAGAATGGTTTACAAAACATACACGAAGACTTAAACGACTCTCAGTCTTTAGCTCTTTTTCTTCGTTACTTTTTCTTCAGTACTGATGCGCTTTATATAGCTCCTTGAATTGGACTTGGACCTCCTACAATATCTGACCTGATTTGTTATTTAAAACTGAATATTCAAAACAGATTTTCTCCTAAAATCTTTTCAAATCTTCAACCTTTTAAATCTCCTACAAATCTGCACCAGATCTCCTATGCAGCAGAGAATATTTATCCCAAGATATTCGCATCCAATGAGACAGCTTGCTCTCCACAATTCTAGCTAACACGCAAACCCTAACAACATCACAACCTGATGTTATTAATTCTGCAGATCTAATGTCACAACATCGCTTGTGACATCAGACATCCAAACTTCAGTAACTTAAACACTTAACACAGCCCAGTGTTAAGACTCAATGTTGTGACATCACCACCTTGACATCAAACATTGAACATTCTTTGTTTTACCAAAATTCTAGTCAATCCAAGAAACTAACAATCTCCCCCTTTGGCTAATTTTGGCTAAAACAATCTCTGCACCTTCAGAGACTTCAGCAGCGGAAAAAACTTCAAAAGTTTTGAAACTTCAAGCAGCAGCATCTTCAATACATAAAGACTTCACTAGCATCTTCAATACATAAAGACTTCACTCAAAAACTCTGCTGCAGCACCACCTTCATCAGCTACACTTTTCAAAAATCAACAAAGGTGCTCCCCCTCAATACAAGAACCAGCAGGAGCTGTTCAGCAAATACTCCCCTTCAATATCTGCACTTCTGCATCACATCACACTTTAGCAGCATTTGACAGCATTTGACTTTTACTCTTGATACTCTTGGCTCTCTTCTTGGCTCTCTTGGCTATTTCTCCCCCTTTTTAGCCACAATTTGAACACCTTCAACCAGAAGCCCTACTAACAACAGTTAGTACTACCCTAGCTCTCATTGTTAGCCTCACAGTTAGCATAACAAGTCATAGAACAAAAATATAAAGGGTGCATATACAGCACAATATTCAAAATACAAACCAAGCACAACAGTGCAGAAACAAAAACAGCAGAAATAAAACTAAAACTACACAGAAGCAAATAAACTAGTCTTCATTAGATCCATCTCCATGATCAACATCCTCATCATCTTCTTCTGAGCCTGGTTCTTCAACATCATCATCATTCTGGTTAACATTGACTGCTTCATCTTCTTTTTCTGCCAATCTCAGAGTCATGAGAAGTTTTTCAAATTTCTGCTTTCTTTCAGTGCTTACTATATGGCTTCATCTAATTCTTTACAGGCTTCCTCTAGTTCAGAAATCATATTAGTCTTGACATGAGTAGATGTTGAGGCAGATGCCTTGACATGATCAGCAACATGTTTTCCTTCAAACAACTTCTGATGAAAAGACAAGTCAGGCTTCCTTCTACACACAATATCATACTGGTGAAGAATCCCAGGATGCTGAGACAGAATTATCCCACAAATGAGGGATGGAAATGCAATAGGCAATTTCACAGCTCTTGTTGCAGCATGCTTGATAGTCTGATTATAAATGTAAGAGCCATAATCAATTTGTCTCTTTGTTCCAATGGCATAAACTAATTTGCCCAAACCAGCAGAAAAAGAGGTCTTGTGGTCAGTAGGAACCCAGTTAACAGCACCTATTCTATGAAGAAGAGCATATTTCACACTTAATAAACTTACTGATAACTTCCCTTTTTAAGGCCAAACTTCTACCTGACCAGCTGTGATTTCTTTGCAGATAACATTATTAGAAACTTCTAATTCTCCATAATCTTCCTCACTTCTTCCTAAGTAGGCATTGATCACCTTAGGAGAGAACCAGACACACTTACCCCTGACGGTAACTCTTCTGAAAGTTAGGCTTTTGCTGTCATTAATAGACTCAGTGATATTCACTATAAATTCTCTGACCAGTCTATCATAGCAACTAGTCAATCCTGACACCGTCCTTATGAGACCAACAAACTTAATTAGATCTACAATTCCAGTAGACTCTAAGTCATCTGCAACTAGCTCTCTTTCCAGAGCTATCCTTCTTTGGCTCACACAATTCCACATGGATGCACTTCTGGCACAGTGAAATGAGATGTTATCAGGCACCTGATCAGCAGCTCTGTTCCTCACAGGGTTGATGTCTTGAACATCACACTCTGAGTCACCTTTGTAACAGACTAGGTTTAGAGAAGATTTTTCTATTATGTTGAGATTAAGGGAGATGAACCGTTGAGAAGAGAACGATTTGATGAATCTTGATATAGAATCAATATGGTAAGGCGCCTGATTTTGAGTACCTCTTAAAATCCAATCACTAATTTTCTCCCTCCATAAAGACTTTCCTTTTAAATTTTAAAAGGATTCACATTAGAACTCATTAACTCTGAGTGACCTTTCAGCATCCTTTCACACCTAATGTCATAGTCTGATGTTATAACATCAACTTGAACATCATCAGTTGAATTAACTTCAAGAGGAATCCACTGATAGTAGTTATCTTTGGATCTGGCACCCTTCATAACAACTTGATTATGCTCATCAGATACCACACACTCATCTTTGGTGTAGTTGACTTTGTAACCTTCATCACATAACTGACTTATGCTAATCAGATTAGCCTTCAAACCTTGGACAAGGATCACACTATCAAGAGTAAGACCATCATGATTCTTCACTCTTCCAACTCCTTCTACTACTCCTTTTTCTCCATTTCCAAACACAACCTTATTTTCATGGCAAGGATTGAACTCCACCAATTGCTCCTTGGATCCAGTCATGTGCTTTGAACATCCACTGTCAAAGTACCATGCTTCCATGGAAAAATGTCCATCTGAGGTATGAGCCAATAGACATGTGACCTGAGCTTTAGGAACCCATTGTTTCACCACCTTGGGCCTGACCTCCTTCTGTCTGGGTTGAGGAGCAGAATTTGGATAACCATGAATCTTGAAGCACGAGGACTGCATATGTCCAAACCTGCCACAATAGAAACATCTGACTCTGTCATCTCTGGAATGGTTAAATCTTCTGCCACTTTGATGATAATGTTGTTGCTGCCACCCATAATGTTGTCTCCTTCTTCCATAGTTGGATTGTCTTCTTCTGTACTAAGGATGTTGTCTCCTAGGTTGTCTCCTATGGTGATGAGGCTTCCTTCTTCCATAGTGATGAGGCACAACATTGTTGTATCCATATCCATATCCATACCAGTTACCCTGATGTTGAGACATCTGGTGAAACCTGTTCTGATTGGACCTAACAGCCTCCATGCTCTTGTGATATTGAGGAGGCATATACTGACTAGCTCCTTGAGGCTGCACCTTCCTTTGATGAGTACTATTTTTCTTTTCAATATTCTGTGGCTGAACAACCTTCTTTGGTGTAGGATCCTGTCTCTTAGTTTGATGTTAAGACAATGGTTGAGACATCTCCTTCTTTGTTCCTGAAGTGCTCGCCACATATCATATACCTGATTTATCTCCAGCAGCTTTCTCTAACTGAAGAATCTTATTAATAGTAGTTTTACCACTGTTCATCATCCTAACGGATTTTGTCATCTGATCAAGTTGAGATTTAACTAGTACAACTTCTTTTTCCATATCAGCTTTTTCATTCTCAAGCTGAGCAATCTGTTGCTTGTGACACTTGTTTTCTTGACAAATCTCAGCACTTTTTAAACACAGCTCTTGATAAGTAGATGCTAACTCCTCATAAGTTATTTCTCCATCACTATCATCATCAGAAACAACAGTCCCTGTTAAGGCTCTAACATGCTTTGCTGACTCACCTTCACTTTCACTATCAGATTCAGACCAGGAAACTGACATACCCTTCTTCTGCTTCTTCAAGAATGTGGGACATTCTTTCTTGACATGTCCATACCCTTCACATTCAAATCACTGAACACCTTTATCCTGGGCAGTCTTCTCTTCATCTTTCTCTTTTGACTTGCCGATGTCAGAAGAGATGTTCTTGACATTAGGCTTGTAGTTATTGTTCATCCTCTTGATCACTTTGTAGAACTGCTTTCCCAACATAACAATGGCCTGAGATAGATCCTCCTGAGAATCATCATCTTTGACTTTCTTAGCTTCTGCAGGAGTGGAGACCAAAGCAATACCCTTGGGCTTCTTTTTTGGTTCTTCTTCATTCAAACCAAGCTCAAAAGTTTGAAGAGATCCAATGAGCTCATCAACTCTCATCTTGCTGATGTCTTGAGCTTCTTCAATAGCAGTCACCTTTATCTTGTACCTCTTAGGAAGGGACCTAAGGATTTTCCTTACAAGCTTTTCTTCTGACATCTTTTCTCCAAGAGCACTGGATGCATTAGCCAGCTCAAGAACACTCATATGGAAGTCATGGATAGTCTCATCTTCCTTCATCTTCAGACTTTCAAACTTCGATGTTAGAAGCTGAAGTCTTGACATCTTAACTCTAAATGTTCCTTCATGTGTAGCCTTTAAAATATCCCAAGCTTCCTTAGTAACTTCACAGGTATTGATTAACTTGAAAATATTCTTATCAACTCCGTTGAAAATTGCATTTAGAGCTTTGGAATTACCAAGGGCAAGCTCATCTTCTTCCATGGTCCATTCTTCTCCAGGCTTTGGCTTCGAGGTGCCCTATTTACCTTTCCCAGCATCATCCTTTTTAAACACAACAGGTGTTTTCCATTCTTTAATTATAGCCTTTCAAGCCCTGCTATCCAAGGATTTCAAAAACGTGATCATCCTTGGCTTCCAATAATCATAATTGGATCCATCCAAAATAGGGGGTCTTTTGACAAATCCTCCAACTTCTTTGTCCATCTTTACACCAGAAAGTAACTTCCCTAGATCTCACCCAGAGACAGACAGGATGCCTGCTTTGATACCAATTGAAATTCTGGTATCAGACGTGTGATGTTAAGTGCGATGTAACAACAACACACTCTACACAATGGACAAAATAAACAGCAAAATAACACACAAAATTGTTCACCCAGTTCGGTTTCAACTACCTATGTCTGGGGGCTACCAAGCCAGGGATGAATTTCACTATTAGTAGTATTAATTTACAGACTCAACAACCCAGTTGACATCTCCTAAACTTAATCACTACCCAATGAACCTTCTACTTAAGAGACCACTTAAGTATGAGAACCCTACTCAATCCCTAAAACACTTTAGTGATATAATTCAAAGATCACACACTTTGAATAACACTACTTGATTCTGCTTCACAGCTTTGATCAAGAACAACTCAAATCGACAACACCAATTCACACTAGAATGGTTTACAAAACATACACGAAGACTTAAACGACTCTCAGTCTTTAGCTCTTTTTCTTCGTTACTTTTTCTTCAGTACTGATGCGCTTTATATAGCTTCTTGAATTGGACTTGGACCTCCTACAATATCTGACCTGATTTGTTATTTAAAACTGAATATTCAAAACAGATTTTCTCCTAAAATCTTTTCAAATCTTCAACCTTTTAAATCTCCTACAAATCTGCAGCAGAGAATATCTATCCCAAGATATTCGCATCCAATGAGACAGCTTGCTCTCCACAATTCCAGCTAACACGCAAACCCTAACAATATCACAACCTGATGTTATTAATTCTGCAGATCTAATGTCACAACATCGCTTGTGACATCAGACATCCAAACTTCAATAACTTAAACACTTAACACAGCCCAGTGTTAAGACTCAATGTTGTGACATCACCACCTTGACATCAAACATTGAACATTCTTTGTTTTACCAAAATTCTAGTCAATCCAAGAAACTAACAATCTCCCCCTTTGGCTAATTTTGGCTAAAACAATCTCTGCACCTTCAGAGACTTCAGCAGCGGAAAAAACTTCAAAAGTTTTGAAACTTCAAGCAGCAGCATCTTCAATACATAAAGACTTCACTAGCATCTTCAATACATAAAGACTTCACTCAAAAACTCTGCTGCAGCACCACCTTCATCAGCTACACTTTTCAACAATCAACAAAGGTGCTCCCCCTCAATACAAGAACCATCAGCAGCTGTTCAGTAAATACTCCCCCTCAATATCTGCACTTCTGCATCACATCACACTTTAGCAGCATTTGACAGCATTTGACTTTTACTCTTGGCACTTTTCTTGGCTCTCTTGGCTATTTCTCCCCCTTTTTAGCCACAATTTGACAACCTTCAACCAGAAGCCCTACTAACAACAGTTAGTACTTCCCTAGCTCTCATTGTTAGCCTCACAGTTAGCATAATAAGTCATAGAACAAAAATATAAAGGGTGCATATACAGCACAATATTCAAAATACAAACCAAGCACAACAGTGCATAAACAAAAACAGCAGAAATAAAACAAAAACTACGCAGAAGCAAATAAACTAGTCTTCAATAGATCCATCTCCATGATCAACATCCTCATCATCTTCTTCTGAGCCTGGTTTTTCAACATCATCATCATTCTGGTTAGCATTGACTGCTTCATCTTCTTTTTCTGCCAATCTCAGAGTCATGAGAAGTTTTTCAAATTTCTGCTTTCTTTCAGTGCTTACTCTGATGGCTTCATCTGATTCTTTACAGGCTTCCTCCAGTTCAGAAATCATATCAGTCTTGACATGAGTAGATGTTGAGGCAGATGCCTTGACATGATCAGCAACATGTATTCCTTCAAACAGCTTCTGATGAAAAGACAAGTCAGGCTTCCTTCTACACACAATATCATACTGGTGAAGAATCCCAGGATGCTGAGACAGAATTATCCCACAAATGAGGGATGGAAATGCAATAGGCAATTTCACAGCTCTTGTTGCAGCATGCTTGATAGTCTGATTATAAATGTAAGAGCCATAATCAATTTGTCTCTTTGTTCCAATGGCATAAACTAATTTGCCCAAACCAGCAGAAACAGAGGTCTTGTGGTCAGTAGGAACCCAGTTAACAGCACATATTCTATGAAGAAGAGCATATTTCACACTTAATAAACTTGCTGATAACTTCCCTTTTTAAGGCCAAACTTCTACCTGACCAGCTGTGATTTCTTTGCAGATAACATTATTAGAAACTTCTAATTCTCCATAATCTTCCTCACTTCTTCCTAAGTAGGCATTGATCACCTTAAGAGAGAACCAGACACACTTACCCCTGACGGTAACTCTTCTGAAAGTTAGGCTTTTGCTGTCATTAATAGACTCTGGGATATTCACTATAAATTCTCTGACCAGTCTATCATAGCAACTAGTCAATCCTAACACCGTCCTTATGAGACCAGCAAACTTAATTAGATCTACAATTCCAGTAGACTCTAAGTCATCTGCAACTAGCTCTCTTTCCAGAGCTATCCTTCTTTGGCTCACATAATTCCACATGGATGCACTTCTGGCACAGTGAAATGCGATGTTATCAGGCACCTGATCAGCAGCTCTGTTCCTCACAGGGTTGATGTCTTGAACATCACACTCTGAGTCACCTTTGTAACAGACTAGGTTTAGAGAAGATTTTTCTATTCTGTTGAGATTAAGGGAGATGAACCGTTGAGAAGAGAACGCTTTGATGAATCTTGATATAGAATCAATATGGTAAGGCGCCTGATTTTGAGTACCTCTTAAAGACCAATCACTAATTTTCTCCCTCCATAAAGACTTTCCTTTTAAAAATTTAAAAGGATTCACATCAGAACTCATTAACTCTGAGTGACCTTTCAGCATCCTTTCACACCTAATGTCATAGTCTGATGTTATAGCATCAACTTGAACATCATCAGTTGAATTAACTTCAAGAGGAATCCACTGATAGCAACTATCTTGGGATCTGGCACCCTTCATAACAACCTGATTATGCTCATCAGATTCCACACACTCATCTTTGGTGTAGTTAACTTTGTAACCTTCATCACATAACTGACTTATGCTAATCAGATTAGCTTCAAACCTTGGACAAGGATCACACTATCAAGAATAAGACCATCATGATTCTTCACTCTTCCAACTCCTTCTACTACTCCTTTTTCTCCATTGCCAAACACAACCTTATTTTCATGGCAAGGATTGAACTCCACCAACTGCTCCTTGGATCCAGTCATGTGCTTTGAACATCCACTGTCAAAGTACCATGCTTCCATGGCAAAATGTCCATCTGAGGTATGAGCCAATAGACATGTGACCTGAGCTTTAGGAACCCATTGTTTCACCACCTTGGGCCTGACCTCCTTCTGTCTGGGTTGAGGAGCAGAATTTGGATAACCATGAATCTTGAAGCACGAGGACTGCATATGTCCAAACCTGCCACAATAGAAACATCTGACTCTGTCATCTCTGGAATGGTTAAATCTTCTGCCACTTTGATGATAATGTTGTTGCTGCCACCCATAATGTTGTCTCCTTCTTCCATAGTTGGATTGTCTTCTTCTGTACTGAGGATGTTGTCTCCTAGGCTGTCTCCTATGGTGATGAGGCTTCCTTTTTCCATAGTGATGAGGCACAGCATTGTTGTATCCATATCCATATCCATAAGAGTTACCCTGATGTTGAGACATCTGATGAAACCTGTTATGATTGGACCTAATAGCCTCCATGCTCTTGTGATATTGAGGAGGCATATACTGACTAGCTCCTTGAGGCTGCACCTTCCTTTGATGAGTGTTATTTTTCTTTTCAATATTTTGTGGCTGAACAACCTTCTTTGGTGTAGGATCCTGTCTCTTAGTTTGATGTTGAGACAATGGTTGAGACACCTCCTTCTTTGTTCCTGAAGTGCTCACCACATATCATATACCTGATTTATCTCCAGCAGCTTTCTCTAACTGAAGAATCTTATTAATAGTAGTTTTACCACTGTTCATCATCCTTACGGATTTTGTCATCTGATCAAGTTGAGATTTAACTAGTACAACTTCTTTTTCCATATCAGCTTTTTCATTCTCAAGCTGAGCAATCTGTTGCTTGTGACACTTGTTTTCTTGACAAATCTCAGCACTTTTTAAACACAGCTCTTGATAAGTAGATGCTAACTCCTCATAAGTTATTTCTCCATCACTATCATCATCAGAAACAACAGTCCCTGTTAAGGCTCTAACATGCTTTGCTGACTCACCTTCACTTTCACTATCAGATTCAGACCAGGAAACTGACATACCCTTCTTCTGCTTCTTCAAGAATGTGGGACATTCTTTCTTGACATGTCCATACCCTTCACATTCAAAGCACTGAACACCTTTATCCTGGGCAGTCTTCTCTTCATCTTTCTCTTTTGACTTGCCGATGTCAGAAGAAATGTTCTTGACATTAGGCTTGTAGTTATTGTTCATCCTCTTGATCACTTTGTAGAACTGCTTTCCCAACATAACAATGGCCTGAGATAGATCCTCCTGAGAATCATCATCTTTGACTTTCTTAGCTTCTGCAGGAGTGGAGACCAAAGCAATACCCTTGGGCTTCTTTTTTGGTTCTTCTTCATTCAAACCAAGCTCAAAAGTTTGAAGAGATCCAATGAGCTCATCAACTCTCATCTTGCTGATGTCTTGAGCTTCTTCAATAGCAGTCACCTTTATCTTGTACCTCTTAGGAAGGGACCTAAGGATTTTCCTTACAAGCTTTTCTTCTGACATCTTTTCTCCAAGAGCACTGGATGCATTAGCCAGCTCAAGAACACTCATATGGAAGTCATGGATAGTCTCATCTTCCTTCATCTTCAGACTTTCAAACTTCGATGTTAGAAGCTGAAGTCTTGACATCTTAACTCTAGATGTTCCTTCATGTGTAGCCTTTAAAATATCCCAAGCTTCCTTAGTAACTTCACAGGTATTGATTAACCTGAAAATATTCTTATCCACTCCGTTGAAAATTGCATTTAGAGCTTTGGAATTACCAAGGGCAAGCTCATCTTCTTCCATGGTCCATTCTTCTTCAGGCTTTGGCTTCAAGGTGCCCTCTTTATCTTTCCCAGCATCATCCTTTTTAAACACAACAGGTGTTTTCCATTCTTTAATTATAGCCTTCCAAGCCCTGCTATCCAAGGATTTCAAAAACGTGATCATCCTTGGCTTCCAATAATCATAATTGGATCCATCCAAAATAGGGGGCCTTTTGACAAATCCTCCAACTTCTTTGTCCATCTTTACACCAGAAAGTAACTTCCCTAGATCTCACCCAGAGACAGACAGGATGCCTGCTTTGATACAAATTGAATTCTGGTATCAGACGTGTGATGTTAAGTGCGATGTCACAACAACACACTCTGCACAATGGACAAAATAAACAGCAGAATAACACACAAAATTGTTCACCCAGTTCAGTTTCAACTACCTACGTCTGGGGGCTACCAAGCCAGGGATGAATTTCACTATTAGTAGTATTAATTTACAGACTCAACAACCCAGTTGACATCTCCTAAACTTAATCACTACCCAATGAACCTTCTACTTAAGAGACCACTTAAGTATGAGAACCCTACTCAATCCCTAAAACACTTTAGTGATATAATTCAAAGATCACACACTTTGAATAACACTACTTGATTCTGCTTCACAGCTTTAATCAAGAACAACTCTAATCGACAACACCAATTCACACTAGAAAGGTTTACAAAACATACACGAAGACTTAAATGACTCTCAGTCTTTAGCTCTTTTTCTTCGTTACTTTTTCTTCAGTACTGGTGCGCTTTATATAGCTCCTTGAATTGGACTTGGACCTCCTACAATATCTGACCTGATTTGTTATTTAAAACTGAATATTCAAAACAGATTTTCTCCTAAAATCTTTTCAAATCTTCAACCTTTTAAATCTCCTACAAATCTGCACCAGATCTCCTATGCAGTAGAGAATATCTATCCCAAGATATTCGCATCCAATGAAACAGCTTGCTCTCCACAATTCCAGCTAACACGCAAACCCTAACAACATCACAACTTGATGTTATTAATTCTGCAGATCTAATATCACAACATCGCTTGTGACATCAGACATCCAAACTTCAGTAACTTAAACACTTAACACAACCCAGTGTTAAGACTCAATGTTGTGACATCACCACCTTGACATCAAACATTGAACATTCTTTGTTTTACCAAAATTCTAGTCAATCCAAGAAACTAACAATCTCCCCCTTTGGCTAATTTTGGCTAAAACAATCTCTGCACCTTCAGAGACTTCAGCAGCGGAAAAAACTTCAAAAGTTTTGAAACTTCAAGCAGCAGCATCTTCAATACATAAAGACTTCACTAGCATCTTCAATACATAAAGACTTCACTCAAAAACTCTGCTGCAGCACCACCTTCATCATCTACACTTTGCAACAATCAACAAAGGTGCTCCCCCTTAATACAAGAACCAGCAGCAGCTGTTCAGCAAATACTCCCCCTCAATATCTGCACTTCTGCATCACATCACACTTTAGCAGCATTTGACAGCATTTGACTTTTACTCTTGATACTCTTGGCTCTCTTCTTGGCTCTCTTGGCTATTTCTCCCCCTTTTTAGCCACAATTTGACAACCTTCAACCATAAGCCCTACTAACAACAGTTAGTATTACCCTAGCTCTCATTGTTAGCCTCACAGTTAGCATAACAAGTCATAGAACAAAAATATAAAGGGTGCATATACAGCACAATATTCAAAATACAAACCAAGCACAACAGTACAGAAACAAAAATAGCAGAAATAAAACTAAAACTACGCAGAAGCAAATAAACTAGTCTTCACTAGATCCATCTCCATGATCAACATCCTCATCATCTTCTTCTGAGCCTGGTTCTTCAACATCATCATCATTCTGGTTAGCATTGATTGCTTCATCTTCTTTTTCTGCCAATCTCAGAGTCATGATAAGTTTTTCAAATTTCTGCTTTCTTTCAGTGCTTACTCTGATGGCTTCATCTAATTCTTTACAGGTTTTCTCCAGTTCAGAAATCATATCAGTCTTGAGATGGATAAAGAGATTGTATAGAACTTAAATTCAAGCCTTAAGGGGTATTGGTTAGACCTCACCTTATGTAAAGTATGACAAGAATTTGGTGTTATTGGATAGCCAATCCATATTTCAAATAGACCTGTCAATCCTCTTGAGAGTAAGAGATCTGTCAGTTCTACCATTTGACCAAGTGTAGAAAACCCCCAAAGTTGACAAGTGATGGAGCTCATTGGAGTTTGACAAATCTAGAAACTATTGCATAGGAAATATAGCAGGAGATGTGGAACCCTTATGCTCATGAACCCCTAAAACCACATTGAAGTCCCCAATGAGGCGCCCAAGAATCATGTGGGTAGAGAGAAGGTTGGTTAGATCAAGCCAGAGGTATCTTCTTCTAATATGGTTGGTAGATGCATAACTAGCTACCAACACATAAGTAATGTTATCCACAATATCAATGAAAAATGTGTTTATCTCCTATAGAAATGATAACAGGAAAGAAGGAGCATTTGTAGAAGCATTAGATATTGGGGAGATTATTAGGCCTACAATTAAGTGCAACTAACTTAAGTCTAAGCCTAAGAAGTTTCACTTGAAGGAATTAATCAAAACTCGTCCATGGTTCTGACACAAACAAAAAAATCAAGTCTTTTACTTAGGGTTAACCTCTTGAGTGCGAATTTAGTGGGATTATTGGAAAAAACCCATAGAGTTCCAAAAGATAAAAATAATTGAAAATATGTGGACCTACCAACCTTTGATTTGGTTATATATCCAATCACATACTTCAATTTTTCTTTATATTCTTGGCTCTAACCGGGGTGAAGTTAAAAGTACTTTGATAATGCAAATTAGGACTTTCCAAAATCTCCCCATCACCACAATCATTATTGGCCATATTATCCCAAAAGGCTTGAAGAAACTTTTTATTTCAGAGAAATTTGTCCACAGGGGAATTCTCTATAGAATCCACTTATTCCTCCATTAGATGAGTAACATCCACAAAATCTTTTTCAAGATAAGTGTCATTAGATTCCTCATTCTTTTCCATCACCACTTTATGAAAGCATTAAATTTGTTTTGCATAGTAGGATTTTTAACCACTCCATTAGATGCAGGTTCATAATGCACATTATGTAATGGATGCTTTCCATGAGTAGTGTTTGCATTGGGATCATCTAAGTTCACACCACGAGTTGATTGTTGTGTTTTTCAAATGCTTTGTTCAACGCCTACATTACTAACCTATACTAGTTGTTCCTTTCCTTTAGATACATGTTTCTTGGTTAGGTTACCATCTGAGATCTGAACACAAACTTTAGAGTTTCCTTCCTTGGTGTCTGAAAATTTAGGTTCAATTCTAACCTTTTTGTATACTTCTATGGAATGGATAACCATATTACAAAGGGAGCACAAGTGAGGTAAGTTCTTATATTATATGTCTAGAAAGAAGTAAAAACCCTGCCTCTGAACCAGAACATTATAATACAAGGGTGCAGATAGATCCATATCCAATTTTACCCTAAATAAATGACCAAATGGACAATTAAAAATTGTCTTGGATGGAATGGAATTAGTACATATGGGAGTACCCACACTTATCGCAATTCTAAATAGGATATCAGGTCTCTCATACTCTTGAGCAAGATCAAATAACCTAATCCAAACTTGTGTTGTAGTAACCCGTTGCAAGCTAAGGTTGAAATCCTTTTTTCCATGGGAAGAGTTTTAGATTTCCTGGTTCTAGTTTCCATGATACAATCATTTTAACTCTCTTTACTTACTCAAGCAAAGAAAATGAAAACTCATATAATCCTTTTCCAAGAGAAGTGATACACTAACAACTTAGGTTTTTCCTAGGGGTGTGCATGGTTGGTTATTTTTGAAAACCAAACCATAACCATTTTCAAACCATTTAAATGGTTTGGATTTATAACCAAAACCACATTTTAATTAAAACCGGTTATAAAACCAGTTATAAATTTGGTTATGGTTATATAACCGGATTTAAAAAAAATCCAGTTTTAAAAAAAATATTCAGAAAATATTTTTTTATTTTATTTTAAGAATTTAAAATTTTGGATTTTGGATAATAACCGGATTATAACCGAATCCAAAAAAATTTAACCGGTTAATAACCATTTAATTATATCCGGATTATATGAATGGATAACCAAAACCATTAAACACTAAACCGGTTAATAACCATTCAATTATATCCGGATATTTAAAACAAATTTGGATTTGGTTATGGATTTGGGCATCACAACCGGATATTTTGCACACCCCTAGTTTTTCCATAATGGAGATAACTTGATCTTCAAGGCAACAACACTCAAAGTGACATAACCATGAAGGTTGTGTTTACATGCTCCGAGTCCAGCTAGATACTCCTATTCTAGGATTGAAATGGTGATTGTGTCACCCATGAAGCAAGGCTGAGGAAGTTAAGATGAAGTAATAAGACAAATATTCTAGTTAACATTAAGCTTGTGCGAATGTTTTGATAGGTTTGGTGTTATTTATAACCTCTTATTGGATCTTAGAAGCACCATAAAGGCACGACCGAGGAATCTGGAACATTATCATGGAAGGTTACTATCACACGTGGTAGGTGATTAACCTAGAAAGACAAGGTTAGTGATGGTTGAACAATGCAAATTTCTTTTCTCTAATGGAGATGAAATATATAACAAACAACAAAAAGTTTGAGATGCCTATTTATCTCAAATTAAAATTTAATTATAGTTTTATTTATTATCTAAGTTTTAAAAATATCATTTGAATTAAAATCAGGCTCTGAATTGGTTTGAATGTTGATTTTGACCAGTTTTACCTGTTTCTCTTCCAAGTTTTTTTGTTTGAAATTCAGTTTTGAGTCAACGAAGTTTTTAGGGTGAAATAGACTGAACATGTGTTGAATTCCTGGTCTAAGTGCTAGAAAAGACTAGTTCGGTCTAATTTCAACAACCTTGGATATGACCATATAAGACTTCGTGAACTTGTTCGGCCCAAAGCTCTTTGGCTTCATCTAGTTTTTCTTTTTTCTGCCTAGTATAACCTTGTTTTCCAACTCGGTTGACCTGCTTGCTTGAGAGTGGACAACTGAAATGAACTTCATTTGTATTCCTAGGTCTTGGCATATATCGACCATAGTGGAAGTGTAAAATTATGTGTCGTTGTCTAATATGATAACTCCTGGTAAACCACACCTGGATATGATTTACTGCAAATCAAAGCGGAGAACCCTTTCTGCTATGATTTTGGCAATGAGTTCACCTCTTATCCATTTCATAAAGTAGTATACATTGAATATTTGAAACTTAAATTGGCCAAGCACCTGCAGGAAACAACCTAGTATATCTACCCCATTGATTAAATGACCATGGCGACCTAACAAAGTGAAGGATCTCAGCTGACGCATGATGAAGTTGGCGTACTTCTGGAATTTTTCACATCTTATATCACATTTTGTACTATCCTTAATTAGTGTGGGCCAGTAATAACCCACCCTGAGCAGCTTGTGCGAAAGAGATTTCCCTCCAATGTGACTATTGCGTGTTCCTTGGTTGATCTCTGTGAGGACCAATGAGATTCCACTTCCCCCTAAACATCTCAGTATGAGGGAGGCCTTTTTCATCTTATAAAGCTTCCCAAACACCACATTTCACTTTATCACTCACTTTCATATTTTCTTCGCCTCTAGCTCATTTGATGGGATATCATTTGACAGTGGATAACATATTATGGGCACCATCAAATTGTTCGTCTGGAAGAGCTCAAGAGCATTATTTTCCTCTACCTTAATACTAGGAATGAATAGAGTTCCTTGAATGATAGGCTTGTTACAACTTGATCTTTTTGTGCTGGCGAGCTTGGAGAGAAGATTAGCCCTAGAGTTTAGTTCCCTAGGAACATATGTCATATCAAAAGCTTTGAAACGATTAGATAGTTCACATAACTTTTTAAAATATTTGATTAGGCGAGGCTCCTTCATTTAATATTCCTTGGAGACCTGATTTATCACCAATTATGAATCGCTTCTAGCCATGAGGCTTGAAGTGTCCATATCTAAGACGGAGACAATGTGTCAATGAGGGCTTCATACTAGGCATGGTTCTTGCTGTATTTAAGCTCAAACTTTAAGGACTGCTATATCAAAAGGTCATCTGGCCCTTTAAGTAATATTCTAGTGCCACTTACCTTCAGGTTCAAGGCACTGTCCACAGATATTATCCATATATGAGGAGCCTCTCTGCCTTATAGAGAGCTCAATTCTATTAGGAAATAAGTTATCACTTGCAACTTGATGTTTTCCCTAGGTATATACTGGATATCACACTCATACAACTACACTGCCTAAGATATCATTTTTCAAATGAGATATGGCTTCTTCGAAACTTTGAGAATAAGGTAATTGGTTTTTACCATAATATGGTGCCCTTGGAAGTAAGGGCTGAATTTCCTCGTCATTATCATGACTGCCAAGACGAGTCTCTCAATCTGGTGGTACCTAGCTTAAACGCCTTTAAACATCTTGCTCACAAAATAGACAGGTTATTCATTTATGTTTTTTCTCTTGAACGAGCATATATCTTATCACCTGGTCATTAACTGACAAATACAGGTAAATGGATGCATCTTCCTATGGGCACGTCAATACAAGAGGTGTTGCGATAAAGACATTCAGATTGGAGAATGCCTCATCACACTAGCTTGTCCAATATAATTCTTCTTCTTCTTCAAAGTGGCAAAGAAATGAAATGCATCTTCACATGCATGAGAAAGAGAATGAGATAGGGCAGATAAACACCTTATTAATTGTTGAACCTATTTAATACTGGATGGGATTCTGATGTTGATGATAGATTGACTCTTATTTTGGATGTGCCTGTATCCCTTTCCTAATTAGCTTAAATCCTAGGAACTTACCCGTCTGTACGCCAAAGAGCATTTGGTGGTGTTTAAGTACATTTTATACCCCCTTAATATTTATAAGATGTCTTATAGGTCTAGAATATGGTTTTCCTATTATGAAGTCTTCAGAATCATGTCAACGATGTAGACCTCTAGGTTTAGCCCTGTTTGTTTTGAGAATACGACATCCATTAACCTTTGGTAAGTTGTTTATGCGTTCTTCAGTCCAAAGGGCATAACATTGTATTAGTAATTGCCAGGGTTAGAGATGAATGTCGTATTGGGCGTATCCACAAGACCGTCTTTATCTGATTGTAGCCCGAGTAGGCGTCCATAAAAATTAGAATTATGTAACTAGAGAATCCATCAATCCGTCAATCAATATATACATATCCTTAAGGAATGCAATGTTTAGGTAAATGAAATTGACGCACAGGCGCCACTAGTTTGACGAATTTTGAACCAAGACTATGTTATCCATCCAGAAGAGTACTTAACTTAAGTGATGAAGCCGATACTTCTCAATTTATAAATTTATTCATCAATCTACGACCAATTTTCCTCGCGTGCTTTATGCTTCCTCGGAGATACTAACTTCACCGTGGATTCAATAGCGAGGCAATGTCATACCACCCTGGTATCTATCCCCGATATGTCATAGGGTTCCAATGCGAATAAGTCAACATTCCTCCTAAATAGGGCGACTAACTCCTCCTCCTCAACTTAGACAGAGAGATGCCTAACTTAATGACTTGGAAATATAAGGGCCTAATTCATACCCCCTTTAGGTCCTCTATGGGAGTGAGACTTTTACTCCCCGCCTCAATTCTAGGATTTAAATTTGCAACTTTCATTTCCTGTGCGTCTTGTAACACCCTTCTAAACCCCGCGGAATATATACAAATAATCAGAGTAATTAATCATGCATTTCACAAAAAGGTGTCACATAAAATTTCAATACATCACACAAACACCTGTCATGCTCAATAATACTTAAAATAAATTCATGCTTTTCATACACTTTCACATTAGCATGTAGCAGTAGATTTACATCAATCATAATAGATATAATGAAAGTCTCATGCACATCTTATTTATAATAAATACTTAGGCGTAAAAGCCAATACTTCATATAATTCAAAATAACAATATTAGAATGAAGTAGAGTACATAAAGTATCTCTCAAAACATGAAATGAAACGTTCTCAGTGTTACATGATCAAGGCACGACTCGACCCAAAATAAATAAAGACACTAGGACAAGCTACTCCAATGGCTACCTCGCGCTAGAAGCAAATATACTTCACGGTAGCTGAGCGATGTCGTACAAAACATCATTCCAACAGAAGGGTGAGAATTCACATAATTATTGAAATCATAAGATAATATATAATTTAAGGAATACAAGCATAATCACAATTATTCTTGCACTTCAAAAGTTTCATCAACCCAATATCACTCAAGTAACCATAATATTCACAAGTATATGTCCACAAGTCCATAACTCACCAATTCATCAATTCCACATATTTCACATAATCTCATATTGCAACCAATGACACCATGCGACTCAATGCAATTGGTCATTTGGTTCATATAGAACCCATTAATTCTCATCAATTCCATTCGAAATTATGGATACATCGTTTGTGCCCCACTAAGAACGACATCTTAGTCATTCTACCCCAGTGAGTACCCCACTAGAAACGACATCTTAGTCATTCTACCCCAGTGCGTACGACTATATCACTTATACCTCACTAGGAACGACATCTCAGTCATTCTACCCCAGTGAGTACTAGTCTTGTCCATGTCTTATGTAATACAAACCATGATAACTGAATCATGTCAAACATATGCATACACACGTAATTCAACACAATGATTACTTACCACATACATTGATATTCATTTATACAATGTTTCCACGCCACAAAGGCCATCATCAATAATCAAATTTTCCTAATCATGACATTCTTACTTCAAACATTACCACCACACTTAGTAATTAATACATAAGGTATCAACACAATTCAATCTCAATTCACACAACACACATTACCGATTAATCATAGAATAATTAATTCATCATCAATAATTAAATTCAATATCCATAATTAATCAATATTCAATAAATAATTCAATATTCAATAAATAATCAATATTTAAATAAATAATTAATATTCAAATAAATAATCAATATTTAAATAAATAGTCAATATTTAATAAATGTACAAGAAATATTCAATAAATATTTTGATATTTTAATAAAGTCCTTATATCTAAAGAAGTTCCAATAATTAATATAGTTTTAATAGTTATTCAACATTCAATATTTTAAATAGTTTTAATGTTATTAACAAAAAGGATTATTTAAGTCTTTATCTTATCTATATTTATATAAACAATATATGAATCTTGCTTCACACTTTTTTTTTACCCTTCCAGTAATAAAGTATTTTACTACTATGTCTTCTCCAACGTAAGCCTATATCTTAGCTAAGTGTCAGCTTGCATTATTAGAGGAGAACCATGAAGTTCATATGTTTAATGAGTTGAAGCAGTACTTCTATTCACATGAACCCAATAGAGATACCATCAAGTATTAAATGAGTCTCTATAATATATCAATATATCAATTTCAAACACAATTAAATTAACACATATCAAGATTAATACTAAAACCTAATAATTTCAAGTTTATGGAAAATTTAGGGGTTTCAACCTAAATATATTTATACTCATTAAACACTATCAAATAATCTCAATAATTAAGTAAAAATTCATTCTTACCTTGATTTATGATGGATTCTTGAGTTCTTGAATTTGAGTTTCTCTTCTTCTCCACTCCTCTTTCCCTCTTGCCTCTTTTTCCTCTTTACCAATTTTTTGACCCTATTCTTTCTCTTTCTCTACTTTACCAACTCTCACAAATTTCTCATTAAACTATTGGGCTCACTCAACCCACTATCATAATTTCTATTCACACTCTCAATTAAGCCCAATTACTAATTCTAGCAATGCTATATTATTCTACCAAATAGAATAAATCAAATGAATTAATTAACTCAAATAAACTAAATAAATCAATTAATTTAAATAAGTCCAATAAATCAATTAATCCAAATAATTCAATAAATCACATATTTCAATTAAATTAATTAAATCAATTAGCTCATATAAGTTAAATAAATTAATTAAGTTATATAAATCCAATAATTCATATAAATTCAATAAATCAAATAATTCATTTAAATCAAATAATTCAAATAAATCAAATAAACCACATAAATCAATTAATTTATAAAATTACTCAATTAATTAATATAAATAAATAATTACTAAAATTGGGGTGTTACACGCGTGGCTGTGGAATGGAGACTGCGTCCATCTCATCCCTTCTCATTTCGAGACTTTTTTTAGTAACACTCCTGGGTGATCTCTTGGTCTTTTTGGATCAATCCAACTCGCCCGTTGGGTGGCGCATACTTCATTCTCAAATAAATAATGGACAGGACAATTCTTAATAGGTTGAGGGCTAGCCGCCTAATCGGTAAAATAGCAAGTGTACTATTCTCACCGATGTAGTAATAATAGAGGTTTATCTCCAGTATCGATCTCGAGGACTACGTCGAAAATATAAGTTCGATAATGATTCAATTAAACAAAAATGCCTTGGGGTTTGGTTTGTTATGAAAATAGTAACAGTAATGAGAAAATAGAGCAGAAAGATAAAATTGGCTTTTGACAGATATAAGAGAGCATGCTAGGGTAAGGTGTATGAATTGCTTTGCACTAACCTAAATCCTTATTCGAGGAGACAACGCTTTAAACTAACCTTTACCGAATCCTAATAATGTTTTTTCCCTAATTCCTTAGCCAGAAAAACCTTTGGTATTCATCTTATACCCTAATTCCTTAGCAGTTTAGGATGAATATCAAACTTTGTGTTTTTAACAAGATTATCACGGTTACTACAGAGTATCCCTATTCCTAGGCGATTTCTACTGTAATATTATTATACAAAAAGCATTAAGTTAGTTTGTCCGACCTAAACCTTAACCGTAAATCAAATTCCATTGGTCAGATAGAAAAAGCCTTAAGAACTTTGTACAATAAAATAGATTAATAAAAAGCACTTATCTCATAGTATAAAGGAAAACAGAGTCAATACAATAGCAATTCAGGGACACCCCCTAGCATTGGAAGGTTTAGCCGCTCATGATATTCAAAGAGATTATAACAATAAAATTGAACATTACAAGATTCTGGGATTGCTTTGATCTTCAATTGCTTCCGCGCATAAAAACCTTCAGTTCTCCCTTCTCTCTTGATCGCCCAATTCTCTCGTCTAATTCTTCTCTCGTCCCAAAAAATCCCCTATTCCATCGTCAAAACTCAGCTAAATAGTGAAAAATCAATTGACCTTGGTTGGAAATCCCAAAAATGCCCTCCAGGTCAACATATAGTGAGTGTTGTACCCTAAATTTTACCCCTTAGATGTCATAATATCTTGCACTTACATGTAGGAATCATTCATCTGTGCATTATTAACTGACCACCATATCTTGCTAGTTTGTTCTATGTGAAAGCCAGGTTTGCACAGGAAAGGGAACAAAAGTCAATAAGCCAGACTCTCACATGTTTCAAGGTCTCCTAAGACATTATTTGGCTCCAAATTCAACCATCTGAGCTCACATACTTTCAAGAGATCTCATTCAGCAAGAAATCAAGTGTGTTTGGTTCATATTACAAGTGCCTTGAACCACTGGATTCACCGAGTCAATCAGTGCCTTTGATTTTGATCAAGACTTGTTTCCAAACTTCGGAATATGATTTCACCTAATACTGGACATCCTTAGAGGCCATCTATGGGCCTTGGAGGAGAGTGAAGAAGCAAGATCCTCAAAGATCATCCATTGGAATTCCTGAGAAATTAAGGTTTCGAACGAAGAAATCGAGCCTCCGATTCTGACAATTTTGACCAAAAAGAAGCATCCGAGCCATGTCTCATTTTAATGTGATTGACCTGAAGACACGAGGAATCGGCACTTGTAAATTCTATTTTATTTTAAAAAAGAAAGAAAAGAAAAAAAAAAGAAAAAAGAAAGAAAAGAAAAAAAAGAGATAAGAAAAAAAAAAGAAAAAAGCATTTCATGGCGCTGGCCACACTTTGGTGGCACTGGCCATGAAATGCATGGCATTTGCAACAAGTAAACATGGCGCCTGCCATGATGATGAATGTGGCGCCTGCCACATGAATAATGGCACTTGCCATGTGCTTATGTGGCGACTGCCACCGTTTGCAATTTCCATTAAAAAAATAATAATAATGGTTTTAAATAATTACTGCAAATACAAGTGATTAGTTTGACGTAAAGGAAAGAAATTTTTCAGTAAAGGCATGGCTCCACTCTCATCAGTACACAAAACTTCACAGGCCTATGACTAGAGCTTTCAAATGCCAGCTTGCACGGAGAAAATTTGAAAAAAAGGGTAAACTCTGCAAAATGAAAAGATCAGACGATACTCCCACTTTTTCTTATAAATAGAGGCTCAAACCTCTTCTCCAAACACACCAGGTTCACCCAAAGAATGGGCTGAATACTCTCCATACTTTTCTCCCCCCAGTTACTGTTAGAATTCTGAGTTTTATTACGAAAGTTTTCGTGGTTCGATTTTCTTCAGATCGAATTATCCGCCATCAGTAGCTGTGGCATTTTGAGGAAAAATAAGTTCGTCCGGTTTTCTTCCGAATACGTACTTGGGAAGAGGCAGTGGACTGTCTCCACTAGGTAACACTCCTCCTTTATATTTTTTAACTCTTCTGATTTCATTCCAGAATAACATGATCATTTTGTTTCATACCGTTTTCATATTTGTTATGTGGTTAATTTATGATTAAATATGGCAAATCATGAACATGTGTTTTTTTTATGTTTATCTGGGTTTAAGGACGGTGTTTTAAAGAACAAAAGGAAAAGAAAAAAATAAGAGTGTGGTTTTGTTTTAATGGAGGTTATTTAATAAAAATTAAAAAAAAATATTAAAGGTGAGAAATGTGGCACTGGCCACACATAGGGTGTGGCGCTTGCCACTTCCCTTTAGGTGGTGCCTACCACAATGTGGCACTAGCCACAAGTGTGGCGCCTGCCATGTATTTGGCAAGGCACTTTGGTGGCGACTGCCACCCTGCCACACTAATTTCTGTAGTTTTTTATTTTGATTTTACTTCACCTACTTGTTTTATTTTCTTCCTAAAAACTAAAAAAACAAAAATATGCATTAGTTTTGTAAACTCCTAAGTTTTTTTAAAGGAAAAATCATCAACCGATTCTGGAAATTTTTAAGTTTTCTTGTAAAGTATTTTGCAGCAACGTAAAAATATTTGCTTAAAATTTATTTCCTGACTTTATCACTCACCATGCCTTGGTTTAAAAATTGAAAATTGTCATCCATGTTTGTCATGTACATCCTTGAAATCTCAGTTTGATTAATGTTTACTGTTTCTTAATCATTGAACTCATATTGTTCATGCAACTCTTGTTCTCAAGTTGTTTCCCCTTCCTTCTAAATGAAAGTCTCTCTATTGATAGCAAAAGTCATAGAAAGCTCATTACCAGCCTTGACCTCATAGTCATGGCCACCCTCCTTGACCTCATAGTCATAGGATTACCAGCTTTGACCTCATAGTCATAGCCACCTACCAGCCTTGACCTCACAGTCATGGCCATTTACCAGCCTTGACCTGACAGTCATGGCCACTTATCAGCCTTGACCTTATAGTCATGGCCACCTTCCCTTTGACCTCATATTCATAGGATTACCAGCTTTGACCTCATAGTCATTGCCATTTACCAGTCTTGACCTCACAGTCATGGCCACCTTCTTTGTGACCTCATAGTCATAGAATTCTTTCCCTTGGCCTCATAGCCACTCAATATCATAATTTAGAACTAAGTTAGAGTTCTTGGACTCTATGTGAACTCATCATCTTGAGTATTCACTTCCTTATCACAACTTAGACTTAGAGAGTTTCTTAAACTCTACATGAGCTCATACTCATCCCCCTTGGAACTTTGGCCACAGTCAATGGTTCCTCCAAAACCCTTAGTTAGGTGAACTACGGTTGCTCTGATTCTTTAGTCAGATACGTAGGCACAAGATGCGACGTCTTGGCAAGCAAACTTAGTGTATATACCCTTAGGTCTTTACCTTTAGCCTTAACAGATTACCTTAGCAAGCAAACATAACATAGCATAACACAAACAAACAAGAGGTTCCTGTAGAGTACTACAGATACTCAGGGTGCTAATACCTTCCCTTTGTATAACCAACCCTCGAACCCCGATCTCTTAGTTGTGTTCTCACACGGCGCAAAAGGTTTTTTCGATCTTTACCCTTTCCTTTGGATAAATCAAAGTTCGGTGGTGAATTCAAAGTTTTGTGATGCAAGTTAATTAATAGCTTGTTATCTGATTCTCACCGCAACAGAAATGGTGACTTCAATGGGGATCAACTTGAGGGTTAAGCCCACCTTGTTATGTTTGTGTTATTTATGCTTTGTTTGCTTGATTGTACATATATGTGTATATCTGTATACCTATTTGGGTTTTTCTGTTTGACAGGGTTGCTACTATTGAGTGGTGAGGATAAGTCTTAACTCGGACTTGAGAGTACATATGATAGGATCGTGGATATAGTCAAGGAGACTTTGAGGGAGTAATCTCAAAGGATTTGACTTGAAGTTCCACACTCAGTTGAGGCCCTCTTGGGGGTGGTATATGTTGAACGAGCAATCGTGAATGCGTTGCCACTTTCGACCTAGGTGCCAGGGATTCTGATGACCTTTAGTTACCCTTCTACCCCACTTGGCCTATTTAGGATGTAGTGCGATGATTATGAGGAAGTAATCCTAAATGATTGCTACGCGATACTACACTCAGACGAGACTCTCTTGAGAATATTATTGATTACCAAGTAATTGGGAAGTCGATAATATCCGAAAGATGGGTTGTCGACTTTGGGAACTTTTTAGAACCTTGTTCTACAGATTGACAAACCCATAGTACATACCAGTTGGGATGGGTAGAACATGGCTCCATGCTCGTGATCTTCAAACCTAGGCCCTCATTTTGTTTGCCTGTATATATGTGATTATTTGTATATGTGTGTTTGTGCATACATTCATTCATTCATGATAGCTTTTTGGTTTCAAAGAACTCAGATGTTCTTTCCTTTGCGAAAAAAAATGATCATGGTTTTTAAAGCAAAACTCTTCAGTTTCCCAAAAATATTGCAACTTGCTTCTGAGCTCCTTGACACCATTTGGCTCGCATTCGTATTGCATGCGCATTTGCATTGTATTTGCATTTCTCAACCTTGAGTCTCATTCGTCCTTTGTCTATAACCCAGTTTGATTTCCCAAAGCCAATATTGGATTTAAGGTAGCTTGTGAAGGATCATGAACTCAAAATAGCATAGCCAGTTTGTGACCAGAGTCGATTTTAACTTGTTGAAAAATCAATTGGTGGAAGCTATAACAGCCTTGGCAAAGAGAGATGACAACACTCAGAGGACTTTTGTTGCTCAACCTGTGCAGATTCCTATTGAGAATCAGGTTATACAAGAACATGCCATTGTCTGAAATGGACATTCCTCTTCTGTTGATGCTGTAGAATATTGTAGTTTCGCATTTTCTGAGCCAGATTCCCAAGAGGCAGTCCCTGTGACAAAAACCCAGGACCCACGAGACATTGAGATTATGGAAAAATGCCGTGCCTTGGAAGAAAAGCTTAATGCCATTAAGAGTCGTGCCACTGCTGATCTAAATGCTTTGAACATGTGTTTGGTACCCGGCCTTGTAATGCCACCAAAGTTCAAAACGCCGAAGTTTGAGAAGTACAAAGGGGATGGCTGTCCAAAACAACATTTGGTGATGTTTTGCAGAAAGATGACCTCATATGTCCGCAATGACAAGCTTATGGTCCACTGTTTCCAAGACAGTCTGAGTGGGGCATCACTGAGTTGGTACATGCAGCTAGAAAACAATCACATCCAATCATGGTCAGACTTAGCCCATGCCTTTGTGAAGCAATACAACTACAATCTTAACTTGCTCCCAGTCGTTTGCATTTGCTAGACTTATCTCAAGAAGACAATGAATCTTTTAGAGGATATGCTCAGAGGTGAAGAGAAATGGCCGCTCCCGTCCAACCACCACTTGGACAAGGAATTGGTTGACTGGTTCATGGATACCTTGCAAGGCCCGTACCGAGAAAAGTTGTTTAGCATTGTGACATCAAATTTCTCAGACCTGGTAATAGCTGGAGAGCACATTGAGAGCGGTCTCAAAAATGGAAAAATCCAAGGCAGCTCAAACACCCTAGCTAGTGATATTGAATCAACAATTAGTTCTCAAGAAGAATGGGAGAAAGAAATTAATTCCACTTGGGAAGCTCCGACACTTCAGTCTCAACGTTCATACAACTCAAGTGTTCAGAGTCAACAATCTTTTGGGTCTCAGCATCAGGTACCACCCTCTATACAGAGACAATATTCTTCTCCAAATCAAAGACCTCCTCAGTATCAACGGTCATACCGCCGTCAGCCGTATAAGCACGCTCGACAAAGGCCAAGGAAACCAGAGAGACATTTCACTCCATTGCCAATGTCATACAGTCAGTTCTTGCCAGAGTTGATCAAAGGTGGATTAATAGTGCCCAAGGAGATAGACCTAGTGCCTTTTCCCTACCCGCCAGGCTTTGACGCAAATGCCCGATGTGACTACCATGCTAGGGCACAGGGACACTCAAATGAAGACTGTAAGGTACTCAGGAGCAAGGTTCATACTCTACTTGACTCTAATATGATCTCATTCATGCCTCAAGGCATTCAAATCAACAATCCTTCACCTAGTCAAGCAGACTCATCAGACTCTGAAGTGGAAGAAATTACTGAGAGGGGATGTGAAGATGATTCTCAGACTGATCTCGACAGTCAACTCTGAAAATGACCATCTCGGTTTGGCAAATCAAGAAAGGAAAGCCTAAGCCCCTAAAGTTGACAATCTTTTGGCTGTTTCAGCATTTTTGTTGTATTTTCTTTGTATATTTTAATTGTATTTGCTTATAAGCTTTTGTTTTTCAAATTGGCAAGATTAATGAAATGTTTGTGCGCCTTTTGATTAAGTCAATTCGTTCCACTCATCTACTTTTATGCTCATAAAAACAAAAAATATATCTTTATCTTGTTTCACTCCACTTATCAAATTGTTGTTAAGCAAAGATTGGGGAGGATGATGAAAATATTATATCCATAATTGTTGTGGTATCGAGCCTAGAAGTAGAAGTTTTCTTTCCTTACACAAAAAAATCCTTAAATCTCAACCTTGGGGTAGGGTAGTTCTCAGTTTAACTTGGTTAGGCATTCAAATGCAAGCGCGTCATGCAAGACATCAGTCAACTCTCTCCAATCAAGTGAATAAATGTTGTACTAGTTATTCCCGAAGCGAAAAATAAGGAAGGATCGTTGAGAAATCCTTAATCAAAGAATGAGTCGAGTCCCTTTCAAGGCAAAAGCCAAGAAAGATGGGAAGCCCAAACTTTGCCTTAAACAAAAAAGTTTGTACAACAACAAGAGAAGAGGTCTCAAAACCTCAACAATCAAGAAGAGGTCTTATAACCTCAGCCAAGACAAAGAAGAGGTCTCATAACCTCAACAAAATCAAGAAAAAGAGGTCTCAAAACCTCAAACAAAGAAAAGAAGAGGTCTCAAAACCTCAACAATAAAGAATAACCAAATTCTGCAAGGGAGTAATGATTACCAAGGTGTCTGAATCATCATCAACTATCATCAATTCATTCCTAGTCTATAGGAACGTAAATGTGTAGCTTAAGTTAACTGGGCATAGGACTGGAGTTCATCACGAAGATGGGTAGGGACAAATAAACTTTGAGCCTTTATCCTTTGTTTCATAAACCGTGAACCAGACCCCGTTACAACCCTTAAAATACCTAATTGAGGTAAGGTTGTTTTGAAAGTATGCTACAACAAGGTTGATTAACCTGACTCCTAATGATCTTTGCTAATTGCGTGGGTTGATCACAAAATATGGCATTCTGTAAATGACCAGATATGCGTTGTGTGTGATTATTTACTCACTCCACTATGTGTGTTTTCATCAATAAACTTTGTTTTCAAAAGCTTACATGAATGTTGCATTGAAATTGCCAATTTTAATGAACAATACTTGTTTGTAAAACAATTCAATATCAAAGAAATCCCAACAAATGCAGCCAGCTAGGGAATTTGATTTGATAAAGGAAGCTCAGTTATGGGCAACCAAGCGGAAGGATATGCCATTCCACCATTCCAAGAGCTATTAAATCAAGGGCAGAACTCTTCAAGTTCAGAATATTGGGGCGAGCCTTCTTGAGGTTATCTTATGACAAGTTTGGACTCTAGTGACCCATCAACAGGGGCAAATTTGTTCCCCGGTTGTTTCTACCATAGTCTGAGTACTTTGTATTGAAAATACAATTGAACAGGGGCAGTTATGTCGTGGCTCATAAACCTTTTCAAAAGTTTGAAGATATTAAAGCATCTGGTATGTCAATTCTTCTGTAAAATCCTTTTGATGACTTACCCTCACAGATCCGTCAATCAGAAGCAGTCAGGTCGAGATTCGACAAATCTTTCAAAGGTCAACCAATCTGGGACATCTCCTTCACAAATTAACCAAACTAACAAGGGCAAGTTTTTTTCCCAGCTGTCAACAACCAGTCTGAAGAACAAGTTCAAGGACCTTGTTGTGTAAATGCAGTTAAACTAGGGCAATTATGCCGAATTTCATGAATCTCTCCAAGAGTTTGAAGATATTGAAACACCTTGTATGCCAATTCTTCTGTAAAATTCTCTTGATATTTCCTTCTGATATACCGTGTAATCTGGGGCAGATGAGTTATGCAGAACTACTCAGCTTTTGTGACATCTTTTTACTAGCTCCCCAGTAAGTTGTTACTTTAGCTAAATCTTGGCAATTATCCACGGATTCCCCTCTAAGGAAAGCAGTTCATGATGGCAATCCTAGTGAAGTCATGATGCTATACCAAGTGAAAGACTTTTTCCCCAGAGAAGGTTATAATCTTGAAGTAGAACTACTGTTTCTACATATTCATCCCCAGTGAGGGTCCAATCTATTTAGTTTGGCTGGGTATCCTTGTCGAGATGTTTATTTCATCTCAAGTCTCGCATCCTTTTGTATGTTTTGTCAGCATAAGCATAAGCATGGCATAAGCACTCATATGCATAGCATTTTAGAATTTCTGCTTCCTTTTCTGGTGTTTACCTGTTTTTATTCACTTTGGCGTTTATCTCCCGAAGTGACTGGGTTTGTCTATTCACTCCAATAGAAAGTCAGCCCTAGGCATAAAGTGCCCATCCTTTCTAAATTCCCCGCCGAGTTTGATTCTTGTGGATGATGGTTGGTTCAGTTATCTTTTCCACATTTGGATAAGATAAACCCCCATTTGAGTTCTTTCCTCAATTAGAGTCTTGTTTGACCGTTTCTTTCTAGTTTGTCCCTAGATTGAACTTTGGTCCCTGGCAGGTGTGGTTTTCAAACCTACCTTTGAATGTGCATTTATTTTGCACTGTGTCTCGCAAGAAGAATCTTTTACAGATCCTCATTGAAGACAAAATTATTTCTTCAGCTGTGTTATAATATCAACATCTCCTTGGAGTTTATACCCAACAACAAGTAGCAATCTCCTTGAGAAGGTTGTTTTGCTATCATCACCTTTACAACGATAAGTGGCAATCTCTCTCACGAGAAGCTTATCCATCCTTGGTTTTATTCATACTTCTACAGTTACCAATGATGTTACCTTTAATCAGCCACTTTCCATCAACCCATTTGATGTGATCCCTGTTCGAGGTATTCTTTCCGCCAACCCTTTTGACGATGTCAGTTGGTTTTCATTCCGTCAATCCTTTGACGTGGATGATGTTTGGTGATCCGTTTCTTTCCGTCAATTCTTTGATGAGGTGTCTCCTCGATGAAGTCAGTTAGTTTTCATTTTGTCAATCCTTTGACGTGGATGGTGTTTGGTGATCCGTTTCTTTCTGTCAATTCTTTGACGAGGTGTCTCCTCGATGAAGTCAGTTAGTTTTCATTCCATCAATCCTTTAACATAGATGATGTTTGGTGATCATTTCTTTCCATCAATTCTTTGACGAGGTGTCTCTTTGATGAAGTTATTTGGTTTTCATTCCGTCAATCCTTTGACGTGGATGATGTTTGGTGATCCGTTTCTTTCCGTCAATTCTTTGACGAGGTGTCTCTTCGATGAAGTCAGTTGGTTTTCATTCCGCCAATCCTTTGACGTGGATGATGTCGGTGAGCCATTTCTTTCCGTCAATTCTTTGACGAGGTGTCTCTTCGATGTCGTTAACCCTTTTGACGATGTGTCCCGAGCTCAGGTTTTGTAGCTTCGGATATGGTTTCCTTGCCGTCAACCCTTTTTGACGATGTGAACTTTGGTCAGCTATAAACCAAAACATCAGGTCAGCTGTTGAACCTCAATCCGAGCCCAACTCATATTGGTGTCCAAAGTCCAGTCCTTGCTGGGAAACCAACTCATATTGGTATTTTTAGGCCCAACTCATATTGGTGTCCAAAGTCCAGTCCTTGCTGGCAAACCAACTCATATTGGTATTTTTAGGCCCAACTCATATTGGTGTCCAAAGTCCAGTCCTTGCTGGCAAACCAACTCATATTGGCATTTCAAACCAACTCATATTAGTATTATCCAAAAGTCCAACTCATATTGGCATCCAAAATCCAGCCCATACTGGTATCCAAAGTCCAGCTCATACTGGCATCAAAATCCATCTCATACTGGTATTCAAAATCCAACTCATATTGGTGTATACTGACATGTCACTTCTGAGTCCAATCATTGTTGGCACTTTAATCTGGTTCCCAACAGAGGTTCCGTCATTATCAATATCTCTTTGAAAGTCCTTGTGATTGATCATCATTTGGCGCACGCAGAGTATGTCTCTGTCTTTCCTGGCTTTTCTTGAAGATCCCGTTTGAACTCTCCAGTATAATAAATCCAAGAAAATCTTTGGTTGATGTCTATCCCCTTATTTCAAGATGATCCCCAGTAGAGATCATGTCTTTTTTCTGGTTTCATGCCCAGAACGAATGCGTCTTATTTCCCCAGTGTCGTCCGGTCACCTACGAACCTGTCGTCCATCTCCCTGGATATTCCCCCAGTGGAGAACACCTCTTTGGCTTCTATCCCTAGTGAGGATCTGTAGGGTTTTCCCCCAGTTGCATTTTCCATCCCCAGTGTTGCCTCAGAGTCTCCCCAGCGAGTCTCTTTTGTTGGTCACCTTGGATCCCCCATTGAGTCTTCCTCATGGACACTAACTTCATCCATCCCCAGTAGTGCTCACCTGTGGTTGTGCGACCTTTATCTTCGGTGTCTTACTTGTCTGTATCTTTGCACTATCATGACATCATAATCATCATACTAGAAGTTCATGGCATGTCAGCATTTGCATGTTGTCACCTGTCCTTAGCATCTACATTCCATCTAAGGGCAAAATTTTCGATTTGCTATATTTAAATACCTTTCACCTTAATGTCCCGAGGATTTCCATTCCTCGTGCCATCCAGTAAAGTTATTTAAATAGGGGCAACTGCTGTACCCCAAATTTTACCCCTTAGATGTCATAACATCTTGCACTTACATGTAGGAATCATTCATCTGTGCATTATTAACTGACCACCATATCTTGCTAGTTTGTTCTATGTGAAAGCCAGGTTTGCACAGGAAAGGGAACAAAAGTCAATAAGTCAGACTCTCACATGTTTCAAGGTCTCCTAAGACATTCTTTGGCTCCAAATGCAACCATCCAAGCTCACATACTTTCAAGAGATCTCATTCAATAAGAAATCAAGTGTGTTTGGTTCATATTACAAATTCCTTGAACCACTGGATTCACTGTGACTCAAAACCAAGGTTTTCTCAACAACAGTCAACTAGTACCTTTGATTTTGATCAAGACTTGTTTCCAAACTTTGGAATACGATTTCACCTAATACTGGACATCCTTAGAGGCCATCTATGGGCCTTGGAGGAGAGTGAAGAAGCAAGATCCTCAAAGATCATCCATTGGAATTCCTGAGGAAATTAAGGTTTTGACCGAAGAAATCGAGCCTTCGATTCTGACAATTTTGACCAAAAAGAAGCATCCGAGCCATGTCTCATTTTAATGTGATCGACCTGAAGACACGAGGAACCGGCACTTGTAAATTCTATTTTATTTGAAAAAAGAAAGAAAAGAAAAAAAAGAGAAAAGAAAGAAAAGAAAGAAAAAAAAGAGAAAAGCATTTCATGGCGCTGGCCACACTTTGGTGGCACTGGCCATGAAATGCATGGCATTTGCAACAAGTTAACATGGCGTCTACCATGATGATGAATGTGGTGCCTGCCACATGAATAATGGCACTTGTCATGTGCTTATGTGGCGACTGCCACAGTTTGCAATTTCCATTAAAAAATAATAATAATGGTTTTAAATATTTACTGCAAATACAAGTGATTGGTTTGACATAAAGGAAATTAAATTTTCATTAAAGGCATGGCTCCAGTCTCATTGTAGCGAGCGATTTTGGACGCGGTTCTTAAGCGCTGGTCGCTCTCTGCGGTTTGAGCTTTAAACTACAGGTCGATTCATTTTTTTATCCTATTGTGAGCTGAATAAGGAAGGGAAATAGATGTCTCCAATTAACCCTGCTTGCATACTGAGTTTAAACAGCGGTCTGTTAGGTTACGGATGCTATCAATGTGGGGGGTCCTTTGTACTGGTTATTCGTATTTCGCCAATACAGGTTTCTTTCTTTCTAGGGCTTAATGTTTCTGGTGGGGAATAAGGATTAGGATGTTAGGACTGATGCTTTTGAATTACTGCTTTTGATTGATGAAGATATGGGATTTGGGTTTTTTTGTTGATTGCGCTCGCTAAGATTTTTCTTTCAATCTTATGCCTACGTATTCCCGTTTACCGAAACAGGGAAATAAGAGCGTTCGTAGTTCCTCCTATTCTATGGGAGGAAATTGGTTTTTGGTGTCTTGTTCAAAGCCCAAGACGTGAAGCGAAAGGTGGTTTGTATCTTGTTCAAAGCCCAAGATATAAAGCTGAAAGGTCTATTTGTGTCTTGTTCAAAGCCCAAGACGTGAAGCTGAAAGACCTCGACTTTAGAGAGAATTTGTCATCTCTAAAGAGGGGAGAATGAGAATTACTTTAACTGGGATACGCGGATCCGAGCAACGCCATAATTTCCGAAGAAAGGGTTTTAACCTGAAGGAGAAGACTTTAACTCAGTGTAGAGCAATGCCATCTTTCCTTAGGAATTTCTCATGCTAAAAGAGGGACAGTGGCATGGATGTAGATGATCCAGAGGCTTACCGCTTACAGCGATTAGATGAAGGGAAAGGAGTTGTTGATGTTTGTGTACTGTGAACGAGGCACAGCTTTGATGCTAAAAGGTCGACTGGATCAACCAGTGGTTTTCTTATACAAAGCCTAAGAGGAGGCTAATTTCCGCTAGGAAAATCATTATACAAAGCCTAAGAGGAGGCTATTTTGTGTCTCGTACAAAGCCCGAGAGAGAGGCTAAAAGTTTTTGACCCAGTGGGGCATATCGTTATACAAAGCCTAAGAGTTGACTTAGTTGGAGAATCTTTTATACTCAGTAAGAGAGTGTTTTTGTATCTCGTATGAAGCCCGAGATGGAGGCGAAAAGGTTGTTTTGACTCCACTGGGGAGAATTTTGGTATCTCGTACGAAGCCCGAGATGGAGGCTAAAAGGTTTTGACCCGACGATGGAGTCTTTTGGTATCTCGTATAAAGCCCGAGATGGAGGCTATTTGACTCAACAAGAGAGTTTTTTGTATCTCGTATGAAGCCCGAGATGGAGGCGATTGTTTGACTCAACAGAGTGACAGATCCAATATACTGATTTTAAAAGAGAAAATCAGTTCTTATATGAGTAACACTGTACACAGGGATTTAATTTGAGGATCAGGGATATTTCCTCCTCTTTGAGGAAATGGGAAATCCAAAGGGTATTGAGACTATCCGAGTCTGCGGGTTTCCTTCCTATTTAACGAAGGGTGCTTGAGAATGTCTTTGAGACTCAAGGAAGTTAGACTGTCCGTGTCTAGAGTTTTATCTTTTGTACTATGCTTCGAGAAACAGTAGTAGACTCTACGAAAGGACTGTTCTATGAGGATGACTAGGTTCTGTTCCTATACCTCTAGGAGGTCGTCGGGACAATTTGTACGAAGCCCAAGAGGAGGCTGGAAACTTTTAAGAAGCCGACGGGTCCTTGTACTAAGCCCAAGAGGAGGCTATCATTCCCGAAGGAAGAGATCATTATACGAAGCCTAAGAGGAGGTTGTGAATACTTCTAAGAAGCCGTAGTGTCCTTGAATAATGCCCAAGAGGAGGCCGATGCTTTTAAGAAGCCTGTGGGTCTATCAACTCCTTTAGGAGAGATAACTCTTTTAAAGATGAAAACCACTGGTAAACGTGCGAGGTTTACTATCCAGCGACTTTTAGCTTTTAAAGAGGGTTCCTTAGTTAAGGTCCAAGATTATGACCGTAGTGGGTACCCAAACCCCGAGACATTCAAGGCAAGCTATCCACAAGGAATAGATCAAGTCAGGAAAGTTCGAGAATTGGGAAGAAACTCAAAGATGCCATTCACGGAGAATACATTCATCTTGGGGAGTAGAGCTTCTTGACGATTCCTAAGGAGGACAGCCGAAGAGAAGACTGTATCTGGTGCTCCTATTGAGGATCTAGGCGTCTATTTCTACGAATAAATGAAACGGCGTCACCTAGTTCTAGACGTAGTAGCCGAGGAAACTCAAAATATCTATACTATTATTACACAGTAGATATGAGTTTATGAAAGGAGACTTACAGTGAGCAGCCCCACAATACAGTTTATAATATGAAAGCAGTAAATGAAAGCGATAACCACTTACTCGGTTGTAGTGCTTCCATGCTGTTTGGTTAGTTGTTCAACAAAGAAAAATTGAAAACAACAATATATTCAAAATCAAAGGAGAAAGTGCTTTGAAAAAGAAAGATTTGGGGCTTACAGCTCAAGGAGAGGCCCAGGGTTTTATCAGTGAGCACACTGTTTGACTTTGTACAGCGGGACTTATACAAGTGACTGAGGCCCAAAAAGGTTTTCTGTACAAAGGGATGGGTCTTACACTCTCTCAAGAGGCCCAAAAAAGGTTTAAAGAAAAGAGTGGGGCTTATAACACGAGGGTAGGCCCATATGGTTTTTATTTTTAAACGGGCGACGATCGCGCCGTTTACTTGTACAGAGGGACTTATACAATGAGTGAGGCCCAAAATGTTTTTGTACAAGGGGGGATGGGTCTTACACTCTCTCAAGAGGCCCAAAGAGTTTTGAAGAAAAATAAATGGGTCTTACTACTCGAGGGTAGGCCCAAATGATTTTTGAAAAGGCGACGATCGCGCCGTTTGTTTTTTGACGGTATCGGGACTTATACAATAAGTGAGGCCCAAAAATGATTTGGTCAAAAAAGGATTGGGTCTTACACTCTAATAGAGGCCCAAAGTGTTTTGAAAATGATTTATGAGGGTTGAATTAATCCAAAACCCTAATTTGTTTTCAAAATGTATTTAATTGAATAAAAATTCAATTAAAATGTTCAAAAATTGTTTAACACATGGAAAACAAATTGTGATCTTGGATTAATGCTTCAAAAATTAAGTATTGACCTACAAAATAATTAGAAAGCATTAAAAGTTGCAAAATCAATGTAGAAAAAAATATTTAAAATGCCAAAAACAATCAAAATATTAATTCTTTACAAAAATATCGATTATATGAAATAAATAATATTTTTGGGATTTTTTGGGAAAATAAAATATTTTAACATTTTTTGTGAATTATTAAAAAAAGAATCAACTCAAAATCATTAAAACTCAGAGAGAAATTAATTTTTGAATCAATTAAACAAAATCACAAAATTCAAATATTCAAATTTATGAAAATGGCGCCAAGAACAGGCTGAAGAACACGCGCGTTTTTCAGTTTGCCCAGATTTGCATTTTCTATCCAATCTCCATGAATACTTAATCATATCATGCAATCCACATATCATTATGCTCGCCTCAACCTCACGGTCATGTCTATGTACTTTAATTTCATTTAAATTAAACATACAACAAGAAATCACGAAGAAACCTCAAGAACCCTAATTTCTGCATGAAGGCTAGGATTTTTGATACACGATTCAAACAATGCAATTAATTGAGGGAAAACATTCCATGCATGATTATGAACATATGGCCAAATTATTGTGCGAGGAAATATGCATAGATTGAGAGATGACCAAGTATGTGCTTACCTCCAAGCCGTGACAGCAAGTTCAGAGTGATTTTTGATTTGGAGGTGTTACAGATGAGTTGTGATGATCTAGACAGCTTCCCTACACCATATGGAGTGTGTTTGAACACTTGGATTGAATTGAAATGGACTGGATCAGTTTATGGCATCTCAACTGCACCTTGTTTGAAAATTTGAGCAACCAACTGGTGATTTCATGAAATTGATGTTTCAGAAGTTATGTGAGTGTTTGATCAGCTCATATGTGATGTATGTGAGGTGTGTGAGTGATTGGTTTGTGCAGAATTGCTCTCAAACTCAAAACCCGATAGCTACCTTGCTAAGAAAGGCATTTTTGCCAAGAGAAAGAGATTTTGAGGAAAGCATCTGTTAGATGGCTTTGGTGTACTTAAACTGACCACAATTGAGCTCTATTTATAGTAGAGCAAGTTTGTTTTGCAAGGAATAGTGCATGGTAGCTGGTAATTAGGTTTGGCCAATGTTGTCCAATGAGAATCCAAGTCTCCTCTAGCCATTGACTAGAGGTTAGGGCACAGAGCTTTGGTCCCCTTGGTCTTGGATAAGTCTTGACTGATTTCAGATGAGAATGGCTCAGTCCATGCCACCTTGATGGTTCCATTGAATGCCTCATTCCAAATATGAAGTCTTGTCCCTATTTTGGCAACTCTAGGTTCAACATGCTATTCTTTGTTCCTTGGACCTTGGAGGCTTGGCTCAGTGATTATCCCCTTTGGATTCAATCCTCTGAGGTGTCCAAGTGGATTGGAGCAATTGCAATTGGCTGATTTTGGCAAATCGAGCCAAAATGCAAATTCTGCCTTGCTTTGACAGATTTCAGCAAGGCAACTTGCCAATGTTGTATCTCATGATGTAGGTTGAATTTGGCAATGTTCTTGGCCATTTTGGAAAGCCCTAACATGATACAACAACTGTTTGAACAAGTTTTGTTTTGATCTCTTTTGATTCCAAGTGAAAAATCCCCCTACATTTGGCAAAAAGTGAAGGCAAATCTGACTTAGTGAAAATTTCACTAAGTGTTGGAAAAAGTGACTTTTTCACTTTTCAGCCACTTTGATCACTCCATAACTCAAAATCCTTAATGAATTGGAATGACTTGTAGTTGAAGTTTTTGTAGGTGGTAATGAGGGCTACAAATCCATCTTTGGATGAGAAAAAATGGCCTTGTGGTTTAGGAGTTATGGTCCTCCAAAGTTGGTACCTTTGCCACTTTATTTTTAACTTAGAAAATTTTCTAAGTTTTATGGTTACCCCTTTTACAAGTTATCTCACTTTTCTTGATTTTTCTTGATGAATGATGATTCAAATCATACATTAACATGATTTTAGGGTTAAAAAACCATTTTGGTGAAAAATCTCAAAAAGTCAAAGTTGACTTTTGTGCACAGTTGACTTTTTATCAGATGAATTCCAAACTGTGCAATTCTTCAAGAAACCATGTCCTTGACCTAAATCAAACTTGATGGACATGTTCAATGGGTGTCATAGGGTATATTCAATCATGTATTAGGGTTTGGGAGCATGTCCTGGTCAAAAGTCAAAGTTACAGTTGACTTTTCCCTTAAAACCCTAATTGTGGTGCAGATGAAAATGAGACTTGTTGCTCAAGCTTCTTGGATCAATCCATTGTTCCAAATGGATCAATATGGTGTATTTAGAGACCCTCAAATCATCTCTTGAGGTCTTGGCTCATGGTTTGTCCCAAAAGTCAACTTAGGGGTGAATTAGGTCAAGAAACCCTAATTCCTGATTTTTGATGAATGCATCCCCTGAGGCAAAATTGAATTGATGCATGGGTTCATGAGGTTCCATGAAGCATATTAGGTTATGTTTTGGATCATTGCCTTGTGCCCAGATGAAAATTTCCATCTGGAGACCCTGGTCGACCAAAACCCTAATTTGGTGACACTGTCGATCTTGAGACTTGATCCACCTAGAAGGGAGCAGCCTTGTGCTTAATCCTTGAAGTGGGAGTCCTTTTTGATCCATTGTGGATGTTTGAGAGATTAGACAAGTTGAAGATCATGTCATTTCTTGATTGATCCTTTGTCTAAGCACTCAGAGAGGACTTGAAACCCTAATTTTGATTGTATTGGATGCTCACCCATCTTTGGGGAGACTGATGAAGCATGATGGTTCATCCATATTGTGATGATGATTTTCACAATGATGGGAAATCTAAGTGGTTAAAATTTGGGGTATTACAGATGCCCCTATTTAATCTTCTTGGACCCGAAGGTATGAATGACGAAGGTATTCGAGCATTCGGGGTGCAAGAGGATTAAATATCGGAATATCCGAAATTTTGATGGTGGTTATGAATGGTTGCTTACGCATTCATCTTCTTTTGCTAAGCAATGATGCTTAGAAAAGGTAAACTTCCCCTCGATCCTGGTTTCCTACCAAGGAACTGGTCTCAGTTTTCTTTTGAAATAAACCTCCCCTCGTTCTTGGTTTCCTACCAAGGAACTGGTCTTAGTTTTCTTTTGAAATAAACCTCCCCTCGTTCTTGGTTTCCTACCAAGGAACTGGTCTTAGTTTCTGATTTAAACTTCCCCTCGATCCTGGTTTCCTACCAAGAACTGGTCTTAGTTTCTTTTGTAAACTTCCCCTCGTTCTTGGTTTCCTACCAAGGAACTGGTCTTAGTTTCTTTTGTCAATAAACTTTCTTGACAAGGGACGCTATTCATAGCGGCTTTCCTCAAACTTCTCGCCGAATTTTCCTGGGGAGATGCCATTTGAGTGGAGAAAGTTTTGATGTCAGACTTGCTGGGGAACCCAGTCGTCTGAGTTGTAGAGTTGTACAAATTTCTCTGTTGGAGACGCCATTTGTTTCTACTGGGGAAAGCGAGTCTCTTGAGAAACTGATTTCGTTTGGGATCTTTCATCATACTTTTCTCGGGATCTTCCCGGAGAAATGCCATATGATGGGGTCCAATTTTGAGGTGTCGATGACCTTTTCATCAACGACTTTTCAGAGAAATACTTATGTACTGCCGAATCTCTGATCACGAGGCTTTCTCTGTGGATTTTCCTTAATCCGGGAAAGCGAGGATATCATCTTCAATGGCGAAGAGTGACATCTGTTGAAGGTTCTTTGATTTTTCAGAGGTTCAAGTTATCAAAGTGGTCAAGGACCGACTCTGATCTAAAGATACACTGGTGGCGAGATTGTGTAGACGCAACACTTCCTGACGAGGAAAGAACTGACAAACTCGATTGAGAAAACTGTTTATCACTAGGGGACAAGACCGACTAGAGTGATAACGATGCAATATGAAATGTAAATGCAAATAAAAAATGCATGAAGTACGTATGTATATGCTGACAAAACAGACGCGACATACAGACTAATGGATGAACACAATTGGATACTCGGCCATCGCGGGGCGAAGAAGTACCGTTGATTCAAAATAGCAATTCTACCTTGCTTAGGAGAAATAGTCCAGTTGGGAGCTATGTTGATCGGGCTTAGGAGATGAGAACTCGGCCGAGGATGTCAGACGAAACAAGGTCTCTGACATAGTTGATCCCTTTATTCAGGAGTACTGGCTTAGAAGGAGTACTTTGATTCTGCACTTTGAAATTCGCTTACTTCGAGAGAAGCAATCGATGTTCTTCTGATGTTCAACAGTCAAAAGAAATTGCCATCTTTATTTTAGAAGCAGAAAAAGTTTTAACAAGTAAATTCATTTTTGTTTTATTTCAAGAATCGCTGATTAAGTTTAAACAACGTCGTTCTGTAAAGCTAAAACAAGTTAAGAATTACAAACAAAAGCACAAGGGCTCAAATTTTATTGATAAGATTGAGATCAGCCAAACGCGTGATTCCAAAGAGTATATACAAAGTTAGAAAATGGTAATTTACAGGGAAAAGGGCTACGTTGAAACATAACGACCACTATCCTTCTACCAACTTTGAATTCGGGGCATCCTGAGCTTCTGTCGAAGATGACCTTTGACGGGAGATTTCCTCCGATGGATGATGTAACTGCTGCTGCTGAGGGACTTGCCTCTGTTGAACATAGTTACTTGCCATTATCCCTAATTTTTGCCTGGATTGTACTATGAGATTTCCAATCCATCGGGATGATTTTTTTTTCATGTCTCTAACTTTTGCCTGGACCGCCCTTTCGGGTTTTCAATCCACCGAGACGTTTTTTTTTTTTTTAGGCGAAGTATTTCTTGACTACATCAACATTCGTGAGGTAGGCAAATTCCTCTCCGTCCATGGTTGCAAGTCTCAAGGCGCCGCCTGAGAAAGCTTTCGTGACCACATAGGGGCCATCATAATTCGGGGTCCATTTGCCCCGGGAATCAGTGAGAAATGATTGTATCTTCTTGAGCACGAGGTCTCCTTTTCTGAAGACACGAGGCCGAAACTTTTTGTCGAACGCCCTCTTCATTCTTTGCTGATACAACTGACCGTGGCATAGTGCCGTGATTCTCTTTTCTTCGATCAGGTTCAGTTCGTCGTGTCGACTTTGACACCATTCAGCTTCGGTGAGCTGAGCTTCCATCAATACCCTGATTGATGGGATCTCTACTTCTATGAGGAGAACTGCCTCCATGCCATATACTAGAGAGAAAGGGGTTGCCCATGTTGAAGTGCGGACAGATGTACGATAACCATGAAGAGCAAAGGGTAGCATCTCGTGCCAATCTTTATAGGTTACAACCATTTTTTGAACGATCTTCTTGATGTTCTTGTTAGCCGCTTCTACCGCTCCGTTCATCTTGGGTCGGTAGGGAGATGAGTTATGGTGTTCGATCTTGAACTCTGCACACAACTCTTTCATCATCTTATTGTTCAAGTTAGATCCATTATTAGTAATGATCTCGCTTGGAACACCATAACGGCAGATGATATTGTTTTTGATAAATCGGACCACCACTTGTCGGGTTACATTGGCGAATGATGCTGCTTCGACCCACTTGGTGAAATAATCAATGGCTACCAGGATTAACCGATGTCCGTTTGAAGCCTTGGGCTCAATCATACCAATCATGTCGATTCCCCATATGGAAAAAGGCCACGGGGAAGAAAGAACTTTGAGATGTGATGGCGGTACATGAATTTTGTCGGAGTATATCTGACACTTGTGACACCTCCTCATGTACTTGTAGCAGTCAGATTCCATGGTCAACCAATAGTACCCTGCTCTGAGAATTTTTCTCGCCATTGCATGTCCATTGGCATGAGTGCCAAAGGATCCTTCATGAATTTCTTTCATGAGCATGTCTGCTTCTGGTCTGTCGACGCACCGGAGCAAGACCATGTCAAAATTTCTCTTATAAAGAGTGTCACCGCTCAGGAAGAAGTTTCCAGCCAATCTTCTGAGGGTTTTCCTGTCTTTTTTGAGTGCCCCAGATGGGTACTCTTGTTTCTGAAGGAAGCATTTGATATCGTGATACCAAGGTCTGTCGTCTATGACTGCTTCAATCGCGAAGATGTAAGCGGGCCGTTCAAGGCGCTTGATGTCGATCTTAGGTAGGTCATTCCATCGACCTACACTAATCATGGAAGAGAGAGTGGCTAATGCATCATCCATGTGATTCTCATCACGAGGGATGTGATGAAACTCAACTCTGTTGAAGAAGGGTAACAACCTTCTTGCATAGTCTTTGTAAGGAATTAATCCTGATTGGTATGTGTTCCAATCTCCTGTGATCTGGTTGATAACCAAGGCTGAATCGCCGTATACGTCCAAATTTTTGATCCTTAAATCAATTGCTTCTTCGAGACCCATAATACATGCTTCGTATTCGGCCTCGTTGTTCGTACATTTGAACGTAAGTCTGGCAGTGAAAGGAATGTGGGAACCCTGAGGGGTAACAATGATTGCCCCAATTCCGTTTCCATAATGATTAACTGCTCCGTCAAAGATGAGTCCCCACTGGGAACCTGGTTCTGGCCCTTCACTGGGTAGCGGTTCATCGCAATCTTTCATCTTTAGATACATGACATCTTCGTCTGGGAAGTCAAACCCGATTGATTCTTGATCGTCAATCGGTTGATGAGCCAAATGATCGACTAAAATACTTCCTTTAACGGCTTTCTGAGCATGGTACTCTATGTCATATTCTGATAGTAACATCTGCCAACGGGCAATCCTTCCCGTGAGAGCAGGTTTTTCGAAAACGTACTTGATTGGATCCATTTCGGAGACCAACCAAGTAGTATGACGAATCATGTACTGGCGAAGACGTTTGGCTGCCCAAGCCAAAGCGCAACAAGTTTTCTCAAGCATTGTGTACCGAGTTTCGCAGTCGGTGAATTTCTTGCTTAGATAGTAAATGGCAGACTCTTTCCTTTTAGTTTCGTCTTGTTGGCCAAGTACACATCCCATTGAGTCCTCTAGGACTGTGAGGTAAATGATCAGTGGTCTTCCTTCCACTGGAGGTGATAGAATCGGAGGATTCAACAGATATTCCTTGATACTGTCGAAGGCAGTTTGGCAATCTTCTGACCAAACGCAATCCTGGTTCTTTTTGAGTAATTTGAAAATCGGCGCACATGTCGCGGTCATAAGGAATATGAATCTGGAGATGTAGTTCAAACGTCCCAGGAATCCTCTGACTTAGTTTTCAGTTTTCGGAGAAGGCATTTCTTGAATGGCCTTGACCTTGTCAGGATCAACTTCAATTCCTTTCTGGCTGACGATGAACCCTTGTAGTTTCCCTGAACGGACACCGAAGGTGCACTTGTTGGGATTCAAGCGGAGCTTGAATTTTCTTAGACGTTCGAACAATTTTGACAGATGTTCAACGTGCTCATCCTCTGTTCTTGATTTTGCAATCAAATCATCGACATATACCTCGATTTCCTTATGTATCATGTCATGAAACAGAGTAGTCATGGCCCTTTGATAGGTTGCCCCGGCATTCTTTAAACCGAACGGCATTACCTTGTAACAAAAGGTACCCCATGGGGTAATGAACGAAGTTTTCTCCATGTCTTTCGGCGCCATTTTGATCTGGTTATAGCCCGAGAATCCATCCATGAAGGAGAATACTTTGAACTTTGTTGTGCTGTCAACCAGCATGTCAATGTGTGGTAAAGGAAAGTCGTCCTTTGGACTTGCCTTGTTCAAATCTCTGTAATCAACACACATTCTGACCTTTCCATCCTTTTTGGGAACGGGTACGATGTTGGCTAACCATTGAGGATATTCAGATGTAGCGAGGAAACCCGTGTCAATCTGTTTCTGTACCTCCTCTTTGATTTTGATGGCCATGTCCGGGTGAGTGCGTCTCAACCTTTGCTTTACTGGCGGACATTCCGATCTCAACGGTAAGTGATGTTCCACGATGCTGGTATCCAACCCTGGCATATCCTAATAGGACCAAGCAAACACATCGGGGAATTCTTTGAGAAGCTTTATCAGATCTTCTCTGGCAGTTGGACTGAGCAGTGCTCCGATCCTGATTTCTTTTCTCTCTTTTTCTAAACCCAAGTTTACCGTTTCCAACGGTTCTTTGTGAGGTTCAATGGACCTTTCCTCTTGTCCGAGTAGTCGGGAGATCTCTTCTGGAATTTCGTTGTTATTTTCTTCTTCAGCCTCGAATACCGGGAACTCAAAGTTGGAAGAAGGCATCGGATCGTATGTTTCAACGGGGTATAAAACAAGCAATATGCATGACGTGATGATTCGTGTTTAGAAGAGATAGAGAAAATGCAAGTGTGTGCAGTGTATTTGTTTTACTGCTTGTTTTTATGATTGAATTGTTTTTTAGGATTACCATTTTCTGAAAAAGCAAAAAGAGAAAACAGCAATTAATGCGGAAATTACAGAACGACGTTATTTTATTTATGAACAAGTCGAATCTTGAAACTACAGCCCTATAAAACAAAACTCTGTCGTTTTGGGCAAAGCGAAGAGGGAAATTTACAAAAAGCGAGCCCTATCAAAATATCCGTTTCACCTGGGCAGGGTGAAAGGTTTAAAGATGGCAATTACTTTGACTGACGAACGACCTTCGGAACCTCGACAGCAACCCATTGGCGGCGAACTCCTCGGTGAATCACAAAGTCTGGCACCTTCCTTGATTTATCTTCAGAAATGACGCTGATTTCTGGTGGAGCGTGATCATTGGAATCTGTTTCCCAAACAGAATTGTCGTAGGAGGATTCCCCTATTGCATTTTGCATAGCATTTGTGCTCTCAGCTGTATCTCCCCATCCAGTTGACTGGATATCTTCGAGCCTGATACGAGAGCTTTTGGGAGCGGTGTACTTGACCATATAGTCGTATTTTCCACTCGGTTGTCCCAAAGTGTCCCAAATTTCTTTGGAACTGGAGAAGTCATCCCTCTCGATGACGTTGACCTCAGGAAAAGCATAGTTGATGAATTCTAGTCCTGCAAACGTTGCGAATTCATCTTCATGTTGAGTAGTTTCCGAATGACCTGAATGTTGATCCCATGACATGGTGGGGACACAGGTATTCTGTTCAATGACGCTCAGCTGAGTTTCATTACTCGGCTGACTTTCTTGCCCCAAGTTTCCTGGGTAAGGCTGCCACATTGGCAGACCATCCATCGGGCCATAGTAGGTAGAGTCAAAGTTGTATTTCATTAAAGTGTCTTCCTCTAATGAATTTGGCGGAGCACGACATCCTTCCGGATCACAATCTCCGTAGATCATTTCGACATCTGATCTTGGTATAAATCTCAGACTTTCTGTAGGAAAGCAAAAAGGCATATGCACCTCTTCCTGAGACATATAGCCGTCCTTGTTAAGGTAGGACTTCTATTCTTCATCTGTGTCAGAGGGATCTTCCTCATTGATAGCATAAACTGTCTGAGACACTGGGTGAAGAAAACCTCCATTGTGGAAGAAGTTTTGAAGGGGATGAAGACTTTCATCGTTGGCGGCTGTCTGAGTACAGGTCGCAAAAAAACCAAGACCCTTCTTTGTTTTATTGTCAATAGGAATGACAAGCCGTCCCCATCCTGTCGTATCGGTACTCTCGACCGCTTTGATAGCATCTTTGTATGAAGAAATTGAAGTTTCTTCTTCGGATTGATCATTCTTGCTCACCGACAGTGCTTGGAACTGAGTTCCAATAACCTCCTCGGGTTCCACACAAGTAGATGATGATAAGTTACTCACAAGCAAGGCTTGTTCCCCACAAACCGTGACAAGTTGATCGTTCTTGACGAACTTTAGCTTTTGGTGGAGGGTCGAAGTGACCGCTCCAGCCCGATGTATCCAAGGTCTTCCTAATAAACAACTGTATGTTGCCCGGATGTCCATGACCTGGAAAGTAATTTGGAAAGTGTGAGGACCAATAGTTATGGGAAGATCCACTTCGCCGATAACCATTTTTCTGGATCCGTCGAATGCTTTGTCGACGACCTCGCTGACTCTCATCGGAGGGCCCTTGAATGATAATTGCATCAAAGTGGACTTCAGTATAACATTCAGGGCTGACCCTGTGTCTACCAGTACGTTGGCTAAAGCATCGCCCTGGCAGTTAACTGTAATGTTGAGCGCCATGTTATGACGGCGACCCTCTTCAGGTAATTCCTCATCACTAAATCCCAAATTGTTGCAGGAAGTGATGTTAGAGACAATGCTATCGAATTGTCTGATTGTTACATCCTGTTCCATAAAGGCTTGCTCCAAGACTTTCTGTAGAGCCTCTCTGTGTGCTTCTGAACTGAGTAACAGTGATAATACTAAGATCTTTGAAGGAGTCTGTAACAGTTGATCAACAATGTTGTATTCACTCCTTTGGATGAGTTTTAGCATCTCATCTTTGTCTTTTGAAAAGTCGGGATTACTAGATTGACCGACTGGCGGATCAGGAATTTCTGCCTGAAGTTCCTTTTCTTTGTTAGATTCTCCAACCCCTCGGTTGAAGATTCGACCGCTCCGTGTTACACGACTGATGTCTGCAATATTCACGACGGAGGGTAATGGAATTTCCTTTCCATTCTCGATTATTGTTGCACCGTATTTGTAAGGGATTGCCTTAGCTGATTCATATGGTAATGGTCCCGGTAGATAGATGACTATGGGAACCTTCTGATTTTTCTGACCATCATAAGTAATCTCGATCCGTTCCCGGTTAGGAACTCTAGATTTGTCAAGTAGAGGGACGATGGCAAAAACATCCCTGATCTGGTGATGACCAGAGATCGTGACAACATCCTCAACTTGATCGGCAAGGTAGTTCGGCGACCAAATGATGGGTCCTGAACCTGGATATGGACGAATTTCTCCATGATCGATCTGACCCTGAAGAGCTGCTCTCACAAGGTAACACCCTTGGTTACTTTCCGAACAGATGCTACAACTGTCATAGTTGTGTGGTGGCACCTGGCCACGCCCACTTTGAATACAATGTAACCTCACTAGGTTACCTTCCATTGATCGGACATCCTGACTTTGACGACGAGTAGGATTCCTGTTATTGATACTAATCTGCTGAGTATCTTCGTCCATATAGATTGGCATCCACCAGTGATTTAAAAAGTGCTGAAGTGCCTCCTGGACAAGGGTACAACCTCGATCGTTTTCGCAACCCGCTTTACAATTTTGATAGTCATGTGATATTAAGAATCCATGTCGGACCTGCTTAGCATGTAACTCTACCAGATTAGTATTCATCACGCGGATGTCAAAGATTTGAACCATGTTGATCTGATAGGAGTTCCTATCATGGTAGTCTTGGATCCATCCAAGATCCATCTGACGCTGGAGGGCCTCTTGTATGAAAGAGCATCCCTGTTTGTTTACCGAGCAAATCAGACAGGAACTATAATCGTGCCACGGCAGATTATGATACTGGCTTTGCCTTGAGTGCATCGCCACCAAGTTGACATTCATCGCACGGATGTCGTGGTTTTGAATGACGTTAGAATTCGTAGAGACCATGTTAACTCCACGAACTCGGTGCTCCTGGATCCATCTGAGATCCATTTGTTCCTGTAGAGCTGCTTGCACTACAGAACATCCCTGGTTATCTTTAGAGCAGATATCACACTGGTGATAATTATGAGGTGGCACATGGCCATATCCACTCTGTCTACAATGTATCTTGACCAGATTGGTCCCCAATAAGAGTACATCGTGAATTTGATAGACATTGTTAGTCTCTTTCTCAATCAGATTGACTGCAGCCTTCTCATGTTGAGGCAGCGGGTTCGTAAGAACATTAGGATTCGTATCTTTGAAAGATAAGAGCCCGCTCCTAACAAGCTTTTGCATGTCGGATTTGAAATTGAGGCAAGTCTCAATGTTATGCCCTGAACCTCCTTGATGATAAGGACATGTTTGATCCGCTTTAAACCAAAAAGGCGGATTTTTTGGAACTGAGAGGGGAGACTTAGTCTGAATGTGCCCCTTAGCCAGCAGTAACGGAAATAATTCTACGTACGTTACGGGTATAGGATCAAATCCTGGTGGCCGTGTTGTACGGTTGTTGTTATATGGAGGACGAGCCTGCTGAAGAGGCTGTTGTGTCCTTTGTTGGTCAGGTTGGCTCTGCGCAATCTGAGGTTGATACATAGGAACAGGCGCGGGGCCGATAGCAGGAGTAACAGCTGCTACTGGCTGATAACGTCGCCTTTGCTTTTCGAGAGAGATATTCCCAATATCTTGCTCTTTTTTCTTAGGGAGAGCACTACCGTATTTTTTAGTACCGCTCGTTGATCCAGTGTCTTTTACCAAACGTCCTTCTCGGACGGCTTCCTCAAGACGTACACCCATGCCGACCATTTCGGTGAAATCACTGGGCGCACTGGCAACCATTCGTCATAGTAAAATGAGCTTAAGGTCTTTAAGAAGATTTTTGTCATCTCTTTTTCCTCAAGAGGTGGACAAATTTGAGCGGCAATTTCACGCCACCTTTGAGCATACTCCTTAAAGGTTTCCTTTTCCTTTTGCAACATTGATCTGAGTTGATCTCTGTCGGGTGCCATGTCCAAATTGTACTTGTATTGTTGGACGAAGGCAGTACCAAGATCTCTGAATGTACTGATCGTAGTATGGTTTAAACCCATGTACCATTTGAGCGCGGCACCGGTTAAACTATCCTGGAAGTAGTGAATCAGCAGGTCCTGATTCTCCCTCTGGGCTGACATCCGCCGAGCGTACATCACCAGATGGCTCTGAGGGCAAGAGTTACCCTTGTATTTTTCAAAGTCGGGCACTTGGAACTTGTGCGGGACTTTCACATTTGGGACCAAGCAGAGGTCTGCGGCGTCCTTTCCAAATAGATCCTGACCGCGAATGGCTTGCAACTCTTTCTGCATTTCCAAGAACTGCTCCTGGAATTTATCAATTCTGTCAAACATAGTTTCCTTCTTACCAGAATGTGTCTGTGGAATCTGTCCTTCCGGGACAGTGTGCACCACAGGGGGTGGTACCGTGACTACGGCAGTAAGTCTTGGCGCCTCCCGAAGTTTGTAACCTTCAGGAGTCTTCAGTATGCCCCTGGCATCTTCGCTTTTCCGAAGTTTGTAACCTTCAGGCCCAGCGGCTTCTGTTGTGATTCCCTGATCTTCAGTGATCGGCGGAACATATCCTTCTGGGATATAGTTAACAGGCATGCCCCAAGTACGATCTTTCGGCATCTGATACCTAGGATCATACTTTTCTATAATGGGCGTTGAGGTGATCTCTGAGATCACAGTTCTTTGTAGCTGAGCTTCTGCCATGGCTTGCATGTCGTTACGAAGCTTTCTCATATCCTCTCTCAGAGCGTCGATCTCTTCTTTCAACTCTCTGTTTTCTTCCTCCAGATCATCCATCTTTTTCTGACGATTGGCCCGAGTATTATACGAATGAGACAGTTTGACTCTAGAATCGAGACACAAACGTGAGATTCGTAGGTAAGGAGAATACGCGATGTGAGAATGATGAATGCAATGATTATATTAATTGTTTTTAGGTTTAATTAAAATAAACTTCGACAATTAGATTGCAAATATCAAACAGTGGGGGAACCGCTTTTTATTGAATTCCAAAGGATTACAGAAATGGAAATACAGTAGATTACAAAGTGCAGAAACAGAAACCTAAACTAATGGGTCCCGAGTCCTCTCTGAGGAGAAACCGGGTGCTGATTCTGGTATCTTTCTTTTCTTTGACCGGGGCGCTTGGGTCGTTGTCGGGTTGTCATTCCTTTTCCAAGTGAAAGGAGTGAGGAAATTCCTTTGGTCATCTTGATTATCTACAGCATGTTGCTCCAAAATTTCAATCAGAGCATCTTTCTCTTTCAGTAATTGCTGTATTTGGATACACTCTACGTCGAGGGTGCGGTACTTGTTCTTCCAAGATCTTCTTTCCCTTTGAACTTTGTTGAGAGTAACCTGAAGCCTTTCAGTTTCCGTCATGAAGTACATGACAATTTCCCTCGGCGGAAGAATTCCGTAACGAGAATAAGGCATCTTTAGCTTGAGAGCTCTGGTTTGTACCCAATGGAGATAAGGCTCCACCAAGACACAGTCCAGTTTTCCCAGAGACTCTCGTCCTTTCTTATGAACATGTTTCCAAGCTTGCACTATTTCCATATTTAGTGCTCTGTCGTTTTCTCCTTCTTTGAAGAAAAGACCTTCTAGATGAACACCCAGTGGGATGTGTCTCATCGGGTATCCAAATTGACGAAGAACCAATATCGGATGATAGTTGATTCCTCCTTTAGTTCCTATGAGGGGTACGCTGGGGAAGTTTCCACAACGGTCAATGATTCTGATTCCCTCATAAACCCTATTACACCAATCTATATCAGAGTTGGTGAGAGACATGATCTTCTGTGACCAGCGTAAGACGCTCTTGCAATCCCAAAAAGCGGCAGACTTGGGTAAGTGCGAGATAAACCATTTGTAGAGCAAAGGTACACAGCATGTGATCTCCCCTCCGCTGTACAAATTTCCTAAGTGTACAGAATGATACGCATCTGCGAGCAAAGTCGGCACAGGGTTTCCAATGAGAAAAACCTTAATAGCGTTGATATCGACGAAGTTATTGATGTTGGGAAACAAAAATAATCCGTAGGTGAGCAAGACAAAGATGCTTTCAAAAGCAGTCCCGTTCCCTATACTAGCAAAGTACAGAGCTTTCCTTGTCAAGAACTGGGCTGGCAAACCTTGGATGCCACCCTTAGTGGTCATGTGAGTCCTGACCTCAGACTCGTCCAAATGAATTGCTCTTGCAATAGTCTGATTCTTTGGAATTTCTTCCAGTCCAGAAAATGGAGCTCGATCAGTGATATGTAAATCAGTCAGATGAGAATACTCCTCCAGCGTTGGTGCCAACTGGTAATCCGGGAATGTGAAACAGTGATAAACTGGATCATAAAACTGAATGAGCACATCCACGATCCTCTTAATCACATGGACTCTTAACAGTGGTAGCAGACCACCGTGCTTGGCTCTGAAAGCCTCTGGGTTAACGATCATCCTCGCTAACTTTCTCAAATCCCCTAGTTTTGGAACCTTGAAGGTATACTGGTGAGTTCTCCTTCTACCAAAATCCATTAATGCAATCTTTTTCTCTGATATTTGCAATCACAGTCTTAGTTTAATTTGAAAAACAGAGAGACTAGAAGAGAAAGTTTTTTGAATGTTTTAATGTTTTATTAAATGAATGCATGAATGCAGCACACAAAAACATAGAAAAAACATGGGGTCAAAGGGTCGTTGTCATGAAGTCAAGGCTCTACCCATCCCCAAAGGTTTATACTAGGGTGATTTTTGTACCTGTACTCATTATCATCAGCTCCTCCCAGGTAGGCAGACAACAAGCGGATCGCCAGCGAGCTGTGTGCAATCTTAGAGTAAGTGCCATTCACCGAGAATAGATCACCAGCCTCAAATGAGGGTAGTATCGCATAACAGCTATTTCCGATAGCTTCCGCACTACGAAAAAGGTTGGCTTTTCTTAAGTGTATACTCAATCTCACCACATGCGGCATCACACGCATTCCCAGTAGCAGAAAAATAAACACGTATAGCAATTAGGAAAAGCAGTATATATATATTTGTCCTAATCATCCTAGACTTATAAAGCTACGATCCTTAAGTTCCTGACAGAAATTGGTTCCCCGGCGGAAGCCCCAATCTGTGGTTCCCTGCCTAAGAGATGGACCAGCATAAGTCAATCTTTCTCTTCGGTAGAGTTCCCATTTTCCGTAGAAAACGGGGATGATGCCCTAAGGCAGAAAAGGAGACTCCCCAGCAGAGTCGCCATTTTACAAGGAAAACAGACAGAAATAAAAACTGGCCCCACGGTGGGCGCCACTTTTCTGTAGCGAGCGATTTTGGACGCGGTTCTTAAGCGTTGGTCGCTCTCTGCGGTTTGAGCTTTAAACTACAGGTCGATTCATTTTTTTATCCTATTGTGAGCTGAATAAGGAAGGGAAATAGATGTCTCCAATTAACCCTGCTTGCATACTGAGTTTAAACAGCGGTCTGTTAGGTTACGGATGCTATCAATGTGTGGGGGCCTTTGTACTGGTTATTCGTATTTCGCCAATACAGGTTTCTTTCTTTCTAGGGCTTAATGTTTCTGGTGGGGAATAAGGATTAGGATGTTAGGACTGATGCTTTTGAATTACTGCTTTTGATTGATGAAGATATGGGATTTGGGTTTTTTTGTTGATTGCGCTCGCTAAGATTTTTCTTTCAATCTTATGCCTACGTATTCCCGTTTACCGAAACAGGGAAATCAGAGCGTTCGTAGTTCCTCCTATTCTATGGGAGGAAATTGGTTTTGGGTGTCTTGTTCAAAGCCCAAGACGTGAAGCGAAAGGTGGTTTGTATCTTGTTCAAAGCCCAAGATATGAAGCTGAAAGGTCTATTTGTGTCTTGTTCAAAGCCCAAGACGTGAAGCTGAAAGACCTCGACTTTAGAGAGAATTTGTCATCTCTAAAGAGGGGAGAAGGAGAATTACTTTAACTGGGATACGCGGATCCGAGCAACGCCATAATTTCCGAAGAAAGGGTTTTAACCTGAAGGAGAAGACTTTAACTCAGTGTAGAGCAATGCCATCTTTCCTTAGGAATTTCTCATGCTAAAAGAGGGACAGTGGCATGGATGTAGATGATCCAGGGGCTTGCCGCTTACAGCGATTAGATGAAGGGAAAGGAGTTGTTGATGTTTGTGTACTGTGAACGAGGCACAGCTTTGATGCTAAAAGGTCGATTGGATCAACCAGTGGTTTTCTTATATAAAGCCTAAGAGGAGGCTAATTTCCGCTAGGAAAATCATTATACAAAGCCTAAGAGGAGGCTATTTTGTGTCTCGTACAAAGCCCGAGAGAGAGGCTAAAAGTTTTTGACCCAGTGGGGCATATCGTTATACAAAGCCTAAGAGTTGACTTAGTTGGAGAATCTTTTATACTCAGTAAGAGAGTGTTTTTGTATCTCGTATGAAGCCCGAGATGGAGGCGAAAAGGTTGTTTTGACTCCACTGGGGAGAATTTTGGTATCTCGTACGAAGCCCGAGATGGAGGCTAAAAGGTTTTGACCCGACGATGGAGTCTTTTGGTATCTCGTATAAAGCCCGAGATGGAGGCTATTTGACTCAACAATGGAGTTTTTTGTATCTCGTATGAAGCCCGAGATGGAGGCGATTGTTTGACTCAACAGAGTGACAGATCCAATATACTGATTTTAAAAGAGAAAATCAGTTCTTATATGAGTAACACTGTACACAGGGATTTAATTTGAGGATCATGGATATTTCCTCCTCTTTGAGGAAATGGGAAATCCAAAGGGTATTGAGACTATCCAAGTCTGCGGGTTTCCTTCCTATTTAACGAAGGGTGCTTGAGAATGTCTTTGAGACTCAAGGAAGTTAGACTGCCCGTGTCTAGAGTTTTATCTTTTGTACTATGCTTCGAGAAACAGTAGTAGACTCTACGAAAGGACTGTTCTATGAGGATGACTAGGTTCTGTTCCTATACCTCTAGGAGGTCGTCGGGACAATTTGTACGAAGCCCAAGAGGAGGCTGGAAACTTTTAAGAAGCCGACGGGTCCTTGTACTAAGCCCAAGAGGAGGCTATCATTCCCAAAGGAAGAGATCATTATACGAAGCCTAAGAGGAGGCTGTGAATACTTCTAAGAAGCCGTAGTGTCCTTGAATAATGCCCAAGAGGAGGCCGATGCTTTTAAGAAGCCCGTGGGTCTATCAACTCCTTTAGGAGAGATAACTCTTTTAAAGATGAAAACCACTGGTAAACGTGCGAGGTTTACTATCCAGCGACTTTTAGCTTTTAAAGAGGGTTCCTTAGTTAAGGTCCAAGATTATGACCGTAGTGGGTACCCAAACCCCGAGACATTCAAGGCAAGCTATCCACAAGGAATAGATCAAGTCAGGAAAGTTCGAGAATTGGGAAGAAACTCAAAGATGCCATTCACGGAGAATACATTCATCTTGGGGAGTAGAGCTTCTTGACGATTCCTAAGGAGGACAGCCGAAGAGAAGACTGTATCTGGTGCTCCTATTGGGGATCTAGGCGTCTATTTCTACGAATAAATGAAACGGCGTCACCTAGTTCTAGACATAGTAGCCGGGGAAACTCGAAATATCTATACTATTATTACACAGTAGATATGAGTTTATGAAAGGAGACTTACAGTGAGCAGCCCCACAATACAGTTTATAATATGAAAGCAGTAAATGAAAGCGATAACCACTTACTCGGTTGTAGTGCTTCCATGCTGTTTGGTTAGTTGTTCAACAAAGAAAGATTGAAAACAACAATATATTCAAAATCAAAGGAGAAAGTGCTTTGAAAAAGAAAGATTTGGGGCTTACAGCTCAAGGAGAGGCCCAGGGTTTTATCAGTGAGCACACTGTTTGACTTTGTACAGCGGGACTTATACAAGTGACTGAGGCCCAAAAAGGTTTTCTGTACAAAGGGATGGGTCTTACACTCTCTCAAGAGGCCCAAAAAAGGTTTAAAGAAAAGAGTGGGGCTTATAACACGAGGGTAGGCCCAGATGGTTTTTATTTTTAAACGGGCGACGATCGCGCCGTTTACTTGTACAGAGGGACTTATACAATGAGTGAGGCCCAAAATGTTTTTGTACAAGGGGGGATGGGTCTTACACTCTCTCAAGAGGCCCAAAGAGTTTTGAAGAAAAATAAATGGGTCTTACTACTCGAGGGTAGGCCCAGATGATTTTTGAAAAGGCGACGATCGCGCCGTTTGTTTTTTGACGGTATCGGGACTTATACAATAAGTGAGGCCCAAAAATGATTTGGTCAAAAAAGGATTGGGTCTTACACTCTAATAGAGGCCCAAAGTGTTTTGAAAATGATTTATGAGGGTTGAATTAATCCAAAACCCTAATTTGTTTTCAAAATGTATTTAATTGAATAAAAATTCAATTAAAATGATCAAAAATTGTTTAACAAATGGAAAATAAATTGTGATCTTGGATTAATGCTTCAAAAATTAAGTATTGACCTACAAAATAATTAGAAAGCATTAAAAGTTACAAAATAAATGTAGAAAAAAATATTTAAAATGCCAAAAACAATCAAAATATTAATTCTTTACAAAAATATCAATTATATGAAATAAATAATATTTTTGGGATTTTTTGGGAAAATAAAATATTTTAACATTTTTGTGAATTATTAAAAAAAGAATCAACTCAAAATCATTAAAACTCAGAGAGAAATTAATTTTTGAATCAATTAAACAAAATCACAAAATTCAAATATTCAAATTTATGAAAATGGCGCCAAGAACAGGCTGAAGAACACGCGCGTTTTTCAGTTTGCCCAGATTTGCATTTTCTATCCAATCTCCATGAATACTTAATCATATCATGCAATCCACATATCATTATGCTCGCCTCAACCTCACGATCATGTCTATGTACTTTAATTTCATTTAAATTAAACATACAACAAGAAATCACGAAGAAACCTCAAGAACCCTAATTTCTGCATGAAGGCTAGGATTTTTGATACACGATTCAAACAATGCAATTAATTGAGGGAAAACATTCCATGCATGATTATGAACATATGGCCAAATTATTGTGCGAGGAAATATGCATAGATTGAGAGATGACCAAGTATGTGCTTACCTCCAAGCCGTGACAGCAAGTTCAGAGTGATTTTTGATTTGGAGGTGTTACAGATGAGTTGTGATGATCTGGACAGCTTCCCTACACCATATGGAGTGTGTTTGAACACTTGGATTGAATTGAAATGGACTGGATCAGTTTATGGCATCTCAACTGCACCTTGTTTGAAAATTTGAGCAACCAGCTGGTGATTTCATGAAATTGATGTTTCAGAAGTTATGTGAGTGTTTGATCAGCTCATATGTGATGTATGTGAGGTGTGTGAGTGATTGGTTTGTGCAGAATTGCTCTCAAACTCAAAACCCGATAGCTACCTTGCTAAGAAAGGCATTTTTGCCAAGAGAAAGAGATTTTGAGGAAAGCATCTGTTAGATGGCTTTGGTGTACTTAAACTGACCACAATTGAGCTCTATTTATAGTAGAGCAAGTTTGTTTTGCAAGGAATAGTGCATGGCAGCTGGTAAGTAGGTTTGGCCAATGTTGTCCAATGAGAATCCAAGTCTCCTCTAGCCATTGACTAGAGGTTAGGGCACAGAGCTTTGGTCCCCTTGGTCTTGGATAAGTCTTGACTGATTTCAGATGAGAATGGCTCAGTCCATGCCACCTTGATGGTTCCATTGAATGCCTCATTCCAAATTTGAAGTCTTGTCCCTATTTTGGCAACTCTAGGTTCAACATGTTATTCTTTGTTCCTTGGACCTTGGAGGCTTGGCTCAGTGATTGTCCCCTTTGGATTCAATCCTCTGAGGTGTCCAAGTGGATTGGAGCAATTGCAATTGGCTGATTTTGGAAAATCGAGCCAAAATGCAAATTCTGCCTTGCTTTGACAGATTTCAGCAAGGCAACTTGCCAATGTTGTATCTCATGATGTAGGTTGAATTTGGCAATGTTCTTGGCCATTTTGGAAAGCCCTAACATGATACAAAAACTGTTTGAACAAGTTTGGTTTTGATCTCTTTTGATTCCAAGTGAAAAATCCCCCTACATTTGGCAAAAAGTGAAGGCAAATCTGACTTAGTGAAAATTTCACTAAGTGTTGGAAAAAGTGACTTTTTCACTTTTCAGCCACTTTGATCACTCCATAACTCAAAATCCTTAATGAATTGGAATGACTTGTAGTTGAAGTTTTTGTAGGTGATAATGAGGGCTAAAAATCCATCTTTGGATGAGAAAAAATGGCCTTGTGGTTTAGGAGTTATAGTCCTCCAAAGTTGGTACCTTTGCCACTTTATTTTTAACTTAGAAAATTTTCTAAGTTTTATGGTTACCCCTTTTACAAGTTATCTCACTTTTCTTGATTTTTCTTGATGAATGATGATTCAAATCATACATTAACATCATTTTAGGGTTAAAAAACCATTTTGGTGAAAAATCTCAAAAAGTCAAAGTTGACTTTTGTGCACAGTTGACTTTTTATCAGATGAATTCCAAACTGTGCAATTCTTCAGGAAATCATGTCCTTGACCTAAATCAAACTTGATGGACATGTTCCATGGGTGTCATAGGGTATATTCAATCATGTATTAGGGTTTGGGAGCATGTCCTGGTCAAAAGTCAAAGTTACAGTTGACTTTTCCCTTAAAACCCTAATTGTGGTGCAGATGAAAATGAGACTTGTTGCTCAAGCTTCTTGGATCAATCCATTGTTCCAAATGGATCAATATGGTGTATTTAGAGACCCTCAAATCATCTCTTGAGGTCTTGGCTCATGGTTTGTCCCAAAAGTCAAATTAGGGGTGAATTAGGTCAAGAAATCCTAATTCCTGATTTTTGATGAATGCATCCCCTGAGGCAAAATTGACTTGATGCATGGGTTCATAAGGTTCCATGAAGCATATTAGGTTATGTTTTGGATCATTGCCTTGTGCCCAGATGAAAATTTCCATCTAGAGACCCTGGTCGACCAAAACCCTAATTTGGTGACACTGTCGATCTTGAGACTTGATCCACCTAGAAGGGAGCAGCCTTGTGCTTAATCCTTGAAGTGGGAGTCCTTTTTGATCCATTGTGGATGATGATTTTCACAATGGTGGGAAATCTAAGTGGTCAAAATTTGGGGTATTACACTCATCAGTACACAAAACTTCACAGGCATATGACTAGAGCTTTCAAATGCCAGCTTGCATAGAGAAAATTTGAAAAAAAGGGTAAACTCGGCAAAATGAAAAGATTAGACGATACTCCCACTTTTTCCTATAAATAGAGGCTCAAACCTCTTCTCCAAACACACCAGGTTCACCCAAAGAATGGGCTGAATACTCTCCATACTTTTCTCCCCCCAGTTACTGTTAGAATTCTGAGTTTTATTACGAAAGTTTTTGTGGTTCGATTTTCTTCGGTTTGAATTATCCGCCATCAGTAGATGTGGCATTTTGAGGAAAAAAAAGTTTGTCCGGTTTTCTTCTGAATATGTACTTGTGAAGAGGCAGTGGACCGTCTCCATTAGGTAACACTCCTTCTTTATATATTTTAACTCTTCTGATTTCATTCCAGAATAACATGATCATTTTGTTTCATACCGTTTTCATATTTGTTATGTGGTTAATTTCTGATTAAATATGGCAAATCATGAACATGTGTTTTGTTTTGATGTTTATCTGGGTTTAAGGATGGTGTTTTAAAGACCAAAATGAAAAGAAAAAAATAAGAGTGTGGTTTTGTTTTAATGGAGGTTATTTAAGAAAAATGAAAAAAAATATAAAAGGTGAGAAATGTGGCACTGGCTATACATAGGGTGTGGCGCCTGCCATCACCCTACCCACCATCAAGTGGCGCCTGCCACTTCCCTTTAGGTGGCGCCTGCCACAATGTGGCACTAGCCACAAGTGTGGTGCCTGCCATGTATTTGGCAAGGCACTTTGGTGGCGACTGCCACCCTGCCACACTAATTTCTGTAGTTTTTTATTTTGATTTTACTTCACCTACTTGTTTTATTTTCTTCCTAAAAACTAAAAAAACAAACATATGCATTAGTTTTCTAAACTCCTGAGTTTTTTCAAAGGAAAAATCATCAACCGATTCTAGAAATTTTTAAGTTTTCTTGTGAAGTATTTTGCAGCAACGTAAAAATATTTGCTTGAAATTTATTTCCTGACTTTATCACTCACCATGCCTTGGTTTAAAAATTGAAAATTGTCATCCATGTTTGTCATGTACATCCTTGAAATCTCAGTTTGATTAATGTTTACTGTTTCTGAATCATTGAACTCATATTGTTCATGCAACTCTTGTTCTCAAGTTGTTTCCCCTTCCTTCCAAAGGAAAGTCTCTCTATTGACAGCAAAATTCATAGAAAGCTCATTACCAGCGTTGACCTCATAGTCATGGCCACCCTCCTTGACCTCATAGTCATAGGATTACCAGCTTTGATCTCATAGTCATAGCCACCTACCAGCCTTGACCTCACAGTCATGGCCACTTACCAGCCTTGACCTCACAGTCATAGCCACTTATAATCCTTGACCTCATAGTCATGACCACCTTCCCTTTGACCTCGTAGTCATAGGATTACCAGCTTTGACCTCATAGTCATAGCCACTTACCATCCTTGACCTCACAGTCATGGCCACCTTCTCTGTGACCTCATAGTCATAGAATACTTTCCCTTGGCCTCATAGCCACTCAATATCATAATTTAGAACTAAATTAGAGTTCTTGGACTCTATGTGAACTCATCATCTTGAGTATTCACTTTCTTATCACAACTTAGACTTAGAGAGTTTCTTAAACTCTACATAAGCTCATACTCATCCCCCTTGGAACTTTGGCCACAGTTAATGGTTCCTCTTAAACCCTTAGTTAGGTGAACTACGGTTGCTCTGATTCTTTAGTCAGATACGTAGGCACAAGATGCGACGTCTTGGCGAGTAAACTTAGTGTATATACCCTTAGGTCTTTACCTTTAGCCTTAACAGATTACCTTAGCAAGCAAACATAATATAACACAAACAAACAAGAGGTTCCTGTAGAGTACTACAGATACTCGGGGTGCTAATACCTTCCCTTTGTATAACCAACCCCCGAACCCCGATCTCTTAGCTGTGTTCTTACACGGTGCAAAAGGTTTTTTCGATCTTTACTCTTTCCTTTGGATAAATCAAAGTTCGGTGATGAATTCAAAATTTTGTGATGCAAGTTAATTAATAGCTTGTTATACGATTCTCACCGCAACAGTGAGATATAAACAAAACGGAAAAAATTAGCGCCCAAGCCAACACGAGCCAAGTCAGCTGACACGGGCGGCCGTGTTGGCTCTCTGTAATCTGCACAACATTTTATAAGTGTCGGACATGCTAACACGTAGAGCTGTCAAAACGGATAGCCCGGCCCTAAACGGGCCGGCCCTGGTGGGCCTCGGGCTTTTCCGGGCCGGGCTCAAAAAGCCCATTTTGAATACGGGCTCCTTTTTTACTACCCAGGTCCAGCCCTGTCTGGGCTGCGGGCTACCCAGCCCTAAACGGGCCCGGCCCTAAACGGGCCCATTTTAAAAAAAAATTAAAAAATTCATTTTTTAAGTAATATATAATGTAATAGAAATTAATACTCATTTTAATATATAATGTTATAGAAATTAATACTCATTTTAATGATCTTAATGTAATATATTCATTTTAGAATACTGTAATGTAATATAATGTAATAGAAATTAATGTTCTGGTAGTCACTGAAGTGTGTGTGGACCGAACCAAAGAAGCACTAACACATTGTATCCAAATGTTTCTTGGGCCAAATTTATTTTTTAGGTCCAATTATATATATTTATTAATTTATATATGGGCCAAATAGTTAAATTAATTCTTTTAAAAAAAGTTATCGGGCTGACGGGCTATCCATAGTCCATACGGGCCGACCCATTTTTTTTTGGGCTTTTTCGGGCCGGGCTCAAAAAGGCCCGGAATAATATGGGCTCCAAAAATAAGGCCCAAGCCCTAACTTTTTTCGGGCTCGGCGGGCCGGCCCATGGGCTTCGGCCCATTTTGACAGCTCTGCTAACACGGGTCGTTTCAGGTGACATGGGCACCCGTGTCAGCCCCCTGCTTTTCTTCATTTTTCCATTCTGGTGGCCTCTTCCTGACACGACCCGTGTCAGGTGACACGGGTGGCCGTGTCAGGCCACTGTCTTCCTTCCAATTTCATTTTGGACACACTGTATTGTCCAATTTTTCGCTCCGATTCTTCTTGGATGCTTATCTGAACCTAAAAATAATGAAAAGACACAACCAAAGCATAAAATATGGTAAACGGAAATATAATGCACTAAACATATAAGAAGATTAACTAAAACTAACGGTAAAAGAATGTATGAAAACCACCGATCAAACTCCCCCAAACTTAAACTATTGCTTGACCTCAAGCAACAAGCTTGCATAAAGACTTTTTAGATCAAACGGTACACATCAAATGAAAAACTCTTGAAGGTAAGGTGTGTCGATACTCATACGTGAGCCTTTGTTCCGATCGGCTAAGAACTAGTTCTCTTTGTACTCACCCGTTAACGAAGATATTACACAAACGCATACCACGGTTGAACCACGGACCTAAATCCCCCTTTCGGTTACCTCTCCAACTATGCTTTGGGCTTAATTATTTTCTTCGATTTTCTACCCCTTTCATTCGGATAATTAGATTAAGGCATTTTCGATCGATTTCTCTCACATGTACAAGACTGATCAAGACTTTTTCCAGGCACCATTATTTTTCTTTTTTCTCGCGCATTGGCGTTTATTAGTCCACTTTGGGACGACAATTTAGAATCAACTGCCATTAGGCTGAGTAACTGGGTAAGGGCTACCCAACTTAGAAGGATCAATTATTTTTATCGCCATTTTTTCACCTTTTTTTTCGGTGCCTTAAGTCATGCTCTCAATCAACCCTATACATGCAATTTTTTTTATCATACCGGACTATCACTATGAACTACTTTGGGGAATACTTCTCAAATCCAAGTACTGTGGCACAAATCTACACGTTGGACTCGTTTTCTTACTCCAGGGGATCTAGGGCATTTAACTCATACCTAAGTTCTCGAATTTTCCCAATATCCCTAGTCACGGCCTTTCTTCCCTCAAACTTTGTATACTTTCCTGACTACCTCACACAACACAGCATTCATAAAAAAAATTACTACGGTGCTAAGTCGGGGAAAATTCAGAGTGGTTTCCATAAAACAACACACAAAACAGACATGACACATACAAAAAGGAAAAACTTAAAGCAGTAAATCCTCCCCCAAACTTGAACTACACATTGGCCCCAATGTTTTAGAACAAGAGCGAGAGAGGTCAATCAAAGAGATCCTTACTAAGGATGCCAACAATAATGCAACACCACTGCTACATCATCGTTTGCACATGTAAGATCCAGATTATTTCCTGCACCTAAAACAAAACAAACAGCAAAAAGAAAGTAATAATCAGACAAGTGTGGGTTGCCTCCCACGTAGCACTTCGTTTAACGTCGCATGGCTCTACGGGTCACTCCACAATGCTATGGGGGATACTTCAGCTTATAAGTTTTGTTGCTTGACTTTTCAGCAACAGAGGAATGGTCAGGCTCAGAGACACGAGCTACATTGTGATTCAACTCCCATCCAACTTCCACATCCTTCCTGAGATGTTTCTTCCCCTTCTTGATTTCTAGGCTGGACTTTGGAGTCGTGTTGTGTGTATTAGATGACTCAGATGCTGCAACCTTATAGATTATTCCAGATATTTTTTCATGAAGTGGTTTTGAGCTTTTGCTCTTTTCCACTGTTCGGACCATAAGTGAGGGGTGGTGACTTTCCTCTTGACCTTGCTTCTCGAGCTCCAACACTTTTAAGGTTGTTTCTTTCTCAAAATATTTCAAGGTTAGAGTATCAGCTTCAATATCCATACTGCACTGACTAGTCATCAAGAATGGTCGACCCAGTATGATAGTCATCTCCTCATCCTCAGGAAGATCAATGATCTCAAAGTCCACTGGGTAGGTAAAGTTATCAATAGTCACAAGCACATCTTCTGCTAAGCCGTATGACCGCTTGGTCGTGTGGTCGGCAAACTTCAGATTTGTTCCCGTTTCACTTATTTTTCCTATACCCAGCTTTTTTAAAATCGAGAGAGGCATGAGACTCACGCTAGCACCCAAATCAATCAGGATTTTCTTAAAAGTTATGTCCTTTATAGTACATGGGATTGATACGAAACCAGGATCTTTCCGTTTGATGGGAATTCTCCTACCTTGTGATCTTTCAATGCTCTCTTCAATTATACTTTTTAGCTCCTCTCCACTAGGTCTCATTTTCCAAATGACCTCCTTCATGAATTTCTTATATAGAGGCATTTGTTCGAGTGCTTCAAAGAAGGGCATATTTATCTCTAACTTTTTGAACAATGAGTTGAAATTCTCAAAGTCCTTTTCTCTCAACTCCTTCTTTGTCACTCTTGAGGGGTATGGTAACTTGATCTTTGGTTTAACCGCCTCTTTCCTTTTCTCTTCGGTTGGCTTTATTGGTGTCCTGGCTTCTTCTGGCTCTCTTTGATTTTCTCGCGCTTCCATATCCACCTATATACACTGATACTCATTGGCTGCCCCTTCTTCTTCTGCAACTTTTCGGCTTCTTATGGTAACAACATTTACATTCTCATGATTCTTCGGATTAGGTATTGTGGCGCTTGGGAGAGCGCCTGGTGCTTGAGAATTTGCAAATTGTTAAGCTATCTGACCCAATTGAACCTCCAGATTTTTGATGGAGGTTGTGGTATTCCTTTGGTTATTTCGAGTCTCTTCCTGGAATTGCATGTTATGAGCTGCCATCTTTTCAATGGCAATCTCCCATTGCTCTTTTTGGGGAGCCTGTTGCTGCTGTGGGTATTGGTGTTGATTCTGATCTTTCCAGGAGAAGTTAGGATGATTCTTCCACCCTGGATTATAAGTTTGAGCGTAGGGGTTATTCTGCTTCAGGAATTTTATCTCTTCAATTTGTTGCAGAGTCGCAACACAATGTGCAGTATAATGGGGTCCACTACAAATCTCACAACTCATCGGTTGACCAGTTTGAACTTGTGCCACTTTCATAGCCTTTAACCTTCTTTCAACTTCCGCAGCAATCAGATATTCCACCTTCACAACCTGATTATTCAGCTTCAAGTCAATCACACTCTCAGATTTACTGACACTTTGATCATATAACTCCAAATGTTCATTGGCCGCAATAGCTTCAATAATCTTCTTGATATCAGTTGCGGTGGTGAAGTTGGATGATCCACAAGCATCCGTATCAATAAGTTGCTTAGTTTTCATTCAGAGGCCATTTACGAACATCTGCATCTGCTCAGTTTGATCCATGTTGTGAGTCGAGCAGGCTACCAAAATCTTCTTGAACCTCTTGTAGGCGTCGCCGAGTGATTCTCCGTCCTTCTGTTTAAAGTTCACAATATCATATCTTTTTCGGATATAAACAGATGCTGGAAAATACTCATTCAGAAATGCCTTCTCCATCTCTTCCCAAGTGGTAATACTCCCAGCAGGTAACGAGTAGAACCACTCTTCATCATCTTCCGAAAGAGTGAAAGGAAACATTCTTAACTTTTTTGCTTCCTCGGTGTGCCCATCAATCTTGAGAGTTTTACTCATAGTCAGAAACCTTTGTAAATGTTTGTTGGCATCTTCATTAACCTTTCCGGTGAAAGGTCTTATCTCAAGCTAAGTGATTATGCTCGGATGCATCTGAAAATTCAGCACATTCACCGGTTGGTTTACAATTATCAACCGACTCGCCGGTGTATTTGCTACACTGTAATCACCAAGGAGTTTCTCTGCTTGTGGATTTTCAGCCATAATCACAATGTCTTTATCTAACTCTGAACCAGTTTCTGAACCTGAGTTTGAATGCTCCAAATGAACATACTCTTCTTCTGGTGTTGGAACTGAAGGTTCTGCTTCAGAAGCTATCAGTCTTGCTTGTCTACGCCTTGCGTGTAGAGTTCTTTCGATTTCTGCGTCAAAAGATAAAGCAGCTGAGGATTCTCCTCGCATAAAAATGTTAGACGCAGATTAGTAGTAATAGAATAAAATGAAATAATAATAAAAAAAACTGAAAATAAAATTTTAGTCGACGAGCAACAAAATTTCAATTGAACAAAAATTAAACTTATACTTTTGGCAGTCCCCGACAACGACGCCAAAAACTTAATAGGTAAAATATCAAGTGTAATATACTCACCGATGTAGTAATAATAGGGGCATGCGTCGAAAATATAAGTTCGATAATGATTAAATTAAACAAAAATGTCTTGGGGGTTTGGTTTGTTATGAAAATAGTAACGGTAATGATAAAATAGAGCAGGAAGATTAAATTGACTTTTAACAGATATAAGAGAGCATGCTAGGGTAAGGTGTATGAATTGCTTTGCACTAACCTAAATCCTTATTCGAGGAGACAATGCTTTAAACTAACCTTTACCGAATCCTAATAATGTTTTTCCCTAATTCCTTAGCCAGAAAAACCTTTGGTATTCATACCCTAATTCCTTAGCAGTTTAGGATGAATATCAAGCTTTGTGTTTTTAACAAGATTATCACGGTTACTACAGAGTATTCCTATTCCTAGGCAATTTCAACTGTAATATTATTATGCAAAAAACGTTAAGTTAGTTTGTCTGACCTAAACCTTAACCGTAAATCAAATTCCATTAGTCAGATAGAAAAAGCCTTAAGAACTTTGCACAATAAAATAGATTAATAAAAAGCACTTATCTCATAGAATAAAGGAAAACAGAGTCAATACAATAGCAATTCAGGGACACCGCCTAGCATTGGGGGGTTTAGCCACTCATGATATTCAAAGAGATTATAACAATAAAATTGAACATTACAAGATTCTGGGATTGTGTAGCGGGGAAATTGTGAGTGTAAGCTATTGATTAACTTAACTCATAAAGCAAGAGTCGCCACCGCACTTTTATTTTATCCAAAAAGGAAAGGAAAAAGAGCGAACAAAACCTAAAGAGTTCTAAAAAAAAAACAAACAGAGTCTGGGTAAGGGGGTTGGTTACGTTAAGGGAGGGTGTTAGCACCCAAAACGTCTATAGTACTCTAAAGGAACCCTTTGAAATATCTACGCTTTTTGGTTTGAAAAGGTTTGTTTGAAAATAGATTAGGGATATGAGAAGAGAAAGATCAAATTGAATTACACTTTCAAGATCCTTTCATCTTCAAGTTCAATCACCTTTTAATTGATAAGTTTAAGTGTGAAAACATATCACTAATTCAAAGCACCTCAAATGAATTCAACAATTCATTTAAAGATAGATTTGTACTAATGAATGTTTAATTACTTTAACCATATCCAAAGTCCATTGAAATTGAAGGGAAATTAATCTCAACAATGCATTTCAAGGCCAAAACAAGAAGAAATGGGAAGAAAAAGGAAGAAAAACCAAAACAGTCCCAAAAACAAGCCAAAAATTGTATTCTGTCTCAGAGTAATCGATTACTCTATTAGGATAATCGATTACTCTGCACGTAGAGTCAAAAAAATGTGCAAAAATCAGCATGATCATCTTTCAAAACTTTCTTCAAACACCTTATGATCATAGAACTGAAATTGCACGAAATTTTAAGTAAAACAACAGTAAAAACCAGCAATCAAACATAATTACAAGATCTAAATGATCAAGTAACAAGGATCTCCAAAGATCTACATTATGGAAGATGAATATGAAGCTTCAACAATGGTGAGAGATGAATTACCAATCCAAATCTGAAAATTGCTTCAAAATTGCTCCAAGATCCAAACACCAAAGCCTTGATCTACAAGAAATGATGAAGAAAACAAGTTTAGATGAAGGTTTAGCTCAAAGTTGAACAAGATTCAATGTGAATTCTTGTTAACTTTCAAGAGAAGAAAAGTGAGCTTTAGTGAAATTTATGGTTGGGAAGAGAATTTGCAAGAGGTTTTTTGGCTCTCAAAAGCTTCAAGAGAAATTTTAGCAAGGTGAATTTGGCTATCAAAAGCTTGTGAAATGAATGAAATGAGGCCTCTATTTATAGAATTTAGGCTTGGAAATTTGGTGGTTTGGAAATGAAAATTAGGCTTGTAATTTGAATTTGGAGGGAAATTATTAAAAGAGTGGTGATTAGTGGAGGTACATGGTGGGAATTAATTGTGATGATGTAGGGGAATTAAAATGAGATGGTCTAGAATATTCCACGTGTGATCAAAATGATGAAAATTGGTGCCAATTGCTGCATAATTTAAATTTGCTGCCATTTTTCAAATTTCCACGAGGGTAATCGATTACCCAGATTGAGTAATTGATTACTCAGTGCAAACTTTTAAAAAATTACCCTTTTGAGTGAACTGATGTGGTTCGGCTCAATTATTTTGCTTGTCAAAGAAGGCATGGAAATAAACACATGAACCTTGGAGTCTCTTGAATAATAATCAATTAAATCTTGGAAACTCTTGATCAAATGATTTTTGAATTGTTTGCAGATCAACTTTGACTTTGTTCAGATGAAATTCATTCGAGCTGAGGGACTGATTTTGATATCCTTGATCCAAATTCTTCCTGAAAAAGTTAGTAAAGGAAAAAAACATATTTTTGGATTTTAATTAATTGTTAGTAAACATAAATAAATACAAACATCAAACAAACAAGAGAACAGGGGTGCTTGGCAATCTCACTCAAGAACAAATCTACAGAGGAGGACAAGAGAACCAAACTCGTGATCTTGTTTGTAGTATGAGATGCAAATGACATGTGGGATCTTAGGGGTAAAAATTAGGGTATTACTGCTGCCCCTATTTAAGTTTCTTCTATCCGGAGATACTGAGATGGGCATCTTTGTCTCGACGAGATATAAGAGACTTAAATATAATAAAAACCCAATTTTTGGCCCTAAGAGACCACAAAATGATATGATCGTGCAAATGATATGCAGACACAAGACCTCTGTGGGGAGAAAACTCCACAGGAGACAAACAAAAAGCTGGGGAGCAAAGAGAAAAGACTCCACAGGGGAAAACAAAAAAAAAGGGGGAAATCGCATCCCAACAGGGGAGGAAGCAATCTCCGCTGGGGAAGAAAAAAAGAGTAAGATTCCACTGAGGGAAATTACCAACACCAGGAAAAAAAGTGGGGTAACTCGTCCTAACATGGAGGAAAAAATCTCCGCTGGGGAAAAGATTATCTGCTACCAGACATCCGATAATAGCATGATCATAAGGAAAGATTGTCAGCTTCCAACCAAGTGGCAGCTACAACAAGGCAAACAACCAAAAGGATATGAGAAATATTACCTACTACCAACGAAGGCCAGGACGACAAAGGTAATAATCTCAAAAAGGGGTACGGAAAATATCACCTACTACCAACTAAAGAGCATGACGACAAAGGTGATAAACCCGAACGAGGGAAAGATTATCAGCTATCAACCAAGTAACAACTTCAACAAGGTAATCAAACTCGGCTATATTACCTACTACCAACAAAGGGCATGACGACAAAGGTAATAAGCCATCTATATCACCTACTACCAACTAAATGGGCAGGACGACAAAGATGATAAGCTCAAAAAGAGGGATTACCAACTATCAACCAAGTGACAGTTACAACAAGGTAATCAACCAAGGGTATGAGAAATATTATCTACTACCAACAAAGGGCAGGACGACAAAGGTAATAATCTCAAAAGGGGTACGAGAAATATCACCTACTACCAACTAAAGGGCAGGACGACAAAGGTGACAAACTCGAACTGGGAAAGATTACCAGCTATCAGCCAAGTGACAATTATAACAAGGTAATCAAACCTGGCTATATTACCTACTACCAACAAAGGGCAGGACGACAAAGGTAATAAGCCAGCTATATCACCTACTACCAACTAAAGGGCATGATGACAAAGGTGATAAGCTTCCATTGCCAAAGCAAGGGACCAAAATTCAATCCAGGAATAAACTAGAGAGAAACGGTCAAACAAGACTCATCCCGAGGAGGAAATATCTCAATTGGGGACTAATTCCATCCAGACAAATGAACTGGGGGGGAAGGCTAAAACAAATATCTTCCACGAGGCATAAACTCAGTGGGGAATTAATAAAGATAGGCGTTTTCTGCTTACGGGTCGACACTCTAAATAGAGATAGGACACACACGCTCTGTGGGGATAACAACGCTAGAGAGCAAAGAAGTAACAACACAAATGCAAGATGCACAATGCAACAATAATATGCTATGCACAACAAATGAATGTGCATGCAATGCGTATGAGTATAAATATGCTGACAAAACAGACATAAAGATAAACAGAGGGTGAATAAACATCATAACACTGCTGAATACTCGGTTAATCTCAACAAAATGGAGATGTCATTAGCAGCTCTGCTAGAGATTTAGCTGAAGAAATCCGGTAAGAGATAGACAGAAGCCATCAAAGGAAAATAAATCCTACTACAAGGCTCAAATTTTGCTGGAGAAAGGAAGATACTCCTTGGGGAGAAACCTAAATATCAATCTTCTAACATCAGCAATCCACAAAGAGGATAACCACATAAACTCTGCTTTGAGGATGGCAGGAAAGCTGTCGGGGAATCATAACAACCCAAATCTTTCTGACTTTTCTTGGAGATAATAAAGAATTCATAGGAACTTCCACTTTAATAAGATGAGGAGATCTGGTGCAGAAAAAAGAAATGAATCTGTTGGGGATTGTAGACATATAAACATCTATGCAAAATCCACTGGGAAAAAAAGGCAGATCTGCTGGAGATACGAGAACACTTTCAGGGGATTAACCAAATTTGGGCAAACCATCCTGGACTTGCTAAGGAAAACAACAAAAGGTCAAACTGTGGGGGATTTTAGATCAATACTCATCATAAATGAGAGAAAACCCTACAAATGACTAATACATCAATACTTCTTAAATAGAGGTATCATCAGCAACTTCACTGGGAAAAAGCCGCAATAGTGGTGCACAATCTTCTCTGAAAATAAACAATCTAGAGAGAAGTACATCCTGGACTTGCCGGGGATGATAAGAAATTCACATCACTACTCTATGCTTGGGAAACAGTCGAAACAAAAATACACTGCCTCCGTTGGGGAATCAGCAAGGATAAATCTCCGGGTAGAACAACCTGGAGAGAAATACATCCACAAGCAAGATAAAACCCGACAAGTGGCTACCCTGTCAATACTCTTAGAGGGAAACAGCACTGTTCTCCGTTTGAGGATATCCAAAGCAACAACAACATGTCTAGAGAATACAACTCTGAGTGAGGATTCTTCACATGAATTTTGTTGGGAATAACAAGAGTGAATCTCTGCGTGGGGATTAACACCAATGAGAGATGGTCATCAAAACTACTCAAATGCCTGACCAATAACATAATCAGATGGTGAAGATCTGGATCAAGACATAGCTGGGGAACAACCGAACAACACTCATCTGGAGAAAACTTAAACGGTATACCATCAACTTGTCAGCAACTGGTTATATGAACAAACTCTACTGAGGAAATATCAGTAACTTTATAAGAGCTGTCAATAAATTCTGCTAGAGGAGTAAGAACAAACCCTGTTGAGGAAAACATCGATCTTACCATTCTTGGAATAACCATTGACATTCCTTTTTGTATTTATAAGTCAAAGGAAAATGCTTTTATAATTTTCAAAAATTTAAATCAATTATTCACATTTTGTTTCAAAAATCATCATCAACAATAAATGAAATTCTGTAAACAGACACAAAGTAAGAATTGCAAACAAAGGGACAAAGGCCCAAACTTTATTAATAAAATGGTAGTCCACAAATGGCGTAACTCCATGGATCATTACAAAGTTTAAAAGATGGTAAATACATGGAAAGGGTTACATTGAAGTACAATGGCCATTATTCTCCCTAACAACTTTGAATTCCACTGTGCTTACAACTTCAGCTGTGGATGATTGAAGCATAACCTTTGATAGAAGATGTTGCTTTCGATGATCAAGACTGGCTAGATGCAGTTATTTTCCATAATCCCTAACTTTTACCTAGATTGCCCTTTCGGGTTTTCAATCTACCGGGATGATTATTTCTGTTTTTGTCTCTAATTTTTGCCTGGCCCACCCTTTCGGGTTTTCAATCCACCAAGATGTTCATTTTTTCCTAAAGCCGCCCTTTCGGGTTTTCAACTTAGCGAGCTGTTCTTTTTATTTTTAGGCATAGTATTTCTTGACTGCATCGGCATTCACAGGACGAGTGAACTCTTCACCATCCATAGTTGTAAGAAGTAATGCACCGCCAGAGAAGGCTCTCTTAATAATATACGGGCCTTCATAATTAGGAGTCCACTTGCCCCTAGAATCATTGGTAAAATTCGAGATCTATTTGAGCACGAGGTCACCTTCTCTGAACACACGAGGTTGAACCTTCTTGTCAAAAGCTTTCTTCATTCTCTGTTGATACAATTGGCCATGACACAAAGCCGCCATTCTTTTCTCTTCAATCAAATTCAATTGATCGTATCTACTTTGACACCATTCAGCCTCAAACAAATCAGCTTCCATCCAAACTCTCATAGAAGGGATTTTAATTTCTACCGGGAGCACTGTTTCGATACCATAAACAAGAGAAAAAGGGGTTGCCCCTGTTGAAGTGCGGACCAATGTACGATACCCATGCAAAGCAAAAGGGAGCATCTCATGCCAATCCTTGTAAGTAACAACCATCTTCTGAACAATCTTCTTGATATTCTTATTAGCAGCTTCAACAGCCTCATTCATCTTAGGTCTATAAGGAGAAGAATTATGATGCTCAATCTTAAACTCATCACATAATTCCATCATCATATTGTTATTCAGATTCGACCCATTATCACTGATAATCTTGCTCGGAACACCATGCCGACATATGATTTGGTTCTTAATAAACTGGACCACTACTTGCTAGGTCACATTGGTATATGACGCCGCTTCAACCCACTTGGTAAAATAGTCAATAGCCGCCAATATGAAACGGTGTCTGTTCAACGCTTTGGGCTCAATCATTCCAATCATATCAATGCCCCACATGGAGAAAGGCCATGAAGAAGAGATAACATTGAGAGGAGTTGGAGGCATATGAATTTTGTCAGCATAAACCTGGCACTTATGGCACTTTTTCACATATTTGCAACAGTCAGATTCCATTGTCAGCCAATAGTAACCTGCCCTTAACATCTTCTTAGCCATTGCATGCCCATTGGCATGGGTACCAAAGGATCCTTCGTGAATTTCTTTCATCAACATGTCTGCTTCATGTCTATCCACGCATCTTAGCAAGACCATGTCGTAATTTCTTTTATACAACACATCGGCATTCAAGAAGAAACTACCAGCCAATCTTCTCAAAGTCTTCTTATCTTTCTTTGATGCCCCAAGTGAGTACTCTTGATCCTGAAGAAAACATTTAATATCATAATACCAAGGTTTATCATCAATGACCTCTTCAACCGCAAATACATAAGCTGGTTTATCAAGACGCATAACATCGATTTTGGGCACATCATTCCACCGATTCACCACAATCATGGAAAATATAATTACTAAAGCATATGCCATTCGATTCTCTACTCTGGGTATATGGTGAAACTCAACCTTATTAAAGAAAGTTGACAACCTTCTTGCATAATCTCGACAAGGAATCAAATCAGATTGACGTGTCTCCCACTCCCCTTTAATCTGATTAATCACCAGGGATGAATCTCTGTATACATCAAGAATCTTGATTCTTAAATCAATAGCTTCTTCCAAGCCCATAATACACGCTTCATACTTAGCCGCATTATTTGTGCAAGTGAACATCAACCTTGCAGTGAAAGGAACATGAGAACCATGAGGAGTAACAATTATTGCTCCAATACCATTGCCATACTCATTAACAGCTCCATCAAAAATCAAACCCCAACAGGATCCAGGCTCAGGCCCTTCATCAGGTAAGGGTTCTTCACAATCTTTAACCTTTAGGTACATCACATTCTCATCAGGAAAGTCAAACCTGATAAGTTGATAATCATTGTCGCTCCCGAAATATTCGCATCCAACGGTACAAATGCGAGAGTGGCGCAAAAGACACAGAGTCGCCAGCAAAGTGTATTTATCCCAAGAGAGGGAAAGGAAACACTGCATAAACCTGAAGAGAAAGGAAAAGAGCATGGTCTCGCGACCAAGAGAACGGGTACGGGAGTCGGTTACGCGAAGGGAAGGTGTTAGCACCCAACACGTCCATCGTACTCGATGGGATCCACGCTTGTTGTCTGCATCAAAGGGTGTCGTCGTCTGGAACTCCACTGCTACTGGAAACGAGAAAGAACAGGAAAGGAAATGAGCGAATGAACGAAGAAGAAAAGAAAAAGAAGGTGACTCGATAGGACGGTATCGTTGTCCTAGGCCTACGTACTCCCTCAGTGCAATGGGAAAGTCAGAGTCAACGTAGTTCGGACGGGAACGGGGGGAAGGTTATTCGCCAAGACAATCGCTGTCTTGTGCCTACGTATCCTCAATTGGACGAGATAGAGGAATCAGAGCTGACGTAGTTCGTGGATACGACCACGGATGGGTAAGTGTTTTTTATGTGAGCGACGAGCTCTTTCTGAAAAAAGAAGTTTGAAACCCAACAATCCCGAAGGATAAAAAGATTTGAATTGGTTTGGTGTTTTTTAGACAGAAGTGTCTTTTAAGTTGTTTCGTAACTTGCATTGAACCCAAGTCTTGGATATAGGAACGAATACTTCGCGCATCGTCCCCAACAGGACGTACACTAGGTATCCTAAAAGAATGAGAGGAAGCCCCTCACTCCCCACTTCCAACATAGAAGGCTCAAGCACAATACACGTTAACTTTTATTACGTGTCTTGAAGAAGTTTTGAGATGAGAAGAGAAGCGACACAAAAGGAAACTCTAAAGGGAGACTAAGAATCCTAATGTTATCATGCACGGAGGTCCTATGGTTAGTGAGGCTTAGGAGAGACGACTACCTAAAGCCTAATGCTAATCCTACTCCAAGCTTAATCAAAAATTAAGTTGGACTAGGTAGCTCTAACGGTAGAGAGTCCAAGACTTAAACAAGTCTTGAGACTCGAGGGATGAAAAGAGTGAAAGAGAAGAAGGAGAGAGAGAAGGAGAAGATAAGATACAAGATGGGGCAGCAAGTACATCATATCATAAATGTCCAACTCATAACAATCAACATGTTTCAAAGATTAATGCAAATCACTTCAAGTAATCATGCAAAGGTAAACATGGAAGGATGCAAGCACACTTGAATTAAATGCACAATTAAACACACATGGATCTCATACCAAAGTGAAATGAAAGAGACAAGATGAAAATGAAACAAGACCAGAACTCACATCATATCATCATTAACAATCCACATATGCAAAAGAGGTTCACATTATGCAATACGATGCACCAAAGAAGTTACAAAGCAAAAGGGATGATATGCATCACATAATCCAAACCAAATGCATCCAACAATGATCAAGTAACATGAAAAAAAGTATAGAACTCAAGAGGCAGTAGCATATACATCAATGTCATATCAAACCCAAACTCAAGTCATACAAGATTAATCATCAAGCAACACATTCAAAGCATGCACCAAAAGTGAGAAAGACATCCACAAAACTCAAGTCAAAATAACAACACTTTGTAAAATCAAGAACAAATAGAAAAATGAGTGAAAAGAGATGATTCCAAGGCCACAAGTAAGCTCAAACAGTACATGATCATACCATAAAAACATATTAAGCATCACTCCATCACAAGTAAGCAAATGCATCCAAACTAGATCAAGTACCAAAGTATACCTCAACCAAACTTGCATCACAAACAACACTCAACCAAAAATAGCAAAGTAGATTAATAAAATCCCAAAAAATATCCAAATAGGAGCTAACTCAGTCAAGTAACAAGTGCAAAAATATCAAACCAAAATTCACAAACCAAGTATCTCAAACAATTGGACAAATGTCACATAAGAACAATGATTCAACATGCAAACGAAAGGGACCAAAATGCAATATGGAAAAGTTTTAAAAATGAAACAAAAATGTTTTTATGCAGTTTAAAATGTCACCTAACAGATGCAAAAAGAATGGATCAAAAATGAATTGTGGATGAGGAGAAATAAATTTCACAAGTTGGTGTGTGCAAGTGAAACAAATAAGAAAAGGAAATAAAACAATTAATTAAAACAGATGCCAAAATAAAAATAAAATGAGAAAATAAAATATGAAAAAAAATATAAAACTAAAAATAAGTTCCATGATTTTTTGTATGATTTTTAGATGCATAAAAGTAATTTTAAAAATTAAAATGCAAAGCAAATGATTAAATGAAAATAAAGATGAAGAACAAGGGCTAGGGGGTGTGATAAGCAAGGAAATCCAGTTCAAATGTGGATTGGGCCATTAAGCAGGGGTGCGCATAGAAAAGCCTGTGGAAAAGGGTCCAAAAACTCAGTCAACGAGGGAGCATGGGAGGAAGTCAAAGATTCAGAAACGAAATCCAGCCACACAATAAATCCAACGGACACAATGTAGTCAACGCCATGATGAAGTAAACGAGATTAACGGACAGATTCAATGGGTACGCCACACTCCTATGGACACGCGCATACATAACTACGTGGGAAACACGCTACACCAGCCACATGCCTGGCATGTGACCTCATTAATGAGGTGGCAAAAATCCAGCCGTGAGATGAAAATCAAGCACAAACAAATGGCCATGAAGGTAGGACGCACGGTGCCCCTTCGCGGAATAGCATGCACACGATTATTAAATTAAAACAGAAAAAACAAAATAGGTGGCACGCTGACAGCCCTTTGATCACACCATCGGATGGCTAACTGGCTTCTTCTTCGTGAAAACTCCCCTCGCCGGACTGTATTTTCCAGCCGCCGGAGCTAGGGCTCCGGCCACCCTCTCCGGTGAGCTGTGACGTGACTTTTTCCAGAAAATACAAATAGGTACTCCATTTTGATCAGAAAAAAGCAAGGATCATGAATATCCAGTCCATTTTAACAAACAACAAACACAAAAAGAGAATCGAACGAAAACAAGTTTAGATCTAAAACTTTAAATCCACATATCTCACAAATTACACGTCCAAACTTCAAATAAAATATATCAGCATGTTCAGTGCACATCATAGATCATTTTGCATATCAAAAATTCAAGTTCTGTGATGGTGAAAAAATCACTAACCTGAGATCTTGGAGAACTTAAAATATCACAAGAACGCCTTCCAAAAGCTGCAGATCAAGTCCTTAGAACCTCTAATTGCAAAATAAATGCAACTAGAGCTTGGAATCGTGCTAGATCTTGAGTTTTGAACTTGAACCCTCTTGAATGGAGCTTGGTGAAAACCTCAATATGAGCTTCAGATGATGGTTGATTCTGGTTCTACTCTCTTCACTGATTCCAAATATGAAAGAATTTCTCAAAAACACCTTATGGAGAAGGAGAAACGAAAGTGAGAAAGTGGAGAGTGAAAAATGGAAACTGAGCAAATGTGAGTCTCTACCCTAGCTGTGAGGGTATGAGTAAGGTTATATACTCTTGATTAGTTCACTGATTGAGATTAGGAAGTGATTAGAGCTCTTGTTAATGAGATTTGAGTGAAATTGCAAAAATGCATTTTGCACCACCACCACTAATTTGCACGTGGGAAGCCCTTGTTCTCAGCATAATCCACCTCCAATTTACTCCCATACCACTTCTGGATTGATTTTGGGCCTTGCACTTTCTTGGTTTGCAAGCTTTGAATTAATTTGGCATTTTTGCACTTTGTGAGAATAATGAGAAATATGGCATGGCATGAATTGATTCAAAAGCCACAAATGATCTTCTTGACTTGTATTTTGATATTATAATGTGACATGAAGCAATTGGGAACATTACAAGTCCATTTGTGCAAAAATGCAAAAAGTGGAAAATTTGACATATAAGGAATCCATGAAAAGCACCTTGCATTGTTTTGGCCATAACTAGAGTTCCACAAACGATATGGAAATGGTCTAGTACTTTTTGGAAATGGGAGAGAAAGATCTTCAACTTTCATGTTGGAGGAAAATTCATTTGGAGCTTCCTTGATGATGAAAAGTCAAGTTGAATGTGGAAGAAAAATTGCCAAAAATGGAAAGTTTCAATTATGGGTCATTTTCCAAATTTAGTAACCTTTGTACAACCTCTTGATTCTTGATAAATGGGACAAATCTTGACAATTGGAGGCCATATGAGGATGTGAGACCTTGAAAACCATGAAAAGAACCTCAAAATTCCACAGTTGACTTTTGCTTAGTTCACAAGCAACTGATCCACTGAACATCCTCCACAATGAATCAATAACCAAACCCTCATCCATGAGCACTTGTGAGCATAAAGAAAATCACAGGAGCATGCTTGAACACACCAAGCCTTTCAAGAAGTCCTCTTGATCTTAAAAACCCTAATTGGCCCCCCTGATTAGGAGGGAAGGAATCACTTGAAATTCTTTGTCAATCTTGATCTCATGAAGATATAATGAACCTTTTGAACCACCTTGAAGCTCGAGACTTGAGAATATGGACCAAGTACCTTGATCCCATGCTAAGAACCAATGCTATGCACAAATGCTAATGCAAGAAATGAAAAGAAACATAAGCCAGTTAGCTAAAAACAACAAGGCAAATTTTAGGGTGTTACAGCTGCCCCTATTCAATCAACTTGATCCTGAAGGTATGATAGTGACGGCTATCATGCGTTCCAAGGATTCACGGAGATTGAATACCAAAAGAAACCTGAAATTTGCAATCTTCAAAGGAGAGACGACTCCACTGGGGAACAAACAAAAAATGTTGCACTGTCACAACACGTATGAGTGTTGGAAACCAAAACTGTATTGAAAAGTCTTGAAATAAACACAAACGAGTGTTAGCTATGCTGGGGATAAACACTGACGAGTATCAAGGGATCCAGGATATCAAATATGGACGGGTATTGAGAAGATACACGGACGGGTGTAAAATGTCAATGCGGACGGGCATTGGCCTAAAAGGTTCAAACACGGACGGGTGCCAAATGTCAATGCGGACGGGCATTGAAATAAAAGTTCAAACACGGACGGGTGCTGAATGTCAATGCAGACGGGCATTAAAATAAGAGTTCAAACACGGATGGGTGTTGAAAATGGTACACGGACGGGTGCCAAATGTCAATGCGGACGGGCATTGAAGCAAAAGTCCAAACACGGACGGGTGCTGAATGTCAATGCGGACGGGCATTGAAATAAGAGTTCAAACACGGACGGGTGTTGAAAATGGTACACGGACGGGTGCCAAATGTCAATGCGGACGGGCATTGGCTTAAAAGGGTCAAACACGGATGAGTATCTGACGGCAAAAATTTCGAGGGGATAAACCAAAGGACCACCTGGACGAAGGGGTACAAATAAAATCAAGGATAAACAATCCTGGCAAAACACCTTGCCAGGGCACTGTCAAATATTGCTTAACCCACCACCTGAAGAGTAAAGATATCTTCCAGAAATCCGGCTTTCCTGACGAAGGAAAACTCAAACCTGGCTTATGCTTCAGATGCATATGTTTGACTTTTGCCGTAATGCTCCACACGAAGTGGAAATGCTACGCATTTGGGAGGATGCCATGCAAAACAAATGCCTATGCAATGCAAAAGAGGCGTCCCAGCAAAATAAATGCTGAAGACCAGAAGCAACTCCGTTGGGGATGGCAAACTAAATTGCCACTGAAACAAAGGAAAACTTGTTGAGGAAAACTTCTCCCTGCTAGGAAAGATCACAATCACCAATTCTGCCGGAGATGGACGAAACTCCGAGAGAATATCCACTCTGTTGGGGAATATCAAGTTCAACAACTCTGCTGGAGATGAACGAAGCTCCGAGAGAATACCCACTCAGTCGGGGGACAAATTAGGACCTACAATCTTCCTAGAGATGGACGGAACTCCGGGAAAATACCCACTCAGCCGGGGAGGGATATGAATACTGAAGATGGAAATTCCACCGCTGGGGACGACCAACTATTTCAGAACTTGGCTTCGGCGCCTGCCAAAAACGATTGGCCTTAAGACCTGCTGGGGACACCACTCACCACCAGACTCTGCTTGGGGAAATGAGCTTAATCTGCTACTAGGGAAATAACTTTACCCTCACCCTGCTGGGTACTAGATCAAACCATTGTCGTCGAGACTATACTTTCTGACTAACTGAGGAAAGTAGACATCAGGACCCTGTGGGGATAATAACATCTTCGTCCACAAAATTCTTGCGGGAGGTACGGCAACACTCACCTTAAAGCAAACATCTTCTGAGTACTTTATGGGGAATAGCATTCCAAACACGACTTCGACTGGGTATATAATCCTCTGTACTTTACTGAGGAAGACGATCCTCAACGACTCCGCTTGGGAGAGGAAGTAATTGTCAACATCTACCCTGCTAGGGGATAACACATGTTTTCTGACTAGCTGGGGAACAAATAGCTGCCCCATGCTCCGTGGGGAGACATCACTTGCTGAAGAAAGATGAGCCAAATCACAACTCTGGCCGGGAAAAAACCTTTTATATCCTGCTAGGGAGGACGATCCTTAACGACTCCGCTTAGGGAATTACTTCTTTATACTCTGGTTGAGGAAGACGCCCCTCGATACCCTGATGGGGAAGAGTAATAACCTGCTGAGGACGATCAGACTTCAAAGTTGGGGAGAGCTCTACTCTACTGGGGAAAACAGCAAGCTGCTGAGGACGATCAGACTTCAAAAATGGAGAGAGCAACTCTACTGGGGAGGTACACCTGTCATCCTGCAAAACCAACAAAAAGTCTACGTGCAAGAATGAATACATTGATTATCAACATAGTGACTGTCGCCTAAGCAATTGCCACTGTTTTCCATCTTGTGTCATAAAGCTCAACGTTTTAGCATCTAATGTTTTTATCAAAAATATCGGACATTTTCACAAACAAAACAGGTAAAACAGAAAACGAAAGCTCTTTAACTGAAATGCAAACTTTATTGAATGAATTGGCCTGTAAATAGGCATTTACATTTGGAAGCAATTCCTGAAAAGAGGTAATTGTGCAAAAAGCAAAAATACAAATGTCGGCAATGTGGGGAACAGACATCCACCATGACTCGACTCAGCTATAACCCATATGACTTGTTCATCCGCAGATACTTTGGCCTTCGAAGATGACTAACTGGACTGATTCCTTTCCTCCGAATCTTCCAAGTGTGAACGGTGATCACAGATCGAACGCGGATCGTAGTCTTTGCCTTTAAACCCTTAACTTTTACCTGGATCACCCTTGTCGGGTTTTCAATCCACCGGGATACCCATTTTTGCCAAGGTTGCCTTTTTAGGTTTTCAACCTTGCAAGTTTATTCCTTTTTTTTTCTTTTATCCCTAATTTTTTCCTGAACCTTTTCTTTTTATGGTTCGCCAGGATGCCCCATTTTTGCCTGAACCTTTTTTTTATGTTCAGCGGGTCTCTTTTATGCAAAGTATTTTTTGACTACATCCGCGTTCACAGGGGACGTAAAATCTTCGCCATCCATAGTTGAGAGTAATAAGGCTCCACCAGAGAAAACCTGTCTTACTACGTATAGCCCTTCGTAATTCGGAGTCCACTTGCCCCTGTGATCTGTTTGAGGAGGAGTGATCCTTTTCAGAACTAATTCACCAGTTTGAAAACACTGAGGACGCACTTTCTTATCAAAGGCTTTCTTCATCCTACTCTGATACAACCGGCCATGCGCAATGGCTTTCAATCTCTTCTCTTTAATGAGGTTCAGTTCATTCAGCCGGGAACGCACCCACTCAGCTTCATCAAGCTTCACATCTGTCAGAATTCTCAAAGAAGGAATCTCAACTTCTAATGGCAAGACTGCTTCCATGCCATACACCAGTGAGAAAGGAGTTGCCCCAGTCGAGGTGCGTACCGAAGTACGATATCCATGCAAAGCGTAAGGCAACATCTCATGCCAGTCTTTGTATGTCACTACCATCTTCTGCACAATCTTCTTTATGTTCTTATTAGCCGCTTCAACAGCCCCATTCATCTTCGGACGATAGGGAGAAGAATTGTGATGTTCAATTTTAAAGCTCTGGCATAGCTCCTTCATCATCTTATTGTTCAAATTAGAACCATTATCAGTAATGATTCTCTCCGGGACTCCATACCGCCAGATGATGTCCTTCTTAATAAACCGGGCTACCACTTGTTTGGTGACGTTGGCATACGATGCTGCTTCCACCCACTTCGTGAAATAATCAATAGCCACCAGGATAAAACGATGTCCATTTGAAGCAGTCGGCTCGATATTTCCAATCATGTCAATGCCCCACATAGCAAAAGGCCAAGGTGACGACAAAACATTTAGAGGAGTAGGCGGTACGTGCACCTTGTCAGCATAAATCTGGCATTTATGACATTTCCGGACGTATTTAAAACAGTCAGACTCCATAGTCATCCAATAATACCCCGCTCTCAACAATTTTCTTGCCATAGCATACCCATTGGCATGAGTACCGAAGGAACCTTCGTGAACCTCTTCCATTAACAAGCCTGCCTCGTGTTCATCAACACAACGTAGCAAGACCATGTCAAAGTTTCTCTTGTACAACACATCATCCTTGTTCAAAAAGAAGTTTCCTGATAACCTCCTCAATGTCTTTTTATCCTTGGAAGATGCCCCAGCTGGGTATTCCTGACTCTTCAAGAAGACTTTAATGTCATGATACCAAGGTTTGCCATCTGATACCCCTTCAACTGCAAACACAAAAGCAGGTCTATCCAAGCGCATGATTCTGATTGAGGGGGCTTCATTCCAAAGATTCACTTTATACATTGATGCCCCAAATGGAGCCTTAAATGTAGGAAATGAAGAACGAGGGGTCCCCCCTCCTCTTCTAGAGTGTTTAGCATACGTCCCATTTGGGGGCGACCATGCGATTCACTCGTTCCCGCACGATAGACTTTGGTGCAATACAAGTTACAACTAACTTAAAAAACACTTCTGTCTAAAAAACACAAAACAAACAATAACGTCTTTCCTTCGGGAATTCTTTTCTCATCTCACTCACTCTCGGCGTACGAACACGCTCCTACTCATTCTCTTGCAAGATGGTAACGCACTCGGACCAGCGAGCCTGCAACACCTGAGCCAGAACGTTAGCCGTTCCCAAAAAACACAAACAAAGCGACCCTCGTTGAGGGGAACTACGTCGCTCTGATTCTCATGTTCCCGATGAGATACGTAGGCAGTGGGGTAGGGCCCATTCGAGCACTTCTTTTATTTTCCCTACATTTGTTCCTTGTTCTCTCTCCTTTCCCTTTTCCTTTCCCTTTCCCTTTCCAGTAGCAGTGGAGCTCCAGACGACGACACCCTTTGATCGAGACAAGCAAGCGTGGATCCCATCGGGTACGATGGACGCAAGGGGTGCTAATACCTTCCTCTCGCGTAACCGACTCCCGAACCCAGTTCTCTTGGTCGCAAGACCATGCTCTTTCCTTTCTCTTCATGTTTATGTGGTGTTTCCTTTCCCTCTCTTGGGATAAATACACATTGCTGGCGACTCTATTTCGGTGCCACGCTTGCTGTCTGCATCAAAGGGTGTCGTCGTCTGGAACTCCACTGCTACTGGAAACGAGAAAGAACGGGAAAGGAAATGAGCGAAGGAACGAAGAAGAAAAGAAAAAGAAGGTGACTCGATAGGACGGTATCATTGTCCTAGGCCTACGTACTCCCTCAGTGCAATGGGAAAGTCAGAGTCAACGTAGTTCAGACGGGAACTGGGGGAAGGTTGCTCGCCAAGACAATCGATGTCTTGTGCCTACGTATCCTCAATCGGACGAGAGAGAGGAATCAGAGCTGACGTAGTTCGTGGGTACGACCACGGATGGGTAAGTGTTTTTTACGTGAGCGACGAGCTCTTTTCTGAAAAAAAGAAGTTTGAAACCCAACAATCCCGAAGGATAAAAAGATTTGAATTTGTTTTGTGTTTTTTAAACAGAAGTGTTTTAGGTTAGTTCGCAACTTACATTGCACCAAAGTCTACCATGCGGGAACGAGTGAGTCGCATGGTCGCCCCCGAATGGGACGTATGCTAAACACCCTAGAAGAAGAGAGGAGACCCCTCGTTCTTCACTTCCTACACTTAAGGCTCGAGCGCAATATACGTTATATTTTATTAAGTGTTTTCAAGAAGTTTGAGATGAAAAGAGAAGCGACACAAAAGGAAACTCTAAAGGGAAACTAAGAGTCTTAATGTTATCATGCATGGATGTCCTGTGGTTAATGAGGTTTAGGAGAGAAGAAACTACCTAAGACCTAATGCTAATCCTACTCCAAGCTTAATCAGAAATTAAGTTGGACTAGGTAGCTCTAAGGGGGAAGAATCCAAGACTTAAACAAGTCTTGAGACTCGAGGGATGAAAAGAGTGAAAGAGAAGGAGGAGAAAGAGAGGTGAAACACAAGTGTCCTAAGCTCACTTCAAACACAAGTATGAAAGTTGAAAGATAAAGGAAGAAAGTAAAATGTGGAAGCATATCCACACTCAAACAACTTACCATTTGCCCCTGAAAGTGTTAGAAATATTCACATATGACAAAATGAAACTCAAACAAGCATAAGGCAATAAAGAAACAAGTTCTAAGGTAAATCAAACATCAAGTCCAGAACCTAATGGTCCTACTGACCTCTAATATTAGTCATGCACAATTAGTCAAAAAGAAAAGGGAGAAGTCAATCAAGTATCATTCAAGTCATTAAAGAAAGAGTGAGATGAAAAGAAGTGATCATGTGAAGCAACCAAGTCAAAATTCCACAAAGTAAACCAAGTCCAGAAGTGACACAATCCTAAACATGTGCCTAAACAAGATCTTCAAACATCATTCAAGTCATACAAACACTTTCACAATCAATTAAGAGGCAAAGAAGGAGAAGTGAAGTGAAGTGAAACATGATTCATACTTGTGAAACAAGTGACCTAAGGTGCAAGGCAAACATCAAACATGCAAAGATGAGATTCAAATATCACAACCAGAAGTCAATTAACATGCTATCAATCCTCACACAAGACCTCAAATTATGGCACAAGTGCCTTCATGATCAAGCAAACCAAACATGAAGCATATGTTCACAAATTGGACAAGTTAAAGTTCATGCTTCAAAGAAATAACAAACATGCCTCAAAAATTATGTCATTCAGTATTCAAGCATCTCAAACATGTATAATTAACATACCAAAGCCACAAGCAATGAATCAGAACCAATGTCAATCAACAATTAGGTCAAAGCATCAATAGGATTTCATACATTCATGCTCAAAGCAACACATCAAAAGTCATCCAAACAGGACCTAAAAATCACCCCAAAAATCTCAAAGATACCTCAACATGTTATGAACACAATCCAAAAAGAATCAGGATCAAATCACTTTTCAAATGAGAGAAATAAATGATGCAATATGAAGTATGCAATATGAAATGCAAATGAGAAAAATTAATTTGGAAAATTAATATTTAATGCAATTTTAATGCAAAAGTAATGAAATAAAATTTGAAAAGTTAATTTTATGAATGAATATGCATGATGAATTTTTTGGGAGTTTTTTAGGATATGCAAGTATTTTTTAAAAATTAATTATGAAATGGTATGAAAATAGAAAATGAAAATGAAATGAAATGAAACCAGGGGTGTATCAGCAAATACCAACACAAGGCGATCATGTTAAGTGGCGCATTGGGCCAAGAATAAGGGTGGTACGAAAAGCAAAAGACTAGGCCCATACGAAATAACAAAACAATCAGCTTTTAAAATAAAACAACAAGAAAAGAAATGGCACAAAAATCATGTCAACCTTTTATCAATTGGACACTTTCATTAATAAGTCACAAAAGACAAAAAAACAAACATGACCAATCAGATCCGGCCACGCCATCATCTTCTTCATGGCAAACCCCAACACACTTCCATGCATCGTAAACATACAGTGACAAATCGTGTTGCATCATCAACTTCCATTAATGATTTCTCCATGAAAATTCCATCAAATCAACCAAAATAAAAACCAGAAATGAAGCATGAAGAACAAAGATCAACACTGTGCAATTTGTTTCTCAAAATACACAATTAAACACAAAGAAAAATGGATCCAAAGTCATGAGTTCAACATGATTTCAAGCATTCAACAAAATCAACGAACTCAGATTCAAACAATGATCAATGTGCATACAATGCCTACCATAAGTAGGGCTTCAGCTCATGTTTTTCACCAGTATGACTCCAACAACAATAGCTCTTAGAATGATGCTTAAGAGTGCGATGAAAAGGAGAAAATGATTACCTAACGGAGAGAGACCGTTGCTCCTTTCCAACAAGATCTGGCCGTGAAAAAATGATCCGGATAACTTGAGAATCACTTGGAAGTTAGAGATCTTGACTTGCTTTGCTCAAAAACTTGTTAGAAGTTTTCACCAACTCAACCCAATAGCGATGAATAGAGAGCTTGTAGCGCTTTAAACAGTGAATGCAGAGGTGATTATTTGCATACAGAAGTGAGATGATGTTTAATAGACGATTAATCCACCAAGAAAGCTTCAAAAAGCTCAGAAAATCACCAACTCGAGAGTGAAAAAGTTGAGAGGAAATATGCTTCAGATCTGAAAAAGTGAGTGAATGAGAATGAATTTTGGAGTGAGTTAGCTTAAATATGGTGCACTTAGGGTTGTAAATTGGTTTGGCAACAAAGCAGGGGATTGAAGCTTGGTTGTTGTGGTTTGGAGAAAGAAAATGAGAAATGGCACATGTGTGAGGTAGGTTCGGGTAAGCTCTTGGCAAGGGTGGTTTTTGCTTTGGATTTTGGAGTTGGAATGAGGTGAGAAGCTTGTGATGTGAACTGGACAAAAGAGGACGTGCTGAGCAAGTTTTTTTCCTCATTGTACAATTCATTTTTGGCAAATATTTTGAAATTGGTCATGTGCATAGCATGTGTGCTTAGCCATTTTTAGCAAAAATGAATTGTGGGACCAAAAGAAAATCACATGATAATGTGCACATCAGCTTTGGTACGATTCCACAAGCTCTTGGACATGAATTTGAAAAGCACTACAACCTCCATGGAAGCCATTTTGACAAGCTATTACTTGGTGTACAAAGATCCATATCCTACAAACTTGGTACCAAATGAAAGTATGGAATGCGATGAGCAAGTTTGGTGTCCAAAACAAATTGAAATAATGCCTATACAATCATACAAAATCCCCTTGAAATCGTGTCCACAAACTGGTCCAAAGACTTAGAGAAAAATTCTAAGTGTTGGAATTTTTGCAAGTTGTAAGTGTCTCACTTTAATCAACCATAACTTGATGTATAATGATTCAAATGAAGTAAACTTGGACCCTTTGGAAAGGTGAGATTTCACTCTACAATTCTTATGTTAGAAGTTTCTCAATCCAAGGCTTGGAAGTCATCCAAAAGTGAGCATGAACATGAGTGCACCAAACTGTCCAAGAACAACTTAGAAAAAATTCTAAGTTTTCAAGTTTTTACAACTTAAAACCTCCATCTTTGAAACATCACAACTCTCTCAAAAATGATCCAAATGGAACAAACTTTATATGGTTAGAAAGTTTGGAACAAGCTCTACAACTTTCATGTTTAAAGGAAATTGAAATTAGGCTTGTATCATGATGGAAATTGGCTTGGAAGATGGCTGAATTCATGTTAGAACTTTCCCAAAATAGCAACTTCTTAAAAACTTAGATTTCCAAAAATAGCAAGTTTTCCACATTTTTGATTTTTCATGAATCCTTGAACATTTCTTGATCAAATCTTGTCCATGGACCATATTTGACCTGAGAATCATGATGTTGACCTCAAAAAGTCAGGAGTTGACTTTTTCACTGCCCAATTGACTTTATTCCCAATTCTCCTAATTTTGAAATTTCTGATCAATTGAAAACCTTCTGAAGCAAATTGATGGGCAATCTTCTATCCCTAGACACTTGAGGCCATAAGGAATACCATGAAATCGAGTCTTGTCCCAAAAATCAGAAATAAACTGATTCTATAGGAAACCCTAGTTTTGGCTCCTCTGGTTAGGAGAAATCAGCACATCCTCCAAATTCAAATTCCTCTGAGTATGATGTGTGTCATGTCCACCAATGATGATAAATGCCATTTGGAGATGATAAACAATCAAAGAACTTGCTCATTTGAGGGTTAAATCTCAGAATCTCCAAAACCCTAATTTAAGGAACCAAGTTAGGAGAGTGTGATCCCTATGAAATCTCTTGCCAATTTTGATCTTATGAAGATATAATGAACTCCATGAACCACCTTGAAACTTGAGACTTGAGAATATGGACCAAGTACCTTGATCCCATGCTAAAAACCAAATGCTATGCACAATGCAAAATGCAAGAAATGAAAAGAAACATAAGCCAGTTATCTAAAGGCAACAAGGCAAATTTTGGGGTGTTACAGCTGCCCCTATTCAATCAACTTGATCCTGAAGGTATGGTAGTGACGGCTATCATGCGTTCCAAGGATTCACGGAGATTGAATACCAAAAGAAACCTGAAATTTGCAATCCTCAAAGGAGGGACGACTCCGCTGGGGAACAAGCAATAAATGTTGCACTGTCACAACACGTACGAGTGTTGGAAACCAATAATGTATTGAAAAGTCTGAAATAAACACAAATGAGTGTTAGCTACGCTGGGGATGAACACGGACGGGTGTCAAGGAATCCAAAATATCAAATACGGACGGGTATTGAGAAGATGCACGGACGGGTGCAAAAAGGTTCAATACGGACGGGTACTGAAAAGGTACACGGACGGGCGCCAAATGTCAATGCGGACGGGCATTGAAACAAAAGTTTAAACACGGCCGAGTGCCAAAAGAACACGGACGGGTGCCAAAGGGATTCAATACAGACGAGCATTGAAAAAGGTACACGGACGGGTGTAAAAGGATTCAATACGGACGAGCATTGAAAAAAGGTACACGGACGGGCGTAAAAGGTTTCAATACGGACGGGTATTGAAAAAAGGCACACGGACGGGTGTAAAGAAGGTTCAAGGCGACCTCTCTGGGGATTGAAAAGGTTCACGGACGGGTGTAAAAGGTTTCAATACGGACGGGTATTGAAAAAAGGTACACGAACGAGTGTAAGAGGTTGTAAAAGCAACTTTATCGGGAATTAAACTCGCTGGGGGAATGGAAGGCAACACGGACGAGTGTCCTCAAAAGGTCAATACAGACGGGCATTGAGACAAAGGTTCAGACACGGACGGGTGCTGAAGGAAACACGAACGAGTGCCAAAAGTCAATACGGACGGGCATTGGCTTAAAAGGGTCAAACACGGAAGAGTATCTGACGATAAAATTTCGAGGGAATAAACCAGAGGACCACCTGGACGAAGGGGTACAAAAAGAATCAAGGATAAACAATCCTGGCAAAACAACCTGCTGGGGAACTGTCAAATATTGCTTAACCCAACACCTGTGGAGTAGAGATATCTTCCTGAAATCCGGCTTTCCTGACGAAGGAAAACTCAAACCTGACCTATGCTTCAGATGCATATGTTTGAATTTTGCCGTAATGCTCCACACGAAGTGGAAATGCTACGCATTTGGGAGGATGTCATGCAAAACAAATGCTTATGCATTGCAAAAGAGACGTCCCAGCAAAATAAATGCTGAAGACCAGAAGCAACTCCGCTGGGGATGGCAAATTAAATTGCCACTGAAACAAAGGAAAACTTGTTGAGGAAAACTTCTCCCTGCTAGGGAAGATCACAATCACCAATTCTGTCGGAGATGGACGAAACTCCAAGAGAATATCCACTCTGTTGGGCAATATCAAGATCAACAACTCTGCTGGAGATGGACGAAGCTCCGAGAGAATACCCACTCAGCTGGGGAGGGATATGAATACTGAAGATGGAAATTCCACTGCTGGGGATGACCAACTATTTTAGAACTTGGCTTCGGCGCCTGCCAAAAACAATTGGCCTTAAGACCTGCTAGGGATACCACTCACCACCAGACTCTGCTTGGGGAAATGAGCTTAATCTGCTGCTAGGGAAGTAACTTTACCCTCACCCTGCTGGGTACTAGATCAAACCATTGTCGTCGAGACTATACTTTCTGACTAACTGAGGAAAGTAGACATCAGGACCCTGTGGGGATAATAACATCTTCGTCCACAAACTTCCTGCGGGAGGTACGGCAACACTCACCTTAAAGCAAACATCTTCTGAGTACTTGATGGGGAATAGCATTCCAAACACGACTTCGGCTAGGTATATAATCCTCTGTACTTTGCTGAGGAAGACGATCCTCAACGACTCCGCTTGGGAGAGAAAGTAATTGTCAACATTCACCTGCTAGGGGATAATACATGCTTCCTGACTAGCTGGGGAACAAATAGTTGTCCCATGCTCCATGGGGAGACATCACTTACTGAAGAAAGATGTGCCAAATCACAACTCTGGTCGGGGAAAAACCTCTTATATCCTGCTAAGGAGGACGATCCTTAACGACTCCGCTTAGGGGATTACTTCTTCATACTCTGGTTGAGGAAGACAACCCTCGATACTCTAATGGGGAAGAGTAATAAACTGCTGAGGATGATCAGACTTCAAAGTTGGGGAGAGCTCTACTCTACTGGGGAAAACAGCAAGCTGCTGAGGACGATCAGACTTCAAAAATGGAGAGAGCAACTCTACTAGGGAGGTACACCTGTCATCCTGCAAAACCAACAAAAAAAATCTACGTGCAAGAATGAATACATTGATTATCAACATAGTGACTGTCGCCTAAGAAATTGCCACTGTTTTCCAACTTGCGTCATAAAGCTCAACGTTTTAGCATGTAATGTTTTTATCAAAAATATCGGACATTTTCACAAACAAAACAGGTAAAACAGAAAACAAAAAGCTCTTTAACTGAAATGCAAACCTTATTGAATGAATTGGCCTGTAACTAGGCATTTACATCTGGAAGCAATTCCTGAAAAGAGGTAATTGCGCAAAAAGCAAAAGAAAATACAAATGTCGGCGATGTGGGGAACAGACATCCACCATGACTCGACTCAGCTATAACCCATATGACTTGTTCATCCGCAGATACTTTGACCTTCGAAGACGACTAACTGGACTGATTCCTTTCCTTCGAATCTTCCAAGTGTGAACGGTGATCACAGATCGAACGCGGATCGTAGTCTTTGCCTTTAAACCCCTAACTTTTACCTGGATCGCCCTTGTCGGGTTTTCAATCCACCGGGATACCCATTTTTGCCAAGGTTGCCTTTTCAGGTTTTCAACCTTGCGAGTTTATTCCTTTTTTTTTCTTTTATCCCTAATTTTTGCCTGAACCTTTTCTTTTTATGGTTCGCCAGGATGCCCCATTTTTGCCTGAACCTTCTTTTTATGTTCAGCGGGTCTCTTTTATGCAAAGTATTTTTTGACTACATCCGCGTTCACAGGGGACGTAAAATCTTCGCCATCCATAGTTGAGAGTAATAAGGCTCCACCAGAGAAAACCTGTCTTACTACGTATGGCCCTTCGTAATTCGGAGTCCACTTGCCCCTGTGATCTGTTTGAGGAGGAGTGATCCTTTTCAGAACTAATTCACCAGTTTGAAAACACCGAGGACGCACTTTCTTATCAAAGGCTTTCTTCATCCTACTCTGATACAACCGGCCATGCGCAATGGCTTTCAGTCTCTTCTCTTCAATGAGGTTCAGTTCATTCAGCCGGGAACGCACCCACTCAGCTTCATCAAGCTTCACATCTGTCAGAATTCTCAAAGAAGGAATCTCAACTTCTAATGGCAAGACTGCTTCCATGCCATACACCAGTGAGAAAGGAGTTGCCCCAGTCGAGGTGTGTACCGAAGTACGATATCCATGCAAAGCGTAAGGCAACATCTCATGCCAGTCTTTGTATGTCACTACCATCTTCTGCACAATCTTCTTTATGTTCTTATTAGCCGCTTCAACAGCCCCATTCATCTTCGGACGATAGGGAGAAGAATTGTGATGTTCGATTTTAAAGCTCTGGCATAGCTCCTTCATCATCTTATTGTTCAAATTAGAACCATTATCAGTAATGATTCTCTCCGGGACTCCATACCGCCAGATGATGTCCTTCTTAATAAACCGGGCTACCACTTGTTTGGTGACGTTGGCATACGATGCTGCTTCCACCCACTTCGTGAAATAATCAATAGCCACCAGGATAAAATGATGTCCATTTGAAGCAGTCGGCTCGATCTTTCCAATCATGTCAATGCCCCACATAGCAAAAGGCCAAGGTGACGACAAAACATTTAGAGGAGTAGGCGGTACGTGCACCTTGTCAGCATAAATCTGGCATTTATGACATTTCTGGGCGTATTTAAAACAGTCAGACTCCATAGTCATCCAATAATACCCCGCTCTCAACAATTTTCTTGCCATAGCATGCTCATTGGCATGAGTACCGAAGGAACCTTCGTGAACCTCTTCCATTAACAAGCCTGCCTCGTGTTCATCAACACAACGTAGCAAGACCATGTCAAAGTTTCTCTTGTACAACACATCATCCTTGTTCAAAAAGAAGTTTCTTGATAACCTCCTCAATGTCTTTTTATCCTTGGAAGATGCCCCAACTGGGTATTCCTGACTCTTCAAAAAGACTTTAATGTCATGATACCAAGGCTTGCCATCTGATACCCCTTCAACTGCAAACACAAAAGCAGGTCTATCCAAGCGCATGATTCTGATTGAGGGGGTTTCATTCCAAAGATTCACTTTATACATTGATGACAACGTTGCCAACGCATCAGCCATCTGATTCTCTATCCGGGGAATGTGATGGAAGTCTACTCTGTCAAAGAAAGGTAACAATCTTCTGCCATAATTGTTATACTGAACGAGATTTACTTAACGAGTCTCTCATTCACCTGTAATCTGATTCACCGCCAACGCAGAATCACCATAAACATCGAGGTTCTTGATTCTCAAATCAATTGCTTCTTCTAACCCCATGATGCGTGCTTCATACTCCGCCTCATTGTTGGTGCACATGAACGCTAATCGGGCGGTAAAGGGTATATGAGAACCCTGTGGAGTCGTAATGATTGCCCCGATTCCGTTGCCATATGAATTAACAGCCCCATCAAAAACCATCTTCCATTGAGATCCAATCTCAGGTCCTTCATCAGGCAAAGGCTCTTCACAATCCTTCATCTTCAGATACATGATGTGCTCGTCCGGAAATTTAAACTTCATCGGTTGATAATCCTCAATTGGCTGTTCAGTGAGATATTCTGACAAAACACTTCCCTTAATGGCTTTCTGAGAAACATACTGAATATCGTATTCTGTCAGAAGCATCTGCCAACGGGCTATTCTACCAGAAAGTGCTTGCTTCTCAAACACGTACTTGATCGGATCCATCTTCGAAATCAGAAGGGTTGTATGGTTTAACATATACTGCCTCAAACGCTTAGCGGCCCAAGCGAGTGCACAACACGTTTTCTCCAGCATCGAGTATCTTGACTCGCAACCAGTAAACTTCTTACTCAGGTAATAGATGGCGTGCTCTTTTTTACCTGACTCGTCTTGTTGACCAAGCACACAACCCATCGAATTCTCAAGAACCGTGAGGTACATAATCAAAGGCCTTCCTGGCACTGGCGGCATAAGGACCGGAGGTTCCTGCAAGTATTCTTTAATCTTTTCAAACGCCTTTTGACAATTTTCATTCCACCTGACCGCTTGATCCTTTCTTAGCAACTTGAAGATTGGTTCACACGTGGCTGTGAGATGCGAGATGAACCTAGCAATGTAATTCAATCTCCCCAAGAAATCACGGACCTCTTTTTCTGTTTTCGGCACAGGCATTTCTTGTATGGCTTTTACCTTTGCAGGATCAACCTCAATACCTTTTTCACTAACAATAAACCCCAGCAATTTTCCTGATCTCACCCCGAAGGTGCATTTGTTTGGATTCAACCTCAGTCTGAATTTCCTTAACCTTTCAAATAACTTCTGAAGATTCACCAGATGTTCTTCTTCCGTCTGTGACTTCGCAATCATGTCATCAACATAGACTTCAATCTCTTTGTGAATCATATCATGAAAGAGAGTCACCATCGCCCACTGGTATGTTGCCCCTGCATTTTTCAATCCAAAGGGCATCACTTTGTAGCAGAAAGTTCCCCACGGTGTTATGAATGTAGTCTTCTCCATGTCCTCTGGGGTCATTTTGATTTGGTTATACCCAGAGAAGCCATCCATGAAGGAAAACACAGAATACTGAGCAGTATTGTCAACTAACACGTCAATGTGAGGGAGCGGGAAATCATCCTTTGGGCTGGCTCTATTCAAATCCCTGTAATCAACACACATCCCGACCTTCCCATCCTTCTTAGGTACAGGCACGATGTTAGCAACCCATGGAGGATAATTTGTTACGGCAAGAAATCCGGCGTCTAGCTGTTTCTGAACCTCTTCCTTGATTTTGACAGACATCTCCGGTTTAGTTCTTCTCAACTTTTGCTTGACCGGAGCACAACCTTCTTTGAGTGGTAGCCGGTGTACAACAATATCAGTATCCAGCCCGGGCATGTCTTGGTAAGACCAGGCGAAGATGTCCACATACTCACGGAGCATTTCAACCAATCTTCCCTTGACACTGTCTTCCAATGTAGCCCCTACTCTTACTTCCTTTCTAGCGTCCTCGGTTCCCAAATTCACAATCTCAATTTCCTCATGATGAGGTAGGATGACCCTCTCCTCTTGCTTCAACAATCTGGTCAATTCTTCGGGCAGTTCACAATCTTCGTCAGCCTCTTCTTCAGCCTGATAGATTGGATTGTCAAAGTCATACCGAGCTATAGATGAGTCATGATCGGTGTCATCTGAACAAAAAGACCTGCAATGATTGATGAGGTATGTTTTATTATGATGCAACAAAAGAAACACATTGCCATTTTGATGTGGGGTTTTTAATGCATAAAAATAAAAACAGAAAGACAGAGATCAAAATATTTGAGTGTGAAAAGTCCTTTATTGATGATAAGGCAAAACATGCAACAGTTAAAAGCCCTACAAACAGAATCGCTACGTCTTGGGCAGAACGTAGGATTAACAAAATAGGAAAACAAAGCAATTACTTGAAGCCTGTCACTTGAATGACTTTCTCGGAAGACCAGTTGTGCAGACTTTCCCCTGGGACACAAGGACGGATCCAGCTATCCATGTCACAATCACTATCTCCTTCATCCTCAATGGCGTTGACCCTGTCGAAGAAAACTCCAGTGCTGGTGAAGCGGACAGGGCCATAGAATTTGGGAGGATCCTCATCTCTCTTGGATGGCTTGTATCCCAATCCATAAGTATCCTTCTTTTTCTGGACTTCAACCACCTGGCCCCACCTCTGTGAGCTACCTGCTTCAACCACAGCTTTGGCGTCTCTTAACGAAGACATGGAACCCTCAGGTTGATTTACCACTACAGGCTGTATTATAGCTTCAGACTGAACAACTTCTTCAGAAACTTTCACCTTCTCAAATCCTTGGCACAACGTCTCGTGGATTTCACCATCCACTTCCACATATTTGAAGGTTGATAGCTGACTGATCATTATGTCTTCTTCTCCGCACACCGTCACTACGTGACCATCAACCATATACTTTAGCTTTTGATGCAAAGTGGAAGTTACAGCACCTGCCCCATGGATCCAAGGACGACCCAATAAACAGTTGTACGCTGGCTGAATATCCATAATGTAAAATGTTGCATTAAAGATTTCCGGTCCAACCTTGATCGGAAGCACAATCTCGCCAAAAACAGATCTCTTCGAGCCATCAAAAGCTCGCACCACCAAGTCGCTTGGTGTACAAATAAGTCCTCGAGTATCCAACTTCATTAATGCTTTCTTGGGCAATACATTCAACGATGAACCAGTATCAACCAAGACATGTGACATCAGCGAGCCACGACATTCGATCAAAATATGCAGGGCGTTGTTATGATTCCTGCCAGCAGAAGTTAAGTCAAGATCTGTAAAGCCCAAGCCATTACCCGCATTCACGTGCGCTACAACCCCTTCCAGCTGATTAACAGAAATCTCTTGAGGAACGTAGGCTGCATTCAAAACTCTCAGAAGAGCATTCCTGTGAGCCTCAGAACACAAGAGCAGAGACAGAATAGAGATCTTGGACGGGGTCTGATGTAATTGGTCCACGATCTTATAATCACTTTTTCGGATGAGCCTCATAAATTCCTCTACATTTTCCGAAAAAGCATCATCAACCGGCGTCACTGTAGATTCCACAATCACTGGAGTCTGAACAGAACCATCCATCACCTATTTTCCTCTATCTTGCCTAGAGGTACTGGGTTAATCGTTAACCGGAGGGAGCACTCTACCGCTTCTGGTTATAGCATCAGTCTCAACTTTAACCTCTGAACTAGAACTTACTGGCGAAGTGTTCTTTAATTCCTGCTTTTGTCCATTGACAAACACCTCTGCACCATAATTCCACGGAACGGCCTTAGAACTCTTGTACGGAATGGGTCCAGCCCTTGTGATAATGACTGGAGGTGGCCTTGCTGGACCAGAAATAGTAATTGTTTTGAACGGGATGGTGATAGTGGCAACCTTCTCACTAACAACCTCTTCTAGCTGATTACCTCTGTCGAACTGTAAACAGCCCTCATCAATCTGATTCTGAATACCCATCTTCAACGAATCACAACCATTAACCTTTGTCAAACAATCTGAGCAGTTCTCACTACAACCAGGATAGACGCCACCCTTCAATAATCTGTTCTTAACCACAACCAACGGAGTCTTCAGTTCCTCCACATCCATGATCAAATTCAAAGTTTCACAGTCCTCAATTATAGCATTCACCCTTGGCCCATTGTGATTAGGCATCGGGTTTTGAATAACATTGGGTCCGTCATTCGAGAAATTGATGGCTTTAGAGCCCACAAGGTTCTGCACCTTGTGCTGAAACACCCTGCACTTCTCCACCGTGTGCCCAGGAGCACTAGAATGAAAATCGCAGTGTGCGTTAGCATCGTAGCCTCGCGGGAGTTCCCCTGTTGGTGGAGCCAGGGTACGAAGCTCAACTAGACGCAACTGCAGCAAATGTTGCAACAACTGTGCATATGACATTAGGGGTTGATCAAAATGCCTCTCCGCATTCCTCTGTCTGTTCTGATATTGACCCTGCTGCCTATTCTGATTAGCATTACCCCTTTGTTGCTGTGGTGGAGGTAACGTTGCTGGAATGGTTACTGATGCTACCTGTTGATTGTTAAGTTGGCGTTGTTTCCCTTTTCCCCTGTGGGATGATACAGCGTTGGTCTCTCCTTTCTTCTTATAATTATCAAACGGCTTCTTTCCATGTCCAGAGGACGATCCATCACCGCTAGAAACCTTCCCAGCCTTAATTTCGACCTCTATCTTCTGTCCAATAGCAATCACATCTGCAAACTTGCCTAGAGAACAAGGCAAAAGCTTCTCATAGTAGTGCTTAGGCAGTGTGTCCATGAACATATCTAGCATCTCTTTCTCTAGCATTGGTGGTTGCACCCTAGCCGCCAATTCACGCCACCTTTGCGCGTATTCTTTGAAACTCTCATCATTCTTCTGGGACATGCTCAACAGCTGAGTTCTGTTGGGAGCCATGTCTGTGTTGTACTGATAATGCTTGATGAAAGCTGCAGCTAGCTTTCTCCAGGTACAAACATCTCTACTTTCTAGCCCCATGTACCATTCCAAAGACGCGCCAGACAGGCTGTCTTGGAAGAAGTGCATCATTAACTTTTCATCCTTAGCGTGAGCAGCCATCTTCCTGGTATAGGCCTTCACATGAGTCCTCGGGCAGGTAGAACCATTGTACTTTTCTAGTGTAGGAATCTGAATCTTGTGTGGAATGACAACATCAGGAACCAACCCTAGGTCGTCCAAATCAATCCCCAAATCATCCTGTTTCACAACCCCTTTCAATTGAGCCTCAATTAAACAAATTCTTTCATCACTGACCACAGGAAGGGCAGTATCTAAACTTCTGACTGAAAAGACATCGTCCTGTTGATCCTCAAAATGAGGGCCATGGATAGCTCGGATAGTACTTCCTTCTCCAACCATTGAAGGAATTCTGCCCTGTCCACCAGCACCAACTCCGCCCGGAGGGATATTACGGTTAATAAGACCACCGTGTAAGATACCATTTTCGTCGACCTGCGCCACCAACGGCTGAACCAGAGTTCTGAACTCGTTCTGACTTTGCACCACACCCTGCATCATTTCCATAAACTGGTCGATGCGAGCTTGCATAGCGGCCATATCTGCTTGAACTTTGTCCATCACTCTGTTTTGATTGAGTCGAGTAGAATAACGATGAGTTGGTTGATTAATCCTGACTGAAAGAAAGAGAGAACATAAGAAAACCAGAGAAACCCAAGAGAACCTGCAATGCAAAGAATGAATATGATTATGCAAATGCAAATGCAACAAACATATTTGAACATTTCCAAGGTATATCCGCTTTGATTCCATTCCAAGCAACCGGGCCAGGGATTAGACGCAATATCGGAAAATAAATCCGACCCAGAAATACCACCGGATCCAACCACAGGAAACCAATCAAAAAACTACCAAGGCAAAAATATCTGAATCAAACATTCTATTATCAAGATGGAAGAATTCATACAAACAAAGTCAATCGTAACCAACGGTGATTCCATCAACAATCCTGATGGTAACCACATAAAAAAACAGATACACAAAAAACTACAATTCTACCCCAAACAGGCTAGCCTCCACTTCTTCCAGAAGATTCAAAGTGTCAGGATGTGCCGGTCGCGAGATTAGCCCTTTGATTAACCTGTCTCTCTTTGCAATCTCTTAGTTCAGCGTTGCAATCTGTTCTTCAGCGTTGCTACTTTCATGTCTCACCTTCTTGATTCCAACTTGTAATTTGAGCTCTTCAATCTCCTTTTGGGATTCTTTCCACTTGTTGAAGAAATGCTTCCCCTTTTCTTTCGCCTTTTGCAGCTCTTTGTTTAGTACCTCGTTTTCGACTTGGACCTCACTCCACATCTCCTGATAAATATCAAGCTCGGTTTCAGTCTTAGCCAAAAGCTTCTTAGTTGTCCTGGAGGTCTGGCTTGAAGTCTCTGCTGCCATGCTGATCTTCTTGAAATGCTGAATTCTGCTATCCAGATCATTTTCTGTCTTCTTCAGACGCTCAGTCGACTCTTTGACCTGCCACTTCAGCTCCAAATTGTCATGCAAAGCTCCTTGCAGCTGACTACTCATACCGGAATTCTCTGCTCTCAATTCTTGCACCAACTTCTGTTGCTTGTTGAACTCTTCAATAGGCACAGTAAGTCTTTCCTCCACACTCTCTGGATACAAGGGAGACGCCCGATCAAAAGGCAAATAGCACTCTTCTACCCTCTTTTTCACCCATTCAATATACGGAGCGAAAGCTTGGTTATTGGGTTTCCCCAAAACAGTTTTACCTATCTTCTGTCTGCTGAGCCAGGCTTGAGAAGCTTCTTGTGCAATAGCTACACCATCAATCATATGAAAATACAAGGATTCTTCCAAATCTTTTCCAGCTGGAGGATCTTTTAGGGCGTATGCAAACTGCCTGATAGCCAAAGACGGGTTATAGTTAATACCTCCCTTTCTTCCGATCAAAGGTACATTAGGATACCTGCCACAGCTATGTAGAATATCAGTCCCCAACAAACCCTTATCCACCCAGAGAATGTCTTTAGCAGCTAAGCCCATCAGACGCTTACTCCACTCTAAAGAAGTCTTCGAATCCACAAAAGCACCAGATTGGGGTAAACGTTTGGCAAACCACTTGTAGAAGAGAGGTGCGCAACAACAAACCACACCGCCTCACCTTTTCTCATTCCTGTTGTATAGAGCGTAATGGAGATCACCTAACAAAGTCGGTACCGGATTCTGAGCTGTAAATATCTGAATAGCATCCGTATCGACGAAGTCAGATTCATTAGGGAATAACACAATGCCATATATACACAGAGCTAATATTGCATTGAAAGCCCTCCACCTATTCTCCTTAGCTTCCTCTCGAGCCCTCTTTACCAAGTACTCCAAATGATACCCTCGGGATTTTCCTTTCTTAGAAAAATCATCCTCCACTGTAGATCTGCTCAAATAAAGAGCCTCTGACACTGCCTGGAAATCACACTCTCCTTGGGAACCACAGAAAGGAACACCTTCTTTGACAGGAATCCGCAAGATGTTGGAGTATTCCTCCAGGGTAGGAACCAACACATAATCTGGCATCACAAAGCACCTCAGGGAAGGATCATAAAACTGCATCAAGGTGTGTAGCCCATTATATTCATATTCACTGAGACTCCGAACCAGGGACAGTATCCAACCATACTTCTCTTCAAAGGCTCCCAAAACTTCCGGACCAGCTATACTTTGTAAACTGCTCAAAGGACCAAGAGTGATCTTCGGAAACTTGTAGATGATGATATTCTTCTTACCCCTCTTAGTGTCCATCCCTAAGAACGCCCTCTGATTGGAATCAAAGACTAGATACTACCTGAAAATGCACAAACATGAATGTCAGATAAATGGAATGCAATGCAGAGCACGGGATCAAGGTATCCACATAAACTGGCTGCACTGTGCTGACTGAACAAATCAAGGCTCTGTACCAAAACTCAGAATCAACAACAACCATAGTGATAACAACAGAAAACCGAGTCGGTTGATGGTCACGGTTACCTGCAAACCTGTAAACAAACCGTCCCTCTCACATGTGGGTACTAGGATGTTCAGTATCCCGGGCTCTCAGGTCGAGAAATGATGATACGTTCACCATTTCTGGTTTGGCATCATCATCAATCGAGGAGGCCTCAACTGATTCTCCAAAAACGAAAGATCCTCAGCTTCAGAGGTTTGAGAAGCAATAGCACATTCAGCCTGAAGGATACAATGCTACCGCCAATCAAAGAGGTCGTCTGCTGATTCTCCTTCAAAAAGAAGGATCCTATGGCAAGTTCCCAGCATTGGGTCCTCGGATCGAGAGTGTGCAATGGGTCTGCCACAGAAAGTGGGCTGCCACTGTCACATCCCGGGAGGAGTGCCGCAACTGAGTCCTCGGGAATGGTCATTGTCGCACCCTAATTTTTGACCCTAAGATCCCCACCTTTCTCGCATAGCATCTTTAGGTCATGCAGTCTCGTGTGTGTGCTTATTATCACTAACCAGCTTATGCAGGTGCATTAAACTTCAAGAATAGATGTCGCTCATTTTCTCAGCCAAGTTTTTCAGGACATGACCAATAATCCTGATTCAAAAGAGGCCCAGGGTTTCTACTTGATCTGGGTTCCCCTTCCAGAATTCTTTCTTCATTCTCGGGCCATTCTTGGATCAATACTTTGAAGATATCTTGGATGAACTTTCCGGCTATATCGCATTAAAGTCGAGATTAGGCGTTGGTAATTTAGGGGTCAAGGATGCCTCAGGATTAAGATGCTAGGGTGTATGATTAGTGCTTCATCATTGCTTCAGTTGAGAGTACCTGAAACCAAGTCATGGTGCAAAAAAAAGGAGGTCGTGGATTCATTAAGGTCATGGTGACAAAGAAGTGTGACTTGGATTATGGATGACATCAAAGTCCGATTACATAATTTTTGAGTTATAATAATTCAATTTAGCTAGATTAAAGATGGTGCAAGAACTTTCAAAGGATCCAAATTTCGAAATTCACAACTTCAAGTTGATATTCTATGAAAGTTGGATTCTAAAGAAAAAGGGAGAGTTTCCTTCATACAAAGTGTAGCACAATTCAAAAACCAAGATTCATTCGAAGAGATTTACAATGTCAAGTCCAAAATATTACATCTTGTTTGCATAAGCCCAACACACCATGTCATAAGTCCAAGTTCTCTGTCCCAAGGCCCACTCAAGGAGAAAGGCTTACATTCCATGTTTGAGGACCTCACTAAGAAACGCACTAGTCGTCGGCTATCTTGATGCACTTATTCTGCCAATGAACAAGGCTCTAATTTGTGCTAATTTTGGGTGACGTGCCTGCATGGATCAATATGATAGCCATGTTCATTATGGAGTTGATTAATAATGTTCCGCAAATTGTTTTTTATAAGGCTATTACTGAAGCAATAATTCAAGATGGCACTGCAAAGTAATGATGATCTATCCTGTCAAATTTGCAATGGAGTTGGAATTAAAGCAAGAATGAAAATCATACTGTGCGAATTCATCACTGCTGCCTGAAGCAACTCTCCTAAATAAAAAGTTGCAAAAGTCTTCCCACGTAGTGGCACTTCATGGCCATTTACAAGTACCTAAATTCAAGACTTATTACACTAAAGTAGGGGTGTTCAAAAATACAGTTAACTGAATTGTATACTTGAATTGAATTGGATTGCACTGTAAAAAAACTGAACCGCTTAAATGGTTAATGAACTGAACCATTTAATTAAAACAATTCAAATTCAGTTTAAAACTGGTTCAGAACCAATTTTCTTTTATAAACTGGTTTAATTATATAAATTAATTAGTTTTTAATAAAAAGAATAAAAAATTAATCGAGAGTAAAAAAAAAATCTGAAAATATTTTCTTTTTCTCGAAAAAACTCGATTTTTTTTGTATTTTCGAAAAAACTCGATTTTTTTTTGTATTTTCGAAAAAACTCAATTTTTTCATATTTTAGAAAAAAATTCGACTTTTTCAAATTTCCGAAAAAACTCGACTTTTTCATATTTCTAAAAAAAAAATCGATTTTTCATATTTCTGACAAAACTCGATTTTTTGTATTTTCAAAAAAATTCGATTTTTTCAAATTAGTTATGAATATGTAGTTGTAAAAAACCTGATCACAAATTATACCTGGGAAAAAATTATAAATTGAGTTTGCTACAATTACAATCATGATGTGGCTCTGTCTCCGGCCAAGCAAATCAATGAATGAGTTTTCCAATTCAATACCTCACCTACTAGCAATTACGTGAAACACTTTTCTATGTACAAACTCAAATTTAGTATTTATTTGGACTTACATACATTAAGTAATGAGAAAATAGGAAAAGTACTTAACGGTGTAAACGATTTGCATTCTTTTGTGTCATATTGATAATTACGTGGGAGAAATACTTTTTGCAAATGCGGAAAAATCGAGTTTTTTTGAAAATATAAAAAAATTGATTTTTTTTTAGAAATATGAAAAAGTCGAGTATTTTCGGAAATATGCAAAAGTCGAGTTTTTTCGAAAATACGAAAAAATCAAGTTTTTTATGAAATTATGAAAAAATCGTTTTTTTTTAAATAAAAAAAAATCGAGTATTTTCAAAAATATGAAATTGGTTTAAAATTTAGTTTTAAAAGAGTTCAAAATATATAATTGGTTTAAAATTGCAAACTGATTATAAACTAGTTTATAAATATAAACTAGTTTTAATCTAGTTTTAAACTGAATTGAAACCATTTTAGCAGTTAACTGAATTTTTATTGAAGTGGTTATTATAAACTGAACCAAACCATAAATGTGGTTCAGTTCAATGCAGTTTATGAACCATGAACACCCCTACACTAAAGTTGGAAGCACATTAAAAAAGAAAGAAAGCGCATAAAATCTGTTTCCACTTCATGATTTCACATTGGTTTTCACTCCTTTGTTTCCAAATAAATACACATACAGCCACTGCAGTTACAGACATACAAAACCAGTTACAATCCAGGACATCTTCCACAAGGACTTGCCATCGGGTTGTTCCATCACTGCCTTGGTGGGCTACTCCATATACCAATTCTTGACTCCTCCATCACCGGTTGCCTTTTCTGTTGATTTCCGGATGAAACCGAAGCTGCACAGACATTTGGAGACATACAACACCTGCAAACAAAGTCCTCAATTCACAAATGGTCACTTTACCAATCACATGTTATCCCCACCAAGCCTTGTAACAAGATGTTCCAAACTATGCTCACACAAGTTATGTCATATGCAAATCTGTCAAAAAAACAAGAGGCCAGCAAGTTTGTCATGCTCATAATGTACTTGAATAACATACTTGGGAATTTCAAAGAACGCCCGTATCTCATGTTATGACAGCAAAATCAATCAAGAGACCACCTGTCCAAGACCAGAGCCAAATTACAAGAGATTAATTCAAGCATCGTGAAGACAACATCATTCATAGGAAGATTCACAGACAAAAAAGAAAGCCATTCAAAATTATCACCACAACAAAACCATGTTTAAACCACTCAATTCCAAATTTCACATCAAACCATGATTCACAATTCAAAATCCGTTCATTCAATTGCCAATTCTGTTCATGTCAAATTCTCCTATCAATCCAAGTACCAATTCACCCACTTACTGTCACAGTAAAAGCATGTCATTGTTCCAAAGGAAACCAAATCGCATATCAGGAAGAGAACACATGAACAAATGGAAAAGATATATAATGAAGCGGTGAAAGATCTCCTCAATTCAAACGCTACTTTACTAAGACTCCTAGGTGATCCAAGGAATGGGTTCATTGTTAAGAAACTTACTGAGAAGGTTCTAACAGGAAGAAGCCGGTCGCAGTAAGTCATCAAAATGTGCATCTGAAAGGACAGCGGAAGAGAAACATGGTAACAGATAACCCTACAGCAAATGGAAGATGCTTTTGTCAATATTATCCATTCCAATACCGCTGCCAAAAGAGAAAAGCGGATGGTTAGAAAATCTAAAGTCAGAACAGCAGCAGCAGAGAAGAAGAAAAGTATTGACTCCGAGACTGATGTCCTTTTACAAATTGTTGGTAAGATAATGTTTATCAAGTGCGATAAAGAAATGTGACACTATTTATACCAGCAAAGTACATAACTGGAATAGTCAAAATTATACAACTAAGTTCTAACGAAGTAAATGGAAAGGTCCTTGAAGGACATGGAAGTTAGAGGAGCAAGAGAAGACCTATAGCGAGCTTTACATGCCCTGAGCCACCAAGTATTCAAGCCTTCCATCTACGCCAATTCTGCTAGAAAATAACAAAAGTAGCACATCAGTATAGAGTCAAATACAAAAAACGGAAATACGTTCATGCAAAGGGAACCTTGCTATCTCTGGCCTGAATATCATGATCCAAAGAAGCTTAGAATCGATGGCCAAATACAACTGAGTTACTGACGATTATGATGGTGAAGTTGTGGCAGGATTTACCAAGAAACGTTGAAAATATCTGCACGCAAAGAATGATTAACGTCATGAATAGATTGGACCATATCAAACTGAATCAAGGGTCGAGATTTTAGAATTTACAGTTCATAAATCTCAGCTAACAATCAATGAGTTTTCAAAGCACAATTGAATACCATCAAAACCAGTATTGAATTGTCAAGACAAGGACTTGAAAATTTTTCACAATTAACCACAAGCATATCGAACTTAAAGAGGAAATATCAATCGAAACAAACCCAAACACGTCCAAATCTTTCAACCTTTCCTATTTTAGGCCTCAGAGATTCTCTTTTGAATCAGAGCCGTTCATTCTTATCATGTTCAAAAGAGGTAGTTTTGGGCAATATCCGATGATACCACCAGCAAAACCTTCTAAAGATAGAATAAATCGACGGATTCTTCTTGAAACCAATTTTTCCAAATCAAGTCATACCAAAACAAACGGATCCCACAAGTTCAAAAACTTTCCAAAATCAAAACCGAATTAAAACCGAATCAAATCGCACTTTATCAAAGCATATCAGTCAACATTTAAACTCTCCGAATCAGGCAACAAAATCAAATCAGCATCAGCATTCAAGAATTTCCCAACGTAAAGTCATCATTGGCCATCGCTATATAAGGGACATATTTCTTCAGAAAAAAAGAAGAGACAAGAAATACACCACACCAGAAAACACAATAGTCACCACAATTTGCAATCAAAACAAATTCACCCAAAAAAAAAACATTAGAGGTCAGAACACATTCGTTCATCATCCTCTCACAAAAGCCGTACCAACACGCCAAAGGAAAACCTCCGATCTCATATAAATCCACCACCAGACCGATTCATCAGAAATCATCAACGCAAAATCCGACCTCAAGTCCAGAAGAGGGCGAAATCAAGAAACAACAAAGAAGCAAAATCACACAAAGAGGTAAGGAGAGAAAGAACCGTCCCTGAACGAAGATCTGTGAAGAACTCGCCATCATCGCCGGCCATCATTTCTTTTCGTTTTATTTTAAATCATCGCATCTTGTAACTTGTAATCGACAATAATAGTGGAAACTGGGGTATCGGGCTGTGTGGGGTGGGGTCTTTGTTGGATTGTTTGATTTTTGTTGATCGGCTGAGGTCGGCGACGAGAGGTGGCGGCGATTTCGAATTTAGGGTTTTGAACCCCTTTGCGAGAAAGAGAAGTTGAGTGTGCGAGAGAGGATCTGAGAAGCTGCTCAGGCTTCCTTCGTTTTGTTTTAATCGCTTTGCAACGAGAGTTTTTTTTCTTTTTAGAAAACTTCCTCTTCTTTAATTTAACCTTTTTATAAATACATCATATCCAAATTTTGTCTAAAAAATGAATTTTAATTAAATAAAAACAACCTTTTAATATTTTTTTCTTAAAGTACTACAATCTTTTTAGAAGAACCTCATTAACTCTCAATATAACTTCAAATTAATTAATAATGAAATTTTAATTTTAAAATTAAGAATTTTTATAAGAGAGCCCCTTCTATTAACTAACTTTGTGTAATTTAAATCTTGAAATAATAAGGGAAATGATAATCAATAATAAAACTTTTAAAAAAAAAATTAATTCAAACCTTTTTTAATAAGAAAATTTTCTTTCTTAAAATATTAAAACTAAACTCTTCTTAAGAGAATTTTATTAATCATTAATAATTTAACCTTAAAACTAATAAAACTAAAAGATATATTTAAAGCATTTTAGAAAAAAACCTTTAACTTTTAATAACCTTTAATAATAACTCTTAAAAAAAAAAACTTTAAAATAATTAAGAACCCTTTTCCTTTAACTTTGCTAATTTGATTAATCAAATTATAAAAATAATTAAAACCTTTTATCATAAAAATCGTTAACTTTTTTTTAATTAACAATCTTTAACATATAAATCCTCAAAATAATAAACCTTAAGAATCAAAACTCTTTTCCAAACAAACCACTGCCCGTTAGAATCCCTCGCAATAAATCGTATGTTTGAGTGACGTAGATTAGAACTATTTAGTTGTTATTGTGCCTCGCTTGCTTTTGTTTGCTTACATGTGATGTATGTATGTTTTTCTTCTTGTGCTCTAAACCTTTTCAAAACAATATCAGAATTCTCGATCCAACGTCGAGCCAATTTTCTACCCATGTAAGTCGATCGCCTTCGGGCATCGCATTCGACCTATTGATCACTGGACACAAGTCTAGCATCACTTTGCTAGCACACTCGCCTAAATAATATAATTAATCGCATAAATATCCAAGGGAAAATCCCATGCATGATAACCATGTTATTGTGCATGGTGCATATCATTAGCATTTCATAATCAACACCCTTAAGATAAGTTTATTAGACAACTTAGGATAGATTTCCTAGGTTAGTCCCCCGCAATTTTGATTATTTAATCAAACTTTAGCCTCCCTAATTCTCCACACAAGAGAATTAGATGTTAATCATCTCAAATAAAGGGACATACAATCCCATACCCCACAAATACAAACATTTTCAAAACTGTGGTGGTCCTTCTTAAGATGATGACTCATCTTCCTCTCCTAAGCCTTTAAAACATTTAGTATCCTTAATAAGGAACTACAAGTGCTCTGATTCCCTCCTGACAGGATATGTAGGCACAAGATGCGATATCTTGTCGAGCACACTTAGGAATAATAAAATCAATCACTTACCCTTAAACCTTTAGCAAACAAATAACAAATAACATAATAAATCAAGAGGTTCCTGTAGAGTACTACAGATGTCTAGGATGCTAACACCTTCCCTAGGTATAACCAACCCCCGAACTTAGAATCTTAAGTGCATTTGCATTGCATTGTGGGAATTCGGTTTTTCTCCCTTCCCTTGGATAAAATCAAAGACCGGTGGTGACATTAAAAATGCGATCCTAGTTAACAAATAACTATGGTATCCAATTTTCACCGCAACAGAAATGGCGACTTCACTGGGGATTCTCATAAGAGGGTTCCCCCTAACTTGATCTTTTAATGTTATCTGTTATATATTTGTTTTGTTGTTTTGAGGGATTCTTGAGTGGTGAGAGTCCTAGACCCGGACTTGAGTGTAATTATAGGAGATGATATGGTCAAGGGTACTTTGACGGAGTCGATTCCCGAAAAGTCGAATTGAGAAAATCATCGCTCAGTTTAGGTTCTTTTGAAATTAATATTGTTTGAACGAGTCCATTCGTGAGAACGGTATTAACTTTGACCAAGAACCCATAAGACTGAGGACCGTAGCACCTTTAACCCCACTTGGCCTCTTAGGATGTAGTGCGGTGACTATGCGGGAGTCTATTTCCAAATAGTTGTCACGCGATACTACACTCAGACGAGATTCTCTTGAGAATATTATTGACTAACCGAGTAATTTGGGAAGTCGATAATATTCGAAAGATGGGTTGTAGACTCTGGGAACTTTTAGAACCCGTTCGGCAGGTACATTTGAAACCATACTACCTTATGGGATGGGTAGACCTTGACTCCATTCACGCTCCTTCGAACCTAGGACTCTTTGTCTGTTTGGTTGCTTGTGTGTGTTTTGTGCTTTGTGCTTTGTGTGTTTGCATCCCTGCATTCATTAGCATCATATCATAAAGATTTATGGAACTTAGTTTCATTTGTAAACATCGTAGGAATATCATAGACTCTAAAAAAAAAACTAAAAAAAAAAATGTTGAAGTACCTTTACAAGAGTCATAACCTGGACGATCTAAGGAGATTGGAGACCTTATTGACGAATAAAGAAGGGTTCAAGATCAGATATGGGGAAGCCCTTATTGATAAGGAAATACTATCTACTCTACTCCAGTCCATCACTGTTAGTGACAATTCTTGAAGAACATTCTCAGCCAATGGAGTTACTTATTCAAGACAAGAACCCATTTACTATCTTCGACAAATGTCCGAGCTAATATGACTACAAAAGGAGAAATTTTGGGAAGAAGTTACTCTAGTCCTTAATCAATACCTTGGATGCTCAGTTGGAAGAAAGTCAAGAACTCAAAGAAGACCGTTGGAAAAGTCTCCTTAGATCTATCATTAGCTTTTATTTAGCTTTACGTTATGACTGTTATAAGGCATACAGACGCGTTTTAATTTTGTATTAAATCAATTTTTAGTAATTTGATACTAATGATTGTAACCGCTTTTTATGATTATTAAAATAAGTCTGTTGGTATTCCTCAATGATTACAAATAGCTGAGTTCCATGAATCTTGTTGCATCATACGCATCATTTGCATCTGCATCTGCATTCCTTTGTGTTCCAGGTTCTCATTCGTGTCTCTCTTCTCAGACTCTGAATCATCGATAAAATACTCGAGCCAGCTGTAAGATAAGAATGGATCAGCTCGAGCAGGAAAACAGAGCACTTCGGGAAGAGGTTTCAACACTGAAAGGAAATATGGAGAAGATTAATGGGATGATGGAAACATTGATGGCCGCTTATAATCAACCATCGCATAGTACGGCATCACACAACACTGTCATCTCTGAGATGATATCTGCACCGATCCCAGTGGTTTCCACTACAAGTGAAGTTCAATATTCTATGCCTTTTGGTTTCCCGTGGGGTATGCCTCCTAATTTTACTCCAGCTGGATACCGCCCGCCTGTTTCTCAAGCTATTGCCACCACTGCTGTAATGACTGTGCCACCACCTGTGGTGAATGCTACCCCTTTTCATCTGGAAGAACCTGTGTTTCATGTTGAACCTAGTGAGAGTGTTGGAATGGAAGAACGAATGGATGATTTCCAGGACCAGTTTCTAGAAATGAAGAAAGAAATCAAGGCCCTTCGTGGGAAAGAGCTGTTCGGAAAGAGTGCCTCTGAGCTATGCTTGGTTCCTAATGTTAAGATTCCTCCAAAGTTCAAACTCCCTGATTTGGAGAAGTATAAAGGAAATTCTTGCCCACATAGTCACATAGTTATGTACGCCCGGAAGATGTCTGCTCATAAGGATGACGACCCTCTGCTGATACATTATTTCCAGGATAGTTTGACTGGTGCAACCCTCAAGTGGTATATGGGGCTAGATAGTTCAAAAGTCCGCAATTTTAATGACCTCTGTGAGCTTTTTATTAAGCAATACCAATATAATGTCGACATGGCACCAGATAGAGACCAGTTGAGAGCCATGGCCCAGAAGGAAAGAGAAAATTTTAAGGAGTACGCCCAGCGTTGGCGTGAACTAGCTGCTCAAGTTACTCCACCGCTGGAGGAGAAAGAGATGACCAGAATTTTTCTGAAAACACTGAGCCCATTTTTCTATGAGAGAATGGTAGCAAGCGCTCCCAATGATTTTACTGAGATGGTAAATATGGGGATGCGTTTGGAAGAAGGTGTCCGTGAAGGAAGATTGGTTAAAGAAGGAAGTGCTCCCAGCAATGCCAAGAAATATGGAAGTAATTTTGGGGAAAAGAAAGAACAAGAAGTAAGTGTTGTGCATCAAGGACGAACAAAAAGAAGAAGGTATCAGCGACCTCAACATATCGCTACTATATCTCTCGTCACCAACATTACTGCTTATCAACCGCAGGCTCGTCTCTCATTCAACAGTCAAAACCGTGTTCAAAGACAGTTTGATCCGATCCCGATGACCTATGCGAAATTGTATCCATTTTTGATACAAAAGAATATGGTGCAGACACGAGCTCCACCAGCCATCCCGAAGGACCTCCCGTGGTGGTATAAACCTGAGGCTCGTTGTGCTTTCCATCAAGGTGCACCCGGACACGACATCGAAGACTGTTTTCCTTTGAAACATGAAGTACAAAGGCTAATGCGACGTGGTGTTTTGTCTTTTGAAAACTCAGGACCTAATGTGAAGACCATAAGCTCAGACTAAGACAGTCTCCTCGAAGCTTTAGTTAATTTACTGTTTTCGCATGTAATGCTCTTTGTTTGTTAATGCATTTGTTATTGGCGTGTAAGAACTTGTTATTTTGAATAATTGATGGAAATGAATAATGTTTGTCTTGAAGAAATCCATTCGTTTCACTCGTTTTAAAATACTTTTTCTATTTTACAATGCCAATACTACCCTAATCTCTTGCCCTGGCGGAGAATTGGCTGGAGGATGATGAAACCAAACGCAAGATCTCTTGTTGTATGCTTTTGAATAAAACTCTACTGGTGATATAAGGCATTGTTTCAAAATCCTAAACACCGGAGATATAAGGGAGATAAACCCTCGTTAACCTCTTTGAACCTTTGAAGTAGGAGTTTTCTTCTTCCAAATAAAAAAACCCATTCTTAACCTGGGGCAGGGTAATTTTCAAAAAAAATGGAGTAAAATATCACGAAGATTGGGTGGGCACAAACAAACTTTGAGCCTTATATCCTTTGTTCCTTAAACTGTGAACCAATCCGCGATACAACCCTTAAAAGTCCTAATTGAAGCAAGGTTTATTTCAAAAGCATACTCATTGAGACATCGTTTCCTGACTCCCATGAGCTATGCTCAAATTCATGTTGGCATTATAAAATCGATAATTCAATCACTAAAATATTTTTAAATAAAACTTCAAGACAAACATACGTTGCATTATCTGTTTCAGAATTAACATTTTCTACTTGCTAACATTGCTTGACATCGTAGAAATTAGCATACGTGTGGCATTGATGAGCTACAATTTAGTACTGTTTCAAGGAAATAATAGTATCCAGGGGCACGTTACCTGAAGACTCTACTAAGCAGGGGGAAGTTGTTGCCCAGTTGTTTCTTTCACAGTCTGACCCCAAGGGGCAAGTTCGCAGACTACAGAGCATCGTCAATCTGGGGTAGTTAAGTCGAGATTTAATAAATCTCTCCAAGTTCAAAGATTCATATGTAGATCATAGTCAACCTGGGTCAGTTACGTCGAGATTCGACAATCTCTCCAAGAATTTGAAAACGTTGGGACAGATGGATGCCAAGTTTTCCGTAAAATCCTCTTGGGATGATTTCCTCTCATAAACCATATAACCTAGGGCATGTGAGAGTCGGAGATTATTTGGATCCATTCGCAACAACTGTTGTTCAAAATAGCGACTACTATGCAGGTTATCAATACAAAGTTACATTATTCTCATGATATTCTTCACTCATCCCCAAAGAGTTTTCTATCCTAAGTGATGTGACGACTCCCCAGTAAATCTTTACTTCAGGTAGTCACGATTATTCCCCGGTGAATCTTCACTTCAAGAAGTTATGACACATTTGATACAAGGTTTCTCCAGTCAGCAACCTAAGAATCCTCAGTGAATTTCTTTGGTTTCAACCTTCCCCATCGAAGCGAGTGTTTATTTCACCCTTCATTGGATTTTCTCAGTGCCTCAATCTTCTCCAGTGAAGACGGATGTTTATTTCATCCCCTCAAAACTTTATCTCTGGCATCTTCATTTGCTATTGATTCAAGCTTCCCCGATTAAGTGGATATTTATTTTATCCCGTTACAAATTTCATTCATATTACTTCAGTTCACAATGGATATTTATTTTATCCCCCGTGAAGTCTTTTCGATCATGAGTTTGATTCGTTCCCAGTGAATCTTTCTCATCCCCCAGCGGAATCACAAAGTTCATCCTGACAATCCTAAGTGAAGTCACGATGTTCATCCCAAGTGGAGTGCTCTCTTTTCCCCAGAGAAGTTTGAAGCCTTGAAGTAGAACTGTGATCCCATATATGGCTTTCCTTTCATCCCCAGTGATGCTTCTATCTTGCAAAGATTGGCCGAGTATCCGTATCGAGATGCTTGTTTTTTGTCTCCAGTTTGCTCCTTCTTTGTTGTTTTGTCAGCATAAGCATAGGCATAGCATGTCATTCATTCATTTAGATACATGGCATCTTTTGCATCTTGCATTTTGTGTTTGTTTGTTCTTTCACTTTGGTCGTGTTTACCCCAAGTGATCTGGGTTTTGTCTGCTCCCTCCAAGTAGAGTCATCAGCCCTAGGCAGAAAAAGCACATACTTTCTAATTCCCCACTGAGCTCGATCCTCGTGGAAGATGGTTGCTTTAGTTTTCTTTTCCACTTGTGGATAAAGATAAACCCCGTTGAGTTCAATCCTCAGTGGATGGGGTCCTTGTTTGACCGTTTCTTTCCAGTTATTCCTTGGATTGAACTTTGGTCCCTGACAATCACAAATTTCAGACATCTCCGAGTTGTTGAACCCGAACTAAGCGTGCATGAAGAGTTTATTCGAAGATCTCTATGGAAGACATGAATTATTTCTCCATCAGTATTATTACAACATTTGCAAGGAATTTATACTCAGACAACAAGTAGCAGCTCTTTATTTGAGCGGTTTGGTTATCAAGATTTCTACGACAAATGGCAGTCTCTCCAAGGCAGTTTGTCTATCCCCAGCAGATAATATTTTCTTTGCTGACTACCCAGTAAACCGGTAGCAGAATTACTTTTCGACTACCCAATAAATCGGTAGCAGATGATATTTCTTTGTCAACTACCCAGTAAACCGGTAGCAGACGATCTTTCTTTGTGGACTACCCAGTAAATCGGTAGCCAGTAATACTTTCCTACCCAGTAAATCGGTAGCAAGTAATTTTTCCTACCCAGTAAATCGGTAGCAAGTTTTCTCCCTACCCAGTAAATCGGTAGCCAATATTTTCCTACCCAGTAAATCGGTAGCAAGTTTTCTCCCTACCCAGTAAATCGGTAGCCAGTAATTTTTCCTACTCAGTAAATCGGTAGCAGAATTACTTTTCGACTACCCAATAAATCGGTAGCAGATGTTTTATTTATTGACTACCCAATAAATCGGTAGCAAGTAATATTTCCCTACCCAGTAAATCGGTAGCAGACAATCTTTTCTACCCAGTAAATCGGTAGCATGTAATATTTTCCTACCCAGTAAACCGGTAGCGAGTAATATTTTCTTTATAGACTACCCAGTAAATCGGTAGCAGACAATCTTTTTCTTTGCTGACTACCCAATAAATCGGTAGCAGGTAATATTTTCTTTGAGGACTACCCAGTAATCCGGTAGTAAATATTCTATCCCCAAAGAAGGAACTGAGACCAGTCCGTGGCTTATGACCCGAGACGAGGGAAAGTTTATATTTTACCCTTTTCAAGTGGATTTTGGCTCGAGGCAAACAACTTCGCAGCCTACATTTCAAGATTTTGGCCCGAGGCTGACAACCTCGTAGCATTGTATTTCAAGACATTGCAACATCCAGTTAATTAAGGAGCTTAACCATACCGGGAGACATGTTTTCTTATTATCTTTGCAATATACACTATTGCTTTCATTGGAGGACACCCTACTGCTTAAGCCACTTTGTGATTGTCAGTCGGTAGTCTCTGTCCTCCCAGTGGAGTTGGATCTTTCCCCGTGGAGTCTTGCTTTGCTAAGTTGTTCCTCGTCGGGTCTTTCTTTCTTTCTTTGTGTTTCAACCTCGGTTATCCCCTGTGATATTATTTCCTCACAGGACCCTTGTCTTGCATTTCATATCATTTTCATATCATATCATATGCATTTGGCGGCATCTTAGGGCCAAAAATTTGTGCATGTTTGTATTTAAGTCCCTCCTATCCCGTCGAGACGAAGATTTCGATCTCCATATCTCTGAATAGGAGAAACTTAAATAGGGGCATCTGTCGCACCCTAATTTTTGACCCTAAGATCCCCACCTTTCTCGCATAGCATCTTTAGGTCATGCAGTCTCGTGTGTGTGCTTATTATCACTAACCAGCTTGTGCAGGTGCATTAAACTTCAAGAATAGATGTTGCTCGTTCTCTCAGCCAAGTTTTTCAGGACATGACCCATAATCCTGATTCAAAAGAGGCCTAGGGTTTCTACTTGATCTGGGTTCCCCTTCCAGAATTCTTTCTTCATTCTCGGGCCATTCTTGGATCAATACTTTGAAGATATCTTGGATGGACTTTCCGGCTATATCGCATTAAAGTCGAGATTAGGCGTTGGTAATGTAGGGGTCAAGGATGCCTCAGGATTAAGATGCTAGGGTGTATGATTAGTGCTTCATCATTGCTTCAGTTGAGAGTACCTGAAACCAAGTCATGGTGCAAAAAAAAGGAGGTCGTGGATTCATTAAGGTCATGGTGACAAAGAAGTGTGACTTGGATTATGGATGACATCAAAGTCCGATTACATAATTTTTGAGTTATAATAATTCAATTTAGCTAGATTAAAGATGGTGCAAGAACTTTCAAAGGATCCAAATTTCGAAATTCACAACTTCAAGTTGATATTCTATGAAAGTTGGATTCTAAAGAAAAAGGGAGAGTTTCCTTCATACAAAGTGTAGCACAATTCAAAAACCAAGATTCATTCGAAGAGATTTACAATGTCAAGTCCAAAATATTACATCTTGTTTGCATAAGCCCAACACACCATGTCATAAGTCCAAGTTCTCTGTCCCAAGGCCCACTCAAGGAGAAAGGCTTACATTCCATGTTTGAGGACCTCACTAAGAAACGCACTAGTCGTTGGCTATCTTGATGCACTTATTCTGCCAATGAACAAGGCTCTAATTTGTGCTAATTTTGGGTGATGTGCCTGCATGGATCAATATAATAGCCATGTTCATTATGGAGTTGATTAATAATGTTCCGCAAATTGTTTTTTATAAGGCTATTACTGAAGCAATAATTCAAGATGGCACTGCAAAGTAATGATGATCTATCCTGTCAAATTTGCAATGGAGTTGGAATAAAAGCAAGAATGAAAATCATACTGTGCGAATTCATCACTGCTGCCTGAAGCAACTCTCCTAAATAAAAAGTTGCAAAAGTCTTCCCACGTAGTGGCACTTCATGGCCATTTACAAGTACCTAAATTCAAGACTTATTACACTAAAGTTGGAAGCACATTAAAAAAGAAAGAAAGTGCATAAAATCTATTTCCACTTCATGATTTCACATTGGTTTTCACTCCTTTGTTTCCAAATAAATACACATACAGCCACTGCAGTTACAGACATACAAAACCAGTTACAATCCAGGACATCTTCCACAAGGACTTGCCATCGGGTTGTTCCATCACTGCCTTGGTGGGCTACTCCATATACCAATTCTTGACTCCTCCATCACCGGTTGCCTTTTCTGTTGATTTCCGGATGAAACCGAAGCTGCACAGACATTTGGAGACATACAACACCTGCAAACAAAGTCCTCAATTCACAAATGGTCACTTTACCAATCACATGCTATCCCCACCAAGCCTTGTAACAAGATGTTCCAAACTATGCTCACACAAGTTATGCCATATGCAAATCTGTCAAAAAAACAAGAGGCCAACAAGTTTGTCATGCTCATAATGTACTTGAATAACATACTTGGGAATTTCAAAGAACGCCCGTATCTCATGTTATGACAGCAAAATCAATCAAGAGACCACCTGTCCAAGACCAGAGCCAAATTACAAGAGATTAATTCAAGCATCGTGAAGACAACATCATTCATAGGAAGATTCACAGACAAAAAAGAAAGCCATTCAAAATTATCACCACAACAAAACCATGTTTAAACCACTCAATTCCAAATTTCACATCAAACCATGATTCACAATTCAAAATCCGTTCATTCAATTGCCAATTCTGTTCATGTCAAATTCTCCTATCAATCCAAGTACCAATTCACCCATTTACTGTCACAGTAAAAGCATGTCATTGTTCCAAAGGAAACCAAATCGCATATCAGGAAGAGAACACATGAACAAATGGAAAAGATATATAATGAAGCGGTGAAAGATCTCCTCAATTCAAACGCTACTTCACTAAGACTCCTAGGTGATCCAAGGAATGGGTTCATTGTTAAGAAACTTACTGAGAAGGTTCTGACAGGAAGAAGCCGGTCGCAGTAAGTCATCAAAATGTGCATCTGAAAGGACAGCGGAAGAGATACATGGTAACAGATAACCCTACAGCAAATGGAAGATGCTTTTGTCAATATTATCCATTCCAATACCGCTGCCAAAAGAGAAAAGCGGATGGTTAGAAAATCTAAAGTCAGAACAGCAGCAGCAGAGAAGAAGAAAAGTATTGACTCCGAGACTGATGTCCTTTTACAAATTATTGGTAAGATAATGTTTATCAAGTGCGATAAAGAAATGTGACACTATTTATACCAGCAAAGTACATAACTGGAATAGTCAAAATTATACAACTAAGTTCTAACGAAGTAAATGGAAAGGTCCTTGAAGGACATGGAAGTTAGAGGAGCAAGAGAAGACCTATAGCGAGCTTTACATGCCCTGAGCCACCAAGTATTCAAGCCTTCCATCTACACCAATTCTGCTAGAAAATAACAAAAGTAGCACATCAGTATAGAGTCAAATACAAAAAACGGAAATGCGTTCATGCAAAGGGAACCTTGCTATCTCTGGCCTGAATATCATGATCCAAAGAAGCTTAGAATCGATGGCCAAATACAACTGAGTTGCTGACGATTATGATGGTGAAGTTGTGGCAGGATTTACCAAGAAACGTTGAAAATATCTGCACGCAAAGAATGATTAACGTCATGAATAGATTGGACCATATCAAACTGAATCAAGGGTCGAGATTTTAGAATTTACAGTTCATAAATCTCAGCTAACAATCAATGAGTTTTCAAAGCACAATTGAATACCATCAAAACCAGTATTGAATTGTCAAGACAAGGACTTGAAAATTTTTCACAATTAACCACAAGCATATCGAACTTAAAGAGGAAATATCAATCGAAACAAACCCAAACACGTCCAAATCTTTCAACCTTTCCTATTTTAGGCCTCAGAGATTCTCTTTTGAATCAGAGCCGTTCATTCTTATCATGTTCAAAAGAGGTAGTTTTGGGCAATATCCGATGATACCACCAGCAAAACCTTCTAAAGATAGAATAAATCGACGGATTCTTCTTGAAACCAATTTTTCCAAATCAAGTCATACCAATACAAACGGATCCCACAAGTTCAAAAACTTTCCAAAATCAAAACCGAATTAAAACCGAATCAAATCGCACTTTATCAAAGCATATCAGTCAACATTTAAACTCTCCGAATCAGGCAACAAAATCAAATCAGCATCAGCATTCAAGAATTTCCCAACGTAAAGTCATCATTGGCCATCGCTATATAAGGGACATATTTCTTCAGAAAAAAAGAAGAGACAAGAAATACACCACACCAGAAAACACAATAGTCACCACAATTTGCAATCAAAACAAATTCACCAAAAAAAAAACATTAGAGGTCAGAACACATTCGTTCATCATCCTCTCACAAAAGTCGTACCAATACGCCAAAGGAAAACCTCCGATCTCATATAAATCCACCACCAGACCGATTCATCAGAAATCATCAACGCAAAATCCGACCTCAAGTCCAGAAGAGGGCGAAATCAAGAAACAACAAAGAAGCAAAATCACACAAAGAGGTAAGGAGAGAAAGAACCGTCCCTGAACGAAGATCTGTGAAGAACTCGCCATCATCGCCGGCCATCATTTCTTTTCGTTTTATTTTAAATCATCGCATCTTGTAACTTGTAATCGACAATAATAGTGGAAACTGGGGTATCAGGCTGTGTGGGGTGGGGTCTTTGTTGGATTGTTTAATTTTTGTTGATCGGCTGAGGACGGCGACGAGAGGTGGCGGCGATTTCGAATTTAGGGTTTTGAACCCCTTTGCGAGAAAGAGAAGTTGAGTGTGCGAGAGAGGATCTGAGAAGCTGCTCAGGCTTCCTTCGTTTTGTTTTAATCGCTTTGCAACGAGAGTTTTTTTTCTTTTTAGAAAACTTCCTCTTCTTTAATTTAACCTTTTTATAAATACATCATATCCAAATTTTATCTAAAAAATGATTTTAATTAAATAAAAACAACCTTTTAATATTTTTTTCTTAAAGTACTACAATCTTTTTAGAAGAACCTCATTAACTCTCAATATAACTTCAAATTAATTAATAATGAAATTTTAATTTTAAAATTAAGAATTTTTATAAGAGAGCCCCTTCTATTAACTAACTTTGTGTAATTTAAATCTTGAAATAATAAGGGAAATGATAATCAATAATAAAACTTTTAAAAAAAAAATTAATTCAAACCTTTTTTAATAAGAAAATTTTCTTTCTTAAAATATTAAAACTAAACTCTTCTTAAGAGAATTTTATTAATCATTAATAATTTAACCTTAAAACTAATAAAACTAAAAGATATATTTAAAGCATTTTAGAAAAAAACCTTTAACTTTTAATAACCTTTAATAATAACTCTTAAAAAAAAAAAAACTTTAAAATAATTAAGAACCCTTTTCCTTTAACTTTGCTAATTTGATTAATCAAATTATAAAAATAATTAAAACCTTTTATCATAAAAATCGTTAACTTTTTTTTAATTAACAATCTTTAACATATAAATCCTCAAAATAATAAACCTTAAGAATCAAAACTCTTTTCCAAACAAACCACTGCCCGTTAGAATCCCTCGCGATAAATCGTATGTTTGAGTGACGTAGATTAGAACTATTTAGTTGTTATTGTGCCTCGCTTGCTTTTGTTTGCTTACATGTGATGTATGTATGTTTTTCTTCTTGTGCTCTAAACCTTTTCAAAACAATATCAGAATTCTCGATCCAACGTCGAGCCAATTTTCTACCCATGTAATGCGATTGCCTTCGGGCATCGCATTCGACCTATTGATCACTGGACACAAGTCTAGCATCACTTTGCTAGCACACTCGCCTAAATAATATAATTAATCGCATAAATATCCAAGGGAAAATCCCATGCATGATAACCATGTTATTGTGCATGGTGCATATCATTAGCATTTCATAATCGACACCCTTAAGATAAGTTCATTAGACAACTTAGGATAGATTTCCTAGGTTAGTCCCCCGCAATTTTGATTATTTAATCAAACTTTAGCCTCCCTAATTCTCCACACAAGAGAATTAGATGTTAATCATCTCAAAGAAAGGGACATACAATCCCATACCCCACAAATACAAACATTTTCAAAACTGTGGTGGTCCTTCTTAAGATGATGACTCATCTTCCTCTCCTAAGCCTTTAAAACATTTAGTATCCTTAACAAGGAACTACAAGTGCTCTGATTCCCTCCTGACAGGATATGTAGGCACAAGATGCGATATCTTGTCGAGCACACTTAGGAATAATAAAATCAATCACTTGCCCTTAAACCCTTAGCAAACAAATAACAAATAACATAATAAATCAAGAGGTTCCTGTAGAGTACTACAGATATCTAGGATGCTAACACCTTCCCTAGGTATAACCAACCCCCGAACTTAGAATCTTAAGTGCATTTGCATTGCATTGTGGGAATTCGGTTTTTCTCCCTTCCCTTGGATAAAATCAAAGACCGGTGGTGACATTAAAAATGCGATCCTAGTTAACAAATAACTATGGTATCCAATTTTCACCGCAACAGTCATCAGAGTCGACGATTCCTCCAGAAAATAACTACTGGCCTGTATCAACATACAGTAGCAGAAAGCTCCAGATAGAACCTCGTCTGATTGTAGGGATCGTGATCACCCGCACGTGGCCAACACCACGGGAGCATCACGTCTGCCCACGCTAAAACCTAGGTGTATACTCGAGCCTGGGTATTGAGCTCATCTCTCAGAACATCCCAACCCGCCAAACAGAAAACCAGCCAGCACAGCATAGTAATATCCAGTATGACAGTAATAAAATGAAATGCAATGCAATAAAGCTGTAAATACAATAAATAAATAAAACAGCAAATACAGTAATATACAACAAAGCAAAGCATCACAAAACAAACACCCAAAGAAGATAAACAGACGAGCGCTAGGATTGACTCGCTAAAGGGGAAGGACCAGTAATAGGTCAACCAGATTCCCCAGCAGAGTCGCCAGCTGTCGCTCCCGAAAGATTCGCATCCAACGGTACAAACGCGAGAGTGGCGCAAAAGACACAGAGTCGCCAGCAAAGTGTATTTATCCCAAGAAAGGGAATGGAAACACTGCATAAACTTGAAGAGAAAGGAAAAGAGCATGGTCTCGCGACCAAGAGAACGGGTACGGGAGTCGGTTACGCGAAGGGAAGGTGTTAGCACCCAACACGTCCATCGTACTCGATGGGATCTACGCTTGCTGTCTGCATCAAAGGGTGTCGTCGTCTGGAACTCCACTGCTACTGGAAACGAGAAAGAACAGGAAAGGAAATGAGCGAAGGAACGAAGAAGAAAAGAAAAAGAAGGTGACTCGATAGGACAGTATCGTTGTCCTAGGCCTACGTACTCCCTCAGTGCAATGGGAAAGTCAGAGTCAACGTAGTTCGGACGGGAACTGGGGGAAGGTTGCTCGCCAAGACAATCGCTGTCTTGTGCCTACGTATCCTCAATCGGACGAGAGAGAGGAATCAGAGCTGACGTAGTTCGTGGATACGACCACGGATGGGTAAGTGTTTTTTATGTGAGCGACGAGCTCTTTCTGAAAAAAGAAGTTTGAAACCCAACAATCCCAAAGGATAAAAAGATTTGAATTGGTTTGGTGTTTTTTAGACAGAAGTGTCTTTTAAGTTGTTTCGTAACTTGCATTGAACCCAAGTCTTGGATATAGGAACGAATACTTCGCGCATCGTCCCCAACAGGACGTACACTAGGTATCCTAGAAGAATGAGAGGAAGCCTCTCACTCCCCACTTGCCACATAGAAGGCTCAAGCACAATACACGTTAACTTTTATTACGTGTCTTGAAGAAGTTTTGAGATGAGAAGAGAAGCGACACAAAAGGAAACTCTAAAGGGAGACTAAGAATCCTAATGTTATCATGCACGGAGGTCCTATGGTTAGTGAGGCTTAGGAGAGACGACTACCTAAAGCCTAATGCTAATCCTACTCCAATCTTAATCAAAAATTAAGTTGGACTAGGTAGCTCTAACGGGAGAGAGTCCAAGACTTAAACAAGTCTTGAGACTCGAGGGATGAAAAGAGTGAAAGAGAAGAAAGAGAGAGAGAAGAAGAAGATAAGATACAAGATGGGGCATCAAGTACATCATATCATAAATGTCCAACTCATAACAATCAACATGTTTCAAAGATTAATGCAAATCACTTCAAGTAATTATGCAAAGGTAAACATGGAAGGATGCAAGCACACTTGAATTAAATGCACAATTAAACACACATGGATCTCATACCAAAGTGAAATGAAAGAGACAAGATGAAAATGAAACAAGACCAGAACTCACATCATATCATCATTAACAATCCACATATGCAAAAGAGGTTCACATTATGCAATACGATGCACCAAAGAAGTTACAAAGCAAAAGGGATGATATGCATCACATAATCCAAACCAAATGCATCCAACAATGATCAAGTAACATGAAAAACAAGTATAGAACTCAAGAGGCAGTAGCATATACATCAATGTCATATCAAACCCAAACTCAAGTCATACAAGATTAATCATCAAGCAACACATTCAAAGCATGCACCAAAAGTGAGAAAGACATCCACAAAACTCAAGTCAAAATAACAACACTTTGTAAAATCAAGAACAAATAGAAAAATGAGTTAAAAGAGATGATTCCAAGGCCACAAGTAAGCTCAAACAGTACATGATCATACCATAAAAACATATTAAGCATCACTCCATCACAAGTAAGCAAATGCATCCAAACTAGATCAAGTACCAAAGTATACCTCAACCAAACTTGCATCACAAACAACACTCAACCAAAAATAGCAAAGTGGATTAATAAAATCCCAAAAAATATCCAAACAGGAGCTAACTCATTCAAGTAACAAGTGCAAAAATATCAAACCAAAATTCACAAACCAAGTATCTCAAACAATTGGACAAAGGTCACATAAGAACAATGATTCAACATGCAAAAGAAAGGGACCAAAATGCAATATGGAAAAGTTTTAAAAATGAAACAAAAATGTTTTTATGTAGTTTAAAATGTCACCTAACAGATGCAAAAAGAATGGATCAAAAATGAATTGTGGATGAGGAGAAATAAATTTCACAAGTTGGTGTGTGCAAATGAAACAAATAAGAAAAGGAAATAAAACAATTAATTAAAACAGATGCCAAAATAAAAATAAAATGAGAAAATAAAATATGAAAAAAAAGATAAAACTATAAATAAGTTCCATGATTTTTTGTATGATTTTTAGATGCATAAAAGTAATTTTAAAAATTAAAATGCAAAGCAAATGATTAAACGAAAATAAAGATGAAGAACAAGGGCTAGGGGGTGTGATAAGCAAGGAAATCCAGTTCAAATGTGGATTGGGCCATGAAGCAGGGGTGCGCATAGAAAAGCCCGTGGAAAAGGGTCCAAAAACTCAGTCAACGAGGGAGCATGGGAGGAAGTCAAAGATTCAGAAACGAAATCCAGCCACACAATAAATCCAACGGACACAATGCAGTCAACGCCATGATGAAGTAAACGAGATTAACGGACGGATTCAATAGGTACGCCACACTCCTATGGACACGCGCATACATAACTACGTGGGAAACACGCTACACCAGCCACATGCCTGGCATGTGACCTCATTAATGAGGTGGCGAAAATCCAGCCGTGAGATGAAAATCAAGCACAAACAAATGGCCATGAAGGTAGGACGCACGGTGCCCCTTCGCAGAATAGCATGCACACGATTATTAAATTAAAACAGAAAAAACAAAATAGGTGGCGCGCTGACATCCCTTTGATCACACCATCGGACGGCTAACTGGCTTCTTCTTCGTGAAAACTCCCCTCGCCGGACTGTATTTTCCAGCCGCCGGAGCTAGGGCTCCGGCCACCCTCTCCGGTGAGCTGTGACGTGACTTTTTCCAGAAAATACAAATAGGTACTCCATTTTGATCAGAAAAAAGCAAGGATCATGAATATCCAGTCCATTTTAACAAACAACAAACACAAAAAGAGAATCGAACGAAAACAAGTTTAGATCTAAAACTTTAAATCCACATATCTCACAAATTACACGTCCAAACTTCAAATAAAATATATCAGCATGTTCAGTGCACATCATAGATCATTTTGCATATCAAAAATTCAAGTTCTGTGATGGTGAAAAAATCACTAACCTGAGATCTTGGAGAACTTAAAATATCACAAGAACGCCTTCCAAAAGCTGCAGATCAAGTCCTTAGAACCTCTAATTGCAAAATAAATGCAACTAGAGCTTGGAATCGTGCTAGATCTTGAGTTTTGAACTTGAACCCTCTTGAATGGAGCTTGGTGAAAACCTCAATATGAGCTTCAGATGATGGTTGATTCTGGTTCTACTCTCTTCACTGATTCCAAATATGAAAGAATTTCTCAAAAACACCTTATGGAGAAGGAGAAACGAAAGTGAGAAAGTGGAGAGTGAAAAATGGAAACTGAGCAAATGTGAGTCTCTACCCTAGCTGTGAGGGTATGAGTAAGGTTATATACTCTTGATTAGTTCACTGATTGAGATTAGGAAGTGATTAGAGCTCTTGTTAATGAGATATGAGTGAAATTGCAAAAATGCATTTTGCACCACCACCACTAATTTGCACGTGGGAAGCCCTTGTTCTCAGCATAATCCACCTCCAATTTACTCCCATACCACTTCTGGATTGATTTTGGACCTTGCACTTTCTTGGTTTGCAAGCTTTGAATTAATTTGGCATTTTTGCACTTTGTGAGAATAATGAGAAATATGGCATGGCATGAATTGATTCAAAAGCCACAAATGATCTTCTTGACTTGTATTTTGATATTATAATGTGACATGAAGCAATTGGGAACATTACAAGTCCATTTGTGCAAAAATGCAAAAAGTGGAAAATTTGACATATAAGGAATCCATGAAAAGCACCTTGCATTGTTTTGGCCATAACTAGAGTTCCACAAATGATATGGAAATGGTCTAGTACTTTTTGGAAATGGGAGAGAAAGATCTTCAACTTTCATGTTGGAGGAAAATTCATTTGGAGCTTCCTTGATGATGAAAATTCAAGTTGAATGTGGAAGAAAAATTGCCAAAAATGGAAAGTTTCAATTATGGGTCATTTTCCAAATTTAGTAACCTTTGTACAACCTCTTGATTCTTGATAAATGGGACAAATCTTGACAATTGGAGGCCATATGAGGATGTGAGACCTTGAAAACCATGAAAAGAACCCCAAAATTCCACAGTTGACTTTCTCCTTCACAGTTGACTTTTGCTTAGTTCACAAGCAACTGATCCACTGAACATCCTCCACAATGAATCAATAACCAAACCCTCATCCATGAGCACTTGTGAGCATAAAGAAAACCACAGGAGCATGCTTGAACACACCAAGCCTTTCAAGAAGTCCTCTTGATCTTAAAAACCCTAATTGGTCCCCCTGATTAGGAGGGAAGGAATCACTTGAAATTCTTTGCCAATCTTGATCTCATGAAGATATAATGAACCTTTTGAACCACCTTGAAGCTCGAGACTTGAAAATATGGACCAAGTACCTTGATCCCATGCTAAGAACCAATGCTATGCACAAATGCTAATGCAAGAAATGAAAAGAAACATAAGCCAGTTAGCTAAAAACAACAAGGCAAATTTTAGGGTGTTACAATCATCAATTAGCTGGTGTGCCAAATGATCAGCCAAAACATTTCCTTTTATTTCTTTTTGAGTTCGGTACTCAATATCATATTCTGACAACAACATTTGCCAACGAGCAATCCTCCCCGTTAAAGCAGGCTTTTCAAAGATATACTTGATTAGATCCATTTTGGATATCAACTAAGTTGTACGATTCAACATATATTGGCGGAGGCATTTGGCAACCCAAGCTAAAGCACAACATGTCTTTTCAAGCATTGAGTGTCGAGACTCACAATCGGTGAACTTCTTGCTCAAATAATAAATGGCAAATTCTTTTCAACCAGATTCATCTTGTTGACCCAGAACACAGCCCATAGACTCTTCCAGCACAGTCAAATACATAATCAGAGGTCTTCCTTCCACGAGAGGAGACAAGATCGGAGGTTTAAGAAGATACTATTTAATTCTTTTAAAAGCTTTCTGACAATCCTCTGTCCAGACACAACCTTGATCTTTGTGGAGAAGCTTAAAGATTGGCGCACATGTAGCACTTATATTGGATATAAATCGGGAGATATAATTCAAACGTCCCAAAAATCCTCTTACTTGTTTTTCTGTTTTGGGCGCAGGCATTTCCCGGATAGCTTTAACTTTACCAGGATCAACTTAAATGCCTTTTTGACTGACAATAAAGCCCAAAAACTTTCCAGAACGGACACCAAAAGTGCACTTATTTGGATTCTAACGGAGCTTAAACTTTCTCAAACATTGAAACAACTTTAATAAGTACTAAATATAATCTTCTTCAGTCTTCGACTTACAAATCATATCATCCACATAGACCTCAATTTCTTTATGCATCATATCATGGAACAGAGTGGTCATAGCTCTCTGGTACGTTGCACCAGCATTTTTCAAGCCGAAGGGCATCACTCTGTAACAGAATGTTCCCAAGGGTATAATGAATGTTGTTTTTTTCCATATCCTTGGGTGCCATCTTTATTTGATTATAACTAGAAAATCCATCCATGAATGAAAAGATATGGAACTTAGCGGTATTAACTACCAGCATATCAATGTGTGGTAGTGGAAACTCATCTTTCAGACTTACTTTATTTAAATCTCTATAGTCAACGCACATTCGGACTTTTCCGTCTTTCTTTGGAACAGGCACAATATTGGCCACCCATTGAGGATACTCAGAAGTCACAAGAAAACCAACATCAATCTGCTTTTGAACCTGCTCTTTGATCTTCACAACCATGTCGGGATGAATTCTTCTCAATTTCTGCTTCACAGATGGACATTCAGGATTCAATGGCAAATGGTGCTCCACAATATCAGTATCAAGATCATGCATGTTTTAATAGGACCATGCAAACACATCGACATATTCTCTAAGAAGCTCCACAATCCTTTTCTTAACATCTGACTGAAGCAGTTCCCCAATCTTGACTTCTTTTATATCATTCTCCAAACCCAGATTAACCAATTCCACCGGCTCTTCATGAGGCTGAATGGTCTTTTCCTCGTGCTCAAGCAACCGAGAAATCTCATCAGGGATCTCTTCAATATCCTCTTCTCCAGCTCCAAACACAGGGAACTCAAAGTTGGGAAAGGGCATAGGGTCATTGTTTTCAATGGGTTTAACAATCAATCTGCACAATGATTTATGTTTAAGTTTAGAATATGAACAAGAAGTGCAAGTATTATGCAGATAAAAGTGATTATCACATTATATTATTTTTTTGGTTTTTTATGTTACCATTTTTCAGAAATAAAGCAAAAAGGGAAAACATAATATGGATAAACAAAATACCATTTTATTGATGATGATAAAAATTGAAACAAAGCCCTCACAAATTCACTTTCACCTTGGGCATAGTGAAAGGATTTTTGAAAGAAACAAACACAAATTACTTTGAAATATGAATAACAGTGGGAACATCAACAATTATCCAATTCTGGCAGATCTGTCCATGTGTCACGAAATTAGGAAGTTCTTCCTCTTCATCATCTTCAATTATGGCACTAACTTCAAATTCGGGTTCCTTAAACCTCTTCTGAGGGGAATAAAAGGGCACATATGCATCCTCGGGGGACATATACCAGGGTTCTTCCAAATAAGGTTCCCAATCTTCAGCAGGAATGAAATCATTTTTTGAGCCAAATGGGATGTAGCCTTCAGAGTCATCTTCAAGAATTGTAGCCATAGAATGATCTTTACTAGGATAATCTTGAACCATATTGACAGACGCCTTACCATGATTGGCCAACGGGTTCGATTGTATGTTAGGATTGGTGTCTTTGAAAGTCAACATACCACTTCTAACCAATCTTTGCACTTCCATCTTCAATGGATAACAATTCTCAGTGTCATGCCCAGCTCCTCCCTGATGGAAATCACAGTGAGCTTCGGCCTTATACCACCATGGCGAATCTTTCAAAGTAGTAGGTGGTGCACGGGTCTGAACAAGATTCTTCTTAATTAAACCAGGAAGCAAATCTGTATAGGTCATCGGAATTGGATTAAAATTCTTCTGATAATGGCCCCGTTGATTGTTCTGTTGATTATAACATTATTGATGAGTAGCTTGAACGACAGTAGTTGAATTGATAACCGGCGTAACAGATGCAACATGTTGCTGACATTTATTATTCTTACCATAACTCTTTTTGTGTCCTCCACGGGAAATGACATTGGTCTCACCTTCTTTTTTCTTGGCAAGTCATCCCTCATATTTCTTGGAACTTCTAGTAGAATTACCATCTTTTGACAATCGTCCCTCACCGACACCTTCTTCTAATCTCATCCCCATATTAACCATTTCAATGAAATCACTCGGGGCACTAGCAATCATACGCTCATAATAGAAAGGACCCAGAGTTTTTAAAAAGATTTTAGTCATCTGTTTTTCTTCCAAATGAGGATTAATCTGAGCAGCAATCTCGCGCCACCTCTACGCGTACTCTTTGAATGCCTCTTTATCATTCTGAGCGATTGCTCGAAGCTGGTCACGATCAGGAGCCATATCCACATTATACTTATATTGCCTTACAAAAGCTTCACCCGAATCTTTGAAAGTGCGAATTCGAGTGTTGTCGAGTCCCATATACCATTTTAAGGCTGCACCTGACAAACTGTCTTGAAAGTAGTGAATGAGAAGCTGATTATTATCGGTCTGAGTCGACATCTTACGAGCATGAATAGTCAAATGGCTCAACGGACAAGAATTACCCTTATATTTTTCAAAGTCAGGGACCTTGAACTTATGCGGGATCTTCACATTAGGAACCAGGCATAACTCATGGGCATTCTTTCCAAACAATTCTTTACCCCTCAGAGCTTTGATTTCTTTCTGCATTTCAACAAACTGGTCTTGAGTCTCTTTCATTCTATCATAAGCACTGACATTTTCACTTGGAGAAGTGTGGAAAATTTGCTCTTCACCGAAAGGAACGGTATGAACCACAGGCGGTGGTACAGACATCACAGGCTGAACGGTAGGAACAAAGTTAATATGCATGCCCCAAGGGAAGCCAGGAGGCATGGAATGTTGAGGAACAATAGCAGGAGCCACAGAGATGGGCGTAGAGACAATCTCAGAAATGACTGTCCTTTGCACAGGAGTTGAAAGTGGAGGAGGAGAGGGTGGCTGATTTTGAGCAGGAACCAACGATTCCATCATAGCAGTGAGTCTCTCCAAACTATCCTTCAAAGTTGTCACTTCCTCACGAAGCTCACGGTTCTCTTGTTGCAATTGGTCCATCTTTTTCTTCATATTAGCTCGAGTATTATACTAATGCGACAACTTGGCTGAATGAAGACCCAAAGAAACATAAGACACCTGGAAAAAGGCAAGAAATAACGCAAAAGATGATGCTTGATGTGCAATATATAAATGCAAAGCCTTCAAGGAACTTCAAAAATATAAAGCAAATATTGCAAACATTATATTGAGATAACATATTTGAAATACTGAAATTCTCTTTTTTATTGATAATGGAAAAGAATTACAACTTTTGGAGTACATTTTCAAGAATCCTAATCAAAACAGAAGATAATAGAAAGCTAGAAACTAGAAATCCTAAGAAATCTCATGAGAAGAAGATCCTCCTTGCAACTTCTTATTGAGCTCTTTGATCTGGTCCTCCATCTGAGTTTTCTCAACTATGAGTTTGTCAACAACCAACTTCCAAGCAACTGAGGTAGAGGGAGCGTCTGAACTTTGAATTCTAGAGGAAAATAAATCCTCTTGCACTTTTCTCTTCTTGTTAGCCATTTCTTCTTCATTTCTTTGCTTCAACTGTTTCTGAAGTTCTGCATTCTCCATGTCAATAATCTGGTACTTGTTCCTTCAAGCATCCCTACCTTGACGCATCTCATTCAAAGCAATCTGAAGCTTCTCTGCATCACTCATGAAAATAAGAGCAGGTGTTATAACAGCTAGAGGTAAAGGCTCTTGGTGCGGATAAGGCATCTTCAATGTGATAGCCCTCGCTTGTACCCATTAGAGATAATGCTCCAAAGAAACATAATTCGGCTTTCCCAAATCTTCCCTTCCTTTTCTATGGATGTGACGCTAAGCTTGCACAATCTTCTCCTTGAATGTTTTGTTGTCTTCATCCTTCTCGAAGAAGAAACCCTCCAAATGGATATTACTTGGTTTTTGTTTCATAGGATACTCCAACTAACGAAGGGCCAAAACCGGGTTGTAACTAATACCTCCTTTTGTACCAAGAAGAGGTACATTAGGAAATCGGCCACAACTATCAATGATCTTCACTTTGCTGTAATCACAGTTGTACCAAACAATATCTGAATGAGTAAGCGACATGATTTTTTGCGACTATAATAAACCGTCCTTGAGGTCCCAAAAAGCAGTAGATCGAGGCAAGTGAGAAATAAACCACTTGTATAATAACGACACACAAAAAGTAATCATCCCTCCACCATGAGAATTCCTGAGATGAATGGAGTGATAGGCATCAGCGAGTAGAGTGGGAACTGGGTTTCTAATCAAGAAGATCTTAATAGCATTAATGTCGACAAAGTTGTCAACATTAGGAAAGAGGAACAACCCATAAACAAGCAATGCGAAGATAGCCTTGAAGGCGTCCATACTCATCATACTAGCGAAGTAACGGGCCTTATCCATCAGAAGCATAGCAGGTAACCCAAGAATACCTCTCTTGGTAGACATGCGAGCATTAATCTCAGATACCTTCAAATGAGTAGCTTTAGCAATATCTTGATACTTAAGAGTCTCTTCCAAACTAGAAAAGGGGACTTGATCAGAGGTAGGCAACCCAAGTAAACTAGAATACTCCTCTAGTGTGGGCATGAGTTGGTAATCAGGGAACGTAAAATAGTGGTACACTGAATCATATAACTAAATCAAATTAGCCAAAACTCCATTTACCATATCAATCTTCAGAAGAGACAACAAACTTCCATATCTATCTTTGAAAGCCTTAGGACCACCAACCAAAGACCCTAGCTCTCGCAGACCTTCTAACTTAGGACTCTTGAAAGTGTACTTCTTAGTGTTCCTTCTTCCAAAATCCATGGTGAAAATCCCTACAATGTTTGCAACAAAAATCTTTAAGTTCCTTGAAGACTTGGTCAAAAAGATGCTTTGAATGCATGAATGCATGGATGCAACACCCACAAACAAAATCACACAAAGCACACAGGTTCAAAGGTTCGAGTCACGAGCATGGAGTCAAGGAACAAGAACCAACCCCCAATGGTGTGTACTAAGGTTTTATTAGCACTTGTAGAACAAGGTTCTAAAAAGTTCCCAGAGTCCTCAATCCTCTTTCGGATATTACTAGCCCGCCGATTACTCGGGAATCGGTAATATTCTCAAGAGAACCTCGTCTGAGTGTAGTATCGCGTATCAACTATTTCAGGTTTACACCTTCATAGTCACCGCACTACGTCCTAATTGGCCAAGATGAGTTAAAGGAATACTAAGGTCCTCAGCTTCTCAGGTTCCCAGGTCGAAAATATCAATGTTTTCACGATTACTCGATCAACAAATACCATCCTCAAAGGGGCCTCCACTAAGTGGTGGGTTCTCAAGTTCACTTGTTCAGGATTACTCCCTAGAAGATTCCTTGACTATACCACCGCCTATCATAAGAGCTCTCAGATCCAGGTGTAGGATCTATCTCACCACACAGAGATCACTAAGCACCCAAACAGAACAAGCAATAACAAAAAAATCAAACCAAAAAGCGATAAATAAATCAAAGTAGGATGAACCCGCTAAGAACTAGATTCCTCAGCAGAGTCGCCACTTTTTTGTAGCGGGGAAATTGTGAGTGTAAGCTATTGATTAACTTAACTCATAAAGCAAGAGTCGCCACCGCACTTTTATTTTATCCAAAAAGGAAAGGAAAAAGAGCGAACAAAACCTAAAGAGTTCTAAAAAAAACAAGAACAAACAAAGTCTGGGTAAGGGGGTTGGTTATGTTAAGGGAAATAGTTAGCACCCAAAACGTCTATAGTACTCTATAGGAACCCATTTGAAATATCTACACTTTTTAGTTTGAAAAGGTTTGTTTGAAACGAGATTGGGGAGATGAGAAGAGAAAGACCAAATTGAATTACACTTTCAAGATTCTTTCATCTTCAAGTTCACTCACCTTTTAATTGATAAGTTTAAATATGAAAACATATCACTAATTCAAAGCACCTCAAATGAATTCAACAATTCATTTAAAGATAGATTTGAACTAATGAATGTTTAATTACTTTAACCATATCCAAAGTCCATTGAAATTGAAGAGAAATTAATCTCAACAACAAAACAAGAAGAAAGGGGAAGAAAAAGGAAGAAAAACCCAAATAGTCTAAAAAACAAGCCAAAAATTGCATTCTGTCTCAGAGTAATCGATTACTCTATTAGGATAATCGATTACTCGGCACGCAGAGTCAAAAAATGTGCAAAAATCAGCATGATCATCTTTCAAAACTTTCTTCAAACACCTTATGATCATAGAACTGAAATTGCACGAAATTTTAAGTAAAACAACAGTAAAAACCAGCAATCAAACACAATTACAAGATCCAAATGATCAAGTAACAAGGATCTCCAAAGATCTACATTATGGAAGATGAATATGAAGCTTCCACAATGGTGAGAGATGAATTACCAATCCAAATCTGAAAATTGCTTCAAAATTGCTCCAAGATCCAAACACCAAAGCCTTGATCTACAAGAAATGATGAAGAAAACAAGTTTGGATGAAGGTTTAGCTCAAAGTTGAACAAGATTCAATGTGAATTCTTGTTAACTTTCAAGAGAAGAAAAGTGAGCTTTAGTGAAATTTGTGGTTGGGGAGAGAATTTGCAAGAGGTTTTTTGGCTCTCAAAAGCTTCAAGAGAAATTTTAGCAAGGTGAATTTGGCTATCAAAAGCTTGTGAAATGAATGAAATGAGGCCTTTATTTATAGAATTTAGTCTTGGAAATTTGGTGGTTTGGAATTTGGTTTGGAAATGAAAATTAGGCTTGGAATTTGAATTTGGAGGGAAATTATTAAAAAAGTGATGATTAGTGGAGATACATGGTGGGAATTAATTGTGATGATGTAGGGGAATTAAAATGAGATGGTCTAGAATATTCCACGTGTGATCACAATGATGAAAGTTGGTGCCAATTGCTGCAGAATTTAAATTTGCTACCATTTTTCAAATTTCCAAGAGGATAACCGGTTACCCTGATTGTGTAACCGATTACTCAGTGCAAATTTTGAAAAAATTGCGCTTTTGAGTGCACTGCTGTGGTTTGGCTCGATTTGTTTGCTTGTCAAAGAAGGCATGGAAATGAACACATGAACCTTGGAGTCTCTTGAATAATAATCAATTAAATCTTGGAAACTCTTGATCAAATGATTTTTGAATTATTTGCAGATCAACTTTGACTTTGTTTAGATGAAATTCATTTGAGCTGAGGGACTGATTTTGATATCCTTGATCCAAATTCTTCCTGAAAAAGTTAGTAAAGGAAAAAAAACATATTTTTGTATTTTAATTAATGGTTAGTAAACATAAACAAATACAAACATCAAACAAACAAGAGAATAGGGGTGCTTGGCGATCTCACTCAAGAACAAATCTATAGAAGAGGACAAGAGAACCAAACTTGTGATCTTGTTTGTGGTATGAGATGCAAATGCCATGTGGGATCTTAGGGGTAAAAATTAGGGTATTATAGAATGCTTTGATCTTCAATTGCTCCCGCGCATGAAAACCTTCAGTTCTCCCTTCTCTCTTGATCGCCCAATTCTCTCGTCTAATTCTTCTCTCGTCCCAAAAAATCCCCCTTTCCAACGTCAAAACTCAGCTAAATAGTGAAAAATCAAATGACATTGGTTGGAAATCCCAAAAATGCCCTCAAGGTCAACATACAGTGAGATATCAAGAAAACGGGAAAAATTAGTGTCCAAGCTAACACGGGTCGTGTTAGCTGACACGGGCGGCCGTGTTGGCTCTCTGTAATTTACACAACATTTTATAAGTGCCAGACATGCTGACACGGGTCGTGTCAGGTGACATGGGCTCCCGTGTGAGCCCCCTGCTTTTCTTCATTTTTCCATCCTGGCAGCCTCTTCCTGACACGGTCGTGTCAGGCCACTGTCTTCCGTCCAATTTCATTCCGGAACACACTGTATTGTCCACTTTTCGCTTCGATTCTTCCTGGATGCTTATCTGAACCTAAAAATAATGAAAAGACACAACCAAAGTGTCACACCTTAATTTTTGACTCTAAGATCCCTGCCTTGTTCCTTGCATAACATATTAGGCTGATCGTTCGTGCATGACTAACCGCTTTACCTAGTTGTTGTCTGTTTGTTTCATTTATGAATACAGGTGCTGATGCAGAAGATTCAAGGTCTTGAAGGTTGTGTTGTGTGTGTGGCTGTGGAGGTTCTCTGGTCCTTGCAAATTGTGTTGGATTATGCCTTCACCTTTGATCCCTAAAACCACTACCAAAGCCTCTATTCCTTCATATTTCTTAGAAGCCTCCCCCTACGGAAGATTAAGTCATTACACCCACTGATATGGAACTTGGTCCATAAAGACTGGTCACCGGTTGGATGGTAGTTATATTACAAGATGGCATCTTCCCCCTCCTTCAGCTCCTCAAGGTTAAGAGATGTGTTTGCTTTTTCTCTTAATATCGTTCCTCAAGGCATAGTTCATGTGAAAAGATCATCATCGTCCAAAGGTTTGTTTTGAGCTTCATTAAGTCAAGATGTTTCTGGTTCATTAATCTATGAATTCATCAAGAGGAAAGTGATTTATTTGTGATCAAATTGAAGATTAAGATTAATTGGTTCATCGATTCCAGCTTTTCAAATGACATCAAATATCTTAGACATTTATTCTCGCCAAGAATTTGATTTAAGTTTGTGTGTGAATTTCTCGAGATTCAAGTAATAAGTAGATTGTTCGAAGTTCATCAGCATTTACCACTTCCATTTCCAAATTTTCCCAAACCAGTTTCCATTAGCCAAGTCAAATCTTTTTTTTTTAGACCCAATATCTAAATCTTTGTCCAAACCATAACCAAGGTCCCTATTAAGAAAAAATCAAACTAGAAACTTAGTTTACAAAAAAACATAAGAATGAAAAATTCTTTTCAACATGATGAATTATGGTGCACGAACTGATAATGGCGTGGCATTTTTTTTAAAGCATGGAACGACACATGTAGAATGGAGACCAAAGGATTAAGATAAGTTATTTCATAAACTTGTTGTGGTGATTGTTTTGTTATTCATTAAGGCAGAAGCTGGTGTTGCATCAATCACTTTTCTCCAGAGTGCGGCTGCAAAAGGAGCAGTATTTTGCAGTACGTTTGGATAGAAGTACATTAGTTTATCATTTAGTCAAAGGATATATAACATGAATTAACAATTGGATAGTTCATATGGAGAGAGGAGTTTCAACTATTCAAATAAGCAATGTCAATTACAAACTTATCAGAGGAATTGGAAATTCAAATATTGCAACAAGTTTACAGTGCAGTCCAAATAAACCATGCCTAAACATTACGATGGATACTATTAATTTGTGGCCTAGTAGAAAACTAAACAATGAGTGTCTGATCGGTGCTTATACTTCTGTTGTTGCTACAAGTCTGGCAGAATGCAAAGCGTCCTAGCTGCCACAAAAAAGAATTAAGTACATAGAAGATTCCAAGAAACACCTTTATCTACAACATTCTAATTGACGGTTGGGCTCGGAGAGGTGATGTTCGGGAAGATGCGGACCTGATGCAACAAAAAAATCATCAATTTTCAATCACACAATCCATACTCATTAATCATGGGAAAAATGAAGTGGACAAGTTCATAATCATTTTCCAAATCAAAAAACAGCAAATTCTCTTTATAATCAAGACAAAACTACTCTAACCATTCTCTAATTCCAAGTTCTAGTGATGACGTCATCCTAGCGATCTTACCACTAATTCAAGCTCCAAGTTTCGACGTACCTCGTGATGCTCGGCTCATCAGCATAGTGGAGAAGTTTTTCCTTCAATTCGAACGGATCTCCAAACCTGCAAAATCAATGAACTCAAGACAACCATTCTCTTAGCCCCCTAGCAGGTTCTATATATGACAGAAAGGCAACAAAGCAACATGGATTGCTTTAAGCCGACATCAACCTTCTTGCTGCTGAAGTTCCCTGCATCGGCGCGGTGTTTGTGCTGCTGGCATCTTCTTATTTTGACTCTGAGAGTTAGGCTTCCTCAACCATCTTCAAGTACCTAAGAAGGTAGTACGGTTGAACAATGAATAAAAGCATAACAATCTCTGAGCATATGAACAAAAGTGGCAAAGTTGAATCAAACAAAGATCAAAGAAGTCATTCACAATACAAAAATACAAGCATGAACTTGCTACAAGCCATCGTCACAATATCTTCAAGCTATCACGCCATACCGATTCACGAAGCCAGCCACCAGTTGTTGTACAACAAGCCTTACTCCAAGCAACAATTTCAAGCTCCCACTTGCCAAGTCTGATATTCTCCCTGAAATAAAGTTTTACGGTTAGGATTTCCAGAAGAAATGGATTGAGGACTCGTGTATTTTTGCTGATCAGGTTCTGCAGGGTCATAAGAGGCCATCACTTTTGAGTTTCTCATCAAGAATAATGCTCCATTGCCAAGTTCCATGTGGTTTGTAAAGATTACATACCTGATCAGATCAATTAGCTTCGGCTTCCGACAAAATTCAACAATGTTATCCATTACTTGCAAGATCTTCATTGTGCTGGAACGCTGCTTCGCAAGAGTGGATTCAATTTCATTTAGTAATGCTCCTCAGGAATTTCTACAGAAAATACGGTAGAATTCAGTAGCCTTCAATTTAAAACAATAGCTTTGACGCAAACGAATCATTATCATGACAGCATCCAATTACCATGTTTCATTTCTTCTCAAGCGTATCAGACACATTGGACTCATAAAAGAGAAATCAGGATATGTCTCAAACAAAATCACCTTCATTAATTCAGAGTGTTCAAAATCACCTTCATTAATTCAGAGTGTTCAAAATCACACTGATGTTCACGGTTTTGACAAGAAGTGAGAGACAATCACCAATTTCCAAACACAACCAAGGCATATTTCAAAAACTTTCCAAAACCAAACTTCCCTAATTCATACCAACATGTTTGGACAATATGTTAAAAGCTTCCTAAATTGAAACAACATATATCAGACACATTTCAAAAACCTCCCTAATCAAGAATAGCATGTCCAGACATAGATCCCAAACAATATTGAAAGCATTCCAAAAATGGCTCAGACATGTTTATACAAAATTGGAAAGGGATTCATTGTCAATCATTAAAAAATCAACAGAACTTGATTATAAAAAGAGAACAATCACTGAGAAGATTTGGGAGGGAAACAGACGATTCACATCAGAAGAAAAAAAACCAGTTCATGTCCATTTGAGTCACACACAGCAGAACAACAAACAACACACATATCATCACATATACCGTCAGAAACTCATACGATTGGCTGAGGAAATCCTCAGGGATCATAGCATACAACACACAAAAATCATTCACATACTCACACAGAGTGAAGAGCTACAACATCCATGCACACATTGCAGATCGTAAAGCAACAACATCATTCACGGCAGCACATACCGAATAGACGAAAGGCAAAAAGCATAAACAATTACAACAACAAAGTAAAAAGAGAAGAGGATTCTTTTGACTTATCTGTGAGGAGGAACTTTTGAAGACTTAGCCGCACCGTATCATCCCGCTTGCCTTGGTTTCTTCGCCATTTTTCTTTTACAATTCCTTGTAAAATGTAATCTTCAGAGTTTAATGAATTGGGGTAGGGGATCGTTGGGGTTAGGGTTTTTATTGTTGCTTTTGTTTGATCGAGAGAGTCGAGCAAGACGAGAGAAGCCGTGGTGAGTGGCGGCGATTCGCTAGGGTTTCAAAACCCTACTTTTCGAGAGGAAGAGAGGTAGAGCGAAGAATCGAGAGAGAGAGAGAGAGAGAGGACCGTGAGAGCTTGAGTGTCTCTTTTTGCTTTTTCTAACTATCACATGCACGTGCACCCACGCCACACACCGTGCACCCTCACTTTTTATCACTCTGATCATACCCTGCTCACATCTATTGGTTGAGATTTGAGGGTCCACGATGGACCCTCTCTCCCATTACCACGCGATCCCTCCGTTTTAATGCTTTTTTTTTTATTTTAACTCTTTTATTAAATAATTTCATCATATGTAAATTTGGTTTTATTAAGTATAACCCTTTTTATCAAAAAAATAAAACTCAGAACTCTCCTTCAATACCCCTTTTTTTAATAAAATTAATTTCTTTTATTTTTATTTTAAAATATCACCTTTTATTAAATAACTATATAGATTAAAATTTATTGTTAAAACTTTTTAGTAAAAGCTTCTTATAATAAAAAACTTTTCTTTATAAAAATATTAAAAGTAAAACCTTTTCTAAATTAATATAAAAGAAAAACTCTTTTATAACTTTTTTTTCCTTTTTAAAAATTTTAAAACTAAAAATGCTAATAAAACTTTTAAAGTAATTAACCCTTTTCATGAGGAAACTCCTTTTTATTAACTTTGTAAATATAGCTCTAAAACTAAAAGATAATAAAACTTAAAAAAATAATTAAAAACTTTTTAGAAAAAAAAGAAGACTTTAAAAAATAATCTCTAATACGTCTTCAAAATAATAATAAACTTTTTATTAGTTTAAAACTCTTTTTCCTAATAAGTCGTTCCCCACGCTTGGTTGCCTTTGTATGGATTAGGCTAGAACTTGATTGATATTATGTCTTGCTTTTTCTTTTGTGTGTTTATCATTAGATGTGATGTGTGCATACCCTGATTGTTCCAAACCCTTTCAAAATAGTAAAAATCTCGATCCAACGTCGAGCCATTTTCTACCCTTGTAAGTCGATTGCTTTTAAAGCATCGCAATCAACCTTTTGGTCACTAGACACAAGACTAGCACCACTTTGCTAGCACTCTCGTTTAATTCCTTAATAATCGATCGCATTAATATCCAAGGGAAAATCCCATGCATGATAATCAACTTATTGTGCATGGTGCATTTCATTTGCATCATACCTCCCTGTAGCTTTTATACCTTAAAGATAAGATTTTATTAGACAACTTTAGGATAGATTCTCCTAAGTTAGTCCCCCTTAATCTTGATTTTACAATCAAACTTTAGCTCACCTAATTCTCCGCACAAGAGAATTAGATGTGAATCATCTCAAAGAAGGGACATACAATCCCACACCCCACAAAATACAAACAAGTTTCAAAGACTGTGGTGGTTTCTTAAGATGATGACTCATCTCTTCTCCTAAAACGTTTAAACAACTTTAGTATCTTTCAAGAGGAACTACATGTGCTCTGATTCCCTCCCGACAGGATATGTAGGCACAAGATGCGATATCTTGTCGAGCACACTTAAGAATAGAATCTTAGGTCTTCCTACCCTTAAACCCTTAGCAGATAACAAACAAAAAACAAATAACATAAGTAAAACAAGAGGTTCCTGTAGAGTACTATATATATCTAGGGTGCTAACACCTTCCCTAGGTATAACCAACCCCCGAACTTTAGAATCTTAGTTTGCATTTGCATTGCATTGTGGGTAATTCGATCTTTCTCCCTTCCCTTTGATAAATCAAAGACAGTGGTGAAATAAAAGAAGTGTGATTCAAGTTAACATAATAGCTTGGTATCCAATTCTCACCGCGACACAAAGCATAAAATATGGTAAACGGAAATAAAATGCACTAAACATATAAGAAGATTAACTAAAACTAACGGTAAAATAACATATGAAAACCACTGATCACCGCCCTCATGATAACATTGTATAGAGATAAGGTGTCTACTACGAGGTACTTGACCTTAATTTTTTTACCCAAACGGAACCTCAAGTGTTATATGGTATTTCACATGTACATGCTTACTTGAGAGACCAATCAAGAAACCTTGAACTTCTTGGATATCCTATGGATCAATTTGAAGTCTCTCAAAGACCAATGGAATCTTTTTTAAAAAAGGGAATTTTGAACTTTGTATCATTCTCCAAGCTTGTTTCGAGATCGTCGATCATAACTCTTGTTGTCAGAACCTACGTATCATACTTCTAAGGAAATAGTTGGATTCCTAATCACCATAAAATCCTCCTGCAATGGTGTTGAGTTTAGTATATGAGACTTGTGAGTTGGTGAATGATAATGAGTGTGGCCCAAGTTAATTATCCATCAATTTTTTCACCTTGTTTGGTGAAAAGGGTCCCACTTAAGGATTCAACAATTGATCGCCTCGTTGGACGGAAAGTATCCCAATTAAGGATCCAACAATTGATTGCCTTGTTGGGTGGCAAGGATCCTACTTAAGGATCCAACAATTGATCGCCTCATTGGGCGAAAAGGATCCCACTTAAGGATTTATTAATTAATCGCCTTGTTGGTGGCAAGGATCCCGCTTAAGGATTTAACAATTGATCACCTCATTGGGCGACAAGGATCCAACAATTTTGATCGCCTCATTGGGCAGCAAGGATCCCACTTAAGGATCCAACAATTAATCACCTTGTTAGGCAGTAAGGACCCCATTTAAGGATCCAATAATTGATCGCCTCGTTAGGTGGCAAGGATCCCACTTAAGGATCCATCAATTGACCGCCTCATTGAGCGGCAAGGATCCCACTTAAGGATCTAGCAATTGATCGCCTCGTTGGGCAGCAAGGATCCAACTTAAAGATCCAGTGATTTGGATCACCTCTTTGGACAGAAAGGATCCCACTTAGGGATCCATCAATTTGATCGCCTCATTGGGGGACAAGGATCCCACTTAAGGATCTAGAAATTTGATTGCCTCATTGGGGGGCAAGGATCCACTTAAGGATATAGCAATTGATCGCCTCATTAGGCAATCTTCTTTCGCACTCTTAAGTTTCTTCTGAATAAATGGATAGCCAAACATTCATATTTTGACATAAAGAAAAGTGAGGTGCCTCATTAAAAACCCTCGCCCCTTGTAAATGCAAAGAAAGGTAAAATAGTGCACCCCGTAAATCAACTTATTCTATACAATCTACAGAGGTACAACACTCACCTATAAAAAATGAAGTAATCAAACAATATTAAAGAAAAACAAGTGGCAGCTATGTTGAGGTCTTCACGGGGTATATCTCCAGAATCTTTAGCCTTCAGTCTTCTTAGAGGTTGGGGAGGAGGTTTCCTCGTCTTTGTGGAATTCCTCTGGTGGCTATATTCCTAAGCTTATCTTTCAGGCCCTTCCGCCTTGGGTGATGATCCTCTTTAACCTAAGGCTTTTTGCATAAACATTTTATGGATATCTCTTAATCTTCCTGGATAACCCCTACTCGACCGATGGATAGCGGGTACTTCATGCACAAATACAAAGTATACAAGGCGATATTTAAATAGTTAAAGGTTGGTCGCCCTATAATATTATATGAAGAGGGGGCATCGATAACCAGATACCTAACCTATATTTTTTTAGTCTGTTATTCTTCTCCAAAGGTGATCCTCGAGGTGATGTATCCCTTTAGATGTATATATGTGGAACCTTGTTTTGCAGGTGATATGATTTTAACAGGGATATCAACTTTTGAAGATGATAACTAATAATAAGTCAAGCATGAACGATTAAATGGATAAATATGCAAACCTATCTTTAGGGTTTGATAAACTTGACTATCCGATGATGCCAACAAAAGATTATAACTAAAGCCTCATCTTAAGCCACTCAAGCATGAGTATACATAAAGAGTAATATCGGATAAAGTCTTGAAGTAATGTTGTGATCTCCAAATTTAGTAATGAGTGAACGATTGTTAGGCAAAAGGAGTTTATCATAAAAGCATATGGCTAAAACACACACACTAAACTATTTTTAAAATGCTTTACTAAAAGAAAATATTTTGAAAAACATCTGGAAGTTGCGACAGATGAATTAGTTGCAGTCAAAATAGTTATATGCAAATTATTTACTTTTCTATTCGATTAGAACATTTGTCCATTCGATTAGAAATGTGCAAACTTAAGGCCTAAGCTGTTTTGAAGGCACCTTGATTATGTACAACGACTAGATATCTTAACCTTACTTTTTGAGAACTTACAAATGATTATTTGAACCGTCTAATCGATTAGATTTTCTTAAAATACATTAAATGGAAATTCCTTTTTGAGCCAACCTCATGCCTATAAATAAAGGTTCCATTTCTCATTCCAAACCATCCAGAATTGTATTTTGACACTTTTGTCTCTCACACTCGTTCTAAACTTTTCTTTAACTTTCTCTCACTAATGTTTTAGCCTAAGTGCTTTTGTCAAAAGTCCTTTTGTGAGTGATGATGTATTTGTAATTTTGGAAAGGGTAGAATTGTAAATTCACAAAGGGAATATTTTATATACACCCTTGTAAAATATTATCCACTTAGGGATTTGCTTGATTTAGAAGTTATACCCGTAGAAAGCTTTTGTTTCGAATTGTGTGATTGAGTCCTAATTTAGGTTGGAGATCAGTTTGTGCTAAAATCTCCTAGGTTCTGGGTCATTCTAGTATTAAAACTAAGATAGGTTGAAGCTCATCCCGATATTAAAAGCTTCACAGGTTTGGGATCAACCCGGTATTAAAAATCTCACGGGTTATTCGTTATCCCGTGTAAAACCAAGTTTTTGAGCTCAAAGGTTTAGGAACTTGAAGACTAACCGCTCCAAGGTCCTTGTTTGTGGAAATAAGACTAACCGCTTCAATCCACCATTGGGAAGGAATATTGGCCACTTCACTCCTAAGATAATTGTGAAGAAAATACACAAACGTCTATATTTATCTTCTTGTATTTCTTGGTTGAAGATCAACCACCATTCCTTGTATAAGGGGGTTCATGAGTCTTTCCTACAAAAAGCTTTCAACATTTATTGGAAACTCTCAAGATCAATTCTTGGGGACAAGACTAAGTCGTTTTTTTACTGAACCTGTAAAATTCCTGGTGTTCTCCTTCTTCCCTTTACTCTTTTTATTTTCGCAATTTATTTTCCACATTTTACTTTTCATAGCTAAGTTTTGAAAATGTTTTTAAACTTTGATTTAACTTCTCAAAATTTTTTCAAAATCACGTTTTTCCAAACCACACAATTCATCCTCTCTTGTGTGTGAAATATCAAGTCCAACAACATGTTCTCTTGAAAATCAGACCAGTGATCCCCTGAAGGGATTTAATTCTTCTGGATAGTGGCAAAGTCTTTCAAACACTTCTCAGTTTAATATATCTGTAGAGCTCCCTTGGTCGACAAGAACCCTTTTAATGTCCCAGTCTTCTTATTTGATGGCTATCACCATGGGATATTCATTATGATGGTGGATGCCAGCTACATCTATCTTCGAGAAGGCAATCGTGGCTTCCGGTGCCGGGAGCTTGCAATTTGTCTTAGCTTCGGGAAGGTTTTCTATATTTAAGATTTGACAAGTGTACCTTTTCCCGGCGGAGCTAGTTTCCCCGCCCTGGCGAACCCTCATGCTATAGTGTTGAATGTGTGAGGAGTGACTTTTCTGTCCTCGCCTAGGTGTAAATATTTGGCATTGTTAGGCCCGAGGCTCCCAGCACCGTCTCACCCACGTGAGCTAGATTTGTCTGATAAGCGGGAGGAGTCGCCCTTTACATATTTCTTGAGATGCCCCTCACGTATTAATTTCTCAATTTTCCTTTTGAAATGATAGTAGTCCTCAGTATGATATCTCTTTACCTTGTGGAACTTGCATCATCTTCCTAGTTTAGAACCCACACACCCGCCTTAGGGGCATGTGGCATAGGAATTATCAAGTGAAATATCTCCTACCAAATTTTCTCATGGTGAGTGTTCAAAGGCGTGAAGCTCTCTGTTGCCTTACCCACCTCTTTGAACACTGACTCGTCCTTTATGGGCAGTTATCATTGCTCTTCCTCTATTGGTGCGAGCTCTTTCGGCATTGGGAACACACTCCTTGATGCCACTTGTCTTATTTTCAGTGTTGCTTTCCTTGCTCTTTATGTAGCAGTTCCTCTGGTGACCATTTCTGCCAACGATAACGCGGGCATCTTGGCGAGAGACTCGTTGAAGTGTCCCGCCTTGAGTCCATTTTGGAACGCTCCCACGATCATTTCTTCGTTTCGTGAGACAAACCTAATGGTGTCCTTATTGAAGCAGGTGAGATAGTCCCTTAGTGACTTAGGTGGACCCTGATGTGTATGTTAAATAGTCTGGTAGTGGACATCTTCTTGTGGTGGTTGGCAGAAAATTGGTGTACCAGTTTCTTTACCTGTTCCTAATAGCTATTGATAGAAGCACAAGGTAACCCCATATACCATATGAGGGCAACGTCCTTGAAAGTGCTAGATAATAACTTGAATTTTAGGGAGTTAGGTGCTCCTATAATGGCCATATGTGTATTGATGGAAGCTATGTGTTCGTAGAGACCACTCCACCCATCCAAATTGACCAAGGAAGGAGGTTTAAAACATTCAGGGACATGCGCCCCCATATTTCGTCTGAGAGTGGTTAGGGGTCCAACATTTCCATTTCCTCTATGAGGTTGTGATCTTATTGGCCTTGTTTGATATTGTGGACGTTGTCTTCCAATGTCTAGTTATTGTGGCATAATTCATCCATGGCAGCACGCATCTCTGCCAGGACGCCGACATCACTACTATCGCTGGTGTCTTCTGGCATAGAGGGATGAAGTTATCCTATTGAACATAGTTGGAGGTGGCTAACTGTAGGAGTGAAGGGTTATAGTGGGAAGGGTGATGGTGATGAAATAGGGTGTGACACATGTTAGTTTTACTAGAGCCCCACAGTGGGCACTAGTGTACTGGTTTATAAGTACTTGTGTGCATGTTGCACTGTAAGGATAGAGAGACTCAGAGGCTTTATTAGCTTTATAACACGATTTGATAATAAAGGCTTTCCCACGACGGCGGGAAGCCTTGTACGATGGTGTTTTGAGGTGATTTAGAAGACTTGTTTATATGAGGTGAGAGGCTATGCTAATGCTCGATAATGCTTAGTAGCAAGCGTGTAATCATCAACAGTTATGTATTAAGGTTATAGTGAGCATTGTGTTATTTATGGTGTAGAGAATATAAGTTACTTAGGCTCTGTCCTTTCTCATTGAGAGGAGATGTATTCATAGAGGTCTCTAGGACATAGGGTTTTGAGTCCCACTTAGTGGCGTTAATGGCTCCCTTCTTATCAAGGGAGGTTATTGACCCCGTATCTCTCAAGAGTTAATGTAGACCCACTTTTTCTTGACTCGTACGTCAAAAATACTACGAGGTGTGTATCCAAATCATTACCGGGGCGACATGACTTCTGAGAAAAGGCGTCTGAGTTAGAACATCCACAAATATAACAAAATAAGTTCCATTGACATAGACAATAATGTGGGGCAGTTCGAAAATGAAAATGATCTTCTACTATTAGAAATGACAAAATCATTATGTTATGATTTTAGCGATAAATTCTACCTCTATCCACTTTGTGAAGTAAACGAATCCTACAATAAAAAACTTTAATTGCACAGGCGCCAGAGGGAATTGGCCTAGGATGTCCACCCCCACTGGTTAAATGGTCAAGGCGATGTTATGGAATGAAGAAGTTATATCGGAGAGCGGTAAAGGTCAGCGTGTCTCTAACATTGATCACACTTCTTAACGAAAGCCACAATGTCTTTTAGTAAGATGAGCCAGCAATATCCCACCATAAGTAGCTTGTGGGCGAGAGCTCTACCATCAGTATGATTGCTACAGGCCCTTGGTGGACCTCGGCAAGGACTAAGGCAGTCTTATGCTCCCCCTAAATATCGTAGCATCGGGGAGGCTCTTCCCATCTTATAAATTTTTTCAGCGAAAAAAGTGTACTTTGCAGCCTGCTTCCAAACCTTCTTTGTTTCCCCTTCGTCTTGAGGGAGTTCAACCTCCTATAGGTAGCGCAATATGGGTGACATCCAACTTGACTCGGGGGTGACTTCTAGGGTATAGATTTCGCCCGCCTCAATACTAAGGGCGACGAAGTTCTCTTATATTACTGTCCGATTAAACTCCAACGTGTTCGACTTGGCGAGTTTATACATAAGGTCTCCTCTAAAGGTCTACTCCTCGGGAACATGTTCTATTTCAAATGATGTAAAACGCGTTGATAAATTTTGTACCTTATGGAGATATCTTATGAGTTATGCCTCTTTGGTCTAGTACTTTTCGTCGGCCTATTGGGGGAGTAAATAGGATTCACTTTTTCCCTTCAATGTTTGTTTGATCAGTATGTCGCCATGCCTTTCTAAGACTATTTCAGCGTCACTTTCTTTTATGTTAGAGGCACCATCAATTGATAGTGTCCATTCAAAGGGCACCTCTACATCCACCGACTAGCTAAATTTAGCCAAAAAAATCTTTTAGAACTTTTGACTTGATACTTCCTCTTGTGACATATTAGATGTCATATCCTAAGAGTTCCACCTCCCAAGACACTATTCTTCCCTCCAAGTCTGACTTCGTAAGGACCTGTCAAACGGGATTGTAAAGAAAAACATGGGGGTGTAAAGAGATTCCCTTTATGGGATTTTTTTAAGAAAAACATAGGATTGTAAAGAGAATCCCCTTAAAATAGACAATCTATTTTCTATTCACGGGTCCAATATAATTTCGGCTAATCAGTTGGGCCATAGACACCGCTAAGACAGTATAGAGCCCAAAACGAAAATCGACGGAGTTCTAGTCTCAGTTGAGAGGGTTTAGGTGAGATCGGAATCAGGAAGAAGAAACAAACAAACAAAGAATTTCGATTCTTCATTCCTCAATTCCTAGAGAACAAAAATTAGGGTTTCAAGCACTGAAAAATCACAACAACAACAATGGATGTGATAAAGACGCAACAAATTTCATGGAGAGCCATAGAAAAAGTCGTAGTTCACCCTTTAGTTTTGCTTAGCATAGTCGATAACTACAACAGAGTCGCCAAAGACACTCGCAAACGCGTCGTCGGCGTCTTGCTCGGTTCCTCTTTCAAAGGCACCGTTGATATCACCAACAGCTACGCCGGTTAGTTTTTCAATTTCAATTTTCATTACTTTACAATAACAAACTCAATTGTCTATGGATTCTCACTTGTTTTCTTTCAACAGTGCCTTTTGAAGAAGATGAAAAAGATCCTAGCATTTGGTTTCTCGATCATAATTATCATGAATCAATGTTCTCCATGTTCAAGAGAATCAATGGTATACACTATTTTCGTTGCTTCAACTCTTTCCCTTTTTTGTTGTCAATTTTCTTCTTATAATAATTATTATTGATTTTTTTATGCAGCTAAGGAGCATGTTGTAGGGTGGTATAGTACTGGACCAAAATTGCGAGAAAATGACCTTGACATTCATGGTTTATTCAATGAGTATGTTTCTTAACCCTAAATTGTTTCATTTTTTGTGTTTGTTGCTGCAATTAGGAGCTTATGATTCAGCATATTTTCCTTTTTTTATAGTTGACTCTATGAGTAGTATAGTTTTATTGAGTGAGGTTGCTGTAGCATACTAGCGTAGTTTTTTTTTCCGGGTAGAAACCATGTGTTCTTTGCGCGCAACTGACTGCTGACGCTAATCCCTTGAGCCTGGGAGGATCAAAATGGGCGACATAGCTCTCCCTCAATAGAATTTAACACTGCCGCGTGTCCAGAGCTGGGTTAGAATCCTAGACCTCTGGTTAAGTTGGAAGGGATTCTTTACCATCTCATCCAAGTTCTCACGGATATCTAATATAGCATAGTTATATTCAAATGAGTAATTAAGATCATGTACTTGTTATTTTCTTTTAAACTAAATAACTAATTGGTTGTGAAGATCATAGAACAAAAAGTTATAGATGTTGTTTGTATACTTTTTTATTAATGTTCATATCAATTTATGGATTGTTGCAGCTATGTTCCAAATCCTGTTTTGGTTATAATTGATGTCGAACCTAAGGAGCTGGGAATCCCTACTAAAGCGTACTATGCCGTTGAAGAGGTTAAAGAGGTTGGACTGAAATGCCCTTTTATCTTTCTTGAAAATATGTACTATGGATTTTATTAATATTGCGTATTGTGAGTATGGCAACCATTCTGCTTCATGTGGTGGTTGAAGGAGTTAAGGTTTGCTTAAAATTTAATCTTTAGATGTTGGAGCTGATTGATGGTATGCTTTGAATGTAGAATGCTACTCAGAAAAGCCAAAAGGTCTTTGTGCATGTGCAATCAGAAATTGCTGCTCATGAAGTTGAAGAAATAGGTATGTCATGGAATGGAATGCAGAACTTCTGCATGTTCTTTTTGCTTTCTTTTGTATCTTTTTAATCTTTTTTAATAAATAGTGAATTTCTTTGAATCCTATCCACTCAGTTCCCATAGTTTAAACAATTTATCCTATAAGTGTATATCTTATTTCCTTTGTGCAGGAGTCGAGCACTTGCTTAGAGATGTGAAGGATACAACCATTAGCACCCTTGCAACAGAGGTGCCGTTTTGTCTACACTTCTTGTTATACATTGATTCATTTCTAGTTGGGTTTGGTTTTGTTGTCCTGCTCTGCCCCTAATGGTGTCTTTCTTAGACAAGTATGTCATAGATGGTTCTTTTTTTATGTGAGGATAAATACCAACAATGTTGTTTATCATGTAGGTAAGTGCAAAACTCACAGCCTTGAAGGGTTTGGATGCAAGACTCAAAGAGATAAGAAGTTACCTTGACCTTGTCATTGATGGAAAGCTTCCCTTAAACCATGAGATCCTGTACCATTTGCAGGTTGGTTTCCATAAACATTGTAACTGCTGATTCTCTGGCTGTTGTCATATGGTCTTGGAATTTAGGTTGATATATATTTTTTGCTTATCCACTTCACTTAGTTTAATTCAAAACTGGATTTTAATTCAGTCATCTGACTTTAGCGACTTCAAAAAAATCACTTGAAATGATCAGATTTTTGCTATCTATAGGGTGTGTTTGTTTGAGAGATTAAAATTATATTCCCAGGAATATCATTCCTAGGAATGTTAATCCTAGGAGTTTTATTCCCATCAATTTGTTTGGTAAATAATTAAGGTTCCAAGGAATAATTTTGAAATTGATTTAATTATAATTTTAAAATTTTAAAAATATAAAATAATGTGTTGAAATAATATGAAAGTGGGTAGTTATAGTTGGTTATTTTTTATTCTCATGGGAATATATGATTCCCACCCTTTGACATGGGAATAAATATTCATAATTTCATGAGTAAATTTTATTCCAGTGAATTATTTATTCCAAGGCATTTTTTTTCTTTCCCATCTACCAAACAATGGAATAATTATTTCCAGCCTCAGATTCCCGGGAACTTTTTTTCTAGCACCGAAACAAACACACCCATAGTGTTTTTTGTTGGGTTTACTTTGTTGATATGGTTGACATGTCGCGCTTTATTTTGTTAGGACGTATTCAACCTGCTGCCAAATCTGAATGTCACTGATTTGATCAAGGCTTTTGCAGGTTAAGAATTTTAATTAATGTTAAGTATGAATTTCATAGTGCTATGCAATTTCCCTTTTGGATTGTTGATCCTTGTCCTCATTGTGCAGTGAAAACTAATGATATGATGCTAGTGATATACCTATCATCTCTCATCAGAAGTGTAATTGCACTCCACAACTTGATTAACAACAAGGTTAGATTACACTGCTGAAGCATGCTGCTAGTATTTGTCACCGTTGTCTTATGATTTTGGATTTATGTTTATGGGTTGTTATTATATTGCTACAGTAACAAATTTAGAAATGTCCAATAAAAAATAATATAGTCCTTGTTTAGGGTTGTTAAGATATTGATATTTTTTATAATTTATTTGATAGTATCCTTAGGAATTATGATAGATTGCAGTCCTTTTTAGATTACATCTCGTGTATATAAATAGTTGTGTTCAACCTTTTCAATAACACAAGAAATATTCATATTCAACATGGTATGGTATCAGAGTCTACTTAAAGCCACATGGGGCCTCATGCTATTGGGTTTTGCTATAGAGCCACCCACCATTTATATCCTTGCACCAAGCCCAACACTGTTGCGTGTGAGGGGGGTGTATTTTTAGTCCCACATACCTTAGACAATATATGACTTGAACATATATTTATAAGTGGGGCATTCCTCACCTTACCAGCCAGTTTTGTAAGATTTTTATTGAGGCTCATGCAACATATATTTATAAGTGGGGCATTCCTCACCTTACCAGCCAGTTTTGTAAGATTTTTATTGAGGCTCATGCAACATGTGAGTTTGCTTGGTTGTAGTTGTTGTGGTCAAATGAAACTTGTGTGCAATAATCAATAAGCTAAACACCTCCAATCCAGTTTTTCACTAGAAGATAAAACATATATAAGTCGATTGTCATTTCATTAAAGAAAATATTATAATTGATTTGTTAGTATCTTTAGGAATTATGATAGGATTGCATTTCTATTTACATTATATGTCATGTATATAAACAGTTGTTTTCAACATTTTCAATAACAAAAATATTCATATTCAATAAGGGTTTTACCATGCTTTGTTCCTTGAGCTTTAGTTAAGTAGTTTGTGTTGTTTTGTTTGGAATTGTTTCTATTGGTTGAAGTTCCGCAATGGATAATTATCAAGTGAAACATTTGAAATCATTAATGCGATTTATGTTTCTTAACATCTGAGTTATCGTTTTAGATGCTCAACAAAGAACATGAAAGGGAAGAAGACTCAAAATCAGAGCCTGTACCAAGTACAGCAGGAAGTTGAGATTTGAGAGGGTTGTGATACTTGGAGTTCATAAGGCACAGTTATTTAATACAAGCAGTCCATGTCTTCCTGCTTGGACCAAGACAACGCGTTTCTGGTCTCTCGAGTATTCCTGCATGGGTTAATGAAATACATGTAATATGTCAAATGATCTTTTAACCCTAGGGATGTTATTGTTTCTTCCTGTGGTTTACTTACTATGTATTTTAATTCTATTGCTCCTTTTTGTCTTTGATTATCTGGTAGCTTCACTCAACTGTTAAAGGGAAATTCCTAATTTGACTATTTTCACAAATGTATCACATCAGAGTTGATCTTTATTTCCAGTAGTTTTGTTGATCTCTTGCATCTGCTGAACTGATAACTATAATTAATGACATCTAAGCAGGAAGAATAACTAATGAAATAAAACTGATTTTGGAGATCCCGATTGTTTGATCCGGTTTAAAAATCAAGTTTGCACTTCATTAACAATGCGTATCACATCTAAGTTATCATTAAGAATATTTATTCCCTACTATAATTATAGCTGTATTTTTTCCTAAATTATGTCATCAAAGCCTTTTTAATGTCAAATAGGAACGGCGTGTTACTTCATTAGCTCTTGATTGATAACTTTGATCATGGAGTTAATTCATGGAACAAGGATTTATCCAAACTAGTCATATATAGATGTAACATGAGCTGAAAAGCTTAAGAGCTAAGCATGGATTGAACAGGTAATAACACTAACATTATCCACGAAGTAAATAACATGTACAGGAAAAAATGAAAACCATTTGCTTTTACTACTTTTAACCGCCTAAGTAACAAAACGACCATTTGCTTTTACTACTTTTAACCGCATAAGGAACAAAACGATAATGCATCATGCATGTACAAGAGTGAAATGTTAAATCTTGAATACACTCAATCGTCCTCAGATAAAACCGATTGTTCAAAATCAGCATCCATAATAACCCCATCCAAAACATGAACAACAATCCCCTTTTTTCTAACATCCACAATTTCAGACCTTATCCTATTAACAACCACCTTCCCATCACCATCTTTCGAAACATACAAAGAAAACCCAGACAAAGACTCATAACTCACAACCTCACCAAACCTTAAATCAACCGACCAAACTGTACGAGGAACAGCAGAAAAACCCAACACACGACTCACAATTGCATAAGTATCATTAAACTTGTCTTGTTTCAAACTATCATCCTCATTCAAATGCAGATCACGCTTAAAAGCTTCCTCGGACGGAACAAAAAGAGTGAAAGCAAGATCTTGAGGCAACATTTCAATCATCATTTCACCAAACTTGCCCAAGTTAAAATCTTGAATGGAGACTTTTCTAGATCTGGTAATGGGGTAAAACCCCATTTTCTGATTACTCTTGTTTTGAACCTCAGGAAGCTTGAAAAAAGTTACAATAACGATGAAAATGCAGCAAACGGTTACCAGAATGGTGACAAGAGCGATTGAGTGCTTCAAGATTAAACCCTTCTTCTTCATATTGATTAAACTCAATATCAAATTGTTGATAAGTCACGTTTAACCAGACCCTGATTACGAGGTTGTAAAGGTGAAAACTTAAGCTTGAAAAGTTAATGGAAAAGAAACAGAAAGTGGTGCAATACCCACCAATAGGAAAATCTTAAAATACAAGAAATTAAGTTGATGAAGTCAAACTGTAAAATCACATATCTCAAGATGTTAAAACGTGTTTAGTAATGTAACTTAAGCTAGGGATATTGAAATTTAAATTACTCCATTTTCATGATTCTTGATAGTTTAAGCTTTTTATTTGCTTACAATTTTTTTTCTTCTTTTTCTCACCGTACTAAGAAAATAAAAGGCATAATTTTAGAAAATACATGGCATATTATATTTTTAATTTTTTACGCGAATCATTGTCTCATAGCTATTAATTATATTGGAATCTAGGTTTTCATGCAGGAGGACTAGGGGTGGACAAATTTGAACCGATCGATTGAAACCGACCGATTTATTGTCTTTTTTGTGCAAATGGGTCGGGCCGGGTATCAGGTTGATTCAATTGCTTAATTTGGATAATGTAGGATTGCTTCGGTCAAACTCAGATGTTTATTTTGAATCCGACGAAAATCGAAACCTACCGAACTTAATTAATATATATTTTATTTATTTTTATTACTATATAATTGACTCACTATAAAAATGAAATTTATAATATTTGAGAATATTATCATTTTTATAATTTAATGATAGCATTGTGTACTCTAAAAAATACAAAATATGTAATATAAAATTTTGAGTATTATTTAATTTATGGTTTATAGTATGTTAATGATCAAAATTAATGTCAAATAATATTGAAAATATTATCTCATAATAATAATTTTCTTTTAATAATAAAAAATTGTTCTATTCTAAAAATTTTATATTTTTTATAATAAATTTAAAAAATAGTCATTTTTATATGATTGTTCTAATAAATATTAAACTGACTAAACCGACCCGACTTAACTGACAAACCGACTTAACCGAATCCGACGAAAACCGAAATTTAATCGGTCGAAATTGGGCCATAAAACTAAAACCGTGGTTTACGTCAGATTTAAGTTTTAGGCCCGAACCCTACCGATTGTCCACCCCTAGGAGGGACTATGAATTAGAGAGCATGAGACGATTAAGAGTGGTTACATGTGGCGTGAGTGGCCCGACCCAACTCAACACTTCATGGGCATGGATTGAACAACCCAAACCAACATCCTCAATTCCTAGATCATGTATGGGCGTGTGTCGTACCTCGAAAAATACGATCCTCGCGATGGACGCGGAAAAAACTGTTTGAAACAGAGTCGCCACCGAACTTTATTCATTCCAAGGAAGGAATAGGAAAATATCGATAAAACCTTTAAAGGGATAAGAAAATGGTCATCGCAACCAAATTCGGGTTCGGGAGTCGATTACGCAAAGGGAAGGTATTAGCACCCTCTACGTCCGTTGTACCCAACGAGAACCTCTTGATTCGATTCGTGAGAAAGTTAGTTAGGTTCGTTTGTTATCTTCTAAGGTAAAGGGATTAGTTTTTCAAAAGGGAAAAAATGAGTGGTTTTATTATTAGGGTGCTCGACAAGGATTGAGAACCCTTGGGCCTACGTATTCCCTCGTGCAATGGGAAAGTCAGAGCATTCGTAGTTCGTGGGACTACGGTTGTTTGGTGTTTTTTAAACGAACGAGTGTTTAATTCGCATTCTAACTGCTAAACGTTGGCTTGTCTGCTCGTCAAGGGAGGCTGAAGCACGAGTTTATATGCGCGAAAGAATGGACTTAAACAATGCTCTTTGGGAAAGGTGTTTGAGTTGTGGATCGCACGGGAGCGAGAGGAGCGAATTTGACGTGTTGGATGTTTTAGAGGCGACAATTGTTCACACACGAGTAAGAGAACTCGCACCTAAACAATCGTCAGGTTAAAGTTTATATCCTTTAGAAGTGTCAATTGTTCACACACGAATAAGAGAACTCGCACCCAAACAATCGACAAATTAAGGTTTATATTTTTTAGAAGTGTCAATTGTTCACACACGAGTAAGAGAACTCGCACCCAAACAATTGAGGAGAATGGTCAAAGACTCGACCACCCTCACTCCACCTTTAGTAAAATGTGTTTAGATAGAGATTAAGTGTATTAATGATTACTTGGAAAAAGGTTTGAATGTTGTCGAGTTTCGCGTGTTTTATAGGCGTCAATTATCCACACACGAGCAAGAGAACTCGCACCCGAACAATTGAAGAGAAAGACCAAAGACTTGATCCCCCTCTTTTCACCTTTTAAGAAATGATATTTAGTATAATTAAATGTATTAATTTGATTTAAGAAAAATACTCGACGTTGGATCGAGGTTTGGATTTGCGTGTGGAATGGTTTGAGCACTAATGGAAAGGAGGTCCTATGGTTTAAGGATTAGGAGGGGAGTCTACCTAATGTTATCATGCTTGGATTGAGAGCCTAATGTCTATCCTACTCCTAGCTTAATCAGAAATTAAGTCGGACTAGGAGCCTTAAGGGAGCATGCGAATACAGAGGTAATCAACAAGTAAACACGAAGCCACGCAATCACAAAGAGAAAATTGAATACAAAAACAAGTAAGGAGAAATTCAAGTATAGAAAGAAAGATCAAGAATTGATAAGAAATTAGTCAAGATAGGCAATCAAAATTAACAATTAGTCAAAAAAATGTCTAAGTTACAAATAAAACTAATTAAAATCAAGATTAAAAAATTAACAAGAGAAGATAGTCTAAAATTAAAATCAATTCTAAAATTAATCCTAAAATTAATCTAACAAAATCTAATTGATTCAAGATTAAATTCTAAAAAAACTTCTAATCTAATAAAATCCTAAAGTTATATTTAAACTTAAAATTATAAACTAATTCTAAGTTAATAAAGTTGGATTAGTTAATATACAATCCTATATCCTTGGAAAAAAAATATCCCACTGATCTAAATCTTTGGAAAATGCATTAACTCACTTATCATAATTAAGTTTGACATTTCAAAGGAAAAAAACAAAAAGAAGGTCATGTACCCAGCATCTGATTCACGCTAAAGTAATGCACACAACCAAACTTTTTCGTGCCGATGAACCCAATCACATTTGCTTACAAAAGGAATAATAACAACACTTTCATCTAAAACAAATACCACACATATGCCATAACCACTAAACATGTTTTGTTTTGCTAGAATTCTTCCTCAAAGTTCATCAATAAAATCTTGCAGTACAAACATATGCCATGTTTTCAGCCTTGTACCAGTTAGAAGAATAGCAATAAAATCATGCCAAAGAACAACAAGCAGCAAACCAAACCAAATACAGTGTACTTGAATCGCCATCAGTAACCAAACTAAACACAATAGCAGCAAAGTGTCATAGCATAATATCAAGCAGTTATGCGCAAACGATATCGAGTTCGAACGACAAATATCTGTAGTAGAACTTATCACACAAAAGGCTCGCAAAACTATCAAGAACGCAACCGAATATGCAATAGGCATTCACAACTCAGGTTAACAGATGCATTTATCAATCTTAAAACAAAATAAATTGAAATCGATAACGGCGGAAACCATAAGCGCAGCCTTCACACCAATAATCACTTACATTTCCATGAGATTGAATCAAATAACATCTTCACAAAAACAGCATCACAAAATCGAACAAAACATGAACGACCAACATCTTCATGCCACAGAGTCGAATCGAAAATAAACATACAACATCAACTTATTAATCCACATATTAACAAGATTAAAACCAGGACAAGATACCCATTGAAATTGGTACAGATCAAGATCGCAACAATCACAATACCAAATCAAACGTTGCAGCAGACTTAACTTGTTGGCAGTGTTCATTACGATGCTAAAGCAAACAACGGTATAACGCGACATGCCAACAGCAAAAGATCAAAACAAGCAGCATAATGTTATTGTTTATATTAGTTTCAAATAATTGCAGAACTCATATCAAAGTGCAGCGAATCCGAAATACACATGGAAAAATTGAGGTGAAATTCAAAACTGTGATGTTATTCGGCGTCAAAACATAACTGCAACGTGTACAAAATTTCACTATTCAAAGTGCGAGCAACAGCAAAATACGAGAACAGAAACAATTCTATACAAGGCTCTTGCAAGACCACAACAACACATAACGTAATCAAAACCAAACTCAAATCGATAGCAATCATCCTACATATTGACCAAAATATGATACAAGGAAACAACATTATTCAGTGATTAATAACAATGGCCCAGTTTTTCTCTAAATTAAACGCAGTAAGAATTCGAAATTGCGAATATGCCATGACAGTATACTCATCACAATGAACAAGTTTAGGATAGTATTACCATCCGAATCACCTTGATGTCGATGCTGACTTATCAATGTAGTGCGCCGTGTAAACGAAACAACACCAAACAGCAACTCAAGATCAAGATTCCAACACACGTTTCACAATCCACGTCTGTTGCAAGCACGATGTGGTGGAGAATCGAAAAACAAGTCCACTGAACTTGTTGTTGATGTTCACGTAAGAGGAATGGTTATTTGAAGGTAAGTCAAGGAAGATCTGGGTTATGGTGACAGTTTCAATTGGTGGCTAATGAATGTTGTAATGGTGGTGAAGATATTTCCATCGGGTTTCACGGCGAGTTGCTTAAGGTGGGGTTGAGGTTTGAGAGTGAATTTTGAAGATGGATGGTGAGAAATCTGAGAGTGAGTAGGAAGGGTGTCACAGGATGAAGAGGGAAGAAGACTTACATGGAGGTTTACTGTGAGGGAGGAAGTATGATTGAGTGGAAGAAGGTTTCACGGTGTGGCGGTGATCTGAAAATGAAGGGTAGAAAAGAAGGATTATAGAAGATGATGGTGAGCCAAGGTCGCGAGAGACTGCGCCGTTTTCCTTCTTTTTTTTTCAGACCTTTTCTTTTTTTTTTCTTCTTTCGGAATCAGTGCCTCCTCTTTTTATAGCTAGGTCAACCTTCTTTTTTTTTATTACATTGCAATATGAACTTGACAAAAAGGGTAGCATGGGCTTAGCAAAAAGGGATATGGGCTTAGTATGTGACACTTGACTCAAACAATGGTCATGAATCTGAATTAAATTAAATAGAAAATGGAATGATTAGGAAGTGAATTTAGGAATTATGAAATGGATTTAAAATAAAAATAGAATAAAATGGATTTTGGATAATAAAAATTGGATTTTTGAATGGAAGTGGTTATTTGGTTATGAAATGGATTTAAAATAAAAATAGAATAAAATGGATTTTGGATAATAAAAATTGGATTTTTGAATGGAAGTGGTTATTTGGTTATGAAATGGATCCATAGATGGGTATTTAAATGGTTAAAATAAAAAAGGAAGTTAGGTTGAAATGGATAGAAAACGGATTATAGAAAACAATATGGATTTTGGATGACAATGGCTATGGTAGAAAAAGAATAAATAATGTTTTTTTTTTTTTGAAAAAAAATGCACAACCACATTACACCAATCTCTGAACTTTTCACAACGTCCGATTAAAGGCACACAACTGCAACAGAAACAAACTGTCTGAAATAATTATCCTCTGAATCTCTGATCAAGTGAATCTTGAATCACCTTGAATTTGACTGAACTTCAAACACTTTAATAACCAGAAGCGATATATTTTTGAATTTTCTGAATATGGTTAGTGGGTGGATGTACAGATGAAAATATGCATAGGTAGGACAAATTTGGGGTATGACAGATGCCCCTATCTAATTGTCTTGAACCCGAGAAAATGAACTGCTATAAAGCATTTATTTTAAGGGTATAAGTCAATTAGATATAAGAATGCCCCAAAAATTTGTCTCACAAAAGGTAAAGTGTTGTAGAGTAAGAGCTGACAGAACGAGGTAGCGGGGTTCAAACTGAACAAAATAACTTGAGATCCTTTGGGTGGTCGAAGCAGTCCCTTATCCGTTAAGGTTCCTCGATGATACCAAAGTTGTATGTTTGAAAATGCAGAGGATTCTCTGGGCCGTCGAAGCAGTCCCTTATCCATTAAGGTTCCTCGATGATACCAAAGCAATATCTCTAAAGGCAGACGATTCTCTGGGTCGTCGAAGCAGTCCCTTATCCATTAAGGTTCCCCGATGATACCAAAGCAGTATCTTTGGAAATAGAAGATTCTCTGGGTCGTCGAAGCAGTCCCTTATCCATTAAGGTTCCTCGATGATACCAAAGCAGTATCTCTGAAGGCAGAGGATTCTCTGGGTCGTCGAAGCAGTCCCTTATCCATTAAGGTTCCCCGATGATACCAAAGCAGTATCTCTGTGGTAAATTTGTTGGGGGATAGTTGAGCAAGATTCCTGTTGGAGGAAATGTGCTGGCTCTGTAGGGAAAAGCTCACAAGAAAACTTTCTAAGATATCCTCTGCTTGGGGAGCAAAAATAGTAACAGCTGCTGGGGATTGTCAATATCAACTGCATGGCTGAAGAATGACTTGCTGGGGAATAGGATTCCATCAACTTCTCTTTTGAAGAATACTGCCAACTATGATGGAGGACTGGCCAAGATGCTTGCGAACTGATCCTGGATCCTGCTATGCTATGCTGGGGATGGACATGCCATGCATACAGGAATGCAAATGAACTTGTTTTATGAGATGCATATGGGAATGCAACCGGCCAAGGCTTCATTTCTGGTTTCCAAAGAAGGACTAATGGGGATTAGATGGAGCAAGGTGAAAGACTCACTGGGAATACTAGCATATCAACTCGGGGGTTGATAAAAGGAAATACTATCGACTCGGGGGTCGAGAAACATTAAGATAAATTGTCGTCAACTCGGGGGTTGAGAAAGGTAAAGGTAATATCGACTCGGGGGTCGGGAAGTAAAGACAATATCGACTCGGGGGTCGAGAAAACAAAGGCAATATCGACCCGGGGGTTGAAGGAAATAACAAAATATCAACTCGGGGGTTGAAGGTAAACGCAAATATCGACTCGGGGGTCGGGGGCAGAGATAAAGGCAATATCGACTCGGGGGTCGAGGAAATAAATACAATATCGACTCGGGGATCGAAGAAGATAAAGATGACAATGACTCGGGGGTCAGTACAAGCAAAAAGATGTCAACTCGGGGGTTGAAGATGTAATAATGATATCGACTCGGGGGTCGAGAAACTACGGCAATATCGACTCGGGGGTCGAGAAAATAAAGACAAAACATCATTAACTCGGGGGTTGAAAGAAAGGAAAACATCGACTCGGGGGCCGAAGAAAATAAAGACAACATTGACTCAGGGGTCAAGAACAAATCAATATATATCAACGCGGGGGTTGAGGAAGGAAATAGGTTATTATGTAAGCATATGGTGCACGTATGATGTATGTGATGCATATGTGGATGCAAGCAGGTTATTGGTTTTATGAAGGTGCCAGCAGGGTGGACTTTAGGAGGTGCCAAGCAGGGTTGGACTTTTTGGTGGTTGCCAAACAAGGTTGGGCTTTAGGAGGTGCCAAGCAAGGTTGGACTTTTGGTAGTTGCCAATATGAATTGGACTTTATTTGATGGAAATATTTGATTTCCCGACACTCGAAAATGGAAGATATTATGATCAGTAAGCCAATATGATTCTCTTGTTGCCCCAAGTCTGATCCTTTGCAGAAATTGCGTGCTTGGTTCCTGAGAGGACTCTACTTCTTTGGCTGATATGCCATGAATGGTTGTATGAGCACAGCGACGTAACCAATGCATGTTGATTGTATGAGCGTAGCGACTTATCCAATGCATTCTGATTGTGCATTTGCTCTGCCCCAAGGCTTTTAATACTTGTTGAATTCAAGGGTCGCTTAGTGCATGATATAGCCAGCTTGACCAACTTGAATGTGTGAAGGGGATCTGCCCCTGTCTGGAGGGTATTGAGATGATTTGCCCAAGTCTTGGCTTTTGAAAGACTTGCCTCAGATTGACTAAGTATTGCTTTGAAGGACTTGCCCCAGATTCACAAGGTTATGATAGTCTCGATTCGAGTCAGTGCCAACGAATGCTCAAGTTTCCCTCTGATTGCACTTTGTTGGAATTTTGCTAATGTCAAATGCTGATTTACAGTTAAAATTGATCATTCAGAAATGATAATTTTAATGCGACATTCATGCAAGTTTTGAAAAATCATTTATTGGAATGGTGTGTCGGCGTGTGACGAGTGAACCATTAGTCCAAACGCATTGCTAATTTACTAGTGTGTGAAAAATCATTCATGCAAGTTTTGAAAAATCATTTATTATAATACAACATATTTACAAAATTCCTCCATCAATACAAGATCGAAAACATCCCCACATATATGATGTAATCTATGCGTTCAATACGCATTCAAGAGTGAAACTGAGTTCATACTCCCAAAATCATAATGCAAGAAAAAAACAACAACAAAAATTTCTGCAATATTTGTAATATCCAATTTACAACTCGAAACTTGAAACTTACATGGTGAAAAACACACAAACAGAAGCAACAACCCAAAGTTCATCGAATCGAAATGAAAAAAAACTCAACTCAAGCGACAATATACAAGAAGTTCATGACAACTTTAATAACCAAAATAGAATGATAAAATATGAATCTATTTAATCGCATCAAATAATCGTTACCGATTGTAAGCTAAAAAGAGACGTGTTTGTTTCAGAGTTGTAAGGGTGACTGCGTTCGAAGCTGTGATGTTGAAAAGGAGGAGCTCATGGTGTTGTTTCATGGTTTTGTGGTAATGCGCAGCTGAAGTGAGGGCATCGTCGGAGTGTTGTGCTCGCCAGAGTTGTGTCATCTACGGCGAAGGTGCAACGGCTGGAACAGTAAGGGAATGTGTTTGAGTTGTAGGTATGGGCGGATATGTAAGGTTCTCTGTGTGGTTTTTGATCGTCGTGTTGTAGCGGCCATATCAGAGTTATGGTGGTGATACTACTAAGGCTAGTCTGACGGAGGTTTTCACGGTTGTTGTGTGGATGTATGTTGGGAGAGTGTTTTCAGAGCAGTGGGGGAATAAGAGTTCGATGCCGAAAAGAAAAAGAGATGAGGGTGATAAATAGTGAGAGGGTGTTGCGTGAAAGATGAGTAGCAACTTTTCCTTTTACCACTTTTTATTTTTTTTTCTCATAGTCTCAAAGAGAGACGCTGGGGTATCAGTCTTTCATAGTCTTTTTTATTTTTTGGATTTTCTCAAAATCATGGAAAAAGATGCGTTGGGATCTGTTTGGATGCAAAAACCACCCCTTTCTATTTTCTCTTATGATTATTAATTGGAAATGAGAGAGAAGAGATATCAAGGGGAGGTATCGTGTGTTCTATTGGCTGATTCTCCTTTTTTTGCATTGGCCAATTAACGATTAATATATACTAGGGTTTGCTGAGTTATGAATCCAGTTATTCCAAAAATGTCCCTTGAGTGATTAAATTAGTCTTAACTAAAATAAAATAAAACTCAAATGAAATAAAATAAAATAAAATAAAACTAGAAACTTAAATGTAAATAGTTTTTATGGTTATTTTGACTAAAAAAAACAAATAAAATGAAAAAAATGAATAAAAAAGGCGCAAAAACGCTCGAAAAGGTAAAATGAATCTTCTAAAATGATCTATGAGAAATAAACTTCTAGAAAACAGACAGAAAAAGATCAAATTTTGCAATAAAAATGGTCCAGTTGAAAAGGATCAGTCTGATCAAAATGCGAACGGAAATGAGACCGAAAAAATAAAACGAGCATGCCAAGTTAAACTACGTGAACTGTTGATCAATAAAACTGACAACTGCAAGCCTGATCTCGAAATTCTTTTCCCGATAACTTTATGCACAATTAAGGAATGATTCAACCGATCATTATGTAAAACCGAAATTTTATTCTGGTCGATATTTCAAGCGTTATGCGGAAAAGGATGCATGTTATGATATGGAGAGGATGCGAATGTCTTAATGAATGCATTGGATTATTGATCGAGGGGCAAAATTGGGGTATGATAGTCCTCTTTGTATCAACCTCTTGATCTCCTACTTTAAATATTGATAGTCATTAGTGTGATGACCTTGCACTTTGTAGTATTTACACCATTTATCGGTATCCATCCCCATCATGTTCCCCATGGGCGGGTCAGGTTCACGAAGGATTTTTGCATGGAAGACCTCACGCAGATACCAGATGTCGAGACAGATGTCACAACACTGGGATCAAAACACAACTTGAACACACAACAACCAAAAACTATAAATTGCAGAAAATAAATAACACCAAAGTTGTTAACCCAATTCGGTGCAATTCACCTACATCTGGGGGCTACCAAGCCAGGAAGGAAATCCACTAATAGTATTAATTCAAAGTTAAACTCCCCCGTTTACAACTTATCACCTAATCACTACCCGTGCAACTTCTACCTAGAAATTGCCATCTAGATATGAGAATCCCCTCTCACTTCCTAATCACCTCAGTGATATCAAACAGACCCAATCCCAGTGACTGTATAAACAACAACAAACACTAGAAGTAGCACACTTTCAAGACAATACTAGACTTTGCTTAAAAGCTTCAACTAAGAACAATACACTTTTGCTTAAAAGCTTTAGAGTGGACAATGAACAATCAGTCAAACTGAATGCATTATAAGGTACATGAGTGACATACAATTAACAAACGAAAACCCTAAATACCAACCAAAACAACGACTAATCCTTATTAGACAAGATTCTCACGTTATGCTATCTTGCTCCAATATGGTTTTTCTTCTCTTTAAATAGTCTCCAGACCTGCTGGACTTGGGCTTCTTGAGGCGTACAAATAGCAGCAATCAGTATAAACTGGCTACAAATCAACCTACATAATAATAGGAGAAACATACAAACTTTCCTAAAAAGGCTCAAGGAACCTTTTTATGAAAAGTAACAGAATCTGCAATACCAGAAATTCCCACAATATACTCCCATAAAAGTCGCCCACGCGTGCATCAGAACACACTAAAAAATCACACTAAAATTACCAAAATAGTCATGCCCTAACTATCTGGTATAGCATGTCCCGGAACATGTCACAACATCATGTAGAACATGATGTTTGACTGACATGGCAAAACTTCTGGTTCAACATCTTGCTAACAGCATGTTGTTTTACCAAAATGCAGCCAATCAAAAAACCACAGGACTTACACTTTCTCATTTTATGTTCAAAGGGTTGAAATACTTATATGGCATCTAATTTAGTTTGAACGACACTTTCTCCTAGGTGCTGTTTGGTTCTAATGTTTTCTTTGTCCGCCAAATTCTAATTTTGATACTCCCTTCTCTTTCGCATCCCTCAGCCTTTTCTCCATATTACTCGACTCCCCTTAATGTAGTGTTTTGCTCATGCCATTATCTCCTTCATTGTTGTCACTGATTATTGGGCTAGAGACTCGTTAAAGTTCCTTGCCTTGAGTTCATTTTGAATGGCCACCACAAACACCTCTTAATTAGGATGGACTACCTTAATGGTTTCTTCATTAAAATGAGTCAGGTACTCTCGCAGCAACTCACCATATCCTTGGTGGACATTGAAAAGGCTCGTGGTCGATACCTTCTTATGTTTGGCAACTGAATATTGATGAATCATTTTCCTTGCCAGATCTTTATAGCTAGTTATGGAAAATGTCAAAAGGCTCTTGTACCAGCGTAGGGAGACATTCTTCAATATGCCCGTCATCACCTTGCATTTTAGTGAGTACGTAGCTCTAATGTTGGTCATCTGAGTGTTGACTAGTATGATGTGTTTCCGTGAGTTGATTTTCCTATCAAAAGTGGCCAACAAGGGGCAACTTGAAATTTTCCAGGACTTGGTCATCCCTGATTTCCAGCGTCAGAGTTTATGGATCGATTAAGTCTTCTAAGTCATCATCCTCTGCTGGAGGCTGATGTTGATTTTTCTTAAACCGTGCACGCCATTTTGCAATAGCTTATTTAATGGCGTAGATTTTCCATGACGGGGATTAGTTCATCCATGGCAGCATGTGATTCCAGATTGTTTTTGCTTGCTTTTGTCATGTAAGGTGAGAATTTTGGTGGTTCACAATTTTGTGTGGCCCAGACAAGTTTTACCAGAGTGTCATAGTTGGCACCAATTGTTCACGTAAATAACACTAGTTGAATAACTCTTTCGATGTTGGTGAGAAAAAGCCACAATAGGCGACTTATTCATATTAATGGAGTCTCCCTTTTCGGTTTGAAGTATGTTTCTTTTATACTGATTCCCCTAGCCTGATATAAGACAAGGGATATAAATGTAGTTAAATCCTAATCAAGAGCCATAATGACTGATTATCCGATCATTATTGCCCTAAGGAGACATGTCTGGACACGTTGACATCACACGATAAATGCCCATAAATACTTATCTTGGATATCTCGCCTTTGAGGCATACTATGTCGCGTATAGACTTGGAAATGGGTCATGCTCGATTCACACCTAGATTCGGCCAGCCATCCTTATGGTTGACCACTAATTCTAAGATGTACATGACCATATCCTAACTTCAATAAGTAGAGTCCATAATTTTTTAAACAAAAATTAGTTATTGTGTAACTATTTTTTGAATTAAATTTGGTGAACCTTGGCCTTGCGATTGACCAGAGTTATTGTCATACAATCTTATTAGTGTATAAACATCCATTTCCTAGTGAGGAAAAACTTTAGCTAGTTGTTTATGAAAAGTATTTATCTTGGGCACTTCAAACAAACATACAATAACATTTTATCCAACTCTACAACCTATTAAATTCAGGTTCACCCCAAGTTCTATAATACGTCACAAAAGTTTTTTATCTGAACTACGTAGGTTTGTAAGCAGGTATATAATCTTGCTATTACCCTGGCACATGACTCGACAACGATATTAAGGTCGGAACCCATTGGACATTCTGTGAAATATAAAAGGCTCTCAGTGTGAGCTCAAGGCTAAAATCCACTGGGCTCTCTAGGAAAAATAAAAAGATCTCAGTGTGAGCTCAAGGTCGAAGAACACTAGGCTCTATGTGTTAAGAAAAAATCCCGTAGTGTGAGCTCAAGGAACGAATCCATTGGGCTCTCCACGTTAAGAAAAAAAACACTTAGTGTAAGCTCAATGCCAGAACCTACTAGGTACTCCATATCAATTAACCCAGGACTTCCATAGGGAGCATATGTAGGAACCCACCTGGTTCTCTTGCAAATTAACCCAAGACTTCCACACGGAGAAAATAAAGGAACCCAATGGGCTTAAGGTATTATTTAACCAAAGACTTTTGTAACACCCTAAATAAACCTCGTGTAATTTATATAAAATATTAGAGTAAAATTCAACACAAAAACATTTAGGATGCTACAGTTCAACAAACACCTGCTCATGCAATCAAATATGTAAAACCTGTCTCTTTTTAAAAATTACTAACAGTAACAATAATAATAGTAAAACATTCACCATGTCTGAACTTTAATTTCATTTAAACAGCGGAAACATCAATATCAATTAATTACTAAAAAAATATTTATGAAATAATATAATTATAACGAAAATTCAACATAGGAGATAACATAATTCTCTACCAACGAAAATAGACACACCAACGCCAACCCCCAGTGTTACACATTAGAGCAGACACCGACTCTAAAATAAAAGAAAGACACCATCTTCCACATACATCCACTCTCCTACTGCGAATTATCTGCACGATGCCCATGTAAAGGCAGCATTCAAACAGAAGGGATGAGATATCACAATTATATAAAGGAAAACATGATAATAAGTAAGCATCAGATTATCACACGCATAATCACCCATTTCACCAACACACTACCACACCATCAAACAAACAATCATTCAAACATAATAACAATGCAACCAATATGCTATGCAATGAGACTCAACAACTCAACTCAATGCATGTGGTACTGATATGTGAACTCTCAGGTTCACCGCTCTGTTCCCCAGCTAGGACCAAATCCCACCAATTCATTACCATCACCGCCGATAACGCTTCAGTGATTCCATTACCTTCTAAAGTAGCTACTCGCACCCAATCCCCACCTAGGATTGAGGCTCACAAAAAATGGACCACCGTCCAACACCGTGAATGCATGCAACATACAACATGCAACAACAACACCAATGGACAATGACCTTCACCATAGTCAATGTAATTCACCAATACTGGAACCCATGCACCAAACCCATGCTATAACAGTTTAGAAACATCAACATACAGTATAGTAAGCAGCAACAATGCAATTACGAATATACAACACCACAATATAAGCACTACAATGCATTTAACACCATAACACAATAAATTATTCATTTTTAGGCACTAAAACCAATTTTAGAATAGAGTTCATTGCGTCAGCTTCCTAACGCTTCGAACGGCACCTGAATTGGACACCCACAACTCAAGATATGATTTTTTAAAAAGTTTTTCAAAAATTGATCCAAGTGTAACCGGTTACACCATTTGAGGTAACCGGTTACACCACTTGTAACCAACCCAACCACGCAAAACATACACAGTGTAATCGGTTACGACAACTAAAGTAGCCGGTTACACCATCACAAATTTGCCCATAAATGCATTTTAAAGCAGTGTAACTGGTTACACCATTCCTGGTAACCGATTACACTATAAGCAGAAGCACTTTTATGCTATTTTTCCAAACGAAAATCACTTTTAATCCACCCCAAAAACCCCCCTTTTTCTTATAATTTGTTCACTACATTATTTTATACAAAAAATCACTTTTCAAAAGTCTCAAACACAATTCTTTTCACCAAAAAGTTCACGACTCGAGTTCTGACTCTGACTCACAACAATCATTAACAACACAACATCTACAACACACAATTCCATTAACTACATGGTTCCAACAGCAACAACACAACAATTCAATAATCAATCATTAATCACAACATCATCATACCACTCATAATTCATCAATCAATCATTCAATCCAACAACTACAAAATTACAACAATGATTTTGATATAGAGATAAGAGAAACACAAACATGCATAGTTATAATCTACCCACCATCATCATACAAACCCTTAGATAATAGGAACCACACCCTTACCTTAGAGTTCTTGCAAAGTTCTCTTATACCTCTAGCAATGCTGATCTCCTCTTCCCCCTTGAGCCCAAGACTTCTCTTTCTCTTTTCTTCAAACTTTCACGTATCTGACAACTTCCCTTTTCTCTAATCTCCTTATTATTATTATTATTATTATTATTATTATTATTATTATTATTTAATCCAACTAATTAAAATAATAATAACAATTTCCATCAAATATTTAATTAAATCAATATTCACCCAATATTACAATTAACTAAATATTAACTATTATAATTTAATTAGCCTTACTCACTACACCACCAAGTTCTACACTTTTGCTCACATACCCCAACATCGTAAATTATATTCTTAAGGTCACTACCCCACAACTAAGGGTATCTCAAACACGCCAAAATACCAATCAATACATACAATCATACAACATCACATAATTTAATTACGAAAAATCAATAAATTAAACTGGGGCGTTAATACTCCCCCTACTTAGAACATTTTCGTCCTCGAAAATTTACCTGATGCGAACAACTCTGGATACGACTCTCGCATCATACTTCAAATCCCAAGTCATACCCCCTCCGACAGCGTCTCCCCACACTACCTTCACGAGAGCAATCTCCTTACCTCTCAACCGTTTCAATTCACGATCATCAATTCATACATGTAAGGCCTTAACTGTAAGATTATCCCTCACCTGCACATCATCCATAGGAATCACATGCAATAGATCCAGAACATACTTTCGAAGTTATGAAACATGGAGTGCATCATACAAATTTGACAAATTTAGTGGCAAAGCCACTTTATAAGCAACATCTCCAACCCTCTCTGATATCTAATATGGACCAATAAACCGAGGAGTAAGCTTCCTCGACTTCAGAGCATGCCTAACACCGGTCACCAGAGTGACTCTCAAGAATACATGGTCTCCCTCCTGAAATCAAGATCCTTCCTCCTCTTATACATGGTCTTATCATGGTGACTCTCAGAATTCAAACAAGCATACATAAACTGTGCCACATCACGTTTCAATCCAAGAAACCAAAATATTCTCTTCAAATCCTGATACATCTTTGTAGCTTCTGGATGGATACTCAAGCTACTCCTATTAATTTCTTCTAAAATATATTCTTCAACTCAGAATCATCAGGAATACAGATCCTGTTTCAGAATCTCAACACACCTTGCTCATCCACCTTAAAATCACTATGCTTAGTTTGATTACTCCACACCATCAAGTCAACCAACTTCACATCCAACTTCTGACTCCCTTTAATATTATTAAGAAAATCATTGTTGATTTTCAACGTACCCAACATCATACACTGCGGCGTCAACTCAGAGACCAAACTCAAGTCTCTGAACTGTTCAATAAGTTCTAACTCTCTAACCATCATAGCAGACATATGCAAAGACTTCCGACTTAAAGCATCAACCACAACATTAGCTTTATCGGGATGATAACTCAAGCCAAAGTCATAATCCTTCAGAAATTCCAACCATCTTCTCTGCCTCATATTCAATTCCCTCTGATCAAATAGACACTTTAAACTCTTGTGATCACTGAACACTTCAAATATGGAACCATAAAGGTAATGCCTCCAAATCTTCAATACAAACACCATTTCCCCAACCCTAAATCATGATTAGGATAAATTCTCTCATGAACCCTCAGTTGTCGTGAAACATAAGCCATAAACTTGCCATCTTGCTTCAGCACCCCACCGAAACCCATCATCGACGCACCACAATACACCATAAATGGTTCATTTGGTTTAGGTAAAATCAAAACTGGACCTGCAACCAATCTCTTCTTCAGCTCAATGAAACTCTTCTCACATTGAATATTCCACACAAACACTTTACCTTTACAAGTCAACTGAGTTAACGGAAGTGCTAACTTGGAAAAGCCTTCAATAAACCCGCGGTAATAACCAACAAGCCCACAAAGCTTCTAATCTCTGTAATCGACTTCAGAGCTTCCCATTGTATAACTGCATCTACTTTGGACGAATCCACAACAATACCATCACCTGAAATAACATGACCAAGAAAACTCATCTCTTTCAACCAGAATTCACACTTTGATAACTTGTCATAAAGCTTCTTCTCTTTTAACACTTGTAACACAATTTTCAAATGCTCAACGTGCTCCTCTTTTGACTTAGAATAGATCAGAATGTCATCAATAAAAACCACCACAAACTGATCCAGATAAGAGTGAAAGATACAATTCATATACTCTCTAAACACTCCAGATGCATTAGAAACGTCGAACGACATCACCAAATATTCAAAATGTCCATATCGATTTCTAAAAGCCGTCTTCTAAATATCTTCATCCTTCAGTCGAATCTGATGATAACCCAACCTCAAGTCAATTTTGCTAAACACACGTGCACCCACCAACTGATCCATCAAGTTATCTATTCTCGGAAGTGGATACTTATTCTTAATCGTCACTTTATTCAACTGTCAGTAATCCACACACAACCTCATACTACTGTCTTTCTTATTTACCAACAACACCAGAGCTCCCCAAGGTGACCCAATTGGTCTCACAAATTTCTTCTCCAGCAAATCTTCTAATTTCTTCTTCAACTCTGCTAACTCCAACGCTGACATACTGTATGGTGCCATAGAAATAGGTCTGGTACCAGGGACAAGATCATTAGAAAACTCAATCTCTCTCTCTCTTGCGGTACATCTGAAATATTGTCTGGAAACACATTTGGTAATTCATGCACCACCTGCAATTCATGAATCACAGCTTGACTCTTCACAGACAAGGACGCAAACAATGCAAGCACCTGAGTTTCCTCTTCCAAAAGCTCTCTCAACTCTCTAGCAGACAAGAACCCAACTTCTTCCTCATCATCATGAGCAAGAAACCTCACCGATTTATTATAACAATTGATATGAACATGATTGAACTCTAACCAGTTCATTCCCAAGATCAGATCAAGATTCCCCAGCGAAAAACATATAAGATTAACACCAAAATCTCTATCAAATATTGACAAATGACAATTCAAACAAACCAGAGAAGTAGTCACTGATCGCTTAGCAGGTGTTTCGATAATCATTTCTCCCCTCATAGCAGACACAACAAGGCCTAGCCTTTTCACACAATCAACAACAATAAAAGAATGAGTAACACCAGTGTCAATAAAGGCAATCAAAGGCATACTATTAATGTAACACATACCTCAGATCAACCTATCATCACTGGAAGTCTGAGTCACCGACAGGGCAAACACATTCCCTCTAGTTGAAGCTTACTTTGGCTTCTGGCAATGAGTATTGATGTATCCTAGTTCACCACAGTTGTAGTAAGTCACCACATTGTCCTTGCAATCAGTAAGCAGATGTCCCGTCTTCCCACATCGATAACACTTCTTTACATCACTCTTGCATTCACTGACATGATGATCCAACTCACGACACCTATAAACTTAAGAGGAGCGGGAGAACCTCCCCCACTTGGCCTCTTACCTTCGAAAATCCTCTGCTTACCCTTCTTATCCGAAGCACTACATGGCTTCCCACGATTCACATTTTGTTTTCCCCTCTTCTCACTCAGACTCTTATAATGAGCTGAACGAGATTTACTATCTTATTAAAAAATTCTATATTTGTTCACCAACTCTAGAAACCTCTGAATCTATTGGTATTCAATCGCCTACTTAATCTCAGGATGCAAACCATTCTCAAACTTGATACACTTTGAGAACTCAGTAGTCGCCTCACTATAATGAGGATAGAACTTAGTAAGTTCCACAAATCTGGCAGTATGCTCTGTAACAGACAAATTACTATGCTTCAGCTCCATAAATTCAATCTTCTTCTTCCCGCGAATATCTTTAGGAAAATACTTCCTCACAAACTCCCTGCGGAACACAGCCCTAGTGACAACTTCAACTGAAGCTTCTAATACCTGACGAGTGTTCATCCACTAGTCATCAGCCTCCTCAGCCAGTATATGAGTAGAAAATTGTACCTTCTATGACTCTGTGCAATCCATCACCCGAAAGATTCACTCAATCTCTTTGAGCCAAGCTTATGCTCCATTAGGATCATACCTACCCTTGAATGTAGACGGATTGTTCCTCTAGAACTTCCCCAAATGACGAAAACATCATTCCCACCAGCATTAGGCTGATTCTGCACAGCCCGAGCAATAGCCTGCAAAGCAGCAACAATATCAGCATTATTCCTTCCATCCATTTTCTGTTTTACACCAATAGCAACAATAATGGTTAGAAGACAACACCGACAATATTCAACTGTCACACCACACTGACTCAACAACTTGGCCGGATAGACCGACCTATTATGATACCACTAATGTAACACCCTAAATAACCCCCGATAATTTAAATGAAATATCAGAGTAAAATTCAACAAAAAAATATTTGCGATGCTATAGTTCAACAAACACCTGCTCATGCAATATGAGATGTAACACTTGTCTCTTTTAAAAATAACTAACAATAATAATAATAGTAAAACATTCACCATGTTTGAACTTCAATTTCATTTAAGTAGCGGAAACATCAACATCAAGTAATTCCTCAAAAAATATTTATGAAATTAATATAATTATAACGAAAATTCAACATAGGAGATAAAATAATTCTCCACCAACGAAAATAGACACACAAACGCCAACCCTCAGTATTACACATCAGAGTAAATGTCGACTCTAAAATAAAAGGAAGACACCATCTTCCAGATACATCTACTCTCCTACTGCGAATTATCTGCACGATGCCCATGTAAAGGCAACATTCAAACGTAAAGGGTGATATATCACAATTATATATAGTAAAGCATGATAATGAGTAAGCATCAGATTATCACACGCACAATCACCCATTCCACCAACACACTTTAACACAACAATCATTCAAACATAATAATAATAATGTAACCAATATGCTATGCAATTCGACTCAATGCATTTGGTACCAACATGTGAACTCTCAAGTTCACAGCTCCGATTCCCACCTAGGACCAGAGCCCACCAATTCGTTACCATTACCACCGATAATAGTTCACTGATTCCATCACCTTCGAAATCAGCTACTCGCACCCAATCCTCACCTAGGATTGAGGATCACCAAAAATGAACCACTGTCCAACACCATGAATGCATGCAACATAAAACATGCAACAACAACACCAATGCACAATGAGCGACACCATAGTCAATGTACCTCGCCAATATTGGCCACCATGCACCAGAATCATGCTATAACAGTTCAGCAACATCAACATTCAATATAGCAAGCAATAACAATGCAATTACGAATATGTCACACCTTAACATAAGAACTAAAATGAGTTTAACACCATCATACAGAAAATTATTCATTTTCAGGTACTGAAACCAATTTTAGAATAAAGTTCTTTGCGTCAGCTTCCTAACGCTTTGAACGACACCCGAATCGAACACCTGGAACTCAAGATATGATTTTTTTTAATGTTTTTCAAAAATTGATCCCAGTGTAATCGGTTACACCATTTGAGGTAACCAATTACACCCCTTGTAACCAATCTAACCACGCAAAACATACTCAGTGTAATCGGTTACCACAATTAAGGTAACCGGTTACACCCTCACAAACTTGCCAAGAAACACATTTTTAAAGCAGTGTAACCAATTCCATCATTCCTGGTAACCGATTACACTATAAGCAGAAACACTTTTATGTTATTTTTCCAAACAAAAATCACTTTTAATCCACCCTAAAACCCCCCTAAAACACTTTTCTGTTATTTTTCCAAACAAAAAATCACTTTTCAAAAGTCTCAAAACCACAATTCTTTTAACCAAAAAGTTCACGACTCGAGTTCCGACTCTGACTTGTAACAACCATCAACAACACAACATCTACATCAGACAATTCCATTAACTACATTATTTCAACAACAACAACACAATAATTCAACAATCAATCATTAATCACAACATCATCATACCACTCATAATACATCAATCAATCATTCAATCCAATAACTACAAAATTGCAACAACAATCATGATATAGAGAGAAGAGAAACACAAACATGCATAGTTATAATCTACCCACCATTATCATACAAACCCTTAGATAATAGGAACCCCACCCTTACCTTAGAGTTCTTGCAAAGTTCTTTTCTACCTCCAGAAATGGTGATCTCTTCTCCCCCCTTGAGCCTTAGACTTCTCTTTCTCTTTTCTCCAAACTTTCATGTATCTGACAACTTCCTTTTTCTCTAAGCCTTTTATTCTTATTATATTATTATTATTATTATTATTATTATTATTATTATTATTATTATTATTATTATTATTATTATTTAATCCAACTAATTAAAATAATAATCAAAATTTCCATCTAAATTTTAATTAAAGTAATGTTCACCCAACATTACAATTAACTAAATATTAATTATTATAATTTAATTTGCCTTACTCACTACACCACCAAGTTCTACACTTTTGCTCACACACCCCCAACACCTTAAATTCTATTCTTAAGGCCACTACCCCACACCTAAGGGTATCTCAAATACACCAAAATACCAATCAATACATACAATTACACAACATCACATAATTTAATTACGAAAAATCAATAAATTAAACTGGGGCGTTACAACTTCCATAAGAAGCAAACGTAGGAATATATCGGGTTCTCCTTGCAAGTTAACCCAAGGCTTCCATGGGAAAAAATGCAGGAACCCATCAAATTCTCTTTTCGCTTAAATGCGTGTCATATGTGACGAACAATTGAATCCACTGGGATCTCCTTTTGCTTAACTGTGTGACCTCTGTGACGAGTAATGGAACTCATTGATCTTATTTTGCTTAATCGTGTGTTCTATGAAATGAACTATAAAAACCATTGGACTCTCCTCTCCCTTAACTGTGTGTCATAAGTGGCGAACAATTGAATCCATCGAGCTCTCCGTGATAAAATGACAAGGCTCTTAGAAGAGCTTCAAAGTCTGATCCTCTGAGATCTCTATGCATAAGCTCCAAGCTCTCGGAAGATCATTAAGCATAAACCCGTTAGGCTCTCCCATTTCCATTTAAAATTCATGCGAAAATGCAAAAAAAGGGGACTTGCCAGGCTCTTCGTTCAAACCTTTTCACTAAAAAAGATTCCCCAAAACTCCACGATATTGACAAGGTAACAATAACAGGATGAATGGTGAAATCCGAAGACAAACATAAGCATAATCCTAGGAATAGTCAGGCTATAAGCAACTTACACCAAGATAAAGATATCTTTCCATAAGATAAAAAGGATGAATATCATCATTAGATCAACTTGACTGGCAAATCTTAAGATCAACTCAGCCAAACTAGGTCTGATCCTGATAATGGGAGAATAACCGTTAAAAGATTATTCATTTTTCGGTACTCTCACTTAAAGCATTTCATCCTTACGGGCCTATGCTTGAGAGACTATGTACCTTCTAAGTTTTAGGAGTCGGGTTTTAGTCTAGGGTATGGATCAACTCGTCCAACTCAACAATTTGAGTTAAGATAATAAAATGCCTAAATTGATCAAACCATCCCAATGTAGAATAGAAATTTGTATATTTAAATTAAAAATTACAAGGTCGAGCATAATCAAGACTTTTTCTCCCGTAAGCATTTCGTCGTTACGAGCCTCATGTTTGGAGGCTGTGTACATCCTGAGAATTTGTGATGGTCGAATTTAAAGTTTTGGTCCATTTGCAATGGTTAGATTACCTAAATTTCTTTTCCCTCAAGAATCTCGCTCCTCTGGGCCTCATGCTTGGGGTTGTGTACATCCCAGGAAATTAAGGTGGGCCACGTTATGACTATAACCAAATTGTGTTTGAACAAGATTTGTTCTTGATATATTCTCATTAAGTTTTGATGATAACAAAAGTATTAAAAGAAAAATGGTTTATTTGATGTGTGTTTTATTTATGCAGGTTCTTGTTCTTGTACATAAATAATCAGAATCTGTTTTACTTAGACACACTTGGGAGTTGCTTCATTGCTTGCTTCTGGTGGAAGAGTCTGAAGAACAATTGCTAGTGTGGCTTGATGCAGATTCTGAGCTGAAGGCCTTAGCATTCAGACGAGTTACTACACTTGGTAATTGTATATCAGCATCTGGTACCATTCAGAGTTTGTGATAAAGTTGTGGATTGTCAGTACTGCAAAAAGCAAGATGTATTGTCTTATCAAGTTGTCAGGTAGAGTCTACAAGATTGCAAGGCTCAAGAAAGGTTGGCATGCTTTATGGATGTATGTTCTCAACGACTCTATCTATACAAAACCACTTGAATACTAAAAGGTTAAACGTGTTACACACTGGATTCAGAATTTGCTGTGCATCCATCTTTAATGTCTCTTGTACTATGGAGTTAAGGCAAATACAATTGATCAAGTCACTTCCTCAATGACTAGTTTCTGCAAAGGCTGTAAATATGGCTGAAGATTAAAGTTTGAATCTTAACAAGGATTCTTCAGATAAAGGAATAGCAAGATCAAACAATTATCAACTCTAATGTAATATGCAGATTTTCTGTTTTAGGTTGTAATTGTAAAAGCCTTAAGATTTATTACTATTGAATATCTTAGAAATCTTAAAAGCTTTAGGTCTATGTTATGGTGATTTCCCGTACCTCTGATGCTTGCATCTTGTACACCTTGTTCTCTATTCTGCTGAGCCTTCAGTAGTTTAGATTAAGTCTCTTGCTATGTGCTTGAGCAAAAGTCTTGTCTCATTGGGATTCAAAGAACAAGTCTTGAGTCAAGATGATTAAACCACATAAGTATCATTGCTTAAGTGCTTGAGCTGTGAAAGTCTTATTCAGTTAGTCTGATTGAGCAAGGGGAAGTCTCAGTCTGATGACCAGAAGAGCAGGTGGCTCGGTCAAAGGGCGCGAGCAAGAAGTTTTAGACATGTGCTCTAAGCAAGGGGAAGTCTCAGTCTGATGACCAGAAGAGTAGGTGGCTCGGTCAAAGGGCGTGAGCAATAAGTCTTAGACATGTGCTCTAAGCAAGGGAAAGCCTCAACTAGAAGATCTTTGGAGTAGGTGGCTTGGTCAGAAGGTGTGAGCAAGGGAAAGTCTTAGACATGTGCTCTAAGCAAGGAAATCTCAGATAGTTGATATGAGAAGGTGTAAAAGACTTATGCAGAAGCATAAGAGATTGTAATCATGAAGTGGTTAAAATGAAAATCTCTTGTGAGGCAAGTGTTAGAACAAGAGTTGTCTCTGCAAGTCGTCTCTATGTTTTAATGATAACAATGAGTATTTGTGAAAGAACTATTTTATGTTCTAATGTTTGTTTCTGTACAGATCATAATTATTAAAGATATTAGATCAAACAAACATGTACAAAGATGTGCGTAAAAAATTACATGCAAGTTACTATGTGTAACACAAGTCGCAAGAAGCAAGTTTACTTATGTATCTGGAAACATGCAGAAAGATCCAAGGATGCCGATATTGCTATTGCAATGCTCTTGTGGATTCTGTTTTGAAGGTGTTTCAGATTCTGAAGATAAGTGAAGCTCCTGAAGAAAGACTCTGAAGAACCAAGTGCTGAAGACTCTAATGACTTGAAGTTCTGAAGGCTGAAGGCTCTGAAGACCAAGTTTAGAAATACTCCGAAGACTGAAGTGTTTTGAAGATTAAGATTCAAATGATCAAGTACAGAAGACTCTGAAGACAATGTTATGAGTGAACAAGGTTATGAAGACTCTAAAGACTTGAAGTTATGAAGACAAAGGGTTTCAAGACAAGTACTGAAGCTCTGAAGACAGATTCCTAATGGACAAGTTCTGAAGACCCAACTAAAGTCTCAACTCATGCTTCAACTAAATATCATCAGAAGCCTCTGAAGATTTGAAGACAAATGTTACCGTTAGCAATGACTATACTCCGTACTAAAAAGATCTATCCCATCACTTCTTCTACAGTAAAAAGAAGATATGGCAGTACAACTTTCATCATTGCATAACGACTCTTTTCAAACAGCCAATAGCTCTTCAATGACTATATTTTACTTGGCTATTTAAAGGAAAGGAGTATGCGCTTCTGAAAGTGTAGAGGTGACGATAGTCGCAATAATCAGTTATCGTTGTTACACTAAACATTTAAAGCTATAACCATTAACACATGACCATTGTTGTTGAAGCTCAAAGATCATCATTCAACACAATAACAATCAATTGGTACAGAAGTTGTAGATGAACAATACATCATTACAAATCAGTCAAGTCATCAACCAACTACATCATCTATAAAGATCAAAGATCAGTAGCAAGGGAGTTGTTGCTCGAAGCTTGCTCAACGAAGAAGATGAAGAATTCTCAAGATGTTATTCAACTGCCAAATCATGTATATCTTGTTAGAATCATGTATTTTACAAGGAGCTGTTGCTCATATCTTGCTAGAACACTTTGTGTTCATTTGTACTTAAACTTAGGAGTTATCTACTCTTTAAGAAGCATCAATGTAATCTCCAGAACAACTAATTCTATGTGAATTAGGATTCCTCAAGTGATCAGTGTGATCAGAGACTTGAGAAGACAATGGCTTGGTGTCATTGTGGAAATCCTGAAATATAGTCAATGATAGTCATATCTCAAAGAGGACCAATTGTGGGTCAGACTCTTGTGAGATCACTGATGGAACTCATTGAAAATCCTGGAAGAATGGTCAGTAAATGTTATATCCGTTAACTCGGATCCCTGAACGTTTAACTGTGAAAATCTTGATAGGAGATCTTGCGATATTGGATTCTATTAGGTCAATGTTTGTTATATTCATTAAGTTGGATCACTGAACGGGTCATTGTGGGTTAGTCACAGCTACAGTTGTGCAGGTTGTTAGTCACCAGCGTTAGCCTGTGCATCTGTAATCGGTTTTGATTATAGTGGATTAAGTCCTTGTGTTCAAGGCGAAATCACCTTGGAAAGGTGGACTGGACTAGCTTGAGAATGGCTCAAGTGAACCAGGATATATTGTGTGTTCTTTACTCTTGTTTATGCTTTAAATTATTGTTTATGTTTCTATATCTGTTATCAGAACCTTGCATAGCAAGTCAGAACCTTGCAACTTAACTCTGATAAGCTTCCGCATTGCAAGTAAGATTAATGCATCGCTTATTCAGATTCTCCCTATTGCTTATGCTTCATGCATCACACAATCTGAATGATGCATCGCGAGTCAGAGTCTCTCAACGCAACTCTGATATTCTCTTAGTGCATTAACATAAAGAGATGAAAAGTTTTTAAGAGTTAAAACACAATTCAAACCCCCTTTTTTCTTGTGTCTTTCTCACACATTCAATTGGTATCAGAGCTCTGGTTCTGTTATTGATAGATATCAAACACTTAACAGTGTCAGAAAAAGATCTAGATATGGTGTGTAGAAATACTCTGGGTGAGATTTCAATCCACTTACAATTTGAGTATCATTTCAGAAGATGACTGTGTACTAAAGTATAATCAAATGGATTACTTGAGCAAATCACTGATTCTTGAAGTTTTGCATTTGTCAACAACAGAATCTTCTACATTAATGCTTGGAAGAAGATTGAAGAATCAACTGGTAAGATAGATTCATCAGATAAGAAGTAGTATCTGTTGAATGCCTATCTTAGAAATACGATTGGATAAACAACGTATTTGCTCAAGATTAGATCATCAGAAAAAAAGAAATCTTGTTTGCTGAAGATTACTTCTTTATGAGTTTTGAGATGTTTTCAAGAAACGGATTAGTCCACCCTTGACTTTCTCATTTAACGCTCATTAAAAATTTCCTCATGTAAAGAAGAAAGATTGTTGTTATATGATTTTGAACTTCATAGCAAAGTCTGCCAAAGAAGCTTTGCTGAAAACTGAAGAATATTCAGAAAGAGAATATCTAGTGATTCTTTAGGAATCTGATTCAGGATGAATTCTAAGCAATGATTGAAATTACATAGACGATTGAGTTCTGTTAACTTGAGATTCTATCTTAGTTGAACCAACTGTAATTGGTCAGAACATTATCTGATATTTCTCTTAGAAATTCATGTTGCATAAATTCTGGAATCAGAAGATGCTCGACTAGATGCAAAGACAGAAGTCATCCACTCAAAGCCAAAAAGGATTTAAGTCACTGATGTTTTTCAGAATGTAGAAATCAGTAGACATTCTTTTCAGAAGCAGATATGCTGTCAATCCTTTGATGGGCTAACTCTAAACAAGTTAGATCAACATTGTAAGAACAAGATTGTCATGCAAACTATGTCATATGTTACACACATGTTTGATGATACTTGTATTCGAACAAGCTCTACATCTGTTCAAGTGAGAAGATGTTATGAGATGTCAATCAATTCTCTCTAGCACATAATCTCTCAGCAGTTTATGTTTAAGCTAAGGATTTATTGAACTTCTGAAAAACAAGATTCTGATTAAGGGAAGCTTGATAAAAGATAGATGTTCTTATAATGAAAATTAGAATATCTGTGCCATGAAGGTTGTCCTCAGAAGTCAGATGAATTTTTTTTAACAGAAGAATGAAAAGTTCATCTGAAGAGAAGATTGATTCTAGTTCTCAGACTAGTGATCAGAGTTCAGAAGACACCGATATTCTTCAACGTCAGAATACATAGAATTTCTGAAGAATGCGGGAATCAGAAAATATTTGATAGATCACTCTGAAGGAAGCAGAAGCTGAAAGGTGAATGACCAGAAGCTCAGAGTCAGAATGGAATGCACTCAGATAAAGTATCACGGTGAAGATTTCAGATTCTCTAAGAATAAGAATCTTTGGAGATAACGAAAAACCAGAATAAAGAGAATCTGAGGAAAGTCAGAAGCCTAAACTCAAGACGGATTCAGAAAGGAAAGCACTCAAATATAGAATCATTGTGAAAAGGTTTCAGAATCTCTAAGGTATGATTCTCCTTATCAATGAGTGATTAAATAAGTCCAAACAGTAAATTTTCTGATAAGTAAAAATGTTAATAACCTGAAATATTGTCTCTTTGTAAGAAAAATCTTTTGATCAAATCTCTGGACAATGTAAGCACTCAACGTACCTCAGTCATAATTGCAAATCTTGAGTAATCATGATATATCCCTAGGATTAGGCATAACTCATTTTACCTATTTAAATGTATATAAGTCACCTCTTCCTATCAAAAGATATCACACTCAAGTCCTTCTATCATAAAACCATTAGTGTCAAAACTATATCTTCAATTTGCCATCATGCCTCCACTAACCTTTCTAGGAAATGAAGACCTTCTTGAAATTATTTCTGAAAAACAATTTATGATTCATGTTCCTCCTCTTACGAGTAACATTGCTAACAACCTAGTAGATGTGTTTTATAATCAATGTTGGACTAGATACTCCACCATGTTAGAGAAACCCATTTACGTAAATCTAGTTAAGGACTTCTGGAAGCATGCATACCTTAATCATGAAAACGGGAGTATCACCTCTTATGTTTTTGAAGCCCCTATCTCCATTACTCCCTTCTCAGTCACTCTCGCAACTGGATGTGAAAATGTTGGAATCACTGTTGATTTTGACATGAATAAGTTCTTTGTTGCTAATAGATTTGCCTTTCTTCATGACCTGTCATCGGGATATAAACCTTCCAATCCTGAGAATCTACTACCCATTCCCAAAGCCTGGTACAAGCTCGTGCTGTCCAATTTCCTTCCTAGAGGAGAAAACCATGACATACTGCGATATCATGACCATGAATTCATTTATTTTCTGATGAATGATATTCAGATTAAACCTACCACACACAATCTTCAACTGTCTCTAAAAATTCATCTCTGAGTCCAGAAATCGCACAAAGTCTTACATTCCTTGTGGAAGAGTTTTGCCTAAGATTTTCTTCAGAGATGGAATAGTGAATGTAATCAAAGAAACAACAGCAGAGGATGGTCTTGAAAACTTTCCAGAAGACTGCTTGTTGAAGACAAATTGTGAAGTCTTTAGTGACTAGAAAAACAAGACTTATCTCTGCTTAACAGTATCTGTTTTATGCATGTCCTTCTTATGTTTGTCTAAATCGTATCTGTTATGGTCGTGGTACTCGTGTCAGTTTGCCCTGAATTTATTTAGGTCTGATCAATGGTTAAACTTGTATCCGTGAACCCTTCTTAATTAAAGTATTTTCCTTTTCTGTTAGATGGCTTATATTCTTAAGAATGCTTATTTCTCACATTTATTATATCACTGCTTAAAGTTGAATTTAAAAAATTCAAGAATCTGATATACATTAAGAGAAATTTGAATTTATTTAAAATATGTCTCGTATGCATTTTTACATGCATGTGTTGAAAGACATATGAAAGATTTTGAGTGGCTCAAGAAACTGCCATCATTAAAATATGTCTGTTACATTTGCCACTCATAAGAGAGCAGTTATCACCCATGATCGATTGATATTCCCCCATTAAGAGAATAACTGCCCCTTTTCTTTTCCCTTGTATCTATGTCTCTTAGCATACCCTAGGCAATCATAACTTACCTAGGAAATAGTAAATGTAAATCTTTTGTATCGATTCAGTCGCTACTCTCATTTAATTTTCTCTAATCTCATTCCTCTATTAATACTAGGAACCAATCCTCCAACCTTTCTCATCCTCAATCAAAACTGATATCTCCTGTGTGCTAAAATAATGGCTGCCCCAACTTTTAGAGGAAATGTAGAAACCCTAGAAATTATCTCAGAGAAACGACCAAACCTAGATCGACTCAAACATGATGGTCTGGATATTGTAAAGAGCATGCAGATCCAATCTTGGCATGGTTACTACTCCTTGCTAAAATGTCCTGTCTATCCGGCTCTTGTTAAGGAATTATGGAAATATGCCAAGATTAGTAATGACGGCAATACCATCTGGTCAGAAGTTTATCGCCTCCCAATTGCTATCTCTATTTCCTCAATAGTGAAGATCACAAAATGTGTCTCTTCTGGAGTCACCATTGATGACTATCAATCTGATTTGGGCATGGTGGAGAGATGCAAGATTTTGTTTGATGATTCGGTTCCTTATGAACCAAACAACCCTGAGAAGCTTCTTCCTTCTCCCAGAACATGGTTTAGATTCTCTCTAACCAACCTTCGTCCTTGTACAACTGCAAGAAGCACTTTGTCCCATGATGACAGAGTCTTTGTCTTCCTCCTGACGCATCACTTTAGGATCGACCTTCCCAAAATCATCTTCAACCACTTGAAACACTCTATTGAAGTTTCAAGAACTCAGATGCATTCATATGTTCCTTACGGAAGGATACTATCTGAGATAATGCTGAAAGAAGGCTTCTAGGGATTGTTAAGCAGACTTGGACCATAACCTTCAGTGATTGAAACAAGATGTACTAGAGTAGACAATGTTAAAGACTTTGATGAATAAAGTCTTAACTATAGGTGTCTTACTAGTCTTTGCCATGATCTGTTGTTTAGATCTAAGTTTTGGTGTTGATATTTCTACTTTATTCCCTGCTTGCTGTATGTTTCTCAATTAATTAATCAATGAAATTTCCTTAGTTTTATTCCTGAATGACTTACATGTATTATATTTACTAATTCTGATAGATTATTCATTATCATATTGATCATGTTTAAAATGCATAAATGCTCTAACTTTTTGATGATGTCAAAAAGGGGGAGAAATAGAAATATGATTTTGATAGAATTCAAAACTCAAACAAGTAAATCAATGATATAAAATGTGTTTACCACTAACGATTGTTTGATTTGATGTTTAAACCGAGGAACTCTGAACAAGTTCACTAGGTATTCTTAGAACAGGTTATATTGAAAGAACTCTGTTAAAAGTTCTTATGAACTGGTTGTTCATATAATCGAAGTTGTACACTTCGTGAACATGTGTTCAGAATCAGATACACCCAGTACTGTTCAGAAGTTGAGAACTTTCTGAAAGTCAAAGTTATCGTGATTCTTGTTTCATATTGTTCAGAAGTTGTAAGCTGTCTGAGAATATGATATTCAGAACATAAGAATCAGAAGAATAAATCTTCCTGAAAGCAGTCAAGACAAAGTACATTTCAAGATGCTTTTCACAAGAACTTAGCAAATCAGAAGTCAAAGACTGTCTGAAGAACTGGATAGAAGATCCAAAGAAGAAGAAGTTCTGATAAACCAAGAATTCAACTCAGCAGAAAATAAATTGGTATCAAACTCAGCATACTTGGTATCAGACTAAGAATCAAGATTACATTGGTATCATATTCAGAATCAAGCTTTAATTGATCATAAAAATATCTTTCAATCAGATCAAGAATCAAGCTATGATCCTCCATCGAGTTCTGATAGAAACATGGTTCTGAGATGAAGGCCTGTTGTCTATTCAAACTCTAAAAAGTCATGATCTTTATTGGATATCAAAATTAGTATATCTAAATTATGATTCTGAAGATCCCAATATCTGATGTATAGCAATCAAGGGGAGACTACCCAGAAGATTCACATGTTAAAATCTATAATCTTCACCAAGTCTGAAACTCAGGGGGAGTTTCTCTTAAAATAATGTCTGTTTCTGATAAATAGCGTGGCTAAGTTATTAGAAGAGAACCGTTCTGTCTCTGTGCTACATTGATTCTGTTGAAAAGTAGAAATTGCTTCAGAAGTCTTTGAAGTTATGAGGCTCTGATACGATATCTAAAGGAAACAAGTTCTAAAGACCTGAAGACTAGAAGTTCTGGTGAACAAGTCCAGATGCTGAAGACTTTTGTCTCCTTAAGACAAATATGGAAGTTTTCCTTCTCTATTCTATGGCCTGACAACTCAAAATTGTTATTTTGTGAGTCTTTGGATCATATAAGATTCTAGATGATCACAGATAAAATTTTGGGGTTAACACATTCAGGGGGAGCTGCTATTCCAGACTCTGAATATGTTTAGATTGGTGATTACCTTGTATAAAATGTTCGATCAAAATACATGGTTTTGTCATCATCAAAAAGGGGGAGATTGTTAGAACAAGAGTTGTCTCTGCAAGTTGTCTCTATATTTTGATGATAACAATGAGTATTTGTGAAAGAAATATTTTATGTTCTAATGTTTGTTTCTGTGCAGATCATAATTATTAAAGATATTAGATCTATCAAACATATGCAAAGATGTGCGTAAAAGATTACATGCGAGTTACTATGTGTAACACAAGTCGCAAGAAGCAAGTTTGCTTCTGTATCTGGAAACATGCAGAAAGATCCAAGGATGTCGATATTGCTGTTGCAATGCTCTTGTGGATTCTGTTCTGAAGGTGTTTCATATTCTGAAGATTAGTGAAGCTCCTGAAGAAAGACTCTGAAGAGCCAAGTGCTGAAGACTCTAATGACTTGAAGTTCTGAAGGCTGAAGGCTCTGAAGACCAAGTGCAGAAAGACTCTGAAGATTGAAGTTTCCTGAAGATTAAGATTCAAATGATCAAGTGCTGAAGACTCTGAAGACAACATTCTGAAGAATCTGAAGACTTGAAGTTATGAAGACAAAGCATTTTAAGACAAGTGCTGAAGCTCTGAAGACATATTCCTAATGCACAAGTTCTGAAGACCTAACTAAAGTCTCGACTCATGCTTCAACTAAATATCATCAGAAGCCTTTGAAGATTTAAAGACAAATGTTACTGTTAGCAATGATTGTACACCGTACTAAAAAGATCTATCCCATCACTACTTCTACAGTAAAAAGAAGATATGGCAGTACAACTTTCATCATTGCATAATGACTCTTTTCAAACAGCCAACAGATCTTCAACGACTATATTTTACTTGGCTATTTAAAGGAAAGGAGTATGTGCTTCTAAAAGTGTAGAGGTGATGATAGTCGCAACGATCAGTTATCGTTGTTACACTAAACATTTAACGCTATCACCATTAACACACGACCATTATTGTTAAAGCTCAAAGACCATCATTCAACACAACAACAATCAATTGGTACAGAAGTTGTTGATGAACAAGACATCATTGCAAATCAATCAAGTCATAAACCAACTACATCATCTCTGAAGATCAAAGATTAGTAGCAACGGAGTTGTTGCCCGAAGCTTGCTCAACGAAGAAGATGAAGAATTCTCAAGATGTTATTCAACTGTCAAATCATGTACATCTTGTTAGAATCATGTAGTTTGCAAGGAGCTGTTGATCATATCTTGCTAGAACACTTTGTGTTCATTTGTACTTATACTTAGGAGTTATCTGCTTGTTAAGAAGCATCAATGTAATCTCCAGAACAACTAATTCTATGTGAATTAGGATTCCTCAAGTGATCAGTGTGATCGGAGACTTGAGAAGACAATGGCTTGGTGTCATTGTGGAAATCCTGAAATATGGTCAATGATAGTCATATCTCAAAGAGGACCAATTGTGGGTCAGACTCTTGTGAGATCACTAATGGAACTCATTGAAAATCCTGGAAGAATGGTCAGTAAACATTATATTCGTTAACTCGGATCCCTGAATGTTTAGCTGTGAAAATCCTGATAGGAGATCTTGCGAGATTGGATTTTATTAGGTCAATGTTCGTTATATTCATTAAGTTGGATCACTGAACGGTTCATTGTGGGTTAGTCACAGTTGTGGTTGTGTAGGTTGTTAGTCACCGGCGTTAGCCCGTGCATCTGTAATTGGTTTTAATTATAGTGGATTAAGTCCTTGTGTTCAAGGCGAAATCACCTTGTAAGGGTGGACTGGACTAGCTTGAGATTGGCTCAAGTGAACCAGGATATATCGTGTGTTCTTTACTCTTGCTTATGCTTTGAATTATTGTTTATGTTTCTGTATCTGTTATCAGAACCTTGCATAGCAAGTAAGAACCTTGCAACTTAACTCTGATAAGCTTCCGCATTGCAAGTCTGATTAATGCATCGCTTATTCAGATTCTCTGTGTTGCTTATGCTTCAAGCATCGCACAATTTGAATGATGTATCGCAAGTCAGAGTCTCTCAACGCAACTCTGATATTCTCTTAGCGCATTAACATAAAGAGACAAAAAGTTGTTAAGAGTTAAAACACAATTTAAACCCCCCCTTTCTTGTGTCTTTCTCGCACCTTCAGCAAGGGGATTGGAGTACTCTCAGTAAGGGGAAGAACCAGGATAAATCTTTTGTGTCTTCTGTTTTTATTTATTTACTTCTGTTATATTCGCTGCTAATGAATTAAAATAGAATCTGAACACCAATTCTGATTCTAAAACTCTGATCAGAAGTTAAATTAAAGAAAACGTAAAACACAATTCAACCCCCCTTCTTGTGTACTTTTCACACCTTCAATTGGTATTAGAACATGGTTTGTGCTTAACACTTAAGAGTGGCGCATATAATGATCCAATAAGAAAAGTATATTTCTTCTTCAAGAAGGAATCAAGTGCCACATGAATAATATCATATGGCTTTTCCTACCATATTCAAATGGATGATTCCACTGAATTTAAATGATGGAAAAGCTAAACATATTTTTAACTCATTGGTCTTAATAAAGGGTTGCTGAAGGTCTATAGAATATCCTTGAAAGATGTATTACTATAAAAGTTGATGGTGTAAAGATGATCATCTTGAAAATCTTTTTCACTAGCTCAGAAGATACTTATTGAATATCTTTAGAGGTAGTTGCATTATGGTAGATGCTCTATCTCTCTTCTGAGTATATCAACATCATTGATGTGTATGATGCTTGGACAATCTTTGAATTCTTGTGCTTAGATTTTTGCGGATCAGTTTTTGAAGCTTGAGCAGTTACACTTCATCTAATATTTTAAAGCAAATTCTAAGAAGATTGATCTTTGACTTAAATCTAAAGTCACAATTATTCAGGATGTTTAAATCTTGAATCTACTGTGTTCTGAAGGTTTGTCTTGCAGTCTTCACAGGAAAGAAATGGAGTTAGATGATGAAAAACTATTCAACAGATCACCTTCTTATTTTAGCTCAGTTCCTTGGAATGACTGATGATGAGAGACTTAGGTTTCTTGTCAGAAGAACTTCCATAATGGCTTAATGGATTGTAATATCTGTTGATAGAAGAGTAATTTCAAAAGCTTATGAAATACTTGTATTTCAACTGATCTCCCAGATCTGAAAGCAAGAAGAAACACTACCAGAACCTAATATCAGATGCTCTTCAATGTCTAAACTTTTGAAGCTGATATTAGTGCAGGATACAGATGAAATGAAGCATCTGTGTTCTGAAATAAAAATCAAGTATTGAGAAGTAAGAGACGGTGTTAAATCTATCTTGCTTAAAAATATTTGATATTGTGGAGTTTGTTCTTTAAGGTGATATCTTAAGAAACTCCATTGCTTCTTGATTGACGATCATCATAAAAGTTGTTTTAAAAGACATTTCTATGAGAAGTCTTCAATTTCTCTTTGAGTTCTGTAAGCTGTACTAAGACAATATTCTGATTTTCTTTTTGTCAATAATTTCAAAGTCAAAAGATTTAATCCTAGACAATGAGATTAGTGACTCTGCTTAGAACAAGATTATGTTCCTATCATACCTCATCCTAGAATTATACCCTGGAGTGATTTATAATTTTGCTATTAGTTTGAGACATAAGGTAAATAAAAGTCTGTTTGTACTTACATGTATGGTCTTATAGAAATACGAGTATCTGTAAGCTGCTAATATTGATGCCTGGATTTTGTTCAGAAAATAAGTTTAAAGATCTATCAGGCTATTTCGACAGAAGTGTGGTTTTTGGTGAAAGAAGGTCAGTCGAAAACGAATGATTATTGGAGGAATATATATTTGGAGATTTTTTCTTTAAGTGTTGGAAAAGGTTTCAACAACTTGGTACTAAGGCCTTGTTCGACTGATGTTTTGAAACTCAAATTTAGGAGGGAGATTCGTTTTGAAAACCAGACGCGTGGAGCACATCCAGGACGAAAAGGCATGCAGGACGCCATTTGTCATCATTAGGAGAAATAGCTGTTGTTGACATTTATTTCAATTGTATATAAATAGGGAGTCTTAGTGTTAGATTTCTGTGTGTGTTCAAAATTTGTACAAGTTACTCAAGAATACTCAAAGTAACCGTGAGAGAGAAAAGAGTAGTTACTAAGAAATGTACGTTTGAAAAACACCAGTTTTATTCCTTGCATTTTAATAAAGTTCTAAGTTATTCATTTATAATTCTCTTCACATTTATGCAATTTCATTCATGGAATTTACTTACATTTTCGCCATTTCTTTCAAAAAGCAAAGTCTTTATTACTTTTCAGTCGAAATACATTAGTTTGTGAAACAATGATGAATGTAACATACAAAGGGTTTGATTTTCATACAAATTGTCAAAATTGTTAAAGCACATTGTCTTAGGATTTGTTTGATCGGTCTTGCAAGTAAACTAATTTTTTATAAATTAGGAGATCAGCGATTGTTTGCAAATTTTCCAGGCAAACAAATTGGCATGCCCAGTGGGACCTTGTGCTATTGACAATTGAAAACCTTTATTTTACATTTTACTCGTACGGAAGTTTATTCGCTTTGTTTCATGAGACTAAGGAGTGGTAAGATAGCCATAAATAACAAAGAAAGACCTTGAAGAAGACGAGTAGGCAGAATGGCAAATCCAAATCTGCCAAGCAATCAGAATTCTACGAATAATGAAGTAGCACCCCCTAATCCTTCGACTAGGGGCAATACGACCTCAATATCAGTATCAGAGGCTATGCCATCAACAACGGGTTCGACACTTGCACATTCAATTCCCCAGAGTGCGCCTAGTTTTTCAACTATGGGACCCCAAATGCCTCAAATGACTCCTCCCCCTTCAGGGAATATGTACAGACCCTTTATATATTGTTTTTCGATGCCTCTAAATCGAGAACAACCGTATGGAATGCCAACATCAGTAATGGCAAGTTTACATAACGCGTCATCAGCATTTACAGATCCAACGATGAACGTAACTTCGCCTTTGCAAGGGTCTGGTTTTGGTGCAAACCATATGGGTAGAATTAGCCAACCTTTAGGAACGGGATATCAAACTTATATGCCAAATATTACCAATAATTCTGCACAAGTTATTAGGCAACAAATGGATGAGAGCAATCACGATATGGTCTAGATGCTAGCCCAACAGATGGGGGTTATATTTAACCCTTTGATCCAAAACACGACACAAACGAATCAATAATTGGCAGCACAGATGACGCGCATTGCCAATTTCTTTGGTGTCCCCCAACCTCCCCAAGGGAACAGGTAGTTCAGAACCCAAGGGTAGCCGTCGAAGAAGAACCTATCATAAATCAAAGGCAACCAAATATCCCTCAGGAAGAAGTTTTGAACAAAGGAGGGGCAGTCGAACCACCAGGGGTCCAAATCCCTGTTCAACAAGAACCAAGGGTGTTGTTAGTAAACTGAAACAAAAATGCTGACAATATTATACAACAAATGCATTGTAATGATATACCGACAGAGAAAATTTGGCTGCCATGGTCGAAAGGATTTTGGCGCGAAATGGGATGAATGTAGGATTACAGAGGCCCAGTTATACTTCCCCTTTATCGGAATATATTTTGCAGCAAGAATTACCCCAAAGATGGAAAGTTCCCAAGTTTACAAAATTTTCAGGGGATACTAGTGAGTCGACGGTCGAAAATGTGGCGTGATACTTAATTGAAGCAGGCGAAATAGTGCACAATGAGAATTTGAAAATAAAATATTTCACTAGTTCCCTAACGAAAAATGCTTTTACTTGGTTTACCACATTGCCTGCGAATTCGATACATACGTGGACCCAGTTGGAGAGATTATTGCATGAATAATTCTACATGGGACAGACAAAGATAAGTTTGAAAGAATTGGTTAGCGTCAAGAGAAAGTTCTCAGAGCTAATTGATGATTAATTGAATAGGTTTAGGTTGCTCAAGGCAAGGTGTTTCACACAAGTGCCTGAACATGAGTTAGTCGAAATGGCCGCTGGTGGCCTCGACTATTCAATCAGAAAGAAATTAGATACCCAATACTTAAGAGACATGGCCCAATTGGTTGATAGGGTTAGACAGGTCGAATGACTAAAAGCTGAAAAAGCTAGGGCTAATAAAAATAAGAAAGAAAGGGTAGCATATGTCGGAGTTTGTGAAGATGATGACGAAGATGGACCATCAAATTTCGATGAACAAGAAGTCGATTTGGCATAATTAAAATAGGGTCCGCCTTATGCTTGCAAGGTCCTGGCTCCGTCGAATGGAAAAAACCCAATCGAATCGGAAAAGAACGACAAGTTCCCCAAAAGAACTTATACGTTCGCCGTTACAAAATGTGACGAAATATTTGATTTGTTGGTCAAGGATGGCCAAATGATAGTGCCACCTGGTACTAAAGTGCCTCCTTTAGAACAACAGAAAAAGAGACGGTTTTGCAAATATCATAATTTTTTGGGTCATAAAACGTCTCAATTTTCCTTTTCAGGGATCTAGTGCAGAATGCAATCAGAGATGGAAGGCTCAAATTCGGCGACAAGTCGAAATCCCAGGCAAAGGTGGATTCAAACTCTTTGCAAGTGGTGGAGGCCCACTATACTGAGCCATCCATGGTGAATACGGTCGAGGTTGCTGAAGGCTTTGACGACAACATGAATACGGTCGAGGTTACTGAAGACCTTGACGAAAAGATCATTGAGAACTACATTGCTGAGGCCACTGATGACGTCAACAACGAAACTACTTATAGTTTCGTCCAAACCAACAAGGAAACTACTGAAGGTTTCGCCAGAGTTAACAACGAAACTACTGACGGTTTCGTCCAAATCAACAATGAAACTACTGAAGGTTTTGCCAGAGTTAACAACGAAACTACTGACGGTTTCGTCCAAATCAACAATGAGACCACTGATGGTTTCACCCAAATTAACAAAGGAACTACTAAGGGTTCTTACAAATAGGCTGTTGTTGGTATTCTCTGAAGGACCATGGAGGATCCAAAGAACAAAGCTGTCAGATTCGTCAGCCAACAGGTTACCAATAGTCTGCTTCCAAAGGTGCTAACGAAGAAAATCACCGAAGACTTCAACCGTATGAAGAAGGAACACGAGGTCAATGAAGGCCTCAGTTTGAAGTTGAATAAATTGAGCATTGACACAAAGACACCCGCCAATGAAAACATGGTTGAGGTGGCTCAGAATGTTTCGACGCAAGTCGACGAAGGGCGTCGACGTGAGGAATACCATAAACTGGCGTATCCCAAGGAGGAAGAAAATCTGGCAGATTTCATACATAGATGCCAGAGGAAAAGATCTGAGGTAATGCTTTGCCCTCGTTGTAGTGTCGTCTTCGATAAAAAAGCAGCATAAAACTTAGAGGGAGTGGAGAGAGCAAAAAGAAGAGGAAATTAAAGGCCTTCTGGAGAAAGATTCGACCCCAGAAGAGGGGACCAAAGCAGGGAGAGGTTAGGAGGAAGATACCCTAACACATTCAAACCTACAAATAAAGCTCCAGACGACAGGTGGGTCAATCCAATCTGACAAGCCCAAGGACAAGGGAAATGGAAGGATTTTGAAGTACAACAGGGATCTTCCATATCATACAGGAAAGAATTCCAAAAGTCGAAGAAGGTGACATACCCTTCTGAAAATTATAAGGGCAAGAACCCTATAACGAAGTCACATTGGAGGAGGTACCAACGTCGAAAGAAGGTTGAGAAGGAGGCTGCAGAAAAAGCCAAGCCAGAAACCAGCAGCAATGTTCAAACTTCAACTCAGAAGGAGGAATTGAAAGTCGAAAAGCCACCCGTTGCTCCAGTACAAGTGTCGTCAAAAGAGGAAGTAACTAGGGATGATGAAATGACAGACGATTTTAATTCAGAGTCAGAGGCATCCTTCGACGTGATGTGTAACGTGGTCTCAGTGCTCCCCAGGGAGTATGACCAGGTAATGGAAGTCGAAGATGAAGAAGAGGCTATGGAGGTCAAAATGGCCAGACACAAGACCGTTTGCTATTATATCATGAACAATGGATGCGTTGAAGAACAAAACTCATTTTTCAAAAGACCAGATGACTCAATGAGGAGCCACCTCAAACACCTGTTTATAAAAGGAAAAGTGGGTAACATAGGGGTGAATAAGATTTTGGTTGATGGAGGAGCGGCTGTCAATTTGATGCCACATTATATGCTTAAGAAAATTGGAAAAGATGATTCCGACACCAAACCTCATAACACGGTGTTATCGAATTATGAGGGAAAAGTGGGAACCACTATGGGTGTAATACAAGTAGATCTAACTGTTGGAACCATCACTAGGCCGACAATGTTTATGGGAATTGCGTCAAAAGCAAATTATAACCTTCTCTTAGGCAGGGAATGGATACACGACATAGGTGCCATCCCTTCGTCAATGCATCAACGAATAACAATTTGGCGCGCATATGGGATTATTGAAAATATAGAGGCTGACCAGAGTTACTTTCTGGCTGAAGTAAACCAGGTTAATAGGCGAAGCTTCGACAGGAATCTAGCTGACATAGCTCCTTGTAGTCCAGCAACCTTCGACATGACGCCAACTGACAACGCTTTTTGCTCACTATACCTTCATCCCACCCACGGGTTTCAGTGGGATAGAGAGGTAGTTGGCGAAGAAGATTACATTTTTGGAACCTCACACATCCAGCCAACTGGATGGGGCAGCGACTTTAGTGACAATGAGTTAGTCACTAGTTCTCAAAAGGATCGCGTCTTATATACCCGAGAATAAACTCAAAGCGGCCTTAGAGGCCGAAGTAAAATACATGGCTGTCAAAGCCAACCAGATCGAAGCAGATCAACAAGGTCTTGGAAAGGATTTTGATATGGATCCACCTGATAAAGATCTAGGAGATTTGCAAAACCAGAGGCTCGACGCGGTTTATGACGACGAGCCATTGGGATTTAAGAAGGATCCATTAGCGGCAAACATCAAGATGATGGCACAGGATCAACTCGAAGAGATCGACTTGGGGTCGGGGGTAGAAAAAAGACCAACCTACATCAGCGCAAAAGTGAGCCCCTAAATCAAGGTCGAAATAGTCTAGTTGCTGAAGGTATTCAAGGATTGTTTTGCATGGGACTACGACGAAATGCCCGGGCTGGATAGAAATCTGGTTGAATTAAGGTTGCCAATAAAACCTGGGAGGAAACCTGTTAAGCAAACTCCAAGGAGATTCGCACCAGAAATCCTCTCAAAGATTAATGAAGAAGTCGAAAGACTCCTCAGATGCAAGTTCATCCGCCCGACCAGGTATGTCGAATGGATTGCTAATATAGTTCCTGTAATAAAGAAAAATAGAAAATTGAGGGTATGTATTGATTTTCGAGATTTGAATTCTGCTATCCTAAAGGATGAATATCCTAAGCCAGTGGCGGAAATGCTTGTCGATTCTGCCGCAGGCTATGAGTACCTTAGTATGCTTGATGGGTACTCTGGTTATAACTAAATTTTTATTGCTGAGGAGGATGTTCCTAAAATGGCATTTCAATGCCCTGGAGCCTTAGGCACCTACAAATGGGTGGTGATGCCTTTTGGATTAAAGAATGTTGGGGCAACATACAGCGAGCGATGAATTCGATTTTTCACGATTTCATTGAGGCTTTTATGCAGATTTATATTGATGGTATTTTTATTAAGTCTGTTTCAGGAAAAAGTCATATAGACCATCTTCGACAGTCTTTTGAATGGATGAGGAAGTTTGGTTTGAAGATGAATCCTCTCAAATGTGCATTTTGTGTGCAGGCGGGAGACTTCCTAGGCTTTGTGTCACATGAAAGGGATCGAAATCAATCAGAACAAGGCCAAGCCAATAATGGAGGCGAAAGCGCCATCTACAAAGAAGGAATTGCAGTCTCTACTTGGCAAGATCAACTTTCTCAGAAGGTTCATCTCCAACCTTAATGGGAAGACGCAAGCCTTTTCTCCTCTACTCTGACTGAAGAAGGAAGACTTCGAATGGGGGCAAGAGTAGCAGGATGCCTTCGACAAAATCAAGGAATACCTGACGCATCCTCCAATTTTAATGTCACTTTGTAGGAGTAGGAGTATGAGGCTATACATATTCGCGTCGGACAAGACATTAGGGAGCATGTTGGCTCAAAAGGATGAGAATGGTGTCGAAAGAGCCATTTACTACCTCAGTAGGGTCTTGAACAATGCGGAAACTAGATATAGTGTAATTGAAAAGTTGTGTTCATGTTTATACTTTTCATGTATGAAATTGAAGCACTATATAAAACCAGTTGATGTTTACGTTTCTTCTCATTTCGATGTTATAAAATACATGTTATCTAAACCAATCTTGCACAGTCGAATTAGGAAGTGGGCATTAGCATTAACTGAGTACTCTTTGACATATTTACCTTTAAAGGCTGTCAAAGGACAAGTAGTGGCTGATTTCATAGTCGACCACGCTATAAACGAAAAGTCTTTGGGCTACATTGAAATAGAACCATGGAAGTTGTACTTCGACGATTCTAGTCATAAAAATGGAACCGGAATAGGAGTTCTTATTATTTCTCCTAACAGAATTCCAACAAAATTTAAGTACAAAGTCGAAGACCTTTTCTCAAATAACGAGGCAGAATACGAGGCTTTGATAGCAGGTGTTGTACCCCAAATTTTACCCCTTAGATGTCATAACATCTTGCACTTGCATTTAGGTCTCAATCATCTATGCATTTGTTAGCTAACCATAATGTCTTGCCAGTTTGTTTCTTTTGTGTAAAAGTTAGGTTTGGCATAAGAAAGAGGATAAGATCAATAAGCCAAGCTCTCGACTCATTCAACATGATCAAGAGTTTCCCTCCATCAATAATCAAGTTTCAGTGTGCATCAATTCATGTTCACCAGGATCTCATGGCTTAGAACTTGATTTAAAGGTTTCAAATGCATCTTTATGGCCCATTCATATGTTTAAAATGGCTCGGGAAGTTTGATCTATTGGTAGTTGAAGAATTTTGGTTCAATTGTTAAAAAGTCAACAGATGCTCAAAGTCAAAGTTTGACTTTTGACATTTTTTTGGTCAACTACGAACTTTTCGAGTCAATAATCAAGAAAGTGTGGGAAATAATTGAGTTTGGTCAAGTTAAGTCGAGAAAATCGAAGAAAGAAAATCATTTATTCAAAAGAAACACAAAAAGGAATAAAAAATAAGGCAATGGCAACATTGTAATTACCAATGGCAAAATTGTAATTATCAAGAAGCTGTTGAGGATCAGCATGAGCGCGAGGATCAGCGTGAGGATCAACAAGTGAGGATTAGCAACGTGAGGATCAGCGTCACTCAATGGCAAAACGGTAATATTTGTGCATGCTTGGGGATCAAGGAAGGAATATGCCAAACGTGGACTCCAAGCAATGGCATTTTTGTAATAACAAAAAGCAAGTGAGGATCAACAGCGTGAGGATCAGCAACGTGAGGATCAGCAACACTTAATGGCGATTTTGTAAATAAGTGGTCTTCTAATTTACACTACTAATGGCAGTTTTGTAATTACTGATGGCAAACATGTAATTAGAAGCTGATACTCAGGGCAGTCCTGGTACTCAAGAATGGAGAGGATCAAGAATCCTATATATAGCCCATTTGTTTTCTTCATTAAAGCAGGAGATTTTTGAGAGGATGGAAGGAGATTTTTGAGAGGATGAAGGATTCATTCAAGGAAAATTCAAGGGAATGGTCATGAAATTCTTCCAAATATCATATTCTCACTAAATCCATTGTCACACAAGAGTCGAAACTTCGAATCTCCCGATTTTTCCACTTCTCTTACATCAAACATAACTCATCAAATGCATTGAAACCCATCATTCCCACACACTTCTAGGGGCTCAGTGAAGCTGTAAACATCATCACATCTCATCTGGAAGTGCTCTAGAAGGTGCATTGGACACACTCCAATAGGTAAACCTTCTTGATTTTTGAACTCCCTCCTTAAGGTATCATTTTCATCTATTCAAGTTACCATCGTGTTTGTCTTGAAATGTTGAGTGAAAACCCCATGAAAATGGGTATTGGTTGATCATATATGGTACCAAATTTTATTTATTTTCTTTTCAAATATTTTAATTTTCATCTTTATTTTAAATCAAAAATAATAAAAAAACATTTTAATTATTTTCTTCTTATTATGTTTTTCATATTAAAAAATTCCAAAAATATTTATTATTTTTGTATTAATTGTTTATCTTTGTTTATTTTTTAACTTAAACCTTAAAAATCAAAGAAAACATTTCATTCAACCTTAGAACTTTTAAACCACTTTCATCAACAAACCATTAGCCTTCTCAAGAGATAGCCATTAATCTCTTGTAACCTTTAACTCTCCAAAAAGATAGCTATTAATCTCTTCTCCCTTTACCACCTTTAACTTTTCATTCAAATCCTTTCATAAGAGATAACCATTAATCTCTTCACCTTTACAATCAATCCTCACAAGCTTTGCTTTCAAGCTTTTCATTCTTAGTTTGAACTACGATTGCTCTGACTTCCTATTTAGGATACGTATGCATAGGATTGCGATGATCCTAGCGAGCTACCTAAACATTTTTCCCGTAGTCGTCCGAACTACAATTGCTCTGACTTCCTATAAAGGATACATAGACATAGGATTGCGATGATCCTAGCGAGCTACCTTTTTCTTTTTCTACCTTTTGCTTTTTCCACCTTTTTACTTTACATCCAATGCCTTCTTGGATTCCACCTTCTTCCTTTACATCTAATGCCTTCTTGGATTCAACCTTTTTCCTTTACATCCAATGCCTTCTTGGATTCAACATTTTCTCTTTTTACACCCTTTTACCCCGTAGTGAGGGGAACTACGAATGCTCTGATTCCATTCCCGTCAGGATACGTAGGCACGAGATGCGATGTCTTGACGAGCATACTTAGTGTACATACCCCTAGGTCTTTACCTTAGCATATTTCCCTTAGCAAGCAAACTTTAGCATAACACAAATACTAACAAGAGGTTCCTGTAGAGTACTACAGATATCTAGGATGCTAACACCTTCCATAGGTATAACCAACCCCCGAACCTTAGATCTCTTATTAGGGTTTTCTTCGATCTTTACCCTTTCCTTTGGATAAATCAAAGCTCGGTGGTGAATTTCATGTTTTGTGATTCAAGTTAATCAAAGCTCGGTGGCACCCGCCACAATTTTCTTTCTTATATTTTCTTTATTTCACAAATTAATGCAAGTGGTTTCCGCAAAAGAAAAATTGCACCTGCCACCAACCATAAACATGGCACCTGCCATGCATGGCACATGAAAAGATGGCGCCTGCCATGTTTTTCTATGGCACCCAAGGCTGCCATGCTTTTCTATGGTACTTGCCATTGTTATTTATTTATTATTTGTTTCATGACTTTATTTCTCATGGCCATATAAGTTTAACTTAGTTTTTATTTCACTTATTAAATTCATTTCCTTTCTACATTTCACAAAAAACAAAAAATATGCAATAGTTCCTTTCTTATTTTTTATTCTTATATTCATTTTATGTTCTTTCTAAAACGACAAAATAACAAAAATATGCTTTGCTTATGTTCGATTCACTGTTTCTTTTTTATAAAAAATCACCGACCGGTTTCCGTAAGTTTTTAGAACTTTTCAGTCGGCATGTAAATATTGTTTATGGTTTCTTGACTTGAACCAAATCATTTCTGTTGTTTGTATGCATTGATTTCTGTTGCTAATTTTCATGGCTTGACATGTCTCTAATTTCAAAGCTTTGATAATGTTATCTCTGCCGTATTCATACTGTTCATTTATTTTCAATCCATTCAATCTCATGTTTACAAAATATTGTACTTCCTCTTCCAAAGGAAAGTCTCTCTATTGACCGCAAGGTCATAGATAACTCATTACCCTTTTAACCTAGCCTTAGGTTTGGAGTCGCCGCACTCCACGTAGGTATCTTGCTGTCAGACCCTACTTTCCCGTGAACACTTCTTTCCCTGTTTTTAACTTAACCTCGGAGTCGCCACACTCCACCAGGTGTCTTGCTTTCAGACCCTACCTTCTCGTGAACATTTCATTCCCTTTTAACCTAACCTTTCCCAAGAGATAGTTGTTAATCTCTTATAACTCTTAAACCTTTCTTTAACCTTCCCAAGAGATAACCATTAATCTCTTCTCCTTCAAAGACGGTCTAACCCTTTACAAATCCTTTCATAAGAGATAGCCATTAATCTCTTCTTCTAAATAATCAATCCTTACAAGCTTTGCTTTTAAGCTTTTCACCATACTTTCCCTTGGAACCTTGACCACAGTCAAGAGTTCCTCACGCCCATTAAGGGGAACTACGGACGCTCTGATTTCTCAAGTTCATTTTGAGAATACGTAGGCATAGGATTGCGAGATCCTAGCGAGCTAACTTTTTTCTTTTTCCACCTTTTTCCTTTACATCCAATGCCTTTTTGGATTCCACCTTTTCTTCTTACCCTTTTACCCCATAGAGGGGAACTACGAATGCTCTGATTCCATTCCCGTTAGGATACGTAGGCACGAGATACGATGTCTTGGCGAGCATACTTAGTGTACATACCCTTAGGTCTTTACCTTAGCACTTTTCCCTTAGCAAGCAACATTAACATAACACAAACAAATAAGAGGTTCCCATAGAGTACTACGGATACTTAGGGTGCTAACACCTTCCCTTTGTATAACCAACCCCCAAACCTAGATTCTCTTTTTTTGGGTTTTCGTTCTTTACCCTTTCCTTTGGATAAATCAAAGCTCGGTGGTGAATTTCAAAGTTTTGCGATGCAAGTTAATTAGTAGCTTGTTATCCGATTCTCACCGCAACAGAAAATGGCGACTTCACTGGGGATTATCCCCTAAGAGGGTTAAGCCTATCTTGTTTGTATTTATGTTATTTATATGTTTGCTTGCTTGTATACTTGTATATTTTGTATATCTGTATGTATATGCATGTTGTGCTTGGGTTTTCTGTATGCAGGGTTTCTACTTTGAGTGGTGAGGATAAGTCCTAACTCAGACTTGAGAGTACACTTATGATAGGACCGTGGACATAGTCAAGGAGACTTCGAGGGAGTAACCCCAAAGGAGTTGACTTGAGGTTCCACACTCAGTGGAGGCCCTCTTGGGGGTGGTATATGCTGAACGAGCAATCGTGAATGCGTTGCTACTTTCAACCTTGGTGCCAGGGATACTGACGACCATTAGTTACCCTTTACCCCACTTGGCCTATTTAGGATGTAGTGCGATGAGTATGAGGGAGTAATCCTAAATGATTGCTACGCGATACTACACTCAGACGAGACTTTCTTGAGAATATTATTGACTACAAAGTAATTGGGAAATCAATAATATCCGAAAGATGGGTTATCGACTCTGGGAACTCTTTAGAACCTTTTTCTACAGTTGATAAGCCCTAGTACACACCCTGTGGTTGATTCTTTACCCAGACTCCATGCCGTGATATCAAACTTTTGATCTTGTTGCATGTGTTTTGCATCCTGTTTGCATTGCATTTGCATCTTTGCATGAATCATTGCATGTGTCTGTTTGTTCAATTACTCATCTCCAGCTGTCTCTATCTTCTAGTGTCACCTGTGAGTCGTCAAGCTGATTCCTCGACACCGATACCGGACTAGAGCTAACTACAGATGCAAGATGTCAGAGCAAGAGGCACATAATGCTGAAGTCCGAATGGAAATCGATGACCTTAAGTCGAGCATGACTAAACTCACTGAGATGCTTCAAGTTTTGATTGCTAGAGGAGAACCTACCCAAAGGACTGTCATCCAGGAAGTTTCAAGCGCTAATCCCCCACCTGTTCAGATGCCGCCATCAACTTGGCCAGAGTTTGGTTTACCTTACAACTATTCTCCACCAATTGCATCTACTGCTATGGCTGGTTAGACTGCTATGCCTGTATTTCAAGCTCTTGTTTTCACCGAGCCCAGACCTACAGTCCATGCCGTTCCACAGACTGTTCAAGCTTCTTTTGAGAATCCCTTCTTTGAGTACAATGCTGCCAGTGCTCAGGGAGAAGATTGTGAAGACTTTGTTGAACCTGAAGTTGTCCGTGAGCAGTTTCAGACCTTAGACAAAAGACTTAAAGCTGTTGAGGGTACTGACTTCTTCAATGTGGATGCAGACAACATATGCTTAGTGTCTGACCTTGTTATGCTTGCAAAGTTCAAAACCCCAAAATTTGTGAAGTACAAGGGCTATTCTTGTTCGAGGGCTCATTTGGTCATGTATCTTCGCAAGATGACTGCTTACACCTAAAATCAAAAGCTGCTTATCCAATGTTTTCAGGATAGCTTGAGTGGAGCATCATTTAAGTGGTATATGGGTCTCGAGCAAGACTCCATTCACTGCTTCCAAGATCTTGTAAATGCCTTCATGATGCAGTATAAGTATAACCTTGACATGGATCCAAATCGCCGCCAACTGCAAAACATGACTCAACATGAGAAAGAATCTTTTAAGGAGTATGCTCAGCGCTGGAGGGAGTTAGCTTCCCAAGTTGAAACTCCTTTGGCTGAGAAAGAGTTGACTGAAATGTTCATGGATACCCTGTCCCTATTCTATTGGGAAAAGATGATTGGAAGTGTTTCCTCCAACTTCACTGATTTGGTTACTATTGGCCAAAGACTCGAGGAAGGTCTTAAGAAAGGAAAAATGTCAAAAGCTGCTGAATCTTCCAATGCTGTGAAGAAATCCTATGGGAACTTTCAGAGGAAAAGGGAAGATCAGACCAACGTTGTAATGGTTGAAGTGAGAAGGCCTCGTCCCTAACCTCAGTATGCCATTCACCCTACTGTTGCTGCTGTCACTCTCGTGGTTACTGCTCCACGGCCAGCTCAAGCTTCCCAACGTCCAACTGCAGGACAAAACCAGTACCGTAATAGGAATCATTTTGATCCCATCCCAATGAAGTACACTGAACTATTTCCTGGTCTGGTTGAGCAAAGTTTGATTACCACAAGGACTTTACCTCTTCCAAATCCTCTTCCAGCTGGATTCAGATCTGATCTCCACTGTGCATTCCATGAAGGTACCACAGGCCACGACTTGGAAAATTGCTATGCACTAATGGCTAGAGTGCGTGATTTGATTAAGACTGGAATTCTTAACTTTCGTGACAATCCCAATGTCCAGAATAACCCTCTGCCAGGGCACACCAAGTGAAGCTTTAGTCGACTTCAGCTTAGCTACTTGTTAAAGACAGGACAACTCATCCTTGTGTTTGATTAGTCATTAGGCCTTGTTTCTGGTTGTTTGCATATTCCTTATTTTGTAATGGTTGTTTACCTTCAAATTATGTTTGTACTTTCATGATTAATGAAATGAGCATTGTAACTTTTAATTCAATTCATTTTGTCCACTATTTGCATCTTTATGCTTTCTTTTGCAAAATATTTTATCACTTTTCCACTTTATTTTTGATTGTGCAAAGATTGGAGGGAGGATGATGAAAACATTATACCCATAATTGCTGTTGGTATGCTTTTAAATCAAAACTTTGCTGACGATGTAAGGCATTGTTTCAATCCCTAAACACTGGAGAAATAAGTAAGATAATCCCTTGTCAACCCCTTCGAGCCTAGAAGTAGGAGTTTTCTTTATTTACAAACAAAAACCCTTAAATCTCAACCTTGGGGCAGGGTAGTTCTCAGTTTGACTTGGTTATGCATTCTAACGCAAGCGCTTCATGCAAGACGCCAGCCAGCTCTCTCAAATCAAATGACAATAAAAAAGGAAGAGGTCTCAAAACCTCAGCCAAGAAGAAGAAGTCTTATAACCTCAGCAAATGACAAAGAAGAGGTCTCAAAACCTCAAACAAATGACAAAGAAGAGGTCTCAAAACCTCAAACAAAGACAAGAAGAAGTCTCAAAATCTCAGCAATAAAGGACAACCAAATGTTGTAAGGGAGTAATGACAACCCAAGGTGTTTGAACCATCATCAACTATCATCAGTACAATTCCAACATGTGGGAATCTGAATGCATAGCTGAGTTAACTAAGCGTAGGATTGGAAGTTCATCACGAAGATTGGGTGGGCACAAATAAACTTTGAGCCTTTATCTTTTGTTTCTTAAACCATGAACCAAGCCACATTATAACCCTCAAAAGACCTAATTGAAGCAAGGTTATTTTGAAAGTATACTACAGTAAGGTTGCGTAAACTGACTCCTAAAGATCTTTGCATGTCATTCCACTTGTGGTTCACCTTTCACTTTTAAATGTCTCGAATCGCCGTGTTCAGACCAGTGATTCATTTGTTTTTCAAAAATGATTGATTTCAAAAGTTGCATGAACTTTGCATTTACCAGGTTTGTATGAACATTTTTTTCTTGCAAACATCTTTCCTCTCAAGGAATTTTCAAACAATTAAGAAACTTGGTCAGTGATCCTATCAGGGGCAAGTTCTTTCCAAATCCTGTTGAAGAATCAGTTCAAGGGTTGTTGTTCAGGGGCAAGTCCATCTCAGAATTGGTTTATACAAAAGATTTTTCAAAGGCTCATATTGGGGCAAGCTTTCCTAGTGTACAGTAAAACAATCATTTTCAAGGCTCATACTGGGGCAAGTTTTCCCCGTGTACAGCAAAAACGGTCAGTTACAGACTCAGACAAGCTGAAGCAATTATCAGCTCATCTACAACAGTCAGCTAATCTGGGGTAAGTTACTTGAAGAATCCCCAAGCAGCTCTCCATCCTTCTTTTCAAGGATCATCACTTGATACAGTTTACCAGTGTGGCAGAGATGTGTCCAGCAGTAGCATCTCTAGTCCCCAAGAAGAATGGCAGCGATCTCCGTGTTGAGGAATCAGTCTTCCAGTCTTGTCTTCTCACCAAAAGAGTCGAGCTGTGACATCTACATCTGCATTTGCATTTGATCACATCATCTGCATAATTTATACCATATGCATGTCATGAGTGTTTCATCCTCATTTGTATTTCTCCCGAGGTCGTGTCGTTATCCACGTTTTACCTTGTGGTCAAAGTCCAATTCACTTGGCACCTACCAAACAGATATTGTAGTGTCTATCTGACGTTCTTCCAGATATGACCTTTCTTATCCGATCGTTTTTCTGGATACGTTTGTTCCTCTTTTCATCCAATGCCATTCTTGGATGTCGTTTACTCATCTCTCTCCGATGTTTTTCCAGATTGAGTCATTATTCTGAGGTTCTTCCAGAACCTATCTGATGTTTTTCCAGATAGTCCTTTGTCATTCTGATGCTTTTCCGGAACGACATTTCTTTTACCATCTGATGTTTTTTCGGGCGTGTCTCTCGTTCTGATGTTTTTCCAGATTGAGTCCTTTATTCTGATGTTCTTCCAGAACTTGTATGATGTTTTCCCAGATATTTCGCTTCGTTATTCTGATACTTTTCCGGAATGACATTGCTTTCATCATCTGATGCTTTTCCGGACGTGTCTTTCTCTTTCTGATGTTTTTCTAGATCGAGTCTTTGTTCACTTTTATCTAAAGCCATTATTAGATATTGTGAGTTATACCTTTCATTCAAAGACATTATTGGATGTCTGGTTTCTCTACCATCTGATGCTTTTCCAGATGTGTCTCTCTTTCTGAATTTTTTCCAGATTGAGTCCTATCTTTCTGATTTTTTCCAGATTGAGTCCTTTATTCTGATGTTCTTCCAGAACTTATTTGATGTTTTCCCAGATATTTCGCTTCGTTATTCTGATGTTTTTCTGGAATGACATTGCTTTCATCATCTGATGCTTTTCCGGATGTGTCTTTCTCTTTCTAATGTTTTTCCAGATCGAGTCTTTGTTCACTTTTATCTAAAGCCATTATTAGATATTGTGAGTTATACCTTTCATTCAAAGCCATTATTGGATGTCTGGTTTCTCTACCATCTGATACTTTTCCAGACGTGTCTCTCTTTCTGATGTTTTTCCAGATTGAGTCCTTTATTCTGATGTTCTTCCAGAACTTATATGATGTTTTCCTAGATATTTCACTTCGTTATTCTGATGCTTTTCCGGAATGACATTGCTTTCATCATCTGATGCTTTTCCGGATGTGTCTTTCTCTTTCTGATGTTTTTCCAGATCGAGGCTTTGTTCACTTTTATCTAAAGCCATTATTAGATATTGTGAGTTATACCTTTCATTCAAAGACATTATTGGATGTCTGGTTTCTCTACCATCTGATGCTTTTTCGGATGTGTCTCTCTTTCTGATGTTTTTCTCGATTGAGTCTTTGTTCTGATGTTCTTCGAGAACTTATCTGATGCTTTTCCGGATGTGTCTCTCTTTCTGATGTTTTTCCAGATTGAGTCTTTTGTTCTGATGTTCTTCCAGAACTTATCTGATGTTTTCCCAGATATTTCACTTCGTTATTTTGATGCTTTTCTGGAACAACATTGCTTTTACCATCTGATGCTTTTCTGGACGTGCCTTTCTCTTTCTGATGTTCTTCTAGATTGAGTCTTTTGCTCCTGATGGTTTTCCAGAGCACTTTTTGTGTCTATCTGATACTCTTTCGGATATGACCTTGTTTATTTGATGTTCCTCCAGATATAATGTTGCTTATTTGATGCTCTTCCGGATATGTCTTCAAAACCCTTTTCCCGTACATTTAATGCTCTTCTAAATGTTTCAGATGTATCTTCAGAATTCGTATCTTCATTCAATGCTCTTCTGGATGTCTTTAATTCGTTTCTGACTTTGGTTAACGGCTGCTGAATGTTTTCAAGTCTGTTTCCGTTCTCCATCCAATGCTTTTCTGGATGTGTGCTGGAGTTTATTCGATGCTTTTCTGAATATTTCTGATATGCTTCCCGGAGTTCATTCAATGCTCTTCTGAATGTCTCTTTTGTCAGTTTGTTTCCTAGAGTTTATTCAATGCTTTTCTGAATACCTCTGATGTTTGCTTGTCTCATGTATCTCCCAGTTCTTCCCCGCCTCATTCAATGATCTTCTGAATGTCGTGACTGGTGTCCTTTCATCCAATGCCTTCTTGGATCTCTACCTTTCTCATATTCATCTGATGCCTTCTCAGATATTGTGATTTGCGCCTTTCATTCAAAGCCATTATTGGATGACCGGTTTCTTTGTCCAATGCTGTCTTGGATCCTTACTTTGTTCACTTTATCTAGAGCCATTATTAGATATTGTGATTGTACCTTTCATTCAAAGTCATTATTGGATATCTGGTTTCTTTTGCTATCTGATGTTTTTCCGGATGTGCCCTTCTCTGTCTTTTCTGGCTTTTCTTGAAGATCCCGTTTGAACTCTTCAGTATAAGAAAATCCCAGAAAATCTTTTGTTGATGTCTATCCATTTATTTCAAATTGATCCGCAGTGGAGATCATGTCTTCTTTCTGGTTTTATGCCCAATAAAGAGTGTACTTTCATTTCCCCAGTGTCGTCCGATCACCTATAAACCTGTCGTCTATCTCCTTGGAATTTTCCCCAGTGGAGAGCACCTCTCTGGCTCCTATCTTCAGTGAGGATCTGTGAGGTTTCCCCTCAATTTTTCTTCCATCCCCAGTGTTGCCTCAGAGTCTCCCCAGTGAGTCTTTTGTTGGTCATCCTGTATCCCCAGTAAATCTTTCTTGTGGATATTAACCTTCATCCCTCCCCAGTAAAACTCACTTGTAGTTGTTCGCTCTGGTGTTTTCTTTGTTTGCACTTTGCACTATCATGACATCATATCATCATACTAGAAGTTCATGGCATGTCAGCATTTGTATGTTTGCTGTTTGTCCTTAGCATCTGCATTCCATCTAAGGGAAAAATTTTCGATTTGCTATATTTAAATACCTTTTACCTTGATGTCCCAAGGACCTTCATTCCTCGTGCCACCTGGTAAAGTTATTTAAATTGGGATAACTATTGCACCCAAATTTTACCCCTTAGATGACATAACATTGTGCACTTACATTTAGGATTTCATTCATCCATGCATTGTTAATTAACCACAATATCTTGCCAGTTTGTTTCTTTTTGTGAAATCCAGGTTTACACAGGAAAAAGAACAGAAATCAATAAGCCAGATTCTCCCAGGTTTCAAGGTCTGTGGCTCCAAATGCAACCATTTGAGCTCACCTACTTCCAAGAGGTCTCAATCAACAAGAAATCAAGTGTGTTCGGTTCTTATTACAAGTGCCATGAGCCACAGGATTCACCATGCCTCAAACTAGGGTTTTCTCAACGACAGTCAACCATTGCCTTTGGTTTTGATCAGGACATATTCCCCAAGCTTTGGAACTTGATTCTACATGATACTGGACATCCCCAGAGGCCATATATGGACCTTGGAAGAAAGTGAAGAAGCAAAATCCTCAAAGACCATCCAATTGAAATTTCTGAGGAAATTAGAGTTTTGGCCGAAAATTTGAGCTTCCGACTTTAATGTTATTGGACCGAAATGAATTTGGAACATGAGAAACCGCCGAGGCATTTGTTGAATTTTGTTTATAAAAAAAAAAGAAGAAAGAAAAATAAATGAAAAGAAAAAGAAAAAAGAAATGAAAGAAAAAAGAAAAAGAAAAAAGAAGAATGAAAAGAAAAAAAAACAATGTGGTGGCCCACCACACTTAAGCATGGCGCCTGCCACACTTAAGTGTGGCGCCCACCACCCCCTTTGCCCACCCATGGCGCCTGCCATGGGATTTTGGTGGCACCCGCCACAATTTTCTTTTCTTATATTTTCTTTATTTCACAAATTAATGCAAGTGGTTTCCGTTTCATCATGAAATAAAAAAAAACAACTTTTCAGTAAAAGCATGGCTTAACGTCTCTCAGCCAACCTACTCTCTGATGCTTTCTGATTAATCAAGACTTATCAAATCTTTTCAAATCTCAGCCAGCTTGCACGAGAAGCTTGAAACAAGGATAAAACTGGCAATCCACACCGTCACTTTCTCCTATAAATAGGACGTCCATCTTCAGCATTTCCTACACCAGATTCACCAAAAAATATAGTGAATACTCTCCTCATATTCCTCCCCTAGTTACTATTATAATTCTGAGTTTTGTCACAAGAGTTTTTCGGTTCGAGTTTTCCACCATCCAACCTTGCTGTGGCACTTTGAGGAATAAGAAGTTCGTCCGTTTTTTCGAATACGTATTTGTGAAGAGGCGTATTTGTGAAGAGGCAGTGGACCATCTCCACTAGGTAACCTTCACATCTCCGTTTCATTTCTGTTTCGTTTCATTTTGATAATATCATAACCCATGCTAATACTTGATGCCTGGATAAATGTTGTGTGTGGTTTTGTTATGATTTTATTTATGGATGTTACTTAAAAGAAAAATAAAAAAAATATAAAAGTGTGGTGATTTAATGGATGCTACTTAAAAGGAAAAATAAAAAATATAAAGAGGGAGAGAAGGTGGCGCCTGCCACCAACCATAAACATGGCGCCTGCCATGCATGGTACATGAAAAGATGGCGCCTGCCATGTTTTTCTATGGCACCCTAGGCTGCCATGATTTTCTATGGCATCTGCCATTGTTATTTATTTATTATTTGTTTCATGACTTTATTTCTCATGGCCATATAAGTTTAACTTAGTTTTTATTTCACTTATTAAATTCATTTCCTTTCTACATTTCACAAAAAACAAAAAATATGCAATAGTTCCTTTCTTATTTTTTATTCTTATATTCATTTTATGTTCTTTCTAAAACAACAAAATAACAAAAATATGCTTTGCGTTATGTTCGGTTCACTGTTTCTTTTTTATAAAAAATCACCGATCGGTTTTCGTAAGTTTTTAGAACTTTTTAGTCGGCATGTAAATATTGTTTATGGTTTCTTGACTTGAACCAAATCATTTCTGTTGTTTGTATGCATTGATTTCTGTTGCCAATTTTCATGGCTTGACATGTCTCTGATTTCAAAGCTTTGATAATGTTATCTCTGCCGTATTCATACTGTTCATTTATTTTCAATCCATTCAAACTCATGTTTACAAAATATTGTACTTCCTCTTCCAAAGGAAAGTCTCTCTATTGACTGCAAGGTCATAGATAGCTCATTACCCTTTTAACCTAGCCTTAGGTTTGGAGTCGTCGCACTCCACGTAGGTGTCTTGCTGCCAGACCCTACTTTCCCGTGAACACTTCTTTCCCTGTTTTTAACTTAACCTTGGAGTCGCCGCACTCCACTAGGTGTCTTGCTTTCAGACCCTACCTTCCCGTGAACATTTCATTCCCTTTTAACCTAACCTTTCCCAAGATATAGTTGTTAATCTCTTATAACTCTTAAACCTTTCTTTAACCTTCCCAAGAGATAGCCATTAATCTCTTCTTCTTCAAATACGGTCTAACCTTTTACAAATCCTTTCATAAGAGATAGCCATTAATCTCTTCTTCTAAACAATCAATCCTTACAAGCTTTGCTTTTAAGCTTTTCACCATACTTTCCCTTGGAACCTTGACAACAGTCAAGAGTTCCTCACCCCCATTGAGGGGAACTACGAACGCTCTAATTTCTCAAGTTCATTTTGAGAATACGTAGGCATAGGATTGCGAGATCCTAGCGAGCTACCTTTTTTCTTTTTCCACCTTTTTCTTTTACATCCAATGCCTTTTTGGATTCCACCTTTTCTTCTTACCCTTTTACCCCATTGAGGGGAACTACGAATGCTCTGATTCCATTCCCGTCAGGATACGTAGGCACGAGATGCGATGTCTTGGCGAGCATACTTAGTGTACATACCCTTAGGTCTTTACCTTAGTACTTTTCCCTTAGCAAGCAACATTAACATAACACAAATAAACAAGAGGTTCCCGGAGAGTTCTACGGATACTTAGGGTGCTAACACCTTTCCTTTGTATAACCAACCCTCGAACCTAGATTCTCATTTTTAGGGTTTTCGTTCTTTACCGTTTCCTTTGGATAAATCAAAGCTCGGTGGTGAATTTCAAAGTTTTGTGATGCAAGTTAATTAATATATTGTTATCCGATTCTCACCGCAACAGCATGACTTAAAATTTTGTTGGAATTGGGGGCAACTCGGGTCGAAATAATGGGCGACTCTGAGTTAGTCATAAAGCAAATAACAAAGGAGTACAAGTGTGTTAAAGAGAATTTAATCATGTACTTTATAATAGCTAATCGACTCTTGAAAAGATTCGATATGGTTATGATTTGACATATCCCTCGAATAGAAAATCAGGAGGCAAATGATTTAGCACCGATTGATTCTGGATACAAAGTGTCGAAGGAGAAGTTGCAAAAAGCCATTGAAGTTAGAGGAAGAGTCGTGTCAGCCAGATTATCCCCATCAGATTTGGAGACGATAAAGCTAGGATACGCTGACGAAAATAATTTTGAAATTTTTAACATAGATAATTCGATGACTGGAGACTGGCGGAAGCCCATAATAGAGTATCTACGAAATCCAACTGGACCAGTCGAACGAAAAATAAGGTATCAAGCTTTAAGCTATGTCATTTTGGGTAATGAATTATTTAAGAAAACTCCGGAAGGGATATTACTTAAGTGTCTAAGCGAATCTGAGGCTTACATAGCCTTGTCGAATGTACACAGTGGGGCATGTGGTGCGCATCAAGTAGGCCATAAAATGAAGTGGTTGTTATTCCGGCAAGGAATGTATTGGCCAACCATGTTAAGGGATTGCGTCGAATTCGCAAAAGGATGCCAAGAATGCTAGGTACACGCTGGGATACCACATATTCCTGCAAGTGAGTTAAATTCTATAATAAAGCCTTGGACCTTTAGGGGTTGGGCTTTGGATTTGATTGAAGAAATTCGACCGGCCTCTTTAAAAAGCCAGAAGTTTATTTTGGTTGGTATCGATTATTTTACAAAATGGATCGAAGCCATACCTTTAGTGAATATGGATCAAGAAGTTGTGATCAAGTTTATTCAAAAACACATCATCTATAGGTTTGGGATCCCAGAGACTATAACGACATATCAAGGATCCGTTTTCACTGGTAAAAATATGCAAGCATCTGCGAAGGAAATGGAGTTCAAACTTCTCACATCAACGCCTTATTACACTCAAGCCAACGGACAGGTCGAAGTGACAAACAAAAATATAATAGGTTTGATAAAGAAGCATGTGGGAAGAAAGCCAAAGAATTGGCACAAAACATTGGACCAAATTCTACGGGCTTGTCGAACCTCTCCTAAGGAAGCTACAAATACTACACCCTTTCGACTAACGTATGGCCATGATGCAGTCTTACCAGTCGAAATATATCTACAATCAACGAGATTCCAAAGGCATCAGGAAATTCCATCAGATTCATATTGGAATATGATGATAGATGAATTAGTTGATTTAGACGAAGAAAGGTTAAATGCGTTAGATTTATTGAAAAGGTAAAAGGAAAGGGTGGAGAAATCCTACAATAAAAGAGTGAAAGGTAAAGCCTTTTCGATTGGTGACCTTGTGTGGAAAGTGATTCTTCCCATGGATCGAAAAGATAGACTTATGGGAAAATAGTCCCCTAAGTGGGAAGGACCTTTTCAAATCACAAAAGTGTTTTCCAATGGCGCGTATGAAGTCGAAGAATTAGATAAAGATAAGAGAGTACTGAAAATAAATGGGAAATATTTGAAAAAATATAAACCCATATTGCAGGAAGTTAAAATAGAAATCGAATAATCTTGCAAAAGAAATAACTAAATTGGTGAAATTCGCCAAACAATGGCTTAAGTGTCATTACAAAAAGAAAAAGGCCTCAAAGGACCAAGCAACGTTACAAATTTAAACAGGGAAAATTTTCTTCAACTTTTCAAACTTGGACCGTTGAATCTGAAGTCGACGCTCGCAGAGGGCCTTGCTGGTTGAAATCTCTTCAATCTCCTTACCTAGCTTCTGAGCCCTTTCAACATGATGTACTCCAACCTCAATCTCTTTGGCTATCTCATCTTGATTGACTTGTTGTAGTTCTTCTTTGTATTTCTTAGCTTGATAAATTTTGTTTTGAAGAACAACAATTTGTTTCTGCCATTTGAAGATGTTTTTGTCACAGTTGGCAACCTCTTTCTGATTTTGTTCAGAGGTCTTTTCCAGTCCAGTTACCTTGTTGGTAGAACTTGTAGCAGCATCCCACTCAGCAAGTTGTGTTTCCGACTTGTTCTCAAGTTTTTTCGAATAGTCTCGAAGCCGGTTAAAATCTGCCGCCACAAGGTCAATTAGAGTGGTCAGATCCACAACAACATCAGTCACTTCAGGGGGAGCCTCCTGGACGTTGATTTATTTCAAGATCTTTTTCAGGTCAAATTGAGCAGATGAATCTTTCTCTAGAAGTTGAAACAAATCAATGTTGAGGATTTTCTGCCGAATCTGGGCCATGACTTCGTCCATGGATCTTGCGCCAGAAATGGTCCCTGAAGTAGTCGAATTGGTGGTGGTGGTGTCAGCAAAGTTATAACGTGTACTGAGCATGGCCTTCAGATATTCCAATGGTATTTTCACTTTCAAATTCTCAAGTTCCTCATGAGAAAGATTGGTCGAAGTGGTGTTGGCTGAACCAGCTCTGAGATGATCAGCAGGGTTTTGCTTGTCGCTTTCTTTCTCTTCATCAGCAGCAATCTTTGGAGTGGTTTCCTTTTCGCCTTCATTCCTTTCTTCCTCTTCGTCATCAGTTTCAACCTCCTCATCTTTCTCTTTGTCAGCATCCTTTAAATTGATGGGGCAGTTGTCTTCAGGATCACCATCTGTTGTGAGTGTTGCAGTGGGCATCACAGTGTCACCACCAACGTCAACTAAGATATCATCCTCAGGACCAGTTTCTTATTCAACTACATCTTGAAGTTTTTTAGAGACAGCAGTGGGTTGATTCACTTCAGTGGCTGATTCTTTAGTCGAATCTTTAGGGGAAGGCTTTGAGGCGCTTGTTGGCTTATAAGTGGGATCGCTGCTTGTTTTTGGAAGGACTTGAACAATAGGATGTCCATGAGTGTCGACAAGGACTTGGAAGATAAATAAGTCAACAAATTTATCATAAGGGAAAACGCCTTCAACAGCCGAATTAAAAAAAAACCCATACCTTGGGAATTTTAGTCTTAAGACTAGAACTCTCACTTTCTGCTGGAGTCGCGGTAACTTGTTCGACAGGATTTTTGAGGGGAGTTTTCTCCAATATCCTGGAAGCAGAGGTTTTTTGTTGTTGAAGCTTCGCCGGTTTCTTCTTCTTTCTTGAAGGTTTAACTTGATCAGGGGATTCGTCACCAGATTCAATGACAGAAGCTTCAAGTTCTTTTTCATTTCTTTTCTTTGGCGTTGAAAGGGGTTTCCGACTTCCCTGAAAATAACAAGATATTTCATTAGTATTTCAGAAAATAATAATAAAGAAATATTGATCAAAAGAAAGGAAAAATCATACCTTCGCCAAAGGTTTTTGGGTAGTGTCTTTTGGGTCTTCCATGTCCTCTGTAGCCGACGCTTCGACGGTAGCTGATTTCTTGACAGGAATTTTTATGGCTAAGAAAAAAGGAAAAAGTTAAACATAAGTCAAAAGATACAAATATGTGTAGATGAAAAGAAGTGGTGTCGAGTATCTCCCCATTCCACACCTTCATATATAGGAGTTTCCACGCGAACGTGTTCTATGCTAATATGAAGGTGGCCTTTGAAATTATCCAAGGTATACTTAGTCGGAACCACTCGCTTAACACGTTTTTGATATTCTTGGCGAAGAAGTTTCATGGAATCCCCACAAGTGAACCAATCTGGAAATGGAGGACTAAAAGCCACACCAAATTCAGCTGATGGTAGAGGAGGAAATTTTGGTGGATAGAGGTTAAAAGCTATCTCATAACATTGTTCTGGTCGAACGTATGAAGGTAGTTTTAACTCATCCAGTTTTCTGGTAAATTTTTCTTTCAAAGTAACGGCTATTTCGCTTATGGTTCGACTAAGTTCGTTGGGCCTGTAGGCAGTTTCAAAGTACTTCTGGAATGCTTGGATTTCTTTGATGTGTCTTGAAGTACCTTTCTTTGTTTTATCCTGCACAAGGGCGAAAGCTCTGGTCAGTTGGATACTGAAAGAAGGCACGTCGAAAAAATGAGAATCATAATAATCCCTCCACCATTCGTCAAACTCTTGAGTGCAGAGGAAGCTGGGTTTAAAGGGTACTGGTTGAATTTCGACCAGGTTGGAGTACTTCTCCAGCAACCCAAAACACTCATCTTCGGCGTGGGTCATGTTGTAGTGAATCAAAGAGCCTTTCCTCGAGAAGAGGGGTTTTGGTTTTATTTGGATTAACCCAAATTGTCGAGAGACCAGATTGGGTTGGTAATTAACAAGGGAGATCTTCAGCTTTGAGGGATTGAGTCTGGAAACTAAGTGTCTAGGGGTGAGAAAAGATTCCCAGACATTAAGGAATTTATCTTCTTGAGCTTTCGATTCTAATGGGAGTTTCCTGGTGAACCACTCTAGTCCAATTTTTCTATTGGCGAAATGAGACATATTGGGAGTGAAGTTATGACGTTTAGGAAACATCATAACATAACCAGTAAAAGCTTGTTGAAGGCTCAGACCTTCATCATTTTGTGTTAATTGCGCCAGTCTGGTTCCTTCGACTCTTCTGTCCTTCAGAGCAACTTTGTCCATAGTTTGTTTGTTGGATAAGGAACCTTCAAATGTGGCATTGAGCCACAGTTGTAAGAGCCAAAACGGTCCTGACAATAGAAGACTTCCTTTGTCCTTGATATTCTTTAGAAAAGTAACCCCTTCGCCAAGAGATTCGTATAGATTCGCCAGGATGATCTCACTGAGGCACAGTTGATGTCCAACATGAAGCTGGTTTGCCATGGTAATATAACGTTTCACCACTTGAAGAGATCTAGAGCAGAAAACGCATCTCGACAGCCAGAGGGCTAAGAAGGCTACATGCTCTTGATCACAGACTTCTTTAGTTTCCTTGTCATGGTAATTGGCAATATAGGCTGTGAAAGTGGCCTTATTTGTCTTAAAGCCTATGGAGTCGTCAGACAGTAGGGTGGGATCATAATCCACTCCCAGTGGGCTAAGGCCAGTTATGGCAGCTACGTCAAAAAGAGTGGGGGTGATCATTCCACAAGGAAGGTGGAAATTGTTATAGGTACTATCCCAAAAGTAAAGGGAAGCTAAAAGCATAGAGGGGCAATATCTGGGTCCTACTTTCGACAACTGAATGAGGTAAAAAATGCCCATAGTTTTCCAAGTATCAGCTTTGACTGCCTCTATTTTCTTTAGCCAAGCCAAATAATCAGATGGGTCTTTCGACAAAGGACAAGACCTAAAGATTCTAAAGTTATTCATGTACCCTAGATTTATGGCTTCCTCATAGGGGGATCCTTGTCCATCTACTTTGGATTTATCATCTTTGACTTTCTCCTTATCAGTTCTAGGCCTAACTCCATTAGCTATGGGTTTGTAATGGTGGTAAGCTGGAAATAATTCTTTCACTTTTACAGGATCTAGAGATAAATCAGGTAAGGGTCCACATTGCATTAGATTTACCAGAAATTAAAATGGGAGTTAGTACCTGAGACTGGTAAATGCGTCTTTTCTCCTCTTCATTTGGGGGCTCTGGTATATATTGTTGGTTCCCCACCACCTTTGGACCAAGAATCTTGTGAACAAGTGGTAAGGTTTTAGATTTCTTGGAATCTTTGCTCGTGACTTGAGGATCTGCGGAAGATGCCATGATTGATTGTAGAAGAAAATGCAGAGAAAGATGAAGAAGATGAAGTTGCATTGAAGAAAGTTCGTGCTTAATAAAATGAGCGTGAAAAGTAAATAAGAAACTTGTTCAACTTATTTATAGGTGGCAAAGAAGAAGGATGAAGCGGTTAAGATTCAAGAAATTTTCCATTTAATGGAAAGATAATGGAAATATTGTGGGACGCGTGGCAGTTATGAGTGGATGGTTCAGACGGTGGTAGTTAATTTTTTGACCCAGGATCTGCTAGGAACTAGGGTAGTGATGATGAAAGGATCTTAAAACGTGGGCTGAATAGATGTTCAGAAATGTGCAATGATGACTCTGACGTCACAAATGTCTAGTCATATGAACAATCATTTGACGAATTAGTGAAGGCGTCGAATTGTATTGGCAAAAAAATGCTTTTCTCTCTTTGTCGAAAATGCATTTTTTGGGGGGCAATTTGTAAGCTGCTAATTTCGACGCCTGGATTTTATTCAGAAAATAAGTTTAAAGATCTGTCAGGCTATTTCGACAGAAGTGTCGTTTTTGGTGAAAGAAGGTCAGTCGAAAATGAATGATTATTGGAGGAATATATATTTGGAGATTTTTTCTTTAAGTGTTGGAAAAGGTTTCAACAACTTGGTACTAAGGCCTTGTTCGACTGATGTTTTGAAATTCAAATTTAGGAAGTAGATTCGTTTTGAAAACCAGACGCGTGGAGCACATCCAGGACGAAAAGGCATGCAGGATGCCATTTGTAATCATTAGGAGAAATAGCTGTTATTGACAGTTATTTCGATTGTATATAAATACGGAGTCTTAGTGTTAGATTTCCGTGTGTGTTCAAAATTTATACAAGTTACTCAAGAATACTCAAAGTAACCGTGAGAGAGAAAAGAGTAGTTACTGAGAAATGTACATTTGAAAAACACCAGTTTTATTCCTTGCATTTTAATAAAGTTCTAAGTTATTCATTTACAATTCTCTTTACATTTCTGCAATTTCATTCTTGCAATTTACTTACATTTTCCCCATTTCTTTCAAAAAGCAAAGTCTTTATTACTTTTCAGTCGAAATACATTATTTTGTGAAACAATGATGAATGTAACATACAAAGGGTTTGATTTTTATACAGATTGTCAAATTTGTTAAGGCACATTGTCTTAGGATTTGTTTGATCGATCCTGCAAGTAAACTAATTTTTTATAAATTAGGAGATCCGCGGTTGTTTGCAAATTTTCCAAGCAAACAGTATCATAATGTATTAGCTACAGATTTCAAAGAAAGAAGAAGAGGCATCTTCTATAAGGTTCTTTACAACATTTAATGGAGGAAGAGCCAACAACCCAGATTCATGTACTGGTGGTACTGAATGTGGTGAGAGTACTGGAATCAATGGTTAGACAACCATTGAATCAGAATCCACTCAAAGCTGTGTTCAGACTCTATTGGTCAAGTCTGAATACTGAATCGAGTCTGGCAAAAAAAAAGGGTATGCCTGTTCTTTTATGGTTTATCTTTTGATTCAATGAAACATTTGTATAGCTGTAAATACAAAGTTTCTGTTAGACTTCTAGAGAAGTTCTTTTGAAAAGAAGAACTTCAGAAATCTTTAAGAGGAAACTCTGTTTTGTTTGTCTATACTGAATATCTTATTAAGACAGATAATGATCATATTTATGGAAACAGTTTTCTCACTTTCTGTGTTGATACCATTGCTTGTTAGTTGTCTAAAGAAGATAATTCAATATTCGTCTATCACTCATGACTCTTGTTTCAAGATAAAGTGTTAGTTCTGAATAGAATCTTAGAGTATTGTAACTGACAGATGATATCTCTATCTCAGTCTAGATCTACTAGACTCTGATGGATGATAGCTTCTAAAAGTTGTCAGTTTCTGAGATTCAGAAGAAGATTCTTTTGTCTGACATATCAGTTTAAGTAAAAAGTTTTCCAAAAACTTTTATAATACTTAAATTTTCATAAAGGTGAAACTCATATAGTGGAATTGAAATATTTGTTGGATAAAGAACCTTTGAGTAATGGTGTTCTCTCTTTCAGTACTTACTGTTACTATTCCCTGTCTTGTGAAACATCATTGTGTCCTTTTTCTGACAAGATTCTTATTCCTGTAAGATTCTTGTTCAGTTCTTTTTCTTCTTCTTTTTCTTTGTGCGTGTGTGCCGATTAAACCAAACCTGAGAAGAGGTCTTCAATTTATTCTCTTTTGAATCAGCTGATTGTCATTAATGAAAAGTTTGTGGATTTTGATGAGTTGGTTAAGATTGGTTTCAACTTCTAGAAGACTGTGCCTAAACAAGGTTGGAATGACTACTTTGAGATGCCATATGGTTTCACTTATCCAAGTCTTGTCAAAGAGTTTTGGATTAATGCTTCCATTGTTGATATGAATTCAGAGTGTGCTATTCTATCTAGAGTACCCGGTGTTTCTATTACAGTAACCTCTAAAGCGATTGTAAATGTGATCAATTGTGAGGAGATTGGTTGAATATTGCATATGCCAATCAAAGTGATTCACTTCATGGACCAATATTGATTTATTATTACCTCTATTCTATGAACCCACACAGTTCATTGCAGGGATAACTATCACATTTGATGGTATACCTCCAAATTAATTAACCTAAAGTTTTCTGCACTTTATGTTACTGATAGTTGATAGTGAGTGAATGCAATTATATGTGTCGGTGTAACACCCATATATAACAACATACATCAAAGCATATATATTATACATGAATCCAAGTTTTGGTACTGAAATACCATAAGTTCCTAGTTAACACATTGTATACATTACATGCCCAAAATACAAGGCACTAAAAGTCTACAGTATAATATATACAAGATGTCCCAATACACTAAGAACTATATCAATACAATGATCCCAAAATAAAACTCCAAAGCGGAAGTCTTGCCATCCCAAAAAGCCAAGGAAAGTAAGGAAAATCAAACGACTTTATCCTTACCCTTCGCGGAACCTGTTGTACCTGTAATATAATCAACAACATGGGGTGAGATATTAAATCTCATTGAGTTCCCTATCTTATGGATTATCTCGGATTTACAAGGTTCTAACCATATCCGAACTCAAGTCCAAGGGAAAGGAAAGGAATTTGAGTTCACAATCTCATAATCTCACACTATATGGAAACATGTTAGGAGTCCTGTTAACTCACATAATTATCACTATCGATAACCTTATCAAGGCATCCCTTCTTCCCGTCCTCTTTTATGTCTAAAATTCAGAGCGAGTCATGGATCCTCGTAATTACTTGGCATACGAGATGGATTCGGAGCTAAGGGACACATTATCACCTTAATTCGTCACTTCACACGGTCCGTACACCGTCACAAGTCTCTTTATCATATAGGTTCCATTCGTACTATAACATTGGGAATCAAACCTACCAAGTAATAGTGCATTCGTTCTAGAGGAGCTCGTTAGTCATGGACGACACATAATAGGGGAATGGTTACGATTTCGTGATTTCTCATACAACCGTAATTGTATTCAACAATTCTAGGCCACATATGCCTTTTGGTCTTATTTGCCTTTTCTCTATACTTAACATAGTACACATGTTCCATAATAGTGTTTGTGTCTTTCTATACCATTCGGTAATTGGTTACACGCTCCGGCCTTTCTTGCACGAGCGTTAACATTAGATTGTTTACCAATTTCCTAGCCTTTGATCTCTCTTCAGTTGTTTAGGTGCGAGTTCTTTTACTCGTGTGTGAGCAATTGACGCCTCTAAAACACTTCTAACTCGACAACATTCAAAATATTCTTCCAACCATTCGTCATTCTAAAACACTTCCAATTCGTCTAACCCTCAAACACTTTTCAAACTCAACCACCTTAGATGAAAAAGAGATATAGTCAAGCCTTTAACTCACTCTCCCGATTACTTGGGCCCGAGGAGCCTTTCTTAAGCTTCGAGTAATCGTCATCCAAACCAAACTTCAACACCCTTTCTTTTCGTGGTCGTATCCATAAACTACAGACGCTCTGATTCTTCATTCATTCGAATGTAAGATACGTAGGCACAAGACTGCGATGATCTTGGCGAGCACACTTTTTCTTTTTCCACCTTTAGTACACTTCTATCCATCTTCCGTTTTCCCTCTATCCTCTCCCGTAGTCGAACTACGAGCGCTCTGATTTCTCATTCTCGTCTGAATGAGCATACGTAGGCATAAAGGCCCCAATCCTTGGCGAGCACCCTATCCTAAAACCACCCATTTCCCCTTAGCATCGATTCCCTTTTTATCTTATCGTTTCACATTTATCTTTGGGAAGAAAATAAATAAGTTTAGCTAACGTTCATCACAATTCGAATTAAGAGGTTCCCGTTGAGTACAACGGACGTGAGGGGGTGCCATACCTTCCTCTCACGTAACCGACTCCTGAACCCAGAATGTGGTTGCGACGACCATGTTCTTATCTCCTTTAAAGGTTTTCTCGATATTTTACTTTCCCTCTTGTGGGATAAATAAAGTTCGGCGGTGACTCTGTCGAACCACAATTTCTTCTGTGCCCTTCGGACGAGGGTCGTATTTCCGATAAGATTTTTTGAGGTGCGACAGTCAAGTCTGAATACTGAATCGAGTCTGGAAAAAAAAGGGTATGCCTGTTCTTTTCTGGTTTATCTTTTGATTCAACGAAACATTTGTATAGATATAAATACAAAGTTTCTGTTAGACTTCTAGAGAAGTTCTTTTGAAAAGAAGAACTTGAGAAATCTTTAAGTGGAAACTCTGTTGTGTTTGTCTATACTAAATATCTTATTAAGACAGATGATGATCATATTTATGGAAACCGTTTTCTCACTTTCTATGTTGATACTGTTGCTTGTTAGTTGTCTAAAGAAGACAATTCAATATTCATCTATCACTCATGACTCATGTTTCAAGATAAAGTGTGTCGCTCCCGGGATTTTCATCCAAGTACAAACGCGAAAGTGGCGCCGAAACAGAGTCACCAGCAATGTGTTTTTATCCCAAGAGAGGGAAAGGAAACACTGCATAAACCTGAGGGAAAGGAAAGAACATGGTCTTGCGACCAAGAGAACTGGGTTCGGGAGTCGGTTACGCGAGAGGAAGGTATTAGCACCCTCACGCGTCCATCGTACCCCATGGGATCCACGCTTGCTGTTCGATCAAAGGGTGTCGTTGACTGGAGCTTCGCTGCTACTGGAAAGAAAGGTAACGGGAAAGGGAAGAAAGAAAATGAGAAACAAATGTAGGGAAAATAAAAGAAGTGCTCGAATGGGCCCTACCTCACTGCCTACGTATCTCATCGGGAACATGAGAATCAGAGCGACGTAGTTCCCCTCACCTAGGGAAAATTGTTTGTGTTTTTTAGTTGGAGCGTCAACATTCGCTTTCCAGCAGTTAGGTGTTGCAGCTCGCTGTAGGGAGACTTAGGCGTTACCTGTTTGCGGTAGAACGGAAATGATGCATCCTTAAGGAAGGAGTGAATGAGATGAGAAGAGAATTTCCGAAGGAAAGACGTTATTGTTTGTTTGAAGTTTTTTAGAAAGAAGTGTTTTTGAAGCTGTTTGTAACTTGCATTGAACCCAAGTCTACAACATAGGAACGAATACGTCGCGTATCGTCCCCAACAAGACGTACACCAGGTATCCTAGAAGAATGAAGGGAAACCCCCCCATTATTCACTTCCCACATTTAAGGCTCTTGCACAATACACGTTTAACCTTTATTAAGTATTTCTTACTTTTGTTTTGAGTTGAGAAGAAGAGACTCAAATGGAGTAAAGGTGAAAACTAAAGGGGACTAAGACTCACCCTAATGTTATCATGCTTGGAGCTCTTATGGTTAATGTGGTTTAAGAAATCTAATCCTAAGAGAAAGGAGAAGAAGATTGAATTAAACAACTCACTTCTAAAGTAGAAGATGAGTTATAACTCAAAGGGGAGAAGAAAGGAGTTATTCAAGGAAAACATATAAATGTTTATCATAATCACAAGTTGAATTTAAAAGAAATAAGAGAAGATGAAAGAAAGAAGTGTATGTGGAAGCATATCCACACACTTACTTACCCTTAGTACCTACATGAAAAGGTTAGTTCAAAAACTATTCACAAGAAATCCTAAGTAAAAGAACTTGGTTAAACAAGCCAATGGAAGGAAATAATGAAAACAACAGCTATTACAGCCCACATGCAACAGAACAGCAGTAAATTCAGCTTCATATACCAAACAGTAAACAACAGCTCATGTTCAACATACAAAATGGGTCTAACAAGCATTTGGCAGCACATACTACATCATATATGTGTTCAGGCAGCAGTGGAAGATTAGAGACAACATGTATTAACAAACAATTTCAATCATGAACAACCATTATCATGCATCAAGCCGTGCACATTCATCAAACACACACGATCACAATCACATTACAAATCATGGTGAACAATCCTTGAAATCAAACATGTTATAATGCACACTACAAAAGAATACACATTGTCAAGAATATGAGCAAGTCAAAAACAAGTATACATTTCTTGAAACGGAAAGCAAATGAACATGCGCACAGTAATTCCAGCAACATAACATCAGTTAGCAATTAATAAGCTCAAAGTGTGTGCATCATGTGTTCATCACATCAATTAATCTACAATGCAAACATTATGCTCAATAATGAAAAAACAAAGGCACGCGTGTCGTAAAATCAAGTTCGTACTGTGTGTGAGTTAAGATATCTCAAAAATAATCCACCAATCATCAATGCATTGATCCATGAAGTTTAGGCATGAAAAGGATCTCAAACGAGCAAGAAAATGCACAAAAATACACATTTTGTCCCAGAGAAAATGAAAGAAAACTAGAGATTCTTCAATCAATAGCCGAAATGCGTCGAAACCGAGCAAAATCGCGAAAACCCACCAAAATCCAACTTGCACCAAAATAAATGGTGAGAAACCTTTGGATTGAAGAAGAACGAACTGAAATTCCAGAAAATCCGACCAATGCAAACCAAGAGATGAAGTTTAGCTCAATAATTAATCACTTTTCAATGTAAAAAGTGATTATTCTTCAAGAAATAAGAGCTTTTGTGTGTGGTTTTGGAAGAGAGAAGTAGAAATTATAGCAAAGTGAAGAGAGAAAATGAGAGTGAAATGTGAGAAATTTGAGAAAATGGTTGAAGGTCCTTGAAAATGAGTGAAGCATCTCTTAAATAGATCTTAGGTTTGGAGTATAAGAGGTTTGGAACGAGGTTTGGGTTTGGAGCTAGGGTCGGAGTTAGTTAGACTCAACTCACCGAGTCAAGTTAGTTAACTCGGTTAGTTAGGATCAACTCAGTTGCTTGGAAAACAAGGAACCACAATTGGTGTGTAGGTGTGTGACTTGGGCTGCAAGCAAGGCCTTGTGACTTGTGAACTTTCAGCATGAAACCAGTTTGACCGTAAGGGAACAATGCATACTCCTGCAATTATTAATAGTGATAGAACATCAGAGGTGCATATTAATAATTCAGAATACCCATCATATACGGCCCAGTGAGTGTGTGAATCATTGTATAATTTGATGAAGAATCCACCTCAATAATACCAAACGAAACACCATTAACATAAATGAAAACCCACAACCAGGTGTGGAACAGTCAAATACAAATTGGTTATGAACAAATACAACTGAATAGCATGAATACAAGCAAAAGAAAACCCATCAACAAGCCTGATGGTGAATTTCCAACATAACAACAAAACAACTCAAACACTGAGCCCATACAAATCTTCCCGGACCTCCTTAAGAAGCGCTTCAGTAACTGGATCATTAGGGCGCTCCGTAAGACTTCTGATCAGCTGACTCCTTATCTTGACAGCTTCCTCCAGCTTTCTGATTTGATCTTTAACGTCTAACTCTTTGACCCTCTTTACTCCGGCGCGGACTTTCAGATCTTCAATCTCTCGGTTGGCTGAACTAATCATTTTCTGCTCATCATTTACTCTTCAAATTCACCTTCTTTACTCTTCAAATTCTTTCTCAACTCATCATTTTCAGCCCTGATTCTTGCTTCGATCTCCCTTCGGCACTCGGAGAACTCATCCCATCTCTACTGCCCTTTGGCAAATGCATTTTCAGATTTTGACAACTGCTCGTTGATACGCTTGCACGCCTCTTTTAATGCCATCTCATTTTGCTTGACCTTGCGAATATAGATAGTGTCCTCTGCAATTCTTTTCTCATTAGCCTCATGACGCTCAGTCAGCTTTTGCAGTTCATACTCAACATTACGCTTTTCACAAAGCCTCTTTCGGAGTCCTTCACTTAACTTCTCATTCATTTTGACTATCTTATCCATCTCCGCCTTAAGCTTGTTATATTCAGCAACACTTATCGTGGTCACTGGTTCAACAGCAACTGGATCTGATGGACTTTCCCTGGAGAATGGAAAAAGGGTGATTTAAACTCTTCTTTTCAACCATGCATCATACTAAGGAGACGACATGTTGTTGCAGTTGCCAAAGACAACTTTACCCTTTGTTTGCAAATTGCCCCAAGCTCCGGCCGCTTACCTTACCAACAAAAGATTATCCTTCACAGAGAAGAAGAAAGATTCTTCCAATTCACTATCTCTCGGAGGATCGATTAAAGCAAATCCCAACTGACTTCTTAGAATAATAGGATTGTAATTGATGCAACCCCTTATCCCCAAGAGTGGCACATTTGGATGTCTTCCACAGCTACTGATGAAATCCCCACCCATCGTCCTTTGATTAAACCAACAAATATCTTTTGCCATCAGTTGAATCATCCTTTTAGCCCAATTCTTTGCAGGATGAGGATCCAGGAAAGCCTCAGAATTTGGTAAGTGTCTCATGAGCCATTTGTGAAACAAAGGTGCACAACATCTAACCAAACCCCCTCTCTTCTTCTCATTCTTATAATGCACCGAATAACACAAGTCACCCAAGAGCGTAGGTATAAGATTTTTCAACACAAAGATATGGATGGCTCTCATGTCTACAAACTTGGGCTCATCAGCAAACAACATAATCCCATAGATGCTCGAGGCCAGAATAGCACAAACCATTTCCCATTGAGCCTTAGCAGCACATTCTTCAGCTTTGGCAACCAAGAAATCCAGATGAAAGCCAGATAAACCTCCTTTGGAGGCGAGGTTATCTGCCACCACAGGTACGCTCAAATGGAGGGCCTTAGCTATCTCCTCAGGCTTTGGAGGGCGCATATCAGAGTTAAAAGGAATCTGGTATTTGAGAGACACCTCTAGAAGATGGGCGTATTTTTCTAGCATCGGGGCCAACTGAAAGTCCGAGAAAGTGAAGCACCTTAACTGTGGGTCATAAAACTGCAAGCAAGTATGGATGACACTCCTCTCTGAAGCGTTAAAATCATCCACCATGGTTAGAATCTCCCCATAAGCCTTCCGGAACAAACCCACATGATCTGGAGTAATAAGAGAAACCATCCTCTGTAACTGACCCACCTTTGTGTCAAAGAACGTGTAATGCACATTGTTCTTCCTGGGAATCTCCATAACGGCACAAGGGAACTGTCAACCAGAATCGAAAGGACGTATGCCCTGCAAATGAATAAACATGAAGGTTAAATGCAAGAATACTAATGATGATATGTATGCAAGGTCATGTGATCAGTGCTGCACAAATAATGCTGAACCCCCTATATTGCACTCTGAATTTGGTGAGATACACAAACCCAGGATAAAAAGTCCAATAACAAATCCAGAACAAATGTGAACTGGTCAGGATCAAAGATTCAGTAACAAATCTAGAACACATATGAAAACCGAGTATTCTGAAAGTCAAAGGTTCCTGCACACCTGCAAACAATCCCCCTATCTCACATGTATGTACTAGAATGTGAGGATCCTCAAATTCGAATCTCGGAATGAGAAGCAATAGCACATTCAGCCCGAAGGATACAATGCTATCGCCAAACAAAGAGATCGTCCTCTGATTCACCTCAAAATAAAGAGGGGTCATCCTAAAAGGTCATCCAGACTTAACAGCTCTTCTAGATAGCTCTACCATCGTGGAAGATCCACAACGCAGAATTCTCTAGAGAGAACTACATCCAGATTGTGTTTCATATTCCCTACTCGCATCGAAATGGAACGCGAAAGGATATGAAACACACTAAACATAAGTGCACTCAGGCCTGTGTATTGGGCCTATCTCTCAAAATTCCCCATCCCACCAAACAGCAAACAACACAGTCCAGCATAGCATAATATAGCATATGAAATGAAAATGATAAAGTGCGATAAATACAGTAATATACAGTAAAGCAGTAATACAGTAAATAGCAATACCATACAACAGTAAATACAGTACAACAGTAAACACCCAATGAAAGAAAACAGACAAGCGCTAGGATTGACTCGCTAAGGGAACCAGAGATTTTGGGTTCGTTCCCCAGCAGAGTCGCCAGCTGTCGCTCCCGGGATTTTCATCCAAGTACAAACGCAAAAGTGGCACCGAAACAGAGTCGCCAACAATGTGTATTTATCCCAAGAGAGGGAAAGGAAACACTGCATAAACCTGAGGGAGGAAAAGAACGAGGTCTTGCGACCAAGAGAACTGGGTTCGGGAGTCGGTTACGCGCGAGAAAGGTATTAGCACCCCCACGCGTCCATCGTACCCGATGGGATCCACGCTTGCTGTCTCGATCAAAGGGTGTCGTCGACTGGAGCTCCACTGCTGAGAACTGGAAAAGAAAGGTAGAAAGGAAGGGGGAAAAAGAATGAGAACAGGAAGCAAATGTAGGGAAAATAAAAGAAGTGCTCGAATGGTCCCTATTCCAATGCCTACGTATCTCATCGGGAACATGAGAATCAGAGCGACATAGTTCCCCTCAACGAGGGTCGCTTTTTTGTGTTTTTTAGTGGAAACGTCAGAGTGCGCGTTCCAGCAGTTAGGTGTTGCAGCTCGCTGTATGGAGATTTAGGCGTTACCTGTTTGTGGTAGAACGGACATGACGAGTCCTTAAGGAATAGAATGAAGGAGATGAGAAGAGAATTTGTTTGTTTTTGTATTTTAAGAGAGAAGTGTTTTGTTTATTGGTGTTTAGTAACGCACATTGTATTTAAGTCCTTCATGTAGGATCGAATGCCTCGCATATCGACCCAAGACGGGACGTACGCTAAACATTCTAAGAAAGTGAAAGAAGACCCCTCACTATCTCATTCTTACATGAAAGGCTCAAATACAATATTTGTTATGCCTTTATTTAGTGTTTTTTACTTTTGTTTTGAGATGAGAAGAAGAAAGACTCAAATGGAGGAGTAAAGTTTAAAACTAAAGAGGGAGACTAAGACTCAATCTTAATGTTATCATGCATGGTGATCCTATGGTTAATGAGGTTTAAAGAACCTAATCCTAAAAGAAAGGAAAAGAAGATAGAAAGCAACTTACTTCCAAGATGGAAGTTAAGTTATTTCTAAGAGGGAAGAAAGAAGATTATGAAAGCAAAGCATCATTAAATTCTTAACCAACACAAATTGAATGATTAAAAGATGAAGGAAGAAATTAGAATATGGATGCATATCCACACTCAAGTGACTTACCATTAGCCCCTGAAATGGTTAGTACAATTATTTACAAGTGAAGAAACAAGTGAAGATGAACAAGTAAGGCTTAAACAAGTCAAAAACCAAAGTAAAAGCATCTTAAAGGTTAAGGAAAGCATAAGGTCAGAATGCAAATCATAAGAATGTTCTCTAATACAATGAGATCAAACACAAATTAAATGTCCACAAACAATGCCTTAAACCACAAAGAAATGCATTATGAAAGAAGTAGATGAAGAATGAGTGGATATGCCAAGTGATCATGCATTAATGCTTCATGAAAGGTTAAAGTCAGAACCAATGTCATTTAAGAATGGTTTTACAATGCTTATGAATCATCATACAAATCATGAATAAGAGAATACAAGTAGTAAAAATAAGAGGAAGAGGAAGTAAGGAGAAGAAACATGTTCAATTAAGTGTGCAAAATGACATATTAAGGATGCATAACATGTAACATGATTTAAGAATGCATAAAGGAAGTAGCATATTATAAATGAGATGCAAATGAAACATGTGAGATGGCATACCAAATGCAAACACAATTCGTGTTACGCACAAGAGTAGATGATATGTGAAAACATGTCACAAAGGTAAGTCAAAATGCATAAACACAAACCAATTGCAAGTATAAACCAACATGACCTATAATTGAGTTAAGAAAGAACTATAATCTTCTAAAGGAAACCTCTAACCCCACACAAAGCAAACGAGAAAGGGTGTCACAAGTGCCTCATTAAAAGTAAGCTAGAAGGAAGTATAAGAATATGCACAAAGATAGCTTCAAATATAAAGATCTAAACAAATATCAAAAGTACATATTAAAATCATGAAAATTGGCTCTAAACAACCTAAATCAGAAACAAATCAAGTATCAAAAGCTCATGGCAAAATTCACAATGAAACATGCTCAAACAAATCAACAAAGTCCTATTGAAACACATCACAAGAAGGTGAAAATATGAACATCAAAAGGTATGATATAATGACTTTAAAAATCAAACAAAATTTTTTTTAGGTACTTTAAGATGTTATCTAATCAATACAAAAAGAATGAATCAAAAATATGATGTGAGATGAGAGAAAGAAATCATGCAAGTGCAAGTGTCAATGAATAAGAGCATTCAAAAAGAAATTGAAAAGAAAATATGAAATAATGTGCAAAAATCACAAAGTCAGAATTAAAAAAAAAGAGAGAATTATTTAAACATGTTGAGATGTCACATGAATTAATCTGTGAATTTTAGGGTTTATTTTCTATTTTTAAAATAAGAAATCAAAACCATATATGAAAAAAAAAACAAAAGAGAATGGAGTGGGGGGTACAGAGGAAGTAATTTCCATGTTGAAAATGATTTGGGCCCAAAAGAGGGGTGTGCAAATATCAATTATACACAGTCCAACATGCGTGTGATTGTGTGTGACAGTGTACGCGTACATTCAACGTGTGATGCACTCAGAACCACATGATTAGATCATGATGAAAAATAAAACCATCCAACGAACATCAAAACGTGCACATCATAATTATTACGCACACACACGCACGCAATCATTCAGAAACTAAAAAAAACACGTGCCAGACCATACATTCATTTACGTGTTGGCATGATGTGGACCCTTGGATCAATTAGTCAGTCAATCATCAAGGAATGCAAGGCAATCACATGGATGAGAATGCAACCACATGTTAACTATCATACACTCACACACATGTAGCAAATCTCATTAATGTGTTGGCATGATATTAACCTTAAGATCCAAATAATCCGACGGCCACGTTTAAAACTCAGAAACCCTAGTAACTTCAAACCACCGGCCGGAGAAGGACCTCCGGTCATCTTCTCCGGCGAAACGCCACCACCTGCAAACCTTCGCGTGTCCAGAAATCCATAATTCGCATACCAGAATAAAGAGGAAGTGAAGGAGAACTCATTTCTAGCCTTGAAACTCACAGATCATGAACATACACAGAGAAACGAACAAAACAAATTTTCCCTAAATTTAAGATCTAAGCACCTAAGGTGCATATCAACTAGCCGGAGATGAATAATGCTTCTATTAAGCTCAAACGTCCATCAAAACAAGCATAAATTGACTTAAAATTTCCAGAAAAGTTGAAGATGAACCTGTTACTTTGAAGACTCTTTCGTCACAAGAAATCCAGAGGAAACTTTGATGAAGCTTGGAGATTAAAGACTGGCCAAATAAAGGAAAATTGAACCTTGAGTTACTTGAAATTCTCAACTGAAAATGAAGAAAAACTTGAGCAGCACGATCACTACAACTCCTTCACTTTCATGCACTCTAAACCTCCATGGAGAATCAATGATGGATGCTGAAGTTAATTGTGGAGTGTGTTTATGTCAGAGAAGCTTTGAAAGAAAGAGAAATTCAGTGTGCGATTTGGAGAGTGTGAGAAGATGAAGTTGAAAAATGAAATTGTGAGTGATATTTCAATTTATAGGCTGGGTTAAATGTGAACCAAGGTGTGGTCAACTGAGTTGGTTAAGTGAGTTGGTTGGGTTAAAGGAGTTCACCCTAACTAACTGAGTCAAGTTAGTTAGGGGCGGTTAGCGAGCTTGGTTATGGTGTGGAAATGTTTATGGCAACTATGGTGAGGATAAAAAGAATGGTGGTGATGAAGTTATGCTAGTGTGTGGCTGCAACATGACTTGCACGACAAGTTTTACTCCTTTCCTCTTTGATGTATGTTGCATAATGTGTCATGCATGTGTAATGGAATGTGTTTGTACAAATGAGGTAAAAGGAATGGATGGTGTGTGCGTGTGAACTGAGTTATGACAACAACAACAACAATACACTTTCTTCTAATTTTGGAAGCTTGAAACATGGAAGTTTGTGAAGGAATTTCTCCATGATTTGTGGATGGTTTGATGAGTTTTAGGTGTCAATGGAAAGAGGAAACATCATAGAGCAACTTTGATGTGAGAATTGACTTGAATGGAGGCTTGTAGAATGGTGTAAAATTGCTTGGAACTCAAGAATGTGGGACTGGTTCATGGGTGAGGCAAGGTTGTGGCATGGCATGGCAAAATGACCTATGAGATTCAGCATGATCACACCAACTTGGGACCATCATAACTATCTCATAACTTGCTCAAATTAAAAAATGTCCAACATGAACATTGTAGAGGGTATGGAAAGGAACAACTTTGATGTTGGAAAGTTTTCCATTTGAAGCTTCCTTGATGGAGAAGAATGGCTGGACATTTGGCACACCGTGTGTTTGTCAAAATTATGGAGCATGGGCCTAGTCTTGCCTCGCAATGACTTGGTTTTTGCCTTGATTTTACCAAACTTTGATTGATCATAACTCTCTCAATTTTGATCCAATGGAAGAGTTCTTTATATGGTTTTGAAGCTTAGAACATGAAATTTAATTGGCTCAACTTGGGCCTAAGGTTTGGAGCTTTTATATTGGAGAAAGAGAGCCTCAAAGTAGGGTGCAAAATGGTCCAAACTTGCCATTTTTGGAAACCCTAAAGTTTCTATTTTTGGCAGTTTTGTAACTTCTTGATTTTTCATGATGCCTCCATCATTTCTTGATCAAATCTTTTCTAATGAACATATATAACTTGAATTTCATGAATTTGAACTTAAAAAGTCAGGAGTTGACTTTTTTCACTGCACAGTTGACTTTTCCCCCAATTCCTTGATTATCAAGCAACTGATCAATTGAACCTCTTCTGAAATGAATCAATGGCCAATCTTCCATCCTTAGATAATTGATATTATGTAGAAAACATTGAGATCAAGTTTGGATCAAAATTTCCTCAAGAGACCCCTTGAATCCAAAACCCTAATTTTGACTGTTTTTGATAGGAAATGATGCACTGTCCAATCTTCTTGATGAGTTACCATCTTCCAATGACTTGTGAGATCAAATGGGGATGATATATGATGTAAGAGACCTTTGAGGCTTGTGAGAGACCCTTGGCTCTTATTATTTAGCTTTGGATGATCCACCTCTTTTGAGAAACGACTCTCATATGCCCTTATGCAAGATGCAATGCTAAATGCTTAATGTTTCATTTTTCTATGCTTGAATGCAATGCAATGAAATGAAAGCTCATGCTAAATGATACGAAGAAATGAGAGGGAAAATTTTGGGGTATTACACGCGTGTCGTAAAATCAAGTTCGTACTGTGGTGTGAGTTAAGATATCTCAAAAATAATCCACCAATCATCAATGCATTGATCCATGAAGTATAGGCACGAAAAGGATCTCAAACAAGCAAGAAAATGCACAAAAATGCACATTCTGTCCCAGAGTAACCGTTTAACAAACGGTGAGTAACCGGTTACTTAGTTGAAGATCAGACAATTTACGCAAAAATACACATGTTAACCGGTTAACAAACGGTGAGTAACCGATTACTCTAGGTCAGTGGCCAAAAAAAACCAGTTTCAAAAGCACTTTTCAGCAGCAAATCACTTCTCCAAACTTCTAAATGAACATGTCATCAATTAGGCACGAAATTACATTGAATTACAGTCAACAAACATCAATTGGATTCAATTAACAACCACACCAAGAATCATATTCAAGCATATGAATCCAAATAAAAAATCCACAAAGATCTACATCGAATAAGTTGCGAATAAGCTAAAAACAGTGTAGATTTAGGGAAAACCAACCTGCAGAACGGAGACTTGCTTTGGTAATTGTTGCAAAGTAATCTTGGTGCAGAAAATTAAAGAAAACCAGAGATTCTTCAATCAATAGCCGAAATGCGTCGAAACCGAGAAAAATCGCGAAAATCCACCAAAATCCAACTTGCACCAAAATAAATGGTGAGAAACCTTTGGATTGAAGAAGAACGAACTGAAATTCCAGAAAACCCGACCAATGCAAACCAAGAGATGAAGTTTAGCTCAAGAATTAATCACTTTTCAATGTAAAAAGTGATTATTCTTCAAGAAATAAAAGCTTTTGTGTGTGGTTTTGGAAGAGAGAAGTAGAAATTGTAGCAAAGTGAAGAGAGAAAATGAGAGTGAAATGTGAGAAATTTGAGAAAATGGTTGAAGGTCCTTGAAAATGAGTGAAGCATCTCTTAAATAGATCTTAGGTTTGGAGTATAAGAGGTTTGGAATGAGGTTTGGGTTTGGAGCTAGGGTCGGAGTTAGTTAGACTCAACTCACCGAGTCAAGCTAGTTAACTTGGTTAGTTAGGATCAACTCGGTTGCTTGGAAAACAAGGAACCACAATTGGTGTGTAGGTGCGTGACTTGGGCTGCAAGCAAGGCCTTGTGACTTGTGAACTTTCAGCATGAAACCACCATGTTCGAGCCCTCGTATGACCTTCATAACTTGTTCAAATGAAAAAATGTCCAACATCAAAGTTGAAGAGGGCATGGAGATGAACAACTTTGATGTTCAAAATTTTTCCATTTGAAGCATTCTTGATGGAGAAAATTGGATTGACATTTGGCACGCCAACTGTTCGACGAAATTATGGCCTGGAGGCCTAAACTTGCCTTGCCATGACTTGAGATTTGCCTTGATTTTACCAAACTTTGATTGATCATAACTCCCTCAATTTTGATCCGATGGAAGAGTTCTTTATATGGATTTGAAGCTTAGAACATGAAATTTAATTGGCTCAACTTGAGCCTGAGGTTTGGAGCTTTTATCTTGAAGAAAAAGAGCCTCAAAGTATAGTGCAAAATGGTCCAAACTTGCCATTTTTGGAAACCCTAAAGTTTCTATTTTTGGCAGTTTTGTAATTTCTTGATTTTTCATGATTCGTTCACCATTTCATGATCAAATCTTGTCCAATGAACATATATAACATGAATTTCATGAATTTGACCTCAAAAAGTCAGGAGTTGACTTTTTTCACTGCACAGTTGACTTTTTCCCCAATTTCTTGATTATCAAGCAACTGATCAATTGAACCTCTTCTAAAGTGAACTAATGGCCACCCTTCCATCATTACACACTTAATATCATGTAGAAAACATTGAGATCAAGTTTGAATCAAAATTTCATCAGGAGACCCCTTGAATCCAAAACCCTAATTTGGACTGTTTTTGTGATAGAAGGTGATGCATTGCCAAATCTTCTTGATGATTTCCCTTCTTTCAATGACTTGTGAGATCAAGTGGGATAATATGTGATGTAATAAACCCTTGGACCTTGTTGAGACCCTTGGCCCTTATTCTCTTGCTTTGGATGATCCACCTCATTGAGAAACAACTGATCACATGCCCTTATGCAAGATGCAATGCCAAATGTTTAATGTTTTCTTTTTCTATGCTTGAATGCAATGCAATGAAATGAAAGCTCATGCTAAATGATATGAAGAAATGAGAGGGAAAATTTTGGGGTATTACAGCTGCCCCTATTCAATCACTGTAGACCTGAATGGATGATAGCGATTACTGTCAGACCTTCAAGGTATGGAGGGATTGAATACCGAAAATAACCAGAAATTTGCACACTGTGGAGAAGAAGAAAAGGGATATAAACCCACTCAAATGAACTCTGCTTGAATAAAACTCTGATGATGAAGAATAACACTGAAGGGATGTCTTTTGTACAATGCCAGACGACTACTGGTTTGCCACACTGCTGGTGGACTTTAACAATGTCTTTTGGAACGACGCCAGATGACTACTGGCTTGCCACACTACGGGTGGACTTTAACAATATCTTTTGGAACGACGCCAGACGACTACTGGCTTTCCATTCTACGGATGAACTTTAACAATGTCTTTTAGAACGACGCCAGACGACTACTGGCTTGCCACACTGCGGGTGGACTTTAACAATGTCTTTTGGAACGACGCCAAATGACTACTGGCTTGCCACACTGCGGGTGGACTTTAACAATGTCTTTTGGAACGACGCCAGACGACTACTGGCTTGCCACACTGCGGGTGGACTTTAACAATGTCTTTTGGAATGACGCCAGACGACTACTGGCTTACCACACCGCGGGTGGACTTTTACAATGTCTTTTGGAACGACGCCAGACGACTACTGACTTGCCACATTGCGGGTGGACTTTAACAATCTACGGTTGGACTTACAGCTGAATTGCCACCCTTGGATGGACTTTTGCCAATCTGCGGTTGGACTTTGCCTTGCTTTGCCACCCTTAAGATGGACTTTTACCACTCTACGATTGGACTTTGCATCTGATTTGCCACCCTTGGATGGACTTTTTCCAATCTACGGTTGGACTTTGCAACTGATTTTCCACCCTTAGATGGACTTTTGCCAATCTACGGTTGGACTTTTGAAAAAACATTCAACACTGGGTTGTGCTCTGCATGCATATCAGACCTCTCTGTTGACTCTGCTGAGGAACAATGATCAGTGATTTGACATTAGAGACTCCTGCAAGGATGGTATCTCTGTTGGAGAATGAATGAACAATCCGTTTGCTTCGAATTGTCACGCTTGCCAAAAATAAATTGGACTTTGAGATGTAGGAGAGTGATGACTCTGCCAGGAATTACTTCATCTGACTAGGGATGAATTCTGGTCATAGCAATTCCGCTGGGGATGAGAATTTTCTGACTTGACTGGGGGAAAAATGTATTAACACTCTGTCAAAGAAGACAAGTCATTAAACTCTGCTTGGGGATCTATCAAACCCGAGAAGAATATGCTAACACTCTGCTGAGGAAGAGATTCAGTTGACCCGCTAAACTTCTGCGGGGAAGAAAAACAACTCAGCTGGGGAGTATTATTGACAAGATTCAATGCTGAATTCTGTGGGGAGTATAATTACCAGAAATAAGATCTTGCCGGGGACCAGAACTACCCCGTCAGGGATACACAAATCCTAGTTAGAGAACAATCTGTTGTGATATGCTGGGAAAAAGGTCCCTAGAGATCTGCTGAGAAAGCACAAAGCAAATGCATTGTGATCTGTTGAGGAACAAAACTGTCGAGCTTAGAATAAGAGCCACAATGTCCCATGCTAGGCAAACCTTCTGCTTGACGACTCCACTGGGGATAATGAGTTGACGACAAACTCTGCTAGGGAGAACCGCTTCAAAGCGCCTTTCGCTGGGGAATGTCTCTTAAGAGGATTTTACAGAAGACCACACATCTTCAAACTCTTGGGCAAATGTTGAGACTTGAGAGGTTACTCTACTGGAGATAATAGATCTAGGACTTCCCTTGTCGGTGAACTTCATGATGCCCCATGTTTGGGAGGTTCCACAAACTCGCGTTTGTCCCAGATCACGCGGTGTATCTGAAGAAAACATACCAAGAGGATTTTACAGAAGACTTGGCATCTTCAAACTCCTGGACAGTCGTTGAGTCTTGAACATTAACTGCGGGGTCGGCGAAGCAACTCTACTGGGGAATTCACAACCGTTATCGACACAGAAAAGCTTGTAGCTGTTGGAAGTTATGAATAGGAGAATCGACTTAATAAGATACAACACTATCCAGTTGGAATAGACTTGTCGAGATCTAATTGTCGTGAGCGACCGTCGGCCGAATGATGGGCTCGATCAGTAAACGTTGTGACAAAAGGTGACATGGGGACCCTTCTTGAACTTGACTACCCCGGTATTCTGTATGGGAACAAGTGATTCCTCATCTAGAAGACATGATCCATGCTCTTGGAATACTTGTACCTGTTACCTGCAACAAAAGAATATGCACACGTGCCCCAGGATATTGCTTGGTTTGAATCCACCATCCAGGATTACTCAACATTCAAAGTGATTTTACATGTTTTTCTGCGCATGTTATTTGTAAGGCCACAGTGTTTTCAAATGCAATGTTTTATAAAAAATTAGGACGTTTTTGCAAACAAAGCAATAAAAACAAAATAAAAAGCTTTTGACTGAAATTCAATTTATTGATTGAAAAGCCCAGAATAGGCAAGTACAAATGGGAAGCAAACCCTGGAAAGAGGAGATTGCGAAAAATTGAGAAAAGAAACTATCCTAATGGCAATGTGAAAACGACATTCCACTGAGTTTCAATTCCGCTATGGCCAGTATGTCTTCAAGACTCCCCGACCTTGCCTTCTGAGGAATGATCAGACCGATTCCTGCCCTTTGAAACATCAGTTGCTGAAACGGTGATGGGGTACAGATAACTCAGACCGTAATCATTCGCTTAAATCCCTCTTTTGCTTGGACCGCCCTTTCGGGTTTTCAATCCATCAGGGTACCCTTTTTTGCGTGAGTTGTCCTTGCGGATTTTCAACTCACCGGGTGTACAATTTTTTATTTTATATCCCTAATTTTTGCCCGAACCTTTTTATTTTGTTTTTGTGGTTCGCCGGGATGCCCTTTTTTGCCTGGAATTTTCTCTTTTTTTTGTCCAGCGGGTCTATTTATGCGAAGTATTTTTTGACTACGTCTGAGTTGACAGGGGATGAAAAGTCTTTGCCGTCCATGGTTGTAAGTGATAAGGCTCCGCCCGAAAAGACCTTCTTAACCACGAATGGACCTTCATAGTTGGGAGTCCATTTGTCCCTGTGATCTGTACTAGGAGGAAGGATCCTTTTGAGTACCACATCTCCCACTTTGTAAACCCGAGGATGCACCTTTTGGTCGAATGCCTGCTTCATCCTCCGCTGGTATAACTGCCCATGACACACAGCTGCCAGTCATTTCTCTTCAATAAGGCTCAACTGGTTAAATCTGACACGAGCCAATCCAGCTTCGTCTAACTTGACATCCATCATGCCTCTGAGGGATGGAATCTCAACTTCAACCGGTAGTACTGCCTCCATACCGTATACAAGTGAGAATGGTGTTGCCCCAGTGGACGTGCGTACTGACGTCCGGTACCCATGCAGGGCGAATGGTAGCATCTCATGCCAATATTTATATGTGACAACCATTTTCTGCACAATCTTCTTAATATTCTTGTTGGCTGCCTCCACAGCACCATTCAACTTCGGGCGATACGGAGAAGATTTGTGATGTTCAATTTTAAAGTCCCGGCACAGCTCAGCCATCATTTTGTTGTTCAGATTAGAACCATTATCAGTAATGATTCTCTCAGGCACTCCATAGCGACAAATGATATCTCGTTTCGGGAAACGAGCTACCACCTGCTTAGTGACATTGGCATAAGATGCTGCTTCAACCCATTTAGCGAAGTAATCAATGGCGACCAAGATGAAACGATGGCCGTTTGAAGCAGTAGGCTCAATTTTTCCGATCATGTCGATACCTCACATGGCAAAGGGCCAAGACGAGGACATGACACTCAACGAATTTGGAGGAACATGCACTTTGTCTGCATAAATCTGGCATTTGTGACACTTACGGGCGTACTTGTAACAATCTGCCTCCATCGTCAACCAATAATATCCCGATCTCAATAATTTCTTTGCCATTGCGTGTCCTCCGGGATGAGTACCGAAAGAGCCTTCATGTACTTCCTGCATTAATAAGTCTGCTTCGTGTCTATCCACGCATCTGAGCAGAACCATGTCAAAATTCCGTTTATACAACACGTCATCCTGATTCAAGAAGAAGCTACCAGACAACCTTCTCAACGTCTTCTTATCTTTGGTAGATGGCCCAGGCGGGTACTCTTGAATTTTCAAGGAACACTTGATGTCATGAAACCATGGCTTGTCATCAGACGTTGCATCAACAGCAAACACGAATGCAGGTCTGTCAATGCCATCTTCTGTAGCTGCACAAGACTGGTTTGGGTAAATGATTCCCCCACTGCTGAAAGTGATGGGTCCACTGTTCTCTGCAACTGAAGTCAAAGAGGTTTGATAGCCAATACCAAACTTATTCTCCTTCATTGGTGTCTCTATCAGCTTGCCCCAGCCTTGGGCATTTCCTGCTCTAACAACCTCGACAGCTTGTTTATAGGACGAAATGGATGTGCCGGCTCTATCTGGTGTAAGGGAAGATTCAGGCACTTTATCAATATTCACCGCTTCAAACGACTGGCAAAGCATTTCGTGGATTTCCCCATCCATCTCAACATACTTGAACGTGGACAAATGACTAACAAAAATGTCCTCTTCACCACACATTGTCACTACTTGTCCCTCGAACTCATATTTCAGCTTTTGGTGTAATGTAGATGTAACAGCCCCGGCCGCATGAATCCAAGGGCGACCTAATAAGCAGCTATAAGCAGGCTATATATGCATCACGTGGAATATAGATTTGAACACTTGCGGTCCAATTTGCACAGGTAACTCCACCTCACCAAATACAGATCTTTTCGTTCCATCAAACGCTCTGACAACTAAATCACTTGGCCTTAAAATCAAACCATCAACCTCTAGCTTCATTAGCGCTTTCTTAGGCAAGACATTGAGTGAGGAACTAGTGTCTACCAACACGTGCGACAACACTGCACCCCTACACTCCATTGTAATGTGCAAAGCTTTGTTGTGGTTTCTTCCTTCAAAAGTCAAGTCTCTGCTTGTGAAACCCAATCCGTGGCTGAAATTGACATTAGAAATCACACCCTTAAGCTGATTGACGGTAATTTCCTATGGAACATAGGCTCTCTTCAACACTTTCAGCAAAGCCTCTCGGTGCGCGTCAGAACACATCAACAATGACAAAATTGAGATTTTCGAGGGCGTCTGGTTCAATTGATCGACAATCTTGTAATCACTTTTCTTTATTATCCTCACAAACTCTTCTACCTCGTTGTCAAAGGTAATCTTGGTTTTTGTTTCAGGCACAGGCACACTCTCAGCCACCTGTTTTCCTTTAGCTTTTTCCGCATCCTCAACTTCTTTATCACTGCGCAAAGTCTGGGGAGCAAACAACCTTCCACTCCTAGTAAAGCCATCTACACCACCCACATTATCAATATTTGAACTGGCTGATGTCTCGACTTCCTGCTTTTTCCCTTCATAATACACGTCTGCCCCATAGTGCCATGGGATTGCTTTCGTAGATGTAAACGGAATTGGTCCTGGCACCGTGATGGTAACAGGACTGGATCTTTCTTGTACAACACTTACCACAGGAGCTGTACTTGTAGGCACCTGAATTTCAGCGGGAGTATAATAAATGGTCACAGTTGACACCTCATCAGTATCTTTCACAACCCGGTCAAACTGTAGATGGCCCTCATTAATCAGACTTTGCAAACCGAATCTTAATTTATCACAGCCATTCTCTTGGCCCATACATTCAGAACAATCTTGATCACAACCCAGGAACACCTGTCCCTTCAACAAACGATCCTTCACCACTAGCAATGAAGTCTTCACATGATTGATGTCTGCCACCAAGTTCAATCTCTTTCCATCCTCAATAGCGTGCACATCTGCCACACCATGATTAGGCATGGGGTTCTGGATAACATTAGGAGGCAGAGAGAAATTGATTGCTTTAGCATCGATCAAGTCTTGCACCTTATTCTGAAATGCCCAACACTTTTCAGTGGTATGCCCCTGAGCACCTGAGTGGAAATCACAGCGAGCGTTAACATCAAAATTAGGTGGCAAGTTGCCAGCGGCAGGAGGTCTCATAGTACGGAGTTCAACCAACTTCAGTTGTAGTAACTGAGGTAACAACGCTGAATAAGTCATAGGGAGAGGGTCAATCTTACGGTCCCTCTGCCTAGACCTTTGTTGAAAAGGAGGTTGCTGCTGTTGCTGCTGAGCCTGCTGTTGTGGCTGTTGTTGCTGAACAGATGGTGTTGGGTTCGTCACTGCACCTACCTGGTGATAAGCCTGAGAACGTCTTCTTCCCCGTCCTCTATACACAGCGTTTGTATCACCTTCTCTCCTTTTCTGACCATTAGCAAAGGGTTTCTTTGTTCCAGAAGAACCAGCCCCACTTACATCTTGAATCTTCACAAGTTTTAACAGACTCTCAATCCTTTCTCCAGCAATCACGATATCAGAAAATCTGGTTGATGGACAAGCAGCCAATCTTTCAAGAAATCCCCCTTGCAAGGTGCCCATAAACATATCTGCCATTTCTCTATCCAGCAAAGGAGGTTGAACCTGGGCAGACATTTCCCTCTACCTTTGAGCGTATTCCTTGAAACTTTCCTTAGCATTCTGTGACAACCCTTGCAGTTGAGTACGGTTGGGTGCCATGTCGATATTATACTGGTACTGCTTCAGGAACGCTTCTTCCAGATCCTTCCAGCTTCTCACAGTAGCTCTGTTCAATTTCATATACCAAGTCAAAGAAGCTCCAGCCAAACTGTCTTGAAAGTAATGCATCCATAACTTTTCATCATCAGTATGGGCTGAGATCCTCCTAAAATAAGCCTGAATATGTGTCTGAGGACACGTATTGCCATGATATTTGTCAAAAGTGGGCGGCTTGAACTTTGGAGGAATTCTGACTCCTGGTACCAGACCCAAACTAGTAACATCAATACCCATATAATTCTTACACTCTATAGCCCTGATCTTCTCAGCCAGCTCATCATACCTTTTGTCACCAGGATTACCCATATCAGCATCCAGCAGGGTGAATTGGTCTTCCTGAACATCTTCCTGAACAACACCATAATTTCTGACATTTCCATTACCCAGATTACCGACAGGGGGAGGATTGCCAACAGGAGGAGGAGTGCCGTTGTCTGTAAATTGTCAACTTGATTACCTTCAGGCGTGGTTTCTGGACGCTCGACCAGAAGCCTCAATCTTTCTTGAGTCTGTGCCATACCAATCATGAGAGTCATGAACTTGTCCATGCGTGCCCTCATTTCAGCCAAATCATTCTGCATTTGATCCATTATTCTTGCTTGATTTCTTCGAGTTGAGTATCGGTGGATGTGATTCTCAGCTATAATGCTTAAAACTGAATAAAGGTTAGAAAGACCGGAGCAAGTACCTGTTATGCAAACATGCTTATGATTATGAGGATGCAAATGCAAAAATGCAAACAATCATATTTAAACATTTCCAGGGCATATCTTTTTTGATTCCAGCTTTGAAATCGGGCAAGGGATCAGACACAACATCGGAAAATAAATCTGAATCCAGAAATATTGCAGAATTAAACAAATGAAGACACCTTTCGAAAATTGAGAGCTGTAGAGATAGATACGGTTGAACCAAATATTGTAATATCATATCATAAGAAAACATACAGATAGGTTCCATACAATCAAAAGTGATTCCATCAACAATCCTGGTGGTAATCATAGCAAAATACAAACAACAGAATCACTACAAATCAATTCCAAACAAGCTGGCTTCAATCTCTTCAAGAAGGTTCACAGTGTCTGGATGAGTAGGTTTTTCTAGCAACCCCTTGATCAGTCTGTTTCTCTTCTCGACATCCTAATTCAGCCTAGCAATCTGTTCTTCAACATCTTTGCCTTCGCACCTTGACTTCTTGATTCCCGCTTGCAGCTTGAGCTCTTCAATTTCTTTATGGGATTCCTTCCACTTACCAGAGAAATGATTCTTGTCTTCCTTCATTCTTTGAAGCTCTTCTTTTAACTCCCCATTCTCAATCTTAAGCTCTTCCCACATCTCCTTATACGTGGCAAGCTTATCTTCAGTTTTGGCCAAAAGCTTTTTGGTTTCCCTGTAGGCTTTGTCGGATGATTCAGCGGTCATACTGATCTTTCTACAGTGCTGAGCTCTGTCATCAAGATCCTTCTCCATTTTTTCCAAACGCTCTGTCAAATCTTGGACCTTCCATTTCAACTCCAAGTTGTCATGTAAAGCGCCCTGAAGCCTACTACTCATACCAGCATTTTCCTCTCTCAAATCTTGCACCACTTTTCGATGCTTATCGAATTCTTCAATTGGTACGGTGATTCTTTCCTCTATCACTTTGGGATACAAGGGAGGCGCCCAATCAAAAGGAAAATAGTACTCTTCGACCCTTTTCTTTATCCATTGCTCATATGGAGGGAAAGTTTGATTGTTAGGCAAACCCTACACGGTCTTTCCTCTCTTCTGTTTACTGAGCCATGCTCTGGAAGCTTTCTGCGCCACATCTAATCCATCGTCAGCCATGTGAAAATACAGAGACCCTTCCAACTCCTTTTCTGCTGGGGGACTCCTTAGGGCAATACCCAAACTGCCGGATAGCCAAGGAAGGGTTATAGTTACTACCTCCTTTTCTCCCTATCAATGGCACATTAGGGTATTCACCACAACTGTGCAAAATTTCTTTACCCAGCACTCCGTGATTCACCCAAACAATATCCTTAGCATCTAGGCCCATCAGACGTTGACTCCATTTCAAGGGACCCTTATTATCCTTGAAAGCACCTGACTGGGGTAGACGATTGGCAAACCACTTAAAGAAAAGAGGTGCACAACAATGAACTGTCCCACCTCGTTTCTTCTCGTTCCTGTTGTATAAAGCATAATGGAGATCTCCTAACAATGTCGGCACCGGATTCTGAGTTACAAATATCTTGATAGCATCCGTGTCAACGAAATCAGGCTCATTCGGGAACAAGACAATACCATATACACAGAGAGCCAACACTGCATTGAAGACATTCCACTTCTCTTCCTTGGCTGCCTCTTGAGGCTTGTTTGCCAAGTATGATAGGTGATAGCCACAAACCATTCCCTTGCCAGAAATATCAGCTTTCAAAGTTGACTTGCTCAAATAAAGAGCACCAGCCACAGCTTGGAAATCAAGATCTGCCTTCGACCCACAGAAAGGAACACCTTTTATGATGGAAATTCCCAGGATGTTAGAATACTCCTCCAGAGTGGGAACCAAAATATAATCTGTCAACACAAAGCATCTCAGGGACGGATCATAGAACTACATCAAGGTGTGCAAGCCGTTATATTCATATTCACTGATGTTACGAACAAAGGATAGGATCCAACCATACTTCTCTCCAAACATTCCTAACACTTCTGGACTGGCCATCTCTTGTAATCTACAAATCTGACCCAGGATAAACTTCGGGAACTTGCACACAATTATATTCTTCCTACCCTTCTTGGTGTCCATCCCTATGAATTCCCTTTGACTGGAATCAAAATCAGATACTACCTGGAAAATGAAAAAATATGAATGTTAGAGAAAAAGATGCAATGCAGGGCATGTGATCAAAGTGCCACGTGTCTGTACTGGACTGTAATAGTTGCATAAATTCAAGGCTCAGGTTCTCCAGAATTCCAGAACAACAGAGTAACCACACAAATAAACCATATTGATAAGAAATCCAGTGTACCAGGTATGTTGAAAGTCAAGGTTACATGCAAACCTGTAAATAACCCGTCCCTCTCACATGTGGGTACTAGAAAGGTAAGGATCCTCAATATCACGGGCTCTCAGGTCGAGAAATGATGATACGTTCACCATTTCTGGTTTGGCATCATCATCAATCGAGAAGGCCTCAACTGATTCTCCAAAACGAAAGGTCCTCAGCTTCTAGCACCGAGGTCGAGAAGCAATAGTACATTCATTCCTCGGGGTACAGTATTATCGCCAATCGAGGAGTGCCTCCACTGATTCACTTTCAAAAAGGACATCCTATGGCGAATTCCCAGCATTGGATCCTCGGATCAAGAAGTGTAATGGGTTTGCCATTTCTGGTCTGCCATTATCACATCTTGGGAGGAGTGCCGTTACTGAGTCCTCGGGAATGGTCACCAGAGTCGACAATTCCTCCAGAGAATATCTACTGGCCTGTATCAAACATACAGTAGCAGATAGCTCCGGATAGAACCTCGTCTAGTTGTACGTCTCGTGAACACCCACACGTGGCCAAACACCATGGGAGCGTCACGTCCACCCACACTAATACCTATGTGTATGCTCAAGCCTGGGTAGTGGGCTTATCTCTTAGAACTCCCTGCCCGCCAAATAGAAAACAACAACACAATCCAGCATAATAATGATATATAATGCAGTAAATGCAGTAAAAATAGTAATACAGCAAGATACAGTAAAGCAGTAATACTATAAACAGCAATACAATAAAACAGCAAAAAACAACACTACAGCTCCATAAAAACACCCAATGAAACAAAAACAGACAAGCGCTAGGATTGACTCGCTAAGGAAACCAGAGATTCTGGGTACGATCCCCAGCAGAATCGCCAGCTGTCTCTCCTGGGATTTTCATCTAAGTACAAACGCGAAAGTGGCACCGAAACAGAGTCGCCAGCAATGTGTATTTATCCCAAGAGAGGGAAAGGAAACACTGCATAAACCTGAGGGAAAGGAAAGAACATGGTCTTGCGACCAAGAGAACTGGGTTCAGGAGTCGGTTACGCAAGAGGAAGGTATTAGCACCCTCACGTGTCCATCGTACCCGATGGGATCCACGCTTGCTGTTCGATCAAAGGGTGTCGTTGACTGGAGCTTCGCTGCTACTGGAAAGAAAGGTAACGGGAAAGGGAAGAAAGAAAATGAGAAACAAATGTAGGGAAAATAAAAAAGTGCTCGAATGGGCCCTACCCCACTGCCTACGTATCTCATCGGGAACATGAGAATCAGAACGACGTAGTTCCCCTCACCTAGGGAAAATTGTTTGTGTTTTTCAGTGGGAACGTCAACATTCGCGTTCCAGCAGTTAGGTGTCGCAGCTCGCTGTAGGGATACTTAGGCGTTACCTGTTTGCGGTAGAACGGAAATGACACATCCTTAAGGAAGGAGTGAATGAGTTGAGAAGAGAATTCCCGAAGGAAAGACGTTATTATTTGTTTGAAGTTTTTTAGAAAGTGTAGAACCCCAAAATTTGCTCTTTTATTTTGAAGCTAACTGGCTTATGTTTCTTTGCATTTCTTGCATTAGCGTTTGTGCATAGCATTGGTTCTTAGCATGGGATCAAGGTACTTGGTTCATCTCAAAGGAGACTCAAGCCTCAAGGTGGTTTGAGGGGGTCATCATATCTTCATAAGATCAAGAATGGCAAAGGATTTCAAGTGAATTTTTCCCTCCTAACCAGAGGGACCAAATTAGGGTTTTGACTCAAAGGACTTCTTGAAGGGCTTTGTGGATTCAAGCATGCTCTCAATGGTTCCATATGCTCACAAACACTCATAGAGGAAGGCTTGGCTAGTGGTTTATTGTGGAAGATGTTCAGTGGATCAGTTACTTGTGAAGACTTTACGAAAAAAAAAGTTACTTGTGAAGTAAGCAAAAGTCAACAGTTCAAAAGGAAAGTCAACCATGGAATTTTGAGGTCCTCTTCATGATTTTTAAGGTCTTATGCCCCCATATGGTCCTCAAATGTCAAGATTCACACCATTCATCAAGAATCAAGAGTTTGTGCAAAAGTTACTATTTTTGGAAAATGACCTATAATGTGAAACTTCCATTTTTGGCAACTTTTCAAACCATCTTCAACTTGACTTTTCATTATCAAAGAAGCTTCAAATGAATTTTCCTCAAACATGAAAGTTAAAGATCTCTCTCTCCCATTTCCAAAAAGTACTAGATTATCTCCATACCATTTGTGGTTCTCAAGTTATGATCAAAAGAAGGCAAGGTGCTTTTTAGGATTTTCACATGTATCCATTTTTCCACTTTTTGCATTTTGGCTCAAAATGACTTGTAATTGTTCCTAATGCTTCAAGTCACATTGCCATATTCAAGTACACTCCATGAGGATCATTTTTGACCCTTGAATCAAGTGGATACGTGCCATGTACTTCACTTATTTCACAAAATGCAAATTTGCAAGATGGATCAAATCTCATTAATCAAGTCATTACAAAGCCCAAACCCAATTCCATTATGATCAGCAAGAGAAATGTGAATGAATGGTACTTATTCCATGACCTTTGCACGTGTGGATTGGTGTGTGCATCACAACTTGCATTTTTGCAAATCACTTTGGATAGCCTTAATCAAGGATTTAATCAAACCCTAATCATGCTCAGAGCTCTAACCAAGTGTATATAAGGAGACTCACACGTTATTCACACCTCATGCACTCTCATTTGCTCAGAATTCCAATTTTTTCTCTCACTCTTTCTCTCTTCGAAACTTACTCTCCTTGGAGTTTCTTTGAGATTTTATTTCACATTCTTGATCAGTGAAGTAAATAGAGCAAGAATCAACCATTGATTGAAGCTGAGAGTGAGTTTTTCATCAGATTCAGTTTTGGAAGGTTCAAGTTCAAACCTCAAGATCTAGCACGATTCCAAACTCTAATTGCATTTATTTTGCAATAAGAGGTTCTAAGGAGTAGATCTGCAGCTTCCAGAGGGTTTTCTTGGTGTATTTTAAGCTCTGCAATTCTCAGGTTAGTGTTAAATTCATCATCATATAACTTGATTTTATGGTGTGCATTATGTTCTTTGAGAGTTGCTAATCATCCTGATGTAATTTGATTTGATTTTAGACGTGTATCATGGCTGTATTGTAGATCTAAAGTTTTTAGATCTAAACTTCTTTTCTTCGATTTGGCTTGTTTGTTTACTGTTTGATGAAATGATTGGTATATTTGGAATCCTTGTGAAAATCTGAACAAAATGATGTACTCGTGTGTGATTTCTGGAGAATTTTGGTTTGGTGCTCACCGGAGAAGGTGACTGGAGCTAGGGCTCCTGCACCTGGTTTTGACTGCAGATGAATCAGGGTTTGAGGTTGAAGATGTAATTTGGACCGTTGGTGGTCCAGATCTGATGGTTCAGATCATGCCACTTCATTTAATTTTCTTTTGTTTTATTTAATGTGCGTGTGTGCTACTCCATGCTAGTTATCATGTACCATAGACCTGCGCCTTACATCTTGCATAATTTTTTATGGATTGACTCATTGACGCACGTTTGATTAATCCATTGATCCTAATTTCGCCAACACATTAAAAAACTCATCTGCTTGTCACGTGACCTTATGTTATGTCCAGATTGATCTTTGTGTGTGCATGCTTACATTTATTATTGTGTGCCTTGTGATCTGATGCGTTAATCTTGATTACCTTGGTTTTGTTGATTGCATGTGGGTCTTTGGATGAATCTGATGGTCACGTTTGAGTCAAGTTGGTTTGACTGGATTCTTTTGTATGCGCTGATGGATCGTTTGACTTGGGCTTGCTATCCCCACCCCCTGTTCAGCCCATTTGATGTATTGAACGTGTATTCTCTGTTTGTTGCACCCCCTTGGGTTTCTTTTATTCTTTTTTTATTTTCTTTGCATTGTTTTGCATTTTAATTTTTAAAATTAGTTTTATGCATCTAAAAATCACCAAAAAAATCATGAAGCATATTTGGAATTTTATAAAATTTTCTCAAATTTTATTTTCCATTTTTATTTTATTTTGTGCATCTGAATTAATTGTTTGATTAATTTCCTTTGTGAATTGTCTCAATGAGCACACCCTGCCTTGTTGATTTATGTTCTCATCATTGGTGTATGATTTGCATCCCATTATTTTTTCATATTTCAGAAGACATCTTGAGGTCCTTAAAAATATTTTTCTCATATTTTTAAACTCATTTCATTTTGCATTTTAGTCCCTCTATTTGTGCATTGTTCTTCCTTGTTCTTATGCAACTTTGAAGCATTGTTTGAGGTACTTAACTTATGAATTTTTGTGTGATCTTTTGGCATGTTGCTGAATTCTGACTTAGGTCACTTGGGTTTTAATTTCAAAATTTTTGAATTTAATTTGATATATGTTTGATTATTTGTGCTTAAGTGAATTATGCATGATCATCTCTTGACATCTCTTAACCCTAATTGTTTTGCCATGCCTAATTGATTGAGTTTCTTTGTGATTATTTGCATGAGTATTTGATATGATGTTTACCCCTGGTTGATGTCCCTTGTGACCAAAATTTACAATTTGTGGATCATGTTTGGATATGCTTTAAGTGCTTGAACTTTGACTTCCTTTTGTGGACTTTCTTTGGTGCATATTGTTTCATGTTTTGATCTTCTTTTGCACATGAGAATTGTTGATGATGGTATGATCTTGGTTCTGACTTGATTTCATCTTCATCTTACCTTTCTCATTTCATCTTGATATGAAGTTCATTGGTGCTTAATTGTGCATTTCATATAAGTATGCTTGCATTCTTTCATGATTACCTTTGCATGCTTATTTGAGATGATTTGCATGGTCTTTGAGACTTGTTTATGGATGTAAGTTGGATGTACTTGATATGATGTGCTTGCTGCCCTAACTTGTTTCTTGTCTCATCCTTCTCTTTCTCATTCTTATCTTTCACTCTCTTTCTCCCATGAATCTCAAGACTTGTTTAAGTCTTGGATTCTCTCCCTTTAGAGCTACCTAGTCCAACTTAATTTTTGATTAAGCTTGGAGTAGGATAAGCATTAGGTTTTAGGTAGTCGTCTCTCCTAAGCCTCACTAACCATAGGTCATCCATGCATGATAACATTAGGACTCTTAGTTTCCCTTTAGAGTTTCCTTTGGGTCTTCTCTCTTCTCATCTCAAAACTTCTTGAAAACACTTAATAAAGATAAAGTGTATTGCTCACGAGCCTTAAGCATGGGGAATGAGAAATGAGGGGCTTCCTCTCATCTTTCTAGAGTACTTAGTGGGCGTCCTGTCTTGGGATGATTCGTTAAGTATTCGTCCCTGTGCCCTAGACTTTTGTGCAATGCAAGTTATGAACTAACTTAAAAAACACTTCTGTCTAAAAAACACAAAACAAATTCAAATATTTTTATCCTTCGGGATTGTTGGGTTTCAAATTTCATTTTCAGAAAAGAGCTCGTCGCTCACGTAAAAAAGACTTACCCATTGGTGGTCGTATCCACGAACTGATTCCTCTCTCTCGTCCGATTGAGGATATGTAGGAACAAGACAGCGATTGTCTTGGCGAGCAACCTTCCCCCACAGTTCCCGTCCGAACTACGTTGACTCTGACTTTCCCATTGCACTGAGGGAGTACGTAGGCCTAGGGCATCGAATATGTCCTACCGAGTCCGTCTTAGTCACCCTCATCCCCATTTTCTTTTGTACAACCATAGATAGTAGGACATCTCACCCTCCGTTTAGACAACAAGCGTGGATCCCATCGAGTACGATGGATGCGTGGGGTGCTAACACCTTCCCCTCGCATAACCGACTCCCGAACCCAGGCTATGGTAGTGATGACCATGTCTTTCCCCCTTTCTCTTCAGGTTTATGCAGTGTTTCCTTTCCCTCTCTCGGGATAAATACACATTGCTGGCGACTCTGTGTTTTCTGCGCCACTCTCGCGTTTGTACCGTTGGATGCAAATCTTTCGGGAGCGACATAAAGAAGTGTTTTTGAAGCTGTTTGTAACTTGCATTGCACCCAAGTCTACAACATAGGAACGAATACGTCGCGTATCATCCCCAACAGGACGTACACTAGGTATCCTAGAAGAATGAAGGGAAACCACCCCATTATTCACTTCCCACATTTAAGGCTCATGCGCAATACACGTTTAACCTTTATTAAGTATTTTTTACTTTTGTTTTGAGTTGAGAAGAAGAGACTCAAATGGAGTAAAGGTAAAAACTAAAGGGGACTAAGACTCACCCTAATGTTATCATGCTTGGAGCTCTTATGGTTAATGTGGTTTAAGAAATCTAATCCTAAGAAAAAGGAGAAGAAGATTGAATTAAACAACTCACTTCTAAAGTAGAAGATGAGTTGTAACTCAAAGGGGAGAAGAAAGGAGTTATTCAAGGAAAGCATATAAATGTTTATCATAATCACAAGTTGAATTTAAAAGAAATAAGAGAAGATGAAAGAAAGAAGTGTATGTGGAAGCATATCCACACACTTACTTACCCTTAGTACCTACATGAAAAGGTTAGTTCAAAAACTTTTCACAAGAAATCCTAAGTAAAAGAACTTGGTCAAACAAGCCAATGGAAGGAAATAATGAAAACAACAGCTATTACAGCCCACATGCAATAGAACAACAGTAAATTCAGCTTCATATACCAAACAGCAAACAACAGCTCATGTTCAGCATATAAAATGGGTGTAACAAGCATTTAGCTGCACATACTACAGCGTATATGTGTTCAGGCAGCAGTGGAAGATTAGAGACAGCATGCATTAACAAACAATTTCAATCATGAACAACTATTATCATGCATCAAGCCTTGCACATTCATCAAACACACATGATCACAATCACATTACAAATCATGGTGAACAATCCTTGAAATCAAACATGTTATAATTCACACTACAAAAGAATACACATTGTCAAGAATATGAGCAAGTCAAAAACAAGTATACATCTCTTGAAACGGAAAGCAAATGAACATGCGCATAGTAATTCCAGCAAATAACATCAATTAGCAATTAATAAGCTCAAAGTTTGTGCATCATGTGTTCATCACCTCAATTAATCTACAATGCAAACATTATGCTCAATAATGAAAAAACAAAGGCACGCGTGTCGTAAAATCGAGTTCGTACTGTGGAGTGAGTTAAGATATCTCAAAAATAATCCACCAATCATCAATGCATTGATCCATGAAGTTTAGGCATGAAAAGGATCTCAAACAAGCAAGAAAATGCACAAAAATACACATTCTGTCCCAGAGTAACCGGTTAACAAACTGTGAGTAACCTGTTACTTAGTTGAAGATCAGACAATTTACGCAAAAATACACATGTTAACCGGTTAACAAACGGTGAGTAACCGGTTACTCTGGGTCAGTGGCCAAAAAAACCAGTTTCAAAAGCACTTTTCAGCAGCAAATCACTTCTCCAAACTTCCAAATGAACATGTCATCAATTAGGCACGAAATTACATTGAATTACAGTCAACAAACATCAATTGGATTCAATTAACAACCACACCAAGAATCATATTCAAGCATATGAATCCAAATAAAAAATCCACAAAGATCTACATCGAATAAGTTGCGAATAAGCTAAAAACAGTGTAGATTTAGGGAAAACCAATCTACAAAGCGGAGACTTTCTTTGGTAATTGTTGTAAAGTAATCTTGGTTCAGAAAATGAAAGAAAACCAGAGATTCTTCAATCAATAGCCGAAATGCGTCGAAACCGAGCAAAATCGCGAAAATCCACCAAAATCCAACTTGCACCAAAATAAATGGTGAGAAACCTTTGGATTGAAGAAGAACAAACTGAAATTCCAGAAAATCTGACCAATGCAAACCAAGAGATGAAGTTTAGCTCAAGAATTAATCACTTTTCAATGTAAAAAGTGATTATTCTTCAAGAAATAAGAGCTTTTGTGTGTGGTTTTGGAAGAGAGAAGTAGAAATTGTAGAAAAGTGAAGAGAGAAAATGAGAGTGAAATGTGAGAAATTTGAGAAAATGGTTGAAGGTCCTTGAAAATGAGTGAAGCATCTCTTAAATAGATCTTAGGTTTGGAGTGTAAGAGGTTTGGAATGAGGTTTGGGTTTGGAGCTAGGGTCGGAGTTAGTTAGACTCAACTCACCGAGTCAAGTTAGTTAACTCGGTTAGTTAGGATCAACTCGGTTGCTTGGAAAACAAGGAACCACAATTGGTGTGTAGGTGTGTAACTTGGGGCGCAAGCAAGGCCTTGTGACTTGTGAACTTTCAGTATGAAACCACCATGTTCGAGCCCTTGTATGACCTTCATAACTTGTTCAAATGAAAAAATGTCCAACATCAAAGTTGAAGAGGGCATGGAGATGAACAACTTTGATGTTCAAAAATTTTCCATTTGAAGCCTTCTTGATGGATAAAATTGGTTTGACATTTGGCACGCCAACCGTTCGACGAAATTATGGCCTGGAGGCCTAAACTTGCCTTGCCATGACTTGAGATTTGCCTTGATTTTACCAAACTTTGATTGATCATAACTCCCTCAATTTTGATCCGATGGAAGAGTTCTTTATATGGATTTTAAGCTTAGAACATGAACTTTAATTGGGTCAACTTGGGCCTGAGGTTTGGAGCTTTTATCTTGAAGAAAAAGAGCCTCAAAGTGTAGTGCAAAATGGTCCAAACTTGCCATTTTTGGAAACCCTAAAGTTTCTATTTTTGGCAGTTTTGTAATTTCTTGATTTTTCATTATTTGTCCACCATTTCTTGATCAAATCTTGTCCAATGAACATATATAACATGAATTTCATGAATTTGACCTCAAAAAGTCAGAAGTTGACTTTTTTCACTGCACAGTTGACTTTTCCCCCAATTTCTTGATTATCAAGCAACTGATCAATTGAACCTCTTCTGAAGTGAACCAATGGCCACCCTTCCATCCTTAGACACTTAATATCATGTAGAAAACATTGAGATCAAGATTGAATCAAAATTTCATCAGGAGACCCCTTGAATCCAAAACCCTAATTTGGACTGTTTTTGTGATAGGAGGTGATGCATTGCCCAATCTTCTTGATGATTTCCCTTCTTTCAATGACTTGTGAGATCAAGTGGGATAATATGTGATGTAATAAACCCTTGGAGCTTGTTGAGACCCTTGGCCCTTATTCTCTTGCTTTGGATGATCCACCTCATTGAGAAACAACTGATCACATCCACTTATGCAAGATGCAATGCTAAATGTTTAATGTTTTATTTTTCTATGCTTGAATGCAATGCAATGAAATGAAAGCTCGTGCCAAATGATATGAAGAAATGAGAGGGCAAATTTTAGGGTATTACAAAGTGCTAGTTCTGAATAGAAGCTTAGAGTATTGTAACTGACAGATGATATCTCTATCTCCGTCTAGATCTATTAGACTCTGATGGATGATAACTTCTAAAAGTTGTCAGTTTTTGAGATTCAGAAGAAGATTCTTTTGTCTGACATATCAGCTCAAGTAAAAAGTTTTCCAAAAAATTTTATTATACTTAAATTTTCATAAAGGTGAAACTCATATAGTGGAATTGAAATATTTGCTGGATAAAGAACCTTTGGGTAATGATGTTCTCTCTTTTAGTACTTGTTGTTACTATTCCCTGTCTTGTGAAACATCATTGTGTCCTTTTTCTGACAAGATTCTTATTCCTGTAAGATTCTTGTTCAGTTCTTTTTCCTCTTCTTCTTTTCTTCGTGTGTGTGTGAGTGCTGATCAAACCAAACTTGAGAAGAGGTCTTCAATTTATTCTCTTTTGAATCAGCTGGTTGTCATCAATGAAAAGTTTATAGATTTTGATGAGTTGCTTAAGATTGGTTTCAACTTCTGGAAGACTGTGTCTAAATAAGGTTGGAATGGCTATTTTGAGATGCCATGTGGTTTCACTTATCCAAGTCTTGTCAAAGAGTTTTGGATTAATGCTTCCATTGTTGATATGAATTCATAGTATTCTATTTTATCTAGAGTAACCGGTGTTTCTATTACAGTAACCTCTAAAGAGATTGCAAATGTGATCAATTGTGAGGAGATTGGAGAAATCCCAGGAACTCTTGTTTGGGAACACTATCTTCCTACTTGTCGTATCTTTGTAGATCTATATAATACATAAGAAGTCTCAAATCTTCTTCCTGATGTTGTTGTTTGGATTCAGATTCTGAATTCAAACTTAGTTCTTAAGGATAAGGATTTTGACCTAGTAGACCCTATTGAAAAAGATCTGCTTCTACTTCTTAATCCAGATTTGAAGATTGATCTTCCTCAAGTTATGTTTGACCATCTGAAGAGGAATCTTTCTTCTTTTCAAAAGGGAAAGACCTTCTCCATTCCTTTTGGACGAGTTATTTCTGAGATAATTATTCAGCAGGGGGTTAACATAAGTTCTGAGGCTAGTTCTTCTAAAATTTGGAGAGACAAGTTTGAAGCTATCTATGAAAGATTGTGATGTTAGATTTCTGCATAGTTATGCTTTGTATTGAGATTCTTATTAATAAATTCAGAGTTTGTTCAGGCTTGTGTTTAGTTTTAACTGTTGAATATTTATTCCATGTTCTTGAATGAGAATATGAAATAAATAGACAAGAGTACTTAATGTTTGCAAATTATTTCATTAATAAATATGAAGTTTGTTGTAACCCAAAATTTGACCTCCTTCTTTTGCCTTTTGCATAAGCATGTGCATTCGCATCGCCGGCATACGCATTTATACTTTTCTATATGTGTTTCTTGTTGCAGGATTCTCAGGTTTTTCAAGCCCGATTAATTGTATCCTCTCAAGATCGTCTCGTCATCAAAGCAAGCTCAAAATATTGGTTTCCATACCTATTTATCAAAACAAGAGGTGGAAAGTTGAAACCGGGACTTCAGCACTTGTTCCTGAGCAATATGGGCAATTTTTGCCTAGAGTAACCGGTTACTCAATATAGGGTAACCGGTTACTCAGTACAAATTTTCAATTTCTGCTGCATTTTTGGGACAACAACTTGGTACACTCTTTGGTCTTTGATTCTACATTGTTCGAGCAGTTGGTGGAATATTCTAGACTCTTCAAGTGATTCATTGGCATTTGCTACAATGTACCCTTTCCATTCAAGACTACCACACACCTCATTTTCATAAATTACGAACCTTTGGATTTGAAGCTTACATTGGGATTGTTACCGAGTTAACTTCATAATTAACTGAGTTAACCGCTTGACTCGGAGAGTCAAGTGTAACTAACTCCTAGCCTAATTCCAAACCACCCAAAGCTAGCTCCTACCCTAAGTCCAAACCACTCACACTCCAAACCAAAACTCTATATAAACAAACCTTCAATCATTTTTCAAGGACCCTTGAACACTCAACCATTTCACATACTTCACTCTCAATTCTCTCACATTCTCTCTGAGTTTTTCGGCAACTTCTTCATCTTCATCTCAATTTTCTTCCCAAACCTCACTATAGCTCTTCATCATTGAAGATTAATAACTTCTACATTGGAAGTGATTATTTTGTGAGCTTAACCTTCATCATCTTGCAATTATACTTGGATTTCTGGAGTTTTATTAGCTTTTGGATTCATATCAAGTGTTTGATTCAAGATTCAACGGTTTGAATTCGTATTTCGGAGTTTTGTCACAATTTGCTCGGTTTCGGTACGATTCGGCTCTAATTGAAGATTCCTCTGGTTTTCTTTGATTATCTACGTCAAGAATCCTTTGCAACAATCACCAAGCCAAATCTCCGGCTTGTAGGTTGGTAGATCTCACTCATTTTACTGTTTCAAATGTTTTCGTATCATTCGCGATGTAGCTTCGATGCCTTTTTGTGCGTGAATTGATTTTGTATTGTTTGATCCATGATCTTGATGTGTTAATTCATTCCAACACTGCTTATTTGCTGTTTGTTAGCTTAATTTTCGTGCACTAATTCATACTCTAGCATGTGGTGATTTAGACAAGTGATTTGGATGTCTTAAGTGCTTTTTCAAAAGTTATTTTTGCCATAGTTACAGTGGTAACCGGTTACTCAATATAAGGTAACCGGTTACTCTTCACAAAATTTGCACCAGCGATGCCTTTTTAAACTGAGTTACCGGTTACTCAATATAAGGTAACTGGTTACCCTTCACAATTTTCCCCAGATTTGCTGTTTTCAAGCAAGTAACCGGTTACTCATTCTGAGGTAATCGGTTACCACTGTAACAGAGTGCCATTTTTTGTGTTTTTCAAGCTTGTTTGCCATGCTCTCTCCCTCTAATTTCCATGGATTAATATGATTGATTCTTATGGATGTTTTAGGTGTTGTTTCACTTCAGTTTAAAGTATGCTTATGATTTTTTTCCAACGCGCGATCTTTCAATTCCACAATTATGCTCATTCTTAACATTGCATGAACATGACCATTCTTGCATAATTTTGTTCACATAATGACATGATTTGTGCTGCATTCTAAATGTCATTTGGTACTATTTTGCACTCTCTTTCAATAAATTTGTTCTTCATGGACAAGTTTAATCTTGTTTAATCAATAATACACCTTTTTCTTTAATAATTTTTCATTCATTTGGAAAATTATTAGCATGTGCCTCTCCTTGGTTAATTAATCAAAACTTCGTTTCGATTATTAATCTTCCCTTTGGCGTTTCTCTTTAGGCTTCCTTTAGAGCTTTCTCTCTCGTCCCCCTGCGGAGTCGGAGTTTTCGCGCGACACTAGAGCACTGTACAACTTGGAGCTGTTACGCTGTTTGTTTCAACTTCTGCACTATACCCTGTGTGTTAGAGAAGGAATGAGAAGGGAGAATTCCTTCTCTTATTCTGAATACTTCAGGTAGGGGACGAATGAACCTATGTCTGGCTTAGCCACCTCTATCTCTAGGCGGTAGCGTACCTTCTTCCCCCAGCCGAGTCGATCCTTGATCACTCCTATCTCTTGCAACTCTTTTGATCAATCACCGCATTTTTAGTTAAGATCATTGTCTTTGGGTTAGCAAACTCTCCTTGTTTCAATACCCTGCTTTCTTTTCTTGTGGTCAATCATTGCTTTTGATTCTCCAAGAAGAGCTTCATTTCCCTTTCTCGGTTAATCACAGTCTTTCTGTTAAAACCGCATCCCCAGGAGTTCACAACCTTCTCCTAGTTCTTCTCCCCTTGATTGTATAATCATTGCATGTCAATTAAAACACCAGTTTGCGTCTTCTCAGTTAACCACAGTCTATCTGTTAACATACTGAGTCCCTATTGGGTTAATCACATTCTCTTGGTTAACCACCCGTTTTCTCAGTTAACCATAGCCAGTCTGTTAAAACACTGAACCCCTTTTGAGTTAATCACATTCTCTTGGTTAATTACTCATTTTCTTTTTAGTTAATCACAGTTTCTATGTTAACACCGAATCCTTGGCGGTTAGTAACCTCTTTTGGTTCAATACCCTTCGTGTTGGTTAAGTACTATTTGTTCAGTCAGTACCAACATCCCCAGTGGGTCACGACCTTTGCTTGGTTCCACACCCGTTCTTTGGGTCACAACCTTCATTTGGTCCTACACCCGTTCTTTTGGTTGATCACAGTCTATCTGTTAAAACCTTTCTCCCCACACGATTGCAATCTTTTCTTTCTTCGGTTAACCACTGTTTATCAGTTCATATACCAAAATCCCTTTAGAGCCAAGCACCTTATCTTGGTTCAGTGCTATCTCTTCTGGTTAATCACAGTCTATCTGTTAAAACCTTTATCCCCACCAAGAGTTTTTACCTCTTTCCCTTCGGTTAACCACTGCCAATCAGTTAATATACCAAACCTTTTTTCTCTTGGTTTTGACATCATTCCTTTGTTTGTTCCCCCAGTAGGGCCGATAACCCTCTGATCCCTAGCACATTTCTTTGTTCTCTTCCTCCCCAGTGGAGTCCTCTTTATTATGCTTTTTCTCCCTTTACCTTCTTGGTTTTGACACCACACTTGCACGTTATTCTCTGCCTCTATCTTTCCTTTGCACTTCTTTCTTGGTTTTGACACCATTTTACTTTTCTTTTTCTGCCTTAGTTCCACGAACTACGGAAGATCTGATTCTGCATTCATTCGAATGTATGATACGTAGGCCCGAGATCGCGATGATCTTGGTGAGCACACTTCCACCCTTCCTTCTTCCACTTCTCCTTATTTTCCCTGGTTCCTTTGAACTACGGCGTTCTGATTTCCTCATTGCACTATGAGGGTACGTAGGCACGAGGGCCCCAATTCTCTACGAGCACTTTCTTCTTTTCTTTTCTTTCCTCTTCTCTCTTTCTTTTAGCTAGAAGCCTTTAGATAGATAACCCATCCAAGCTTAGAAGTAAGCGAAATGGTTCCCGTCGAGTACGACGGATGCGTAAGGTGCTAGTACCTTCCTTTCGCATAACCGACCCCCATTCCCATTTCTCTTTCCCTTGGGTTTTATCGATATTTTCCCTGTCCTTTGGGACTAAATAAAGTTCGGTGGAGACTCTATTGTATCGTTGAGTGTGCGATTCACTCAGGTATAAACCATCCATCTTCAGCTGGCGACTCTGCTGGGGAGTCCTTGCGCTTGCAAGATGGGGTCTCGCCTAGTTTTGTTTGTTCTTGCTTGTTTGGGTGTTTATCTTTTGCGCTTTATTCGCTTTATTTTACTTGCTTTAGTTTTATGTTTATTTACTGCATTTCTTTACTGCTTTGAATATTCATATGCTGTATATTTTGGATATCTGCTATATTCTGCTGTTGTTGGGATGGGTAGATATTATTGGAGAGAAAAGTCCTAACACCGGGCTTAGCATACACATAGGCTAGAATGTGGATAGTCGTGAGGCCTGCCTTTTGCGCGTTGGGTTACCACGAGAGCCACATCCCAGATCGTGATTCGCTTGAAAATACTTCCGTCCTGTGAGAATTCACTACGGCGGGGGGTTTTCACTCCGAGTCCTATGGTTTGGACGACCTTTTTGGGGACCACCTTGTTGTGTCTAGATCACACCTGTGAGGGGGATGGGTTTTTTCAGGAAACCAAGCCACTTCATACCTTTATTCTCTCACACACATCAGATTATGTTGCACCGACACATAATTATATGCAGATATCCAGATTGTTCAGATTTGATTATTTAGACTGTGCTGGATTCTTGTTGTTTGTGTTGCATATCATTTCATCATGTAAATTAATTTTTGCATGTGCATTTCCAGGTTATTCGAAGACTTATTCTTTGTTGACATTATCATAGAGATGAGTACTGGTTGTCAAGGCATCTTTAGCTACAAGTTTGTGGAGCCTAAGTTGAGCACTTTGAGAGGTCTAGCATCCCGTGTGATTGAAGATAACAGAGAGGTTTTCAAAGACAGTTATGGTAATCTGTTGTCCATCCTCAATATAGAAGTCAACATCACCGCCATTCATACTCTGGTTCAGTTCTATGATCCACCACTTAGGTGCTTCACATTTCAGGACTATCAGCTAACACCTACACTCGAGGAGTATGCTTATATTTTGGGGGTTGAGATCAAGAGACAGGTTCCTTTTGTCTGCACCAGTGGTTGTCCGAAGTTTCCTCTTATTGCTTAGGCTCTTCGCATTAGTAAGAAGGATGTGGAGGATAATCTCAAGACCAAAGGGAAGGGTATGCTTCTAAGTTCTTGGTTGACAAAGCCACTTCCTTTGCTATAGATGGAAACTGGAATGCTTTCAACGCCATTCTTGCTTTGCTGATATATGGGATTTTCTTGTTTCCAAACATGGAGGATTTCGTAGATCAGGCTGCCATCAGCATATTCTTGTCCAAGAACCCTGTTCCGACGCTCCTTGCTGATACCCATCATTCCATTCATTCGAGGAATGAAAAGAAGAAGGGAACCATTGTCTGTTGTGCTCCTCTGTTGTACCAATGGTTCATATCTCATCTTCCACAGAAGGGTCCCTTTGTTGAGAATAAGGGTAATCTCAAGTGGTCTCAACGAATCATGTCTCTTACTGCTGATGACATTTCTTGGTATTCTCGAGTCTTCGATGATACTAGATCATTCTTCATTGTGGGATATTCTCCAACGTGCCTCTCCTGGGTACAAAGGGTGGAATTAACTACAATCCGAGACTTGTCTTCCGTCAGTTGGGATATCCTATGGTTGCCAAGCCAAATCTTGAGGTAGTGGAAGAGTTCATCTTTCATGAAGGGGTTGATGACATGGGATTACTGAAGAGGTTTAGTGCCACTTGGACTCAGATTCACTTTGAAGGAAGATCCGATTTGGGTAAGAAGAATTGCATAGCCAAGGAAGCTTACACACTTTGGGTCAAAGAGCACGTCAAAGAGATCTTGTTGCCATTTTCTTTCGAGCCTTCCATGAATGCCAAGCCTCCTGAACTTGCCATTGTTCCTCCATCTGAAGTCGACCAACTGAAGCTGACTATTGAGAAGTTGAAGAAGGAGAATACAGATCTTCGTCTCAACCTTGTTAGATTCACTTCCAAGAAGGATAGCCTACAGATTGAGCTCCATCAAAAGCGTGAGCGCATGCTCAAAGAGGTGGAGGTCGAACAGAACAAGCGAAGGAAAGTGGGTGATGCTTTGAAGAGCACCTATGATGGACTTGCTTCAAAGAAGAGACAACTCGCCGATACCCAGTATCAAGCTTACAAGGATGAGCTGAGCTACAAGAAGCAACTTGAAGAGCTTTGAGGGAAGTTATCCGAGTACAAAGCAAAGTGACAAAGTGAGCAAGACCATGCTAATCAGTTGGCAAAGGACTTTTCTCAGTGTCAAGCCAAGCTGAACAAAGCCTTCGGTGATATTCAGAAGCTACAAGATCAAGCACATCAAAGCCGAGAGCGGATTAGTCAGCTCAACACAGAGAGTAATCATTGGGAGCAACAAAGCCGTCATCTGTAAAACTTCTTAGATTAGAAAGAGGCCTTTCTTCAGGATATGCTTCAGGGACCTAACCATTCCTTGCTACGCAACCTCATTAAGGATGCAAAGTATTGGAGTGAGGGGCATGGCCGTCTAGCCAGATTTGCCGAGCACGCGTTGGAGGACTTACCTGGGTTGTTGAGGGATGCATATGCCGATGTTTTGCCGCACCAGCTTCTTTGGGTTGTTTTCCATTTCTTATCTGTTTTCAGGGTGGTCTTTGATAGGATCCATGCTGATTTTATTGTAGCCCATAAGGCAGATATTTGATTTGTACTTGACTTGTGCTTCTTTCCTTTATCGATGAATAAATGAAGTTTCTCGTCAGCTTTATCTTTTGCACCTTTACTTGTATGCTTTATGATTATTGTCAACAAAGATAAGTTTAAGAATTCCGGGAATTTAAAACTTTATTTTTGCATGCATAACATACATTCATTTGCACACATATGCACGTCTCTGCATCCGGAAACCGTTGCTTATCCTTGCCCGTCTTCCATTTGTAGCAAGACGACGACTCAACATCGGTATTTCACTCAATCAAGCAAATCCAGAATCATGGCTGACTTCGAAGCTGAGAGTGCTGCTTATAAAGAAACTCTGGCTCAATTCCAAGGTCGAATGAATCAGTTTCAGACGAACATGGATGTTATTATGAAACTCCTTCATGCTCAGAAGGATGCCTCTGTTGCTTCTACTATTGTTGCAACTATCACTGATGCAACCATTGTCACTCCTGTTGTGACTATGTCTTCTGTTGTTACGGCTACTCTTGTTGTTGTTCCTTCTCCTGCTACGGTTGAGGTGCCAGTTGAGCCTGTGATCCAGTCTGTTGTTCATCCGTCAAATTCTCAGTCTGGTTTGAACAAGATGCCTACTGCTTTTCCTTGGGGCATGCCTCCGAATTACACTCCTCAGATTGTAAATAATGGTGCCTTCGTACCATATCAACCCTTTGTTGTGCCCATGCCTAATGGGAATACTGCTGCATATCCGTGGGGTATGCCTACTTCAGTTCCACCTCCGATGGTGAATGATGATCATGAGAATCTTCTGGTTACGACTCATCAGACTCCTGTGTTGACTGACATTGAAACGCCTAATGAAGAAGAGCATGTGTATAGGGATCCCCCTTTTCAGATTCCGGTTTCATCCCAAGCTGCTCAAACGACTGTTTAGAATGTTCATTCTGTAATGTTCTACCCTGGGGTATCCTCAGCTGCTGTGATACCTCCTCCAAATTATCCATTTAGTGTTCAGATGAGTCAAAATGTTAGTCAGATGGTTAATCCGAGTTTGGTGTATCCTTCTCAGTTTGCTACTCCGCAAGTTCACGCTCCGGCCTCATCTCAGCTGCCAAATCCTCAGATTCTTGTCAGGCCTGCTAATCAGAATAGATCTGCTGAGTACAAGTTATTGGAATACCGTATCAGATCTATTGAAGGGTTTTCTGTTTTTGGCATGGAGACCAAGGACTTATGTTTGGTTCCGAATGTTGTACTACCACAGAAATTCAAGATACCTGAGCTTTCAAAGTATAAAGGTTTGAGTTGCCCACGTAGTCACATCACTATGTACTGCAGAAAGATTGTAATGCCCCAGTTTTGTCAGTTTTTATTTAATTGAGTCGTTTTGATTATTTGATTATTATTTTATTTAATTTTCGACTTTTATTTGGAAATATGTTATTTTTCAATGTTGTGATATTTTACCGGGTTTTGGGAACGTTTGCGAGATATTTGAGTGTGGGGGTATTTTGGTCATTTCATCTTATTTTTCCTTAAGTTAGAAAATAGAAATAGAAAGAGAGAAAAATAGAGAGAAAGAAAAAGAGAAGAAGGAAAAGGGAAAGAAAAGAGAAGAAGAGAAGAAAAAGAGAGAAAAACTTGGAAATCAAGAAAATCAATCTCCCGACTTTTCTAAACACGATTAAATTGGGTAAGGGTGTAAAACTCGATTATTATATGCTTGTGTATGATTATGTATGTATGTTTTTGGTTGTTATTGGATTGAAATGGAAATATATAGTAAAAACCATATTATGTAAAAATTGATTAGAAATCGATTAAATTGTGTCGGAAATCATGTTTTAGTGTTCCTTATTGTTGATACATGATAGATACATGTTGTTAGGTCTTGTATTGGTAATTTTCTGGTGTATAGGTGAAAATGGGTTGATTTTGGTTGGAAAAACGCAGAACAAAGTTCTGCAGAATTTTATGGATTTTTTCACTGCCCATACGCGTATCACTCAAGGCAATACGCGTATTGGTCAAGGCAATATGCGTATGGCATTGAAGAAAACTGGGCAATACGCGTATGGAAGCTTCATTTTCTCGGTCGTCTGTCCATTTGCGTATGGTACGCGTAACGTTTAGGACAATATGCGTATGGTGTAGGGCACTACGCGTATTGGAATTTTAATGGGAATTTTGGGGAAAAATGGTCTCTGCCCATATGCGTACGACCTTGGGCAATACGCGTATAGAATGGGCGAGGAATCAGGGAAATACGCGTATGGCTCAGGGCAATACGCGTATTGTCAGGAAAATTGCAAAATGGGGTTTTTCCGCGATGTCTTTTCTTGTTTAGTCCGTAACTTGTGTTCCGTCTATCCTTTTTTAACATTCTTGGTATTGTTGAGTAGCTATTGAACTGTACTTTCTTATTATAATTATTTTGAGATTGTTAGCCGATTTAATTATGTCGGGAATTTGGAATAGTTTCGTTTTGTCGACTTTTGTCGTTTTAATTGTGTGTAATTGGTGTGTAACATGCAATGTGCTGATGATAGGGATATGATATGATTTGCGTGCTGTTGTATGGTATAAATGCATTATTTTGGGCTTGAATTGCAAAGCATGATTACTGTTAAGTGAGATGGTTGCATATATGTGTGCATTTGAATGTCATGAGTCATTGTATGCTGAGCATCATGATATGCATTCACTTGACGTCCTGAGTGACAGATTGATTCCAGAGGGAATCTGCTATAACATCGTGAGCCTTAAAAATAAGAGGACTGAAAGCGATTTGATTGGATCGTGCGCCTTAAAAATAAGAGGACTGAAAGCGATGGTTATAGACAATCGTGTGCCCATGTGGGGTGTGAACGATCGGATCATGAGCCTTATACAAAGAGGACCGAAAGCGATCCATAAACGTCGTGAGCCTTATACAAAGAGGACCAAAAGCGACGGGGAACATCGTATGCCCGACGGGGAGTTACATTAAGTAACGAGCGATGGTTCCAATAGTTCCTGAGTGAACTGGTGTTGAGAATTGATGGAAGTCGGTACTGCGTGTGCATATGCATAGAGTCGTTGTGTCGGTCTCTTGCATTTGCATAAATCATTAATGGTTTGTTTATGTGTGGAATTATGGATGAAATTGATTAATTGATATATGTATATGGTTGGTGATACTTGTATTGTGCTTGGTTGGTATACCTTGGTGATGGAAAAATGAATTATACATTGTGTTGTTGTGTGTTCGAATTCTAGTATGAGTTGTGGTGAGAACAATATATATGTGTATTTTTGTTGTTATATATAATTGTATGCAATTATATGATGATTATGTTTCTCACCCTTCTGCTGTTTTATAATGCTCTATGAGGCATTGCAGATTAGAGTTGCTGGAGGTCTTTTTGTGAAGCTTAGGACTTCATTCTTTTGTCGGTCGGCTCTAATATGTGGCACCGGGTAGTCAGGGGGATCGTTTTGTAGTTTGATGTGTATATGTATATATATCTTTTGGCTTGTGCATGTATGACTTGATGTATGACAAACTTTTTATATGATATATATATATATATGAGATATTCAGTACATATTTTCCGCTTTTATTCTGTAGCTGAATTGTGGGTAGTAGGAACTAAGTTCCTCTGTTTATTTGCTACCTGCGGAGTGTTGCATATCTTTATGAGCAGGTGTTGTATGTTTGTTTCAAATTGATGTGACCCCTCGATCTATGCTGTGAATTTTTTAATATACTCTGATGAAATTTTGAATTTTCTTTTACTGCTTTATTTAATTTGGGGTATAGATTGGGGGTGTTACATTAATGGGATCCTATATTGATAATGATGAATTGCTGGTTCATTGTTTTCAAGATAGTTTACCCGGTGCTTCATTGGATTGGTACATGGGCTTAGAACGCAGCAAAATCCGTACTTGGAGGGATTTGTCTGAAGAATTCTTGAAATAATACAAATACAATCTTGATTTAGCGCCTACCAGATCACAGTTACAGAACCAGTCTCAGCGCTTAGCAGAAACATTTAAAGAGTATGAACAAAGATGGCGTGAGATGGCATCTTGCATGCGACCTGCTCTATCTGACAACGAGTTGGTTGATATCTTTATCGGTACATTACAAGGATCCTACTATGAGAAAATGGTGGGTAGTTCTTCATCGAACTTTGCTGACATTGTAACCATCGGTGAACGGATTGAGAATGGGTTAAAGACTAGAAAGATTTCTGGAGCCGCTTCCCAGCAGCCGGCCACTAGAAAGTCTCAGGACAGTCAGCCAAAGAAAAAATAAGGTGAAACCAATGCTGTGATATGCCAAGTTTCTCCTCAGTATCAAGCTCCCATTGCTCCCATGTCATACTATCCCTGTCCGTACATCGCAGCTGCGCAATATCAATAACTCCCATACCAGTATCATCTGCAACAACCAGTTCAGAACATTTAGAATCAGTAACAACCGCAACGTCAGCAACAAAATCAACAGAATAACAAGAATCAGCATAATCAAAATCGGCAAAAAAACAACAATCAAGGAAACCATAAGCGTTCAAATTTTGATAGAATTCCGGTGTCATACACTGAGTTGTTTCCTTACTTGGTTCACCAAGGGGAAATTGTTCCCAAAGAGAACGAACCTGCAATTCTCCCATTCAACCCGAAGCATAATCCAAATGCGTCTTGTGCTTACCATGCTGGATACATAGGACATGCGATAGAAGACTGTTTTGTTTTCAAAACTAAGGTTCAGGAACTCCTTGATCGTAAGATTTTAACTTTCGCTGAAGAAGGTCCTAACATTCAGCATAATCCATTGCCTAATCACAATGGACCTACGATTAATATGATTGAGGATAATTCAAGGGCTGAATTGATTAGGGATGTCGACGAGGTAAAGACTCCGATGACCGTGGTTATCAAGAGATTGAATAAACGTAGGCTGTTGAAAGGATTACATGGTAAGTAACAGATTTGGGACGATAATCCCAACCAGTGTCGAAAGCTGAAGGGTTGTATCCAGATTTTGATGAACCGAGGTGAAGTTCCATTTGCCAGATCTAAGCCTGTTGAAGAGGTTGCTACTATCGAGCTATTCACCATCGTATATAGGAAGGTTCCCGTGGAATCTCCTAAACAGAAGAAGATACAGCCTATCACTGTTTGCCCACCAAAGCCATTTTCGTATCAGAATTCTAAGGAGGTACCTTGGAGATATGGGTAAACGGCATTTTCTGGAGACCTAGAGATAAGGTTTGCTGAATCTCAGATTGTGAATGTTACTACCACTGGAGGTATGACTCGTAGTGGACGGGTGTTTGCTCCGAAGGTCACTACAAAGCCAATTCAAGTTCCAACTGTTGTTCCTCCCAAGGAGAAGCCTGCATCTGTAATCCCTATTGTTCAACAAGGGGCATCTACTGTCATACCAGTGACAACTATGCCGTCTGAGGATGTTTCAAAAATCAAGGAAACAATTGATGATCAAGCGTTCCTAAGGTTGATCTAGAAAAGTGACTTTAAAATTGTGGATCAGCTGGGGCAGACTCCTTCGAGGATCTCAATCTTGTCCTTACTCATGAGCTCGCCTGCGCAGAGATCAACCTTGTTGAAAGTTTTGAACACTGCCCGTGTAAAGCATGATATATCCGTTGTCGAGCTCGATGATGTAGTGGCCAATATAACTGCAAGTCGATACTTAGGCTTTAATGAATCAAAATTTCCTCCTGAAGGAGCTGCCCACAACAAATCACTGCATATATCCGTAACCTGTATGGATGCCTTATTATCTCGCGTCCTGGTGGATACCGGTTCTTCCCTCAATGTGATGCCCAAGGGTACATTGAGTCAGTTACTGGTAGAAGGGAGCGAGATGAGATCAAGCGCCTTAGTTGTTAGAGCATTCGATGGTTCTCAAAGGAAAGTCATTGGAGAAGTTGATCTCCCTATCAAGGCTGGATCGCATTTGTTCACCATTACTTTCCAAGTGATGGACATCAATCCTGCGTACAATTGCCTATTGGGTCGTATGTGGATTCACGCCGCTGGGGTAGTTACTTCCACTTTACATCAGAAATTGAAGTTCATGTTTGACGATCAGCTAGTCATCGTCTGTGGTGAAGATGATCTAATTGTAAGCGAGTTATCATCTTTCTGATACGTCGAGACCGAAGAAGGCATAGCTGAGGTGCTGTTGCAGTGTCTCGAGTTCGAAGATGTCAGCTCTGCTTCAACTAGTCAAAGTAGATCACCGCAACTGACTTTGGCATCCTCCAAGAGTGCTAAAGAGACCATCGAGAGAGGTACCTTGCTTGGATGGGGGCATGTGATTGATGTGGTTGAAAAGCATAATTGTTTTGGATTGGGTTACCGGCCTGGTAGACAATCTAGTTCACATGGTCAGAAGCAATGCAATTTGATCAAGTTTAGTAGCGCAGGTTTTCAAAAGAGTGACATCGTGGCTGTCATTGATGATGATGGTCCTAGCAACCGGATTTCAAGCTTTGTGCGCAAATGTCCGTTGGGTTTCAAGCTCAATAATTAGACATCTACCGTGATTCTTGTGGTCTTTCCAACAAACATGTAATGTATTTTGCTTTCTCATTCCCTCGTCCTAGCCCGAGACGAGTGGATAGCTTGTAAAGGGCCTCACGTTTTTGCAATATTATGTGATCAATAAATAAGAGTTTTTTGCATTCAAAATCATGCTCTATTTTCTTTCCTTATTTTACTTTTTTCATAAACAAATGGAAAAAGTTTCTTTTATTTTCACTTTTTAAATTAGCTCATTCTAAACATATTCATAAACATGCAGAACTAATAAACGCATTGATAACAACATGGCAAACATCCATTGTAATTCTGGGATTCCAATTAACCAAGCCAAAGAAGATGGTGAGGAAGATTGTGAATTATCGGCTGAACTAGTAAGGCTCCTTGAGCACGAGCATAAAGAGATTCAGCCACACAAAGAGCCAGTAGAAGTTGTCAATCTTGGTACTGATGAGGCCAGAAGAGAAGTCAAGGTTGGCGCGCCTCTCGCAGAGCATGTACACTCCGAGTTGGTCAAATTATTGAAAGAGTATGTTGATATCTTTGCCTGGTCTTATCAAGATATGCCTGGGTTGGATACCAAAATCGTTGAACATCACTTGCCACTCAAGCCCGGATGTCCTCCTATCAAGTAAAAATTAAGGAAGACTAGACCCGACATGGCACTTAAAATCAGAGAAGAGGTAAAGAAGCAGCTTGACGCTGATTTCCTAGCCACTTCTGAATATCCTGAATGGATTGCCAACATTGTCCAGGTTCCAAAGAAAGACGGGAAGGTCAGAATGTGTGTGGATTATCGAGATCTCAACAAGACAAGCCCGAAAGATGATTTTCCTCTTCCCCGTATTGATGTCTTGGGGGATAACACAACACAGTTCTCTGTCTTTTCGTTTATGGATGGTTTCTCAGGATACAATCAGATCAAAATGTCCCCAGCTAATATGGAGAAGACTACTTTCATCACGCCATGGGGTACATATTGCTACAAAGTCATGCCATTCAGTCTGAAGAATGCAGGGGCAACATACCAACGTGCCATGACAACCCTCTTTCACGATATGATTCATAGAGAGATTGAGGTTTACGTGGACGATATGATTGCCAAGTCCAAAATAGAAGATGATCACCTGGTTCATCTGAAGAAACTGTTTGATACACTCCAGAAGTTTAGACTGCAGTTGAGTCCTGCAAAGTGCACCTTCGGAGTTCGATCTGGTAAATTGTTAGGCTTTATTATGAGTCAGAAGGGCATTGAAGTTGATCCTGACAAGGTTCAAGCAATACAGAACATGCTTCCTCCCAAAATAGAAAAAGAAGTCTGTGGCTTTCTGGGCATACTTAACTACATCTCAAGATTCATTTCTCACTTGACGGTTACCTGTGAACCAATGTTCAAATTACTAAGAAAAAATCAGTCGGTCGAATGGAACAATGATTGTCAAGAAGCATTTGACAAAATAAAACCATATTTGCAAGAACCATCAATCTTAGTACCGTCGGTTCCTGGTAGGCCTTTAATCATGTATCTCACCGTTCTCGATGAATCAATGGGATGTGTATTGGGTCAACATGACGACACTGGCAGAAAAGAACATGCAATTTACTATCTGAGCAAGAAGTTCACTGATTGTGAGACCAGATACTCACTATTGGAGAAAACTTGTTATGCTCTGGTTTGGGCTGCTCGACGCCTAGGACAATACATGATTTTCCATACCAATTTATTGATATCCAAAATGGATCCGATAAAGTACATATTCGAAAAGCCTGTTGTCTCTAGAAGGATTGCTCGGTGGCAGATGCTGTTAACTGAGTATGATATCCAACATGTTACCCAGAAAGCAATAAAAGGGAGCGTCTTGTCTGACTACCTTGCTCATCAACCTGTAGAGGGTTATCAACAAATGAGGTTTGACTTTCCCGATGAGGATGTTCTGTTTATCAGAGATTATGAGACTCCAGACCCTGACATAGAACCTAAACTAGGGGCGCGATGGACGCTCATGTTCGACGATGCCTTCAATTCAAAAGGTCGTGGAATTGGTGTTATCCTCATCTCTCCGATAGGTTTTCATCTTCCCTTCACTGCCAGATTATGCTTTGCATGCACCAACAATATGGCTGAATACGAAGCATGTATCTATGGTATTGAAGCGACAATTGACATGAGAATCAAGATTCTTGAAGTCTATGGAGATTCTGCTTTGGTCATTGCCCAAGTCATAGGGAACTCTGTGACTCGGGATTCCAAGATGGTTTCGTACCAAAAACACATAGCGACGTTGATTCCTTACTTTGATGAAATCTCTTGTCATCATATCCCTAGAGAGGAAAATCAACTAGCTGATGCCCTTTCCACGCTAGCATCCATGTTCAAAGTAAAGTGGAAGAACGAAGCTCCTTCTATCCGCATTGATCATTTGAACAAACCAGCACATTGTTTAGCAAACGAGGATGAGTCTGATGACAAGCCTTGGTTCTACGACATTAAGAGATATCTGGAAAAATAGGAATATCCTGAGGGTATTACCATCACTGACAAGAAAGCTCTTAAGCGGCTCTGTGCCAAATTCTTCTTAAGTGGTGGTGTACTGTACAAGAGGAGTTATGATTTCGTGTTGCTCAGATGCGTGGATAGACACGAAGCAAACACGATCATAAGGTTCATACATGAGGGATGCGAGGGTATACATGCTAAAGGTCCTGCCATGGCCAAAAAAATCCTTCGGGCTGGGTATTATTGGACAACAATGGAGGTAGATTGTTACAACTTTGCCAAAATATGTCACAAGTTCCAGATCTATGGTGACAAGATCCATGTGCCTCCAACTCCGTTGAATGTTTTGACTTCTCCTTGGCCATTCTCTATATGGGGTATAGATATGATTGGAATGATCGAATCGAAAGCTTCTAACGATCATCGATTCATTCTAGTCGCTATCGACTACTTTACCAAGTGGGTTAAAGCTGCATCTTACGCCAACGTTACACGACAAGTGGTTTCCAGGTTTATCGAGAGAGAGAGATAATCTGCCGCTATGGCATTCCTAGCAACAATATCACTGACAATGCGAGTAATCTTAACAACAAGATGATGAAAGAGTTGTGTCACAAATTCAAGATCGAGAACCACAACTCTTCACCATATCGGCCCAAGATGAACGGTTCCGTCAAAGCAGCAAACAAAAACATCAAGAGGATTGTCCAGAAAATGGTCAAGATATACAAGGATTGGCGTGAAATGTTTCCCTTTGCACTACATGGCTACAGAACTTCAGTCCGCACTTCTACTGGGGCAACTCCGTATTTGCTTGTGTATGGTATGGAGGTTGTTCTGCCCATTGAAGTTGATATTCCCTCGCTTAGAGTCATCATGGAAGCAAGTCTTGATGAAGCTGAATGGGTCCAATCCAGATATGACCAGCTGAATCTCATCGAAGAAAAGCGCCTTACAGCAGTTTGTCATGGACAATTGTATCAGAGACGCCTCAAGCGAGCTTTTGACAAGAGAGTTCTCCCACAAGCGTTCCATGAAGACGAACTCGTGCTCAAGAGATATTCACCCGTTCACTCAGATCCACGCGGCAAGTGGACTCCTAATTATGAAAGAACTTTTGTTGCCAAGAAGGCCTTCTCAGGCGGAGCCCTGATCCTTGTTGGCGCTAGAATAGCAGCAAGAAAAAATATATAAGTAACCCATTTTTGTCGTATCTACAGGGATCAGTGCGAGGGAAAGAATGCCATTCGACGATATCCACATTTCTAAGCTTATGGTTCAAAAGTTTTGGTTTTAAGAAGGAACCAAGATAAAAGGCAGAAAATGTAAAGACTGAAAAAATATAAAATAAAGACTGAATTATAAATGGAGTCTTGTTTGAATTGGATCTCATCGATTGATAACACATGCATTATTCTAATCATATTATACATAAATCAATCATTCGCCTAATATCCTCACGTATCACCCACGACAGAGGTTATGTCTAACGTAACGTCGAGAGATCGACTGTATTGCCTCATTGGTGATGTCTCACGCAACAAAAACCAACACAGAGCATTAAGAGCTGATACTCACACAAGTGTTAAGCCTAAATCTATTTCTAGAGTTTAGAACAAAATAGATAATCATCTTAGATCCAGATCTGGAGAGTATATGTCTATAGCGGTTCAAATCAAAGATAAACAGGTAAACAAAGATGACACCCACATCAGATAAATGATTACTTCATATAAAATGCCAACGATCAGAATTCGTACATGCGTATAACCCTTTTTACATGTATTTAACTAATTTGCCAAATGAATGTGAATATCGTTCTTCATCACTATTATCACGCATCCTCGCAATACCGTATCGATCCTACTCATGCTAGCCATGCTACTTAATCAACACAATACAACAAAAGATAAAGTGAATATCAATTCACAAAACTATGTCAAAAGTTTTACTCATTGATCGATGAAAATCTAAGATCAAGGATTTGTAAAGGTTTTGCCAAGACCACAAATAATCAATCAAAGACAACAACAATAGAGAATCGAAACATATTCACAAACATACATTAGATGAAATACATAAGGTGTCAAAAGATTACATCCTCATCCAACAAGAGATCAAAGATCCTACCTTTTCACCCTTGGAATGAAGAAATATCAAGTTCTGATCTTTAATTACAAGTTGCATCAACAATCCAAAAACTTAATCTAAAAAGTGTGAAAGTTCTATTTATAATGCAATCAGAAATTTCACAGTTCACAAAGCGCACCCTTCATTCGCACAGCGAATGGTAAAAATAGGCACTTCAGGTGCCTCTAAATAGTTAAACCGCCCCAGCAATTCTCGTGAGTTCACAATGCAAAGGATTACTCTTAGAGCGAACACTCGCTTTCCCGTTCGCAAAGCGAACTTTAGTGCCTTTTGCCCCTGTCAAAATCTGGGACCATTCACCAGAGGCCTCGCCAGAGCTCGCAAAGCGAACCTGCTGTTGTTTTCCTTTTCTTTTTAGCAGCTTGCACCATTTTCTTGCGTCTTACACTTTGATCAATTTATCCCTTTTTCTGCACAATAACACACACATTAAAAGCACCAAAGGTATATTCTCATTGTTAGAAGAACAACAACAATCATTGGCAAAACCAATGAAAACATGAGAAAAAAGTGGAAAAAGTGCAAGGAAAGATAGTTCATTTTTAGGTCATATCCGCACCTAACAACTTTCCCCGACTAAATTTTTGCTTGTCCTCAAGCAAAGTATGCCCCTCATGAAAACAAGAGGATTTGCTCAAGCATAAGATTCAACCAAGAATAGATGAAAATGCGCAAAAGCAACGTTCACCACTCAATTGAATCGAACAATGACAAAGAATTAAGTTCTTAAACAAATATCATGAAATGGTTCAAATGATAACTAATTTTTCATGCTTGAATCACTCTAACACTCCTATTCAGAATAAGAATGAAGAAATTGACGCGTTTGCAACCGCGGGGAAATTTCACTCTCTTGACAAACAATGCTAATAACAACTCAATTCATACAATATCTAACAATCATAAATGAAAACATGGAAGCAACAAGATTACTAAGGGCTTCAAAGGTTGTAACTTGGTCGGGTTCACAACAAAGGGACATTTCTAAAGGCTATTCAATCGAAATTGTCGTTGCAAAAAGAAACATTCACTATACATGGTATTTACACATCATAACTTCATTCACCAATTTCATTCCTTTGCCACAAACCTTCTCAAACTTCCTTATGCACAATTATTTCATTCTCTATATTTCTCATTCAAACAAGCATTCTTTTTCTTTTGTTTTTCACATTCATATTCACACTTTTTCTTTTCATGCTTGTTTGAAATTTTTCAAAAGTTTTAGCATCCTACCAATCTTCTTTTTCATTCTCCCCAACTTGAATTCAACCAAACCTCAAGTGAATGCTCCTTGCTTTTTAAGGCAAGGAAATCAAATTATAACAATGTTTTAAAGGTTCAAGAAGAAATTTTTAGAACCTCACAAAATTCAATGATGAACTAAACTTTCAAATTATGTACATAAACCAAGTTCATCACTAAAATGAGATCTAAACTGTTTAGGCTCAAAGGGGTTAACGAATTCTCTCTACTCACGGGTAAGGTACTTTTGGATACGGTTGTGCTCAATATAAAGAAATGCCTTGATCATTTCTAATGCTTCCACAAAATCACAATAATCAAAAGATAAAGCATAAATCAAACGAATTAAACAAAATTATCAGTCATCCTAGCATATAGTAAACAATGGAGGTTTCTCACAATTTGCGGCTCTTGGACCTAAGTGAAACAAGCATTCAAACAAGTTGCAACATGAAACAAAGATACACATTTGTACAAAGCACAAAATTCTTAAATCATTCTAACATTCTATGAAGTAGTACAATTTACCTCACATACATTCAAATCTCACCATCCAGACTTGGTCGAAGCTTCATTAAATACTTTTATACAAATAGCAACCAATCTTGAAGGAGTCTCATCATTCCTGATCACACTAGAGAAAACATAAAAGAAAACAAATACATATAATATAAATAAATGTACAAAGCTCAAAAATATAAAAACTATCGCGATGCAATTCAATATCTAAACACTGATCCCCGGCAACGGCGCAATTTTTTCGGCACTAGAATAGCAGCAAGCAAAAATATATAAGTAACCCAGTTTTGTCGTATCCACAAGGATCAGTGCAAGGGAAAGAATGCCATTCGACGGTATCCACATTTCTAAGCTAATGGTTCAAAAGTTTTGGTTATAAGAAGGAACCAAGATAAAAGGCAGAAAATGTAAATACTGAAAATATAAAATAAAGACTGAATTATAAACGGAGCCTTGTTGGAATTGGATCTCATCGATTGATAACACATGCATTCTTTTAATCATATTATACATAAATCAATCATTCGCCTAATATCCTCACATATCACCCACGACAGAGGTTATGTCTAACGCAACATCGAGAGATCGACCGTATTGCTTCATTTGTGATGTCTCACGCAACAAAAACCAACACAGAGCATTAAGAGCTGATACTCACGCAAGTGTTAAGCCTAAATCTATTTCTAGAGTTTAGAACAAAACAAATTATCATCTTAGATCCAGATCTGAAGCGTATATCTCTATAGCAGTTCAAATCAAAGATAAACAGGTAAACAAAGATGACACCCACATCAGATAAATGATTGCTTCATATAAAATGCCAATGATCAGAATACGTACATGCGTTTAACCTTTTTTACATGTATTCAACTAATTTACTAAATGAATGTGAATATCGTTCTTCATCACTATTATCACACATCCTCGCAATACCGTATCGATCCTACTCATGCTAACCATGCTACTTAATCAACACAATACAAAAAAAGATAAAGTGAATATCAATTCACAAAACCATGTCAAAAGTTTTACTCATTGATAGATGAAAATCTAAGATCAAGGATTTGTAAAGGTTTTGTCAAGACCACAAATAATCAATCAAAGACAACAACAATATAGAATCAAAACATATTCACAGACATACATTAGATGAAATACATAAGGTATCAAAAGATTACATCCTCATCCAACAAGAGATCAAAGATCCTACCTTTTCTCCCTTGGAATGAAGAAATATCAAGTTCTGATCTTTAATTAGAAGTTGCATCAACAATCCAAAAACTTAATCTAAAAAGTGTGAAAGTTCTATTTATAATGCAATCAGAAATTTCACAGTTCGCAAAGCGCACCCTTCATTCGCACAGCGAATGGTAAAAATAGGCACTTCAGGTGCCTCTAAATAGTTAAACCGTCCTAGAAATTCTCGTGAGTTCGCAATGCGAATGATCCCTCGCAAAGCGAACACTCGCTTTCCCGTTCGCAAAGAGAACTTTAGTGCCTTTTGCCCCTGTCAAAATCTTGGACCATTCGCCAGAGACCTTGCCAGAGTTCGCAAAGCGAACCTGCTGTTGTTTTCCTCTTCTTTTTGGCAGCTTGCACCATTTTCTAGTGTCTTACACTTTGATCAATTTATCCCTTTTCTGCACAATAATACACACATTACAAGCACCAAAGGTATATTCTCATTGTTAGAAGAACAACAACAATCATTAGCAAAACCAATGAAAACATGAGAAAAGAGTGGAAAAAGTGCAACGAAAGATAGTTCATTTTTAGATCAAATCCGCACCTAACAATCCTCACCACCATGGATGGGGAGGAGTTGCCATCGCCCGTGAACTCCGATACAGTCAAAAAATATTATTCCTGGAAAAAAAAATTATAAACAGCTCGCTAGATTGCAAGGACAATCTAGGCAAAAATGGGGTCCCGATGGATAAAAAAAGAAATGTCCATGCAAAATTTAGGGACAAGAAAAAAAAACAATAATAGCCCGCTAAGTTGAAAACGTGAAAGGGAGACTTAGGAAAAAATGGGTATCCTGGTGGACGAAAAAAATATAAAACATGTCCAGGCAAAAATTAAGGATAAAGGTATTTGACTGTGAACACTTGAGCCTCTCTTCATCATAGTTGGACCTCAGACGGTAACAGAGTAGTCAAATCATCATCAACTGGTGCAAGGCGTTGGAACCTTGACTTACAGTGGATGGTATCCAATGTTGTAATCAATGCAAATCATGATTTCCATTTTCTATTTTCCATTTGTTTTCAATTTTTTTATTGCAAATCTCCTCATCAAGGATTTTTGCATCCTTGTACACATCATATGTACACATGTTTCACATTCAATAAAAATGCATCATTCAATTTCTCAATTGTCTTCTTTCTAGTATTTTGTTTGCAAAATAAACGATTATTTGTGATCACATAATACTATAAAGCGTTGAGAATAATAAAAGCCTAAATCAATGGAGAAAGCATTATGCATTGCATATTTTACTAGTAAATCATGCAGGATAATCGGTAATATCCATTGGCAAGCCTAATGCCCGACTCTCACCGTGATGGTTCTTTGAAGAAGTTGTTGTTTCCTCAGCGGAGCCATCATTTCCCCAACATGATCATAAGAGCTATAATAAAGTTGTCATGATGTACCCCGAGAAGAGACTTGGTTGTTCTTTTCCCCAACACGGGTCATGCATCATTCCCCAGCATGTCGCAACTATCACGCACCAGCAGTGGTAGGACTTGGCTCCTCATCTTCCCCAAGTAGAGAAGATCCTCCGAACTTTGGTAATTCCCTGCAGCAGAGTCAGAGGTAGCTTAGAAATCAGAGTTTTTCTGATTTCATTCCCTAATCAGAGTAAGTCACGGTGAGAAGATCGACCTGATTCTCTTATCCCCTGCAGTGTCAATGGTGATGGTTTAGAAATCTGAGAGTTCTCGATTTCTTCCCCCAGCGGAGTCTTCACCGTTTTTGGGTTTCCTACAATAGAGTTGTCGCCCATCAGGGGTTGTTCCTCAGCAGGATTTGCCTTCATCTGTGGGTTCTCTCCCCAACCGAGGATGTCGAGTTCGTTTTGCTACAATCTCCGCCTAACCCACCGCGCATTACCTCGGCCCGCACCTTTGCATTGCATGATATCAAGCAGCATATAGAACGCATACATGGCATATGCATCAAGCATACTCCCTTTCTTTTTTCCTGATTCATCTCCCCAGCTGATATTCAGCCTAACTTCTTTTCAACTCTCGACACTTGCACCGCTCTTTTTGCTGCTGTCGGCCAAATTTTTGAGCTACTCTTTTATTTAATCCCCTTCTACCATGAATCATCAAAGACCTGGCGCAATTCGTACATTCAAGTCCAAGAGGATTAAATAGGGGGTCGTAACCCAAAATTTGACCTCCTTCTTTTGTCTTTTGCATAAGCATGTGCATTCGCATCGCCGGCATACGCATTTGCACTTTTCTCTATGTGTTTCTTATTGCAAGATTCTCAGGTTTTCAAGCCCGATTAATTGTATCCTCTCAAGATCGTCTCATTATCAAAGCAAGCTCAAAATATTGGTCTCCATGCTTATTTATCAAAACAAGAGGTGGAAAGTCAAAATCGGGACTTCAACACTTGTTCTTGAGCAATCTGGCCAATTTTTGCCTAGAGTAACCGGTTACTCAATATAGGGTAACCGTTTACTCAGTACAAATTTGCAATTTCTGCTGCATTTTTGGGACAGCAACTATGCACACTCTTTGGTCTTTGATTCTACATTGTTCTAGCAGTAGGTGGAGTATTCTAGACTCTTCAAGTGATTCACTGGTATTTGCTACAATGTACCCTTTCCATTCAAGACTACCATACACCTTATTTTCATAAATTGTGAACCTTTGGATTTAAAGCTTACATTGGGATTGTTACCGAGTTAACTTCATAACTAACCGAGTTAACCGCTTGACTCGGTGAGTTAAGTGTAACTAACTCCCAGCCTAATTCCAAACCACCCAAAGCTAGCTCCTAGCCTAAGTCCAAACCTCTCACACTCCAAACCAAAACTCTATATAAACAAACCTTCAATCATTTTTCAAGGACCCTTGAACACTCAACCATTTCACACACTTCACTCTCAACTCTCTCACATTCTCTCTGAGTTTTTCTGCAACTTCTTTATCTTCATCTCAATTTTCTTCCCAAACCTCACTATAGCCCTTCATCATTGAAGATTAACCACTTCTACATTGGAAGTGATTATTTCGTGAGCTTAACCTTCATGATCTTGCAATTATACTTGGATTTTAGGAGTTTTATTAGCTTTTGGATTCATCTCAAGTGTTTGATTCAAGATTCAACGGTTCGAATTCGTATTTCGGAGTTTCGTCGCAATTTTCTCGGTTTCGGTATGATTCGGCTCTAATTGAAGATTCCTTTGGTTTTCTTTGATTATCTACATCAAGAATTCTTTGCAACAATCACCAAGCCAAATCTTTGGCTTGTAGGTTGCTAGATCTCACTCATTTTACTGTTTCGAACGTTTTTGTATCATTCACGATGTAGCTTCGATGCCTTTTTGTGCGTGAATTGATTTTGCATTATTTGATCCATGATCTTGATGTGTTAATTGATTCCAGCACTGCTTATTTGCTGTTTGTTAGCTTAATTTTCGTGCACTAATTCATACTCTAGCATGTGGTGATTTAGACAAGTGATTTGGATGTCTTAAGTGCTTTTTCAAAAGCTATTTTTGCCACTGTTATAGTGGTAACTGGTTACTCAATATAAGGTAACTGGTTACTCTTCAAAAATTTGCACCAACGCTGCCTTTTTCAACTGAGTAACCGGTTACTCAATATAAGGTAATCGGTTACCCTTCACAATTTTCCCTATATTTGCTGTTTTCAAGCAAGTAACCGGTTACTCATTCTGAGGTAACCGGTTACCACTGTAACAGAGTGCCATTTTTGGTATTTTTCAAGCTTGTTTGCCATGCTTTCTCCCTCTAATTTCCATGGATTAATATGATTGATTCTTATGGATGTTTTAGGTGCTGTTTCACTTCAGTTTAAAGCATGCTTATGATATCTTCCAACGCGCGATCTTTCAATTCCACAATTATGCTCATTCTTGACATTGCACGAACATGACCATTCTTGCATAATTTTGTTCGCATAATGACATGATTTGTGCTGCATTCTAAATGTCATTTGGTACTATTTTGCACTCTCTTTCATTAAATTTGTTCTTCATGGACAAGTTTAATCTTGTTTAATCAATAATACACCTTTTGCTTTAAATTTTTTTCATTCATTTGGAAAATTATTTGCATGTGCCTCTCCTTGGTTAATTTATCGAAACTTCGTTTCGATTATTAATCTTCCCTTTGGCATTTCTCTTTAGGCTTCCTTTAGAGCTTTCTCTCTCTTCCCCCCGCGGAGTCGGAGTTTTCGCGCGACATTGGAGCACTCTACAACTTGGAGCTGTTACGCTGTTTATTTCAACTTCTGCACTACACCCTGTGTGTTAGAGAACGAATGAGAAGGGAGAATTCCTACTCTCATTCTGACTACTTCAAGTAGGGGACGAATGACCATGTGCCTGGCTTAGTCACCTCTATCTCCAGGCGGTAGCGTACCTTCTTCCCCCAGTCGAGTCGATCCTTGATCACTCCTATCTCTTGCAATCTCTTTTGATCAATCACCGCATTTTTGGTTAAGATCATTGTCTCTGGGTTAGCAAACTCTCCTTTTTTCAATACCCTGCTTTCTTTTCTTGTGTTCAATCATTGCTTTTGATTCTCCAAGAAGAGCTTCATTTCCCTTTCTCGGTTAATCACAATTTTTCTGTTAAAACCGCATCCCCAGGAGTTCGCAACCTTCTCCTGGTTCTTCTCCCCTTGATTGGTTAATCATTGCCTGTCAATTAAAACACCAGTTTGTGTCTTCTCAATTAACCACAGTCTATCTGTTAACAGACTGAGTCCCTCTTGGGTTAATCACCTTCTCTTGGTTAACCACACATTTTCTCAGTTAACCACCGCCAGTCTGTTAAAACACTGAACCCCTTTTGAGTTAATCACCTTCTCTTGGCTAATCACTCGTTTTCTTTTCCGTTAATCACAGTTTCTCTGTTAACACCGAATCCTCAGTGGTTAGTAACCTCTTTTGGTTCAGTACCCTTCGTGTTGGTCAAGTACTGTTTGTTCAGTTAGTACCAACATCCCCAATGGGTCACGGCCTTTGCTTGGTTCCACACCCGTTGTTTAGGTGACAACCTTCGCTTGGTCCTACACCCTTTCTTTTGGTTGATCACAGTCTATCTGTTAAAACCTTTCTCCCCGCACGATTGCAATCTTTTCTTTCTTCGGTTAACCACTGTTTATCAGTTAATATACCAAAATCCCTTTAGAGTCAAACACCTTCTCTTGGTTCAATGCTCCCTCTTCTAGTTAATCACAGTCTATCTGTTAAAACCTTTATCCCCACCAGAGTTCTTACTTCTTTCCCTTCGGTTAACCACTTCCAATCAATTAATATACCAAACCTTTTTTCTCTTGGTTTTGACACCATTCCTTTGTTTGTTCCCCCAGTAGGGCCGGTAACCCTCTGATCCCTAGCACATTTATTTTCTCTCTTTCTCCATAGTGGAGTCCTCTTTATTATGCATTTTCTCCCTTTACCTTCTTGGTTTCGACACCACACTTGCACGTTATTCTCTGCCTCTATCTTTCCTTTGCACTTTTTTCTTGGTTTTGACACCATTTCTTTGGAATCCTCAGCGGATCTGTCTCTATTTCTTCTGCTATTGATTTTGACACCACTTTCCTTTTCTTTTTCCGTCTTAGTTCCACGAACTACGAAAGCTCTGATTCTGCATTCATTCAAATGTATGATACGTAGACACGAGATCACAATGATCTTGGCGAGCACACTTCCACCCTTCCTTCTTCCATTTCTCCTTTCTTTTCCCTGGTTCCTTTAAACTACGACGCTCTGATTTCCTCATTGCACTATAAGGGTACGTAGGCACGAGGGCCCCAGTCCACTGCGAGCACTTTCTTTCTTTCTTTTCTTTCCTTGTTTTAGCTAGAAGCCTTTAGAGAGATAACCCATCCAAGCCTAGAAGCAAGTGAAATGGTTCCTGTCGAGTATGACGGATGTGTAAGGTGTTAGTACCTTCCTTTCGCATAACTGACCCCCATTCCCGTTTCTCTTCCCCTTGGGTTTTATCGATATTTTCCATGTCCTTTGGGACTAAATAAAGTTCGGTGGCGACTCTGTTGTACCTTTGAGTGTGCGATTTACTCAGGTATAAACCAGCCATCTTCAAAGCTATTACAAGACAATTGGATTTTCTAGTCTGTTGGTGCGCCCTAAGGAACTCCATGGGATCATCTGACATGTCCAGATTATCTAAGAAATCTTTCCATTCTTCCTTAGCAAACTCCAAAGCCTCCTTTTTTAGTTGATTTCTGCGTCTGGATCCAGAAGATCTTATTCTTCTGTGTGTCTTCACAAAGGATTCTGAAGAAGAGAGCACTTCTGAAGTTGTTTGCTTGTTTGCAGATCCTTCAGTTGCTACTTTACCTTGGTTTGCTTGAGTTGTTGCATTCAGTAATGCTGCCTTCCTAAAATCTCTCTTTGGAACCTAGATTTTCTTTTGCTTGTACATCTTGGTGTTTTAGGGATTAAGTGATGATGGAAGAAAGCTTACTTGAGTCCTTTTTATAGACGTGTTACATACATTGTCTTTAGTTTAATATTATTTAAGTATTGGTTAAATCTTATCAGTACTCTAATAATAACTCTTGGAAATGTTATATAGCAGTCTAATCTATTTAAGATTCTCTGAACAACTTTGAAGTAATGCTTGATTTGTTTTAACTGTTACTTCTGTGTTAGTTTCACTTTGTTAACGTACTTACATAAAATCTAAAGGAAAATTACTGGAATGTACTTGCATGATGAAGAAATATTGGTCAAACAACTATTTTCATTAATATGAAGCATTTGGATTACAAAAATATTTTATAAAATAAACAGATGTTTCTAGAGGAGAGCCTTAGCTAGAGCATCTCGTGCCATAATCCACCTCTTCGTCTTCAGAGTCAACTTCTTCTTCCTCTTCTATGATTGTGAGTGATCGGTAAAACTGCTTGTTGAGCCTTTTTTTCTTCTTTGACTTCTTCAAACTTCTTCTCTTTGGCTTCAAAGCAGCTATTGACGAAGCTCCTTCTGAGGGTGGTTCAGGAACTGGTAAAGTTGCCTCTTCAGAAGTAAGTGGTGTTGAGGGAAAAGGCTCAGTTGTAGAAGATTCAGAAGCAGCTCGCCTCTGAGGAGATTGGACTTCTAAACTTGTAGAGCTCTCGGTTACATCTGTTACAACGGATGTATTATGACTCTCAATTGATGACTCCATATCTCAAGGAAGATGTTGATGAAAATGAATTAGAAGTTGGGTGTTTTTATAATGGCTTATGTGGATACCAAGAGTCTGAAATTAATCCTTGCTTAATTCGTGGAATAGTAATGACCAATGAGACTTTAAAGCATGCAGTTTACAAACCTTAATGATTCTTACTACTTGATTACTTTTCCTCTTGGAAACTAATCAAGTAATGATGATCTGAATTGCTTTAATTAGTGAAATTTTTTCTTTCCTTTTTTCCTTCTTTTATTCTTTTTAATTTGACAAAAGGGGGAGAAATAATAGTAAGTATTTGAAGGTTCCATGGTTTATGGATTGGAAACAATTTTTCTAAAACATGGTTCTCTACAGGATGTCAAGGGTGATGTTATAACATGCTGCTCAGATCATCTTGAAAGCAGATGTCCTAACAGATGTTGGAACATGTTCTATCAGAACATGTATTCTGAATATTTTAAAATCTTGACAGATTTTCTTCATTTTAATTCTGTGATATTTCTTTTGGATATATCTCAGTAATTTACGCAGTTCAAGATGATGCTATCAGGAACAAAGTTTTGTATCTCCAGTTGCGCACAAAAAAGCTAAGTTAAATAGTGAGACATTTTAGGAAACTTTGAAGATTTGTTCCTACTATTTTGGAGAAGATTATGCAATAGGTTAAAAACTGACAAAATGGGAAGAGTCCAAGCCCATTCTGTACAAGGCTATAAAAAGAAGACTTGCTAAACCTAATTTGTGCGGATTTAGGGTTTGAGTTTTCTTTTAGAATACTGGTGTTGTATTGTGTCACTCATGTGTCTTTTGATACATTGTGGTAGACTGTTTTGTGAGCCATTTATTCATCACTTAGATGCTTGAACTAAACTGTCTCTATTGAGTTGTAATTAATGTCAATCACTCCTAAGATTTTAAGCTTTAAGTGAATGTGTGTCTTTTGGATTATATTGTCTAAAATCATTGGAAGAATTGTAATTCTGTCACTGTGGTGACTGGTAGGAAGTGAAAGGGGCTTTCATACCTAGGAGTGTCTTAGGTAGAAGTTGCACTAGGTAGGTATTAAGTGGGAAGTTATAAACTGGGTTGTTTAGCTTTGAATTAATACTGCTAATAGTGGATTTCCTTCCTTGCTTGGTAGCCCCCAGACGTAGGTGTTGTTATACACTGAACTGGGTGAACAATTCTTCGTGTCTTGTTTATTTTCTGTATTGTTAACTTTGTATACCTTGGTCCTTGTGTGTTTACCAGATATCAGTGTCTCGACATCTCTTAGGCCATCTGATATCTACACACCAGAATTTCAATTGGTATCAGAGCTGGCATCCTGCTCTGTATTTGGGTGAAATCTAGGGAAGATACTTTCTGGTGTAATGGACAAGGAATGAGATTTTAGGAACAGACCACCCATCCTTGATGGAACCAATTATGATTATTGGAAGGCACATATGGTGGTTTTTCTTAAGTCTATGGACAACAAGGCTTGGAAGTCTGTGGTCAAGGGATGGGATCCTCCAATGGTTAGAGATAGGGATGGTAATCTTATTGATGTGCTGAAAGCTGAGGAAGACTGGGATGGTGAAGATGAAAAGCTAGCTGAGGGAAACTCCAAAGCACTGAATTCCTTGTTTAATGGAGTAGACACGAACATCTTTAGGCTAATAAATAACCGTACTGTTGCTAAAGATGCTTGGGAGATTTTGAAGACTACCCATGAAGGAACTTCTAAGGTAAAGATGTCAAGACTTCAACTTCTCACAACCAAGTTTGAGAACCTAAAGATGAAGGAGGATGAAAGCATTCATAATTTTCACATGAATATTATTGAGTTTGTCAACGCTGCAAGTGCTCTAGGGAGAAGATTTCAGAAGTTAGGCTGGTCAGGAAGATCCTCAGATCTCTTCCAAAAATATTTGACATAAAGGTAACTACCATTGAATAAGCCTAAGATATAAACAACATGAAGGTTGATGAGCTTATGGGATCCCTCTAAACTTTTGAATTAGGGATCAGTGACAAGACTGAAAAGAAGAAGAACATAACTTTTGTGTCAAATACTAAAGACTCAGAGGATAAGTGTGACGTTGAGACAGATGAAGATATATCTAATACTATTGTGCTTCTTGGGAGGAAATTTAGCAAGGTGTCGAAAAGGGTGGACAGAAGAGGAAGATCAGGTGTCAAGAACATCTCACGCGACACCAGAAACAATAATGACTCCCAAAAGAATGTCAGGTATGAAGAAAAGTATAATCAAGGAAAAAGAGTACAATGCTATGAGTGTGAGGGGTTTGGTCACATCAAGTCAGAATGTCCCAATTTTCTAAAGAATCAGAAGAAAGGGTTATCTGTATCATGGTTAGATGATGATGAGTTAGAAGATGATTCTAACTCTAAGACTGGCAACATTGTAACTGCTTTCTCTGGTACATGGGCTGATGAGGTAGAATCGTGTGTAGAAAATTTCCTTTATGAAGATCTGGATATGTCTTATAATGAAACCTGTGCCAAGTGTGAGGATCATATTAAGACATAGGAGAATCAGAAGAAGATCATAGCTGCACTGGAGAATGAGAAGAACGAACTTCTATGTAATGTTCAGCAACTTAAGGATGAGGTAACCTTCCTAAAATCCAAGCTTAATAGCATGAAAGACTCATTAAGAAGAATGAGTTGTGAATATGATGTGGTGGAAGAGTATAGAAGTGCAAGAGGTGATGATCAACAAAAAAACAAGTGTGTACAAGAGTTTCATCCTTCTGAAAAGAAGAAAATGGTCACGATGTCCAACCACATGTTACAACATCCTGGCAGACATGGTGTGTCTTCAATAAACTCTAAAGCCTTAATTCGGAGGTGTCATTATTGTGGGGAGCATGGTCACATTAATCCCTTTTGTTATAGGCTGTATGGAATGCATCAAGCTTCAGCTCGAGCCAAAGTTAATCAGTTGAGTAAGAAAACAAGATCTATCAACAGGGATGTGAATTTTATGGCTCACACATATTTGAAGGCTTCAACTAGAGAAGACTGGTACTTTGACAGTCGATGCTCTAGACACATGACAGGGATTCAGTGGTTGTTAGTGGATATTAGGTCACGACCCTCAGGGTCTGTCAGATTTGGTGTGGATTTAAAGGTGAAATTAAAGGAGTGGGAAGGTTTATGTCTGCAGGATCTCCAAATTTAGAAGATGTTCTGTTGGTGAAAGGACTAACTGCTAACCTTATTAGCATTAGTCAGCTTTGTGATCAAGGGTTGTTAGTCAATTTTTCAAAATCAGAATGCATAGTCAAAGACGAGAAAGGTGTTGTCCTAATGAGAGGTATAAGGTCCAAAGATAACTGCTATCTGTGGGATCCTCAAGTAACTGCTTATTCCTCCACATGGTCTATAACCAACGAGGAAGAAGTGGAGTTATGGCATCAGATTCTTGGACATCTTCATCCCAAAAGAATGAAGGATATAATGTCTATATGAGCCATTAGAGGAATGCCAGACCTTAAGATTAAAGAAGGGAAAATCCGTGGAGAATGTGAGGTTAGAAAGCAGGGTGTGATGTCTCACACAATGTTGCATCATCAGAATACATCAAGAGTGCTGGAACTGCTTCATATGGGTTTGTTTGGACCAATGAAGATAAAAAGCTTGGATGGAAAGAGGTATGTGTATGTAATTGTAGATGACTGTTCTGGATTCACTTGGATGAAGTTTATTAGAGAGAAATCAGGCTTGTTTAAAGTCTTCAAAGATTTGTGTGAAAGTATTCCGAGGGAGAAGAACAATGTGATTGTAAAGCTTAGAAGTGTCCATGACAAGGAATTTGAGAGTGCAAAATTTTCAGAGTTTTGTAAGTCTAAAAATATCAATCATGCATTCTTTTCCCAGCTGGGTGGAATTGTTGAACAAAGGACCAAAGGGATACAAGAATTTGCTAGAGTGATACTTCATGCCAAACAATTGTCATTGGTATTTTGGGCTGAAGCAATAAATACTGCGTGCTACATTCATAACAGGGTCACGTTAAGAGGAGGTACTACAACTACCATCTATGAGCTATGGAAAAGGAGGAAACCTGCAGTCAAACACTTGCATACATTTGGAAGAAAATGTTTTGTATTGACTGACAAAGATCAGAACGGTAATACAACTCCTGTTAGTGATGAAGGGATATTTTTGGGGTACTCTTCCAGCATTAGAGCTTATATAGTTTTTTTAACTCCAGAAGTAAAATGATTGAGGAATCTGTCAGTGTAATAATTAATGATTCTATTACTAAGAAAAAGATGGATGTTGGGAACGATGTTGAGACATTTTCTGGGCAGACTAGCAAAGAAGAAAGATGCAATCTTTCCAGCATTATGACAGGTGATCCTCAACTCAGTTCAGGTCTCTTGGTTAGAGTTCAGGTAGAGCTATCCAAGGAACTCATTGCGGGACACCCTTCTGAACATACAAAGAAAATGTCAGATTCTTGTCTTGTCTTTAAGTTGGGACCAATGATGAGTTCTACTATTCAAGAAAGGAAGTTCTTGAATTACATCATTGAAATAGGTGTCTCTGGTGTACTCCACCCTCACAATACTAAAGCCTTGATGGAAGAATCTAACAATGCAGATGAATGTGTTTCTGGGAATATTGTTGAAATTGACTATGGTGATACAAGAAGGGGTTGCTTTCAACTATTTTGGATGAGACAGATGGTAGAAAGATATAATGTCAAGCTGAATGTTATGACATTAGACTGTGAAGATCTTAAAGGTGTCAACTATGTGGTTCAACATGATTGTAGCAAGTTCCTTGACTGGAATCTTGATAAAGGGAAGATGGTTGTTCTAAAGTTTGTGGAGTCTAAGGATCAGTTGACTGGTATGGGTACTAAAGTATTATCTGTAAGCTAGTTTGAGGACATAAGTTGTGGGCTAAGTAATGGCCCTATGAAGAGGTTATAGTAGTTACAGGTATGGAGGAAGGCAACAACTACTATATCATTCCTCTATTCTCAAAGGCATAGTATGCCTAAGAAGACTGTTATTGAGAGATTGAAGAAGACAGGGTGAGAGGCTATAGCAAGGGGATTCAGTGTATATTCTCCTAAGGCTTTTGACAATAATAAGAAGTGTAGGTGGATCTTTGATAGGGCAAGAGGTGGCATAGCAGCTCAAGTTGACCAAGTGATATGTGTTTCCACCAAGTGAGGTATGTTTCCATTTGTGTGTGTATGCTTGAATACACTATGTCTGGACATTGTCTCCTTTTGTGCTATACAATTCAGGGAGAGGTCTGTTAATGGTTATGTGGTAATGTCTTAACAAGTTTTGGTTGGTGTATGTGTTGATGGATGTCTTTTTTATTCCGCTGTGGTTGCTTCTGATAAACTCTTCATTGAGAAACTCTTTCTCTACAGTGGGAGTATGAATGTGATGGATGGCGATGTTGTATTGCTTCAAGGGGAGAACTGATTATGTGTGACAGGGGAGAGGTGCATCTGTCTGATGTAAAGGTGTTTTTTACGTCCTGTACAAAGCATGAATGATCTCATGCTACCTGGTGTTTGTTTGTTTTGTTAAGTTAGGATGGTTGTGGGATCTGGTTGTGATATGTCTAGTGTAATGTTGTGACATTGTTTGTGTGATGAGCTGATCACTAATGAATTTTCTAGGCAAGGAATTTGGTGGGAAACCTTATGTTTGGGGCATGTTGTGGGTCTTTGACTGGGTCATAAAGAAAAACAAATGTCTATCAAAATGTCAAGACATTATACCAAGTTATTTCAGTTAAGACTGACAAGAGTCTATGTGTGGTCAACATGCCAAGGACGGTGGATCTAGTCAGCTGTGCTTTAATAGTAAGCCTGAAAAACGTGTTTTTGTTTGGTGCATGCGGAGCATGTTTCTATGCCATGGGAATTGTCTTGATTCAAGTTTGGAAAACGAGACCTAGAGTTAATAACTTCATTTGCCACTTGTGGACGGTGGTCTATTTTCAAGGCTGACTTAACTGGTTCCAACATTATTCTCCTTGACTTGTCAGGCGTTACAAACAAGGATTTTGTGCTATATAAAGACTGTACCCTGCATGTTTGGTTTCATCCCCTCATGTTGTACTTCTAACATGAGCCAAGCCTCCAAACTTTCTGATAAGAAGAAGAAACATTTGAACAAAAAGAAGGATCAGTCAAGTACTGTGACAATTGCTGGGCCATCAACAGGAGCTGTCCTGACAGGGAAAACTTATGTGACAGTTTTTAGGAAGACTCGTTCTAAGGATCGTGGTTCTGGTGTAAATGGTGATGAAGACTGGGTTCAGTTTATGAACTCAGGAGGCTGGAGGGAATAGCTAGTTTGTGTCAGTTTGTTAAAGTTTTTTTGTTTATTTATTTTCTCTTTAGGGTGATTTCTTTGTTGTGTGTGGTAGTATTGCTTTCCTTGTTGGGTGTGTTTGTTCTTGCAGAGTCAGTCTTTGTTTTTGGTCAAACTTTAGCTAAAACAGAGGGAGAAAATAAATAAAAATAAAAGTGTTGGTGAGTTTTGAGTTTTTTTGTGTGCTGGGTCTATGATGTTCTATCAGATGTTGTGGACATGTTTTGGGATGTATCTTTCTGAAAATGTTTTGGGATGTTGGCTTCTGCCATATGTGTTTTTAATGACTGTGGCTTCTGCCATATGCGTTTCTAATGACCTGAACTAATTTAGTTCAAGCCTGTGTTCAGGTTGGTTTTCTTGTGTTCCAGGTTGGTTTTTTGTTACTTCGAGAAGGTCTCTTTTTTTGAGTTGAGAGGAAGATTTATCCCTCAGTGACAAGAACCGGTTCTGAGGTCTAGGGAGAGTGTTGTGGATATTTCTGAAGATGCAAGTCATCTTCTTCCTCATGTACACACATAGTCTCCAGGGTTTATTGTGCAAAAAGTGTTTTAGCCAAAATTTTCCAAATGGGGAGATTGAAGGTTCCATGGTTTATGGATTGACAACAATTTTGCTAAAACATGGTTCTCTACAAGATGTCATGTGTGATGTTGTAACATGCTACTCAGATCATCTTGAGAGCAGACGTCCTAACAGATGTTGGAACATGTTCTATCAGAACATGTATTCTGAATATTTTAAAATCTTGACAGATTTGCTTTATTTTATTTCTGTGATATTTCTTTTGGATATATCTCAGCAATTTATGCAGGTCAAGATGATGCTATCAGGAACACAATTTTGTATCTCCAGCTATGCACAAAAATGCTAAATTAAATAATGAGACATTTTACGAAACTTTGAAGATTTGTTCTTGCTATTTTGGAGAAGATTCCGTAGTAGGTTAAAAACTGACAAAATGGGAAGAGTCCAAGCCCATTATGTACAAGGCTATAAAAAGAAGACTTTCTAAACCTAATTTGTGCAAAGTATTCATAGAAAAAACCGTGTGTGAAAATAAGGGTTTAGGGTTTGAGTTTTCTTTTAGAATATTGCTGTTGTATTGTGTCACTCATGTGTCTTTTGATACATTCAGGTAGACTGTTTTGTGAGGCATTCATTCATCACTTAGATGCTTGAATTGGACTGTCTCTATTGAGTTGTAATTGATGTCAATCACTCCTAAGCTTTTAAGCATTGAGTGATTGTGTGTCTTTTGGATTATTTTGTCTAAAAACATTGGAAGAATTGTAATTCTGTCACTATGGTGATTGGTAGGAAGTGAAGGGGGTTTTCATACCTAGGAGTGTCTTAGGTAGAAGTTGCACTGGTTAGGTATTACCTGAGAAGTTGTAAACTGGGTTGTTTAGCTTTGAATTAATACTGATAATAGTGGATTTCCTTCCTGGCTTGGTAGCCCCCAGACGTAGGTGTTGTTATACAATGAACTGGGTGAACAATTCTCTGTGTCTTATTTATTTTCTGTACTGTTAAATTTGTATACCTTAGTTCTTGTGTGTTTGCCAGATATCAGTGTCTCGACATCTCTTAGGACATCTGATATCTGCATACCAGAATTTCAGTATTTAAGGGGAAACTGAACCCATTAAGTACCTATTTAGTTGTACATATTGGTCATTTATTTTCTGTTTTTATGGTTGCCTTGCCCAGGGCGTATTTTTACTTTCTTGTACATAGGTCTAGGAAAAGCTTACAAACCTCAGACTTAGCCTATCAGACCCAAAAGGAGCTTGTAAACTTCATATTCTGGTGTTGCCAAAGAAAGTTAAAAGGACAACATATTTTAACTCTCTTGTACATAGTGTTAAGTAAGAGCTTACAAACATCTGACTTAGCCTATTAGACTTAGAAGGAGGTTACAATCATCATATTATGATGTTTCCAAAGGAAGTTAAAATGTTTTTATTTTGGTTTTCTTAAATATGGAACTAAGGGAGAGCTTACAAACCTCAACCTTGGAACTGTTTGACTCAGGGGGAGCTTGCAAACCTCAAACCCTGATGTTATTAAGAAAACTGATTTATTTTTTCTTGAAAAATAGTTCTTGGTGTTAGAATCAATAGAACTCAGCTGTGGACTATCAGACTCAGGGGGAGCTTACAAGTCTCATACCCTGTTGTTGCAGAGAAAATTATATGCCCAACATTGTCGTTTAAATACTTGTATTTTCCATCATAAAAAAGGGGGAGATTGTTAGAACAAGATTTGTTCTTGACATATTCTCTTTTAGTTTTGACGATAACAAAAGTATTAAAAGAATAATGGGTTATTTGATGTCTGTTTTATTTATGCAGGTTCTTGTACATAAATAATCAGAATCTATTTTACTTAGACACACTTGGGAGTTGCTTCAGTTGGTAGAGTCTGAAGAACAATTGCTAGTGTGGCTTGACGCAGACTCTGAGCTGAAGGCCTCGGTATTCAGATGAGATACTACACTTGGTAATTGTATATCAACATCTGGTGCCATTCAGAGTTGGTGATAAAGCTGTGGATTATCTGTACTGCAAAAAGCAAGTGGTATTGTCTTACCAGCTTGTCAGCTAGAGTCTACAAGATTACAGGGGTCAAGAAAGGTTGGCATGCTCTACAGATGTCTGCTCTCAACTACTTTATCTATACAAAACCACTTGAAGACTCAAAGGTTAAACGTGTTACACACTAGATTCAGAATCTGTTGTGCATCCATCTTCAACGTCTCTTGTACTATGGAGTAAAGGCAGAGACACTTGATCAAGTCACTTCCTCAACGACTAATTTCTGCAAAGGCTATAAATATAACTGAAGATTCAAGTTTGAATCTTAACAAGGATTCTTCAGATGAAGGAGTAGCAAGATCAAGCAATTATCAACTCTAATGTAATATGCAGATTTTCTGTTTTAGGTTGTAATTGTAAAAGCCTTAAGATTTCTTACTATTGAATATCTTAGGAATCTTAAGAGCTTTAGGTCCTTGTTATGGTGATTTCCCGTACCTCTGATGCTTGCTTCATGTACACCTTGTTCTCTATTCTGCTGAGCCTTCAGTAGTTTAGATTAAGTCTCTTGCTATGTGCTTGAGCAAAAGTATTATCTCATTGGGATTCGAGCAACAAGTCTTGAGCCAAGATGCTTAAGCCACGTAAGTCTCATTGCTTAAGTGCTTGAGCTGTGAAAGTCTTCTTCAGCTAGTCTGATTGAGCAAGGGGAAGTCTCAGTTTGATGACCAGAAGAGCAGGTGACTCGGTCAAAGGGCGTGAGTCAGTCTGATGACCAGAAGAGCAGATGGCTCGGTCAAAAGGCGTGAGCAAGAAGTCTTAGCCATGTGCTCTAAGAAAGGGGAAGTCTCAACCAGAAGACATTTGAAGCAGGTGGCTCGATCAGAAGGTGTGAGCAAGGGAAAGTCTTATACATGTGCTCTAAGCAAGGAAGCCTCAGACAGTTGGTATGAGCAGGTGTAAAAGACTTATGCAGAAGCATAAGCGATTGTAATCATGAAGTGGTTAGAATGAAAATCTCTTGTGAGACAAGGGGACTTGAGTACTCTCAGTTAGGGGAGGAACCAGATTAAATCTTTTGTATCTTCTGCTGTTATTTATTTACTTCTATTATATCCGTTGCTAATGAATTAAAACAGAATCTGATTACCAATTCTGATTCTGAAACCCTGATCAGAAGTTAAATTAAAGAAAATGCAAAACACAATTCAACCCCTATTCTTGTGTATTTTTCACACCTTCAAATTGAACATAATTCATTTCCTAGTTTTTGCGTGATAAGGGCCTCCCAAGGCGAGATAGCAGTGGTCAAGCATTTATGTGCCATTATCATATGACATCAATATATTCTAGTATGTCTCCTCGATGTGATAATTATCAAATAAATGGCTATAAGTATATATACAAACTTGAAATGCAATTGTTATCTTTTTATAAAAAATTAATAAGAAAATTATGACATTAAATTTCAAGACTATTTCATTTTTTATCTAATATAAATATATTAAAAATTTACTCTCCATTTCCTCTAAAATCCTTCATCCATATAAAGACGTTGATTCACTTATTATTTATACAAAAAAATCTTCATTAATAATTACAATTATCAATATATTTTTTTGTTTTGTTTTTGGTGGTATCCGATATATTGAATAGACTAATTCGGTTTAAAAATTAATCCAGACATCAAATAGTTTCAACTTCCTTTAAATTGCAGTTGCAAATATCCAATCATAGTCTTTCCTATCAAAATCAGCGACAATCACAATCATCAACATATTGATCACATAATATTGGGCCATATCCTAACTTCAATATTCTCACCGTCCAAATTTTTTAAATAAAAATTAAAGTTATTGTGCAAGTATTCTTTGGATTAAAGTTGGTGAACCTTGGCCTTGCGATTGACCAGAGTTATTGTGGTACGGTCTTATCAGTATATAATTTCTAATGCAAAATTATTACAGCCAATTGTTTTGCAGACACGTTTGGGTTTTAAATTTGTGATTCAGAGTTGAAAGCTGCATTGGCTGAATATTGCAGATGCCAATCAAAGTGATGCACTTCGTGGACCAATATTGATTTATTATTACCTCTATTCTATGAATCCACACGGTTCATTGCATGGATAGCTATCACATTTGATGGGATACCTCCAAATTAATAACCTAAAGTTTTCTGCACTTTATGTTACTGATAGTTGATAGTGAGTGAATGCGATTATATGTGTCGGCATGGGCAATCCTTACAGTGGCCTATTATGGATCTTTCTATAGATATGTGGTGGTGATATGTTTAAGCAATTAATTAAGCTCTATTTTTCAACCCTAGTAATCGGACCTATGCAAGGTATTAATGTGCATCTCATCAAGTTCTAATTATTATTGACATTATTTGTTTGCACACGTAGTGGACACGGCTTCGAATCCTTCCATCTTGCTTCTAATTATTATTGATATTATTTTTCTGCACACATAGAAAAGGGCTTTTATACCGGTTGTTTTTTTAAAACAATATGGTGTTATAGTAAGTCTGTCAGTGTTATATTGGACGACCGACTGAGGTGAAAAACATATTATCATCTCGATCAGTAAGTGAACACAAGAGATATATTGTTGGAATTCAACCACAACCTATGGTAATTCCTTTACAATCTTGATCTCAAGATTGATAACGAACCACAAACATGTAATGGCAATGATGAAGATGAAGAACAAACAACAAGAAAGAAACGAGAGAGAGAGGAGAAATATTTGGAGAAGAATGTTACCCACTAACTGTGGGATTTCTGAGTTTTATTCACTTGCTAATCTGCAACTGTGAATGCTCTACAAAAATACAAGGGATTCTCCCTATTTATAGATTTAGATTTACAAAGGCCCAAAACTCTAAAGGCCCAAAATATCAATTTGAACTAAATCAAATCTAATCTAAATCATATCAAATCTTATCAAAACAAATCTGTGTGAAACAAACTATTTCGACACACTGACAGTTTCGACTTCGACACTTGATATCTACTTCGACTTCGACACACTTAGACACTAGGAATTACAATTTAACACACCACCTAATTCATTGTGTCTAAGCTGTCTACATTCATCATGGCTCTTAGTCTTCTGAAGACTTCGACCTGCACTCCCTTCGTCATGATATCTGCAATCTGATTCTCAGTTCTGCAGTGTTTCAGATTCATCTTCCCTTCTGCTACCTGCTCTCGAAGATAATAGAACCTCATTTCGATGTGCTTGCTTCGACCGTGAGCTATTGGATTCTTTGCCAAGTTGATAGTTGACATGCTGTCGATCTTCATGGTAATTGCTCCATGACTCTTTCCCGTAATCTCTTCGACCAAGTTCACCATCCAAGTTGCTTGACATGCACAAAGAGAAGCAGCTCTATATTCTGCTTCGCATGATGATAATGCCACTACTGATTCCTTTCTCGAACTCCAAGCAACTGGTGCACCACCTAACATAAACACGTATTCAGCTGTGGATTTTCTATCCTCAGCATCACTACAACCAACTAGAGTCGGTGTATCCCACTACACTTGCATTCTTCCCTTCATCAGCTGCAGGAAACAAAATGCCGTAGTCGAGAGTCCCTTTCAGATACCTCAGTATCCTCTTCGTCGCTGTTAGGTGTGATACCTTTGGCTTCTGCATGAATCTACTTACCATACCCACACTGTATGCTAAGTCAGGCCTTGTGTGACAAAGGTATCTAAGTGACCCAATAAGTTTTTCTGTATTGGGTTGGGTCGACATCATCTTCCTCTGAATCCTTCGACAGTTGCAGTCTGGTCCTCAGCTGGAGTCGAAGTTGGGTTGCAATCTTGCATCTCAAATCTCTTGAGTATTTCGCCTGCATATCTTTGGTGCATCATCAAACCTCTACTAGTCTTGTAGAATTTGATGCCAAATGAAATATGAGAGATTTCCCAAGTCTGACATTTCAAACTCCTCACTCAGGTCATGTTTTGAAATCTTCGATCTCCTTCTTGCAACTCCCTGTTATCAACAAATCATCGACATAGAGGCATAGTATAAGCAATTCATTATTGCTTCTCCTTACATACACTCCATGCTCTGTCGTACACTTCACAAATTCCTTTCTCCCTTAAGAAGTTGTCGATTTTCTTATTCCAAGCTCTTGGAGCTTGCTTAAGTCTATATAGGGCTTTATTGCAGCCTGTACACCTTTCCTTCTTCGCCTCGTTTCACAACCCAGCTGGTTGTGCGACATAATCTTTTTCATCTAGGGGGCCATTAAGGAATGCACACTTCACGTCCATCTGACATGTGTGCCAATTGTTCATATTTGCTAGACCAACAACCAACCTGATTGTTTTGATCCTAGCAACAGGTGCGAACACTTCATCGAAGTCGATTCCTTCCTTCTGTAGAAATCCTTTTGCCACAATTCTCGCCTTGTGTCGAGTTACTTCTCCTATAGGATTCACCTTTACCTTGTAAACCCTGAAATTCTGGTATCAGATATGTGATGTCAAGTGAGATGTCACAACATCAATATCTGTTGTATGAACAAGGCAATAATAGTAACAGATAAAAGCAGTAAACAACACAAAGGATTGTTCACCCAGTTCGGTCTAACAACCTACGTCTGGGGGCTACCAAGCCAGGGAGGAAATTCACTATTAGTAGTATCAATTCCATAGACTCCACAATTAACACACAAGTTGATAATCTACTCACTTAATCACTACCCAATGATACTTCTACCTAAGACACTCTTAGATATGAGACACCTCTCACTCCCCCTCAATCACACCAGTGATAACAACTAACAATAATGAGAATAGAAGACACACTTCAAGGACAATACTTAATCTTGCTTAAAAGCTTCAATCAAGAACAATACACTCGTGCTTTAAAAGCTTAGAGTGGACAACATACAACTCAACTAAATCAGTCCAATTCAAACATCAAAATAGATGAATGAATGGCTCACAATACACAGACCGAAAACACAAACCCTAATACTTGACACTCAGTACACAATCTCTTGTCTTCGTCGCTTCCAAGTAGGGTTGAGGCTGCTTTAAATAGAAACTGATTCTTGGGCTTGAACTCTTTGAAAATCTCAGATTTGATTCACAATTAAAACTGATATTATCTTCAAATCTTTTTGCCTTAAAATAGTAACCGAATATACTTCATAGGAAATATAAAACGATATGCATCAGATAAACTCTCCTCCAAGAATCTCGCCTGCAATCCCACAGACAATCCTCAAGATACATCAAAGAAAAGCGCAGCCCTAATAAAAACATAACAGACTGAACCTGATGTTCTGTCAAAAGATGTTAAGATATCAGTCTTGACATCAGAACACAGACCTGCCAAACACTTATCAAAAACTAACACCAGAATGTTAGAAAGACCACCATATCAAAACATCAAGTAAGACATCTTGATGCAAGTATTATTTTACCAAAATTGATGCCAATTCAGAACTTACAAACCCACTTCACATCATTTGCCTTCTTGCCTTGAGGCAATTCGACAAGTGACCAGGTGTTGTTGACTTCGATGGACTCTAACTCTTCATTCATTGCTTTCACCCACTTCGAATCTTTCAATGCCTCAGCTGCATTGACTGGTTCGACATCTGCAAAGAAGCATAATGTACCTGCTCACCCTCTTCATCGACCACATCATCTGATGTAACTACACATTCTTGCAACCTTACAGCATGTGTCTTATTCGTCGAGGTCTGCTTGAACCTGCTTCATCTGCAAACTAGGTTCCTGTCGAACTTCTCTTTCGACTTCAGGACTGGTTCCTATCTATCTATCTATCTATCTATCTATCTTCTATCTATCTATCTATCATCTATCTATCTATCTATCTATCTATATCTATCTATCTATCTATCTATCTATCTACTCTATCTATCTATCTATCTATCTATCTATCTTCTATCTATCTATTCTATCTATCTATCTATCTATCTATCTAGTATCTATCTATCTATCTATCTATCTATCTATCTATCAATCTATCTATCTATCTTCTATCTATCTATCTATCTATCTATCTATCTATCTATCTATCTATCAATCTATATCTATCTATCTATCTAATCTATCTATCTATCTATCTATCTATCTATCTATCTATATCTATCTATCTATCTATCATCTATCTATTCTATCTATCTATCTATCAATCTATCTATCTATCTCTATCTATCTATCTATCTATCTATCTATCTATCTATCTATCAATCTATCTATCTACTATCTATCTATATACTATCTATCTTCTATCATCTAACTATCTATCTATCTACATCTATCTATCTATCTATCTATCTATCTATCTATCTATCTTCTATCTACTCTATCTATCTATCTATCTATCTATCTATCTATCTATCTATCTATCTATCTATCAATCTATCTATCTATCTATCTATCTATCTATCTATCTATCTATCTATCTATCTATCTATCTATCTATCTATCTATCTTATCTATCTATCTATCTATCTATCTATCTAACTATCTATCTATCTATCTATCTATCTATCTTTCTATCTATCTATCTATCTATCTATCTATCTATCTATCTATCTATCTATCTATCTATCTATCTATCTATCTATCTATCTATCTATCTATCTATCTATCTATCTATCTATCTATCTATCTATCTATCTATCATATCTATCTATCTATCTATCAATCTATCTATCTATCTATCTATCTATCTATCTATCTATCTATCTAACTATCTATCTATCTATCTATCTATCTATCTATCTATCTATCTATCTATCTATCTATCTATCTATCTATCTATCTTATCTATCTATCTATCTATCTATCTATCTATCTATCTATCTATCTATCTATCTATCTATCTATCTATCTATCTATCTATCTATCTATCTATCTATCTATCTATCTATCTATCTATCTATCTATCTATCTATCTATCTATCTATCTATCTATCTATCTATCTATCTATCTATCTATCTATCTATCTATCTATCTATCTATCTATCTATCTATCTATCTATCTATCTATCTATCTATCTATCTATCTATCTATCTATCTATCTATCTATCTATCTATCTATCTATCTATCTATCTATCTATCTATCTATCTATCTATCTATCTATCTATCTATCTATCTATCTATCTATCTATCTATCTATCTATCTATCTATCTATCTATCTATCTATCTATCTATCTATCTATCTATCTATCTATCTATCTATCTATCTATCTATCTATCTATCTATCTATCTATCTATCTATCTATCTATCTATCTATCTATCTATCTATCTATCTATCTATCTATCTATCTATCTATCTATCTATCTATCTATCTATCTATCTATCTATCTATCTATCTATCTATCTATCTATCTATCTATCTATCTATCTATCTATCTATCTATCTATCTATCTATCTATCTATCTATCTATCTATCTATCTATCTATCTATCTATCTATCTATCTATCTATCTATCTATCTATCTATCTATCTATCTATCTATCTATCTATCTATCTATCTATCTATCTATCTATCTATCTATCTATCTATCTATCTATCTATCTATCTATCTATCTATCTATCTATCTATCTATCTATCTATCTATCTATCTATCTATCTATCTATCTTGAAGGTGAGAAAATTACACAAGAAGTGGTTGAATTGTGTTTTCCATTTTCTTAGTTTGCATCTGACCAGAGTTCAGAATCTAAACTGGTGTTCAAATTGTGGTTAATTTTTAGCAGCGTAATGTTAACATAAGCAAATAAATAATTGTCGTACCCCAAATTTTGAACACCTTTTTATTTCTTTCTCAAAGATAATAATAGTAAATATTAAGGGATTTATTTGGGTAGAATAAAGTAGGATAGTATTATCAGTTAAATGAGGTTAGATTATTATATTTATTTTAGTATTAAGATATTATTATAATATAGGGATTAATCAGGGATAGATCTATTTTTAATCAAAATTATATTAGGGTCATAATGAGGTTATTGGAGTATTAGTATTATTCTTAATATTATCCTGAAATAATTATTATATACTTACTAATACTATTTTATTCTGAGTAAATGAAATAGCACAATTGGTAGTAAAGGGGTACAAGGGGTTACAAAGGTAGGAGAGGTTGTGACCTTGAATCCCATCTTCCTGACTTTTATAGTTTTATTTGTTTTTTCTTTACTATTAATTTTTACTATGTTTATTTTTTAAATCATAAAAAATCAAAAAAATAGTATTTTTTTATTATTTAATTTTTAGTTTTTATATTTTTATTTAATGCATTTTTAAAAATATGATTTTTTCGTTAAAATCATTATTTTATGTAAAAAATCTCAAGAAAAAATCATAAAATAAAAAGATTTGGAAATATTTTGTTCATAGTTTGTTTGAGGATAGCAATTTAATGTCATTTAACATTTCAATTGATTTTTGTATAAAAATATACAAAAATATTTAAAGATTGTTGTTCTCTTTTAGATTATTCTATTTTTAGGATTATATTTTTCCTTTTTAAATAATCATTATGGGTAATTAAACAAGTTTAAAATAAGGGGTTTAATTTTTAATTTTTTGATTTTTATATTTTATTTTAAATTTAAATTTTATGTTTTATTTCATTCTTGGTAACTTTTAATAAAGAAAATCATAAAAGGAAAATATGCTATTTTTTTTACACTAAATCAAAAATCATTTTAATTTTAATTAGGAATCATTACCATTAAATTTATTTACTTATTCATTGATTTACTTTTCTCATTGCAACTAAAGTTTAACCTAATTTCCACCTAATATAAATAGAGAATATTTTTCTAACCTGAGGGGACCACCCACAATTTACAAATCCTACCCTAAAAATGTTGTTCTTCGCATTGAAGAACAACAACTAAATCTTAACCTTTATCATCAGTAGATCAAAAAAATTACCAAGGGGAGAAACGAGGAAGGAGAAAGGAAATCATCCGGAGAAAAAAGAAAACACAAGGAACGTAAAGAAAAGAAGGGAGGAAGCATCTTAAGTGGGTCACGACACTCCAGGTTGGTGTCTCAAAACTTTCGATTATCATCTATATATATTTGTTATTGAATTCTTGTTTGTATATATATATATATATATATATATATATATATATATATATATATGTGTGTGTGTTGTTGCTGGTTTGTTTCGATTGATTTTTCAAAATTTGGATTCTTGGGTATTAAGTATAGGATACGAATTGTTTCGAATGAAATGATTAAAATAATAATAATAACATACTTATTTCAAAATTTAATTACAATAGTGGATCGTTTTTTAACTAGTATTATAAATTCCTAAGTTTTATTTCTCTGCGGATTTTCTTTTAACAAGAAAGTTCAATTTTTTTAATTAATCAGGCATTTTTTTTTAGATTCTAAGTAATATGCATTAATATTTGGTTTTGCTAATAGTTAACTATTTCATAAATAAATAAATTAATAATAATAAATAAAATATGTCTTTTAAATAATTTATTATAGGAATATTATAATAAGAAAGAACAAAAATATATAATCAAATAGGGGATATTAGTTAATAAAATTATTAGAGATAACTATTAGGATTAAGAATAAATTCTCCTAGACACAGTAAGGAGTTCCACATCTTTTCAGCAGCAGCAATCACGCATTACAGACTATCATGCTCCCCCTAAGTAGTTGCACAAGTTCACCAACAAAAATGTAACTACTCTTCCTAAGCAGTAGTACACACATGACATAAAGTCATGATATCTGATCTGACATCATAAACATCAAACACAACACCAATTTACTCCCCCTTAGGCACACAACGGAAACAAAAACACCAATCCTCATTTCAAGCACATGAACATCTTCATGCTTATACAGACCCCACGAATTCTCAGCTTACTTAAAAGCTTTACTGAGATCCAATCTCTTCAAGAGATACTTGCAGCAGAAGAAAGAACAGCTCTTAAAAAAAACTTTCTGATCAGATCACATCATATGACACAATTCCTCCGCCATTACATTCACTAGTTGTTGTTGTTGATACTAGTGAAGTCTTCAAAATTAGTAGTCATACTTTGCCAGAACATACTACTAAAAACAAGCTCAGATCTCCACATTCTAATCCACATAGTCAGAAACACCTCTTTTGACAATAATGCTTGAGCATCCAACACCACATTAAGTTATAATTAGGCTATTCTTGAGGAACATAAGAATCACTATCCTCCTTCAAACAAACTGTTAGATAAGGATTCAAAGTCACATAGATCCCCCAACTCTCCAAAGGCAGCCATTCCCTATCATACTCTTCATCTTCAGACTTCCAATCAATCAATACCTGACCTACTTCTGTCTTTTCTACGTTCTCCATCCAAGGCAGACCTTCTACTTCATCATTCTCCCGTATGACTATGTAGACGCTCCTTAGGCATAATGTAGGCACCACGCTTCTGAACCAGAGCATAATCATCCTTCACCAAGGATATCCAACCAGATAATGTCCCAACACAAGTTAGAACATCTGCCACACACCAAGACATCATCACCATGATTCTTGATATGCTCCACCAACTAGACTTACTATAGCATAGTAATCCAAAGAACTAGAGAAATAAACTCTCATCCACCTTCAAGAAGAATAATCTCCTTGAGTCTTCCACTCATCACCCTTCTCCCCAAGAGTAACTTGTTCCAAGACAATCCTCAATAATAACCAGCTGCCACACTCTGACTATCTTGATTCTTCGAATCCACTTCTGAGATCAACCAAATGCCACAATTTGATCACCTCATTCATGAATCCTTATATGAAAACAACCAAATGCCACCTTTTGACCTTTTTCACGTTTGTCAGAACTCTCACAAAGATATCCTGATTCACCAAGGAAACTTGATCTTCAAGTCACATGTTCCAATTGCTCAATAGCAAACACACTTAGACTCCTTAAGCCATGGTCATGTAACATCTTCTCCTTCCTGCAGCTCCCGCAAACTGCCATGAGAATGATCTTTTTGAAACATCCTATTGTTCATTCCTGTAGATCACCCTATCATAAGCTGATGTGCCACATCACCAGCTGAGACATCTGATGTTAAGCTAGATGTCAGAACATTACGACATCCAACTGTTGAATTCAGCTCTTCCTTCTGCCACTCAGAAGAACCTCCTCCCTTTGCAGAAACAGATTTCCATGCTCTCATAGACTTGATTCAACAATCAAGTTTGAGTAGACAACCTCCATCCTGCTTAGAAACTCCAAAGACTTCAAATCTGCCATATCTGAATCTTCAGAAAATAAGTAGTCCAAGACTACCCCATAGCCATACAAAAAAATTCCACTTCTAAATACACTATAGAACACACAATCTCATCTTTATAATCCCAAGCTTCTTTTAACCACCATGATTATTTCAATATCATGTAGGACATCAACACAGAGTTCCTTGAACCCAGGATGATCTCCAAGGATCACACCTTCAGCAGCTAATTCAGGTCGTCACACACCAACACACCACGAAGAGAAATACACAGCCACATTGAGAAAAGTAAATTCACAACACTTCAGCAGTCCTGCACTTTTACATCAGACATACACATAGTCTCCCGTCAATGTATTTTGTCATTAGTTAAATGCACAAGATCTTAGATAAACGCTCAGCTCCCGTCAGAGTATTCACTATCGGTTAGATGCACATCCTTATCAAAAGCAGACAAATACTCAACTCATGTCAAGGTATTTATCATATGTGATAAGGTAACCTTCTCACACAAGGTATGACATTTGGTCTGACATTCTTTTCCTGCACACTTGTGGCACTAGCTGATCCCTCTTTTATTAATCCACACCACTGATCACTTCAGATTAGGTAAGTGGCTTGACCTGATACTCCAACATGAGCACAAATAACTTCCTTGGCTGAAAACACAACACCTTTGAGATACTGTTCCAACATCAGATCTGACAACAATCTCAAACACATGGATTTGACACTTACTATGGTTTTGGAGGTAACATCTGTAGTAATCCATGTACAACTCTTTGCAGGGGATACAAGAGTTCACCAGTAACTGATCATCCTTTCTGATCAGACCAGACATACTTGCATGATACACACCATTAACACGTCTGCATCTTTTACTCTTTTGAGGAGACCAACCCTACTGCCCTTCCTTTACTAGCGACACAAGGACCCCCAGGGTTCCATCAGATACCATGCAGCGGAATATATCACAACCTCCTCAACAGTCTTCAGGTACATCATATTACACAAAACCACCACTATCCAGGTGCAAACGAAATTCTAGGTTTGAAACAAATCAAATAAAATCTCCACCATGATTTTCGCCAGGAATCTCTCACCAGGAATACCCAAAGAATTGCAACCAAAAGGTAACAAACTAAACACAACATTCTGAACTGAATGTTCTCCAGTTCTGTAGTCACATGTTAGGACATCAGACTTGACATCATGAACTGAAGCTCTGCAACAAAAAAACACCATTCTTCCACTTTGGCTAATATTGGCTGAAATAGCCTTTGAATGAAATACTGGAGAACCACAATCAAACATAGCAGCAATCAAACTAAACACAACACTAGAACAAATCAGAGGCGCTCACAGCGGAAATAATAAAGCAATTCCTTGGAGAGAAATAAACTCCCCCATAACAAGATCCTCCAAAAGAAACTGAAACACGGTGTCAAGACATCTTGTCTGACATCACAGCTACACAGCAAGCACACATCCACCATACATCATTTTCTGCCTATAAGTACCAACTGTCAGGAATAGTCCATCCTCCACTTCTAGGGACCATTGAAACACCAATATGAACCTATCACGTTCAAATAGCTTTTCAGTATAACATCCTTCTTCCTCTACCATGAACCAGAAAGTATCCCCCATGGATCTCACCCAGAAATAAAACAGGATGCCTGCTCTGATACCAATTGAAATTCTGGTATGACAGATCCCAAATGTCCTACAGGATGTCGAGACATCTGGTCTGTTACAGATAACATAGCAAGGTATAAACAATAACAGTACTAAAAGTATAAACAACACACAAGGATTGTTCACCCAGTTCGGTCTAACAACCTACATCTGGGGGCATACCAAGCCAGGAAGAAAGTTCACTATCAGCAGTATCAATTCATAGACCCTACAATCAACACACCCGTTGATGATCTACTCACTTAATCACTACCCAATGACCCTTCTACCTAAGTCCACCCTAGATAAGAGACTCCATCTCACTTCCAATCATCGCAATGATATCTAGCAGTCAACACCTCAGCCACTGCATCAACAGCTTAATTTCCAACAACTCTTCAAACACATAAACATAGAAGACACACTCATATGCTAATACTCAGTCAAGACTCTTGACTAAGAACACCATCTTGAAGTTGCTTAAAAGCTTCCTCCAAGAACAATGCATCTCTTACCTACAGGCTTCGAGATAAACACGATGACCATCCCACAAACCGGGTGGTTTATCGACCAACACAGCCCTTATAATTTACATGATGGCTGACCTCTTTTTCTAGGTTACAAGCTTCTATTTATAACTTAAACCCAACTGGATTTGGGCTTCAAATCAATACATATCAGCTGCTACAAATCTGCAAAAGATTCTCCTACAAATTAGAACTTCAATCAAATCTTCCTAAAATATCTCCATATTTAAATACTCAATCTTCTCTTGATTTTATCTTGAATCTTCCTTTGATTTTATCTTGAATCTTCCAGACCTCTAAATCAGCTCCACAAAGGATGCCATAATATTCCCAGAAACATTCCTTACATTGGGTTTGTGCATTATAAAATCACAGATTTGATTTAACAATAAAGCATATTTATTCTCCAAATCTTTTCGCCCTAAAATAGTAACAAAATATACTCCACAAAGTAATAGGAATTGATTGTATCAGAATAAATCTTCTCCAATAAATTCTCCTGCAATCTCTCAAACAAAATCTCCCAAGATTTATTAAAAACAGCGCAGCTCTAGAAATAAACCAAACTGATGTACTGTCAACAGATGTCAGGACATCGTGTTTGACGTCAGTACACAGACCTGCAACACTAACATATACACCTTATGCTGAATGTTAGAAACACAAAAGCACATGTTAAGATATCAAGCAAGACATCTTGAACCAGCACATTGTTTTACCAAAATTGCTGCCAACACCAGCACTAACAGTTTTTAATAATTTAATTAAGGGATTGACGGGATATATAATTAGGATTAGGAAATAGGATAATCACTTAAAATACTTTAGTGGTTTAGGGATTAATAAAATAGGATTATGGAAATAATATATTGATCAATGAAATACTTTGTAAAATAATCAAAGGAATAATTTAAGGGTTAAAAACATTTCATTGGAGTATTAATAATTAGATGTTAATAAAATATTTAATGCTAAGGGTTGATTTAATAACATTAAGTTATAATTTTGGGTTTAATTTATATTTCTGGTTTAATTTATAAATTGGGGTTTATTTATATAATTTGGATTTAATTTATATTTTGGAATTTTGGGTATAATCTATATTTTGGGATTATTATAAAGTGGGATTTTATTTACATAATTTTGGGTTAATTTATATTTTAGAGTATTTGAATTTAATTTATATTTTGGAATTTTGGGGTTATTATAATTTGTTTGGGTTATTTAACTCATTTTTATAATTAAAAAATGGTTGGTGTTATTTTATAAATTTAGATCTATTTATTATAATTAATAAATTTGGGTTATTTAACTTATTTACATTATTTTTATTACTAAAAGTGTGAGTTTGTTATTTTATAGAATTGGGTTTATAAATTTGGGTTAATTTATAATTTATTAATAGAAAGTGGGTTTATTATAATAATTAAGTATTTGGGGTTATTATAATGAATTGAGATTTATTAATAAAATTTCGAATTGAAACTATATTTTTGGAATTATTATAAATTTGGGATAAAAGATTTAGTTAATTATTTATGTATATGATTAATTATAATAAATAGGATGATTAGGAATATATTTTGATTAATTGGGATAATAAACCGGTCTAGGTAATTAACATAATAATTGGATTATTAAGATAATTAGGTAATTATTTGGGAAATTATAATTATCATAAACATGGAATTAAATTAATAAACCACAATTAGTATTAGGAGTATAATTAAGGGATATTCTTTTTGGGATATTGTAAATGAAATAATTAAGGGTTATTGTATTATTTTGGGATATTATAAAATTGTTTAATAAAGTAATTAAAGGGTTTTTATATATTTATTTAAATAATAGAATTCATTCTATATTTTCAAATGATTGGGATTTACTTTATATTGGGATTATTTAATGAAAATTGGGATTTATATTCTATCATTTAATAAAATTGGATTATTGATATTTATGGGATAATATAAGCTTTTATTTAAATACTTGGATTTTATTCTATATTTCTTAAATAACTGGAATTTTATATTATAGATGATTGGATTAAATAATGGGGATTTATTTCATATGTATAAATAATTGGGATACCTTTCTATATTTTTGGGATAATTGGGATTAATTCAATTTTTGGAATTAAATTTAATTTATATTTTGGGAAGTTATTATTTGATTAAATAATTGTATGATTATATTTTGGAATATTACACATCTTATAATTAATAACTGGGATTAATTTATATTTATGGGATATTAAAAGGTTATTTATTTTTATAATTAATAATTGAGATTAATTTACATTTTTGGGATTTTATAAGTTATTTAATTAAATAGGAGATTAACTTATATTTTTGGGATTATTATAATTAATTTTTTTGGGATAAGGGATAAAAATTTGGGATAAAACTCTTAGATCCAAAGAGTATAAAATTTAGGATAAGGGATAAAGATTTGGGATAAAACTCTTAAGATCCAAGAGTATAAATATAGGACTAGGAATTTGGGATAAAACTCTTAGGTCCAAAGAGTATAAATATAGGACTAGGAATTTGAGATAAAACTCTTAGGTCCAAAGAGTATAAATTTAGGACGAGAGATAAAAAAAATATGGGATAAAACTCTTAGGTCCAAAGAGTATAAAATTTAGGATAAGGGATAAAAAACTTGGGGATAGAACTCTTAATATCCGAGAGTATAAATAAGGGACTAGGGATAAGGGATAAGGGATAATTACAATTTAAACATAAAGGGATAAGGGATAAAATCAACCAACCAAAATTTGGGAGGTGAACTACGGAAACTTTGATCCTTCAAATTTGAGGGTACGTAGGCATAGGGGTGTAAACCCTAGCGAGTACAATAATAATAAAAAACTTTGGGTCCCCTCTTATATCAAAGTCATCTTATTTAGATAATAATAAGGATTTTTGTAAATAAATATAAACAGTCAAACATTCAAGTAGTAAGCAAACATACCCTAAAACTTAAGGAGGATCCCATTGAGTACAATGGAAGTGAGGGGTGCCTAACACCTTCCTCTCGCTTAACCGACTCCCAAACTTAGCGTCTCTCCCTTAGGATTTAGGTTTTATCATTATTTTCCTGTCCTTAGGACGAATAAAGGATGATGGCAACTCTGTCATTTTGCCGGTCGCGACAGCTGTCGACTCTACTAGGGGGTTCTTATACTTCCATAAAAAGAGAGTCCATCCTAACCTTGCGTTTTAAGGTTCTTGTTCGTTTGCCTTGCTTGTTTATTGTTTTTAAGTATATATCTTCTATGTTTTTATATATATTTTTGTTTATGTTATTATATATATATATATATATATATATATATATATATATATATATATATATATATATATATATATATAGTAATGTCCATTGCATATTTATATCATATATTATTGTCATCATACATTGGTTGGGATATGATTATGTGTGAAGCTAAAAACCAAGCTTGGAGTACAACCCTAGATTAGGACGTAGAACGGAAATGTTTTGGGGGGATGTGACATCCCAACAATTCATTGATGCTACACTCAGAAGAGATCCTCCAAAGGTGTCTTCATGGTAGGGTTAGCCCCTAACATAGATGATGATTTGGATGTGGTCCATGACTCTGGGAATCTTTAGCCTACCCTTATCAACTCATGGTGACCCTAAGTATTCAACCCGCAAGGGTCGTTACTAGGGTTTTCCTAGATGAGACTTATCCTAAAGGATTACCGTAGGAAGGCTTGATCCTTCTCATGGTAAAACGAGGGTATAGTCCGTAAATTCTAGGGTTGACAAAAATTGTATATCCTACATGTGAGGGGATTGGGTAGACAAAACATAAATCTAACCCATTGTAGGAAATCCACCTAGCTAAGGTCATGCTTGCATTCTATCTCAAACCTTAAAAGCTTCAAAACAAAAATGTCCATGTCATCATGCATTTAAAAACATTTCTTTGCATATATTCATTTTTGTGGGGAATTTCAAGAAGTGTTGTAGGTACATTGGGAAGATGGATTCAAACAAAAGGGCAACCCTACGCATCAGAGTGCTAAGTGCTAATTTACAAAGTCTCAAAGACCTTCAAGACTTAATGCCAAAACCTTCTCAAAGGATGTTTACATACAAGTATGGGAATATCCTTTATCTCTTGGGGATCCCCGTGAAAACAGGAGTCATAACTGCCTTGGCACAATTCTATGACTCACCTCTACGTTGCTTTCTCTTTAAGGACTTTTAACTAGCTCCTACGCTAGAAGAGTTTGGATTATATTTGGATATTCAAGGAGAAGGAAAGGAACCTTACAAGGGTATGAGGCAAAAGGTGAAGCCCAAGGACCTAGCTTTAACTTTGGGAATACCTATTGAAGATATGTTGCCTCACTACAAGGAGGATAGGGAAGTGCAAAGGCTCAAGAAAGGATACTTGGAGGAGTTTAAAGCTCATTTGAAGAAGGCATTGGGGACATCTATTTAGTTTACGCTTTCTTAAGTTCAGGAGTTTTTATTTTGGATTATTGTTATGGGTTATTCCCAAGGAGTTATTTTTATTTTTCTAAGTTTGGAAGTTATTTTGGATTTGGAATTTGCTAATGAATTTGAATTTTTATAAAGTAATTTTTATTCTATGTGTATGAGTTTCATCCTTTGAATATATTCATCTCTAACTACAATAGATTTTGGAATTCCCCCAAATAAAATTTTTTAAAATTATTTAGCATACATCATGCATACTCATACATTCATGCATCAACATGCATAAAAAAGGGAACAAAAAAAAATCATTCATTTTATCACTTTGTCTCAGAATCATCGAGCATAACAACCTGACTTCCCGACCTCACACTCGAGCGTACCAGAGGAAAGCTATGGATCAGTTGGAGCAAAATCAAGTTGCACTTAGAGGAGATATGGATGTTGTTAAGGAAAATGTGGGCGAGATGAAAGACAAGATCGATCAACTGACTCGCGCCATCCAAAGTTTAATATCTAGAGAGACGGAGTCTGGTCATCAAAGGAATGTTCCTACCCCTATTCCCCATGTTGAGGACAATAACCCTCTACTAGGATTTGTCCATGATTTGGAACGTAAGGAAACTAAAGCTTCCAGGCAAAAGGCTAGTAACCAATCTCCCGAGGGAACTGTCCCTCCACCTATTCCCAATGGGGCACCTCGTAATACTCACATACCTGTTCCACGTGAGAATTATGCAGATTGGAATCTCCAATATGAGGATGAGGATTCAAGGAAAATGGCCTTTGAAAATAGAGGAACTGCCCTTATGGGAGGGGAAAGGGCTGATGATAAGTACAAAATACTTGAGGAAAGGTTGAAGGCTGTGGAAGGATTCAATATCCTTGGAGTTAATGCTTTGGAAATGTGTTTGGTGCCTAATGTGGTCATACCTTCCAAATTCAAGGCTCCAGACTTTGATAAATACAAGGGTATCAGTTGCCCTAAGAATCACCTTCGGATGTTTGTTCGAAAGATGGCTGCTTATGCTGCTAATGAGAAGTTGATGATGCATACCTTTCAGGATAACTTAAGTGGGGCATCTTTAGATTGGTACATGCAACTGGAAAGGGTTCATATCAAAACCTAGGAAGATCTTTCTATTTCCTTCTTAAGGAAATACCAATACAACATGGACATGGCTCCTAACCGCGTGCAGTTGCAGAACATGTCTCAAAAAGGGAATGAGTCTTTCAAGGAATATGCCCAAAGATGGAGGAAACTAGCTTCTCGTGTGCAACCTCCATTATTGGAAATTGAACTTGTGGATATGTTTGTGGGTACCCTACGAGGAACGTACTACAAAAAGATGATTGGGTTAGTCTCAACAGGATTTGCTGACTTGGTTATCATTGGAGAAAGGATTGAGAATGATTTAAAGATAGGAAAGATTGGGCAGTCATCCTCCGATCAACATAACAATAAAAGGTATTCCGGAAACAATTCAAAGAAAAGTGATGTCAGTGTTGTAGCCCTGGAAGGTCAAAATGTGGGAGATCATCCATTGCTGGGGCACATTGAGGCAACTGTCAATGCCATTAAAGGGATGGAAGATGAATTCCTAATCAAGAGGGGAGACATAACAAACTGGGGCCAACAGTGGGAGATACCTGAGAAGACGGATTTGTTTGGGCTGGGTTACAAACTGGCTAATGAAGGGATATAAGACAATTTCCATAGTGTGGGATTCGAAATTGAGGATCATGTGGCCTTAATAGAAGAGGAAGAAAAAGGAATGCCAAATTTGGTGTGTCATTGCTCACCGGATACAATCCTCAACAATTGGAAGGCCAACGGGATTCCTGAGATGATTTCTGTTTCGAAGTAATTTACATTTTTCTTAAAATAATAATAAGTCCCTTGTTATGCCCAAGGCAAGTGGACAAAGCTTTGTAGGGCCACCTTTTATTTCATTGGATTATTTCTATCAATAAAATTGCATTTTATTTTCAATCAAGATCTTTTTCTTTCAATTTCCGTTTGTTCAAAATGGCAATACATTTCTTTCAATAGTTTCATTACTAGCACTTCACTAAAAAAAGGATAATAATAAAGAATCTTCCTCGTGAAAATTTAAAAATGAACCTATTGAAAATGACACCGCTATAATCTCGAATGACTTCGAATTACCGATTAACCAAGCGGAAGAGGGTGATGAGGACGAGTAAGAGCTTCCCGAAGAGTTAGCCAGACTGTTGAGGTAGGAGGACAAGGAAATACAACCTCACCAGGAACCAGTGGATGTGATCAATCTGGGAACTGAGGATGATAAGAAGAGGTCAAAGTTAGTGCTTATCTAAATACGAATATAGGGAAGAGACTGGTCGAGCTATTGCAAGAATACACAGACGTGTTTGCATGGTCATACCAAGATATGTCGGGACTTGATATAGACATCATCGAGCACAAATTACCACTCAAGCCGGAATGCATACTAGTCAAGCAAAAGTTGAGGAGAACTAGACCAGACATGACTCTCAAGATTAAGGAGGAAGTCAAGAAACAATTTGACGCAGGATTCTTAGCCGTTGTGAAATATCCAGAGTGGGTAGCCAACATCGTGCCCGTACCAAAGAAAGATGGAAAGGTTAGAATGTGCATAGACTACAGGGATCTTAATAGAGCAAGTCCTAGATATGACTTTCCATGACCTCACGTTGATGTATTAGTAGGAAACACCGCTTAATTTTCAGTCTTCTCATTCATGGATGGGTTCTCCGGTTATAATCAAATCAAGACGCCCCCTTCAGATATGGAGAAGACCACATTTATCACAACGTGGGGCATCTTCTGATACAAGGTAATGCCTTTGGGCTAAAGAACGCTGAAGCAACTTATCAAAAGGCTATGGTAACTCTCTTCCATGACATGATGCATAAGGAAATAGAGGTTTACGTGGATGATATGATTGCCAAGTCACAAAATGAAGAGGATCATATAGCTAACTTGCAAAAGCTGTTTGATCAATTAAGGAAGTTCAAGTTAAGATTAAATCCTGCAAAGTGTACTTTTGGAGTCAGATCCAGAAAATTATTGGGGTTCATTGTCAGTAAAAAAGGAATAGAAGTCGATCCTGACAAAATAAAAGCCATTCAAGGGATACCAGTTCCGAGGACAGAAAAGGAAGTTCGTAGATTTTTGGGAAGATTAAAGTATATCGCGAGGTTCATCTCACATCTTATCGCTACTTGTGATCCAATCTTCAAACTACTCAGAAAAGATCAAATCATTAAGTGGAATGAAGATTTCCAAAAGGCTTTCGGTCGAATCAATGAATATTTGAAGAAACTACCTATATTGGTGCCACCAGTCCCAGGGAAACCACTCATAATGTACTTAATAGTACTTAACAATTCAATGGGTTGTGTACTGGGGCAACATGACGTAACAGGGAGAATAGCTAGGTGGTCGATGTTATTAACTGAATACGACATCCAATACGTCACTCAAAAGGCTATTAAAGGAAGTATGCTAGCAAATCATCTCGCTCATCGACCAGTTGATGACTATCAACCCATGCAGTTTGATTTCCCAGATGGAGACATTATGGTAATAAAGGATTGTGAAACTCCAGACTCCTATGAAGGACCTGCACCTGGATCTCAATGGAAACTTATATTTGCAGAAGGACATGGGCTTCAAAGAGGTGCTACCAATTGAAGTGGAAATTCCTCACTTAGGGTCATAATGGAAACATAGCTTGAAGAGGCAGAATGGGTGCAAACTAGACTCGATCAGCTAAATCTCATAGAAGAGAAGCACATAGATGCACCATGTCATAGGCAATTATATCAGCAAAGAACTAAGAGAGCATTCGACGAGAAGGTTCGTCCTCTCCTATTCAAAGAGGGATACTTGGTGTTAAGGAAAATATTACCCATCCATAAGGATCCCCGCGACAAATGGACCCCAAACTATGAAGGGTCATACGTCGTGAAGAGTGCCTCCTCTGGCGGAGCACTAATGCTAACAAACATGGATGGAGCGGATTTACCACGACCGGTGAATTCCGATTCGGTCAAAAAAAATATTATGCCAAGAAAAGGAGGATAAGAGTCCGCTAAGTCGAAAACCCTAAAGGGCGACTTAGGCCAAAATTAGGGCGTCCCGGTGGATTGAAAACTCAAAAGAGCAATCCAGGAAAAAATTAGGGACTTAAATAAAAATAAAACCCGATAAGTCGAAAACCCTAAAGGGCGGCTTAGTCAAAAAAGGGGTATATCATCCCGGTGGAATAAGATTCTAAAAGAGCGGTCCAGGCAAAAGTTAGGGATATCCAAAAGGCATATGACTGAAAACACTTAAGTCACTCCGTAACAGGAATTCAGAAGGGAGGGATCATTCCAGCCATCATCTTTAGAAGCGAAGTACCGTGATCTTGAAGACTTAGGGATATTAGTTGGTGTTAAATTCAATAGGGACATAGATAAATTTGTTTTCTTATTGCCATTGTACATCCTTCTAAATTTACGGTAATCTCTCTTTATGGGAATCACCCTCCTTATGTACTATTGCCCATTTTCGGGTCGTTTCTCAATAAAATTTGCTTTTTTGAATCCAATTCATTGCCTCTTAAATTACTCCGCTTGATTACAAAATGTCGATTAATCGTGAAAATAGTGCATTGAAATATCGGGTACAATTAAAAAGCTTTAAAAATGGGAAAATGGATTTTACTTCGGTTTTTGAATCATTAAAGGGATCATATTCTCTCAAAGTAGGGTACGGGGTCTATACACTGACAATTTAACCAACACAGGAGATTCTTTAACAACATATTACATATTACATAGTAATCAAGGGTATTATGGCTTACTACAAGTATCAAGTCCCAAGGGTTAGGGAGTCGGGAAGTTATGGAAAATATTTATATCATACAAAGACATAGATTGCATAAAAGAGGCATTAGCCCACATAATGCATCATACATGGGAAACGCATCATACATGGGAAACGCATCATACATATGCATACATGCATAGGATTCATAATCACCATTAAAGGTTTAACTCTCAGTTTTACTATTAAAACATTACTTCAGTAAAGGATCTTATAGGATTATCATCTATCAGTGGGTAGGTCTTCACCTCTCACTTAGCAACCTATCCCACCCACGGAAGGTGTTTCATCAAATATCAAAGGGTTTCACCGGAATTTCCTACCAATGGGATTTTATCAAAAAAAATTTATCAAAAAGGGATTTATAAAAAAAAAGGGTTTTACCAAGGGGTTTCATCAAAGGGATTTTATCAAAGGAATTTTATTAAAGGGATTTTAGCAACAAGGTTTTGTCAAGGAATTTTATCAAAGGAATACCATCAATGGGGTTCAATTAAGGAATTAATCAAGGGGTTTTACATAGGGATTTACCAAAAGGGGTTTTACTTAGGAATTAATCAAGGGGTTTTACACAGGGATTTACCAAAAGGGGTTTTACCAAGGAATTTACCAAAAGGGATTTTTACCGGAATTTTCTCTCAAAAAGGGTTCTACCAGGGATTATATCAAGGGGTTCTATCGGACTTTTATCCAAGGGATTATATCAAGGGGTTCTATCGGACTTTTATCCATGAGATTTATCAAGGGGTTCTATCGGACTTTTATTCAAGGGAATCAAGGGGTTCTATCGGATTTTTATCTAAGGGATTTATCAAGGGGTTTTAATCAGGATTTTTAAAGGGGTTCTACCAAATTATTTCTTTCAGGGGTTCTACCAGAATGTTATGAAGGGTTCATCAAAGGCTTTTATCAAAGGGGTTCACCATGGGTTTCATCAAGGATTTCATCAGAGGATTCCCCAAAGGGGTTCTATCGAATTTTATAAAAAAAAAGGGGTTCTACCGGAATTTTGTAAAAAAAAAAGAAAAGGGTTTTACTATAATTTATCAAAGGATTTCCATCAGAATAAGGGGTTCCATCAAGGGGTTTCACCAGAACTTTTTCGAAGGGGGTTCTTAAAGGTAATCGGGGTATCATTAAAACCCTACTATATTCTAGTAACAAGATCGGAGGAGTCATAGACAAGTTCCACCTGGAAAGGTGGAAACTTATCATCAATAATCAAGGGGTTCCATCAGGGCTTTGTCAGACAGCTTTGTCAGGGTTTTATCACCAGAGGTTCCATCAAAAGTCGTCACAGGGGTTTTTACCAAGGATTATTATCAGGGGTTCTACCAGGGTTTATCGAAAAAGGAATCAGATGATCGTCAGGGTTCTGCCTGATTTCTGTGATTATGGGGATCGTATCAATAAAATATCATCAGGGATACGTCAAAGTGGGATACTAACATAGCACTAAGGATTATTCAATCATCGCTAAACTCTGGAATTTATCTATTCCAAGGTCAAAATTAGGGTTCCTCTTTATATTTAATCATCTCCTCCCCGAGAATATGAAGACTTAACGTCATCATCATCTCAATTTGAAGCTGATTAAATAGGAGCAGCTGTCATACCCCAAATTTTGAACACCATTTTATTTCTTTCTCAAAGATAATAATAGTAAATGTTAAGGGATTTATTTGGGTAGAATAAAGTAGGATAGTATTATCAGTTGAATGGGGTTAGATTATTATATTTATTTTAATATTAAGATATTATTATAATATAGGGATTAATCAGGGATAGATTAATTTGTAATCAAAATTATATTAGGGTCATAATGAGGTTATTGGAGTATTAGTATTATTCTTAATATTATCCTAAAATAATTATTATAAACTTACTAATACGAATTTATTCCGAATAAATGAAATAGCACAATTCGTAGTAAAGGGGTACAAGGAGTTACAAAGGTAGGAGAGGTTGTGACCTCGAATCCCACCTTCCTTACCTTTATAGTTTTATTTGTTTTTTCTTTACTACTAACTTTTACTATATTTATTTTTTAAATCATAAAAAATCACAAAAATAGTATTTTTTTTATTCTTTAATTTTTAATTTTTGTATTTTTATTTAATGCATTTTTAAAAATATGATTTTTTTCATTAAAATCATTATTTTATGTAAAAAAATCTCAAAAAAATCATAAAATAAAAAGATTTGGAAATATTTTGTTCACAGTTTGTTTGAGGATATCAATTTAATGTCATTTAACATTTCAATTGATTTTTGTATAAAAATATACAAAAATATTTAAAGATTGTTGTTCTCTTTTAGATTATTCTATTTTTAGGATTATATTTGTCCTTTTTAAATAATCATTATGGGTAATTAAACAAGTTTAAAATAATGGGTTTAATTTTTAATTTTTCGATTTTTATATTTTATTTTAAAATTTAATTTTAATTTTTATGTTTTATTTCATTTTTGGTAACTTTTAATAAAGAAAATCATAAAAGGAAAATATGCTATTTTTTACTCTAAATCAAAAATCATTTTAATTTTAATTAGGAATCATTAACATTAAATTTATTTACTTATTCATTGATTTACTTTTCTTATTGTAACTAAAGTTTAACCTAATTTTCACCTAATATAAATAGAGAATATTTTTCTAACCTGAGGGGACCACCCACAATTTTCAAATCCTACCCTAAAAATTGTTGTTCTTCGCATTGAAGAACAACAACTAAATCTTAACCTTTATCATCAGTGGATCAAGGAAATTACCAAGGGGAGAAAGGAAATCATCCAGAGAAAAAAAAAACACAAGGAAAGTAAAGAAAAGAAGGGAGGAAGCAACTTAAGTAGGTCACGACACTCCTGGTTGGTGTAATCAAACTTTCGATTATCATCTATATATATTTGTTATTGAATTCTTGTTTGTAAATATATATATATATATATATATATATGTTGTTGCTGGTTTGTTTCGATTGATTGTTCAAATTTTGGATTCTTGGGTATTAAGTCTAGGACACAAATTGTTTCGAATGAAATGATTAAAATAATAATAATAACATACTTATTTCAAAATGTAATTACAATAGTGGATTGTTTTTTAACTAGTATTATAAATTCCTAATTTTTATTTCTGTGCGGATTTTCTTTTAACAAGAAAGTTCAGTTTTTTTAATTAATCAGACATTATTTTCTTAGATTCTTAGTATTATGCATTAATATTTGGTTTTGCTAATAGTTAACTATTTCATAAATAAATAAAGTAATAATAATAAATAAAATATGTCTTTTAAATAATTTATTATAGGAATATTATAATAAAAAAGAACAAAAATATATAATCAAATAGGGGATATTTGTTAATAAAATTGTTAGGGATAATAAATATTAGGATTAAGAATTAAGTTAATTAAAATGTTTTTAATAATTTAATTAAGGGATTGATGGGATATGTAATTAGGATTAGGAAATAGGATAATCACTTAAAATACTTTAGTGGTTTAGCGATTAATAATATAGGATTATGAAAATAATATATTGATCAATGAAATACTTTGTAAAATAATTAAAGGAATAATTTAAGGGTTAAAAAAACTTAATTTGAGTATTAATAATTAGATGTTAATAAAATATTTAATGCTAAGGGTTGATTTAATAATATTAAGTTATAATTTTGGGTTTAATTTATATTTCTGGTTTAATTTATAAATTGGGGTTTATTTATATAATTTGAATTTAATTTATATTTTGGAATTTTGGATTTAATATATATTTTGGGATTATTATAATTTATAAAGTGGGGTTTTATTTACATAATTTTAGGTTAATTTATATTTTAGAGTATTTGGATTTAATTTATATTTTGAAATTTTGGGTTAATTTATATTTTGGGTTATTATAATTTGTTTGGGTTATTTAACTCATTTTTATAATTAAAAATGGTTGGTGTTATTTTATAAATTTAGGTCTATATATTATAATTAATAAATTTGGGTTATTTAATTTATTTACTTTATTTTTATTACTAAAAGTATGGGTTTGTTATTTTATAGAATTGAGTTTATAAATTTAGGTTAATTTATAATTTATTAATAAAAAGTGAGTTTATTATAATAATTAAGTATTTGGGGTTATTATAATTAAGTATTTGGGGTTATCATAAACATGGAATTAAATTAATAAACTACAATTAGTATTAGGAGTATAATTAAGGGTTATTCTTTTTGGGATATTGTAAATGGAATAATTAAGGGTTATTGTATTATTTTGGGATATTATAAAATTGTTTAATAAAGTAATTAAAGAGTTTTTTTATATATTTATTTAAATAATAGAATTCATTCTATATTTTCAAATGATTGGGATTGACTTTATATTGGGATTATTTAATGAAAATTGGGATTTATATTCTATAATTTAATAAATTGGATTATTGATATTTATGGGATAATATAAGCTTTTATTTAAATACTTGGATTTTATTCTATATTTCTTAAATAACTGGAATTTTATATTATAGATGATTGGATTAAATAATGGGGATTTATTTCATATGTATAAATAATTGGGATACCTTTCTATATTTTTGGGATAATTGGGATTAATTCAATTTTTGGAATAAAATTTAATTTATATTTTGGGAAGTTATTATTTGATTAAATAATTATATGATTATATTTTGGGATATTACACATTTTATAATTAATAACCGCGATTAATTTATATTTATGGGATATTAAAAGACTATTTATTTTTATAATTAATAATTGAGATTAATTTACATTTTTGGGATATTATAAGTTATTTAATTAAATAGGGGATTAACTTATATTTTTGGGATTATTATAATTAATTTTTTTGGGATAAGGGATAAAAATTTGGGATAAAACTCTTAGGTACAAAGAGTATAAAATTTATGATAAGGGATAAAGATTTGGGATAAAACTCTTAAGATCCAAGAGTATAAATATAGGACTAGGAATTTGGGATAAAACTCTTAGGTCCAAAGAGTATAAATATAGGACTAGGAATTTAGGATAAAACTCTTAGGTCCAAAGAGTATAAATTTAGGACGAGGGATAAAAATATGGGATAAATGTCTTAGGTCAAAAGAGTATAAAATTTAGGATAAGGGATAAAAAACTTGGGGATAAAACTCTTAAGATTCGAGATTATAAATAAGAGACTAGGGATAAGGGTAAGGGATAATTACAATTTAAACGTAAAGGGATAAGGGATAAAATCAACCAACCAAAATTAGGGAGGTGAACTACGAAAACTCTGATCCTTCAAATTTGAGGGTACTTAGGCATAGGGTTGTAAACCCTAGCGAGTACAATAGTAATAAAAAACTTTGGGTCCCCTCTTATATCAAAGTCATCTTATTTGGATAATAATAAGGATTTTGTAAATAAATATAAACAGTCAAACATTCAAGTAGTAAGTAAACATACCCTAAAACTTAAGGAGGATCCCATTTAGTGCAATGGAAGTGAGGGGTACCTAACACCTTCCTCTCACTTAACCGACTCCCAAACTTAGCGTCTCTCCCTTAGGATTTAGGTTTTATCATTATTTTCCTGTCCTTAGGACGAATAAAGGATGATGGCGACTCTGTCATTTTGCCGGCCGCGACAATAATAGCAGAAGACAAAAAGATTTATACTGGTTCCTCCCAAACTGAGAGTAGTTCAGTCCCCTTGCTTCACAAGAGATTTTCACTATAATCAAAACATGATTACAATCGCTTATGCATTCGGCATAAGAATTTTATACTTGCTCAGACCCAAGGTCCAAGACTTCTCCTCAAGCTCCTCACTCGAGACTTCTTGCTCGGGTTCCACAAACCCAAGACTTCCTTGCTTAGGCCCTCATCCCAAGACTTCTGCTCCAAGTCCCATGAAACGAGCCTCCCTACTTGACCCACTCTGGTCAATACCTACTGCTCCAATTCCATGTACTGATCTCTCCTGCTTAAGCCACACTGGCTCAAGACTTCTGCTCCAGGTCCCATGAAACAAGCCTCCTTGCTTGAACCCCTCTGGTCAAGACTTACTGCTCCAAGTTTCTGTATCGAGCTAACCTTCTTAAGCCACACTGGCTTAAGACTTCCTGCTAAATCCATCCACTTGATTAAGACTTTCACTGCTCAAGCACAAAGCAAGAGACTTATGTGGCTCAAGCATCTTGGATCGAGATTTCCTGGCTTGTACCCCAATGATACAAGACTTTTTTTCAATAAACCTAGTTGATTAAGACTTTCACCGCTCAAGCACATAGCAAGAGACTTACGTGGCTCAAGCATCTTGACTAGAGACTTCCTTGCTTGTATCCCAATTATCTAAACTGCTGAACAAGCTCAGGAGAATAGAGAACAAGGTGTACATGATACAAGTATTAGAGGTACGGGAAATCACCATAACAAAGACCTAAAGAACATAAGATTTCTAAGATATTCAATGTGTAAGAAATCTTAAGGCTATTACAATTCAACCTACAACAAAAAAATCTGTATATACAATGTGTTGATAATTGCTGAACTTTTTACTCTTTCTTCTGGTTGATCCTTGTTCAAGATTCAGTTTGAAACTTCAGCCATATTTATAGCCTTTTCAGAAACTAGCTGTTGAAGAGGTAACTTGATCAAGAGTCTTTGCTGTTACTCCATAGTATAAGAGTCGTTGAAGATAGATACACCAGAATATCTTGATCCAATGTGTAACATGTTTAACCTTTGAGTCTTCAAGAGATTCTATACTATTATAGCCGTTAAGAGTAGATATCCATAAATCATCTCAGCCTTTCTTGAGCCTTGCAATATGTAGACTCTAGCTGAAAAATTAATTTGACAATACAACTTGCTTCTGCAGTACGGACAACTTCAACTTTATCACCAACTCTGAATGGTACCAGAATCCAATTTGAATTCACTAAGTGTATAGACAATTATGTTTCTTCTTCTAATGTTGAGACCTTTGGTTTTAGAGTCTACGCCAAACATCACTTAGCAAGTGTTCTTCAGATTCTGCCACCAGAAGCTAGCAATTCAGCAGCTCTCAAAGTGTGCTTAATGTAAAAAAGATTATGTCTATAATATTTACAAGTATTAGAACCTGCACATATGTAACACATATCAAATAAACCATTGTTCTTTCAATACTTTGTTATCATCAAAACCCAAGGAAAATATGTCATGAACAAATCTTGTTCTAACACACACACACACACACACACACACAGATATATATATATATATATATATATATATATATATATATATATCTTGGTGTTCTCTCTCTCTCTCTCTCTCTCTCTCTCTCTACATTTTGATAACACTAACTGTGTATTTTGAATTGCTAAAACTCTGGTTGTGTTGAAGTGTGTTAAACTGTTTTGTGAATCTATTGCAATTGATTTGTTACACCTTCAACTCAAAGAGAATTAAGCTTGGTGTATTGTACACCAAGTGTTTGATAAATTGACTGCACATTAAGTGTTCGATAAATTTCCTAAGTCAAGTTTATTTTTACATTTCATTGGAAACTGTTTACCTTTGTGTGGTTTGTATTCAAACATATTATATAGAACTTGTTGATTTGCTTTTCTCATCTTTAGCTTAAGTTTTACTACAGTTTGGACACATATCCGATTCAACCAATAATGGTTCGGATAGATGAGAGTCGATTCAAATTCACTTCCACTTTCCATAGAAAAATATTTTTCAAAACACAATTTTTAATATGAAAGTTTTATTTGGCGATCTATTCAACCTTCTTCTAGATCGTTGCCATCGTCTAACAAAGCATGGTCTCAAAAGTGAATTATTGCATTATATCATCCTGTTAGGCTGAGGTGAACTCCTCAAATCATGAATGACAACCCGTAGTTATGTAGGGTTGTCATAGGGTTTTATGGTGTTTATGGTGTTAGAGCAAGCTCACACAGGAATGGAGAGAAGCATTGTATACTGGTGTTTCCTCAGTAAATTGTATGTTCTTTTCACCTCAATGGTAGTGGCATTTATAGGGATAAATTGGGTTATGATATTTAGGACTCCAGAACGTAATTACTACATCTTTCTCTTAGTAGGTGGAGTCTTTATTCCCTTATTATCTTGGAGCATGTGCATTCCTTCTTTGATTGTCTCTCTCATACCGTTGTGAAATAGGTACATATCATCCCCCACATTTTACATTTCATTGGAAATTGTTTACCTTTGTGTGGTTATATTTAAACATATTATATAGAACTTGTTGATTTAGTTTTCTCATCTTTAGCATACATTTAACTATGTTTTGTACACATATTTGATTCTACCAATAGCGGTTCGGATAGACGAGAGTCGATCTGGATTCGCTTTCTCTTGCCATAGTAAAATGTTTTTCAAAACATAATTTTTAATAAGAAAATTTTATTTGGCTATCTATTCACACCCCCCCCCCCCCCCTCTAGATTGTTGCCCTCCTCTAACAAAGCATGGCCTCAAAAGTGAATTATTGCATTATATCATCCTATTAGGCTGAGGTGAACTCCTCAAATCATGAATGACAACCCGTAGTTATGTAGGGTTGTCATAGGGTTTTATGGTGTTTGTGGTGTTAGAGCAAGCTCACATAGGAATGGAGAGAAGCATTATATACTGGTATTTCCTCAGTAAATTGCATGTTCTTTTCACCTCAATGGTAGTGGCATTTATAGGGATCAATTGGGTTATGATATTTAGGACTCAAGAACGTAATTACTACATCTTTATCTTAGAAGGTGGAGTTGTTATTCCCATATTATCTTGGAGAATGTGTATTCCTTCTTTGAATGTCTCTCTCATACCGTTATGAAATAGGTACACATCATCCCCCATGTTTTCTTAAGTGGGAGAGTGATGTAGGCAATTGATGGCACAACCATATAATGGCCCCACGTTTTAATAAATGTACAACTTAGAAGCCTTGTGGAGAGACATTTCGTATCGATAATCCTTACAGAGTTATGTACCCCCTCCTATGGGTCCATTACAAATATACTAGTACACTATCCCTCCTTTGTCCAGATAATTGCTGTAAGTGGCACACTTGTTGATTCAAAATCCAAGCTGGAGTCCCTCCTTTATCCTGGCTAAAATCCCTCTTTCATCTAACAGCTATAAGTGGCAAGCCTCTGGATTCCATACATCCAAGCCAATGTCCATCTCTTAGCATGAAAGTTTCATAAGGAAAAGCGGCATTGCTCTACATTGAGTTAAAGCTTCTTCCTTCATGACATTCCTCTTATAAAGGAAATTATGGCATTGCTAGATTCCACATATCCCAGTTAAAGTAATTTCCCTTATAACCAATTACTCAAATTTTGTGACGAATAAGTGAGATATCTTGTAACACCCCCAATCTATACCCCCAATTACATTAAAGCAGTAAAAGAAAATTCAAAATTTTGTTAGAGTATATTTAAACTATCATGGCATAGACCGAGGGGTCACATCAAATTGAAACAATTCATACAACACCTGCTCATAAAGATATGCAACAGTGGGGTAGCTATCAACAGAGGAACTCAGTTCCTTACACCCACATTTCAGAACTTAGAATAAAAGCGAAAAATCTAAAACTGAATAACATACATATATATCACATGAAAAGTTTGTCATACATCGAGTTTTACATGCACAAGCCAAAAGATATATATACAGAATACACAATAATCACTAACGGCCTCCCTAACTACCCGGTGTCACATATCAGAGCCGACCGACAAAAGAATGAAGACGCAAAGCTTCACAAAAATACCTCCAGCAACTCTAATATGCAATGCCTCATAGAGCATTATAAAACAGCAGAAGGGTGAGAAAAACAACCATAATATAATTGCATACAATTATATATAACACAAAAATACACATATATACGTTTCTCACCACAACTCACACCATAATTCCAACAAAATGCAACACAAGGTATAATTCATATTTCCATCACCAACACATATCCATATATCAATTCTATCCACAATTCCACACATAAAACAACTATAATGATTTATGCAATGCAAGAGGCCGACACAACGACTCCATGCATATGCACATGCGGTACCGACTTCCATTGTTTCTCATCACTAGTTCACTCAGGAACTCTGCTGGAATCATCGCTCGTTACATCACTGTAACTCCCCGTCGGGCATACGATGTTCCCCGTCGCTCACACCTCTTTGTATAAGGCACACGACGTTTATGGATCGCTCACACCTCTTTGTATAAGGCACACAACCCGATCGCTCACACCCCACATGGGCACACGATCGTCTATAATCATCGCTCACACCTCTTTGTATAAGGCACACGACGTTATAGCGAACTCCCTCTGGAATCCAAACCATCACTCAGGACGTCTCAACAATGCATATCATGATGCTTGGCATACAATGACCCATGACATTTAATATGCACACATAAATACATTCATTTACATCGACAAAATAAAACTTTGCACTTATGTCCAAAACAATGCATTTAATTTCCATACGGCCACAAATCATCACAATCCCCATCTAAACACATACATTTACCTTATACAACAGCACCTTGCATAATACACATAAATTACGCAGATTTATAATGACAAAAGTCGACGACGACACTATTCCTGATTTTCCGACATAATTAAATCGGGTAACAATTTCAAAATCATCATAATAAGAAAGTACAGCTCAATACCTACACAACGATACCAAGAATGTAAAAATCGGATAAACGGAACCCAAGTTACGAAAGAAAACGAATACGATATTTTGAAAAGTCCCATTTTGCAATTGTCCTGTCCATACGCGTATTGCCCTGAGCCATACGCGTATGAGCAGAGACTCATTTTCCCCAAAGTTCACGTGTAAAAGTCCGTACGCGTAATGCCCAACCTCGTACATGTATTGACCTGAAATGCTACGCGTATCATACGTAAATGGGCAGATGGCCGAGCAAAATAACATTCCATACGCGTATTGGCCCATGACTCGCCCTCCGTACGCGTATTGCTAAGGTCCATACGCGTATGAACATGCCCCATACGCGTATGACTTGGAAAAACCAGAAAAATTTCTTCTGCATAATTTTGCTTACGGGTTCCAATCCAAAACACCCTAAATTTCACCTACACACCAGAAAATTGCCAATACAATGCATAGCAACATGTATCTATCATGTACCAACAAGAATGAACACTAAAAACATAATTTCCAACACTTTTAATCAATTTCTAATCAATTTGACACAATATGGGTTTTACTAAATATTTTCATTTCAATCCAACAAACACCACAAATACACATATATAATCATACACAATCATACAATAATTGAGTTTCACACCCTTACCCGATTAAACCGATTCTAGAAGTTGATTTTTCTTGATTTCCCAAGTTTTTCTCACTATTTCTCTTCTTCTTCTCTTTTCTCTCCTTTTTCTTTCTTCTCCCTTTCTTTCTTTCTATTTTTCTCTCTTCTATTTTCTATTTTCTTACTTAATGAAAAATATCCTAAAATGACCAAAATCCCCCCACACTCAAATATCTCGCAAACGATCCCACAACCCGATAAAATATCACAAAATTGAAAAATAACATATTTTCAGATAAAAGTTGAAAATAAAATAAAATAATAATAAAATAATCAAACGACTCGATTAAATAAAACTCACACAAAAACTGGGGCGTTACAACTCTCCCCCACTTAGAAATTTTCGTCCTCGAAAATATTATCTGAGATGAACAACTCTGGATACGACTCCCGCATCCGACTCTCCAACTCCCAAGTCAAATTGCCCTCAGCAGAGCCTCCCCACGCCACCTTCACAAGTGCAATATCCTTGCCCTGCAACCGCTTCACTTCGCGATCCAAAACCCTAACTGGTACCGCCTCGACTGTAAGGTTCTCCCTTACTTCAACCTCATCCATCGGAATCACATGCGACGGATCTGGAACATACTTCCGAAGCTGTGAAACATGAAACACATCGTGCAAATTCGACAGATTCGGTGGCAACGCCACCCTATACGCCACAGCACCCACTCTCGCGGATATCTGGTAAGGACCAATAAACCGAGAAGTAAGTTTCTCCGACTTCAATGCACGACCCACACCCGTTACCGACGTAACCCTCAAAAATACATGATCGCCCTATTGAAACTCAATATCCTTCCGTCTCCGATCATGATAACTCTTTTGTCTACTCTGAGAAGCTTTCATCTTCTCACGAATAAACTTCACTTTCTCTGTCGTCTGTTGCACCAATTCTGGCCCAACCACCGTTTGCTCACCAGATTCGTGCCAACACAACGGTGTCCGACACCTTCGTCCATACAATGCTTCAAACGGTGCCATTCCAATACTAGAATGAAAATTGTTATTATACGTAAACTCAATCAATGCAAGATAACTATCCCACGCACCACCTTGTTCCAAAACACAAGCTCTCAACAAATCCTTCAAAGACTGAATCGTCCTCTTCGTCTGACCATCCGTCTGCGGATGATAAGCCAAACTCAATCTCAATTTAGAACCCAACGCCTTCTGTAAACTTTCCCAAAATCTCGATGTAAATCTAGGATCTCGATCAGAAACAATACTCAATGGAACCCCATGTAATTTCACAATCACACTGATGTAAATCTCAGCTAACCGCTCCAAAGTAAAACTGATATCAATCGGAATAAAATGAGCCGATTTAGTCAGCCTATCAACAACCACCCAAATAGCATTATGCCCTCGCTGAGTATTCGGTAACCCTGTTACAAAATCCATGGAAATACTATCCCATTTCCATTCAGGAATATCCAACGGTTGCAACAACCCACTAGGCCTTAGATGTTCCACCTTCGATTTCTGACAAGTCAAACATGCATAAACAAACTGAGCCACATCTCTTTTCAATCCAGACCACCAAAAAATCTTCTTCAAATCTTGGTACATCTTATTCGCTCCCGGATGTATACTCAAATTACTCCGGTGTCCTTCCTCCAAAATCATCTTTTTCAACTCCGCATCATCTGGAATACAAATCCTACCTCGAAATCTCAAAACACCATTAACATCCACTTGAAAATCAATATTCGCATCTTTTCCTCCAACCAACATCAAATCCACAAGTTTCACATCCAACTTTTGCCTCTCACAAACAGTCATCAGAAAATCATTAGTAATCGTTAGCATACCAAGCCTAACACTATCCGACGTCACTTCACAAACCAAACTCAAATCTCTAAACGATTCCAAAAGTTCCCACTCCTTAACCATTAAAGCGTACATATGTAACGATTTCCGGCTTAATGCATCGGCTACCACATTAGCTTTACCAGGATGGTAATTCAAGCCAAAGTCGTAGTCCTTCAAGAATTCCAACCATCTACGTTGCCTCATATTTAGCTCTTTCTGATCAAACAAATATATCAAACTTTTATGATCACTAAAGACTTCAAACCTGGCATCGTAGAGATAATGCCTCCAAATCTTCAACACAAACACCACAGCCGCTAACTCATGATCATGAGTAGGATAATTTTTCTCATGAACTCTTAACTGCCTTGAAGCATAAGCCACCACCTTACCTTCTTGCATCAGAACACCACCTAGACCAATCAAAGAAGCATCACAATAAACCACAAATGGTTCATTAGGATTCGGCAAAATCAGGATCGGAGCTGTCGTCAATCTCCTCTTCAGCTCAGTGAAACTCTCCTCACACCGAATATCCCAAATGAACGCTTGCCCTTTACAAGTCAACTGGGTCAAAGGAAGTGCTAGTTTCGAAAAACCTTCAATAAACCTCCGATAATAACCAGCCAAACCCAAAAAGCTTCGAATTTCAGTAACAGATCTCGGTGCCTCCCATTGTAGAACTGCTTCTACTTTAGATGGATCCATAGAAATACCATTACCTGAAATTACGTGTCCAAGAAAACTCACCTCCGACAACCAGAATTCACACTTGGATAATTTAGCAAAAAGCTTCCTCTCCTTCAAAACCTGCAAAACAATACGCAAATGTTCTGCATACTCCTCCCGAGACTTAGAATAAATTAAGATATCATCAATAAACACAATGACAAATCGATCCAGATGCTCGTGAAAAATATGATTCATGTACTCCATAAACACACCTGGAGCATTAGAAACCCCGAACGGCATCACAGAATATTCATAATGACCATATCGTGTCCTAAAAGCCGTCTTCTGAATGTCTTCCTCCTTCACCCTTATCTGATGATACCCTGACCTCAAGTCAATCTTACTGAACACACAAGCACCAACTAACTGATCCATCAGATCATCAATTCTTGGAAGAGGATACTTATTCTTGATCGTCACCTTATTCAACTGGTGATAATCAATACATAATCGCATACTCCCATCCTTCTTTTTCACCAATAACACTGGAGCACCCCAAGGAGAAACACTTGGTCTCACGAACCTCTTTTCCAACAACTCATTCAACTGTTTCTTTAACTCCACCAACTCAGATGCTGACATATGATAAGGTGCCATAGATACAGGTCTAGTACTAGGGACTAGATCTATAGAAAACTCTACCTCTCTCTCTGGCGGAAAGTCTGAAATATCCTCAGGAAACACTTCCAGAAATTCACACACAACAGGAAACACATCAAGTGAAACTTGACTATCCACAGTTAAAGATGCAAACAAACCAAACAACTGAGCTTCATCCGCCAAAAGTCTCTTCAACTCTTTAGTAGATAAGAAACTCGAGTCTTCGTCTTCCTCAAGAGAAGGAAACCGTACCAGCTTATGATAACAATCAATATGAACTCGATTGAATTGCAACCAATTCATTCCCAGAACCAAATCTAAATCCTCCAACGGTAAACACACCAAATCCATCTCAAAGTCTTTACCATAAATGGTCAAAGGACAACTTAGACAAACCAAGGAAGTAGTTACTGACCCCATTGCTGGAGTATCAATAACCATTTCACCACCCATCACCGAAAACACAAGATTCAAACGCTTCGCGCACTCAGACGAAATAAACGAATGAGTCGCTCCAGTATCAATAATGGCAATCAAAGGAGTACTATTAATAAAACAAGTACCTCTGATCAGACGATCTGCACTCGAAGTCTGAGTCCTCGATAATACAAACACTTTCCCACTAGCTGGAGCTTGTTTCGGTTTCGGACACTTTGTACTAACATGTCCCAGCTCCCCACAATTAAAGCACTTCACCACGTTCTTCTTACAATCAGCTGCTATGTGTCCTATACCTCCACTGTTAGAACACTTTCTAAAGTCTTTCCTGCACTCAAACTGACGATGCCCCACTTCACCACACCTATAACATCTCATAGGACCAGACATTCCTCCTCCACTTGACCTTTTCTCAAAATTCCCTCTTTGTTTACCTTTATCAGCTGGTGTCATATACGGACTACCACAGAACTGTTGTTTCCCTTTCCTCTCGCTCACACTCTTGTAATGAGTAGAACGAGCCTTACTGTCTTCTTCATAAATCCTACAACAATCTACCAAATTAGAAAACCTCCTAATCCTCTGATATCCAATTGCCTGCTTTATCTCAGGACGCAATCCATTCTCAAACCTTACACACTTAGAGAATTCAGCAGTCGCTTCAGCATAATGTGGATAAAACTGCACAAGTTCCATAAACTTAGCAGTATAATTAACAACAGACATATTACCTTGTTTTAGTTCCAGAAACTCAATTTCCTTCTTTCCTCTCACATCTTCAGGAAAATACCTCCTCAGAAACTCCATACTAAATACAGCCCAAGTAACCTCCTCCTCTGCAGCTTCCAACACACGACGAGTACTAACCCACCAGTCATCAGCTTCTTCCAATAACATGTGAGTACCCAGTCTCACCTTCTGATCTTCAGCACAATCCATCACTCGGAAAATCCTTTCAATCTCTTTCAGCCAAATCTGTGCACCATCCGGATCATATCTTCCTTTGAAGACCGGCGGTTTGTTCTTCCTGAACTCATCATTACCTGCAGCATGAGGTGCACCCTACACAGCACGAGCCATAACTTGCATAGCCACAGCCAAAGCAACATCATTCCAACCAGCCATATTCTGTTCATTTCCAATAACAGAAACTATGGTTAAACAAATAACTCATCCAACCACAACGACCAACAAGGACTGACACAACTGACACGGACTAACATAAACTGGCTCTGATACCACTTAATGTAACACCCCCAATCTATACCCCCAATTACATTAAAGCAGTAAAAGAAAATTCAAAATTTCATCAGCGTATATTTAAATTATCATGGCATAGACCGAGGGGTCACATCAAATTGAAACAATTCATAAAACACCTGCTCATAACGATATGCAACAGTGGGGTAGCTATCAACAGAGGAACTCAGTTCCTTACACCCACATTTCAGAACTAAGAATAAAAGCGGAAAATCTAAAACTAAATAACATACATATATATCACATGAAAATTTTGTCATACATCGAGTTTTACATGCACAAGCCAAAAGATATATATACAGAATACACAATAATCACTAACGGCCTCCCTAACTACCCGGTGTCACATATCAGAGCCGACCGACAAAAGAATGAAGACGCAAAGCTTCACAAAAATACCTCCAGCAACTCTAATCTGCAATGCCTCATAGAGCATTATAAAATAGCAGAAGGGTGAGAAAAACAACCATAATATAATTGCATTCAATTATATATAACACAAAAATACACATATATACGTTTCTCACCACAACTCACACCATAATTCCAACACAATGCAACACAAGGTATAATTCATATTTCCATCACCAACACATATCCATATATCAATTCTATCCACAATTCCACACATAAAACAACTATAATGATTTATGCAATGCAAGAGGCCGACACAACAACTCCATGCATATGCACATGCGGTACCGACTTCCATTGTTTCTCATCATTAGTTCACTCAGGAACTCTGCTGGAATCATCGCTCGTTACATCACTGTAACTCCCCGTCGGGCATACGATGTTCCCCGTCGCTCACACCTCTTTGTATAAGCCACACGACGTTTATGGATCGCTCACACCTCTTTGTATAAGGCACACGACCCGATTGCTCACACCCCACATGGGCACACGATCGTCTATAATCATCGCTCACACCTCTTTGTATAAGGCACACGACGTTATAGCGAATTCCCTCTAGAATCCAAACCGTCACTCAGGACGTCTCAACAATGCATATCATGATGCTTGGCATACAATGACCCATGACATTTAATATGCACACATAAATACATTCATTTACATCGACAAAATCACACTTTGCACTTATGCCCAAAACAATGCATTTAATTTCCATACGGCCACAAATCATCACAATCCCCATCTAAACACATACATTTACCTTATACAACAACACCTTGCATAATACACATCAATTACGCACAGTTATAATGACAAAAGTCGACGACCGACACTATTCCTGATTTTCTGACATAATTAAATCGGCAAACAATTTCAAAATCATCATAATAAGAAAGTACAGCTTAATAGCTACACAACGATACCAAGAATGTAAAAATCGGATAAACGGAACCCAAGTTACGAAAGAAAACAAAAACGATATTTTGAAAAGTCCCATTTTGCAACTGTCCTGTCCATACACGTATTGCCCTGAGCCATACGCGTATGAGCAGAGACTCATTTTCCCCAAAGTTCACATGTAAAAGTCCGTACGCGTAATGCCCAACCTCGTACGCGTATTGCCCTGAAATGCTACGCGTATCATACGCAAATGGGCAGATGGCCGAGCAAAATAACATTCCATACGCGTATTGGCCCATGACTCGCCCTCCGTACGCGTATTGCCAAGGTCCATACGCGTATGAACATGCCCCATACGCGTATGACTTGGAAAAACCAGAAAAATTTCTTCTGCATAATTTTGCTTACGGGTTCCAATCCAAAACACCCTAAATTTCACCTACACACCAGAAAATCTCCAATACAATGCATAACAACATGTATCTATCATGTACCAACAAGAATGAACACTAAAACCATAATTTCCAACACTTTTAATCAATTTCTAATAAATTTGACACAATATGGGTTTTACTAAATATTTTCATTTCAATCCAACAAACACCACAAATACACATATATAATCATACACAATCATACAATAATTAAGTTTCGCACCCTTACCCGATTAAACCGATTCTAGAAGTTGATTTTTCTTGATTTCCCAAGCTTTTCTCACTATTTCTCTTCTTCTTCTCTTTTCTCTCCTTTTTCTTTCTTCTCCCTTTCTTTCTTTCTATTTTTCTCTCTTCTATTTTCTATTTTCTTACTTAATGAAAAATATCCTAAAATGACCAAAATACCCCCACACTCAAATATCTCGCAAACGATCCCAAAACCCGATAAAATATCACAACATTGAAAAATAACATATTTTCAGATAAAAGTTGAAAATAAAATAAAATAATAATAAAATAATCAAACGACTCGATTAAATAAAACTCACACAAAAACTGGGGCGTTACATATCTCCCTTTAGAGATGACAAAATCTCTCTCAGTCACCCTTTTAGCTTCAATCTTGGGCTTTAAACAAGACACAAATACTCAAATAACTTCAATCTTGGGCTTTGAATAGGACACCAAACATTTTCCTCCCATAGAAATAGGAGGAACTACGATTGCTCTGATTTCCCAAATCTCTTTACGGGAATACGTATGCATAAGATTGTGAAATCTTAGCGAGCACACAAATCAAAACTCTTAGGTCCTAGTACCTTCCCAAAAACAACAGAAAACCCGAAAACCCGAAAACAACAAAAACAACCTCTCAATTCTCCCAAAGGAGAAACTTTCCCAATCCACAGCAGATAAACACAAGAAAGCATTTCAAATTAGCATAAATACATGAAAAAAGAAGGTTCCTATAGATTAATATAGATACATTGGGTGTTAACAGCTTCCCTTTGTATAACCAGACCCTGATCCCCGATCTCTTAGCATTTGTTAAAGAAAACATTTGCGTGCAAGGTTAGTTTAAGATATCTTCCTCTTCCTTTCTAGCTTCATAGGATAAATACAGAAATCAGAAAGTAGCACCAAATTATGCGGTAAGGTGGTCGCGTCACCAGGAAAAAAACCGACGGCTACATTGGGCTATACTTTTAAGTTGAGTCTCTCAGGTGAGACTTTTAAGTTGAGTCCCTCAAACGATACTTTTAAGTTGAGCCCCTCAGGCGAGACTTTTAAGCTGACTCCCTTAGAAAAGAATTTTACACTGAGTCCCTTAAGCGATACTTTTACATTGAGTCCCTCAGGAGAGACTTCTGAGTTAAGTCTCTCAAGAAATATTTCTAAATTAAGTCCCTTATGCGATAATTTTAGGTTGAGTCTCGTACCCGTACTCTTCCTCGAGCAGCAATGATTTTCCAAAGAAGTCAATCATTTACATTTCCTTTGAGGGTGACAATGATCTTCTAGTGGAAGTCCAACATTTATATCGCCTCTAAGGGCGACAAGGATCTTCCAATAAAAATGCAACATTTATATTGCATCGGAGTGTAGAAAAGATCCTCTAGTAGATGTTTAACATTTATATTGCCTCTAAGGGTGGCAATGATCATGTAGTGGAAGTTCAACATTTATAATGTCTATAAGGGCGGAAAGGATCTTCCAAAGGAAATCCAAAATTTACATTGCATCAAAAGACAACAAAGATCTTTCAGTGGAAATCCAATATTTATATTTACTTGATAACGAGTCTACTTTATAGGAATACGATAATAATTAGTTCTTAACAGGATTCATACATTGATTGGGAAAGCCATTTCTCCTTATTAAAAAGAATAACATAAAAATGACTAACTGTAATAATTGTAGGCTCTATGAGGTGGTTTCTGACATATATAGTATGGGTTATCTAAGTTTGGTTGTAATTTTCCTCGTTGAGCAGGAACGACCACCTGTCTGAATACGAGGTCGCCCTTTTGAATCTCTCTTTAAACTACCTTTGAGTTGTGTCTTTTGGTCTCCCTTTGTTTGGAAGAACACTCCTTGATATGGGAGACATCTCGGGTCTCCTCAATCTGATAGGTTGCACACCTAAGTCCTTCCTCACTTTCTTCTTCACATAATTGATAATGCCTTCACGCGGGCATGTAGATTTTGACCGATTGTATGGCGTCAGCATTATAAACAATTGTAAATAGAGTCTCCTAGATAGTTGAGAGTTGAGTGGTTTGATACGACCATATCACTACATCAAGTCACTCAACCCATAACCTTTTGGCTTCATCAAGCATTTTCTTTATCCCTCTCAATATTATTTTGTTCGGCGATTCGGCTTGTCCATTCACCCGTGGATGAAAAACAAAAATAAACTTTGTCTGAACACCTAAGTCGTGATAGAAATTGGCCACGGTGGAGCTATAGAACTGAGTACCATTATCAAAAATGATAATATTTTGAAAATCAACATGCACATCATTCGTTACCGATAAAAGCGACGAACCCTTTCTACTATTATATTGTAGATAACCTCATCCTCTATCCATTTTGTGAAATAATCTACTCCAATGAGCAAGAACTATGTTGGCTAGACGCTAACGAGAAAATGTCCTAATATGCCTGTGCCCCATTGGTAAAATGGGCAAAGTGATGTGACAAAATGACGAATTTTAATTGGCGCATGATGTAAATTGGAATTCCTTTGGCATTTGTCACACTTTCTAACGAATGTTACGCTCTCCTTCATCAGAGTAAGCTAATAGTAGCTCGCCTTAATTAACTTGTGGGCTAATACTCATCTGCCAAAGTGGCTACCACATGCCCCCTGGCGGACCTCTATGAAAACCAAGGCAATTTCATGTTCTCCTAGGTATCTCATTATAGGGGGATCTTTTCCCATATTGTAAATACTTCCAAAGATCATTGTATACTTTGTTGCATGTTTTTGAATCTTTCTTAGTTCCTTATCATCTGGTGGGAGCTTGTCTGACTGTAGGTAGCATATTATATGCGTCATCTTGCTCATGCTATGGAAATATTCAAGGGTGTTGTTTTCTTCCGCCTCAATACTAGGGGAAGAAAGGGTCTCTAGAATTACAATTTGATTATGCCCTACTATTTTGTGATGGCGAGCTTTGATATGAGGTCATTCTAGAGTTTCGTTCCCTAGGCACATATGTTATCTTAAAATTTTTAACACGTCCAGATAAATCCTGTACCTTTTTCATATATTTGATAAGTTGGGGACTCCTTTGTTTGGTATTCACCAACAAATTTATTTGCCATCAATTGTGATTTGCTTATGGTTTTGAGATTTGATGTGCCAATCTCAAGGGCAGGAATTATGTCGGTGATGAGATCTTCATACTCATCTTGGTTGTTACTAGACTTGAATTCAAACTTCAAAGATTGTTTAATTAAGATGTTATTTATTTCTTTTAGTATTATTTTGGTGCCACTATGTTTAAGGTTTAAGGGACCGTCTATATATTATCCATGTGGGGAAAATTTCCTCATCAATGGCAAACTGAATGCTGCCAAAAAATTAGCTAGTACTTGTGACTTAATCTTTCATTTGTATGTATTGGATATCATATTCAGATAACTCAACCATCTAGGGTACCATCCTTCCTGCAAGACCTAGTTTCTTTAAAACTTGTAGAATAATGTAATTGGCTTTTACAATCACCCGATGACCTTGGAAGTAAAGTCTATGTTTCCTTGTGGTTATCACGACCACAAAGGTGAGCCTCTTAATCTTTTTGTATTTGTCTTTAGGGCCTTTGAACACCTTGCTTATAAAATATACGAGTTTCTCAACTATGTCTTTCTCCTATGTGAGTACAGAGCTCATCATTTGGTCAGTAATAAATATATTCATAAAGAGGGGCAAACCTGTCACTGGGCATGTCAATATAGACGACGACACCATGAAGGCCTTTAAGTTAGAGAAAACTTCCTTTCTATTTCTCTTGTCCATTCAAAGTTTCCCTTCTTCTTCAAAGTAGCAAATAAATGGAATACCTTGTCACTTGCATAAGAAAGAAAAAGGGCTAGGGAGGTTGAACGACCTATTAGTTCTTGAACTTCTTTAACACTAGATGGACTCCTCGTGTTGATGATGGCTTGACATTTATTCATATTTTCCTCTATCCCTCTTCTAGTTAGCATGATTCATATGCTTTTTTCAGCCTGCATGCCAAAAGAGAACTTGGTTGGGTGTAACCACATGTTATCCTTCCATATCGTTTCTAGGATATCTTTTAGGTCTTTAGTGTGGGTTTTTCCTTCTGGTGTCTTCACAATCAGATCATCTATCTAAACTTCCAGGTTTTTCCCTATCTGCTTTGAGAACACAACATATATAATCCTTTGGCAGGTGACACCTACATTTTTTATGTTGGACATGAGACTTTATACACAAGAGCGGGGTGAGTCATGGATGTTTGAAAAATATTTGTTGAAAATAAAATATTTAGGAAAATTAGAGTTTAAAAACATTTTTAAAACAAACAAGTAAATGCGCGGCAGAATAGATGGAAATACAAGGGAAAGAAAATAAAGTAAAGGAAATAAGGGGAAGAGAGACACACCAAAGATTTATACATGTTCAGCCTAACCACTTGCCTACTCATGTACCTAATAATTATTATTGAAAGTTTCCACTACCTTGAAATCTTTTAATAATATATGCCCATGAACCTCCTTTTATAAGGATTTGAAGTTTTAAAATGGCTAACTTCCAGCAGTGAGTCTAATGAAGAAGTTTTGACAACAAAAGAGCTTGCTGAATCCTTCAGAGAATTACTTACTTAATGGAAGGAATCTTGCTTGAGAGAAGAGACATAGAAGAAGACTATAAATACTCTACTTCTGGATAAAGAGAAGCAAAGTTCAAACATTTCAAATCTAAAAGAAGAAAACGCGTAGTTAAAATCCTGATCCGAAAATATGTCAAAGTCTATTTGTATACTGAACAATTGGTCTAACATGTTAGATGAAATATTTGAGGTTAGGAAAATGTTCTAAAACATGAAGAGAATAGGGTTTAAACATAGTTCCATGAACAAGAAGGATATAACCCAACCTAAGAAGTTTGTTCCTCCTAAGAACAAAAGTGAGTTCCAGATGTTGGGCCACATGGTCTAGCAACCTGTAAATCATGTGTATTCATATAAAGGAAAGATCGGTAACGCTAACAGAATATGTCATCATTGTGGAAGATATCGGCACATAAGGCCATATTGCTTCATATTGTATGATTATCCTTAAGCCTATAGACAACAAAGACCCAAAAGGAATGATAAGAAGACTGAGAGAGTGTGGAAACACAAGGTTAAAGTCAAATCCCTCATAGCTCAAACTTATGATGGAATGTATCTAATGAATGAATGGGTTCTTGATAGTGATTTTTTGAAGCATGTGACTAGTGAAGAGTCATTCCTTGAAGAATTCAACCCATTCTCTAGGGATATGTATCATTTGGAGATGGAAAGAAAGAAAGGATCAAGGATATTGGTAGGATAGCTAGGCTAGGATCGCATTGGTTTAATAATGTATTACTAGTAGAAGGCTTGAATGCTAACCTTCTCAACATTAGTCAATTATGTGTTCAAGGGTGTAAAGTAAGTTTCAACGAGGGATAATATGTCGTCAGCAACAAAGAAGATGAAAAGTTGATAAATGGGTCATGATCCAAAGACAACTACTTTATGTGGACATTAAAATCTATCTTCTATAAGACATCGAAGGGTGAGAAAAAGAATCATGAGAATGAAGAAAATGACATGTGTTGTAAAGGAAGAATGTTTGACATGATGGTGTACCATTTGGCTGAACACGTGGTCTCTAAAAAGGAAAGAAAGTTTATTAATACACGCAATCACTTACGTGAGTGTCAAGTAAGTCAGACAATAGAGAAATTGATCAGCCCCCGTAGAAAATTATAAATCAAAAGGATAAAGGGCACTCATGTCATTTTTGCGGGTGAAAAACTTCTTAGAAAGAAAAAATAAATAAATTTTCTCCCTTCTGAGATCATTACCACTCTACAAAATGGGCTTTATTTCATTAGTTGGTATTTCCAAAACTTCTTCGCTCCCTCTTTTTTGAAAACACCAGTTCCTCTCATATTTACTAAACATAACTTCTTATTGCCTACCTTTCAAATCAAAGTGATAATGGAAAACATCAAATCTTCTGAAACCCACTCTTATCACAAACATTCATGCAGTAAAAATGTTTGGATATCTTCCTAAATTTCCTGCAAAGCTAATGAAGGATGATACAGGTGGTTAGGAAGATATATCAAACATCTTGAGTTTCAGAGTGGTAACTAAGTCACCATCTCAGAAAGAGGACAAGCTAGCAGTTCTTGGTCACTTTGAAAAATCTATAATGCTTTCATTAAGTACAGAAGAATATGTCTTGGTCATGGTGATCAATAATAAAAAAGAGTGGTTGATGAAATATTGAAAGGAATGTGGTTGTCAAAAGAAGTTATGACATGTGAAGAAATGGTTCTGCTACTAAAGGAAATTTGTGTGACATACAAGGAAAACCTCATGATAAGTTATAATGGTGATGGATGGTATACTCTTGTCAATAGCATACCGTTTAATGAAGACGCTCTCTCTACTACAAGAAGTCGTTGTAAGAAGTTATTTTGGGAGTGTAATGTGGGAGTTGAAAAATGGTATGTATTTGTAATTGTCAATAGCAATCAATGTTGGTGAGTTGTGCCAAAAGAGAAACAGAGTTTCTCTCCCCTAATATTGTTTTGGCACAAAAAATAAGGAGGATTAGTTTGAGGTATTGTTGGGCTGGTATTTCAAGCAAGAAAAACGTGCATATTTCTCTATCCTTTTCTTAGATTACAAATCCTTCTCTCAACGTGAAACGAGATCAAGCATGTGGGAGAAAACTTGTCCAATAGATTGTGGCTTCTAAAGAGGTTATTGATATGCTAGAGTTATGGTTAAACAAAGCCATGGAAGCTGAAGGTGTTAGGAGTCACATTATAGTTGTTGAACCGTCTGGTTGAACAACTATAAAAAGATTCTTATCAAGAATCTTAACCCTGAAAAGATAAGGAAGGTAGAGGTTGTTTTGAAGAACCGAATGAATCTCGATGCAACTGATTAGGAATCAGATGAAGACCTTGAGAATTGCATGGATTTAACTAGGCATGAAGATTGAAGTCTACCCTTTAGGGATCTTATGATCATGTCGGGTCAGATTGGTGGTCCTTGTTCATTGGACATTTTTTTCTATTTTTCCGTAAGGACTTTATAAAATTTAATATTGCATTGAGTAATAATGTTGGGCATCTTGTGATGTTGTTATAGTTGTTTTTTCATGTTTTTGGATGTGTATGTGCTAACATATTAACCTTTGCATGGCTAATTTCTGGATGATTTTTGGTGTGCTAATCCTTTATCAAATTATGGAAAAGGGGAAAGTTATGGTGTTGCTTAGTACTAACTCTCATACCCTAATTTTTTACCCCCAAGATGCCACCTCAGTTGCATCATTGCCATAACATTCATCATTACATATATACATGTCTTTATGCATCACTAACCCATCACAAGTACAAGATGTGTGTGCTTACTTGCTTCATAGGTTTGGTGATTCCTCTAAAGCTCAAACAGATGAATTATCAAAGGGATAATCATCTTATTCAAACATCTCAAGTCCCATTTTCATCCATTAAGATCAAGAGTTTTCATCCATCAATAATCAAGTGCAAAATTGCATCATGACTGTCATACCCCAATTTTTTACCACAAGATTTCCCATCATTGTGCAAATCATCATCACAATATGAATGTACCTTCATGCCTCATCAATCCTCTCAAAGATTGTTGAGCATTCACTTAAACCAAGAATTAGGGTTTTGAGCCCTCTCAGAGTACTCAGATAAATGATCAATCAAGGATGGACATGATCCTCAACTTTTCAAGTCTCTCAAACATCCATAAGGGATCAATAGGTCTTCCACATCAAGAATCAAGCACAAGAGTGCAACATTTCAAGTGGATCAAGCCTCAAGATCATCAGTGTCACCAAATTAGGGTTTTGGTCGACCAAGGCCTCCTGAGAGAAACTTTCATATGGGCATGAGCCGATATTTCAAAACATGACCTAAGAAGCTCAAAGGGACCTCATGGACCCAATCACAAGTTCAAAATAGCCTCAGGGGATGCATTCTTCAAAAATCAGGAATTAGGGTTTCTTGATCTAATTCACCCCTAAGTTGACTTTTGAAGCAAGGCATGAGCCAAGACCTCAAGAAGTGTTTTGAAGACCTACAATACATCATATTGATCCATTTACAAGATTGGATTGATTTAAAGAACTTGGTTCACAAGCAAATACAAGGATTCAAATTCATCTGGACCAATTAGGGTTTTCTGATGAAAAGTCAACTGTACCTTTGACTTTTGACCAAGACATGATCCCAAACCTTGGGACATGATTCAAGATACTCTATAACACCTATGAAATCCATCCATTAGGTTTGAATTAGGTCAAGGACATGATTTCATAGAGGATCACAAAGTTTGAAGTTCATATGATAAAAAGTCAACTGTGCCAAAAAACCAAGTTTGACTTTTTGAATTTCTTGACAAACAAGTCTTCCTTAAGTAAAAAACAATGTTAACTTATGGTTTGGATCATCATCCATCAATAAAAATCAATAAAAGTAGGGCTACTTGCAAAAGGGGCAACCATAAGAAACTTGAATTTTCACTAAGTCATGAAAAAAAGTGATTTATACCCAACTTTGCAAGACCATAACTTGTGATCCAAGTAACATTTTTCTTCCATCCAAAGCTCAAATGAAAGCTCTCATTACATACTTCAAGATTGTCAACTACAACAGATTCCAAATCCTCATGGATTTTGAGTTATGGATTGATCAAAATCACAAAAATATGAAAATGGACATTTTTCCAACACTTAGTGAAATTTTGGACAGAATCTGTTTTGCATTTTCACCAACTTTGAGGCCATTTTTAATTATGATCCAAGATGATTCAAGACCAAAGTTGGACATCAAAGTTGAAGTATGTTATTGGGGCTTTCCAAAAAGAACAAGAGCCTCCCATGGTTCAACTTGAGCAAGGAGTTATAAGCCTCCAAAAACAGCATTTTTCACCTTACCCACACAAAGGCATGAAAACCAAACTTGTGCCACGCAGTTTTGTCACTCAAATTTTTCCATTTTGCCAACTTTTTCATCTTCTAAAAGCACAAAACATCTGATGACTCACTTTCTTGATCAAGAAGGCAAGAATTTCAACTTGGCATGTGAAAACCATCATGACATGAAACTTGGAATTCAAATTTGGCAAGGTAACATCAATGCTATACATTGAGGTGTCATGAATTAGACCATAACACTCCAAGCCAGTCAAGATTCAGGTCCAAACTCTGAGTATTCAAACCAGCAAAATTGAATGGAGTCAAGATAAGAGAGTTGACTTGGCACTTTTGGATTATCCAAGTCAATGGCTACAAACTACATGCCATGATCAGGCTCCAATCACTATTGCTCCCAAAACAAAGTTGCTATACTATAAATAGAGGTTCTTTCTGATCAATTCTAGTACACCAAAGCATAACAACTCAAGCTTTCCTTTCAATCACTCTAAAAAAACAGAATTTTCTTCTCTTGCAAGTCACATTCGAATTTTCAAATAGAGAGCAGTTCCACACAAACCAACCATACTAACACCTTACATATGTCATATACAAGTGATCCATAGCCTCATAACACATCTGGAACACCAGAATCACAATGGCACCATCCATTTGCTCAAGCTTTTTGGCCTAGTTGCAGTTGGGGTACCACAACAAGTTCCAGGTTGTTTCAATCCATTCCAAGCTTTCAAACACATTACTTGAGGTCCATTGAAGCTGTACAGATCATCACACCACATCTGTAACATCTACAACTGAGGATTCAATTTCCTCTTGCATAGGTAAGCCTGACACTCTCAAACTCTATGATCCATGCATCATAAATGTGTTTTCAAGTTACAAACATGTTTCTGCACTTATGTAGAGTGTTTCCCCTCAATCAATTGCTTTGTAGCTGTCGTGTATAGGATTTCATAGTGTTCTTGCAGAAATTACGGTTCTTAAGTTCATCTTTTGATTTCTCACTCCACACTTAATATAAATGCAATTAATTTATATCAATGGAATCCTTGTTAAAAAATTCACAACTTTCGTGTTTACAAAAGTCAAAACCATTACGTATTAAGAGAGATATGCGAGGTTTTTCAAAACGGCCATGGAGGGAGGTCGTGAGGAAGAAGATGGCCGTTGGCGCCATTTTTTGAATTTTTGAATTTTAGGTCATTTTCTTAATTGATTTCAAAAATTAATTTCTCTCTCATTTTTTTATCATTTTTTATTGGTTCCTTTTTTAAAAATTGACAAAAATGTTAAAATATTTTATTCTACAAAAAAATAAAATTTATATTATTTATTTGATATAGTTTGAATTTTTGTAAATAATTTCATTTTCTTTATTTTTAAACATTTTTAAATGAAATTTCCACTTTGGGTTTTCCAATTCAAATGAATTCCAAGTTTTCATATGATTAAACATGATTTTTCAAAACATTTTTCAAAGTTGACAACTTGTTTTTGAATATATTTGATATTTTATATCATTTTTTATTTAATTTCCTTTGAAAATTATAATTTTAAATTAAAATTAGGGTTTTTCTTAATTTTGATTTTTTCAAACTTCATTTGAAACACTTTTGGGCCTCTATTAGAGTGTAAGACCCATCCCCTTTGTAAATACAAAATTTTTGGGTCTCAGTCATTGTATAAGTCCCGATACGATTTTCAAAATAACGGTGCAATTGATGTTTTTCATCTGGGCATCTCCTTGAGCTGTAAGCCCAAACTCTTGTATAAAAATAACTTTTTGGGCCTCTATTAGAGTGTAAGACCCATTCCTTCTTGTACATAAATAATTTTGAGCCTCGGTCATTGTATAAGTCCCTCCGTGGTTTTTAAATCACGACGCGATCGTCGCCTTTTCAAATAAAACTTCTGGGCCTCTCCTTGAGTATAAGCTCCATTATTTTTTATAAACACTTTTGGGCCTCTAATAGAGTGTAAGACCCAACCCATCTTTGTACAAAAACAAATTTGGGCCTCTGCTATAGTATAAGTCCCACAACATCTATCGATATCGCAGTGTGATCAATATTTTCAAATAAGTCATCTGGGCCTCAGTCATTGTATAAGCCCCAAACATTCTTCTCTTTTTAAAACAATTTGTTCTTAATTTAAGATTCAAATTCAAAGTTTCCTCAAAACTTTCTTCAATTTCTTGAAACCTTAATCAAGCATACAGTTGTAGTCGATACTAAAGATCACAATACACTTGGGCTTCTTCTCAGAAGGTAAGTCCCTACATCTTTTTCAATGCATATTTGTTTATATAGATATCTGTCAATATAATTGTCTGTATATATACTTGTGCATATCTTGCTTAGAGTTTTCCCCATCAGTTAGGTCTATGTTTAGGTCAAACCAGAGGTTACTTTCAACATAGTCAAAACTAGTTCCCCCATAGGAAATTCCCTATACAGTCTGCCTCCTCTTGGGCTTATACAATATGGAACAGAGAAAGACATTATTCCCGGTGAAACTTATCTCAAGACTGTCAAAACTTAGAAATATATATTTGTACAAGAAATTCATTTCCCCAGAGAGGATTAATTCCCGGTGAAACCTCTTTTGAATTTCTTCAAACCTTAGAACTATTCAACAGAGAAAAGGCTTATTCCCAGTGAAACCTTTCTTGAACTTTTCTTAGGCTTGGAACCACAGGCTTCCTAAAAGCATCCCCAACCTCCTCTTGGGCTTAGTACAAGGACCATCTGGCTTCTTAAAATCTCCCCGACCTCCTAAAGGCATATGATAGAAATTAGTTATCTCTACTAGTTCAATCCTCGGGAGAGTCAAGATGTCCAAAACATCAGACCATTCTAGGGTTGATTCTTCATCCCTTATACCAATAGCCTCCTCTTAGGCATCATACAAAGACTCCTCTCTACAACAGAGCCTACCACTTTTTGAGAGACTTGGACAGTCTCAATCTCCTCTTGGGCTTCATGCAAGTAGACTTGGAAAGTCTCATTTCCTCTTAGATCTCACCAGAGACCCTCAAGTTTCCTAAAAGCATAGGAAAAATCCTGATATTTTCATCAATATGCTAATCTCTAGCAGAGTTGAAATCTCCATAGGTTTTCAACCAGGGTCAATAAACCATCACCAAATCCTTAGAAGAATCCGAGCCTCATGGCCTCTGATACTTCAACTCTTCCCTGATTCTCAGCAAGAGTAATCCTTTTGGATTCCCCAATACAATTTGGACCTGCTCTTGGATTTCAACAATCCTCAGCAAAAGATAGCATCCTCTTAGGCTTCATATAAGAACTTTCCTCAGTTAGCCTCAATCTTGGGCTTTGTACAAGACAGATAAAACCCTCCCCAGTGGAGTCAGTTTCCTTCAGCTTCAACCTTGAGCTTTGATCAAGGCATACAAAAAATCAACATCCCCTCAGATGAGACCATGAGTCCACTCTGCAGGAGGATATTTCCCCTATATATCACATATCAAAACAAATAATCAAAACTTTTTTCCATATAATTGTTATAAGTGGCACACTTGTTGATTCAAAATCCAAGCTAAAGTCCTTCTCTTATCCTGGCTAAAATCCTCTTTCATCTAACAGCTATAAGTGGCAAGCCTCTGGATTCTTAACATCCAAGCCAATATCCCTCTCTTAGCATGAAAGATTCATAAGGAAAAAGTGGCATTGCTCTACACTGAGTTAAAGCTTTCTTCCTTCATAACATCCCTCTTATAAAGGAAATTATGGCATTTCTGGATTCACATATCCCAGTAAATGTAATTTCCCTTATAATCAATTTCTCAATATTTGTGATGAATAGGTGAGATATCTCCCTTTAGAGATGACAAATTCTCTCTCAGTCACCCTTTTAGCTTCAATCTTGGGCTTTAAACATGACACAAATACTCTTATAGCTTCAATCTTGGGCTTTGAACAAGGCACCATATCTTTCCTCCCATAGAAATAGGAGGAACTACGATTGCTCTAATTTCCCAAATCTCTTTACGGGAATACGTAGGCATAAGATTGCGAAATCTTAGCGAGCACACAAATCAGAAACTTTAGGTCGAGTACCTTCCCAAAAACAACGAAAAACTCGAAAACCACAAAAACATTCTCTCAATTCTCCCAAAGGAGAAACTTTCCAAGCCACAGCAGATAAACACGAGAAAGCATTTTAAATTAACAGAAATACATGCAATAAAAGGTTCCTATGGATTATCATAGATACACTGGGTGTTAATAACATCTCTTTGTATAACCAGACCCCGTTCCCCGATCTCTTAGCATTTGTTAAAGAAAACATTTGCGTTGACTTTTGAAGCAATGACAAAAATCGCATGCTACAATGACAAGCTCATCAAGCCTGAAGACCCTCAGTACATCCTAATTAGGGTTTTGACCTGATTCAATCCTTGGTTTGACTTTTGAAGCAAGGCATGATACCAAACCTCAAGTTATGTTTCAAGGACCTCAAATGCCTTATATTAATCCCTTCATATGATTGGATTAACCCAAAGGACTTGATTCATAGGCAATCCAAGAAGTTCAAATTCATCTAGTCCACAAACTAGGGTTTTTGATGAAAAGTCAACTATACCTTTGACTTTTGACCGATCCATGATCCCAAACCTTGGGACATGATTCAAGACACTCAAAAAACATATTTGGAGTCCATCCATAGTGTTTAATTAGCCCAAGGGTTTAATTTCATAAAGGGTCATAATGTTTCAAGTTCATCTGATACAAAAGTCAATTGTGGTCAAAACCAAGTTTGACTTTTGGAGTTTTTGGTCAAACATGGTCTCTTCAAGTCAAGAACAATGTTAATATGTGATTTGGATCATGTATGATCAAGAAAAATCAAGAAATGTGAGGTTACTTGTGAAAAGGGCAACATTGAGGAAGTTGAATTTTTTTCTAAGTGATAAAACTCAATGATTTTTACCCTACTTTGCAAAAGCATAACTTCCAAACCAAGTAACCATTTTCTTTGATCCAAAGATCAAATTGAAGAGCTTGTTACATACTACAACTTTGTCAATTAGGGTGGATTCCCAAAAAGTACATAGATTTTGAGATATAAGGCCATGAAGTTGGAGGTTCCATACTTTTGAACCTAAACGCTTAGTGAAATTTTGGACAGAATATGTCTTGTGTTTAAGCCAACTTTAGGGCTATTTTTCACTATGATCCACGATGATTCAAGACCAACTTTAAACATCAAAGTTGAAGTATGATATACCAACTTTCCAAAATGATCAAGAACATCAAAATCCCTTACTTGAGCAAGAAGTTATGGATGCTGCAACATACCTTGCCACAACTGGTTTTCAAGACAGAATTACTAAACCTCAAAATCCACACGACTTGGATAAGCTTTGCAAGCCTCTAATATTCACAAGATCAACTCCCAAATGATCATACAAGCATGTGCTCTGCAAAGCACAACTGAATTTCAAGACTTCTAGCATTGGCATGTGAAAAAAATCATTTCAAAACCATGAGGTGAAGTTTTATCCTCTAGCATTAAAGTGGAATAGTGATTCTTGGAAAAAATCATCCAATCTGTTGGAACTTATTCAAAACATCAAGGGATGAGATGAAACCTTGGAGAGCCAAGTTCAAAAGATCAGAATTCAAGCCATGTGAAGAATATCCCATGTGTACCTTGGCTTTCAAGTAATAGGTTTATGACATCACCTATTGGATAATAGCATGCATCATGATCCTCTCAAATTCACAAATATATGATCAAGTTTCCATATAAATAGAGGTCACTTTGATCATTCTAAACACACCAAAATATTGCAAGAGCTTGTTTTCTCTCATTCCACCTCCTTCAAACTTTTTTTTAAGTCTCAAAGAGTGAAATATTAAAATCTCAGTTCAAGGTCATTTCCAATCAAACCAAGCATCCAAACACTTCACATAATCATCATAGAAGTGATCCATAACTCCAAATCACTTCTGTAATACCAGAATCACCAGTTCATATCCCTTTTGCTCCATTTGCTTCAAAGTTGCAGTTTGAATCAAGCCAAGTGATCCAGGAAGTTTCAACTCATCCTAAGCATTGCAACACCATCCTTGAGGGTCAAGGAAGTGTGAGAGCAAGAATTGTCTCTACAAGTCAATCTATGTTTTGATGATAACAATAAGTATTTGTGAAAGAACCATTTTATGGTCTAACGTGTGTTGTGTGCAGATCATAAGAACTAAAGATATCAGAACCAACATACACCAGAAAGATGTACTATGATTGAATATATACATATGTGAAGTTACTATGTGTGACTAAAGTCGCGAGAAGCAAGAACACTTCTTTATCTAGTCATGATCAGCCAGATCCAAGGATGCCAAGATTGTTGTTGCAATGCTCTTGTGGATGCTCTCTGAAAGTGATTGAGATTCTGAAGATAGCGGAGCTTCTGAAGAAGTACACTCTGAAAGAACCAAAGTACGGAAGACTCCTATGACTTGAAGTTATGATGGCTGAAGGCGCTGAAGACCAAGTGCAGAAAGAATCTGAAGACTCGTGAGTTCTGAAGATCAAGGTTTCAAGTAAGAAGTTCTGAAGACTCTGAAGACAAACTCTGAAGATTCGGAAGACTTGAAGCAGAAAAGGATAATGTTCTTAAAGAACAAGTGATGAAGTTCTAAAGACTAATTCCTAATAGACTTCTTCAATCGACTGAAGACTTGAAGCATCAGATATTCTGCTATGAAGACTCTACTCATGCTTCATCAAATTAACATCAGAAGCCACTGAAGTTTTGAAGTCTAAATATTACCGTTGTGAGTTAAATGTACACACTTCCCAAGAAAAGATGTTCGGTCACTTCTTCCTCTGCAAAAAGAAGATGTGTCAGTACAACTCATTATATCACAATGTCTCTTTTCCAAACAGCCAATAGTATTCTCTAACGGCTATATTTCTACTGGCTATTTAATAGAAAGAGTTTTTGCTTCTGATGTGTCGATCACTTGTAGATACATGAACCGAATATTCATCTACAAAATTGACCAAGTCATTGTGAAGATAGCAACAATGATGAGTTCTCATTGTAACACTTAACATATTCAGAGCTATCATTATTTCACTAATGGCGATTGTTGTTGAAACTCAAGAAGACAAATCAACACAACAACAACAATCAAATAGAAGTTGTTGATGAAGAAGACAACATTGAAGATCTGTCAAGTCATCAACCTACCTTCTCGTCAAGACTACATCGAAGATCTGAAGCAAGGAGTTGCTGCTCAAAGCTTGTTCAACCAGAAGACGAAGAAGAAGAAGAAGATCTACAAGATGTCAACAATTGTAACATCTAAATACATCTTTGTAGTTTCTTAGGAAAGCAAGGAGTTGATTGCTCAAAACTTGCTTGAACACATGTGTGTGTTCTTTATACTTAAACTTAGGAAAAAAATTGCTTATTAAGAAGCACAATTTGTAATCTCCAGTCTGCCAATTCAACTAAATGAATTGAGACTCCTCAAGTGAAAGTTATATCCTGATGAGATCCCTGAACGGTTCAGCTGTGAGTTGAGGCCCTTGAGTAGATCACGTGGTGATCAGATACTTGAGATGACAATGGCTGGGTGTCATTGTAGAAAATCCTAAAACAGGGTCAGTAGCGTTATATTCATTAAGTTGAATCCCTGAACGTCTAGCTGTGAAAGCCTAGCAGTAGATCTTAAAGAGATTGGAACATGCAGGTCAATGTTCGTTATATTCATTAAGTTGAATCCCTGAACGGTTTATTGTGTTGTTAGTCATAGTGCGGCTGTGCAAGTTGTTAGTCACCGTCGTGGCCCGTGCAAGTATAATCATGATTTGATTATAGTGGATTAAGTCCTCGTGTTCGAGGCGAAATCACCTGAGGAGGGTGGACTGGATTAGCCCGCGTGGTGAACCAGGATATATCGTGTGTCCTTTACTCTCTTGCTTAGTATCTCTATTTATGTGTCTGCATTGTTTATCAGAACCGCATATTAAGCAAAGTCAGAACCTTGTAGCCTATCTCTGATAAGCTTCCGCACTGCATGTTCTGAGTATAATATCCTATGATCAGAACCTATATGGTTCTCATGTTTCATAGTTAAGAGATCAGAATCTCTCAACGAACATTGAAGGTTCTTGAGTGTCTCTTTAACAAGATGTGAAAAATTACAAAGAGAGTAAATACGCAATTCAAACCCCCCTTTCTTGTGTCTTTCTCGCACCTTCAATTGGTATCAGAGCTCCGGTTCTGTTATTGATTCACATCAAACACTTAACAGTGTCAGAAAAAGATCCAGATGTGGTGCGCAGAAGTACTCTTGGTGAGATTGAAATCCACTTACAATTTCTGTAATAGTTCAGCAGTTGACTGTGTACAAAATTATAATCAATCTGATTACTTTGTGAGCAATTCACTGATTCTAGATGAAGCCTCACTAAAATTGAAGAATCAGCTGATAAGATAAATTCATCAGATAAAAGGCAGTATCTATTGAATGCTCATCCTGGAAATTACGTGTGGATAAAACCACGTATATGCTTAAAAGATGAATCATCAGAAAGCAAGAAATCTTGTTTTCTGAAGATTTATTCTTTATGAGTTTTTGAGATGTTTTCAAGAAACGGATTAGGTCCACCCTTGACTTTCTCGTGTAAAACTCATTCTGAATCTCTTCATGTAAAGAAGAAAGATTGCTGTTCTAAGACTTTGAATTTCATAAGGAAATCTATTAAAATCAGAATCTGAAAAATTCAAATTATTAGAAATGATTCAATGTCAGAATCTGGAATGATCAAAAGATTCAATGAAGAACTGAATCCCAAAGATTCAGTAAATACTTGATTCTGAACGAACTCTTAAGCTTTAAACTGGCTCAGTAATTAAGCTCCAACAACTTGAGTTATCCTGGTAAAAATCAAATGTTGATAATCTGACTTTCATTAGATCAAGTGTTCTCAGAACCACTTGAGTTATGAAATTAGATGCTATCATTCCAGACATCTAGGTTCTCCAACTGATGTCTTAAAAGATGACGTTAATGATGTTCGTTTGAAGAAATCAGTTAACTCATAGATATGTGTGAACTATCCCAAATAAGTTGATCATCATTGTGAGAACAAGAAGGCTCATACAAACCATGTCTAGTGATGTACACATGGGGCGTGATGATGTTTTGGTTCTGAACAAGTTCTGAAACAACCTTGAGAAACAATTCAGATGCTGATATGATAATTCTTCCTTGTATTACCTCTCAAAGGTTCTCACTAATCCTGTGAAATCAATCATCTTTCAAAGAAAATAAGCTCTCACAAACGCAAACTGAATTTAGGCTATGAAAGGAGAACTCGACCAATTCTCAAAGTTTGTTGTTTAAGATTCAGATCCATATCTTAAGAACTGTATCGGAACTAAACAAGTTCTATGGATCAAGGTAATGAGAAGTGAGAAGCAATCAAAAACAGATGTAATATGTTGCTTATGAATGGGGTCATCAAATGGAACTTACTGTTCACTCAGTACTGCTCCCACACATATGAGTGTTAATTTTTTCTCTCAGAACATTCATTACAATGCCTTACCAAAAAGGATTGCATGTAATTGGCTAAGTTCGGATGAAGTGATCACTCTGATCACGTTAAGTCCTAATCTTGGTTGCTATAACCTAGAAAGTTGATGGACAAAGTTGAACAAGAAAAGAGAGAAAGCTGTAATTCAACTAGGATCACATTCCAAGAAAATATTCTTTTTCTTCAGAAGTCAGAAGACAAGCGTATCTTGAGAACCCAAGAAACATCTGCAGCTTACTCGGAAATAGGCAGAATCAGAAAGATGCTCAAAGATTCAGAAGTCAGAAAGAAATGCTTTCACGAAAAGTTTTAGCTAAAAGATTCTCTTCAAAAGTTCAGCATCCCTAAGGTACATTTTTTTCTTCTTCTCTGTTAACCCATAAAATAATTTTTTTTACTAGTTTAGGATTCACTAGGAAAATTATTTGAATATCTGTTAAAACTTAGCTATAAGAAATTGCTAGATAAAAGAAAATCCTTTAACGAAATCTACATGCAAAGGGAACACCATAATAAATGCGAATCTTTTGAAAACATAACATATCTCTGACAGCTAAATAAAATCTCATTAAAGTCTTTTGCACTAACCTATATCTTCTCTAGTCTAGGCATAAGTCTACTTACTTATTCTATAAAAACACGTCTCCCTTTCATACTCTTATACTCAAAACCCTAAAATTCTAAGCCTCTTCGTCCATCCATTATCATGCCTCCACTAACCTTTCTCGGTAATCCAAATCTTCTTGAACTTATTCCTGAGAAACGGTTCTCATTCATTACTCCTTCACTCTCAAGAGACACTGCGTGTAGTATAACAGATATTTTGTATACTCAACAATGGACTAGGTACTCCATGATGCTAGAAAAGCCTATCTATGTAAACCTGGTCAAAGAATTCTGGAAACATGGTGATCTTGATATTGAAAGAAAATGCATCACTTCCTATGTTTTTGAAATTCCTATTGACATCAACCTATTCTCAGTGATCCTTGCACCTGGATGTGAGGATGTTGGAATTCATGTTAATTTTCACAAACACAATTTCTTTCCTGCAAGAAATTTTGCATCCCTTCACGACTTATCTTCCAGATACATACCCTACAATCCTGAGAATCTCCTACCTACTCCCAAAGCCTGGTACAAACTCATGTTGTCAAATTTTCTTCCCATAATAGATAGCAATAATCTAATTCGATTTCACGACCATAAGTTCATTTATTTACTAATGAATGACTTTCGAATAAATTTACCATACTCAATCTTCAACTGTCTCTGGAAAACCATCTTTGAGTCTCGAAACCTCACAAAATCCTACATTCCTTATGGAAGAGTTTTGTCTGAGATTTTCTTCAGAGATGGAATTGTGGACATGATCAAGGAAAGAATAGAGGAAGATGGTCCTGATGAGTATCCAGAAAACTTCCTGTTGAAGACAAAATGTGAAGTCTTTAGTGACTAGAGAAACTATGTTAATTATGCTTTAATCGTTTTTTTTGTGTGCTCAATTGTCCTTAGACTATTTAAGAAAAACGTATTGTCAAACCTATAATCATTAATTAAAGTCTCTCTTTGAACAATAAAATTTTACATAGATAATAAGCCTTATTAGAATTTTACAATTAAAACTTAAAAATATTAATCCATTAAAAATTTTCTGCGATTCAAATTTATTACCATCATTAATGTACCCGACTCATTGACCACTCACCGAAAAGCCATCATTAACTCTAGTATCCTTTCCAATAAATAGACAACTAACTCGTCTCTTTAAGTACACACATTTACATCTCTCCATATACCCAAGGTTTAATACAATATCTAGGAAATAACAAATCAAAATCCTATCCCCAAAAGCAATCATCACACTTCATCCTAACTCACCCATAAAAAGTAGGATTCCTCTCTCTCTCTCTCTCTTCACTCTCATATACAAAATTCTAAACTCACTAAGAACAATGAACTCTCAAAGGAATGGACCAACCTTCCTTGGAACACAAAGAAAATCTACACCTTATTCCTGAGAAGAAACTCAACCTTGCTCATCCCGGGGACAATGGCTTGGAGATACTCAGAAGCATGCAAGCCCAGTCTTGGCAAGGCTATTACGCTCTCCTATATGGTCCTGTCTATCCAAACCTAGTTAAAGAGTTCTAGAAATTTACTAGAATTAGTAACGATGGAAAAACCATCTGGTCGGAAGTCTACCTTCAACCCATTGCTGTCTCCGTCTCCTCGATAGAGAAAATCACTGGTTGTGTCTCCTCCGGAGTTACCATTGATGATTATCAATCAAACCTAAGCTTGGTGGATCAGTGCAAAATCTTATTTGACGACTCAGTACCTTATGAACCAAACAACCCTGAGAGGCTTCTCCCTTTTCCAAAAGCATGGTTCAAATTTTCCCTGACCAACCTTAGTCCTCGTATGGCTCCTGAGAACATCTTAACGCACAATGACAGAATCCTTATCTTTCTTCTAACACATCATGTTACAATAGATCTCCCTAAAACCATTTTTAATCATATGAAACATTCTATCAAAGTCTCTAGAAACAAAGTGCATGCCTTCATTCTGTACGGAAGAATAATTTCAGAAATACTTCTACAAGAAAAGGCCTGGGATTTAATTATCAAGCCTGAACATCGGTTCACGTCCTTCACAATTGGCTTCCATCTATTATCTTTCAATTAAATACATACTGATTATAGACGTGTTTCACTAAAATAAGTCTAAATGCTTCTAAATATTTAAATGACTCTATGTCTCTATGCTCCTTATTATTCAATATACTCAAATAGGAGAAATAAAGTTTAATATGTAGGAAATTGTATGTAAGAGATTATATGCTTAATTTCTCATATGCCCTGACACTTTTTGATGATGTCAAAAAGGGGGAGAAATAAATATAATGATGATTTTGATTATTTTGATTGAAAGAAGGAAATCTGAAAGAATGCGGAACTCAAACAAGTACTCACATAAAAATGCGTTACTACTAACGTTTGTTGTTTGATATTATCCGAGGAACTCTAAACAAGTTCACTAGGCATTCTAAGAAACAGGTTAAGCTGGAAGAATCAGTTTTATCGTAATCCGTATCTCACTTAGCTCAGAAAAGAAGTAAGAAAACTCTGAAAGCAGTCAAGACGAAGCATACATTTCAAGATGCTCACTCAGAAGATCTGTATAAATCAGAAGTCAAGAACTGTCTGAAGATCCAGATTGAAGATCCAAGAAAGAAACCGTTCTGATGTTTACCAGGAACCATTGGAAATGAAAACAATCTGGTATCAGACTAAATCAACAATTGGTAATCAGACTCAGTACACAAAGATTAGTATCAGACTCATCAATCAGGAATATTTAGTCTCAGAGCTACAAGTTTTTTTGAAGCCAAGAGCTGATTTAGAGTTCAGAAGTCTCAAATAATTCGTAGAATCTACAGACTAAAGAAATATTTAGTTTTGGGCCCAATTTTTTTATGTTTTTCGACATGTTTGGGTTAGAACCCGAATGTAATACTTTTCCTATACCAAGTAGCCGCTGCTACTGTTAACAAATCTCTCACCTTCTTTTCACTGTTCACGAATATTTCTTTTTGTTTTGTACGATTGTAATGGAGAACTAATTCCTAAAGGCAAATTCTGCTGCTTACGGGTTCCACCGCTTTGAGGTTATTCTAATACCAATTTAAATTAGATTTATGTTCAATTCTTTTCTATGAAGTCATTTGCTTAATTTGATTGCTTTCTTTTGCTTAATTCGATTGTTGTTCATAGAATAGAATTGATTAAATTCTATTATATGCATGTTCTTAATTTTAATCGCGTGTTAACTTAGCTTCTTCATTAGCTTTCGCCAAATCTTTAAATTGTCATGCTTAATGCGGTAAACAGGAACATAATTCATATGATATTGATAGAACTTGTCTAATTGATTCATAATCAAATAGGATCGAAGCCGCTTAGGGATTGGTGTTATAATAGCCAATGATAAGTTGGAACCTGAATCAGTAGGATTAGCCGTTTCAACTTATTTCATAATCACTTTTTCTCAATCAAATTAAAACCCCCATAAACCGTTACTTTAGTTGGTTAATTCAATACAAGAATCCTTGTGATACAACTCTAGCCATTTTCGCTACCCTAAACTACACTTTTAAACTCGTCTTTGACCCGTATGCGACAGCGAATCAACAGACCCCCAGTCTTAGATGGCACTAACTATGACTATTGGAAGGCTCGTATGATAGCTTTCCTAAAATCTATGGATAGCAGAACATGGAAAGCTGACATCACGGGTTGGGAACATCCTGTTGCTAAGGATGAATATGGGGAGGAGATTTTGAAGCCTCAAGAGGACTGGACCAAGGAAGAAGATGAAACTTCCCTTGGAAACTCCAAATCTTTGAATGCCCTATTCAATGAAGTTGACAAAAACATGTTTAGGTTAATAAACACCTGTACTGTGGCCAAAGATGCTTGGGAAATTCTCAAGACCACTTATGAAGGCACATCTAAGGTGAAGATGTCTAGACTTCAGGTGCTACCTACCAGATTTGAAAATCTAAAGATGAAGGATAATGAAAGTATTCATGACTTTCACATGAATGTTCTTGAAATAGCTAATGCCTTTAGTGTTTGGGGAGAAAAGATATCAGAAGAAAAACTGGTCAGGAAGATTCTCATATCTCTCTCTAAGAGATTTTACATGAAGATAACAGCTATTGAAGAAGCCCAAAACATTAGCACCATAAGAGTTGATGAAATTATGGGTTCACTTCAAACTTTTGAATTGATTCTTAATAACATAACTGAAAAGAAGAAAAAAAGCATAACTTTTGTCTCCAACACTGAAGATGAAAAGGATCAATGTGACCTGGAAACCGATGAAGGAATGTCCAATGCCATTGTTCGGCTTGGAAGGCAGTTCAACCAGGTGCTAAAGAGAATGGACAGAAAGTCAAGACCTAATGTCAACAACATCATATCTAACATCATCAAGAACTATGATTTTCAAAGAAAAGTAAGAACAGAAGAAAAGTCCAATCAAATTAAAGGGGTTTTGTGTCATGAATGTGAAGGCTTTGGACATATTAGAGTATAATGTCATACTTATATCAGGAAACAGCGTAAGGGGTTGTCAATTTCTTGGTCTGATGATGAAAGTGAAACTAAGGATGAATCTGCTAAACTTGTAATTGCTCTAACTGGAAGGTGGGCATCTGATGAAGATTCATGTGATGAAGAAACTCCATATGTTGAATTGGCTGCTTCTAATAAAGATTTGTGCATCATAAGTCACAAGCAGAAGGAAACTATTTCTGAACTTCAGATTGAAAAGGAAGAATATGTATCCACCATCTACGGGCTACAGGATGAGGTAACTCTGTTGGCTTCCAAACTTGAAAACATGACCAAGTCTGTAATAATGTTGAACAATGGTTTTGATATGTTAGATGAAATTCTTTAAGTTGGAAAGAGGGATGGAAACCTGAAAGGTATAGGCTTTGATTATCAATCTCTGAAAGGAGAAACTCGTGTTACAAAGTTTGTTTCCCCTAGAAGGAAGCCAGAGCAAATGATGTCTAAACAGCTGTTTCAACATCGTTCCAGACTTCAGAATACTCAACCTGGAAGCAAGGCTTTGCATTGAAGATGTCATTACTATGGTAAAGTTGGTCATATTAAGCCTTTCTGCTTTAAGCTGTATGGCTATCCAAAAGGTCTAACACAGCCTAGGGTTAATTAAGGTGTGGTTAAAACTAGAAAGAAATGGATTCCCAAGGAAGTTACTACTTCACTTATTGCTCACACTTCTCTCAGAGCTTCAGCTAAAGAAGACTGGTATTTTAACAGTGGGTGTTCTAGACATATGACTAGAGTAAAGAAGTTTCTGGTGGACATTAAGTCCCACTCTACCAGTTATGTCACTTTTGGTGAGGTTCCAAAGGTGAAATTAAGGGAGTTGGAAGACTAGCCTGTATTGTATTCCCTAGTCTTGACAATGTCCTCCTTGTCAATGGTTTGACTTCTAATCTAATAAGCATAAGTCAGTTATGTTATCAAGGTTTGAAAGTGAATTTCATTGAGTTTGAATGTTTATTCACTAATGGGAAGAATGAAGTCCTAATGAGGGGAATCAGGTCTTAAGATAACTGTTACCTATGGACGCCTCAGTCATCAACCTGTTCCCCTACATGTTTGATGTCCAAGGAAGATGAAGTCCAGTTGTGGCACAAAAAGCTTGGTTATTTGCATCTAAAAGGTATGAAGAAGATTATGTCTATAGAAGCTATCAGAGGCATCCCCAAGCTTAGGATAGAGGAAGGTAGAACCTGTGGTGAGTGTCAAATTGGAAAGCAGACCAAGATGTCACACCCGAAGGTCCAACATCTGACTACTTCAAAAGTTTTGGAACTTCTTCACATGGATTTAATGGGCCCAATGCAAGTTGAAAGTCTTGGATAAATCATATGTTTTTAAGATTCACCTAGGTGCATTTCATCAGGGAAAATCATATGTTTTTAATGTCTTTGAAGAATTATGTCAAAAGCTTCAAAGATTAAAAGAAAGCAAAATTGTCAGGATTATAAGTGACCATGGAAAGGAGTTTGAAAATAACAAATTTGCTGATTCTGCTCCTCTGAAGGTATTAACCATAAACTCTCCTCTCCCATCACTCCTCGGCAAAATGGAGTTGTCAAACGCAAGAATAGAACTCTTCAAGAATCCGCTAGAGCCATGCTACATGCTAAGCATCTACCATATCATTTTTGGGCTGAAGCAATGAATACTGCTTGCTATATTCATAACAGGGTTACATTGAGAACTGGTACTTCATCTACACTATATGAATTGTGGAAAGGAAGAAATCCTACTGTCAAATACTTTCATGTTTTTGGAAGTAAATGCTACATTTTGGCTGATCGTGAACAAAGAATAAAGATGGATCCCAAGAGTGATCAAGGGATATTTCTGGACTACTCCACAAACAGCAGAGCCTATAGAGTTTTCAACACCAGAACCAAGATCATGATGGAATCTATTAATGTTATGATAGATGATTCAACTATGGAGAAGAATACGGATGTCAAAGATGATGTTGAAACATCACCTCAGGTGACTGATACTTCTGAAAATCTGACTGATGCTGATAACAACAATGAAGCTGCTGTTGTTAAGGATGATAATAATCAAGCCAACAAAGGTCCCTCTATCATAATTCAGAAAGATCATCGCGAGGAACTCATCATAGGAAATCCAAATGAAGGGATTATCACTAGATCAAGGGAGGTGGTATCTAATTCTTATTTTGTTTCTAAGATTGAATCAAAAAATGTGAAAGAGGCTTTACCTGATGAATTATGGATCACTGCCATGCAAGAAGAATTGGAACAGTTTAAGAGGAATGAAGTTTAAGATTTAGTTCCTAGGCCTGAAGGAACAAATTTCATTGGTACAAGGTGGGTCTATAAGAATAAATCTGATGAGAATGGAGTTGTCACCAGAAATAAGGCCAGACTTGTGGCTCAGGGGTACACTCAAATTGAAGGAGTAGACTTTGATGAGACTTTTGCTCCAGTTGCTCATCTTGAATCCGTAAGATTATTGCTAGGAGTTGCATGTCTACTAAAGTTTGAGTTGTTTCAGATGGATGTTAAAAGCGCAATCTCGAATGGATACTTGAATGAGGAAGTGTATGTTGAACAACCAAAAGGGTTTATTGATCTTACTTTTCCAGATCATGTGTACAAGTTGAAGAAAGCTCTTTATGGGCTAAAGCAAGCTCCTAGGGCTTGGTATGAAAGGCTGACAGAATTTCTTGTCAATAATGGGTACAGGAAAGGAGGAATAGACAAAACCTTGTTTGTTAAAGAAAAGGATGGCAAACTCATGATTGCTCAGATTTATGTGGATGACATTGTATTTGGTGGGATTTCAGACCAAATGGTCCAACATTTTGTCAAACAGATGCAATCTGAATTTGAGATGAGTCTTGTAGGTGAATTAACCTATTTTCTTGGACTTCAAGTGAGACAGATGGAAGACTTTATTTTCATCTCACATAAGCATGATAGGTAGCCTATTGTATCTCACAACTAGCAGACCTAACATCACATTTGCTGTTGGTGTTTGTGTAAGGTATTAAGTTGAGCCTAAAACTAGTCACATCAATCAAGTGAAGAGGATTTTGAAGTATATCAATGGTACAAGTGACTATGGCATATTATATTTCATAGTTCTGATGCTATGCTTGTTGGATATTGTGATGCTGATTGGGCATGAAGTGTTGATGATAGGAAAAGCACCTCTGGAGGATGTTTCTTCTTAGGAAACAATCTTATCTCTTGGTTCAGTAAGAAGCAAAATTGTGTATCCCTATCCACTACTGAGGTTGAATATATTGCAGCAGGGAGTAGCTGCTCTTAGTTAATTTGGATGAAGCAGATTTTAAAAGAATATAATATCAAGCAAGATGTCATGACATTATACTGTGATAACTTGAGTGCTATCAACATTTCTAAGAGTCCTAATCAACATAGCAGGACAAAGCATATTGACATCCGTCATCATTTTATTAGGGATCTTGTTGAGGACAAAATTGTTACTCTTGAACATGTGGCCACAGAGAAGCAACTGGCTGATATTTTCACCAAAGCTTTGGATGCAAATCAGCTTGGGAAGTTAAGGGGTGAACTGGGAATTTGCATTTTTGAAGAATTATAGCAATTATTGTTGCTTGTGTAGGAGACAAGGAAGAGGAAGGAGCTGGCGCTTATATTTCAAATGTCTTTGGTATTGGCTAATTTATGGCTAAAAAGGAGGAGTAATAATAATGGTTGTTTGGTTGGCTGTGGTAGTAGTAATTTTAGTGCTGATGTTTTAAGATGGTATGACTTCTCTTATTTTATAGGTTCTTCTGACTATTCTGTTGCGATTGGATATTTTACCTTATGTCTTAACATCATGTTTTTCTGTAACACCCTTGTGCTTGTGCTTAGTTTACTTTGAGTGGGAATTGTGTTGGCTAATCTCTTAAGGGGGAGTAGATTTGGTTCTATGTGACATGGGGAGTGTTATCTATATATGAATTGATGATCATGTAATTTAGGGGGAGTATGGTAGTGTGGTGTTTGTATGGTGTTTTATGCGCATAGGTTTGCCGGTTTATTGCTGTAATGTCAGAATGATTGTCATGACATGTGCATAGGCTTGGAGGTTCTTGGTTCTTGTTGTGTGAGAATTTATTTCTCTCTGCGAGGTTCTTTTTATTTTCACTGTGTGTACCTCTGATTTGTTCTAGTGTGCTTTTGGTTATCTTGTGTATGTTTTTTTGTGTGGTTCTTTTAGGTTGTTGCGGTTATGGTTGTTTCTGTTTCTCCAGTATTTCATGCAAAGGTTGTTTTAGCCAAAAATTTCCAAAGGGGGAGATTGTAAGTTCTGTGATTTTGGGTTTGGCAGCAATTTTGTTAAAACAAGTATCACAGTAAGATGTTAAGCCAAATGTCTTGACATGTTGGTCAGACATCATTGATGATCAGCATGATGTCGTGACATGATTTCATGACATGTTGTAGCGAGCGATTTTGGATGTGGTTGCGAAGCACTATCGCTCTTTGGTATCTACAGCTCGATTCATTTTTTATCCTATTAAAGTTGATGAAGCAAGGGAAATAGATGTCTCAAATTAACCCTGCTTGCAAACTGAGGTTAAATAGTCAAAACGGTTGGTTTACAGATGCTACAAAGATTCGGGGTCTCTATTAGGTTTATTTTTTTAAAAGTGGTGTTCGGTTAATTAGTGGGAGGTTTAGATGTTAGGATGGATATATGAAAGTATGGGATTTTGGGTTTTTGTTTAGTGTGCTTGCTAAGATTTTTCTTTTAATCTTATGCCTACGTATTCCCGTTTACCGAAACAGGGAAATCAGAGCGTTCGTAGTTCCTCCTATTCTATGGGAGGAAATGGTGTTTTGGTGTCTTGTTCAAAGCCCAAGAATGGAAGCGAAAGGTGGTTTGTATCTTGTTCAAAGCCCAAGATGTGAAGCTGAAGGTTTTAACTTTAGAGAGAATTTGTCATCTCTAAAGAGGGGGTTGTATGTCACAACTGTTTATAAAGGAGAATTACTTTAACCGGGATGTGTGAATCCGGCAATGCCATAATTTCCTTTATAGGGGATTTTAACCTGAAGGAGAAGTTAACTCAGTGTAGAGCAATGCTATCTTTCCTTAGGAATTTTTCATGCTAAAAGAGGGACAGTGGCATGGATGTAAATAATCCAGAGGCTTGCCGCTTACAGCGATTAGATGAAGGGGAAGGAGTTGTTGATGTTTGTGTACTGTGAACGAGGCACAGTTTTGGTGCTAAAAGGTTGATTGGATCAACCAGTGGTTTTCTTATACAAAGCCTAAGAGGAGGCTATCGGCCCAACAAGAGGGTGTGTTTGTGTCTCGTACAAAGCCCGAGAGAGAGGCTAAAAGGGAAGTGACTTGACAAGAGAGTCCTCTATGGTATCTCGTACGAAGCCCGAGATGGAGGCTAAAAGGTTTGACTCAACAAGAGAGTGATTTATACTCAACAAGAGAGTGTTTTTGTATCTCGTACGAAGCCCGAGATGGAGGCAGAAGGGTGATTGACTCAACGAGGGAGTCTCTTATGTGTCTCGTACAAAACCCGAGAGAGAGGCTAAATGTTGTTTGACTCTACTGTGGAGAATCATTGTACAAAGCCCAAGAGGAGGCTATTGTAACTGTTTCAGTTGAGTGACAGATCCGGTATACTGATTTTAAAGAGAAAACCAGTTCTTATATGAGTAACACTGTACTCAAGGATTTGATTCAGGGATATTTCCTTTTGAGGAAACGGGAAATCCAAAGGGTATTGAGACTGTCCGAGTCTACGGGTTTCCTTCCTATTTAACGAAGGGGTCACTTGAGAATGTCTTTGAGACTCAAGGATATTAGACTGTCCGCGTCTAGAGTTTCATCTTTTGTACTATGCTTTGAGAAACAGTAGTAGACTCTTTGAAAGGACTGTTCTATGAAGATGACTAGGTTCTGTTCCTATACCTCTAGGAGGTCGTCGAGACAATTTATACGAAGCCCAAGAGGAGGCTGGAAGCTTTTAAGAAGCCGACGGGTCCTTGTACTAAGCCCAAGAGGAGGCTATCATTCCCGGAGGAAGAGATCATTATACGAAGCCTAAGAGGAGGCTGTGAATACTTCTAAGAAGTCGATGGGTCCTTGTACTAAGCCCAAGAGGAGGCGGGGATGCTTTTAGGAAGCTTGTGGGTCCTTGTATGATGCCCAAGAGTAGGCCGATGCTTTTAAGAAGCCGTGGGTCCCCAAACCCCGAGAAATTCAAGACAGGATATTCACAAGGAATAGATCAAGCCAGGAAAGTTCGAGAATTTGGAAGAAACTCAAAGATGCCATTCACGGAGAATACATTCATCTCTGGGAGTAGAGTTTCTTGACAATTCCTAATGAGGACAGCCGAAGAGAAGACTGTATCTGGTGATCCTATTGGGGATCTAGCTGTCTATTTCTATGAATAAACGAAACGGCGTTACCTAGTTCTAGACGTAGTTGCCGGGGAAACTCTAAATATCTATACTATTATTACACAGTTGATATGAGTTTATGAAAGAAGACTTACAGCGAAACAGCCCCACAATACAGTTATATGTATATGAAAGTGGTAAATGAAAGCGTATAAACACTTACTCGGTTGTAGAGCTTCCATGCTGTTTGGTTAGTTGTTCAACAAAGACAGATTGAAAACAATAGTATATTCAAAATCAAAGGAGAAAGTGCTTTGAAAAAGAAAGATTTGGGGCTTACAGCTCAAGGAGAGGCTCAGGGTTTTACCAGTGATTACACTGTTGAATTTGTACAGAGGGATTTATACAAGTGACTGTGGCCCAAAAAGGTTTTCTGTACAAAGGGATGGGTCTTACACTCTCTCAAGAGGCCCAAAAAGTTTTTAAAGAAAAAGAGTGGGGCTTATAACACGAGGGTAGGCCCAAATGATTTTTCCGTTTTAAAATGGCGATCGCGTCGAGGTTTTCTTTTAACGCAGAGGGACTTATACAATAAGTGAGGCCCAAAGTTGTTTTTGGTTAAAAGGGGATTGGGTCTTACACTCTATTAGAGGCCCAAAAGTTTTGAATGGGTCTTATAGCTCAAGGAGAGGCCCAGATGGTTTTTTAAAAGGCGACGATCGCGCCGAATTTAAAAATGTACAGAGGGACTTATACAATAAGTGAGGCCCAAAATATTTTTGTACAAGTGGGTTGGGTCTTACACTCTAATAGAGGCCCAAAGAGTTTTAAAGAAAAGAAATGGGTCTTACTACTCGAGGGTAGGCCCAATGTTTGTTTTTCAACGGATGATGATCGCGTCGAACTTTTTGAAATACAACAGGACCTATACAATAAGTGGGGCCCAAAATAGGTTGTATTTGCAAAGGGTTGGGTCTTACACTCTATTAGAGGCCCAAAGTTTTTTGAAAATGATTTGTGAGGGTTGAATTAATCAAAAACCCTAATTTATTTCCAAAATGTATTTTAATTGAATAAAAATTCAATTAAAATGATCAAAAATTGTTTAACATGTGGGAAAAAAATTATGATCTTGGATTAATGATTCAAAAACCAATTATTGACCTACAAAATAATTAGAAGTCATTAATCTTTACAAAATCAAGAGGGAAAAAATATTTTAAATGTCAAAAACAATTAAAATATTAATTCTTTGCAAAAATATCAATTATATGAAATAAATAATATTTTTGGGATTTTCTGGAAAAATAAAATATTTCAACATTTTTGTGAATTATTAAAAAAAGAATCAACTCAAAATCATTAAAACTCAGAGAGAAATTAATTTTTGAATCAATTAAATAAAAATCACAAAATTCAAATATTCAAATGTTGGAAAATGGCGCCAAGAACAAGGGCAAGAACACGCGCGTGTTCTGAGTTTCCCAGATTTTCATTTTCTATCTAATCTCACTGAATACTTAATCATATCATGCAATCCACATACCAATCAACTCGTTTCAACCTCACGATCATGTCTATGACAATTAATTTCATTTAAATTAAACATAAAACAATAAATCATGAACAATCCTCAAGAACCCTAGATTCTGCATGAAGGCTGGGATTTTTGATACACGATTCAAACAATGCAATTAATTGAGGGGAAACATTCAATGCATGATTATGAACATATGGCCAAATTATTGTGCAGCAAAAATTGCATGGATTGAGAGATGACCAAGTTTAGGCTTACGTCTAGGTCGTGACAGCAAGAGCAAATTGATTTCTGAGTTGGAGGTGTTACAGATGAGTTTTGATGATCTGAACAGCTTCCCTACACCCTATGGAGCGTGTTTGAATGCTTGGACTTGATTGAAACTGGCTGGATCACTTCATGGCATCTCAACTGTAACTTGGTTAAAACCTTGAACAATTGACTGGTGATTCTGAGAAATCAGTGTTCCAGTTGTTGTTTAACTGTTTGATCAACTCATATGTGATGTATATGAGGTGTGTGTGTGATTGGTTTGATTGTAAAAGCTCTCAAACTCAAAACCCGATAGTGACTTGCCTTAGAAGGCAAAATTGGAGTGAAAGAAGAGATTTTGAGGAAAGCATCTGTTTGATGGCTTTGGTGTACTCAAAATGATCACAATTGAGCTCTATTTATAGTAGAGCAAGTTTGTTTTGCAAGGAATAGTGAATGGCAACTGCTGAGTAGGTTTGGCCAATGTTGGCAAATGAAAATCCAAGTCTCCTCTAGCCATTGACTAGAGGTTAGGGCACAGGCTGCTGGTTCCCTTGGTCTTGGATAAGTCTTAACTGAATTCAGTTGCTAAGAGCTCAGTCCATGCCACCTTGATACTTCCATTGAATGCTCCAATCCAAAATTGGAGTCTTGTCCCTATTTTGGCAATTCTAGGTTCAACATGCTATTTCTTGTTCCAAAGACTTTGGAGGCTTGGCTCAGTGATTGTCCCCTTTAGATTCAATCCTCAGAGGTGTCCAAGTGGATAGGAGTGTTTGGATTTGGCTAATTTTGGAAAATCGACCAAAAGTGCAAAAATCTGCCTTGCCTTGGCAGATTTCAGCAAGGCATCTTGCCAATGTCATATCTCATAGCTCAAATTGAATTTGGTAATGTTCTTGGCCATTTTGGAAAGCCCTTACATGATACAACAACTGTTTGAACATGTTTGGTTTTGATCTCTTTTGAATCCAAGTGAAAAATCCCCCTACATTTGGAAAAAAGTAAAGGCTGATTCTGACTTAGTGAAAATTTCACTAAGTGTTGGAAAAAAGTGACTTTTCTTGATTTTGATCACTCCATAACTCAAAATCCATGAGGAATTTGGACATAGGTCAGTATGAAGCTTTTGTAGAGGGCAATGTGATCTACAAATCAAGCTTTGAATGGGGAACAATGGCCTTGTGGTTTAGGAGTTATGGTCCTCCAAAGTTGGCACATTAGTGTCACTTTTTCCATAACTTAGAAATTTTTCTAAGTTTTTATGGTTACCCCTTTTACAAGTTATCCCACTTTCTTTGATTTTTCTTGATGAATGATGATTCCAATTATACATTAACATCATTTTAGGGTTAAAAATCCATTTTGGTGAAAATCTCAAAAAGTCAAAGTTGACTTTTGTGCACAGTTGACTTTTTATCAGATGAATTCCAAACTGTGCAATTCTTCAGGAAATCATGCCCTTGACCTAAATCAAACTTGATGGACATGTTCCATGGGTGTCATAGGGTATATTGAATCATGTCTTAGGGTTTGGGAGCATGTCCTGGTCAAAAGTCAAAGTTACAGTTGACTTTCCTCGCGAAACCCTAATTGTGGTGCAGATCAAATTGAGACTTGTTGCTCAAGCTTCTTGGATTAATCCATTGTTGCAAATGGATCAATATAGTATATTAGAGACCCTAAAATCATGTCTTGAGGTCTTGGCTTATGATTTGTCCCAAAAGTCAACTTAGGGGTGAATTAGGTCAAGAAACCCTAATTCTTGATTTTTGATGAATGCATCCCCTGAGGTCGAATTGACTTGATGATTGGGTCCATGAGGTTCCATGGAATATATTAGGTTATGTTTTGGATCATTGGCTTGTGCCCAGATGAAAATTTTCCATCTGGAGGCCCTGGTCGACCAAAACCCTAATTTGGTGACACAGTCGATCTTGAGACTTGATCCACCTAGAAGGGAGCAGCCTTGTGCTTAATCCTTGAAGTGGGAGTCCTTTTGATCCATTGTGGATATTTTAGAGGCTAGACAAGATGAAGATCAAGTCATTCCTTGACTGATCCTTTGTCTAAGGCTCTGAGAGGGCTTAAAACCCTAGTTTTGATTATTGTGAACGCTCAACAACCCTTGAGGCATTTGATGAGGCATGATGGTTCATCCATATTGTGATGATGATTTGCATAATGATGGGAAATATTAGTGGTCAAAATTTGGGGTATGACACATGTTATACAAGAAGATTAGAGTTTTATCTATTTGGAAGATTTGCTATTTAAAGTGTGAGATTCTATATGATTTTAGTTCACACTCTGTCGCAATCCAATGAGGGTTATTTTAGGAACATCTGTCTTTGCCAGAAGTGCATTTGTTTCATAAAAAGGTTCTTGGAGACTTTTTAGGAAACTTTCTACTCAGTTCCTATTTTTGTGTAGAAGATCTTGTAGAAGATTTGAAGCTGTTGTTTTGGGATTTGTGAGTTATTTAGCTGAAGAGCCCAAGCCCATGCTGATAAAAAGCTATAAAAGGCGATGTTCTAAACCTAATGCATTAGAGAAGTCGTGTATTGAAAGAAAGAGTATCAGGGTTTAGTGTGTCTTTGTTATTTGTGATCCACTCTTATATCACTTTGATATCTGAGTTGGACTATGTTGTTTGTGCATTTGTGAGCCTTTCATGTACCTCTTAGGTACTTGAATTGGACTGAGTTTTGAGTTGTAATCACTCATAAAATTTTAAGCAAAGAGTGGATTTTGTGTCATCGGAAGTGTGTCTTCTATTGTTTATTGTTATTGAGTTTATCACTGTTGTGTGATTGAGGGAAGTGAGAGGGGTCTCATATCTACGAGTTCCTAGATAAAAATAGCACACAGGTAGTGATTAGGTGAGAAGTTCTAAACTAGAGGTTTTTTGCTGAGGTTTCAAACTAATTCTATTATAGTGGATTTCCTTCCTGGCTTGGACGCCCCCAGTAGCTGATGTTGCACCGAACTGGTTTAACAATTGATTATGTTTTTTACGTTTATGCATTTAATTTAACTGCATAATTGTTGGTGTTGTCGTACTGTCCTGATCCTAGTGTTGTGACATCTTACTCGACATCTGGTGTCTGTTACCAGAATTTTATTTTCTTCCTCAAAGGAATTCACTTTGTGGGTAATACTAGGAGTTATGAGTGTTTCCCAAGTCATTTTATTATTACATTCTCATTCCTTAGAAATTTCTAGTTTTGATAATATGTTTTCATTTGAATTTCCTTTTTCGAGAATATACATGATTTATACCTTGTTGAACTTAGCCATAAAGTATTTAAAACTTTTTAAATACGATTTCATGACTATATCTTTGGTTTGATACTATACTTTGACTTGTGATGTGACCGATTTTGAATCAGGATTAATTCTGAATACCTCAAGGGATATACGAAGTCTGGCTAGACAAGCCTCAGGCTACGTATGATTATTTAATGTTAGGAAGTCGAACCTTAATATGGTCTCCAAGGTGATACCAACATAGCTTTCCACTTGGAGCACGACCTTACTTCCCTCGAGGTTGGAGAAACCGTCTATATATACCGTGCATTCTTAAAATGTCTCTAGTTCTTAAAAATTCTTTCTACGATGAAGTACCCCATTGTATGGTCTTTAAAGGCCTTATATGATTCATAAAGGGTGTCAAATTGAGATATTTATATGACCCATTTTATCATTCTTTCTGCAATACCTAGTTTGAAAATCACTTGTCTAATCGGGTGGTCCGTTCTTACTATAATGTGGTGCGCCAAGAAGTAATACTTCAAAATTTTTCCCATAGTCATGAGAGCCAAAACGGTCTTATTTATCTTCTAATATCGAGCCCTCGGTCCTTGAAATACTTTACCAATGAAGAATACCAACTTTTGGAAAAGTTCATCTTCTTTCACCAAGACTATATGGCCTCCTTCATTACATATAAATAAAAGAAAATATTTCCCCCTTCCTTGGGTAAGATTAGGACAAGAGGTTTAAGTAATAACTTTTTGAGTTTGGAAAATGCATAATCATTTCTTAGCAATTTATGGAATGCTAGTGCACAGTGAGCGAACTTAGAGATGGACCTTAACAAGGAAATTAGCATCATGTTTATATGTTGAAATCCTCTTTTATTCTTTGGGGCCTCCATGTCAATCACTATATGACATTATTCTGATTAAACTATATCCCCCTCTTTGTATGGTTATACCATAAGGATATCTCTGTTGTTACATCAAATGTGCATTTGTCTAGTTTCAAGTGCATATTGTGTCTCCTGACTTCTATGAAAATGGCCTCCAACTGGATGTATGATACGCTTCTTCATTGGATTTCACAATCATATTATCCATATATACCTCCAACATGTCTCCTATATGGCCTTTTAAGATCTTATTCATCATTCTATAATATGTTGCCTTTGAATTCATTAGACTAAAAGGAAATATTATGTTGCATAAATTTCATGCATTGGTCATAAATATTGTTTTTCTATATCATTAGGATCCATTGGGATTTTGTTGTATTTTGAGTATGCACCATGAACAATAAGAGGTGTGCGTCATTGGGGAATGCATAATTCAAATCCGAATAATCAATGCATAAGTTTCATTTGTTATTTGAATTTTTTCTTATAAGACATTAGATAGCTAGGTAGTGTATTTTGATTCAATAATAAATATAGCTTTTAAGAGATCCTCGACGATAAATATGGGAAAAAAATTTGTAGGGAAAATGAGTGATACTCGACCTCAGGGTTTATGTCTAGCATATCTTTGGAGAACCAAGCGAACAAGTCATCATTTTCATGCAGACATTTAAAAAATTGGACATGTACGCACTTTGGAAACTCAACCCTTATCTTGATGACCTTTGTGGAGTTTTCATCACATCAATCTCGATGAACTCCCCATTGGTTTCAGGTTGTTCAAATTTCTTTATTGCCTTCAAAGATAGTGTTTCATCACCATCTTCCTCATCTTTGACTATTTATTTCAAGTGTCTAGTTCAAGTAGGTCTTGTACTGTTCAAGAAGTATAGGTGTGTGTGTGTGTGTTCCCCTTGCAAGGGTTGGGAGACTCAGAGGTCTTAGTAGGTATATTACACGTTTGGAGGTGAAGGCTAGCACATAGTAGCAAGTAACCCTGTGCGGTAGTTTTTGAGGTTGTTTAAGGGACCATCTCACGTGACGTGAGAGGCTCTGTGAAGGTGAGAAAAACACAAGAAGGGGGGTTAAATTGTGTATCCCAAATCGTTTCTACTACTGAACCGCAGTTCAGAACTTGATAACAAGTGCATCGAAAAAGTATACAAAAGTAAATAAAAACAGCAAATAACACACAACAGTTATACTGGTTCCTCTCCAAATGAGAGTAGTCCGGTCCCCTTGCAGCACAAGATATTTTCACTATAATCAAACATATTACAATTGCTTATACACTCAAGTATAAGACTTTTCTGCTTAGACCCTCATCCCGAGACTTCCTTGCTTAATCAGCACCTGGTCAAGACTTCCTGCTTTGATCCTCAGATCCTAAGACTTTCTTTCTTAAACCCATCAGGTTCAATACTTCCTGCTTAAGCCCCTCAGGCCTAAGACTTCCTTGCTTAGACCTTTACTCCAAGACTTGCTGCTCAGATTCCTCGAATCTAAGACTTCAATGCTCAAGGCCACGACAAGAGACTTTTATTTAAACAGTCTGTTTAGAGAAGGTATAACTTACAATAACACTTGAATAATAATCAGAGGTGTTCAAATATAATACAACAAACTTTAACACTAAGGATTCTTAAGCTATACAAGAATAAGAACTCTTAACAGATTAGCTTCTCTTGAGCTGATTTAAATGCAGTGTATGTATATTTCAGTTGTAGTTGCAGCGTTATTCTCTTGATTGATCTTCAATTCCTCTGCTCCTTTTATAACTGAAGAAATAGAGTCGTTGAAGCATCCCTAATGGCTATAATTAGATCAAATCTTTTAGTATATCTTCTTTTCCAATAAATCAGATGTTGGAACTCATAGAGAAGGAATTACCCATTGAATAGAGCCTTTGTCCGCAGAACTCTTCTATGTAACAAGTACAACATAATCTTTTAAAGATAATGTCAACCATTCTCAAGTCTTGTGATTACAGAGCTTGAGGTGACATTACTCAGTTTCAGAGGCGGGTAAAGCACACTTTTGATTATGAACTATACCATAGATATCTTTCTGATCAGAACCGGATCATAGCTTCTTCTGTGTCAGAACCAGCTTTACTAAGTAAATATTATTCTGTACATGAGAACCAGCTAGTTAGAAATCCAATCTATTTTTCAAATACTTTGTTATCATCAAAACTTTAGAGGATATATGGTATGAACCAAATTTGTCTCAACAATCTCCCCCTTTTTGATGATGGCAACCTTAAGTATTTTAAAACAATTAGTTGTAGATTAATTATTCAACAAATTTCAGGATATGAAGTTTGTAAGCTCCCCCTGTGTTAAACAATCCTATTTATGAAGTCTAAGAAATGAGGTTTGTAAGCTCTCCCTATATAGAATAATTAAATCTACTTTAAGAGGTGAGGTTTGTAAGCTCCCCCTTAAATATGATAACTAAATTCAATCTAGGATTAACCAAGTAGAATACTTAATCCATTCTCCCCCTTTGTCATCAACAAAAAGATACAAAGAAAATAAAAAATAGACTTCAGTTATTAATAATGGTTTCTGAATAATTCATAGTTGAACACTAGTCAGGAACAAGTTTGTCAACCAATCCAGCTCATTGCATATGAGCAACAACGCCTTGTTGGTCAAGAGAAAGAACCCTACCAAAAGGAATGAGAAAGGATAATTACTCACGAGATGCAAGTGTCTCTTCTTTCAGATTATTGGACATGGTTTGAGGTAGATTGATTTTAGTTCTAGAGACTAGGAACAAAATGAAATGTTTATCATCAGAAAAAGCCATCCTGATCCCTTTTCTCTAGGCCTTAGATTGGATCCCATAATCTGGTACCATACTTTTTCCATATGAGTAAGAGTAGAAGGGCTTGTAGAAGGGCCTTCTTTATCATAGATGTTGTGCATAAGATTCATAAACGTATTGTTATGACTGCAGTTTTCAACATTAACTCCATCTTTTTTACAATTTATTGCTTGATAGATGATTTTAGAGTAGATCATAATAAGATAAACATAGACAATAGAAAGAATCTGACAACCATCTAGCTCATTCTGATGAACATGAGCATTTGCCCAAAAATCTTTCACAAGATCTGGATATATAGGTCCATTAAGCATTGCAAAACATTCATCCCATTTCTGAAAGTGAATATCTGAGACTATTTGTGAAAAATTAACCACCGTTAAATCATTGATGTTAACCATATATTCCTTCAGAATATCTAGATCAAAGATCTCTCCTTTAATAGTTTTTGAAGACATATTGAGAAGAAAACAAATTTTAGTGTTTGGAACAATGATTTCACAATATTATCTTATATAGAAGATAATACATAAAATTAGGGAAACATACTGGTAGCAATATAACAAATAGAATGCGGATTTATAAGCAAACATGCATTAAATGTTTGGATAGTTATGAGTTTAAATAAAAATGAATCAGAATTTTTGTCAGCACACTCCTTTTTAGAACCAAATTTTAGAGCAGATTTTGAATTTTTAGACATGATAGACATGTCCCTTCAGTCTCAAGAATAATTACTTCTGAGAAAACACAACAACCAAGGCTGAATACATACAGTACTTTTGTTTGAAAAGCAAGTAAATGTAGGATTTAGCCTAGGTGTAAGTGCTACAACAATTTCACAAGAAAAAGAGATTCAGAACCAGCTGTCTTGTCATACCCCAAATTTTGACCACTAAGATTTCCCATCATTGTGCAAATCATCATCACAATATGGATGCACTTTCATGTCTCATCAATCCCCTCAGGAATTATTAGGTGATAACACGAAAATGTATCATATATTTGCCTTGATTTACATCTAATAATTACGTTATTTCAGCTTAAGTTCCGATTATTCCGCAAGTATTCTAGTATTTTCGCAGGTATTTCATTGTCCAAGCTAAAAAGGAGCAAAGTAGAAAGACATGAAAAAATGAGAAGAAAACAGGAAGAAATGACTAAGAAAAAAAGCAGAAAATGAAAAGTTGTGTGTGTGATGACCGTCACACACTCACCACGACTATCACATAATTCAAAAGGCGTACCACGCTCGTCACACTCACCACGACCGTCACACGCCCAAAATGGTTATAACGTCCAGAACACAGACGTGGACACGGAAGACCAATGCAGTCACGCACGTTCAACATTTCCTCCTAAATTCTCTCAACTTCAGCACACGAGCCCCGTCTCCCTTGGATTTCTCAACAACCGAAAGTTATGCTCCTATATTCTCTCCAACGTGAAGAAAAGTTTGGGCTATAAATACAGCATTTATAGAACAGCAACGGACACACACGACCTAGAGAATTTTACCTCGAACTGCTGCAGAATTTATTTTCTTTCTTGTTTGTTCCCTTTTCATTCCTTGTTCACCATTACCTGAAATAGTGATAGTTTCTCACATCGAGGAGCTATTGCACCGTAGTTAGAATTTATTTCTTGGCTTCATCATTCATTGTTCCGTTAGGATCGAGCAAAATCCTACTGACTTGTGGAGGAATTGGTAGAACCAAGTTATCGCTTGTTTATCAGGTTTTTATCATTACTTTAATAATAGCATTATTGTTTTCCCACTGCCATGTCTAATTTATTGTTTTGTAGGTTATATTTACGCATGTTTGTTTTAATTAATATGTCTAGCTAAATCCATATTATCGGTATGTAATTAAGTAAACCGGAATGGATTCGATAAAAATAAGCTAAAACCACAAACAACTTAATTTCTAGCTGCGATTTCTTAATTAAAATTGGACTTTTATTACAAGAGTAAAAAGGTAGCAAAGGTTAGGATTAAGACCACGAGAGTGTGATATTTTAACCGGATAGCTGAAATCGAGCATTGGTTTTAAAAATAGCGAGAGAGCTTTAAAGTTAATTAGATTGTATTGATTTTCAAAAAGTATTTTTAAACTCAAATGGGCTAGCGAGAGCAGACATTATGATTTAAGAATATAGTCCGAAGCAATAACCACGAGAGTGTGAGGTGAGGGCTTTTAAACTGATATTTTCTACAGAAATATAATGTGACTTATTTTTATACGCTTAGGTTTTATTGAATCCATGATGGTACACTAAGTTGCGTACCGATATCCTAATATCAACTAGTTTATTTTAAATTTTAGATTCCCTTTAGTTTCCCGTTTGAACTTAAAACTAAACACCTCCGCCTTAGCTAAACACAGTAGCAAACCGTAGCACTAGGTTGATTATCAAGTCCCTGTGGGGATCGATATCTTTATTACTACGCGATAGGCTGTGCGCTTGCAGTTAGTAACTGTTAGACTCAGAAAGTCGCGACCAAGTTTTTGGCGCCGTTGCCGGGGACCTTGATTTAGTCAATTGTGCGATTCTTTGTTGCGCAGTATAGACTAAGGCAACAAATTTTATTTCCCTTTTCTTTTTCTCGATTGTATGCCAAGTACTCGCTCACAAAGCGAAAACTTACAACCACCAATCGCCGAATTAGAGCGCTTCTTACATTTAAGACGCAGAATACTAGATTATCAACGCAAGTATAATATTCCCGATCTTCTTGCTACTCCTGAACCAGTCAAAGAATGAAACATGGCCGAAGGACCACAGAACCGTCCTCTTAAGTATTATGCTACCCCATCTGAGCAAGAACCACATAACAACATTGCTGCCCCCGCTATCAACTGGAACGATTTCGTGTTGAAACCCTTATTGCTGTCAGCCGTACAACAACATCAATTTTCTGGAAATCCAACGGACGATCCTAATGAACACTTGACCAAATTTCTGCAGTACGCAGACACAGTGAAGGCAAATGGTGTGACTGCAGACGTGATAAGACTACGTCTTTTTCCTTTCTCATTAAGAGACAGAGCTTGGGTTTGGTTGCAATCCTTGCCATCCAATTCCGTCACTACATGGGATGAGTTGAAAAAGGTGTTCTTAGCACAATATTTCCCACCGAGCAAAACAGTTATGCTGAGAGCCCAAATTAATGGATTTCGACAAAAAGATACTGAGTCTCTTTACGATGCATGGGAGAGATACAAAGACATGATGAGGATGTGTCCGCATCATGGTCTTGAAGATTGGTTAGTCATCCATACATTTTACAATGGTCTCTTGTACAATACAAGAATGACAATAGATGCCGCCGCTGGTGGTACACTTATGGACAAACCCTATACCGAAGCCTATCAACTCATCGAAAGCATGGCTCAAAACCATTACCAATGGGGAGGTGAAAGAACGCCAGTGGAAAAAGCTCAAACGAAAGGTGGAATGTACGAAGTTAGTAGTCTTGATCATGTCCATGCTAAGGTAGATTCCCTTGCTCAAAAGATAGACAACTTGACCATAACACCCGCATCCACCGTGGCTGCCGTAGCGCCAAACTGTGAATTATGCGGAGTACCTAGATATGCTGCCCCGAATGCCAAATTTTAGCAGGAGTCTCCGCTGATCAAGTGAATTATGCTCAAGGAAACCCATATGCAAATACCTACAATCCTGGTTGGAAGAACCATCCAAACTTTTCGTACAAGAATAATAACGCTCTGTATGCACCTGGCCAAGCACCTGTTGTGCCACCAGGATACCAAAAACCTGCTGCTAACGTTCCCAACGTTCCTAGGAAATCAAACCTTGAAATTATGATCGAGAACTTCATTACTGCACAAGCTCAGCAGAACAAGGAGTTCCTCAACCAGAATGTTCACACCGGTGAGCAAATTAAACAATTAGCCAACAAGGTTTACGCTCTAGCCACTCACAACAAAATGTTAGAAACACAAATCTCACAAGTGGCCCAACAACAAGCAGTTACCGTTGCCTCAGCTGGGAACCTTCCAGGTCAAACTCAAATCAATCCGAAGGGACATGCAAACGCTATAACACTTCGGAGTGGAACAGAACTAGAAGGATCCACTGACCCAAGAATCGAGAATCCAGCCATGTACCAAAAGCCTAGTAAGGAGTCTGAAAAGGAAGGCGAACAAAAGGAAAACGAGAAGGCAGATAGTGGCAAAGAGGCCGAAGAGAAAGAAGAACCATAGGTGCCTCCGCCACCTTATAAACCACTTATCCCGTATCCCCAAAGATTCTCTAAATCTAAAAACGTAGGGCAATTTAAGAAATTTGTTGAACTTCTGAAGCAATTGAATGTCACAATACCTTTTACATAAGCAATCACACAAATGCCCTCATACGCTAAGTTCTTAAAAGAAATATTAACTAACAAGAAAAAGCTCAAGGATACTGAAACCGTTATGCTTACTGCAGAATGTAGCGCTATAATCCAAAACAACATGCCTCCTAAGCTAAAAGATCCTGGTAGTTTCTCTATACCATGTGTGATTGGAAAGTCTGTCATAGACAAAGCCATGTGCGATCTAGGAGCCAGCATCAACTTAATGCCATTATCTATTTGTAAAAGGCTCAACATGGGAGAACTGAGACCAACAAGAATGTCTGTACAACAAGTTGATAGATTAGTGAAATTTCCTCTAGGAATGATAGAAAACGTTCCAGTACGTATAGGACAATTCTATATTCCTACAGATTTCATAATCATGGACATCAAGGAAGACTCAAACATCCCTATCATTTTAGGAAGACCATTCCTAGCTACTGTCGGAGCCATCATAGATGTGAAAAAAGGAAAAGTGACTTTCGAGGTTGGTGAAGAGAAAGTAGAATTTATCCTCTCACAATTTTTCAAAGCACCTGCCATAGAAGACTCGTGCTGCTTCCTAGATGTAATTGATGAATGCATTAAAGAAATGGAAAAACACCAAAACACGTGTTCTGAAGTGCTGAGAATTTCGATGCCACCAATTTTTGAAGATGATAATTGGCGTGGTGAATACCAAGATAATAATCTAAGTGAATGTCTCGCACTCACTCCTGACCCTATGCCTTGCCCAAAGAAACCAACTGTAGAACTAAAGACATTGCCCAAAGATCTAAGGTATGAATTCCTAGATACAGAACTCGAACGACCAGTTATAGTCAACGCAGATTTAGGACAAATAGAAACCGAGAAATTATTGCATGTCCTGAGAAAGTACCCGACTGCCTTAGGCTAAAAAACATCTCAGATTTGAAAGGAATAAGTCCCTCTATCTGTATGCATCGCATCATGCTTGAGGAAGACTGTAAAACCTCTAGAGAACATTAAAGGAGAATCAATCCCATTCTGAGTGATGTCATTAAGAGAGAAGTGCAAAAGCTATTAGAAGCAGGAATCATATACCCAATATCAGATAGTGAATGGGTTAGCCCAGTTCACGTGGTACCCAAGAAAGGAGGTGTTACAGTCATCAATAATGAAATAGGCGAATCTGTAGCACAACGTACTCAAACCGGAGGGAGAATGTGTATCGATTATAGGAAACTAAACAAAGCCACTCGTAAAGATCATTTCCCTTTACCCTTCATAGATCAAATGCTTGAACGACTGGCTAAACACTCCCATTTTTGCTATTTAGACGGATATTCAGGATTCTTCCAAATTCCTATCCATCCTGACGACCAAGAAAAGACTACTTTCACATGTCCCTATGGAACCTTTGCCTACCGGCGAATGCCCTTCAGATTATGTAACACACCCGCAACATTTCAGATGTGCATGATGTCCATCTTCTCTGACTTCTTAGACGGTATAATGGAAGTCTTTACGGACGATTTCTCTGTCTGTGGGGAAAGTTTTGAAGGATGTCTATCAAACCTCGAAATGGTGCTCGAACGGTGTGTAAGTGTCAACTTAGTGCTCAATTGGAAAAAATGCCATTTCATGGTCCGACAAGGAATCGTGCTAGGACATATAGTATCCGACAGAGGAATCGAAGTCGACAAAGCAAAAATCGAAGTTATAGAAAATCTCCAGCCACCGAAAACCGTTAGAGAGATAAGAAGTTTCTTAGGACACGCCGGTTTTTATCGACGTTTCATTAAAGATTTATCTAAGATAACCAAACCCCTAACTGAGCTGTTAATGAAAGATGCTGAATTTTTCTTTGATGACAAATGCTTGGACGCATTTCAAACACTCAAGCAAGATTTAATATCAGCGCCCATTATGCAACCCCCAGATTGGAATGAACCATTCGAAAGCATGTGCGGCGCAAGTGATTATGCTGTAGGTGCAGTCCTAGGACAAAGAAAGGACAAAAAGCTTCACGCAATCTACTATGCCAGTAGAACCTTGGATCATGCACAAATGAACTACGCTACCACAGAAAAGGAACTCTTGGCTGTCGTGTTCGCATTGGATAAATTTCGTTCCTACCTAGTAGGAGCAAAAATAATCATCTACACCAATCACGCCGCAATCAGGTACCTATTAAGCAAAAAGGACGCCAAGCCAAGGCTTCTGAGGTGGATTCTACTCCTACAAGAATTCGACTTGGAAATCAAGGACAAGAAAGGCACTGAAAATGTAGTAGCTGACCACCTGTCGAGAATGGAGAACATCCAACCAGAACAAGTACCTATTAATGACGATTTCCCTTATGAAAGACTCTTAGCCCAGTTAAAAAGCAATACAATTAAACAATCTCTTACCTATACTGATACAGAAACTAATGAAGTGGTAGAATCTGTTTACACTAAAACCACGCTGCCATGGTATTCTGACTTTGTCAACTATCTAGCAGCTGGAGTACTGCCACCTGATCTAACCTATCAACAAAAGAAGAAATTCTTCCACGGCCTTAAACACTATTATTGGGACGAACCACTTCTCTTCAAGAGGGGCGCCGATGGTATTTTCCGTCGTTGTGTACCCGAAGACGAGGTGGAAGACATAATTTCTCATTGTCATTCTGCGCCCTATGGTGGGCACGCGAGCACTTCAAAGACTTGTGCTAAGATTTTGCAAGCTGGCCTCTTTTGGCCTACTCTATGGAAAGATGTCCATATCGCGGTTATAAATTGCGACTGGTGTCAACGCACTGGTAACGTCTCTAGACACGATGAAATGCCTCAAAAGGGCATTCTAGAAGTAGAAGTTTTTGACGTGTGGGGAATAGATTTCATGGGACCATTTCCCTCCTCTTTTGGTAAAAAGTACATACTCGTCGCTGTCGATTACATTTCCAAATGGATCGAGGCTGTAGCTTCTCCTACAAATGACACACGAGTAGTGATAAAGCTCTTTAAGAACATAATCTTTCCTAGATTTGGTATGCCAAGACTCGTCATTAGCGACGGTGGCTCCCATTTCATATCTAAAATATTCGATAAACTGCTATCAAAATACGGAGTCAAACATCATGTGGCAACACCATATCATCCACAAACTAGCGGACAAGTCGAGGTTTCAAATAGAGAAATAAAACAAATTTTAGAAAAGACTGTCGCTACCTCTAGGAAGGATTGGTCAACTAAACTTAATGAAGCTTTATGGGCTTATAGAACCGCTTACAAAACCCCCATAGGAACCACTCCATTTAAGTTAGTCTATGGAAAATCTTGTCATCTGCCGGTAGAAATAGAGCACAAAGCCTATTGGGCTATTAAAACCCTCAATTTAAATTATGCTGCCGCAGGAGAAAAACGAATCTTAGATTTGCACGAATTAGAAGAACTAAGACTAGATGCTTATGAGAACGCCCGCATATATAAAGAAAGAACTAAGAAATGGCACGATAAGCGCTTATCTAGAAAAGAATTTAGTGTGGGAGACGTCATGCTCCTATTTAATTTGAGACTTAAGCTTTTTCCAGGAAAACTTAGATCTAGGTGGTCCGGACCCTTTGAAATTTCTAAAGTTTTTCAAAGTGGAGCGATAGAAATAAAAGGAAGAAATAGTGAACCATTCATAGTAAACGGGCAACGCTTAAAACATTATCATAATATTGCAAACAGAGACTATTTGAATAGTCTAAGACTTTTAGAGCTGCCCGCTCATCCCTATAACTGAATTATCACTAAGCTTTTGTCAGGCTTACGACGTTAAAAACAGCGCTTAGTGGGAGGCAACCCACGAGATTGTTTTCTTTCCTTTTAACTTTCTTTTATTTTCATTTCTTTTTAAATTTCTTTACATTTTTCTTAACTCTATTTTCATTTCTTTTCGTTTCCTTTTATTTTCTTAATCTTATCGCTTTTCAGTTTCATTTATTTTCTCAAAAATTTAAAATTTTTTATGGAAACTGCTGTGCTGATCTTATAATTACATGCTACAGAATTTTAAAGTCTTTCTACCTTCTTCCTTCTTCATCTGCTTTACTTTTCTGACTAATTGTTAAGATGGATAATGAAGACACCATGGTTGTGCTATTCAGGGACGCTATCCAATGGCACCGCTATGAGGTTCTCTCTCGTAGACCTATGGCCTTAACCAAATCCCCCTATGGACCTACCATGACTGCTTTAGGTATAGAAGACAACATAGACTTTATGTTTAACCAGATAGGATGGGAAAGTTTTGCTAGAAAGAAGTGTCCAACCTACCACAGACTGACCCTAGAATTTCTAAGCTCATTGTCCTACAACCCTAACTATGGCATGGGATTTAATAGGGGTAATATAACCTTTAGGCTATTTGGATACACGTGCCGCTTCAACATCAGAGAGATTGCGGACCTGTTGGATTTCCCCAATGGACCCGACGTCTTTACTATGGCACAGGAGGATTTAGTAATGGAAGATGAACTGGACCTTTTCTGGAGTAGTATTTCAGGACGACCTCATCATGACCCGCACCCTATGGTGTCCACTAAAATTCACAACCCGACCATAAGATACTTTCATATGATCTTATCCTACACCCTTTTTGGAAAGGCCGAGAATGACACCCTAATCTCTAGAGATAAGCTATTTATCATGTTTTGCGTGTTTCAATCCCGACCCGTTAATGCAGCTACTTTTATGCTTGACAATCTCCGCAGGATTGCTCAAGCCGATCACGGTCCCATTTTGATAGGTGGCCTTGTAACAAAAATTACTGATGCCATGGGATTTAGAACACAGCTTTCTCGAGTGAACCCTCTAGGCGGATATAGGCCAATGAACATCACTTTCTGTTTTAACCGAGGACTCATTAGAAATCGTGGACCACCCCCGTTTCAACTCCTGATCAATAATGAAGTTGTTTTGCACTTTACACTGCCTGATCACGAGCGAACTAGTGTGCATAACTGCCACAACTGGCTATATGATTTAGATGAGCCACGGCTTGAAAGAGATTTTGGTAGTCATGTGTCTGACATTGAGATTGACCATGAAACTCCTCCTCACTATCATGATTTCCCTGAGCATTCCATGAATAATACTGATACTGTCCCCCCTGCTAACATCCATGCCACACTTGAAGCTTTCCGCATTGCACTTCAAGATATGAGAGATAAACTTCAACTTATTCGTCTTGACATTGTCGGTCTAATGGATACCACCGTCGAGGAGCTGCATCATCTGAACCAGGTTGTGGAATCCTTGAAGAAACAACGTGGCTAATACTGTCACACTGCATTTTTCCATTTTTATTGCTTTGCTTTTAATATTTTTAGAACAATTCAATTTACTGTCATTTTCTTTTTATTGTCAAGGAACAAGTTTATTTCAGTTAAATTTCAACTTTAATATTCTACTGCATTTATACTTTGAATACACTGCTATCAATTTCTAATTTCGTTAATAAAGTATTCAATTCGTATTCACTGCTAGTGGTTGTGTTGTTGTTGATATAATGTTCCTGCTTGCTTTAATTTATTTCTGTCATTCTATATTTATTCTAACATTTATCAAGTATTTTACTGCTATTAATAATTGCCATTTTCCAATATATGTTATGTGCCAGTTCTATTAAGCTTTCTGAGAGAATGCAAACTTTGTGACCATGACGGGCGTAACGCCCTTGTCACGACCGTCACACGGCTTACGACCGTGACAGGTCCATGACAAACGTCACACTCATTTTAACCCGCCCTCTGTTTTATAACAGAGACCCTTCCTCTTCATTTTCTCTTCAAACGTCCCACTCTCTTTTTAATTCCTTAACCATCCCACTACCCATTACTCTCCTTAAAACCCTCACATTAAATCCTAATTTCTTTCCACCACTTCATATTCCCAAACTCTCTTATTTAAACCACACGAAGCATTCTCATTCTCACATAACAACTCTTACTCATACCCACTTCCTCCATTCAACCTATTTCACTTTGCATGCACCATGGCTAGACGCACCAGACAAGCTCCTGACCTTTCCGTTGTTATATTCAGAGAGGGAGAATCTGGTGACCGCCAAAGGGCAAGTTACATCATCTTCTACCAATGCTCATTCCAACCGACGAGGTACGTCAACACGACCAGCCTTGAAGAGTTGGGTATGCTTGAGGGTGTACGTTGGATGCTTCAAAATTCCGGTTTATGGTAGCTCTGTACACAAGGGCAGCCTACCTACGAAGCTCTGACTCTGGAATTTCTGAGTTCATTCGCTTATGTTACACCTCCGGGAGACACAAACCAACTTTCTGGTGTAGCTACATTCCGAATGTTTGGTTCTAAGTATTCAGTAGGCCAAAAACGACTTGCCCAAATGCTTGGATTCCATCATGGGGAGAATGTCCATTGCCGTTTGCCTAACGATGCCTGGTTCCAGGAAGCTTCCGACCTCTGGAATCAACTTACAGGTGTAGCTGCTACAAGCTGGGACAACCTCAACGCAACTTATATTCATAACCCAGCGATACGATATTTTCACAGAGTTTTAGGACACACAATCTTCGCGAGGGACAGCAACCACAAAGTCAACTCCAAGGAGCTCTTTTTCCTTCGTTGTGTGCTCCTTCCTGAACCAATCAATGCAGCTCCATTCCTACTCGCTCACATCCACGCCAACTGTGCTAGAGGTTCTAAACCTTTCTATTTCGGAGGTATTGTAACTTTTATCGCACTCGGCCTTGGTCTGGGAGACAACCTCGCTAATTTACCTTTCATACCACCTGAGTCCCTGGATATCGAGTATTGTCGCTCCTCCCACCTAATTAAAGCAAGGGCGGATGGACGATACCATCCAGTAGTTCGTACCAGAATCATCAGGAGCATCATCATGCCATGCCGAGACCGCATCGACCCTCAAAGACAAGCAAATTGGTTTTTTGATCTCCGTGCTCCTGAGCCTAATGTGGATGCTCAAGAAAATCAAAATAACGAAGCAGTCGATGAAATGGAGCAAGAGATGGATCGGCTACCTCATGAGAACCCACCACCTCCTGCCCAAGATGCCTCAACATCCACCGGACGTCGTCACCGCGCCGATCCAGAACAAGATCCCGTTACTAATGAAGAAATCTTAAGGGGCATATGGCACCAAAACCAATTGGCTACCCAGAGAGAAGTACAACAACAGACGCAGTATAACGAAATGATGAACCTAATGCGTCAAATCCAACAGGGGCAAGTCAACCAAAGCCAGTGGATGGACGATGTGATAGAAGAAATGGGTGCCCTAATGCTACGAGTGCAAGACCTACATGACTATATCCATCACGTAGGCATTCCAGATCATGTAGCACAGAAAGGACACGCTCGCACCTGAGGCAGAGGACGTGGACCTCATTAGATTTAGTTTTAGTTTTAGTTTGCTTCGGTTTTTGTTTCTTTTTGTAGTTTCTATCCGCATTTATATCGCAACATTGAGGACAATGTCCGATATAGTGTGGGAGAGGTACTTTACTTTATTTCCCCTTTTGTATTCCCTTTCCGCATTTCCTTTCAAATAAACTAGCTTTTATATGAAAGTTTCGTTTCATGTCAAATTTCCCCACTTTATTTAGCTATAACAAAAAAATTTATGATCAATGCATAACTTAACATACCAAAACATAGACTATGTTGGGAAATCGAGAAAAATCTAACAAGATTGATATCGTCTTGACACCTTAGACCTCTTGCATATGCAAGATCAGTTTCAATACCCGTTATACCAATACCTTCAGTTCTATTTCTATAGTAACCCCTAGTAGTTTATTTCAGCAGTCAGCACCGTCTTAAACACAAACCGCGTGGAGAGCCGATGAAGATAAGTGTTTGATGTCGAATCATTAAATATCTTCTGTATTCTTTGCTGTTCTGAAAAATTGAAAAAAAATGCACCATACCTACGGTTGCAAAAGTATTACAAAAATAAAGAATCCATTGTTGGTTGGTTCAGAGGTACCTGGTTCTGAACTCGGTAGGGTGAACCACGGTTCGATCCCCCACAACTTACGATTAGGATATATATAAAGGGTTACCACACTTGTGTACCAGACCCCATGCTAGAAAGGATCAAAGTCACTAACCGGCTACTCCACTACGCACGTGTAAAGGCAAAGGGCTTAATGTGATTGCGCCAGAATGAAACCGGGTGAAATAGCTACGAGAAACTTTAGGTTGAGCTATAATAGAATGATTAGATCTGGCTTGTATAGGGGGGAGGTCTATGATTATGCTTGTTGCTTGTGTCACTAATGTATCTTTAGTGTTTTACTTGAGTATCCGTCATCTTAATAAAATGCCTTACAAACATTTTCAAAACCAAAGGTATGTCATGTGTGTGCGTTTGATAAAACATGTCCGACGTTCTTACTGACTATTTGCTTGAGGACAAGCAAACATTCAAGTGTAGGGGAGTTTGATAACACGAAAATGTATCATATATTTGCCTTGATTTACATCTAATAATTACGTTATTTCAGCTTAAGTTCCGATTATTCCACGAGTATTCTAGTATTTTCGTAGGTATTTCATTGTCCAAGCTAAAAAGGAGCAAAGTAGAAAGACATGAAAAAATGAGAAGAAAACAGGAAGAAATGACTAAGAAAAAAAGCAGAAAATGGAAAGTGGTGTATGTGACGACCGTCACACACTCACCACGACCGTCACACAATTCAAAAGGCGTACCACGCTCGTCACACTCACCACGAACGTCACACGCCCAAAATGGTTATAACATCCAGAACACAGACGTGGACACGGAAGACCAATGCAGTCACGCACGTTCAACATTTCCTCCTAAATTCTCTCAACTTCAGCGCACGAGCCCCGTCTCCCTTGGATATCTCAACAACCGAAAGTTATGCTCCTATATTCTCTCCAACGTGAAGAAAAGCTTGGGCTTTAAATACAGCATTGATAGAATAGCAACAGACACACACGACCTAGAGAATTTTACCTCGAACTGTTGCAGAATTTATTTTCGTTCTTGTTTGGTCCCTTTTCATTCCTTGTTCACCATTACCTGAAATAGTGATAGTTTCTCACATCGAGGAGCTATTACATCGTAGTTAGAATTTATTTCTTGCCTTCATCATTCATTGTTCCGTTACGATCGAGCAAAAGCCTACCGACTTGTGGAGGAATTGCTAGAACCAAGTTATCGCTTGTTTATCAGGTTTTTATCATTACTTTAATAATAGCATTATTGTTTTCCCACTGCCATGTCTAATTTATTGTTTTGTAGGTTATATTTATGCATGTTTGTTTTAATTAATATGTCTAGCTAAATCCATATTATCGGTATGTAATTAAGTTAACCGGAATGGATTCGATAAAAATAAGCTAAAACCACAAACAACTTAATTTTTGGTTGCGATTTCTTAATTAAAATTGTACTTTTATTACGAGAGTAAAAAGGTAGCAAAGGTTAGGATTAAGACCACGAAAGTGTGAGATTTTAGCCGGATAGCTGAAATCGGGCATTGGTTTTAAAAACAGCGAGAGTGCTTTAAAGTTAATTAGATTGTATTGATTTTCAAAAAGTATTTTTAAACTCAAATGGGCTAGCTAGAGCAGACATTATGATTTAAGAATATAGTCCGAAGCAACAACCACGAGAGTGTGAGGTGAGGGCTTTTAAACTGATATTTTCTACAGAAATATAATGTGACTTATTTTTATACGCTTAGGTTTTATTGAATCCACGATGGTACACTAAGTTATGTACCGATATCCTAATATCAACTAGTTTATTTTAAATTTTAGATTCCCTTTAGTTTCCCATTTGAACTTAAAACTAAAACACCTCCGCCTTAGCTAAACACAGTAGCAAACCGTAGCACTAGGTTGATTATCAAGTCCCTGTGGGATCGATATCTTTATTACTATGCGATAGGCTGTGCGCTTGTAGTTAGTAACCGTTAGACTCAGAAAGTCGCGACCATTAGGCATTTTCTACAATCAAAGATTAGGGTTTTGAGCCCTCTCATAGCACTTAGACAAAGGATCAATCAAGAAATGACATGATCTTCAACTTGTCTAACATCTCAAACCTCCATAAAGGATCAAGAGGGCTCCCACTTCAAGAATCAAGCACAAGGTTACAGCATTCCAAGTGGATCAAGCCTCAAGATCGCCAGTGTCAGCAAATTAGGGTTTTGGTCGACCAAGGCCTCCAGATGAAAGTTTTCCTCTGGGCATGAGCTAATGCTTCAAAGCACAACCCAAGATACTCCAAGGGACCTCATGGACCCAATAATCAAGTTAATTTAACCTCAGGGGATGCATTTATCCAAAAATCGGGAATTAGGGTTTCTTGACCTAATTCACCCCTAAGTTGACTTTTGGGACCAAACATGAGCCAAGACCTCAAAACATGATTTGAGGGTCTCCAATACACTACATTGATCCATTTGCAACAATGGATTGATCCAAGAAGCTTGATCTACAAGTTTCAATTTCATCAGGACCACAATTAGGGTTTCGAGGGAAAAGTCAACTGTACCTTTGACTTTTGACCCAGACATGCTCCCAAACCTTGGGACATGATTCAATACACCCTATAACACCTATGGAATATCCCCATTAGGTTTGATTTAAGTCAAGGACTTGATTTCACAAAGGATCGCACAGTTGGAATTTCATCGGATAAAAAGTCAATTGTGCACAAAAGCAAGTTTGACTTTTTGGAATTTTTCACAATTTATGGTTGTTTGACCCTAAAACAATGTAAATATGTGATTGGAATCATCATTCATCCAGAAAAATCAAAGAAAGTGAGTTAACTTGTAAAAGGGGTAACCATAAAAAACTTAGAATTTTTCTAAGTTATGGAACAAAGTGGCTAGGGTACCAACTTCCAAGGACCATAACTTGAGATCCAAGCAACCATTTTGGATGGTCCAAAGCTGGATTTATAGCTCTCATGGCATACTTTAAAAGCTTCAACTACAACTCATTCCAATTCCACATGGATTTTAAGTTATTGAGTGATCAAAATGGCTGAAAACATGAAAAAGACATTTTTCAAACACTTAGTGAAATTTTCACTAAGTCGGAATCTTCCTTACTTTTTCCAAAATGTAGGGACATTTTTCACCTTGATCCCAGTCAAACCAGGTCTAGGGGTGGACATCAAAGTTAAAGAATGCTAGGAGGGCTTTCCAACAAGTACCAGATCATCTCCAAATTCCATTTGAGCAAGGAGATACAACCCTTGAAACATGGCATCATGAACTTATTTTTTCAAGACAGATTTGGCAGATTTTGTGCATTTTGCTCGATTTGTCCAAATCTGATAAATCTAAGCCTTGTCATCAATTTGGACACATCTGAGGATCAAATCCAAGGGGGTGATATGATTTCCAAGCCTCCAAAGTCCAAGAATCTACAAGTAGCATGCCAAACCTAAAAGAGCTAAAAAGGTGCCAAGACTCCAATTTTTTTGCACTGCATTTAATGGATACACCAAGATGGCATGGACTGATACATTCCTAACTGAATGAGTCAAGGATAAGCTCTGAATCAAAGAACCATAGGCTTGTGCCTTAACCTCTAGTCAATGGCTAGAGGAGACTTGAGATTCCTTTTGCATAACATTGGCCAAAGGCCTGCTGCAGTTGCCATTCACTATTGCTTGCAAAACAAACTTTCTCTAATATAAATAGAGCTCATTTGTGCTCAGTTTGAGTACACCAAAGCAACAAAACTGATGCTTACCTCAAAATCTCTCTCTTTAGGCCAAAATGCCTTATTTAGCAAGGCGTCTCTGAGTTTTTGAGTTAGAGAGCATTTCCATCATAGCTCATGATCCAAACACATCCAATATGTCATATCTAAGCTGTCCAAACTCTCATATGTGACCTGTAACACCAAAATCACAAAGTCCCCTCTCAAAACCTTAAAATTGATTCAGTCAATTTCAAAACCAGATAAAGCCTCAAACAGACTCCAAATATCATCCTTGAACTGTCCCAAATGGTTCCCCATATCTGGAACACCATTTGAGAGAGTTGCCATATTGGTCACTTTTGCCCCTTTTGCAAGAAAGAGCTCAAACTTGTTCCTGAGGATTCCAGCTGGTTCTAACCATTCTAAAAGCTTCTAAGGGATCAATTGAGAGTGTCCAAAGCATCAAATTACTTCTGGCACAAGAAACTTGGCAGATTGCACAACAAGCTCCAAGAGGTAAATGCATCATCACTTGAACTTTCTAAATTATGCATTGCTTTGAAGGCCACTGATCATAAACATCTAATATATGTTATATATGTTGTGTTTGAACCAATTTTCCATGTAATTCTTGCATGCACCATGTGTTAGTATAGAAAATGCAATTATAGGCCTATTTCAAAAACACTATCGGGTTTTTAAATAGGGACCTCATATGAAAAACCCACCACCACCATTGGATTTCTTGGGAAATTCTAGGCCAGATGCATATAAATTATGTCCCAATCCATGGAGAAATGAGAAAGTTATGGCCTTTACGTTTTTGGTCCAAAACCTTGCCTTGGCCAGGCCTAAAACAAGGCATGCCTTATGTATTTCTAGGGTGGCTTTGATACACGGATGTATCACCACCCCAGTGGTAGAAGGCGCGCACTGCAACCTTGAGGTCTGAGGTTCGAATCTCCCTCGCCCCAGACCCTTTTTTACCACTTTTTTTAATATTTTTCATATTATTTTTAATGATTTGGAAAATTAATTTCTCTCTCACTTTTAATCATTTTTTATTGGTTCTTTTTGCAAAAAGATCACAAAAATGTTAAAATATTTTATTCCAGAAAAAAATCCAATTTATATTATTTATTTAATATAATTTGAATTTTTGTAATTTATTTAATTTTAATTGTTTTTAAACATTTTTTAAATGAAATTCACACTTTGATCTTTCAAAATTAATTGGATTTTAAGCTTTCATAAGATTAAACTTGATTTTCCAAAATATTTTCCAAAGTGTACAACTTGTTTTTGAATATAATTGATATTTTATCATTTATTATTTAAATTACCTTTGAAAAATGTCATTTTAATTCAAAAATTAGGGTTTCTTTGATGTTCACCCTAACAAATCTTTTTCAAACACTCATGGGCCTCCTCTTGGGCATCATACAAAAGATAAAACTCTTCCACGCCAGTAGACTTGGACAGTCTAATCCCCTTGAGTCTCAAAGACATTCTCAAGTTCCCTACAAATACAGGGAGAAACCCCGGTTACTCTGAATCAATCTCCAGCAGAGCTAAATCCCAGTCTCTCTCCCAAAAATCCCAAATCAGAACCTCAAGGCATCTGATACCTCAACTCTTCTGGAACCCTCAGCAAGAGTTGATTCCACACTTGGACCTGCCTTGGGATCTCAATTATCCCCGGCAAAAGCTAGCCTCCTCTTAGGCTTTGTATAATGACTTTTCCTCAGTATAGCTAGCCTCCTCTTGGGCTTTGTACAATGATTCTCCCCAACTGAGCTAACATTTTCAGACTCTCTTGTTGAGTCAATTACTTTCCAGGCTCTCTTGTTGAGTCAATTACTTTCCAGACTCTCTTGTTGAGTCAATTACTTTTTAGACTCTTGTTGAGTCAATTATTTTTCAGACTCTCTTGTTGAGTCAATTACTTTTTAGACTCTCTTATTGAGTGAATTACCTTTTAGACTCTCTTGTTGAGTCACTCACCCTTTCAGACTCTCTCGTTGAGTCAATCACCTTTTCAGACTCTCTTGTTGAGTCAACCTTTTTAGCCTCAATCTTGTGCTTTATACAAGATAGATAAAAGTACTCTCTTGTTGAGTCAGTCTTTTTCCAGCCTCATCTCAGGTTTGGTATAAAGATTTCCCCTAGCAGGAGCTAGCCTCCTCTCAAGTTGTGTAGAATAATTTCTCTAGCTTGTTCAGCCATAATCCTGGGCTTTGTACAGGACAGATAAAAGCACTTTCTTGTTGAGTCAAACCCTTTTAGCCTCAATCTTGGGCTTTGTACAAGACATAAATCTTCATAACCTTCTCTTAAGCTTTGGACCAACATCTTTCCCAAGCAGAGTCAAACTCATTTCAACCTAAATCTTGGGCTTTGTACAAGACAGATAATACTCTCCAGCAAGAGTCAAACTCGTTTCAGCCTTAATCTTGGGCTTTGTACAAGACACATACAAATCTCCCCGGCGGAGTCAAAACCCCTTTTAGCCTCAATCTTGGGCTTTGTACAAGACAGATAGAACATTTTCCCTGGAAAAGTCAAGCTTTTAGCCTCCTCTTAGGCTTTGTATAAAGATATCCCTAAAGGTTCATCCTCTTTTTGCCTCAATCTCGGGCTTTGTACGAGACAGATAAAAACACTCTCTGGTTGAGTCGGTCATTTCCAGCCTCCTCTTAAGCTTTGTATAAAGACTTCCCCTAGTGGAGTCAATCAACCTCTTAGCTTCAACCTTGGGCTTTGATCAAGGCACACAAAAATCAACAATACCTCTTTAGAGATGACAAATTCTCTCTCAGTCAAAACCTTTTAGCTTCAATCTTGGGCTTTGAACAAGACACCAAAACATATTTTTCCTCCCTTAGAATTGGAGGAACTACGATTGCTCTGATTTCCTTGTTTCATTTAAACGGGAATACGTAGGCATAAGATTGTGAAATCTTAGCGAGCATACTAATCAAAAACTTTAGGTCCCGTACCTTCATACATCAGTCAAAGACTTTGGGTTTCATACCTTAGTCATCATTCATCCCCATTTTCCACAGAAAACAAAAACTCACTCACTTACTCATATTTCCCAAGAAACTTTCCCAACCCATTAAGGATAAACACCATCAAGTATAAAGTGAAACCTAAAGCTAATATCCTGTGGATAACCACATATAGGATGGGTAATTGACAACTCCCCATTGTATAACCTGACCCCGGACCCCCCAATCTCTTTTAAGCGTTTGTTCAGTTAAACATCCGCGTGCAAGGTTAGTTTTAGATAGATTCCCTTTCCTTTCCAGCTTCATGGGATAAATAAGAAATCAGAAAGTAGTACCCCCTCCTCCTCATTGCGGTGAGGAAACCCCAGCGATAAGGTGGCCGCGTCACCGACAAAAATCGCTCGCTACAGTAAAATGGAAACTCTGCTGGGGAGTCTTTAGAATGATCTTTAGGGCATCGTCCCCATTTTCCAACAATAAAATGGAGACTCTACTGGGGAGTCATTGTCTGTATAGGACTAGGATTATATCTCTTAAGAGGTCTAGGATGTTAGTTTTAGGAATGAATATATATATATCGCTTTTCCTAATTGGTATTCGTGTTTATATTTCTGCTAACATGACTGCAGGTGATGCCACATCTGGAAAGTTTGAGTGACACCTAAGATAAGTGATGGCATTAGACGGGTAATCTTACAGGGAGTGACTCCTAAATAAGAGACCCCGGTCGACCATCGAATCAATGGAGATACCCTTTGCGGATTCAATGCCTATACGACTTCGGTTGTTAAAAGCAGATTGTTCGATTGTGGTGTCCGTGAAACTGAGAATTTAGTAGGCTGAGACCTTGTTACTATTTTTGTAGTACGGAAGCTATCGAAAATAGTTGTCACGCAATACTACCCTCATTTGAGATTACTCTAAGATATTGCAGCTCGCTCGGGTGAACCAGTCTGCTGTTGTTATCCCAACAGGGGTCAATGATTTTGAGGACAGGTACAAAAAATCACCAGTACAACCTTTGGGGATGGGTAGAGCCATGACTTCATGATACCGAACCTTTGACCCCATGTTTTTTCTATGTTTTTGTGTGCTGCATTCATGCATTCATTTCATTAAAAAACTTTAAACAAAGAAAAATTTTCTCTTCTAGTCTCTCTTTTTCAAATTAAACTAAGGCAATAATTGCAAATGTCAGAGATAAAGATTGCGTTATGGATTTCGGTAGAAGGAAGACTCACAAGTACACCTTCAAGGTTCCAAAACTAGAGGATTTAAGAGGGTTGCCAAGGATGATCACCAACCCTGATGCTTTTAGAGCTAAGTACGGAGGACTGTTGTCTCTGTTAAGGGTCCATGCAGTTGAAGGAATCTTGTCTACGTTAATTCAGTTTTATGATCTGATTTATCACTGTTTCATATTCCCAGATTATTAACTAGCACCAACACTAGAGGAGTATTCTCACCTGACTGATTTACCCATCACTGACCAAGCTCCCTTTTTTGGACTGGAAGAAATTCCAAAGGGTCAAACCATTACAAGACCTATCTATTTGGATGAGTCAGAAGTCAGGACTCACATGACCACTAAGGGTGGAATCCAGGGTTTGCCAGCCAAGTTTTTGATAAAGAAGGCTATGTACTTTGCTAGTATAGGGAACATAACTGCTTTTGAGAGCATCTTTGTCTTACTCACCTACGGGTTATTTCTGTTTCCCAACATTGATGACTTTGTTAATATCAATGCCATTAAGATTTTTCTGATTGGAAACCCCGTATCGACCTTGCTCGCAGATGCTTATCATTCGGTACACTTAAGGAATTTATATAGCGGAGGAATGATCACATGCTTTGTACCCCTGCTATACAAGTGGTTTACTTCCCATTTACCCAAGTCTGCTACATTTTGGGATCATAAGAGTACTTTACGTTGGTCGCAGAGAATCATGTCTCTTACCAACTCTGACATCGACTGGTACAATCGGATCTATGACGGTATAAGAATCATTGACCGTTGTGGAAACTTCCCTAATGTACCCCTCATAGGAACTAAAGGAGGAATCAACTATCATCCAGTTTTAGTTCATTGTCAAATTAGATACCCGATGAGGCATGTCCCGCATAATGCCATCTGGAAGGTCTTTTCTTCAAGGAAGGAGAAAAAGATAGGGCACTAAAGACATAAATAGTGCATGCCTGGAAACATGTTCACAGGAAAGGAAGAGAGTCTCTAGGAAAACGAGATTGTGTCTCAGTGGAACCTTATCTCCACTGGGTACAAACTAGAGCTCTCATGCTAAGGATACCTTATCCTCGTCAAGAAGTTCTTCCCTTAAAGGAATATGTCCTTTATTTTATGTTAGATATGGAAAAACTTCAGGTTACTCTCAACAAAGTTCAACAGGATAAGAGGTCTTGGAAAAACAAGTACCGTATTCTCAATGTGGAGTGTAACAAAATACAGTAACTATTAAAAGAAAAAGATGCTCTGATCGAGATTTTAGAGCAACATGCTGTAGAGAATCAAGAAGATCAAAGGAATTTGCTCGCTTCTTTCACTTGGCAAAGGAATGAGAACCCGACAACGGCTAAAGAGACCCGGTCAAAGAAAAGAAAAATACCAGAACCTGCACCTGAGCCCTCCTCAGAGAGGACTCAGGATCCATAAGTTTAGACATTTCCTTTTTCAGCACTTTGTAAATCACTGTATTTCCATTTCCGCAATCTTTGAATTCAATAAAACGGGGTCTCCCCACTGTATGATATTTGCAATCCAATTGTTGAAGGTTATTTTGATTAGAATATATATATATATAATCATTGCATATCATTCATCTTTCTCACATAACGCATTCTTCTTACCTACGAATCTCATGTTTGTGTCTCGATTCTAGAGTCAAACTGTCTCATTCGTATAATACTCGGGCCAATCGACAAAAGAAAATGGATAATCTCGAGGAAGAGAATAGAGAGTTGAGAGAAGAACTTGACGCTCTGAAAGAAGATATGAGGAAACTTCACAATGACATGCATGCTCTGGCAGCAGCTCAGATACAAAGGACTGTGATCTCAGATATCACATCGACACCCATAGTGGAAAAGTATGATCCTCAGTATAACATGCCTAAAGATCGTCTCTGGGGCATGCCTATTAACTATATCCCAGAAGGATATATTCTGCCGATCACGGAAGATCCAGAAACTGCAGCAGGAACCGCTGGGCCTGAAGGTTACAAACTTCGGGAAAGCGAAGATGCAAGGGGCATGACAGCAACTCCTGAAGGTTACAAACTTTGAGAGAGGGAAGCACCAAGAGTCAACACCGTAATGACTATACCACCACCCGTGGTACGCACTGTCCCGGAAGGGCAGATTCCACAGATACCTTCTGTTGGAAATGAAAGTATGGACGATAAAATGAGGGAATTTTAGGAACAGTTCCTGGAGATACATAGGGAGCTGCAAGCCATTCGCGATCAGGATCTGTTTGGAAAGGACGCAGCAGACCTTTGTTTCGTCCCAAATGTGAAAGTTCCGCACAAATTCAAGGTGCCCGAATTTGAAAAATACAAGGGTAACTCTTGCCCTCAAAGTTATTTAGTGATGTACGCTCAGAGAATGTCAACTCAGACAGAGAACCAACAGCCACTGATCCATTATTTCCAAGATAGCTTAACTGGTGTCGCACTCAAATGGTACATGGGTTTAAACCGCACCAAGATCGTCACTTTCAGAGATCTTGGCGCTGCCTTTGTTTAGAAGTATAAGTATAATCTGGACATGGCACCGGACAGAGATCAACTTAGAGCCATGTCGCAGAAGGACAGAGAAACCTATAAGGAGTATGCTCAGAGATGGTGTGAAATTGCCGCCCTGATTTGTCCACCTCTTGAGGAAAAAGAGATGACAAAGATCTTCTTAAAAACCTTGAGCTCATTTTACTACGATAGAATGGTCGCCAGTGCGCCCAGTGACTTCACTGAGATGGTAGGCATGGGAGTTCGTCTTGAGGAAGCAGTCCGAGAAGGACGTTTAGTTAAAGAGGTTGGACCATCAAGCAGTACCAAAAGATACGGTAGTGCTTTCCCTAAGAAAAAAGAGCAAGATATTGGCAATATCTCTCTAGAAAAGCAAAGGCGACGGTACCAATCAGTAGCAGTCGTAACTCTTTCTAACAACCCTGGGCCTGTTCCTACGTATCAACCTCAGGTTTCTCAGAGCCAACCGAATCAACAACAATATCAACAAAGGACACAACAGCCTCTTCAGCAGGCTCGTCCTCCGTACAACAACAACCGTACAACGCGACCGCCAGGGTTCGACCCTATATCGATGTTGTACGCATAACTGTTTCCACTACTACTGGCAAGGGGAACGTCTAAACTAGGGCTCCTCTCGTGGTACCAGAGAATCCGCCTTTTTGGTTCAAAGCGGATCAAACTTCCCCTTATCATCAAGGAGGACCGGGGCATAACATAGAAAACTGTCTCAGTTTCAAATTTGATGTGCAGAAGCTCGTCAAGAGCAGGGTCTTATCATTCAAGGATACAAATCCAAATGTTCAGACGAACCGGCTGCCTCAACACGAGAAAGCTGCGTTAAATTTGATAGAAGAAGAGTCTAAGCACAACTATCAAATTCACGATGTACTCTTATTGGGAACCAACCTGGTCAGGATGCATTGCAAACAGAGCGGATATGGTCATGTACCGTCTCATAGCTATCACCAGTGTGATATTTGTTCTAAAAGCAATCAAGGATGTTCTGTGGTGCAATCCGCTCTACAGGAACAGATGGATCTCGGATGGATCCAAGACCACCGAGTTCGTGAGGTCAACATGACTTATACAAATTCCAACATCATTCAGAATCACGACATCCGTGCAATAAATGTCAACTTGTTGGCCATGCACTCAAGGCAACGCCAACATCATAATCTGCCACGACACGATTACGATTCCTGTCTGATTTGCTCGGTAAACAATCAGGGATGCTCTCTTGTACAAGAGACCCTCCAGCGTCAGATGGATCTTGGATGGATTCAGTATTACCGTGATAGAAGTCAGTATCAAGTTAAAATGATTCAAATTTTGATATTCGCTTAATGAATACCAGCTTGGTGGAATTACTCGCTAAGCAAGTCCATCTCGCTTTTCTGACTTCGCATAATTATCAGAAATTTAAGGGATGTCGTGAGAATGACCAAGGATGTGCACTCGTTCAAAGGACGCTACAACATTTGTTAAACCACTGGTGGCTTTCGATCTATCTAGATGAAGACACGCAACAAGTCAGTATAGCCGATGGGAACCCTACTAGGCATCAGAGTCAGGATGTTCGATCAATGGAAACAGACCTAGTAAGGTTACACTGCATATAAAGCGGACGTGGTAGGGTGCCACCACACAACTATGAGCGCTGTAGAGTTTGCTCAGAGAATAATCAAGGATGCTACCTCGTACGAGCAGCCCTTTAAAGTCAGTTGGACCATAAGGAGACTTAACCAGGGTCAAACTCTGGTTCAATGTTAGACTATCATCCTAATCAGTGCAAAGATGTTATCTTGATCCCTAAGCGATAAATGGCCAAAGATGTGTGTGCCATAATCCCATTACTCCATGAATCAAGAATTCCTCTCGATGGTGGAAGGGTTCTCAACCTCGAACCAATTGAGGCCGACTATGATAGTCAGAAAAATCAGAAGGCCACTGTAGTTATCTATCTGCCGGGACCAGTACCGTACAAATCCGATAAGGTTATCCCCTATAAATACGGTGCAACAAAAATTGAGAATGGAAAGGAAATTCCATTACCCTCTGTCGTGAATATTGCAGACATCTGTCGAGTAACACGAAGCGGTCGAATCTTCAACCGAGGAGTTGGAGAACCTAGCAAAGAAAAGGAACCCCAAACAGAAGTTCCTGATCAACCAGTCAGTCAATCCTGTGATCTCGACCTTTCAAAGAACAACGATGAGATGCTGAAGCTCATCCAGAAGAGTTAGTACAACATAGTTGACCAACTGTTGCAAACTCCTTCAAAAATCTCTATGCTATCTCTTTTAATCAGTTCCGAAGCTCACAGGGAAGCTCTACAGAAAGTCTTAGAGCAGGCCTTTGTGGAACAGGATGTAACAATAAGACAATTTGACAGCATCATCTCCAACATCACTTCCTGTAATAACTTAGGATTTAGTGATGAGGAACTGCCGGAAGAGGGCCCAAAACATAACATGGCCTTCAATATTACAGTCAACTGCCAGGACGATGCTTTAGCTAGCGTACTGGTAGACACCAGATCAGCTATAAACGTGATGCTGAAATCTACTCTAATGCGACTATCATTCAAAGGATCTCCGATGAGAGGCAGTGAGGTCATCGTCAAAGCATTTGACGGATCCCGAAAAATAGTTATCGGCGAAGTCGACCTTTCTATAACTATCTATCCTCACACTTTCCAGGTCATGGACATTCGGGCAGCATACAGCTGTTTGTTAGGAAGACCTTGGATACACGAGGCTGGGGCAGTCACTTCGACACTTCACCAAAAGCTGAAGTTCGTCAAGAACGACCAACTAGTCACAGTCTGTGGAGAGCAAGCCTTGATCGTGAGTAACTTTTCATCGTCCACTTATGTAGAACCAGAGGAGGTAATCGGAACCCAGTTCCAGGCACTTTCGGTGAGTCACGACAACCAATCAGAAGGAGGAACGTCGATTTCCTCGTACAAAGATGCTCTCGAAGCGATCAGAAGTAACAATACCAAAGGATGGGGATAACTTGTTATTCCTACTGACAATAAGAAAAAGAAAGGTCTTGGTTTTTCTTCAACCTGTACCCAGACTGCTACTAACAATGAAAGTCTTCATCCCATGCAAAACTTCTTCCATAGTGGAGGCTTCCTTCACCCAGTGTCTCAAAAAGTACATACCATCAACGAGGGTGATTCCTCTGATACAGATGAAGAGTGGAAGTCCTACCTTAACGAGGACGATTATATGTCTCAGGAAGAAGTGCCTACGCTATTTTTCTATCCCGCACAGAGTCCGAGATATATACCGAGGTCAGCTGTCAAGATGATATACGGAGATTGTGATCTGGAAGGATGACGTGCTCCACCAAACTCATTAGAGGAGGACACTCTGATGAAAGACAACTTTGACCATGACTATTTTGGCCCAATGGATAGCCTGCCTATTTGGCAGCCGTACCCAGGAGACTCAGGGTAAAAGAGTCAGCCGAACGATGCATATCAGCTGAGCATCATTGAAAAGAATACCTGCGTCCCCATAGAATCATGGGATCATTACTCAGGGCATTCAGAAAATATCCAGTATGACGATGAATTTGCAAAGATTGCAGGACAGCAGTTCATCAACTACTCTTTTCCTGAGGTCAACGTCATCGAAAGGGATGACACCTCCAATTCCAAAGAAGTGTGGGACACTTTAGGACAACCAAGTGGCAAATTTGACTTTTTAGTTAAGTATACCGCTCCTGAAAGATCTCGTATCAGGCTTGAAGATATCCAGCCAACTGGATGGGAAGATATACCTGAGAGTACAAACACTGTGCAAGATACAGCTAAAGAATCCTCCTACGACAACTCTGCCTAGGAGACAGATTCCAACGATCCTGCTCCACTAGAAATCAGTGTTATTTCTGAAGACAAATCAAGAAGGAAAGTTCCATACTTTGGGATTCACAGAGGAGTTCGTCGCCAATGGGTGGATGTCAATGTTCCGAAAGTTGTTCATAAGTCGAAGTAATTACCGTCTTTACTTTAACCTTTCACCCTGCCCAGGTGAAACGGATGTTTTTATAGGGCTCACTTTCTGTAAATGTACCTCTTCGCTTTGCCCAAAGCGACAGAGTTTTATTTTATAGGGCTGTAGATCCAAGCATTTATTGTTGTTTTCTCTTTTCTCTTTTTCATAAAATTGTAATCCTAAAAAACAACTCAAATAATAAAAACAAGCATTTTTCAGAAAATACACTGCACACACTCTTGCATTCTCTCTATCTCTTCTAAAAACAATCATCACATCATGCAGATTGCTTGTTTTAAACCCCATTGAAACATATGATCTGATGCCTTCTCCTAACTTTGAATTCTCGGTATTTGAGGCTGAAGAAGAAGATGTCGAAGAAATTCCATAATAGATCTCCCAATTACTCAGACAAGAGGAAAGGTCCATTGAACCTCACAAAGAGCCGTTGGAAACGGTCAACTTGGGTTCAGAAGAAGAGAGAAAAGAAGTCAAGATTGGGGCACTACTCAGTCCGACTGTCAAAGAAAAATTGATAAAGCTTCTCAAAGAGTTTCCCGATGTACTCGGTTGGTCCTACCAGGATATGCCAGGGTTGGATACCAGCATCGTGGAACATCATCTACCGTTGAGATCAGAATGTCCGCCGGTAAAACAAAGACTAAGACGGACTCACCCGGACATGGCCATCAAAATCAAAGAGGAAGTACAAAAACAGATTGACGCGGGTTTCCTCGCCAAATCAGAATATCCTCAATGGTTAGCCAACATAGTACCAGTTCCAAAAAAAGACGGAAAAGTCAGAATGTGTGTAGACTACAGAGATCTGAACAAAGCAAGTCCAAAGGATGACTTTCCCTTACCACACATTGACATGCTGGTAGACAGTACAACCAAGTTTAAAGTATTCTCCTTCATGGATGGATTCTCGGGCTATAATCAAATCAAAATGGCGCCGAAAGACATGGATAAAACTTCATTCATCACCCCATGAGGTACCTTTTGTTACAAGGTAATGTCGTTCGGTTTGAAGAACGCCGGGGCAACCTATCAAAGGGCCATGATTACTCTGTTTCATGACATGATCCACAAAAAAATTGAGGTATATGTCGATGATATGATTGCCAAATCAAAAACAGAAGAGGAGCATGTGACGCACCTGTCAAAGTTATTCGAGCGTCTGAGGAAGTACAAACTCCACTTGAATCCCAATAAGTGCACGTTCGGTGTCCGCTCAGGAAAACTGCTAGGATTCATCGTCAGCCAGAAAGGAATTGAGGTTAATCCTGACAAAGTCAAGGCCATTCAAGAAATGCCTTCTCCATAGACTGTAAAACAAGTCAGGGGATTCCTGGGACGTTTGAATTACATTTCAAGATTTAAATTCCTCAAGACCGCGACATGCGCGCCAATCTTCAAATTACTAAAAAAGAATCAGGACTGCGTTTAGACAGAAGACTGCCAAACCGCCTTCTACAGTATCAAGGAATACCTGTTGAATCCACTGATTCTATCACCTCCAGTGGAAGGAAGACCACTGATCATCTACCTAACAGTCTTGGAAGACTCCTTGGGTTGTGTACTTGGCCAACAAGACGAAACCAAAAGGAAAGAGTCTGCCATCTATTATTTAAGCAAGAAGTTCACTGACTATGAAACTCGATACACTATGCTTGAGAAAACTTGCTGCGCTCTGGCTTGGGCAGCCAAACGTCTTCGCCCGTATATGATTCGTCACACTACTTGGTTAATCCCCGAAATGGATCCAATCAAGTATGTCTTTGAAAAACCTGCTCTCACAGGAAGGATTGCCCGTTGGTAGATGTTGTTATCAGAATACGACATCGAGTACCATGCTCAGAAAACCATTAAAGGAAGTGTTTTAGTCGATCATTTAGCTCATCAACCAATTGACGATCAGGAATGAGTCGGATTTGACTTCCCAGATGAAGATGTTATGTACTTGAAAATGAAAGATTGCAATGAACCGCTACCTAGTGAAGGGCCAGAACCAGGTTCCCAATGGGGACTAATATTTGACGGAGCTGTCAATCATTATGGAAACGGAATTGGGGCAATCATCATAACACCTCAGGGTACCCACATTCCTTTCACCGCCCGACTGACATTCAAGTGTACAAATAATAAGGCCGAATACGAAGCTTGTATCATGGGTCTCGAAGAAGCTATTGACTTAAGGATCAAGAACTTGGATGTATATGGCGACTCAGCTCTGGTTATCAATCAGATCAAAGTAGATTGGAACACATACCAATCAGGATTGATTCCTTACAAAGACTATGCGAGAAGGTTGTACCATTCTTCAACAGAATCGAGTTTCACCATATCCCTCGTGAAGAGAATCATATGGTTGATGCATTAGCCACTCTCTCTACCATGATTAATGTAGGTCAATGGAATGACATACCTAATATTGACATAATGCGCCTTGAACGTCCTGCTTACATCTTCACGATTGAAGCAGTCATAGACGATAAACCTTGGTATCACGATATCAAATGCTTCCTTCAGAAACAGGAGTTTCCACCTGGGGTATCCAGAAAAGACAGGAAGACCCTCAGAAGGTTGGCAAGCAACTTTTTCCTGAGCAGTGATACACTCTATAAGAGAAGCTTCGACATGGTCTTTCTCCGATGCGTGGATGGACTAGAGGCAAACATGTTGATGAAGGAGATTCACGAAGGATCCTTTGGCACTCATGCCAATGGACACACAATGGCGAGAAAAATTCTGAGGGCAGGGTACTATTGGTTGACAATGGAATTCGATTACTACAAGTACATGAGGAAGTGTCACAAGTGTCAGATATACTCAGACAGAATCCATGTACCGCCAACGCATCTCAAAGTTATCTCTTCCCCATGGCCTTTTTCCATTTGGGGAATCGACATGATTGGCATGATTGAACCCAAGGCATCAAATGGACATCGATTCATCCTAGTAGTCATTGACTATTTCACTAAGTGGGTCGAAGTAGGGTCATTCGCCAATGTAACCCGACAAGTGGTGGTCCGATTTATAAAAAATAATATCATTTGCCGTTATGGTGTTCCAAGCCAGATCATTACGAATAATGGATCCAACTTGAATAACAAGACGATTAAAGAGGTGTGCGCTGAGTTCAAGATTGAACACCATAACTCATCTCCCTACCGACCCAGGATGAACGGAGCGGTAGAAGCAGCTAACAAGAATATCAAGAAAATTGTTCAGAAGATGGTTGTAACCTATAAAGACTGGCATGGGATGCTACCCTTTGCCCTTCACGGTTATCGCACATCTGTCCGCACTTCAACAGGGGCAACTCCTTTCTCTCTAGTATATGGCATAGAGGCAGTTCTTCCCATAGAAGTAGAAATCCCATCAATCCGGGTATTGATGGAAGCTAAGCTAACAGAGGCTGAATGGTGTCAAAGTCGACACTACTAACTGAACCTGATCAAAGAAAAACGAATAACGGCTTTATGCCATGGTCAGTTGTATCAGCAAATAATGAAGAAGGTATTTGACAAAAAGGTCTGACCTCGTGTCTTCAGGAAAGGAGACCTCGTGCTCAAGAAGATACAATCATTTCTCACTAATTTCTAGGGCAAATGGACTCCGAATTATGACGGCCCCTATGTGGTCAAGAAAGCTTTCTCAGGCGGCGCTTTGAAACTCGTAACCATGGATGGAGAGGAATTTTCCTACCCCACGAATGTTGACGTAGTCAAGAAATACTTCGCCTAAATAAAAATAAATAAATAAATAAATAACGTCTCGGTGGATTGAAAACCTGAAAGGGCGGTCCAGGAAAAAATTAGAGACATGATAAAAAATCATCCCAATGGATTGGAAATCTCAAAGAACAATCCAGGAAAAAGTTAGGGATAATGGCAAGTAACTACGTCCAACTAAGGGGCAAATCCATCAGTGGCAGTCATGCCATCCATCAGGAAAACTCCAGTCAAGGTCATCTTCGACGGAAGCTTAAGATGTCCAGAATTCAAAGTTGGTCGAAGGATAGTGGTCGTTATGTTTCAAGGTAGCCCTTTTCCCTTAAATTACCCTTTTCTAACTTTATAAATACTCTATGGAATCACGCGCTTGGCTGATTTCCATCCTATCAATAAAATTTGAGCCCTAGTGCTTTTATTTGCAATTCTTATTTGTTTTAGTTTTACAGAACGACATTTTAATATGATCGACGATTCTTAAAATAAAACAAAAAAATGAATTTTACTTGTCAAAATTTTTCTGCTTTTAAAATAAAGATGGCAATTCTTTTGACTGTTGAACATCAAAAGAATATCGATCGCTTCTCCAAAGGTAATCGAATCTCAAAGTACAGAATCAAAGTACTCCTTCTAAACCAGTTACCTGAATGAAGGATCAACTGTGTCAGATGCGAATATTCTGTCCGACACCCCCGGTAGAGTTCTTATCTCCTAAGCCAGACCAACGGTTTGCCCCACAGGGACTATCTCTCCTAAGCAAAGCAGAATTTCTATTTTGAACAAATGGTATTTCTTCGTCCCCTGCAGTGGCCGAGTATCCAGTCGTGTTCATCTATTCGTCTGTATGTCGCGTCAGTTTTGTCAGCATAAACATACATACATCATGCATAATTGATTCACATGCATATTCATATTGCATCACTATCACTCTGGTCAGTCTTATCCCCAAGTGATAAAAGTCCTCTTATCAATCGAGCTGTCAGTTCTTTCCTCGTCAAGAAATGTTTTGTCTGAACAATCTCTCCTCCAATTTATTTCTGGAATGAGGACGACCCTTGACCACTCTGATAACTTGAACCTCTGAAAGACAAGAAGACCTTCGACAAATGTCACTCTTTGCCATTGGAGATGATATCTTCGCTTTCCCGGATTAAGGAAAATCCCCAGAGAAAGCCCATTTATCAAGGATTCGGCAATTCAATAGTTTTCCCCAGAGAATTTGCTGACGAAAAGGTCATCAGCATCTCAAAATTGGAGTACATCACATGGCGTTTCTCCGAGAAGATCTCGAGGAAAAGTATGATGTAATATCCCCAAGTAGGAAATAGTCTCTCAAGAGACTCGTGTTCCCTAGTAGAGTTAACAAATGGCATCTCCAACAGAGAAGTTTGTACACCTCTACAGCTCAGACGAATGGGTTCCCCTAACAAGTCTGACATCAAAACTTTTTTCCATCAAATGGCATCTCCCCAGGAAAATTCGACAAGAAGTTTGAGGAAAACTGCTACAAATAGCGTCTCTTGTCAAGAAAATTTATTGACAAAAGAAACTGAGACCAGTTCCTTGGCTAAAAACCAGGATCAAGGGGAAGTTTATTTCAGAAACTGAGACCAGTTCCTTGGCTGAAGACCAGGATCGAGGGGATGTTTATTTCAAAAACTGAGACCAGTTCCTTGGCTGAAGACCAGGGTCGAGGGGAAGTTTATTTCAGAAACTGAGACCAGTTCCATGGCTAAAAACCAGGATCGAGGGGAAGTTTTACCCTTTTCTAAGCATCATGGCTTAGCAAAAGAAGACGGATGAGCAAATTGCCATTCATAACCACCATCAAAATTTTGGGTATTTCGATATTTAATCCTCTTGCACCCTGAATGCCCGAATACCTTCGCCATTCACACCTTCGGGTCCAAGAAGATTAAATAGGGGCATCTGTCATACCCCAAATTTTGACCACTAAGATTTCCCATCATTGTGCAAATCATTATCACAATATGGATTCACTTTCATATCTCATCAATCTCCTCAGGAATTGTCAGGCATTCTCTACAATCAAAGATTAGGGTTTTGAGCCCTCTCAGAGCACTTAGACAAAGGATCAATCAAGGAATGGCATGATCTTCAACTTGTCTAACATCTCAAACCTCCATAAAGGATCAAGAGAACTCCCACATCAAGAATCAAGCACAAGGTTGCAGCATTCCAAGTGGATCAAGCCTCAAGATCGCCAGTGTCACCAAATTAGGGTTTTGGTCTACCAAGGCCTCCAAATGAAATTTTTCCTCTGGTCATGAGCCAATGCTTCAAAGTACAACCCAAGATACTCCAAGGGACCTCATGGACCCAATCATCAAGTCAATTTAACCTCAGAGGATGCATTTATCCAAAAATCGGATTGGAGTTTCTTGACCTAATTCACCCCTAAGTTGACTTTTGGGACCAAACATGAGCCAAGACCTCAAGACATGATTTGAGGGTATCCAATACACTACATTGATCCATTTCCAACAATGGATTGGCCCAAGAAGCTTGATCTACAAGTTTCAATTTCATCAGGACCACAATTAGGGTTTCGAGGGAAAAGTCAACTGTACCTTTGACTTTTAACCCAGACATGCTCCCAAACCTTGGGACATGATTCAATACACCCTATAACACCTATGGAATATACCCATTAGTTTTTATTTAGGTCAAGGACTTGATTTCACAAAGGATCGCACAGTTTGAATTTCATCGGATAAAAAGTCAACTGTGCACAAAATCAAGTTTGACTTTTTGGAATTTTTCACAATTTATGGTTCTTTGACCCTAAAACAATGTTAATATGTGATTGGAATCATCATTCATCAAGAAAAATCAAACAAAGTGAGTTAACTTGTAAAAGGGGTAACCATAAAAAACTTAGAATTTTTCTAAGTTAAGGAACAAAGTGGCTAGGGTACCAACTTCCAAGGACCATAACTTGAGATCCAAGCAACCATTTTGGATAGTCCAAATCTAGATTTGTAGCTCTCATGGCATACATTAAAAGCTTCAACTACAACTCATTCCAATTCCTCATGGATTTTAAGTTATGGAGTGATCAAAATGGCTAAAAACATGAAAATGACATTTTTCCAACACTTAGTGAAATTTTCACTAAGTCAGAATCTGCCTTACTTTTCCCAAAATGTAAGGACATTTTTCACCTTGATCCCAGTCAAACCAGGTCTAGGGGTGGACATCAAAGTTAAAGAATGCCATGAGGGCTTTCCAACAAGTACCAGATCATCTACAAATTCCATTTAAGCAAGGAGATACAACCCTTGAATCATGGCATCATGAACTGATTTTTTCAAGACAGATTTGGCAGATTTTGTGCATTTTGCTCGATTTGTCCAAATCTGATAAATCTAAGCCTTGTCATCAATTTTGACACATTTGAGGATCAAATCCAAGGGGGATGATCTGATCTCTAAGCCTCCAAAGTCCAAGAATCTACAAGTAGCATGCCAAACCTAAAAGAGCTAAAATGGTACCAAGACTCCATTTTTGTTGCAATGCATTTAATGGATACACCAAGGTGGCATGGACTGATACATTCCTAACTGAATGAGTCAAGGATAAGCTCTGAATCAAAGAACCATAGGCATGTGCCCTAACCTCTAGTCAATGGCTAGAGGAGACTTGAGATTCCTTTTGCATAACATTGGCCAAAGGCCTGCTGCAGTTGCCATTCACTATTGCTTGCAAAACAAACTTGCTCTACTATAAATAGAGCTCATTTGTGCTCAATTTGAGTACACCAAAGCAACCAAACTGATGCTTTCCTCAAAATCCCTCTCTTTAGGCCAAAATGCCTTTTTTAGCAAGGTATCTCTGAGTTTTTGAGTTAGAGAGCATTTCCATCATAGCTCATGATCCAAACACATCCAATATGTCATATCTAAGTTGTCCAAACTCTCATATGTGACCTGTAACACAAAAATCACAAAGTCCCCTCTCAAAACCTCAAAATTGGACTTTTTTGCATTTCTCAAGCCATGTCTTAATTCAGTCACTTTCTAAACCAGATAAAGCCTCAAACACACTCCAAATATCATCCTTGAACTGTCCCAAATGGTTCCCCACATCTGGAACACCATTTGAGAGAGTTGCCATATTGGTCACTTTTGCCCCTTTTGCAAGAAAGAGCTCAAACTTGTTCCTGAGGATTCCAGCTGGTTTTAACCATTCTAAAAGCTTATAAGGGATCAATTAAGAGTGTCCAAAGCATCAAATTACTTCTGGCACAAGAAACTTGGCAGATTGCACAACAAGCTCCAAGAGGTAAATGCATCATCACTTGAACTTTCTAAATTATGCATTGCTTTGAAGGCCACTGATCATAAACATCTCATACATGTTATATATGTTGTGTTTGAACCAATTTGCCATGTAATTCTTGCATGTACCATGTGTTAGTATTGAAAATGCAATTATAGGCCTATTTCAAAAACACTATTGGGTTTTTAAATAGGGACCTTATCTGAAAAACCCACCACCACCATTGGATTCCTTGGGAAATTCTAGGCCAGATGCATATAAATTTTGTCCCAATCCATGGAGAAATGAGAAAGTTATGGCCTTTACGTTTTTGGTCCAAAACCTTGCCTTGCCTTGCCTTGGCCAGGCCTAAAACAAGGCATGCCTTATGTATTTCTAGGGTGGCTTTGATACACGGATGTATCACCACCCCAGTGGTAGAAGGCGCGCACTGTAACCTTGAGGTCTGGGGTTTGAATCCCCCTCGCCCCAGACCCTTTTTTACCACTTTTCCACTTTTTTAATATTTTTCATATTATTTTTAATGATTTGGAAAATTAATTTTTCTCTCACTTTTAATCATTTTTTATTGGTTCTTTTTGCAAAAAAAATCACAAAAATGTTAAAATATTTTATTCCACAAAAAAATTCAATTTATATTATTTATTTAATATAATTTGAAATTTTGCAATTTATTTCATTTTAATTGTTTTAAAACATTTTTTAAATGAAATTCACACTTTGATCTTTCAAAATTAATTGGATTTTAAGCTTTCATATGATTAAACTTGATTTTCCAAAATATTTTCCAAAGTGTACAACTTGTTTTTGAATATAATTGATATTTTATCATTTATTATTTAAATTACCTTTGAAAAATGCCATTTTAATTCAAAAATTAGGGTTTCTTTGATGTTCACCCTAACAAATCTTTTTCAAACACTCATGGGCCTCTAATAGAGTGTAAGACGCAATCCCCTTTTAACCAAAATCTTTGGGCCTCGGATATTGTATAAGTCTCTCAGCGTTAAAAGAATCTCGGCGCGATCGTCATTTCATAGCAAAATCATCTGGGTCTACCCTCGTGTTGTAAGTCCCACTTTTCTTTTTCAAAACCTTTTTGGGCCTCTTGAGAGAGTGTAAGACCCAACCCCTTTGTAAATAAATAATTTTTGGACCTCAGACTTTGTATAAGTCCCACTGTATTTTCAAAACCACGGCGCGGTCGTCGCCTTTTAAAACAAAATCATTTGGGCCTACCTTCGTGTTATAAGTCCCATTTCTTTTCTTTAAATACTCTTTGGGCCTCTATCAGAGTGTAAGACCCAACCCTTTTGTAAATAAACCTTTTTGGGCCTCAATCATTGTATAAGTCCCCGTACGATATTCAGAACAACGGTACAACTTTAAAACTTGGTCCTCTCTTTGAGTATAAGCCCCAATAATCTTTTCAAACGAACTCCTTTTTGTTTTAGATTCAATATATAGTTGTTATCAAAACTTTCTTTAATCTCTTTGAACAACTAACCATACGGCATGGAAGCTTGCTCGCCTGTAAGTTTTAACAGCTTTCATTTACTCGCTTTCATATATATATATATATATATATATATATATATATATATATATATATATATATATATATATATATATATATATATATATATATATATATATATATATATATATACCTGTATTGTGGAAAGCTGCGCACAGTTAGTCTTCTTTCATATCCTTTTAAATACTTGTCATATATCATCTATATATATACTAGTATAGTTATTTAGAGTTTTCCCCGGCAACTAGGTCTAGAACTAGGTAAAGCCAATTTTGTCACACTTTAAAATACAGTCAAAACTAGATCCCCGTAGGATTTCCAGATACAGTTTTACCTTCTCTTGGGCTTAAACAATATGGAACAAAGAGAAAGGCTGTATTCTTCATGAACCTTTTCTCAGGCTGTCACTTTAGAAATTGTCAAAGGAATTCTACTCCCCAGAGTTGATCTATTCTCGGTGAATAGCATCTCTTGAGTTTCTTCAATCCTTTAAACCTTCACTAAATCATCTATTCTCGGTGAATAGCATTTCTTGAAATTTTCTTGGTTTGGGACCCCCAGGCTTCCTAAAAGCATCCCCGCCACCTCTTGGGCTTTGTACAAGGACCCTCCGGCTTCTTAGAAGTTCTCTTGCCTTCTTTTGGACTTAATACAAGGACCTTGCCGACCTCTTAAAGGTATAAGACAAAACTTAGTCATCTTTTGCTAGAGCAGTCTTTCCAGTGTCAAATATCGGATTTTAGGGTTGATTCTCATCCCTTAATACCCGTGCTTCCTCTTGGGCATCATACAAAAGATAAAACTCTTCCACGCCAGTAGACTTGGACAGTCTAATCCCCTTGAGTCTCAAAGACATTCTCAAGTTCCCTACAAATACAAGGAGAAACCCCGGTTACTCTGGATCAATCTCCAGCAGAGCTAAATCCCAGTCTCTCTCCCAAAAATCCTAAATCAAAACCTCAATGCATCTGATACCTCAACTCTTCTGGAACCCTCAGCAAGAGTTGATTCCCCATTTGGACCTGCCTCGGGGTCTCAATTATCCCCAGCAAAAGCAAGCCTCCTCTTAGGCTTTGTATAATGACTTTTCCTCAGCATAGCTAGCCTCCTCTTGGGTTTTGTACAATGATTCTCCCGAGCTGAGCTAACCTTTTCAGACTCTCTTGTTGAGTCAATTACTTTCCAGACTCTCTTGTTGAGTCAATTACTTTCCAGACTCTCTTGTTGAGTCAATTACTTTTTAGACTCTCTTGTTGAGTCAATTACTTTTCAGACTCTCTTGTTGAGTCAATTACTTTTCAGACTCTCTTGTTGAGTCAATTACCTTTTATACTCTCTTGTTGAGTCACTCACCCTTTCATACTCTCTCGTTGAGTCAATCACCTTTTCAGACTCTCTTGTTGAGTCAACCTTTTTAGCCTCAATCTTGGGCTTTATATAAGACAGATAAAAGTACTCTCTTGTTGAGTCAATCTTTTTCCAGCCTCATCTCAGGTTTGGTATAAATATTTCCCCTAGCAGGAGCTAGCCTCCTCTCAAGTTGTGTAGAATAATTTCTCCAGCTTGTTCAGCCACAATCCTGGGCTTTGTACAGGACATATAAAAGCACTCTCTTGTTGAGTCAAACCCTTTTTGCCTCAATCTTGGGCTTTGTATAAGACATATATCTTCATAACCTTCTCTTAAGCTTGGGACCAACATCTTTTCCAAGCAGAGTCAAACTCATTTCAGCCTGAATCTTGGGCTTTATACAAGACAGATAATACTCTCCAGCAAGAGTCAAACTCGTTTCAGCCTCAATCTTGGGCTTTGTAGAAGACACATACAAATCTCCCCGGCGGAGTCAAAACCCCTTTTAACCTCAATCTTGGGCTTTGTACAAGACAGATAGAACATTTTCCCCGGAAAAGTCAAGCTTTTAGCCTCCTCTTAGGCTTTGTATAAAGATATCCCTAAAGGGTCACCCTCTTTTTACCTCAATTTCGGGCTTTGTAAGAGACAGATAAAACACTCTCTGGTTGAGTCGATCATTTTCAGCCTCCTCTTAAGCTTTGTATAAAGACTTCACCTAGTGGAGTCAATCAACCTCTTAGCTTCAACCTTGGGCTTTGATCAAGGCACACAAAAATAAACAATACCTCTTTAGAGATGACAAATTCTCTCTCAGTCAAAACCTTTGAGCTTCAATCTTGGGCTTTGAACAAGACATCAAAACATCTTTTTCCTCCCTTAAAATAGGAGGAGTGACGATTGCTCTGATTTCCCTATTTAATTTAAACGAGAATACGTAGGCATAAGATTGTGAAATCTTAGCGAGCATACTAATCAAAAAATTTAGGTCCAGTACCTTCATACATCAGTCAAAGACTTTGGGTTTCATACCTTAGTCATTTTTCATCCCCATTTTCCATAAAAAAACAAAAATTTACTCACTCACTCATATTTCCTAGGAAACTTTTCCAACCCATTAACGGATAAACACCATCAAGTATAAAGCGAAACCTAAAGCTAATATCCTGTGGATAACCACATATAGGATGGGTAATTGACAACTCCCCATTTTATAACCTAACCCCGGACCCCCCAATCTCTTTTAAGCGTTTGTTCAGTTAAACATCCGCGTGCAAGGTTAGTTTTAGATAGCTTCCCTTTCCCTTCCAGCTGTAGCGAGCGACTTTGGACGTGGTTCTTAAGCACTGTCGCTCTGGGGTTACTACAGGTCGATTTATTTTTTATCCTATTGAGCTGACTAAGGAAGGGAAATAGATGTCTCCAATTAACCATGCTTGCATACTGAGTTTAAACAGCGTTCTGTTAGGTTACGGATGCTATATGGTAATGGAGCCTCTTTCTTCTTACTTTATTTAGAACAAAACACCGGGAATGTTCATGGGGAATTTTGTTAGGATGCTAGGATTGATGCTTTTCGACTGATGTGTGAAGGTACGGGATTTGGGTCTTTAGATTAGTGTGCTCGCTAAGATTTTTCTTTCAATCTTATGCCTACGTATTCCTGTTTACCGAAACAGGGAAATCAGAGCGATCGTAGTTCCTCCTATTCTATGGGAGGAAATGGTGTTTTGGTGTCTTGTTCAAAGCCCAAGACGTGAAGCTGAAAAGGTGGTTTATATCTTGTTTAAAGCCAAAGATGTGAAGCTGAAGGGTCTATTTGTATCTTGTTCGAAGCCCAAGATGTGAAGCTAAAAAGGTGTTGTCTTTAGAGAGAATTTGTCATCTCTAAAGGGGGTCTATTTGTCACAACTGTTGGGTGACTGACTATAAAGGAGGATTACTTTAACCGGGATATGTGAATCCTAGCAATGCCATAATTTCCTTTATATGGGGTTTTAACCTGAAGGAGAAGACTTTAACTCAGTTTAGAGCAACGCCATCTTTCCTTAGGAATTTCTCATGCTAAAAGAGGGACAGTGGCGTGGATGTAAATAATCCAGAGGCTTGCCACTTACAGCGATTAGATGAAAGGAGTTGTTGATGTTTATATCATGTTAACGAGGCACAGTTTTGATGCTAAAAGGTTGATTGACTCAACCGGGGTTTTTCTTATACAAAGCCTAAGAGGAGGCTATTGACCCAACAAGAGGATGCTTTTATGTCTCGTACGAAGCCCGAGAGGGAGGATAAAAGGAGTTGACTCAACAAGAGAGTGCTTTTAGATGTGTCTTGTATGAAGCCCAAGATGGAGGCTAAAGGTTGACTCAACAAGAGAGTCTTTTATACTCAACAAGAGAGTGTTTTTGTGTCTCGTACGAAGCCCGAGAGGGAGGCTAAAAGGGAGATTGACTCAACAAGAGAGTTTTTTATACTCAACAAGAGAGTGATTTTGTATCTCGTACGAAGCCCGAGATAGAGGCTAAAAGGATTGTTGTTTCAGTTGAGTGACAGGTCCAGTAGGTTGGTTAAAAGAGAAAATCAGTTCTTATAAAGAGACTGATTAAAGGTAAGGCTATGCTTTGGGATTGATCAGAGGATCAGGGTTATTTCCTATTCTTTAAGGAAATGGGGAATCCATAGGGGATTGGAGATTGTCCGAGTCTACTGGTGTTTTCCCTACTTGAGAATGCCTTCGAGGCTCAAGGAGATTAGACTGTCCAAGTCTAGAGTTTTATCCTTTGTACTATGCTTAAAGAAACAGTAGTAGTACGTTCACGGTAGAAAGATCTAGATTCTTTGAAAGACTGTTCTATTAAGATGACTAATTTCTGTTCCTATACCTCTAGGAGGTCGTCGGGACAATTTGTACGAAGCCCAAGAGGAGGCTGGAAACTTTTAAGAAGCCGAGGGACAATTTGTATGAAGCCCGAGATGAGGCTCTCTTCCCGAAGGAAGAATCCTTATACGAAGCCTAAGAGGAGGCTGTGAATACTTCTAAGAAGCCGTAGGGTCCTTGTACAATGCCCAAGAGGAGGCGGGGATGCTTTTAGGAAGCCTGTGGGTCACCAAACCCTGAGAAATTCAAGACAGGCTATTCACAGAGAATAGATCAAGCCAGGAAAGTCCGAGAATTTGGAAGATATTCAAGAGATGTCATTCACGGAGAAAAGATCATCTCTGGGGAATAGAGTTTCTTTGACAATGTCTAAGGGTGACAGTCTGTGAATGGGTTCACCGAGAATGCTGCCTTTCACGTCTCCATATTGTTTAACCCCAAGAGGAGGGAAGACTGTGTCTGGTAATCCTATGGGGATCTAGTTTGTCTATTTAAGAGTGATCAACAGGGCTTAGTGCTAGACGTAGTTGTCGGGGAAACTCTAAATATCTATACTAGTATTACACAGTTGATATGAGTTTATGAAAGAAGACTTACAGTGAGACAGCCCCACAATACATTTATATGTATATGAAAGCGGATAAAGAAAGCATATAAACACTTACTCGGTTGTAGAGCTTCCATGCAGTTTGGTTAGTTGCTCAACAAAGAAAGATTAAAAACAACAGTATATTCAAAGTTAAAGGAGAAAGTATTTTGAAAAGATGTTGGGGCTTACATCTCAAGGAGAGGCCCAAGGTTTATCAGTGATCGCACTGTTATTTTGTACAGAGCGACTTATACAAGTGACTGAGGCCCAAGAAAGGTTTTTTGTACAAGGGGATGGGTCTTACACTCTCTCAAGAGGCCCAACTGTTTAAAGAAAAAGAATGGGGCTTACAACACGAGGGTAGGCCCAGATGATTGGTTTTTTTTATTGGCGATCGCGCCGAGGTTTTCTTTTAACGCAGGGGGACTTATACAATGTCTGAGGCCCAAAAAGTTTTGGTTAAAAGGGGATTGGGTCTTACACTCTAATAGAGGCCCAAAAGATTTATTTTTGTACAAGTGGTGGGGCTTACAGCTCAAGGAGAGGCCCAGGGTCATTTGTTTGAAAATGACGATCGCTCCGAGATTTTTGAAAATGCAGTGGGTCTTATACAATGCATTGAGGCCCAAAATGGTTTGGTTTTCAAAGGGGGTTGGGTATTACACACTAATAGAGGCCCAAGAGATTTTGAATGGGTCTTATAGCTCGAGGAGAGGCCCATGGTTTGTTTTTCAACGGACGATGATCGCGTCGAACTTTTTGAAATACAACGGGACTTATACAATAAGTGAGGCCCAAAAATAGGTTTGTATTTACAAAGGATTGGCTCTTACACTCTATTAGAGGCCCAAAAAGTTTGAAATTGTTTGATGAAGGTGAAAATCAAAGAAACCCTAATATGTTATTCTTTAAAAGTAAATATTTAAAGAAAATCAAATAAAATACCAAATAAGTTTGAATAAACCATTTGTGATTTTTGTTTAAGGTTTGAGAAATGAGGGATTAATCACAAGGTGAATTAAAACTCACTTGGTTTTGATTTTCAAAGTAAATATTCACTTTTAAGATGTTTAAAAACATTAAAAAGGAATTTATTCACAAAAATACTAATTATATTAAATAAATAATATAAACTTAATTTTTTATGGAATAAAATATTTCAACATTTTTGTGATTTTTTGCAAAAAGAACCAACCAAAAATAATTAAAATTGAAAGAGTTATTAATTTTCCAATTAATTAATAAAACATGAAAATATGGGAAAAAATAGCAAAAATGTGAGAAAACACAAAATGGCATGGGTGGGGTTTGAACCCACGACCTCAAGGTTATAGGGTGTGCGCCTTACCACTGGGGTGGTGATACATCCATTGCTTGAAGTGAAACCACAAATATACAAGGCATGCCTTGTTTTCTAGGCCTGGTCAAGGCAAGGCAATGCAAGTTTTGCCAAGAAACGGGAAGGTCCATAACTTTCTCATTTCTCAATGGTTGGGGACAAAATTTATATGCATCTGGCCTAGAATTTCACAAGGAATCTGTAACACCTCAAAATTTACCCTTTTGTTTCTAACCTAACTGGCTTATGTTTCCTTTCATTTGCATTATCATTCCTGCATTTTGCATTTTCCTTTTGAGCATGGGATCGAGGTATTCTTTCAGCAGCTCACGGCGTCATCAGATCCAGTACGATTGTTAACAGTGTTCAGAGTCAAGAAGATAGCTTTCCAAGTCTTTTTGAGCATTTATTTTGCTCATTAACCGATTAGATGATCAGAAACCCCGGCAGTCAATTTTTTGATCAGTTATTCAGCACCGGACAGTTGGTATCAGCAGTTTAATCCGAGTGTGGAAAAACATTTCGCAGCATATTTCAAATGTATTCCAGTGGTCATATCAAATGGCAAGTTTCAGAGGTATATCATGATTCAGAATAGGCGGAACCGGACGAATATCCAAGTTTCCCTCCTTTTGGCGCCAATTTTTGAATTTTTGAATGGAGTAATCGATTACTCAAAGTGAGTAACCGATTACTCTGGGCGAAATTGCAAAAAATGTGGCATTTTCAGCACTGCAGAATTTTGGAATATTTTGTGGTCATGTCCTTGGCTTGTGCATGTGTGGGAAGGATCTAGAACTGATCTATTTGCATCATTTCCACCCAAAATTCAAATTTGTTCCATCATTTTTCCACTCTAATTCCTCATTTCATTTCCTAATTCACATTGCATCCCAATTTCCACTCACTTAACCTCACTCCCAACCCAAACTTAACTCCTAACCTAGGGGTTATTTAAACCAATTCATTCCAAACCTCACCAACCTAGATCATTTTCACTCTCATTTTTTCAGAATTTGGCTCTCAATTCTCTCTCACTTTTTCCACTTTTCATCTTCATTTTCAACCTCTCACCAAAGCTCCATATCCATAGATTCACAAATTCTTCATTGGAATTTGTGAATTCTTGAGCTAAACCTCCATCACATCATCATTCTTGGTTCAATTCTGATATAGCTACTGGTTTGGATCTTGGAATCACTTTTAGGAGCAGCTTTTGATTATTTGGAGTGTTCTTGCTTGGATCTTGAAGTTTCTTGCTAGGATCTTGAAGATTATTGTATAGATCTCTGGTTTTCTTGCTTGGATTCACCAATTTTCGTGCTCAACAATCACCAAGGCAAATCTCAGCTTTGTAGGTTTGTTTTCCTTAGATCTATGTTTGATTTAGCTTAATTTCAACTTATGCAATGTAGATCCTTGGTTTGTGAAGTGATTTGATCCATTTGCTTGATTTGATTTGTGATCTTGTTGTTTGATGGATGAAGTTGGGGTTTGATTACTGATATTTGATGTGAATTTCGTGATTAATTGATTGCATGATCATTTGGATGTTTGCACAAGTGATTGGATGCTGAAAAGTACTTTTCAAAGTTGATTTTCTGCCTCTGTTTCAGTGGTAATCGATTACCCTAATACAGTAACCAATTACTATGCCTAATTTTCACGTTTTTGGTCAAATTTCAACTGAGTAACCGATTACTCAAAGTGAGTAATCGATTACCACTGCTGCAGAGTGATATTTTCTTGCATTTTCTTGGTTGTTTGAGATCCGATGCATGCCTAAACTTCATGGATTAATACGTCGTTGATTTGTGGATTATTCTTGAGCTGTTGCACCTCACACTATGGCATGAACACGATTATTCGACGCGCGAGTATTGGTTTTCGTCGATAAATGTTTATGTTTGTGTTGTTGATTAATTGATGCGATGAACACATAACACACACTTCTTAAGCATGTTGATTGTGACGCGTTGTTAATGTTGCTGGAGTTGTTTGTTTGAACTTGATTGCGTGCAATTAATTTCATGAGATACATGCTCATTTTTAACTTTGTTCATATGCTTGATGTTGTGCATCCGTTCATGATGTGGTGCATTCTTTCATGTTATTTCCAAGTGTTGTTTACCATGGTATATGATGTGTTTGCAATCATAATGCATGATGTTTGATGCGCATTTGCTTTGCCATGCTTGATTCGTATTCAAATGTATCGCGTGCTGCCCGGTTTCTACAGCTGTCTATCTGTATGTGTGATGTTGTATGTGCTGCTAGCTGACATTTTACACCCTTTCTTGTGATGAATTGTATGCTGTTGTAAGTTGTCTTGCTAGTGTGCTGCTTTTTACCGCTGTTTTGGTGAAGGAACGGTGTGGTAGCTGCTATTTTTATTTATTCGTTTCTTTTCCTCCCTCGCCTCCTTCGCTCTTTTCTTCCCTTGGATCTTGAGACTTGTTTAAGTCTCGGATTCTTTTCCCCTTAGAGCTACCTAGTCCAACTTAATTTATGATTAAGCTTGGAGTAGGATTAGCATTATAACTTAGGTAGTTGTTTCTCGCCTAAACTTCACTAACCATAGGACCACCCTTTTGCATGGCAACACTAGGATAGTGATTCCCTTAGATTCACCCTTCTTCCTTGTGTCTTCTCTTCTCATCTCATAACACTTCTAAAACACTTAATAAATATAACGAATATAGCGCTCAAGCCTTAAGTGTAGGAAGTGAAGAACGAGGGGTCTCCCCTCCTCTTCTAGAGTGTTTAGCATACGTCACATTTGGGGGCGACCATGTGATTCACCCGTTCCCGCATGGTAGACTTTGGTGCAATATAAGTTATGAACTAACTTCAATCCACTTCTGTCTAAAAAACACAAAAACAAACTCAAACCTTTTTCATCCTTCGGGATCGTTAATCTCAACTCATTTTCAGAAAAGGGCACGTTACTTCCGTCTCGTTGCAAACAGGCATCGACCCTAACTGCCGGACGCGAATCTAACGTCGCTCATAAAAAACACTAACTGACCTCGTTAGGTCGAACTATAACTGCTCTGATTTCCTCTTTCTCGTCCGATTGAGGATACGTAGGCACAAGAAGGAGATGTCTAGGCGATCAACCTGTGTCCGAACTACGTTGACTCTGACTTTCCCATTGCATGACGGAATACATAGGCATAGGACGAGCGATGTCCTATCGAGTCACTTCTTTTTCATTTCCTCTTCGTTTCTTTGCTCTTTTCCGTTCCCGTTCCAGTAGCAGCGGAGCTCCAGATGACGACACCCTTTGATCGAGACAACAAGCGTGGATCCCGTCGAGTACGATGGACGTGTGGGGTGCTAACACCTTCCCTTCGCGTAACCGACTCCCTTACCCTTTTCTCTTGGTCGTGAGACCATGCTCTTTCCCTTCCTTCAGGTTTACGCAGTGTTTCCTTTCTCTCTCTTGGGATAAATACACATTGCTGGCGACTCTGTTTTCCATGCCACTTTTGCGTTTGTACCATGGATGCAAATCCTCGGGAACGACAGCTTACGACTCTGCTGGGGACAGATAGACCTCTGGCTGGTCCATCCCCTTTTGCGAGTCAGTCCTAGCGCTTGTTTGTTTATTTCATTGGGTGTTTATCTGTTGTGCTTTATTTTGTTGTATATTACTGTATTACTGTATGATAGTTTTACTTGTTTTATTGTTTTACTATATTTATAGCATTGCATATCATTATTGTTGTACTGTTCTGCTGCTGGATTTTCTGTTTGTAGGGTGGTTTGGATTCATGAGAGAAAGGCCCAATACCCAGGCTTGAGCATACACCTATGATTAGCGTGGAAAGTAGTGTGACTTGTTTGGCATTTGGCCAGACTTAGTATACACGAAAACTCCACATCCAGACGAGGTTTTCTTGGTAATATTCTATCCTGCGCATTTGGGGCAGATGATGGAATATAACCTGGAAAGCTGTCGACTCTGGCGACCGTCTCCCGAGGACTCAACAACACCTCTCCTCCCGGCATGTGATAATGGCAGTCCAGAAATGGCAAACCCATTACACTTGTCGATCCGAGGAACCAATGCTGGGAACTTACTATAGGATGACCTTTATTTTTGGGGGAATCAGTGGGCGACCTCTTTGTTTGGCGATAGTATTGTACCCCGAGGGATGAATGTACTATTGCTTCTTAAATCGAGAATCGAGACTGAGGATCCCGTCTTCTAGAACCCACATGTGAGAGGGGATGGGTGTTTTCAAGTCTGCAGGTAACCGAAACCTTCAACCTACCGGTTTTCTGGATTTCTCATCGGTGTACTGTTATTATCCTAATTTTCTGGCAGTTTGAATGGGCCGTTATTCTGGAATTCTGGGTTTCTGATATCTGGGATCTTATTCAGTCAGCAGAACATCAGCAGTTTTGAGCATCATGGATGCCTTGATCCCATGTTTGCATTTGCATCATCATTTTGCATTCTAACATGTTTGTTCATTTGTAGGGTTGCATCCTAACTTTGATTCCGGTTGTCTGAAGACCGTCCATGACAAGTACTAGCACTAAAGAGAGGAAGAATATCATCCTGTACAAGTTCCCAGAGCTTCATTTAGATGTTGTGCACAAGATCTCGGCTATGGCAAAACCCGGGGTATTAGCAGACTTTAGAGGAGAGTATGGGAAGGATTCTGAGCTTCGCCCGAGATGTTACCAACTATGAGTTCAGGGCTCTGCACACCCTGGCACAGTTTTATGACCCTCACCTGCGGTGTTTTCTGTTTGTGGATTATCTTTTAGCTCTGACATTGGAAGAGTACGCTCTCATTCTGGATGTTTCGGTCAAAGAAGAAGTTCCCTTCTATCCTTCTAAGGAGTTTCCCGATCTAGAAAAGGTTGCTGCTGCGTTACATTTGGATCAGTATTTACTGAAGAAGAATGTTGCGAGTAAAGGAGGTTATAAACGCTTTCACACGAAGTTTTTGATCGAGCAGGCTGCTATTTATGCTAAGGCTAAGTGTTGGTCGGTGTTCAATGCAATTCTAGCTATGTGTGTTTATGGAACGGCATTGTTCCCTAATGTGAAGGATTTTGTAGACGTGCACGCTGTCCGAATATTCACCACAAAGAATCCGGTACCTACCTTGCTTGGAGATCTGTACTATTCAATGCATTATAAGAATGAGAAGAGGAGAGGAGGACCTCTTTACTTTTGTGCTCCAGTTCTCTACAAGTGGTTTGCCGATCGCCTTCCCAAATCTGGGGCATTCGAAGACACCAAAGAAGCATTGGATTGGTCAAGGAGATTGATGGGATTAAGGGCTGACACCTTGATTTGGATCAATCGTGATTTGCTGGGCCAAGAGATCCTGATCAGCTGTGGAGGTTACCCAAACGTACCTTTAATAGGTAGAAAAGGGGGAATTAATTATAACCCCATTCTTGCTGTTAGGCAATTTGGGTATGCTTTGAAGGAGCTGCCAAAGGACCAAGATGTTCAAGAGTCTCTATATGTGAGTGAAGAAACCAATTTGGAAGTGTTAAAAGAAGCTACAAACGCTTGGGGAGATCGCCACAAGAAAGGAAAGACTTCTTTCGGTAAGTGTAACAACAAAGCCTTCCCTGCATACGAGGACTGGATTCAGAGGAGAGTAGGGAATGTACTTCTACCGTTCTGCAGAGAACCTTCATCTTACCCCCTACTGATTGAATCTCCGACCACAATTGAGATAGAGAAGTATAACAAACTGTGGGCTGAAAAAGAGAAGCTTCGAGAGGAGAACGGTGAGCTGCAAAGAGAAATCTACCAGTTGAAACATGAGCGAGGTGAAGCTGTTCATGTCGCCAAGTTGAAGACAGAGCTTCTCGCTAAGAAAGAAAAAGAGCTAGATGAAGAGGTCATAGCCAGACAAAAGGTAGGGCAAGCTCTGAAAGGTGTTAGCAGGATCCTCAAATCCAAGAAGGAAGACCTAGCCAAGGCTTGGTCAAAAATTCACAAGTTCAACGCTTACCGAGATACTGCAATAACGGCCAACAAGCAGAAAGAGGATAAGTTCCTGGATCAGATCGAAAGTTTGAAGACGAAGCTCAAGAAGAAAGATGAGGAGATCTTATCAGGGACGTTCCAGAGACATGCAGTTGAGGAGCGACTGAATGAGGCCGTAGCGACCATAGCAAGGCTGAAGATACGAGCTGAAGTGAAAAGGCCTAGGGGTGAAGGTTCTCGCTCAGGCAATGGGTGACACTTTGTAGTTTGTTTTCCTTTGTATCTCGGGTCACCACCAGAATTGTTGGCTGGGATCTTTGCTTCTCTTGTTTCAGACTTATTATTGTTATCTTGGGTTGTAACATCTGACAGTGTTTTTTCTATGATTTATATATGAGCAGTAGTTATCCTATCTCGTCTTTAAACTGGAATCAAGGGGTGGCTCGCCCTGCAAATATCCAAACATGTTCATTTGCACATTCATAGTCATAATCATTTTTTCGCATCGCAGGTGCTCGTTCCAGGTTGTTCTAACCTTTATTTGGTTGTAGGCAGGATTGATAACCAGATGTTTCACTGGTATTCTACTATATCAAATCAGAGGAGAATTATGGAGAAGATGCAGGCTGATATGGCTGCCATGCAGGCCCGTATAGACCAATTCATGGAGCTAATGCAAGGTGTTGCCCAAGGGCAAGAGCAATTGAGGACTTTGGTCCAACCCTTAGTGGCAAGGGTGGATAAAGACGGGGTTCTTCATGGCGGAGTTCATAATGGCGTTGTTGGTAACGGTGCCCAGGTAAGGTCCTGTGGGTGTAGAGATCCCTATTCCTGGTGTTGTGATCCCTTCGGGCGGAGGAGAGCAGCTTGTGATTCCTTCTGTTGTGAGAGGAGGAAGTGTTTGTGCTGTTCATGGTCGTCATTTCGAAGACCAACAAGATGACGTTTTCTCTCTCCCAGGCGGGGATGCTGGTCCTCAGGCTGGCAATGATCAAAGGTTCAGACTCATTGAAGAACAACTAAGGGGAGTGGTGAATCAGAATTCTGTAGGAATGGATCTAGAGGATTTGGGGCTGCTTCCCGGTGTTGTAATTCCACACAAATTTCAGGTGCCCACTTTTGCGAAATACAATGGTACCACCTGTCACAAGACGCATGTCAGGGCATACGCGAGGAAGATGGCCGCGTATTCTAAAGATGAGAAATTGCTTATGCATTTTTTCCAGGACAGCCTGTCTGGGGCATCCTTGGAATGGTATATGCAACTAGAGAGATGCCATGTCCGTAATTGGAGAGAGTTGGTCGAGGCCTTTATCAAGCATTACCAATATAATACTGACATGGCTCCCAACCGGACCCAGTTACAGAATATGTCCAGAAGAATAACGAAAGCTTCAAAGAATATGCGCAGAGATGGCGTGAACTAGAGGCAAGGGTGCAGCCGCCCATGTTGGAAAAGGAAATGCTGAATTTTTTTATGGATACTTTTCCGGGACGTTATTATGAGAAACTGTTACCTTGCACGTCAGGCAAGTTTGCTGATTTGATCATGGTCGGGGAAATGCTAGAGAGTGGAATCAAAGCGGGGAAGGTAGCAGGTAGTGATGGGTCGTCTTCAGGTCAAGGGAAGAAACCCTATGCTAATTATAAGAAGAAGGAAGAAATAAATTCTGTGTTGCCTCACCAAGGTAAAGGAAAGCAGCATCAGAGTTATAACCAGCAGGTAGCATCAGTAACAATTCCTGCAGAACCTCCACAGCAGCAACTGAATCGTGCTCCACGCCAGCAGCATTTTACGCCTAAACAGAACCGACATTTTGATACTCCACCTCTACCATATTCACAGTTGTTTCAGCATTTGCTACAGTTGCAGTTAATCCAGAAAAGGACTATAGCTCCTCCCACCGGTAACCTACCTCCGGGTTATAATCCTAATGCCCACTGTGACTTTCATTCTGGGGCACCCGGACACTATATTGAAGACTACAAAGCTTTTAAGCACACAGTCCAAGACTTGGTGGATTCAAAGGCCATTAACTTTTCAAATGATGGGCCAAATGTCATCCAAAACCCAATACCGAACCATGGTGGGCCAAGGGTTAATGCTGTGTTAGAAGAGCATGAATCTTTGAATTTGGTTACGGATGTTAATGAATTAAAGACTCCTTTGATGGTGGTAAAGGAGAGGTTATTGAAGGGTGGGGTGTCCCCCAGATGTGATGAGAATTGTTCAGATTGTATCTCGCAGGTGAATGGGTGTGGTTTGTTGAAATCTGGAATTCAAAAGTTGATAGACGAAGGTCGATTGCAGTTTGACCGATGTGACCAACAGAAAGAGGTTGTTAGCAGGAAAAATGAGGTTGCTACCATTACTATCCCTTTCAAAACAATCACTATTTCAAGGCCAGTCAGACCAGCACCGGTGATTATTACAGCTCCCGGGCCCGTGCCATATGAGAGTACCAAGGCCATTCCTTGGAACTATGGAGCCGAAGTGTTTGTCAATGGACAGAAACAAGAACTGGTGGGAACTTCTGTATTGAACTCTTGTGTTGAAAGCACTGTTGAGGCAGGGGATATCACGAGAAGTGGTAGGGTCTTTATCCCTTCTAATGATCAAGCTGGTAGTTCTGGGCAAGACAAAGGGAAACAGGTTGTAGGTAATTCAGTGCAAGCACCAGTAGTGAATGACTACACGACAGGGCTGGTTAATAATTCTTTCTCCGAGAACATAGAAGAATTTATGAGATTAATCAGGAAGAGCGACTACAAGAATGTCGATCAGTTGCATCAGACTCCGTCCAAGATCTCCGTCTTGTCTCTGTTATTGTGTTCCGAGGCACACCGAAATGCATTGCTGAAAGTACTGAATGCTGCTTACGTACCTCAAGAGATCTTTGTTAATCAGTTAGAGGGGGTAGTGGCCCATGTCAACGCATGGAATGGTCTGGGTTTTACATCTTGACTTGACTCCAGCTGGGAGAAACCACAGCAATGCCTTGCATATTTCTGTTGAATACCGTGGTTCGTTGATGTCTCATGTGCTTGTGGATACTGGGTCCTCTTTGAATGTTCTACCTAAGAAAGCCTTAATGAAGTTGGACACCCGAGGGTTGATATGCACACCTAGTGATTTGGTGGTGTGCGCTTTCGACGGTTCGAAGAGGTCTGTCTTCGGTGAGATTGTGCTGCCAATTAAGGTTGGGCCGGAAGTTTTCGATGCTACCTTTTATATCATGGACATCCAACCGGCCTACAGCTGTCTGCTGGGTCGTCCATGGATTCACAGTGTTGGGGCTGTGACGTCTACATTGCATCAGAAGTTAAAGTATATGGTAGACGGGCATGTGGTGACGGTTTGTGGAGAAGAGAATATAATGATAAGCCAGCTATCTACTTTCAAATATGTGGAGGTAGATGGTGAAATACACGAAACTCTATGTTAGGGTTTCGAAGAAGTGAAGATCACTGAGAAACCTCTCAAAGAAGGTAGCCAATCTGAAATGGTTCAGCCTACAGTGGTACATCATCCGGAGATTTCTCTGTCCTCCTTTAAAGATGCTCAGGTCGTGGTTGAAGTCGGCGGTTCACAAAGGTGGGGTCAGATTATTGATGTCCAAGAAAAGTGAGATACTCATGGACTAGGATACAAGCCACCCAAGCCTCCTGAAGAGCCTCCCAAGTTCTATGGTCCAGTCCGTTTCACTAGTGCTGGTGTTTTCTTCGACAGAGTCAATGCGATTGAGGAGGATGGGGATAGTGATTGTGATATGGATAGTTGGATTCGCCCATGTGTCCCAGGTCAAAGCCTTCTCAATTGGTCGTCGGAAAGTGTCATTCAAGTGACCGGACCAGAGTAATTGCTTCTGTTTGTCATCTTTGTTAATCCTACGTTCTGCCCAAGACGTAGTGATTCTTGTTTGTAGGGCTTGAATGTTTTTGTATGCTTTTCTTTATCATTAATAAAGGACGTTTTCACATTCAAATGTTTAGATCCCTATTTTTCTGTTTTTGTTTTTGCATTAAAGTCACAGTAAAATGGCAATGTGTTTTGTTTGATGCATCCATAATAAACATATATCATCAATCATGCAGGTTTTCTTGTTCAGATTCCACCCCTCATGATTCACCTATGGCTCGGTATGACTTCGACAATCCCATATATCAGGCTGAAGAGGGGACTGATGAAGATTGTGCCTTACCAGAGGAATTAGCCAGGTTGTTAAAACAAGAGGAAAAGGTCATTCTGCCTCATCAGGAGGAAATCGAGGTTGTTAATTTGGGAACCGAGGACGCAAGGAAAGAGGTACAGATTGGGGATGCTTTGGAAGACTCTGTCATGGGGAGATTGATTGAAATGCTCCGAAAGTATGTGGATATCTTCGCCTGGTCTTACCAAGACATGCCTGGGCTCGACACTGACATCGTGGTACACCGGCTGCCGCTCAAAGAAGGATGTGCTCCAGTTAAGCAGAAGCTGAGAAGGACGAAACCGGAGATGTCTGTCAAGATTAAAGAAGAGGTTTAGAAACAGTTAGATGCTGGGTTTCTTGATGTAACGAATTATCCTCCATGGGTTGGCAATATTGTGCCTGTACCTAAGAAGGACGGAAAGGTCAGGATGTGCGTTGATTACAGAGATCTAAATAGAGCAAGCGCAAAAGACGACTTCCCGCTTCCTCACATTGATGTGTTAGTGGACAACACCGCTCAGTATTATGTGTTTTCCTTCATGGATGGCTTCTCTGGGTATAACCAAATCAAGATGGCCCCAGAGGACATGGAGAAAACGACGTTCATAACACCGTGGGGAACATTCTGTTACAAAGTGATGCCCTTTGGATTGAAAAATGTTGGGGCAACATATCAGCGGGCGATGGTGACTCTCTTTCATGATATGATTCACAAAGAGATTGAGGTCTATGTTGATGACATGATTGCGAAGTCACAGACGGAGGAAGAACATCTGGTTAATCTTCAGAAACTGTTTGAGAGGTTGAGAAAGTTCAGACTGAGGTTGAATCCGAACAAGTGCACCTTCGGGGTGAGATCTGGAAAGTTACTGGGTTTTATTGTCAGCGAAAAAGGTATCGAGGTGGACCCTGCTAAAGTAAAAGCCATTCAAGAAATGCCTAAACCAAGAACAGAAAAAGAGGTCCGTGGTTTCTTAGGGAGGTTGAACTACATTGCTAGATTCATCTCTCATCTTACAGCCACGTGTGAACCGATATTCAAGTTGCTAAGAAAAGATCAAGAGGTCAGGTGGAACAAGAATTGTCAAAAGGCGTTCGAAAAAATATAAGAATATTTGCAGGAACCTCCAGTCCTTATGCCGCCAATGCCAGGAAGGCCATTGATTATGTATCTTACGGTTCTTGAGAACTCAATATTGGGGTGTGTTCTCGGTCAACATGATGAGTCAGGTAGAAAAGAGAATGCCATCTACTACCTGAGTAAGAAGTTTACTGATTGTGAGTCGAGGTACTCGATGCTGGAGAAAACATGTTGTGCACTCGCTTGGGCAGCTAAGCGTTTGAGGCAGTATATGTTAAACCACACAACCCTCTTGATTTCGAAGATGGATCCGATCAAGTATGTGTTTGAAAAGAAGGCGCTTTCTGGAAGAATAGCCCGTTGGAAAATGGTTCTGACAGAATACGATATTCAATATGTTTCCCAAAAGGCCATTAAGGGAAGTGTTTTGTCAGAATATCTTGTCGAACAACCAATTGAGGATTATCAACCGATGAAGTTCGAATTTCCTGATGAGCACATTATGTATCTGAAGATGAAAGACTGTGAAGAGCCTCTACCTGATGAAGGGCCAGAAATTGGGTCCCAATGGAAGCTGGTTTTTGATGGGGCTGTCAACTCAAATGGTAACGGAATCGGGGCAGTCATTACGACTCCACAGGGTTCTCATATACCTTTCACTGCCCGATTAGCGTTCGTATGTACCAACAATGAGGCGGAGTATGAAGCATGCATTATGGGGTTAGAAGAAGCAATTGATTTAAGAATCAAGAACCTCGATGTTTACGGTGATTCCGCGTTGGTAGTTAATCAGATTACGGGTGAATGGGAAACTCGTCAAACGAACTTGGTGTCGTATAAAAACTATGCCAGGAGGTTGTTACCTTTCTTTGACAGAGTTGATTTCCATCATATACCCCGGTTGGAGAATCAGATGGCCGATGCGTTAGCGATGTTGTCTTCGATGTATCTGGTGAATCGTTGGAATGAAACTCCTTCGATCAGAATTATGCGCTTGGATAGGCCAGCTTTTTTGTTTGCAATTGAAGGTGTATCAGATGGCAAGCCTTGGTATCATGATATTAAGGTTTTTCTGAAGATTCAAGAGTATCCAGAAGGTGCATCCACCAAAGACAAGAAGACTCTGAGGAGGCTGGCGGGAAATTTCTTTCTGAATAAAGACGACGTGTTATACAAGAGAAACTTTGACATGGTCTTGCTACGTTGTGTTGATGAACATGAGGCAATCCTGTTGATGGAGGAAGTTCATGAAGGATCTTTCGGTACCCATGCCAATGGGCATGCTATGGCCAGACAACTGCTGAGAGCGGGGTATTATTGGATGACTATGGAATCTGATTGTTTCAAATACGCCTGGAAGTGTCACAAATGCCAGATTTGTGCTGATAAGGTGCATGTGCTGCCTACTCCTCTGAATGTGTTGTCATCACCTTGGCCCTTTGCCATGTGGGCCATTGATATGATTGGAAAGATTGAGCCGACTGCTTCCAATGGGCATAGTTTCATTTTGGTTGCCATCGATTATTTCACGAAGTGGTTGGAAGCAGCCTCGTTTGCCAACGTCACCAGACAAGTGGTAGCTCGGTTTATTAAGAAGGACATCATCTGCTGGTATGGAGTCCCTGAGAGAATCATTACTGATAATGGTTCAAATTTGAATAACAAGATGATGAAGGAGCAATGTCAGAGCTTTAAGATTGAACATCACAACTCTTCTCCCTATCGTCCGAAGATGAACGGGGCTGTTGAAGCGGCAAATAAGAACATCAAGAAGATTATGCAGAAAATGATAGTGACCTATAAAGACTGGCATGATATGCTGCCTTATGCTTTACATGGTTATCGTACTTCGGTAAGCACATCGACTGGGGCAACTCCTTTCTCACTGGTATATGGTATGGAAGCAGTTCTACCATTGGAGGTTGAGATTCCTTCTTTAAGAATTCTGGCAGACGTAAAGCTTGATGAAGCTGAATGGGTACGTTCCAGACTGGATCAGCTGAACGTTATTGAAGAGAAGAGATTGGCAGTCGTTGCACATGGTCGGTTGTATCAGAGCAGGATGAAGAAAGCCTTTGATCAGAAAGTGTGTCCTCGGTGTTTTCAGGCTGGTGAATTGGTTTTGAAAAGGATCCTTCCTCCTCAAACATATCACAGGGGCAAGTGGACTCGAAACTACGAAGGGCCATATGTAGTAAGACAGGTTTTCTCTAGTGGAGCCTTATTACTCTCAACTATGGATGGCGAAGATTTTATGTCCCCTGTGAACGCAGACGTAGTCAAAAAATACTTTGCATAAAAGAGACCCGTTGGACACAAAAAGAAAGTCCAGGCAAAAAAAGGGCATCCCGGCGAACCATAAAAAGAAAAGGTTCGGGCAAAAATTAGGGATAAAAATGAAAAAAAAAAGAATAAACCCGCAAAGAAGAAAACCTGAAAAAGGCAACTTTGGCAAAAAAAGGGTATCCCGGTGGATTGAAAACCCGAAAAGGGCGATCCAGGAAAAAGTTAGGGATTTAAAAGCAAGAGGCTACGATCTACGTTTGATCTGTTAACACATTTGATACGTGGAAATTTCGAAGGAAAGGAATCAGTCCAGTCAGTCTCTTCGAAGGCCAACACATCTGCGGATAAGCAAGGCATACTGGGTCATAGCTGAATTGAATCATGGTGGATATCTGTTCTCCACATTGCCAACATGTGTATTTTCTTTTATTTTCTTTTGTGCAATTACCTCTTTCCAGGAATGGCTTCCAAATGTAAATGCCTATTTACAGGCCAATTTCATCCAATAAAATTTTCATTTCACTCAAAAAGCTTTCCATTTGTGTTTTTACTTTTGCTGTTTTGTTTGTGAAAACGTCTGATATTTTGATAAAACATCGCATACGAAAATGTTAAGCTTTGCGAAGCATGGCAGAAAACAGTGGAAATTGCTTAGGCAGTGGTCATTGTATTGGTAATAGAGGTGACCTTTTTGCGTATAGAACTTCCTGTTAATTGTGTTTGCAGGACAACAGGTTTGTTCTTCCCCAGTGGAGTCGCATCCCCCAGCACTGAAAGTTCATCATCCTCACAGAACCCATTCCCCCCAGCAAGCAGTTTAAAGTGGATTGCTTTGAAGTGAGTGTGGTTGTATCTCCAGCAGGAGGTGTGTTGGATGTCTTTGAAAAGATGTTATTTCCCCACAGATCCTGGTAGTCACTTCCCTCAGGAGGTCAGGAAGCGTAGTTCCGTCAGCAAAGGCATGCTCTAGTCCCCAGCAGGGTAGAATCTTTCCTCCAACAGTAGGTCAAGCTCAATGATATACCTTGGCAGGTTTCGTTGATTTTTCTCCCCAGTAGAGCTAGTCTCCTCTACGATTAAAAGTTCATCCAACAGTAGCAGGTTGTTATTTTTCCCAACCAGAGTGTCGAGAATTATTTTCCTCAGTGGGGTACAGAGGATTAATTCCTCGACTATAGTCATGATTGATTTATCACTTTCTCAGCAAACAATCAGAAGTTGATGTTGTTGTATCCCCAGCAAGAGACGTATATAATATCTCCTCGGGACAAGGATGTTATTTTCCCCACAGAGTCTGAACACCTATTTTTCGCAGCTAGTCAGGAAATATTTCTCACGAACAAAGGTTTGGTATGATCCTCCTCAGATGAGTAAACTCGATGTTATCCTCCAACAGAGTTGATGTCATTAGCTACCACTTCTCAAGCAGATTTGCTAGTCATGGCCGGTACTCCCCAGCAGGGTAAAAGTACTTATATTCCCCGGCAGGGTAAAAAGCAAGGGCATCTCCCAACAGGTTTGGAATTACTGACTTGTCCCCCCAAGCAAAGTTTGGTGGCGATCTTTGCAACGGTTTGTTGAACAGCAATTGAAATCCCTAGCAAGTCTTAAGTCCAATGGTTATTGGCATGTTTCGAATCCAGGTGTTGAATTCTGTCTTCGATAGAAGTCATTGGTAATCCCCAGCAGAAGAAATTTCTCTTCGGGTTCGATCTTCATTATTCATTTTTATCTATCTCCAGCAGAGCGGGTTTTCTCTCGGAGCTTTCATCTCTAGTAGAGTTTGTGATTAGTGTCTTCCTCAGCAGAGCGAAGTTTTTCTCGGCAGGGTTTCTTATTTTAGAGGACAATTTAGTTTGTCATCCCCGGTGGAGCTGCCTTGGTCTTCAGCATTTATTTTGCTGAGACGCCTCTTTTGCATTGCATAAGCATTTTTGCATGGCATCCTCCCAAACGCGTAGCATTTCCATTTCGTATGGAGCATTACGCCATAAAAAAATTCAAACATATGCATTCGAAGCATAAGTCAGGTTTGATATCCTTTGCCAGTTTCTTTCCCCATCAAGAAGTAACAGAACTCAAGAGACGCTGTTTAACATTACACAGGAACCATTGGATTCGTCCTTCCTATTCCTTCATATCTCCCCCGCAGAGTTGTCTGTTTAGATTTCTCTCTTCCCCAGCGGAGACATCTTTGTAGATCTGTGGATTCTACCTATCCTGGGTTTGAAGGTCTATCTTTGACTTAGTCCTTCTTTGGGGAGGTCCGTCTTCGGCTGGGCCTTTCTTTTCGAGTTCGCCTTCGGTCGTCCTCACACTCTTTGGTCATTTTGTTATCCCCCGTAGGGTTATCCTTTTTGGTATATCCTCTTGTTGGAAGTCCGCTTTCGGTCGGTCTTTCTTTTCGAGTCCACTTTCGGTCGTACTCATTTGTTGTTGGAAGTCCGCTTTCGGTCGGTCTTTCTTTTCGAGTCCGCTTTCGGTCGTACTCGTTTGTTGTTGGAAGTCCGCTTTCGATCGGTCTTTATGTTCGAGTCCGCTTTCGGTAGTACTCGTTTATTGTTGGAAGTCTGCTTTCGGTCGGTCTTTCTTTTCGAGTCCGCTTTCGATCGTACTCGTTTGTTGTTGGAAGTCCGCTTTCGGTCGGTCTTTCTTTTTGAGTCCGCTTTCAATCGTACTCGTTTGTTGTTGGAAGCCCGCTTTCGGTCGGTCTTTCTTTTCGAGTCCGCTTTCGGTCGTACTCATTTGTTGTTGGAAGCCCGCTTTCGGTCGGTCTTTCTTTTCGAGTCCGCTTTCGGTCGTACTCGTTTATTGTTGGAAGTCCGCTTTCGGTCGGTCTTTCTGTTCGAGTCCGCTTTCAGTCGTACTCGTTTGTTGTTGGAAATCCGCTTTCTGTCGGTATTTCTTTTTTAGTCCGCTTTCGGTCGTACTCGTTTGTTGTTGGAAGTCCGCTTTCGGTCGGTCTTTCTTTTCGAGTCCACTTTCGGTCGTACTCGTTTGTTGTTGGAAGCCCGCTTTCGGTCGGTCTTTCTTTTCGAGTCCGCTTTCGGTTGTACTCGTTTGTTGTTGGAAGTCCACTTTCGTTCGGTCTTTCTTTTCGAGTCCGCTTTCGGTCGTACTCGTTTGTTGTTGGGAGTCCGCTTTCGGTCGGTCTTTCTTTTCGAGTCCGCTTTCGGTCGTACTCGTTTGTTGTTGGAAGTCCGCTTTCGGTCGGTCTTTCTTTTCGAGTCCCCTTTCGGTCGTACTCGTTTGTTTTTGGGAGTCCGCTTTCGGTCGGTCTTTCTTTTCGAGTCCGCTTTCGGTTGTACTCGTTTGTTGTTGGAAGCCCGCTTACGGTCGGTCTTTCTTTTCGAGTCCGCTTTCGGTCGTACTCGTTTGTTGTTGGAAGTCCGTTTTCGGCCGGACTTTCTTTTCGAGTCCGCTTTCGGTCGTACTCGTTTATTGTTGGGAGTCCGCTTTCAGTCGGTCTTTCTTTTTGAGTCCGCTTTCGGTCGTACTCGTTTGTTGTTGGAAGCCCGCTTTCGGTCGGTCTTTCTTTTCGAGTCCGCTTTCAGTCATACTCATTTGTTGTTGGAAGCCCGCTTTTGGTCGGTCTTTCTTTTCGAGTCCGCTTTCGGTCGTACTCGTTTGTTATTGGAAGCCTGCTTTCGGTCGGTCTTTTTTTTCTAGTCCGCTTTCGGTCGTACTCGTTTTATTTGGCTTCTCCTCAACGTAGTCTGCCTTTGGTCGGTCTACCTTTTCGAGTTCGTCTGCGTCTGTCCTAGTAAACAACTCTATTTCGGCCTCTCCACAGGTCGCAAATTTTCAGGTTATTTTGGTATTCAATCTCCGTGTATCCTGATTGTCTGAAAGTCGTTGCTTCCATACCCTCGGATCCAAGAAGTTTGAATAGGGGCAGCTGTAACACCTCAAAATTTGTCCTTTTGTTTCTAACCTAACTGGTTTATGCTTCTTTTCATTTTCATTATCATTCCTGCATTTTGCATTTTCCTTTTGAGCATGGGATCGAGGTATTCTTTCAGCAGCTCACGGCGTCATCAGATCCAGTACGATTGTTAACAGTGTTCAGAGTCAAGCAGATAGCTTTCCAAGTCTTTTTGAGCATTTATTTTGCTCATTAAGCGATTAGTTGATCAGAAACCCCGACAGTCAATTTTTTGATTAGTTATTCAGCACTGGACAGTTGGTATCAGCAGTTTAGTCCGAGTAAAGAAAAACATTTCGCAGCATATTTCAAGTGTATTACAGTGGTCATATCAGATGGCAAGTTTCAGAGGTCTATCATGATTCAGAATAGGCGGAACCGGACGAATATCCAAGTTTCCCTCCTTTTGGCGCCAATTTTTGAATTTTTGAATGGAGTAATCGATTACTCAAAGTGAGTAACCGATTACTCTGGGCGAAATTGCAAAAAATGTGGCATTTTTAGCACTGCAGAATTTTGGAATATTTTGTGGTCATGTGCTTGGCTTGTGCATGTGTGGGAAGGATCTAGAACTGATCTATTTGCATCATTTTCCACCCAAAATTCAAATTGTCTCCATCATTTTTCCACTCTAATTGCTCATTTCATTTCCTAATTCACATTTCATCCCAATTTCCACTCACTTAACCTCACTCCCAACCCAAACTTAACTCCTAACCTAGGGGTTATTTAAACCAATTCATTCCAAACCTCACCAACCTAGATCATTTTCACTCTCATTTTTTCAGAATTTTGCTCTTAATTATCTCTCACTTTTTCCACTTTTCATCTTCATTTTCAACCTCTCACCAAAGCTCCATATCCATAGATTCACAAATTCTTCATTGGAATTTGTGAATTCTTGAGCTAAACCTCCATCACATCATCATTCTTGGTTCAATTCTGATATAGCTACTGGTTTGGATCTTGGAATCACTTTTGGGAGCAGCTTTTGATTATTTGGAGTGTTCTTGCTTGGATCTTGAAGTTTCTTGCTAGGATCTTGAAGATTATTGTATAGATCTCTGGTTTTCTTGCTTGGATTCACCAATTTTCGTGCTCAACAATCACCAAGGCAAATCTCAGCCTTGTAGGTTGGTTTTCCTTAGACCTATGTTTGATTTAGCTTAATTTCAACTTATGCAATGTAGATCCTTGGTTTGTGATGTGATTTGATCCATTTGCTTGATTTGATTTGTGATCTTGTTGTTTGATGGATCAAGTTGGTGTTTGATTACTGATATTTGATGTGAATTTCGTGATTAATTGATTGCATGATCATTTGGATGTTTGCACAAGTGATTGGATGCTGAAAAGTACTTTTTAAAGTTGATTTTCTGCCTCTGTTTTAGTGGTAATCGATTACCCTAACAGAGTAACCGATTACTATGCCTAATTTTCACGTTTTTGGTCAATTTTCAACTGAGTAACCGATTACTCATAGTGAGTAATCGATTACCACTGTTGCAGAGTGATATTTTCTTCCATTTTCTTGGTTCTTCGAGATCCGATGCATGCCTAAACTTCATGGATTAATACGTCGTTGATTTGTGGATTATTCTTGAGCTGTTGCACCTCACACTATGGCATGCACACGATTATTCGACGCGCGAGTATTGGTTTTCGTCGATAAATGTTTATGTTTGCGTTGTTGATTAATTGATGCGATGAACCCATAACACACACTTCTTAAGCATGTTGATTGTGATGCGTTGTTGATGTTACTGGAGTTATTTGATTGAACTTGATTGCATGCAATTAATTTCATGAGATACATGCTCGTTTTCAACTTTGTTCATATGCTTGATGTTGTGCATTCGTTCATGATGCATTCTTTCATGTTATTTCCAAGTGTTGTTTACTATGGTATATGATGTGTTTGCAATCATAATGCATGATGTTTGATGCGCATTTGCTTTGCCATGCTTGATTCGTATTCAAATGTATCGCGTGCTGCCCGGTTTCTACAGCTGTCTATGTGTATGTGTGCTGTTGTATGTGCTGCTAGCTGACATTTTACACCCTTTCTTGTGCTGAATTGTATGCTGTTGTAAGTTGTCTTGCTTGTGTGCTTCTTTTTACCGCTGTTTTGGTGCAGGAACGGTGTGGTAGCTGCTGTTTTTATTTATTCGTTTCTTTTCCTTCCTCGCCTCCTTCACTCTTTTCTTCCCTTGGATCTCGAGACTTGTTTAAGTCTCGGATTCTTTTCCCCTTAGAGCTACCTAGTCCAACTTAATTTATGATTAAGCTTGGAGTAGAATTAGCATTAGGTCTTAGGTAGTTGTTTCTCGCCTAAACTTCACTAACCATAGGACCACCCTTTTGCATGAAAACACTAGGATAGTGATTCCCTTAGAGTCACCCTACTTCCTTGTGTCTTCTCTTCTCATCTCATAACACTTCTAAAACACTTAATAAATATAACGAATATTACGCTCGAGCGTTAAGTGTAGGAAGTGAAGAACGAGGGGTCTCCCCTCCTCTTCTAGAATGTTTAGCATACGTCCCATTTGGGGGCGACCATGTGATTCACTCATTCCCGCATGGTAGACTTTGGTGCAATATAAGTTACGAACTAACTTCAGTCCACTTCTGTCTAAAAAACACAAAAACAAACTCAAACCTTTTTCATCCTTCGGGATCGTTAATCTCAACTCATTTTCAGAAAAGGGCACGTTACTTCCGTCTCATCGTAAACAGGCATCGACCCTAACTGCCGGACACGAATCTAACGTCGCTCTTAAAAAACACTAACCGACCTCGTTAGGTCGAACTACGACTGCTCTGATTTCCTCTTTCTCGTCCGATTGAGAATACGTAGGCACAAGACGGAGATGTCTTGGTGAGCAACCTTCCCCCCTTAGTTCGTGTCCGAACTACGTTGACTCTGACTTTCCCATTGCACGAGGGAATACGTAGGCATAGGACGAGCGATGTCCTATCGAGTCACTTCTTTTTCGTTTCCTCTTCGTTTCTTTGCTCTTTTCCGTTCCCGTTCCAGTAGCAGCGGAGCTCCAGATGACGACACCCTTTGATCGAGACAACAAGCGTGGATCCCGTCGAGTATGATGGACGTGTGGGGTGCTAACACCTTCCCTTCGCGTAACCGACTCCCTTACCCTTTTCTCTTGGTCGTGAGACCATGCTCTTTCCCTTCCTTCAGGTTTACGCAGTGTTTCCTTTCCCTCCTTGGTATGAATACACATTGCTAGCGACTCTGTTTTCCGCGCCACTTTCGCGTTTGTACCATGGATGCAAATCCTCGGGAGCGACAGAATCCAATGGTGGTGGTAATTTTTCCAGATCATACTCCCTCCTTAAAATCCAATTGTGATTTTGAAAAAGGCCTATAATTGTGTTTCCTATGCTACACTTTGATGCAGGCATGAATTACATGATGAATTGGTTCAAACACAACATATATAACATGTATGAGGTGTGTATGATCAGTGGACTTCAAAGCAATGCATATTTTGGAAAGTTCAAGTCATGATGCTTACCTCTTTTTGAGCTTTTGGAGTTTTCTGTGCAATCTGCCAAAATTCTGGTTCCATAAATGGTTTGATGCTTTGGACACTCTCAAATGATCCCTTAGAAGCTTTGAGGATGGTTGGAATCAGCTGGAACCTGTAAAAACACAAACTGGCCTTTCTTGCAAAAGGGGTTAAAATGGCCAAAATAACAACTCTCTTAAATGGTGTTCTAGATGGGGGGAACCATTTGGGACAGTTCAAGGATGTTATTTGGAGTGTGTTTGAGGTTTTATCTGGTTTGGAAAGTGACTGAATCAAGACATGGCTTGAAAAATGCAAAAAAGGCCTATTTTGAGGTTTTGAGAGGTGACTTTGTTATTTAAGGATTACAGGTCACTTTTGATAGTTTGGATCACCTACATATGATGTTTATGAGGTGTTAGGATCATGAGTTGTGATGGAAATGCTCTCTAACTTAAAAACTCATAGTTACCTTGCTAAAGAAGGCATTTTGGCCTAAAGAGAGGGATTTTGAGGAAAGCATCTGTTTGATGGCTTTGGTGTACTCAAACTGAGCACAAATGAGCTCTATTTATAGTAGAGCAAGTTTGTTTTAGGATCAATAGTGAATGGCAACCGCAGCAGAGGTTTGGCCAATGGTTGCACTTTGGAATCCAAGTCTCTAGCTATTGACTAGAGGTTAGGGCACAGGGCACTGGTTCCCTTGGTCTTGGATAAGTCTTGACTAAATTCAGTTGGAAATGGCTCAGTCCATGCCACCTTGGTGTATGTATTGAATGCTCCAATCCAAAATTGGAGTCTTGTCCCTATTTTAGGCAATTCTTAGTTTGGCATGCTACTTCTTGTTCCAAGGACTTTGGAGGCTTGGCTCAGTGTTTGTCCCCTTTAAATTTGATCCTCAGATGTGTCCAAAGTGATGACAAGGCTTGGAATTATCTGATTTTGCCAAATCGAGCAAAAATGCAAAATTCTGCCTAGCCTTGGAAGTTTTCAGCAAGGCATATTGCCATTGTCATATCTCATGGCCCAAGTGGAATTTGGTGATGTTCTTGGCCATTTTGGAAAGCCCTCATATGATACAACAACTGTTTGATCATATTTGGTTTTGATACCTTTTGGATCTAAGTGAAAAATCCCCCTACATTTGGAAAAAAGTGAAGGCAGATTCTGACTTAGTGAAAATTTCACTAAGTGTTGGAAAAAAGTGACATTTTCACTTTTTGTTATTTTGATCATTCCATAACTCAAAATCCATGATGAATTTGGAAGGAGGTCAGTTCTAAGATTTTGTAGAGGGTAATGAGAGCTACAAATCTAGCTTTGGATGGGGAAAAATGGCCTTGTGGTTTAGGAGTTATGATCCTCCAAAGTTGGTACCCTAGCCACTTTGTTCCATAACTTAGAAAATTTTCTAAGTTTTTATGGTTACCCCTTTTACAAGTTATCCCACTTTTCTTAATTTTTCTTGATGAATGATGATTCAAATCATACATTAACATCATTTTAAGGTTAAAAACCCATTTTTGTGAAAAATCTCAAAAAGTCAAAGTTGACTTTTGTGCACAGTTGACTTTTTGTCAAATGAATTCCAAACTGTGCAATCCTCTATGAAATCAAGTCCTTGACCTAAATCAAACTTGATGGATTAATTTCATGTGTGTTATAAGGTGTTTTGAATCATGTCCTAGGGTTTGGGAGCATGTCCTGGTCAAAAGTCAAAGCTACAGTTGACTTTTCTCGCGAAACCCTAATTGTGGTACTGATGAAATTGAGACTTGCTGCTCAAGCTTCCTGATCAATCCATTGTTGCAAATGGATCAATGTGGTATGTTGGAGACCCTCAAATCATGTCTTGAGGTCTTGGCTCATGATTTGTCCCAAAAGTCAACTTAGGGGTGAATTAGGTCAAGAAACCCTAATTCCTGATTTTTGATGTATGCATCCCCTGAGGTCAAATTGACTTGATGCTTGGACCCATGAGGTTCCATGGAGTATTTTAGGATATGCTTTGAAGCATTGGCTCATGCCCAGAGGAAAATTTCCATCTGGGGGCCCTGGTCGACCAAACCCTAATTTGGTGAAACTGGCGATCTTGAGGCTTGATCCACCTGGAAGGGAGCAGCCTTGTGCTTAATCCTTAAAGTGGGAGTCCTCTTGATCCCTTGTAGATGTTTGGGAGGTTAGACAAGTTGAAGATTATGTCATTTCTTAATTGATCCTTTGTCTAAGAACTCTGAGAGGGCTTGAAACCCTAATTTTGACTGTAGTAAGTGTTCACCCATCTTTGGGGAGACTAATGAGGCATGATGGTCCATCCATATTATGATGATGATTTGCACAATGATGGGAAATCTTAGTGGTCAAAATTTGGGGTATGATAGATGCCCATATTTAATCTTCTTGGACCCGAAGGTGTGAATGGCGAAGGTATTCGGGCATTCAGGGTGCAAGAGGATTAAATATCGGAATACCCGAAATTTTGATGGTGATTATGAATGGTAGCTTACACATTCATCCTCTTTTGTTAAGCAATGATGCTTAGAAAAGGTAAAAACTTCCCCTCGGTCCTGGTTTCCTACCAAGGAACTGGTCTTAGTTTCTAAAATAAACTTCCCCTCGATCCTGGTTTCCTACAAAGGAACTGGTCTCAGTTTCTGAAATAAACTTCCCCTCGATCCTGGTTTCCTACCAAGGAACTGGTCTTAGTTTCTGAAATAAACTTCCCCTCGATCCTGGTTTCCTACCAAGGAACTGGTCTTAGTTTCTGAAATAAACTTCCCCTCGATCCTGGTTTCCTACCAAGGAACTGGTCTTAGTTTCTGATATAAACTTCCCCTCGATCCTGGTTTCCTACCAAGGAACTGGTCTCAGTTTCTAATATAAACTTCCCCTCGATCCTGGTTTCCTACCAAGGAACTGGTCTCAGTTTCTTTTTTCAATAAACTTTCTTGACAAAGGACGTTATTCGTAGCGGTTTTCCTCAAACTTCTCGCCGAATTTTCCTGGAGAGATGCCATTTGATGGAAAAAGATTGATGTCAGACTTGCTGGGGAACCCAGTCGTCTAAGTTGTAGAGGTGCACAAACTTCTCTGTTGGAGACGCCATTTGCCGACTCTACTGGGGGAGAACGAGTCTCTTGAGAGACTATTTTTGCATGGGGATATTACATCATACTTTTCTCGGGATCTTCCCGGAGAAACGCCATATGATGTGATCCAATTTTGAGGTGTTGATGACCTTTTCATCAGCGGGGTTTTTTTCTTTTTCGGAGAAAAACGGCTGTATTGCCAAATCTATGCTTAAGAGGCTTTCTCTAGGGATTTTCCTTAATCCGAGAAAGCGAAAATATCATCTTCAATGGCGAAGAGTGACATTGGTTGAAGGTTCTCTGGTCTTTCAGAGGTTCAAGTTATCAAAGTGGTCAAGGGCCAATTCTGATCCAGAAATAAACTGGAGGAGAGAGATCGTTCAGATGCAACATTTCCTGACGAGGAAAGAACTGACAACCCGGTTGAGAGGACTGTTATCACTAGGGGATAAGACCGACTAAAGTGATACTGATGCAATATGAATGTGAATGCAAATCAATAATGCATGATGTATGTATGTATAAGCTGCCAAAACTAACGCGACATACAAACTAACGGATGAACACGACTGGATACTCGGCAACAGTGGCGCATGTAGAAATATCGCTGGTTCAAGATAGCAATTCTGCCTTGCTTAGGAGAAACGGTCCCTGTTGGGAGCGACGCTGGTCGGGCTTAGGAGATGAGAACTCGACCGAAGAGGTCAGATGGAGCATTCGCATCTGACATAGCTGATCCTTCATTCAGGCATACTGGTTTAGAAGGAGTACTTTGATTCTGTACTTTGAGGCTTGAACACCTTTGGAGAAGCGGTCGATGTTATTTCGATGTTCAACCGTCAAAAGAAATTGCCATCTTTATTTTAAAGCAGAACAATTTTAACAAGTAAATTCATTTTTGTTTCGTTTCAAGAATCGTTGGTCATGTTAAAAACATCATTCTGTAAAGCTAAAACAAATATGAATTGCAAATAAAAGCACAAGGGCTCAACTTTTATTGATAGGATGGAGATCAGCCAAACGCGTGATTCCATAGAGTATTTACAAAGTTAAAAAATGGTAATTTACAGGGAAAAGGGCTATGTTGAAACATAACGACCACTATCCTTCTACCAATTTTGAATTCGGGGCATCCTGAGCTTCTGTCGAAGATGAACGTGACTGGAGTTTCTGATGGATGGCATGACTGCTAAGGAGTTGAACTGATCAGACGTAGTTACTTGCCATTATCCCTAACTTATTCCTGGATTGGACTTTGAGATTTCCAATCCACCGGGATGATTTTTTGACTTTGTCTCTAATTTTTGTCTGGACCGCCCTCTCGGGTTTTCAATCTATCGAGACGTTTTTTTTTAGTTTAGGCGAAGTATTTCTTGACTACGTCAACATTTGTGGGGTAGGCAAACTCCTCTCCATCCATGGTTGCAAGTCTCAAGGCACCGCCTGAGAAAGCTTTCTTGACCACATAGGGGCCTTCATAATTCGGAGTCCATTTGCCCCGAGTATCAGTGAGAAAAGATTGTATCTTTTTGAGCACAAGGTCTCCTTTCCTAAAGATGCGAGGTCGGACCTTTTTGTCAAACGCCCTCTTCATTCTTTGTTGATACAACTGACCGTGGCATAATGTCGTTATTCTCTTTTCTTCTATCAGATTCAGTTCTTCGTGTCGACTTTGACACCATTTAGCTTCTGTAAGCTTAGCTTCCATCAATACCCGGATTGATAGGATCTCTACTTCTATGGGAAACACTGCTTCCATGCCATATACTAGAGAGAAAGGGGTTGCCCCGGTTGAAGTACGGACAGATGTGCGATAACCATGAAGAGCAAAGGGTAGCATCTCGTGCCAATCTTTGTAGGTTACAACCATCTTCTGAACAATCTTCTTGATGTTCTTGTTAGCCGCTTCTACCGCTCCGTTCATCTTTGGTCAGTAGGGAGATGAGTTATGGTGTTCGATCTTGAACTCTGCGCATAACTCTTTCATCATCTTATTATTCAAGTTAGATCCATTATCAGTAATGATCTGGCTCGGAACACCATAACGGCAGATGATATTGTTTTTGATAAATTATACCACTACTTGTCGGGTTACATTAGCGTACGACGCTGCTTCGACCCACTTGGTGAAGTAATCAATTGCTACCAGGATGAACCGATGTCCTTTTGAAGCCTTAGGCTCAATCAAGCCAATCATGTCGATTCCCCATATGGAAAAAGGCCAAGGGGAAGAAAGAACTTTGAGATGTGTTGGCGGTACATGAATTTTGTCGAAGTATATCTGACACTTGTGACACTTCCTCATGTACTGGTAGTAGTCAGATTCCATTGTCAACCAATAGTACCCTGCTCTTAGAATTTTTCTCGCCATTGTATGTCCGTTGGCATGAATTCCAAAGGACCCTTCGTGAATTTCTTTCATCAGCATGTCTGCTTCTGGTCTGTCTACGTATTGGAGCAAGTCCATGTCAAAATTTCTCTTATAAAGAGTATCACCGCTCAGGAAGAAACTGCCTGCCAGCTTTCTGAGAGTTTTCCTGTCCTTCCTTAGTTCCCTAGGTGGGTACTCTTGTTTCTGAAGGAAGCATTTGATATCGTGATACCAAGGTTTGTCGTCTATGACTGCTTCAATCGTGAAGATGTAAGCGGGCCGTTCAAGGCGCATTATGTCGATCTTAGGTATGTCATTCCATTGACCTACACTAATCATGGAAGAGAGAGTGGCTAATGCATCAGCCATGTGATTCTCCTCATGAGGAATGTGATGAAACTCAATTATGTTGAAGAAGGGTAGCAACCTTCTCGCGTAGTCCTTGTAAGGAATCAATCCTGATTGGTATGTGTTCCAATCTCCTTTAATCTGATTAATAACCAGGGCTGAGTCGCCATATACGTCCAAGTTTTTGATCCTTAAATCAATCGTTTCCTCGAGACCCATAATACAAGCTTCGTATTCGGCCTCGTTGTTCGTACACTTGAACGTAAGTCGGGCAGTGAAAGGAATGTGGGTACCCTGAGGTGTTATGATGATTGCCCCAATTCCGTTTCCGTAATGATTGACAGCTCCGTCAAAGATAAGCCCCCATTGGGAACCTGGTTCTGGCCCTTCACTGGGTAGCGGTTCATCGCAGTCTTTCATTTTTAGATACATGACATCTTCATCTGGGAAGTCAAAGCCGATTTATTCCCGATCGTCAATCGGTTGATGGGCCAAGTGATCGGCTAAAATACTCCCCTTAACGGATTTTTGAGCATGGTACTCTAGGTCATATTCTGATAGCAATATCTGCCAACGGGCAATCCTTCCCGTGAGAGCAGGCTTTTCAAAGACGTACTTGATTGGATCCATCTCGGAGACCAACCAAGTAGTGTGACGTATCATGTACTGGCGAAGACGTTTGGCTGCCCAAGCCAAAATGCAGCAAGTTTTCTCAAGCATAGTGTACCGAGTCTCGCAGTCGGTGAATTTCTTGTTCAGATAGTAGATGGCAGACTCATTCCTTTTGGTTTCGTCTTGTTGACCAAGTACACATCCCATTGAGTCCTCTAGGACGGTGAGGTAGATAATTAGTGGTCTTCCTTCCACTGGAGGTGATAGAATCGGAGGGTTCAACAGGTATTCCTTAATACTGTCGAAGGCGGTTTGGCAATCTTCTGTCCAAACGCAGTCCTGGTGCTTTTTCAGTAATTTGAAAATCGGCGCACATGTCGCGGTCATGAGGAATATGAATCTGGAGATGTAGTTCAAACATCCCATGAATACTCTAACTTGTTTTTCAATTTTTGGAGAAGGCATTTCTCGAATGGCCTTGACCTTGTCAGGATCAACCTCAATTCCTATATGGCTGACGATGAACCCTAAGAGTTTCCCTGAACGGATACTGAAGGTGCACTTGTTGGGATTCAAGCGGAGTTTGTACTTTCTTAACTGCTCAAATAGTTTTGACAGATGGGTCACATGCTCCTCTTCTGTCTTAGATTTTGCAATCATATCATCGACATATACCTCAATTTCTTTGTGTATCATGTCATGAAACAGAGTAGTCATGGCCCTTTGATAGATTGCCCCGGCGTTCTTCAAACCGAAAGGCATTACCTTGTAACAAAAGGTACCCCATGGGGTAATGAACGAAGTTTTATCCATGTCTTTCGGCGCCATTTTAATTTGATTATAGCCCGAGAATCCATCCATGAAGGAGAAAACTTTGAACTTTGATGTACTGTCTACCAGCATGTCGATGTGTGGTAAAGGAAAGTCGTACTTTGGACTAGCCTTGTTTAGATCTCTGTAATCCACACACATTCTGACTTTTCCGTCCTTTTTGGGAACGGGTACGATGTTGGCTAACCATTGAGGATATTCTGATGTAGCAAGGAAACCCGCGTCAATCTGTTTCTGTACCTCCTCTTTGATTTTGATGGCCATGTCCGGGTGAGTCCGTCTCAACCTCTGTTTTACAGGAGGACATTCCGATCTTAATGGTAAATGATGTTCCACGATGCTGGTATCCAACCCTGACATATCCTGATAGGAACAAGCGAATACATCGGGGAATTCTTTGAGAAGCTTTACCAAACCCTCTCTAGCAGTTGGACTGAGCAGTGCCCCAATCCTGATTTCTTTTCTCTCTTTTTCCGAACCTAAGTTTATCGTTTCCAACGGCTCTTTATGAGGTTCAATGGACCTTTCCTCCTGTCTGAGTAATCGGGAGATCTCTTCTGGGATTTCGTCGTCATTTTCTTCTTCAGCCCTAAATACCGGGAACTCAAAGTCGGGAGAAGGCATCGGATCATATTTTTATAACAAGCAATCTGCATGACGGTATGATTTGTGTTTAGAAGAGATAGAGGAAATGCAAGAGTGTGTGCAGTGTATTTCTTTGGAAAACTGCTTGTTTTTTTATTATTTGTTTTTTAGAATTACCATTTTCTGAGGAAAGCAAAAAGAGTAAACAGCAATTAATGCGGAAATTACAGAACGACGTTATTTTATTAACTAACAAGTCGATTCTTGAAACTACAGCCCTATAAAACAAAACTCTGTCACTTTGGGCGAAGCGAAGAGGGAAAATTTACATAAAGCGAGCCCTATCAAAACATCTGTTTCACCTGGGCAGGGTGAAAGGTTAAAGACGGCAATTACTTTGACTTATGAACAATCTTCGGAACATCGACATCAACCCATTGGCGGCGAACTCCTCAGTGAATCACAAAGTCTTGCACCTTCCTTGATTTGTCTTCAGAAATAATGTTGATTTCTGGTGGAGCAGGATCATTGGAATCTGTCTCCCAGGCAGAATTGTCGTAGGAGGATTCCTCTGTTGCATTTTGCATAGCATTTATGATCTCCGCTGTATCTCCCCATCCAGTTGGTTGGATGTCTTCGAGCCTGATACGAGAGCTTTCGGGAGCAGTGTATTTGACCATATAGTCGTATTTCCCACTTGGTTGTCCCAGGGTGTCCCGCACTTCTTTGGAACTGGATGAGTCATCCTTCTCGATGACGTTGACCTCTGGAAAAGCATAGTTGATGAATTCAAGTCCTGCAAACGTTGCAAATTCATCGTCGTACTGGACGTTTTCAGGATAACTTGGGTGTTGATCCCATGACATGGTGGGGATGCAGGTATTCTTTTCAATGATGCTCAACTAATTTTCATTGTTCGGCTTATTTCCTTGCCCCAAGTCTCCTGGATACGGCTTCCACATTGGCAGGCTATCCATCGGGCCATAATAGTTGTGGTCAAAGTTGTCCTTCATCGGAGTGTCCTCCTCTAATGAGTTTGGTGGAGCACGACATCCTTCCGGATAACAATCTCCGTATATCATTTCGATATTTGACCTGGGTATAAATCTCGGACTCTGTGTAGGAAAGCAAAAGGGAGTCTGCGTTTCGTCCTGAGACATATAACCGTCCTTGTTGAGATAGGACTCCCATTCTTCCTCCATATCAGAGGAATCATCTTTATTGATGGTATACACTTCTTGAGGCACTGGGTGAAGGAAACCTCCACTATGGAAGAAATCCTGAATAGGATGAAGACTTTCATCGTTGGTAGTAGCTGTCTGGGTACAGGTTGCAGAAAAACCAAGACCCTTCTTTGTTTTGTTATCAGTAGGAATGACAAGCTTCCCCTATCCTATTGTATTGGTACTCTCGGCTGCTTTGATAGCATCTTTGTATGAGGAAATGGAAGTTCCCCCTTCGGATTGACTGTCCTTGCTCACCAACAGTGCTTGGAACTGAGTTCCAATAACCTCCTCGGGTTCTACACCAGTATATGATAATAAGTTACTCACGAGCAAAGCTTGTTCTCCACAGACCGTGACGAGCTGTTTGTTCTGGACGAACTTTAACTTTTGGTAGAGGGTCGAGGTGACCGCCCCAGCTTGATGTATCCAAGGTCTTCCTAACAAACAACTGTACGTTGCTCGGATGTCCATGACCTGGAAAGCGACTTGGAAAGTGTGAGGACCAATAGTTATGGGAAGGTCGACTTCGCCGATAACCGTTTCTCTGGACCCGTTAAATGCTTTGACGACGACCTTACTGGTTCTCATCGGGGGTCCTTTGAAGGATAATTGCATCAAAGTGGACTTCAGCATAACATTCAGGGCTGACCCTGTGTCTACCAGTACGCTGGCTAAAGCATCGCCCTGACAGCTGACCGTGATATTGAGCGCCATGTTATGACGGCGACCCTCTTCAGGTAATTCCTCATCACTATATACCAAGTTATTGCAGGAAGTGATGTTAGAGACAATGCTATCGAACTGTCTGATTGTTACATCATGTTCCACAAAGGCTTGCTCCAAGACTTTCTGTAGAGCCTCCCTGTGCGCTTCTGAACTGAGTAAAAGTGACAACACAGAGATCTTTGAAGGAGTTTGTAACAGTTGATCAATAATGTTGTATTCACTCATGTGGATGAGCTTCAGCATCTCATCGTTGTCTTTTGAAAGGTTGGGATTACTGGATTGACCGATCGGTGGATTGGGAACTTCTGTCTGAGGTTCCTTTTCTTTGTTAAGTTCTCCAACTCCTCGGTTGAAGATTTGACCACTCTGTGTTACTCGACTGATGTCTGCAATATTCACGACGGAGGGTAATGGAGTTTCCTTTCCATTCTCGACTGTTGATTTGCACCGTATTTGTAAGGGATATCCTTAGTTGATTCATACGGTAGCGGTCCCGGTATATAGATGACTATGGGAGCCTTCTGATTTTTCTGACCATCATAAGCAATTTCGATCTGTTCCTGGTTGGGAACTCTCGATTCGTCAAGTAGAGGGATGATGGTACAAACATCCCTAGCCCTCTGATGATCAGAGATTACGACAATGTCCTCAATTTGATCAGCGAGGTAGTCCGGCGCCCAATTGATTGGTCCGGAACCCGGATATGGGTGAATCTCTCTACGATCCACCTGACCCTGAAGAGCTGCTCGCACAAGGTAACATCCTTGGTTACTTTCCGAACAGACTCTACAACGTTCATAGTTGAGTGGTGGCACCTGACCACGCCCACTTTGAATACAATGTAACCTCACTAGGTCAGTTTCCGCAGATCGAACGTCCCGACTTTGATGCCGAGTAGGGTTCCCGTTGGTAATACTAATTTGTTGGGTGTCTTCATCCATATAGATTGGAAGCCACCAGTGGTTCAACAAGTGCTGAAGGGTTTCCTGGACAAGGGCACAGCCTTGATCGTTTTTGCAACCCGCCCTACAGCTCTGATAATCATGTGATACCAGGAACCCGAGCCGGACCTGTTTAGCATGTAACTCTACCAGGCTGGTATTCATCAAGCGAATATTGAAGATTTGAATCATGTTGATCTGATCGGGATTCCTATCATGGTAGTCCTGGATCCATCCAAGATCCATCTGACGCTGGAGGGCCTCTTGTACGAAAGAGCATCCCTGTTTTTTTACCGAGCAAGTCAGATAGGAACTGTAATCGTGCCGCGGCAGATTATGATACTGGCTTTGCCTGGAATGCATTGCCACCAAGTTGACATTCATTGCACGGATGTCGTGGTTCTGAATGATGTTAGAATTCGTGTAAACCATGTTAACTCCACGAACTTGGTGCTCTTGGATCCATCTGAGATCCATCTGTTCCTGTAGAGCTGATTGCACCACAGAATATCCTCGATTGCTTTTAGAGCAGATATCACACTGGTGATAGTTATGAGGTGGCACATGGCCATATCCACTCTGTCTGCAATGCATCTTGACCAGATTGGTCCTTAACAAGAGTACATCATGAATTTGATAAACGTTGTTAGTCTCTCCCTCTACCAAATTGACTGTAGCTTTCTCGTGTTGAGGCAGCGGGTTTGTGAGAACACTAGGATTTGTATCCTTGAAAGATAAGTCCCCGCTCCTAACAAGCTTTTGCACGTCAGATTTGAAACTGAGATAGTTCTCTATGTTATGCCCTGGTCCTCCTTGATGGTAAGGGCAAGTCTGATCCACCTTAAACCAAAAAGGCAGATTTTCTGGTAGTGTAAGAGGGGACTTAGTCTGGACATGCCCCTTAGCCAGTAGTAACGGAAATAGTTCTGCGTACAATAGGGGTATAGGATCAAATCCTGGTGGCCGCGTTGTACGGTTGTTATTGTATGGAGGACGAGCCTGCTGAAGAGGTTGTTGAGTCCTTTGCTGATTAGGTTGGCTCTGCACAACCTGAGGTTGATACGTAGAAATAGGCGCAAGATTGATAGCAGAAGTCACATCCGCAACTGGTTGATAACGTCGCCTTTGCTTTCCGAGAGAGATATTCCCAATATCCTGCTCTTTTTTCTTAGGGAGAGCGCTACCGTATTTTTAGTACCGCTCTTCGACCCAGTGTCTTTGACTAGACGTCCTTCTCGAACGGCTTCCTCGAGACGTACTCCCATACCGACCATTTCGGTGAAGTCGATGGGCGCACTGGCAACCATTCTATTGTAGTCAAATGAGCTCAAGGTCTTAAGAAAATCTTTGTCATCTCTTTTTCCTCAAGAGGTGGACAAATTTGAGCGGCAATTTCACGCCATCTCTGAGCGTATTCCTTAAAGGTTTCCTTGTCCTTTTGCGACATTGATCTGAGTTGATCTCTGTCTGGTGCCATGTCCAGATTGTATTTATATTGTTGGGCGAAGGCAGTGCCAAGATCTCTGAAAGTGTTAATCATAGCACGGTTTAAACCCATGTACCATTTTAGTTCGGCACCAGTTAAACTATCCTGAAAGTAGTGAATCAGTAAATCCTGATTCTCACTCTGAGCTGACATTCGCCGAGCGTACATCACCAAGTGACTCTGAGGGCAAGAGTTACCCTTGTACTTTTCAAAGTCGGGCACCTAGAATTTGTGCGGGACTTTCACATTGGGGACTAAGCAGAGGTCCGCGGCGTCCTTTCCAAATAAATCCTGACCGCGAAGGGCCTGCAGTTCTTTTTGCATTCCCAGGAACTGTTCCTGGAACTCATTCATTCTTTCGAACATGTTGTCGTTTCCACCAGAAGGTATCTGTGGAATCTGTCCTTCCGGGACAGTGTGTACCATGGGCGGTGGTATAGTCATTATGGCTGAAACTCTCGGTGCCTCCCGAAGTCTGTAACCTTCAGGAGTTGCTGTCATGCCCCTGGCATCTTCGCTTTCCCGAAGTTTGTAACCTTCAGGCCCAGCGGTTCCTGCTGCGGTCCCCTGATCCTCATTGATCAACGGGATATATCCTTCCGGGATATAGTTAAGTGGCATGCCCCAGGGACGATCTTTCGGCATTTTGTACCTAGGATCAGACTTTTCCACTATGGGCATTGAGGTGATCTCCGAGATCACAATCCTTTGTAGCTGAGCTTCTGCCATGGCTTGCATGTCGTTATGAAGCTTTGTCATATCCTCTCTCAGAGCGTCGATCTCTTCTCTCAACTATTTGTTCTCTTCCTCGAGATCATCCATCTTTTTTTGACGATTGGCCCGAGTATTGTACGAATGAGACAGTTTGACTCTAGAACCGAGACATAAACGTGAGATTCGTAGGTAAGAAGAATACGTGACGTGAGAATGATGAATGCAATGATTATATTAATTGTTTTTTTTTGTTTAATCAAAATAAACTTCGACAATTAGATTGCAAATATAAAACAGTGGGGAAACCCCGTTTTATTGAATTCAAAGGATTGCGAAAATAGAAATACAGTAGATTACAAGGTGCAGAAATAGAAACCTACGCTAAGGGGTCTCGAGTCCTCTCTGGGGAGAAACCGGGTGCTGATTCTGGTACTTTCCTTTTCTTGGACCGGGGCTCTTGGGCCGTTGTCGGGTTGTCATTCCTTTGCCAAGTGAAAGGAACGAGCAAATTCCTTTGGTCATCCTGATTATCCACAGCATGTTGCTCTAAAATATCGATCAGAGCATCCTTATCTTTCAGCAGTTGCTGTATTTTGGTACACTCTACATTGAGGGTACGGTATTTGTTCTTCCAAGACCTCCTCTCCTGTTGAACTTTGGTGAGAGTAACTTGAAGTTTTTCCGTTTCAGTCATGAAGTACATGACAGATTCCCTCGGCGGAAGAACTCTGTGACGAGGATAAGGCATCCTTATCTTGAGAGCTCTAGTTTGGACCCAGTGGAGATAAGGCTCCACCGAGACACAGTCCGGTCTTCCTAGAGACTCTCGTCCTTTCTTATGAACATGTTTCCAAGCGTGCACTATTTCCATCTTTAGTGCCCTATCATTTTCTCCTTCTTTGAAGAAAAGACCTTCCAGATGAGAATTACGCGGGACATGCCTCATCGGGTATCCAAATTGATGACGAACCAATACTAGATGGTAGTTGATTCCTCCCTTAGTTCCTATAAGGGGTACATTTGGGAAATTTCCACAACGGTCAATGATCCTGATCCCATCATAAATCCTATTGCACCAATCTATATCAGATTTGGTAAGAGACAAGATTTTCTGCGACCAACGCAAGGCACTCTTATGATCCCAAAACGCAGCAGACTTGGGTAAATGGGAGATAAACCATTTGTATAGCAAGGGTACACAGCATGTGGTCATCCCTCCGCTGTACAAATTACTTAAGTGTACAGAATGATACGCGTCTGCGAGCAAAGTTGGCACAGGGTTTCCAATGAGAAAAACCTTAATGGCGTTGATATCGACGAAGCTATTAATGTTGGGAAACAGAAATAACCCATAGGTGAGTAAGACAAAGATGCTTTCAAAAGCAGTCATGTTGCCTATACTAGCAAAGTACAGAGCCTTCTTTGTCAGGAACTGGGCTGGCAAACCTGGGGGCCCACCCTTAGCGGTCATGTGAGTCTTGACTTCCGACTCATCCAAATAAATTGCTCTTGCAATGGTTTGATCCTTTGGAATTTCTTCCAGTCCAGAAAATGGAGTTCGATCAGTAATGTGTAGACCGGTTAGGTGAGAATACTCCTCCAGCATTGGTGCGAGCTGGTAATCCGGGAATGTGAAACAGTGATAGACCGGATCGTAAAACTAAATGAGTGTCTCCATGATTCCTTCAATCACATGGACTCTTAACAGAGGTAGCAGACCTCCGTACTTGGCTCTGAAAGCTTCAGGGTTAGTGATCATCCTCGCTAATCCTCTCAAATCCTCTAGTTTTGGAACCCTGAAGGTATACTTATGAGTTCTCCTTCTACCGAAGTCCATGGGCGCAATCTTCTTCTCTGACATTTGCAATCATTGTCTTAGTTTAATTAAAAAACAGAGACTAGAAGAGAAGTTTTTCTTTGATGTAATGTTTTTTAGATGAATGCATGAATGCAGCACACAAAAACATAGAAAAAACATGGGGTCAAAGGGTCGGTGTCATGAAGTCAAGGCTCTATCCCCCCTCCCCCCCAAAGGTTTATACTTGTGATTTTTGTACTTGTCTCTCAAAATCATCAGTTCTTGTCGAGAAAACACCAGCGGGCCAGGAACCGTGCTAGGTGATGTTTTTCGAAGAACCATCAGAAGAGGGTAGTATCGCGTGACAACCATTTCCAATAGTTTCCGCACTACTAAAAGAGGTTTTTTCTAGGTGTATACTCAATCTTTCCACATGTGGCATCACACGCATTCCCATTAGCAAAAAAATAAACACAGATATCAATTAGGAAAAGTAGTATATATATTTGTCCTAAAGTCCTAGACTTTAAAGAGCTATGAATCCTATGTTCCTGACAAAAATGGCTCCCCGGCGGAGTCGCCATTCCGTGGTACCTTCCCAACTTTAAAGGTTTTGACCTAAGATCCTAGTGAAGTAAAAAAAAAAGTCCTATCCCATTGAAATTCCCAAAAAAAAAAAGAAAGAAAGAAAGGGCCCCACGGTGGGCGCCACTTTTCTGTAGCGAGCGATTTTGGACGTGGTTCTTAAGCACTGTCGCTCTGGGGTTACTACAGGTCGATTCATTTTTTATCCTATTGAGCTGACTAAGGAAGGGAAATAGATGTCTCCAATTAACCCTGCTTGCATACTGAGTTTAAACAGCGGTCTGTTAGGTTACAGATGCTATATGGTAATGGGGCCTCTTTCTTCTTACTTTATTTAGAACGAAACACCGGGAATGTTCATGGGGAATTTTGTTAGGATGCTAGGACTGATGCTTTTCAAATGATGTGTGAAGGTACGGGATTTGGGTCTTTGGATTAGTGTGCTCGGTAAGATTTTTCTTTCAATCTTATGCCTACGTATTCCCGTTTACCGAAACAGGGAAATCAGAGCGATCGTAGTTCCTCCTATTCTATGGGAGGAAATGGTGTTTTGGTATCTTGTTCAAAGCCCAAGACGTGAAGCTGAAAAGGTGGTTTATATCTTGTTCAAAGCCCAAGATGTGAAGCTAAATGGTCTATTTGTATCTTGTTCGAAGCCCAAGATGTGAAACTAAAAAGGTGTTGTCTTTAGAGAGAATTTGTCATCTCTAAACGGGGTCTGTTTGTCACAACTGTTGGGTGACTGACTATAAAGGAGGATTACTTTAACCAGGATATGTGAATCCTAGCAATGCCATAATTTCCTTTATAGGGGTTTTAACCTGAAGGAGAAAACTTTAACTCAGTTTAGAGCAACATCATCTTTCCTTAGTAATTTCTCACGCTAAAAGAGGGACAGTGGCGTGGATGTAAATAATCCAGAGGCTTGCCGCTTACAGCGATTAGATGAAAGGAGTTGTTGATGTTTGTATCCTGTGAACGAGGCACAGTTTTGATGCTAAAAGGTTGATTGACTCAACCGGGGTTTTTCTTATACAAAGCCTAAGAGGAGGCTATTGACCCAATAAGAGGATGCCTTTGTGTCTCGTACGAAGCCCGAGAGGGAGGCTAAAAGGAGTTTACTCAACAAGATAGTGATTTTAGATGTGTCTTGTATGAAGCCCAAGACGGAGGCTAAAGGTTGACTCAACAAGAAAGTCTTTTATACTCAACAAGAGAGTGTTTTTGTGTCTCGTACGAAGCCCGAGAGGGAGGCTAAAAGGGAGATTGACTCAACAAGAGAGTCTTTTATACTCAACAAGAGAGTGATTTTGTATCTCGTACGAAGCCCGAGATAGAGGCTAAAAGGATTGCTGTTTCAGTTGAGTGATAGGTCCAGTAGGTTAGTTAAAAGAGAAAATCAGTTCTTATAAAGAGACTGATTAAAGGTAAGGCTATGCTTTGGGATTGATTAGAGGATCAAGGTTATTTCCTATTCTTTAAGGAAATGGGGAATCCAGAGAAGATTGGAGACTGTCCGAGTCTACTGGTGTTTTTCCCTACTTGAGAATGCCTTCGAGGCTCAAGGAGATTAGACTATCGAAGTCTAGAGTTTTATCCTTTGTACTATGCTTAAAGAAACAGTAGTAGTACGTTCACGGTAGAAAGATCTAGACTCTTTGAAAGACTATTCTATTAAGATGACTAACTTCTGTTCCTATACCTCTAGGAGTTCGTCGGGACAATTTGTACGAAGCCTAAGAGGAGGCTGGAAACTTTTAAGAAGCCGAGGGACAATTTGTACGAAGCCCAAGAGGAGGCTCTCTTCCCGAAGGAAGAATCCTTATACGAAGCCTAAGAGGAGGTTGTGAATACTTCTAAGAAGCCGTAGGGTCCTTGTACAACGCCCAAGAGGAGGCAGAGATGCTTTTAGGAAGCCTGTGGGTCCCCAAACCCTGAGAAATTCAAGACAGACTATTCACAGAGAATAGATCAAGCCAGGAAAGTCTGAGAATTTAGAAGAAACTCAAGAGATGCCATTCACGGAGAAAAGATCATCTCTGGGGAATAGAGTTTCTTTGACAATGTCTAAGGGTGACAGTCTGTGAAAGGGTTCACCTAGAATGCAGTCTTTCACGTCTCCATATTGTTTAACCCCAAGAGGAGGAAAGACTGTGTCTGGTAATCCTATGGGGATCTAGTTTGTCTATTTAAGAGTGATCAACAGGGCTTAGTGCTAGACGTAGTTTCCAGGGAAACTCTAAATATCTATACTAGTATTACACAGTTGATGAGTTTATGAAAGAAGACTTACAGTGAAACAGCCCCACAATACAGTTATATGTATATGAAAGCGGATAAAGAAAGTATATAAACACTTACTCGGTTATAGAGCTTCCATGTTGTTTGGTTAGTTGTTCAACAAAGAAAGATTGAAAATAACAGTATATTCAAAATTAAAGAAGAAAGTATTTTGAAAAGATGTTGGGGCTTACAGCTCAAGGAGAGGCCCAAGGTTTATCAGTGATCGCACTGTCGTTTTGTACAGAGGGACTTATTCAAGTGACTGAAGCCCAAGGAAGGTTTTTTGTACAAGGGGATGGGTCTTACACTCTCTCAAGAGGCCCAACTGTTTAAAGAAAAAGAATGGGGCTTACAACACGAGGGTAGGCCCAGATGATTGGTTTTTTTTTTATTGGCCATCGCGCCGAGGTTTTCTTTTAACGCAGGGGGACTTATACAATGTCTGAGGCCCAAAAAGTTTTGGTTAAAAGGGGATTGGGTCTTACACTCTAATAGAGGCCCAAAAGATTTATTTTTGTACAAGTGGTGGGGCTTACAGCTCAAGGAGAGGCCGGGGGTCATTTGTTTGAAAATAGCGATCGCGCCGAGATTTTTGAAAACGCGGTGGGTCTTATACATTGCATTGAGGCCCAAAATGGTTTGGTTTTCAAAGGGGGTTGGGTCTTACACTCTAATAGAGGCCCAAGAGATTTTGAATGGGTCTTATAGCTCGAGGAGAGGCCCAAGGTTTGTTTTTCAACGGACGATGATCGCGTCGAACTTTTTGAAACACAACGGGACTTATACAATAAGTGAGGCCCAAAAATAGGTTTGTATTTACAAAGGATTGGGTCTTACACTCTATTAGAGGCCCAAAAAGTTTGAAATTGTTTGATAAGGGTGAAAATCAAAGAAACCCTAATTTGTTATTCTTTAAAAGTAAATATTTAAAGAAAATCAAATATAATACCAAATAAGTTTGAATAAACCATTTGTGATTTTTGTTTAAGGTTTGAGAAATGAGGGATTAATCACAAGGTGAATTAAAACTCACTTGGTTTTGATTTTCAAAGTAAATATTCACTTTTAAGATGTTTAAAAACATTAAAAAGGAATTTATTCACAAAAATACTAATTATATTAAATAAATAATATAAACTTAATTTTTTTGTGGAATAAAATAATTCAACATTTTTTTGATTTTTTTCAAAAACAACCAATAAAAAATAATTAAAATTGAAAGAGTTATTAATTTTCCAATTAATTAATAAAACATGAAAATATGGGGGAAAATAGCAAAAATGTGAGAAAACACAAAATGGCATGGGTGGGGTTTGAACCCATGACCTCAAGGTTATAGGGCGCACGCCTTACCACTGGGATGGTGATACATCCATTGCTTGAAGTGAAACCACAAATATACAAGGCATGCCTTGTTTTCTAGGCCTGGTCAAGGCAAGGCAAGGCAAGTTTTGCCAAGAAACGGGAAGGTCCATAACTTTCTCATTTCTCAATGGTTGGGGATAAAATTTATATGCATCTGGCCTAGAATTTCACAAGGAATCCAATGGTGGTGGTATTTTTTCCAGATCATACTCCCTCCTCAAAATCCGATAGTGGTTTTGAAAAAGGCCTATAATTGCATTTTCTATGCTAAACTTTGATGTAGGCATGAATTACATGATGAATTGGTTCAAACACAACATATATAACATGTATGAGGTGTGTATGATCAGTGGACTTCAAAGCAATGCATATTTTGGAAAGTTCAAGTCATGATGCTTACCTCTTTTTGAGCTTTTGGAGTTTTCTGTGCAATCTGTCAAACTTCTGGTTCCAGAAATAGTTTGATGCTTTAGACACTCTCAAATGATCACTTAGAAGCTTTGAGGATGGTTGGAATCAGCTGGAACCTGCAAAAACACAAACTGGCCATTTCTTGCAAAAGGGGTTAAAATGGCCAAAATAGCAACTCTCTCAAATGGTGTTCCAGTTGTGGGGAACCATTTGGGACAGTTCAAGGATGTTATTTAGAGTGTGTTTGAGGTATTATCTGGTTTGGAAAGCGACTAAATCAAGACATGGCTTGAAAAATGTAAAAAAGGCCTATTTTGAGGTTTTGAGAGGTGACTTTGTGATTTAAGGATTACAGGTCACTTTTGATAGTATGGATCACCTACATATGATTTTTATGAGGTGTTAGGATCATGAGTTATGATGGAAATGCACTCTAACTCAAAAACTCAGAGTTACCTTGCTAAAGAAGGCATTTTGGCCTAAAGAGAGGGATTTTGAGGAAAGCATATGTTTGATGGCTTTGGTGTACTCAAACTGAGCACAAATGAGCTCTATTTATAGTAGAGCAATTTTGTTTTGGGATCAATAGTGAATGGCAACTGCATCAGAGGTTTAGCCAATGGTTGCACTTTGGAATCCTAGCCTCCTCTAGCCATTGACTAGAGGTTAGGGCACAGGGATGTGGTTCCCCTGGTCTTGGATAAGTCTTGACTGAATTCAGTTGGAAATGGCTCAGTCCATGCCACCTTGGTGTATGTATTGAATGCTCCAATCCAAAATTGGAGTCTTTTCCCTCTTTTAGGCAATTCTAGGTTTGGCATGCTACTTCTTGTTCCAAGGACTTTGGAGGCTTGGCTCAGTGTTTATCCCCTTTAAATTTGATCCTCAGATGTGTCCAAAGTGATGACAAGGCTTGGAATTATCTGATTTTGCCAAATAGTGCAAAAATGCAAAATTCTGCCTAACCTTGGCAGTTTTCAGCAAGGCATATTGCCATTGTCATATCTCATGGCCCAAGTGGAATTTGGTGATGTTCTTGGACATTATGGAAAGCCCTCATATGATACAACAACTGTTTGATCATATTTGGTTTTGATACCTTTTGGATCCAAGTGAAAAATCCCCCTACATTTGGAAAAAAGTGAAGGCAGATTCTGACTTAGTGAAAATTTCACTAAGTGTTGGAAAAAAGTGACATTTTCACTTTTTGTGATTTTGATCATTCCATAACTCAAAATCTATGAGGAATTTGGAGGGAGGTCAGTTTTAAGCTTTTGTAGAGGGTAATGAGATCTACAAATCAAGATTTGGATGGGGAAGAATGGCTTTGTGGTTTAGGAGTTATGATCCTCCAAAGTTGGTACCCTTGCCACTTTGTTCATAACTTAGAAAATTTTCTAAGTTTTTATGGTTACCCCTTTTACAAGTTATCCCACTTTTCTTGATTTTTCTTGATGAATGATGATTCAAATCATACATTAACATCATTTTAGGGTTAAAAAACCATTTTTGTGAAAAATCTCAAAAAGTCAAAGTTGACTTTTGTGCACAGTTGACTTTTTGTCAGATGAATTTCAAACTGTGCGATCCTCTATGAAATCAAGTGCTTGACCTAAATCAAACTTGATGGATTGATTTCATAGGTGTTATAGGGTGTATTGAATCATGTCCTAGGGTTTGGGAGCATGTCCTGGTCAAAAGTCAAAGCTACAGTTGACTTTTCTCGCGAAACCCTAATTGTGGTACTGATGAAATTGAGACTTGTTGCTCAAGCTTCCTGGATCAATCCATTGTTGCAAATGGATCAATGTGGTATGTTGGAGACCCTCAAATCATGTCTTGAGGTCTTGGCTCATGATTTGTCCCAAAAGTCAACTTAGGGGTGAATTAGGTCAAGAAACCCTAATTCCTGATTTTTGATGTATGCATCCCCTGAGGTCAAATTGACTTGATGCTTGGGCCCATGAGGTTCCATGGAGTATTTTAGGATATGCTTTGAAGCATTGGCTCATGCCCAGAGGAAAATTTCCATCTGGAGGCCCTGGTCGACCAAACCCTAATTTGGTGACACTGGCGATCTTGAGGCTTGGTCCACCTGGAAGGGAGCAGCCTTGTGCTTAATCCTTAAAGTGGGAGTCCTCTTGATCCCTTGTAGATGTTTGGGAGGTTAGACAAGTTGAATATTATGTCATTTCTTGATTGATCCTTTGTCTAAGAACTCTGAGAAGGCTTGAAACCCTAATTTTGATTGTAGTAAGTGTTCACCCATCTTTGGGGAGACTAATGAGGCATGATGGTCCATCCATATTGTGATGATGATTTGCACAATGATGGGAAATCTTAGTGGTCAAAATTTGGGGTATGACACCAGCTTCATGGGATAAATAAGAAATTAGAAAGTATCACCCCCTCCTCCTCATTGCGGTGAGGAAAACCCAGCGATAAGGTGGTCGCGTCACCGACAAAAATCGCTCGCTACATGTCTACTAAATTAATATTTCAAAAACTTCAAATATCAGAGTATAAGAAAAAAAATCCCTATTTATTAGAACTCAAGATTAGTCCAATTATTAATTCAAAGCACAAAACATAGTATTAAACTTTTTACTATTTGCTTAAATAATAAAGTAATAAAGGATGAAAAAGATTCGAAAAACTCTATACAAAGCTTATAGACCATACTTAGAGAGATTTCAGATTTAAAAAATTCCTACTGAGTGCCATTAGAATCCCTTTTGCTTTTGATACTCTATTCAGACACTGAGCATTATTCATCAACAAAGACCATGTTCAAATTTTTCTTAATAAAATCTAATCTTGTAATGGCTAAGGGTTTTGTAAATATATCATCCCATTGATGATCAATATCAATAAACTGAATATCCATTACACCCTTCTGAACATAGTCCCTAATAAAATGATGTTTGATTACAATATGCTTAGTTCTAGAATGTTGAACTGGATTTTTCGTTAGAAAGATGGCAACAGTGTTATCACAAAGGATAGGAATATTATTCCCAAAAATCTGATAATCTTCAAGCCGATACTTCATCCAAAGTAGTTGACTGCTACAATTAGCAGGTGAAATGTATTCTACTTCTGCTGTAGACAGAGCAATGGTTGCTTGTGTTTTACTAGCGTAAGATATAAGGTTTTCACCTAAGAATTGGCAGTTTCGACTAGTGGATTTCCTCTCAATTCTATCTCTGGCATAGTCAGCATCACAAAATCCAACTAGCTTGTAATATGAGGATTTCTTATAAAGAAGTCCAAGATTTATAATTCCTTTTAGATATCTAAAGATTCTCTTAACAACTGTTAAATGAGTCTCTCTAGGATCTGATTGGAACCTTGCACACAGACATACACTGAATATAATATCTGGTCAGGAAGCAGTGAGATAGAGTAAGGAACCTATCATACCTCGATATTTATTTAGATATACTTTGGTACAACATTCTTCACCATTCAGGTTGCAGGTTGGATGAACAGGAGTTGACATAGATTTGCATTCATCAAGATTGAACTTCTTTAGAAGTTCTCTTGTGTGCTTTGACTGATGAATGTATATACCTTCCTTTTCTGATTAATTTGAATTCCAAGACAGTGTTTTAATTCACCCATCATGCTCATCTCAAATTCAGCCTGCATAATCTTTGAAAATTCTTAACAAAGAGATGCATTAGTGGAACCAAAAACTATGTTATCAACATAAATTTTAACTATCAAGATTTCTTCTTCTAGAGTTTTCCTGAATAGTGTAGTGTCAACCTTGCCTTTAGAGAAACCATTTTCAAGTAGAAAATTACTCAGTCTCTCATACCAAGCTCTTGGAGCTTGTTTGAGTCCATATAGAGATTTCTAAACCTTGTAGACGAAGTATCGATGGTTTGAATCTTCAAATCCAGGAGGTTTCTAGACATGCACTTCTTCAGTAATAACTTCATTCAGAAAAGCACTTTTCACGTCCATCTGATAATGCACAATGTTGTGATGACTAGCATAAGAGAGAAGTAGTCTAATTGCTTCTAACATTGCCACGGGAGCAAAGGTTTCAAAGAAGTCAATTCCTTTTTGTTGTCTTGATGAATGTAGCCTTGAGCTACAAGTCTGGCTTTATTTCTGAAGGAAGATCTAGTTCTCAATGGCTCATCTTTATTCCCATTGATTTGCGCTTTTGGATAAAATGCTTTATATTTAAATGATCTCTTAAGAGGAATAAAGGCTTCAACATTATTTTGAGCAATATCTGAATCAGTAGCAATAGGACCGGTAGGAGTGACTTCAGTTTCTATAGCTTTTGGTATTGTCACACCCTAATTTTTTACCCTAAGATCCTCGCCCCGCTTTTTGCATAACATGTTAGGTCGTTTTTTCATGCAAGACTAACCGTTTTATCTAGCTTTGTCTGTTTGTTTCTCTTTTTAAGGACAGGTGCTGCTGCAGAAGATTCAAGGTCCTGAAGGTTGTGTTGTGTGTGTGTGATTGTGGAGGTTCCCTGGTCTTTGCAAGATGTGTGTGGATTCCTGTGAGATCGTGTGCCTCTATCCTTTGATCCCTAAACCACTACCAAGCTTTTCTTCCTTCATCCTTCTATGAATCTTCTGCAAGCTCCTCAAGGTTGAGAGGTGTGTTTACGCTATAGCATTGGTTCATCAAGAAAGTTCAATTGGGAGGAAAATAGAAGTTGAAATCCAAAGTGCATTTTCAAGTTGCATAAAAAAAACAATACAACTCTTGTATCAAGCTCAATTTTAGTTGCGTGAAAGTGAAGATCAACACGAGGTTCACATCTTTCGTATGATTATGACCCAAAGATATCGAGTCTCTTAGCAAGTTCAAATGCACACATATTTCTAAGACTCATTGGCTCATTCCAACTCCAAGTCCAAGCGTGATTAAAGTCATTCAAGTTCGAGAGTAGAAATTCACAAGTTGTTTCATTGATTAAATTCAAACCATGAGGGGACTTATTCAAGTTACGAACTCGAGATTTGATCTTTCAAAGTAAAATGCTAAAGTGAAAGGTGTATGTAGGTTTGTTTAAGGAATTACGATTAATTTGGTACAAACCAATTTCATTCTAAATAAATCTCAATATCCAAAGATTCAAGATTTACGAAAAGATAAAGGTGTACAGAGTGATTCCAATGATCCTTTGCAAATCACAAAGTTTGAGAATTTACATGTAATTAAAATCCAAGTTACAAGATGCTAAACGCAAACTCAACCGCAGCAACATAAAAATCACGTTATTGCCTTTGTTCAAGTAGCCATAGTAGCACGAACACACTCCCTGCTGCGTACTTAGTGATGATAGTCTAATAACATTGACGCAGCGCGTAGCTTACGTACGAACCCAATGGTAGCCTCAACTAATTCTTCACGGAATAAGCTCTTTCCCAAAGCTTCCAAGCCATAAGCAATCAAGTTGTTGATGCCAAGACCATTGTCCTCCAACAAAACATTATCTTTAAAGAGCTGCAAGGAAATTCCAGGCCAGTTGTTTATTTGGTGTATCCTGCAACAAAAGGGCCTCATATGAGCAACCTATCCACGAATGGTATATCGAGATAAAAGTATCGTTTGAATTCATCGAACCGCAAAAACAATTCAAGCTTAAACCATATAGCCACTCAAAATTCATCACTCTCAATCTTTCAACTAGTTTAATGGAGAAACTAATTTCAATCGAAGTTTGGAATCCAAATGGAAAATACAAAGCTGTTTACACCCAAATTAATACCTGGAAATCATTGGACCCCTCATTCAGCAAGAGCTGGCAGCATCACTGTCTTTGGCAGCTTCTAGGAGGATAGTTGAGGCGAATGAGTTCATGAGGGCAATACTGCATGATGAATGGTTACCTCATCCATTTGCAGGAGACCTTACTCTAGTATATCCTTTCTCCGAGAACTAAACATCATAAATTGCATAAATTTGAGCTTATACAAAACTGGAGCTCTTTCTACAAGCAGCCGTGAAAGACGTGAATCTGAGAAATTGCCAGACCTCTTGTTGAAACCTCTGATGCAGCACGGAAGAATGTTGGAAATAGGAGTTGACTTCATAATAGTTGCTGCCTCTTTGAACACAAGTCAATGATGGTTCACCACAGATCCTGTCAAAAACACACCCAAACACTTATATTTTATCAGGCAATCATGTATCAAATGGTACATAAGTTACAAATCAAGTTGCACCAGGAACACGTGAGTTTTAACATCTATGTGGCCCTAGATGCACCATTTAACTTGGTAGTTCTATTTAAGAGAATAAGAACTCGTGGGATTGAGTGGATTACCGATAGGGTCGCTGAGTGATTTTGAGGAGGTTGACGCCCTTGCGAGACATCCCAAAGCTTTTCAGTAGCACCCAAGGAGAATTCCCGATACTTCAAGACCCAAGGACTCACCATAATCTTGGTCCGACGCTTATTAAGATCACAAGCGAAGGTATCAGAATCGTTAGTCAAGCTTAAGGTTTGTTCAATTTTCAAAATAAGAATCAATGGAGGATTAGTCAAGAGCATCAACAATTGCATAAGTCACAACTTTTCTTACATGAGATGACAGTAGCAATAACTCTGGACTTTTAACGATCCCAAAGCATCATAACATTGCGACAACCATGAGCAATCCTAGAAGAAGATCATTGTGGAGTTGGAGATGCAAACTTCAAGTTTTACAATTTGAGGAACCAGAGAAAAGTGAAGAAGCTCCAAGACCTGCGCAAGATGAAAAAGACCATCAATGGAAATCAAACATTCCTACACCAAGAATCCGTTTCATGAAGATTTCAAGGCATATTTGAAATTCTAAAAAAGGAGATGAACCTACAGGTGTTAAAAGAAAAACACATGTTACTTACTTGATAACAAGGAGGGGTCACATTCGATGAGTTTCACTGTCCAGAACAAAGAGGATACAATTACACCAAACAAATTCACGTGGTAGCAAAGTAACATTTATGAGCAATTAAGGAAATGATCAAAAGCAATGGTTAAAATACAAACACAAGGAAACACATCCAAAACCTTTCAGGAATCCCTACTTTGGCCTCAGAATATTTTTGAATCAGAGAGATTTCATCATCTTCAAAATTAAGAATTGAGGGTAACATTGTAAAGACGCCGCCAACATCAATTCCTTCCAATTTGGATCAATCAGAGCATTCAACTCAATGATTACAAGAGATCATATCAAAAGCGGACAATTTTTGGATCTTCCAGATTAAAACCGTATCACAAATTCAAATTTCAAATTAAAAAAAAACTTTCCAAATCAGCAAACCAAGTAAATCGTATCAAATCGTATTCAAAAGCAATTTCAAAAATTTTCCATTTTAAAACCAAATCACAATCAGATCGTATCAAGCCTTTCAAACCCTTCAAAACCTTTCCAAATCCAACCAAATCGGATCAAATCATTTACCACACTATCAATCAGCATTCAAGATCCCTAATTCATCATCGGCCTATAAAAAGGGACAAGGTCTTGGCAGAACACACGGAAAAATTGACAGAAAAACAACGAGAATCCCAAGCATTCTAAACAATACGATCGAGGCTCAGAACACCAAGAGCGTTCATCATCGCCCAGAGACTCAGAAGCACATTGCTCATCATCGTCCCTCAGAAACCGACGGACCGAAGGCGAAACGATACAGATCGCGAGAGCTCGTAAAAGGTAAAAAAGGCAGAGAAGAAGGAAAACTTCCCTCGACGAGGCCGCCGGAGCCATCTTCGCCGTTCCGTCACCGTTTCTTTTTGCTTTCATTTTAGCACCTTTTGTAATATGTAGATCATCCATATATAGTGAAATCGGGGTATTAGGATTGTGTGGGGTGGGGTTTGTTTGATTGCTTGATTGTTTTTTTTTGCAGGTCGAGAGAGAGATCGAGAGATAGGAGACGAGTGTGAGCGGCGGCGATTGGGGTGGAAAGCCCTAATTGCAGATGAGCGAATGAGAGAGAAAGAGAGATGAGTGGCGTAATCTCTCCGTTTCTTTTATTTAAGCTTTAATCTTTTTTTTTTCTTTTATAATGTAACACTAAAGTCTTTCTTAGTTTTTTTTTAATATAAATTAAAACTTTTTTTAATTAATAGGCAAATACTTTTTAATATTAGAATTTCATTTTAAAACTACGTAAAAGCTCTTATAACTTTTTTTATTTAAGAAATTTGAATCATCCCTAAAATAATATCTCTTGTTAAAACTTTTTCTCCATTTGAAATATTAAAACTAATCCTCTAGCCTATTGTAGTAAAAATATTAAAACCTTTTTATAAGTTGATAATAAGACTTTTATAATTAAAACCAAAACTTTTTTAATAACTAAACTTTTTTTAATAATAATCAATTTCAAACTTTTCTTTCAAAATGATAATTGATAAAAATCTTTTCTTTCATAAAATTAAGTCTTTTTTATATAATAATAATTAATCTAAATCTCTTTCATAATAATAATCTTAAAAAAAAAACTTTTAATAATAATCTAAAATCCCTTTTATAATTAAAAACTTCCCTAGCCTCCTCAAGTGAATAAATAATAATAATAATAATCTCAAACAAATCAAATAATTAAGTTTAAAACCAAACCTTTAGATCGCCCTCGTTTAGAAATCTCACCGTGCTTAGTCTTAGGTTCGTGAGTGTTCGGATGTTTTGCCTTATTTGTTTGTTTATGCTTTTACTTGATTTATGTTTCTGCCTCAAACCCTTTTCAAAAACTAAAAATCCTCGATCCAACGTCGAGCCAATTTTCTACCCATATAAGTCGATCGCCTTAGGGCATCGCATTCGACCTGCCGATCACTGGACACAAGTCTAGCATCACTTTGCTAGCACACTCGCCTAAATAATATAATTAATCGCATTAATATCCAAGGGAAAATCCCATGCATGATAACCATGTTATTGTGCATGGTGCACATCATTTGCATCATAATCGACACCTTAAGATAAGTCAATTAGACAACTTAGGATAGATTTCTTAGGTTAGTCCCCCCTTAATTTTGATTTTTTAAATCAAACTTTAGCCCACTAATTCTCCACACAAGAGAATTAGATGTTAATCATCTCAAAGAAGGGACATACAATCTCATACCCCACAAAATCCAAACAATTTTCAAAAACTGTGGTGGTTTTCTTAAGATGATGACTCATCTTTTCTCCGAAACCTTTAAACATTTTAGTATCCTTAATAAGGAACTACAAGTGCTCTGATTCCCTCCTGACAGGATATGTAGGCACAAGATGCGATATCTTGTCGAGCACACTTAGGATTAAAAAATAAATCACCTACCCTTAAACCTTTAGCAAAACAGATAACAGATAACATAATAAAATCAAGAGGTTCCTGTAGAGTACTACAGATATCTAGGATGCTAACACCTTCCCTAGGTATAACCAACCCCCGAGCTTAGAATCTTAGTGCATTTGCATTGCATTGTGGGTATTCGGTTTTTTCTCCCTTCCCTTGGATAAAATCAAAGACCGGTGGTGACATTAAAAAATGCGATCCTAGTTAACAAATAACTATGGTATCTAATTTTCACCGCGACAGAAATGGCGACTTCACTGGGGACTCTCATAAGAGGGTTCCCCCTAACTTGATTAATCATGTTTTTGTTATATATATTTGCTTGGGTTATTACTTGTGTGGTGAGACAAAGTCCTAAACCCGGACTAGAGTGAAAATTATGATAGGAACGGTGAGAATTCAAGGATACTTTGAGGGAGTCGATTCCTGAAGAAGTTGAATTGAGACTTCACCACTCAGTCTAGGCCCTCTCGAATTTAATTTTGTCCAACGAGTCTATTCGTGAAGACGCTATTATTTCGAACTAAAGGCCATCGAGACTGGGGACCGTAGTTACCTTTAACCCAACTTGGCCTATTAGGATGTAGTGCGGGGACTATGCAGGAATTTATTTCTGCAATAGTCGCTACGCGATACTACACTCGGACGAGATTCTCTTGAGAATATTATTGACTACCAAGTGATTTGGGAAATCGATAATATCCGAAAGATGGGTTGTAGACTCTGGGAACTTTGTAGAACCCATTCGGAAGGTACATTTGAAACCATAGTACACACCTATTGGGATGGGTAGACCTTGGCTCCATGTTGTGACCCTTCAAACCTAGGACTCTTTATGTGTGTGCTTTGTGCTTTGTGCTTTGTGTGTTTGCATCCCTACATTCATAAGCATCATATCATAAGATTCATGGAATTTGACTATATTCGTAAACATTGTAGGGATACTATGGATACCGAGAGAAGGAATACAAAGAAGTACACTTTTCAGATTCCTAAATTGGATGATCTAAGGAGGTTAGAAGCTTTGGTAACAAATGAGGAGAGTTTCAATAGAAAGTATGGAAGACTTTTTTATGTAATGAATACAAATGTTGATCAAGGGCTACTTTCTACCTTGCTCCAGTTTTATGATCCACTGTATCACTGCTTCACCTTTCCAGATTACCAACACTTGAAGAGTACTCTCAGATAATTGGGTTACCTATTCGGGACAATTATCATTTCCCTGTTTTCGCAAACAAACCTGATGAAAGAGAAATCGCTAAGTATACACATTTGGATTTGGCTAACATTCGAACCAATATGACTATAAAAGGGGGAATTTCCGGTTTTACTACAGATTTTCTGGTTGCCAAAGCCCGACATTATGCCACTCAACAGAATAAGGATGCTTTCGAAGCGGTTTTTGCCTTACTCATCTATGGTGTTCTTTTATTCCCAAGTTTCAAAAATTTTGTGGACCTCAATGCCATTAAAATTTTCCTGAAGAAGAATCCAGTACCAACCTTGTTTGCTGAAGCTTATTATTCTGTTCACTCAAGGAATGCTCGTGGAAAGGGAATGATTACTTGTTGTGTCCCTCTATTGTACAAGTGGTTTATTTCACACTTGCCCAAAACACATGACTTTTGGGATCTCAAGAAGGGGTGGTGGTCACAGAAGATAATGTCTCTCACCCATTCCGACGTCGACTGGTATAGTCGTGCTTATGATAAGGTGGTCATCATAGACAGCTGTGGGAATTTCGGTAATGTACCTCTCCTTAGCATTAATGGATTAATCAGCTACAGTCCGGTCTTGGCCCGCAGACAATTAGGGTTCCCCCTGAAAGACAAACCTGCCAGTGCTCACGTGGAAAACATTTATTTTGAAGAAGAGAAATTAAGCAAGGAGTTAAGAGAACGGGTCTTGGACGCTTGGGGGAAAAAGATCAAGAAGGATAAGAGTAGCTTAGGGAAACCTAACTGTGTCTCTTTAGAACCCTATCTCCAATGGGTCCGAAAAAGAGCCATTGAGTTGAGGATGCCTTATAAACGCCAGGAGCCAATGGTCTTAAAAGAAAAGTAGGTCTTCTACTTCTCGTCTGATGCAGATAAATTGAAAATTGCTTTGGACAAGTCTCAACAGATGGAGGAAGCTTGGAAAAACAAGTACCAAATAGTTGTGGAGGAGAATGCAGAACTTCAACAATAACTCAAAGCGAAAGACGAAGAAATCACTTCTTACGAGAAAAAGGAAAGCACGAGAAGAGTTACCTTCTTCTAGCTCTCAGTCAACACATCAGAATTCGATCGTCAACAGGCTCACCTTGGAGAATAGCCAGAAGGAAGAGGAAATCAAGAAGCTCAAGACAAGGCTTTTTGGAGAATCTCCTTAGATCTTTCTTCATTAGCTTTTATTTAGCTTTTCCGTTACGATTCTTGAAAAGTGTGTTGGCATTTTATATTAAATCTTGTTTTAATTAACGGTTTCATCTTTCGGTATCCCAGACATTAATTTCTCTTGTAACCGATTTTATGATTATTAAAATGCTTTTTTTTTGATATCCCACGATGATTATAAATAGTCAAATTCCATGAAACTTTTGCATCTCATCTGCATTTGCATTCTCCTTTTTTCAAAGAACTCAAAGTTTGTTTTTCTAGATATCGTAAAATGGATTATGGAAGGAAAGAAACTTTGCCATACACCTTCAGGGTCCTTAATGTGAAACAATTAAAGGAACTAGGAGGTCAGATAAAGGATCCGGAAGCCTTCGCTGCAAAGCATGGACAGATCCTCTCTCTATTGCAGGTCCGAGTAGCTGCTGGTTTATTGGAGACGCTGGTTCAACTCTATCTTGTAATCTACCATTGCTTTATCTTTCAAGATTTCCAGTTGATGCCCACATTGGAAGAATAGTCCGCTCTATTGGGAATCCCCGTCAAAGACTCACCTCCGTTCCATGGTGGAGAAGGAAGACCCAGTCAGGAAGACATCGTAAGAGTGACCCGCATCAAGCTGTTGGAGATCCAGACTCACATGACGGTCAGAGGAGGAATCGACGGCTTGCCTGCTCAGTTCTTATTTGAGAAAGCTCGACAATTCACCAACAAGGGGAGTACTGAGGCCTTTGAGAACCTGTTTGCGTTACTAGCTTATGGTTTGTTCCTATTCCCTAATGTTGAAGATTTTGTCGATGTCCACGCAATCAGAATTTTCATGCTCAAGAATCCTGTTCCAACACTATTGGTCGATGCCTACCACTTGATTCATTCAAATATTCTGAAAGGAGAAGGTCAGATTGTTTGCTGCACTGTTATCCTCTATAGGTGGTTTATTTCGCACCTATCGAGGCTCGCGACCTTTTGGGATGTGAAAGATGGTTCTGAATGGCCCGTTAAACTTATGGCTCTTACTCACTCGGACATTGTGTGGCATGATCCAATGTACGGAGGAATTCCCATGATTCACAGCTGTGGATATTTTTCCAACGTGCCTCTCCTTAGCACAAAAGGATGCCCTAGCTACAATCCTGTTCTCGCCCGTCGCCAGCTTGGACATCCGATGAATGAAATACCAAATCCAGAGAACCTAAAAAGAATCTTCCTCTATGATGGAGAAGACCTTCAGCTGAAGATTCAGATCACGTTTGCTTGGCGTCGCATCAACAGACAAGGGATGACTGCGACAACAAACCCTAACTGTACGGTTACGGAATCTTGCCTGAAGTGGTCATGCAAACGAGCTCTCGTCCTGACAATGCCGTATCCTCGACCCAAGCCTCCCGTAGGGGAATCAAATAAAGTTTCAAGGTTGAAAGCAGAAGTAGAGAAGCTGACCCTGGACAAGTTTATATTGCAGGAACGGATTGACAAGTTAATGGAAGAACTCAGTGAAAGAAAGGGAGCATCATCCAGTGGATCGAAGCCCTAGTTTCTCTTTGTATTCTGTTTTGTTTATTGTAATAAAGCCCTGAAGGTGTATCGTTTGTTATGAAAGTTTTTTTTTTTTTTTTAAATAAATTTCCAATTACGATATTCAAAATACGCTTTTGAGTTCTTTGAAGTGCATGCTGCATCATACGCATCTTTCGCATTTGCATTTGCATTCCTTTGTATTCCGGGTTCTCATCCGTATTACTCTTCTCTGTCAAACATCTTCGATACGATACTCAGGCCAATCAAAGAGGAAAGATGGACAACATTGAGCAGGAAAATCGCGAACTTCGCAAGGAAGTGACTACTTTGAGGGCTGGTGTGGAGAGGCTCTCTGCTTTGGTTGAAACTCTGATTGCTGCCCGAAGTCAACCTCCTCCTCATATTTCTCAGACTCCGTTTCAAAGGACCAGGATTTCTGAAATCACGCCAATACCCATTTTTACGGTTCCCAGTAACATTCCTAACAGCTCTAAGGATCCTAGAGAAGGTTTGCTCAAAAGGAAGGAGCAAGAAGTAAGTGTTGCGCATCACGACCGATCTAGAAGAAGGTATCAGTGACCTTAACACATTGCTGCTACACCTCATGTCACCAACGCTCCTGCTTATCAATCACAAGCTCGTCTATCATTCAACAATCAAAATCGCGTTCAAAGTCAATTTGATCCGATTCCAATGACCTATGTGAAATTGTATCCGCACTTGATACAAAGGAATCTGGTGCAGACACGAGCTCCGCCACCCATCCCAGAGGATCTCCCGTGGTGGTATAAGCCTGAAGCTCGTTGTGCTTTCCATCAAGGTGCGCCCGAACACGACATCGAAGATTGTTTTCCTTTGAAACGTGAAGTACAAAGGCTAATGCGAAGTGGTATTTTGTTTTTTGAGACTCTAGACCTAGTGTGAAAGCCATAAGCTCAGACTGAGACGAACTCCTCAAAGCTTTAGGTTATTTACTACTTTTCGTGTGTGGTGCTTTTATTTGTGAATGCATTTGTTATTTGCGTGTAAGAACTTGTTATTTTGAATGATTGATGCAATGAATAATGTTTGTCTTGAAGAAATCCATTCGTTTCACTCTTCTTAAAATGTTTTTTTCTATTTTATAATGCCCGTGCTGCCCAATCTCTTGCTTTAGCAGATAATTGAATAGAGGATGACGAAATCAAACGCAAGATCTCTTGTTGTATGCTTTTGAATAAAACTCTGCTAGTGATATAAGGCATTGTTTCAAAATCCTAAACACCGAAGATATAAGGAGATAAACCCTCGTTAACCCATTTGAGCCTTTGAAGTAAGGGTTTTCTCTTCCAACTCAAAAAACCCTCATTCTTAACCTGGGGCAAGGTAATTTGCAAAAAAAAATAAAATAAAATAAAATAAAAATAATAATAAAAGGAGTAAAATATCACGAAGATTGGGTGGGCACAAACAAACTTTGAGCCTTATATCCTTTGTTTCTTAAACTGTGAACCAATCCATAATACAACCCTTAAAAGTCCTAATTGAAGCAAGGTTTATTTCAAAAGCATACTCATTGAGATATCGTTTCCTGACTCCTATGAGCTATGCTCAAATTTGTCTTGGCATTATAAAATCGGTAATTCAACCACCAAAACCTTTTTTTAATAAAATTTTCAAGACAAACATACGTTGCATTATCAGTTTCAGAATTAACATTTTCTGCTTGCTAACATTGCTTGACATCATAGAAGCTAGCATACGAGCATCAGTGATGAGCTAGATCTTTTGAGATTTGAAACTCTGATGAGTAAATGGTAGATTATTTCAAAAGGATGATCATACACAGGGGCATGTTGCCTAAAGACTTTTCTGAGCAGGGGCAAGTTGCCTCCCAGCTATTTCTTTTACTGTCCGACCCCAAGGGGCAAGTTCGAAGACTAAAGACACCGTCAATCTGGGGCAGTTACGTCAAGATTTGATAAATCTCTCAAAGAGTTTGAAGACTCGGTTATGCATACCACCGTCAGTCTGAGACCTTTACGTCGAGATTTGATAAATCTTTCCAAGTTCGAAGATTCAATTATACATAGCACAGTCAATCCGGGCCAGTCACATCGAGATTTGGCAAATCTCTCCAAGAGTTTGAAAACATTGGGACAGTTGGACGCCAAGTTTTCTGTAAAATCCTCTTGGGATGACTTCTTCTTATAAACCAAGTGATCTGATGCATTTGAGAAGGGAAGATTGCTTCTCATCCACAACAATTATTGTTCAAAATGATGACTACTATGCAGGTTATCAATACAGAGTTACATCAGTCTCACGACTTTATTCATCCATGTCTCAAGGAGTTTCTATCCTAAGTGATGTGACGACTCCCCAGTAAATCTTTACTTCAGGTAGTCACGACTATCCCCCGGTGAATCTCTACTACAAGAAGTTATGGCACATTTGATGCAAGATTTCTTAAGACGGCAACCTAAGATTCCCCGGTAAACTTCTTCAGTTTCAGCCTTCCCCAGCGGAGCGAGTGTTTATTTCACTCCTCTTTGGATTTTCTCACTATCAATCTTCTCCAACGAAGGCGGATGTTTATTTCACCCTCTCGAAGTTTTATCTCCGACATTTCCAACTACTATTGATCCAAGTTTTCCAGATGAAGTGGATATTTATTTTACCAGTTACAACTTTCACTCAGACTATTTCAGTTCGCAGCGGATATTTATTTTATCCCCCATGAAATCTTTTCGATCGTGAGTTTGATTCGTTCCCAGTGAATCTTTCTCATTCCCAACAGAATCCAAGGTTCATCTTGATAATCCTAAGTGAAGTCACAATGTTCATCCCCAAGTGGAGTGCTCTCTTTTCCCCAGAGAAGTTTGAAGCTGTGAAGTGGGACTTGTTTCTATATATGGCTTTCCATTTATCCCCAGTGATGCTTCTTATATTGCAAAGATTGGTCAAGTATCCGTATCGAGATGCTTGTTTTTCTCTCCTGTTTGCTTCTCTTTGTTGTTTTTCCAGCATAAGCATAAGCATATCATGGCATCCTTGCATGTAGATTCATGGCATGTGCGCATTTTGCATCTTGCATCTTTGTGTTTGTTTGTCTGTTTCTTTCACTTTGGTCGTGTTTATCCCCCAAGTGACTAGGTGTTGTCTGCTCCTTCCAAGTAGAATCGTCAACCCTAGGTAGAAAAAGCACATACTTTCTAATTCCCCACTGAGCTCGATCCTCGTGGAAGATGGTTGCTTTAGTTTTCTTTTCCATTTTTGGATAAAGATAAACCCGTTGAGCTCAATCCTAAATGGATGGAGTCCTTGTTTGACCGTTTCTCTCCAGCTATTTCCTGGATTGAACTTTGGTCCCTGACAATCACAATTTTGGATATCTCTGAGACATTGAATCTGGACTAAGCGTGCATTTATTTTGCACTGTGTCTCCCCAAGAAGAGTTTACTTGAAGATCTCTACGGAAGACAGAAGATGCTTCTCCAACAATGATTACTACATTTTCAAGTGATTTACACCCAGACAACAAGTAGCAGCTCTTTATTTGAGCAGTTTGGTTATCAAGATTTCTACGACAAATGGCAGTTTGTCTATCCCGAGAAAATTATCAAGATTTTCCATTTATTCTCCGTCGGGTGTTATCTCCCCGGAGATCCGTCGGAGAAACTTATTGAAGACTTTACAGGCATTCTCTTTATTTGAGAACTCCCGTTGCAAGAATTCTATTTACTTCACTGAAATTTCAACTACAGCAATATCGCTTTACAATGGCTATCTCCAGTGAATCCATTATTCAAGTTACTCCCACCAGATGATATCTCTTTGAAGAGGGTGGGAAATTCAAGACTTTGTTTGAGGCAGACAACCTCGCAGCACTTATTTTCAAGACTTGCCTGTGGCATGCAACCTTGGGGCATGGGAAAGTATTTACTCTTCCTAAGCGGAACATTTCAAGAAGCTGAATCATCATCTTGATTGTTGAAGCTTACTCCAGTCTATTACCTCTGCTTAGGCTATCGTGGGATAGTAGGTAATACGTCTGTATTTTGGGTCAGATGCCTCGGTTAGGCTACCGTGGTGGTAGTAGGTCATCTTTCCTTCTTGTGTTTACCTGGCTTAGGCTATCATGTGCTTGATAGTAGGCAACACACCCTTTTTTGGTCAGATGCCTCGCTTAGGCTACCGTGGTGGTAGTAGGTCATCTTTCCTCTTGTGTTTACCTCGCTTAGGCTATCATATGCTTGATAGTAGGTAACACGCCTTTTTCGGTCGGACGTCTTTGCTCAGGCTGCCACAAGTTGGCAGTAGGTGATCCTTCTTCTTCAGTCTATTACCTCTGCTTAGGCTATCGTGGGATAGTAGGTAATAGGTATGTATTTTGATCAGATGCCTCGCTTAGGCTACCGTGGTGGTAGTAGGTCATCTTTTCCCGTTGTGTTTACCTCGCTTAGGCTATCATATGCTTGATAGTAGGTAACACACCTTTATTTTGGGTCGGACACCTATGCTTAGGCTACCGTGTTTGGTAGTAGGTGATCTTTCCTCCCCAGTTTATTATCTCTGCTTAGGCTATCGTGTGGGATAGTAGGTAATATACGCCCTTTTTATTGCAACTGGATACCTTGGCTTAGGCTACCAGCTGTTGGTAGTAAGTTATCTTGTTCCTTTCAAGTTTCTTGCCATGTGCTTAAGCTACCCTGTGGTTGTCAGTTGGTAGTCCCTTTCCCTCAGTGGAGTTAGATCTTTCCCCGTGGTGTCTTGTCTCGCTGAGTCGTCCTCGTTGGATCTTTCTTTCGTTGTGTCTTAACATCAGTTATCCCCTGTGACATTGTTTCATCACAGGATCCTTGTCTTGCATTTCATATCATTTTCATACCATATCATGTGCATTTGGCGGCATCTTAGGGCCAAAATTTTTGTGCATGTTTGTATTTAAGTCTCACCTATCTCGTCGAGACAAAGATTTTCAATCTCCATATCTCCGAATAGGAGAAACTTAAATAGGGGCATCTGTCGCACCCTAATTTTTGACCCTAAGATCCTCACCCCGCTTTTTGCATAACATGTTAGGTCGTTTTTTCATGCAAGACTAACAGTTTTATCTAGCTTTGTCTGTTTATTTCTCTTTTTAAGGACAGGTGTTGCTGCAGAAGATTCAAGGTCCTGAAGGTTGTGTTGTGTGTGTGTGATTGTGGAGGTTCCCTGGTCTTTGCAAGATGTGTGTGGCTTCCTGTGAGATCGTGTGCCTCTATCCTCTGATCCCTAAACCACTACCAAGCTTTTCTTCCTTCATCCTTCTATGAAGCTTCCCCTTCTGCAAGCTCCTCAAGGTTGAGAGGTGTGTTTACGCTATAGGATTGGTTCATCAAGAAAGTTCAATTGGGAGGAAAATAGAAGTTGAAATCCAAAGTGTATTTTCAAGTTGCATAATAAAAACAATACAACTCTTATATCAAGCTCAATTTTAGTTGCGTGAAAGTGAAGATCAACACGAGGTTCACATCTTTCGTATGATTATGACCCAAAGATATTGAGTCTCTTAGCAAGTTCAAATGCACACATATTTCTAAGACTCATTGGCTCATTCCAACTCCAAGTCCAAGCGTGATTAAAGTCATTCAAGTTCGAGAGTAGAAATTCGCAAGTTGTTTCATTGATTAAATTCAAACCATGAGGGGACTTATTCAAGTTACGAACTCGAGATTTGATCTTTCAAAGTAAAATGCTAAAGTGAAAGGTGTATGTAGGTTTGTTTAAGGAATTACGATTAATTTGGTACAAACCAATTTCATTCTAAATAAATCTCAATATCCAAAGATTCAAGATTTACAAAAAGATAAAGGTGTACATAGTGATTCCAATGATCCTTTGCAAATCACAAAGTTTGAGAATTTACATGTAATTAAAATCCAAGTTACAAGATGCTAAAGGCAAACTCAACCGCAACAACATAAAAATCATGCTATTGGCTTTGTTCAAGTAGCTATAGTAGCACGAACACACTCCCTGCTGCGTACTTAGTGATGATAGTCTAATAACATTGACGCAGCGCGTAGTTTACGTACGAACCCAATGGTAGCCTCAACTAATTCTTCACGGAATAAGCTCTTTCCCAAAGCTTCCAAGCCATAAGCAATCAAGTTGTTGATGCCAAGACCATTGTCCTCCAACAAAACATTATCTTTAAAGAGCTGCAAGCAAATTCCAGGCTAGTTGTTTATTTGGTGTATCCTGCAACAAAAGGGTCTCATATGAGCAGCCTATCCATGAATGGTATATCGAGATAAAAGTATCGTTCGAATTCATCGAACCGCAAATAAATTCAAGCTTAAACCATATAGCCACTCAAAATTCATCACTCTCAATCTTTCAACTAGTTTAATGGAGAAACTAATTTCAATCGAAGTTTGGAATCCAAATGGAAAATACAAAGCTGTTTACACCCAAATTAATACCTGGAAATCGTTGGACCCCTCATTCAGCAAGAGCTGACAGCATCACTGTCTTTGGCAGCTTCTAGGAAGATAGTTGAGGCGAATGAGTTCATGAGGGCAATACTGCATGATGAATGGTTACCTCATCCATTTGCAGGAGACCTTACTCTAGTATGTCCTTTCTCCGAGAACTAAACATCATAAATTGCATAAATTTGAGCTTATACAAAACTGGAGCTTTGTCTACAAGCAGCCTTGAAAGACGTGAATCTGAGAAATTGCCAGACCTCTTGATGAAACCTCTGATGCAGCACGGAAGAATGTTGGAAATAGGAGTTGATTTCATAATAGTTGCTGCCTCTTTGAAATCAAGTCAATGATGGTTCACCATAGATCCTGTCAAAAACACACCCAAACACTTATATTTTATTAGGCAATCATATATCAAATGGTACATAAGTTACAAATCAAGTTGCACCAGGAACACGTTTGTTTTAACATCTATGTGGCCCTAGATGCACCATTTAACTTGGTAGTTCTATTTAAGAGAATAAGAACTCGTGGGATTGAGTGGATTACCGATAGCGTCGCTGAGTGATTTTGAGGAGGTTGACTCCCTTGCGAGACATCCCAAAGCTTTTCAGTTGCACCCAAGGAGAATTCCCGAGACTTCAAGACCCAAGGACTCACCATAATCTTGGTCCGACGCTTATTTAGATCACAAGCGAAGGTATCAGAAACGTTAGTCAAGCTTAAGGTTTGTTCAATTTTCAAAATAAGAATCAATGGAGGATTAGTCAAGAGCATCAACAATTGCATAAGTCACAACTTTTCTTACATGAGATGACAGTAGCAATAACTCTGGACTTTTAACGATCCCAAAGCATCATAACATTGTGACAACCATGAGCAATCCTGGAAGAAGATCATTGTGGAGTTGGAGATGCAAACTTCAAGTGTTGCAATTTGAGGAACCAGAGAAAAGTGAAGAAGCTCCAAGACCTGCGCAAGATGAAAAAGACCATCAATGGAAATCAAACATTCCTACATCAAGAATCTGTTTCATGAAGATTTCAAGGCATATTTGAAATTCTAAAAAAGGAGATGAACCTGCAGGTGTTAAAAGAAAAACACATGTTACTTACTTGATAACAAGGAGGGGTCACGTTCGATGAGTTTCACTGTCCAGGACAAAGAGGATACAATTACACCAATTACACCAAACAAATTCACGTGGTAGCAAAGTAACATTTATGAGCAATTAAGGAAAGGATAAAAAAGAAATGCTTAAAATACAAACACAAGGAAACACGTCCAAAACCTTTTAGGAATCCCTACTTTGGCCTCAGAATATTTTTGAATCAGAGAGATTTCATCATCTTCAAAATTAAGAATTGAGGGCAACATCGTAAAGACGCCGCCAACATCAATTCCTTCCAATTTGGATCAATCAGAGCATTCAACTCAATGATTACAAGAGATCATATCAAAAGCGGACAATTTTTGGATCTTCCAGATTAAAATCGTATCATAAATTCAAATTTCAAATTCAAAAAAAAAACCTTCCAAATCAGCAAACCAAGTAAATCGTATTCAAAAGCAATTTCAAAAATTTTCCATTTTAAAACCAAATCACAATCAGATCGTATCAAGCCTTTCAAACCCTTCAAAACCTTTCCAAATCCAACCAAATCGGATCAAATCATTTACCACACTATCAATCAGCATTCAAGATCCCTAATTCATCATCGGCCTATAAAAAGGGAAAAGGTCTTGGCAGAACACACGAAAAAATTGACAGAAAAACAACGAGAATCTCACGCATTCTAAACAATACGATCGAGGCTCAGAACACCAAGAGCATTCATCATCGCCCAGAGACTCAGAAGCACATTGCTCATCATCGTCCCTCAGAAACCGACGGACCGAAGGCGAAACGATACAGATAGCGAGAGCTCGTAAAAGGTAAAAAAAGGTAGAGAAGAAGGAAAACTTCCCTCGACGAGGCCGCCAGAGCCATCTTCGCCGTTCCGCCACCGTTTCTTTTTGCTTTCATTTTAGCACCTTTTGTAATATGTAGATCATCCATATATAGTGAAATCGGGGTATTAGGGCTGTGTGGGGTGGGGTTTGTTTGATTGCTTGATTGTTTTTTTTTGCAGGTCGAGAGAGATTGAGAGATAGGAGACGAGTGTGAGCGGCGGCGATTGGGGTGGAAAGCCCTAATTACAGATGAGCGAACGAGAGAGAAAGAGAGATGAGTGGCGTAATCCCTCCGTTTCTTTTATTTAAGCTTTAATCTTTTTTTTTCTTTTATAATATAACACTAAAGTCTTTCTTAGTTTTTTTTTAATATAAATTAAAACTTTTTTTAATTAATATGCAAATACTTTTTAATATTAGAATTTCATTTTAAAACTAAGTAAAAGCTCTTATAACTTTTTTTATTTAAGAAATTTGAATCATCCCTAAAATAATATCTCTTGTTAAAACTTTTTCTCCATTTAAAATATTAAAACTAATCCTCTAGCCTATTTTAGTAAAAATATTAAAACCTTTTTATAAGTTGATAATAAGACTTTTATAATTAAAACCAAAACTTTTTTAATAACTAAACTTTTTTTAATAATAATCAATTTCAAACTTTTCTTTCAAAATGATAATTGATAAAAAAATTTCTTTCATAAAATTAAGCCTTTTTTATATAATAATAATTAATCTAAATCTCTTTCATAATAATAATCTAAAAAAAAACTTTTAATAATAATCTAAAATCCCTTTTATAATTAAAAACTTCCCTAGCCTCCTCAAGTGAATAAATAATAATAATAATAATCTCAAACAAATCAAATAATTAAGTTTAAAACCAAACCTTTAGATCGCCCTCGTTTAGAAATCTCACCGTGCTTAGTCTTAGGTTCGTGAGTGTTTGGATGTTTTGCCTTATTTGTTTGTTTATGATTTTACTTGATTTATGTTTCTGCCTCAAACCCTTTTCAAAAACTAAAAATCCTCGATCCAACGTCGAGCCAATTTTCTACCCATATAAGTCGATCGCCTAAGGGCATCGCATTCGACCTGCCGATCACTGGACACAAGTCTAGCATCACTTTGCTAGCACACTCGCCTAAATAATATAATTAATCACATTAATATCCAAGGGAAAATCCCATGCATGATAACCATGTTATTGTGCATGGTGCACATCATTTGCATCATAATTGACACCTTAAGATAAATCAATTAGACAACTTAGGATAGATTTCTTAGGTTAGTCCCCCCTTAATTTTGATTTTTTAAATCAAACTTTAGCCCACCTAATTCTCCACACAAGAGAATTAGATGTTAATCATCTCAAAGAAGGGACATACAATCCCATACCCCATAAAATCCAAACAATTTTCAAAAACTGTGGTGGTTTTCTTAAGATGATGACTCATCTTTTCTCCTAAACCTTTAAACATTTTAGTATCCTTAATAAGGAACTACAAGTGCTCTGATTCCCTCCTGACAGGATATGTAGGCACAAGATGCGATATCTTGTCGAGCACACTTAGGATTAAAAAATAAATCACCTACCCTTAAACCTTTAGCAAAATAGATAACAGATAACATAATAAAATCAAGAGGTTCCTGTAGAGTACTACAGATATCTAGGATGCTAACACCTTCCCTAGGTATAACCAACCCCCGAGCTTAGAATCTTAGTGCATTTGCATTGCATTGTGGGTATTCGGTTTTTTCTCCCTTCCCTTGGATAAAATCAAAGACCGGTGGTGACATTAAAAAATGCGATCCTAGTTAACAAATAACTATGGTATCCAATTTTCACCGCGACAGGTATCACTTCAGTTATAGTAATAGATTCTGATATATCATCATATATACTATTTTCTTTAGGAATACATATCACAAGTTGTTCCTCATAATTCTGAGCACCTGCAGGATTATAATCTTAAACCAAAGACTCTGACTTATCATAGTAAGGTATTTTGTCATCAAATTTAATGTGCATAGACTCTTCAACCATTCTGGTTTCAGAGTTGTACACTTTGTATGCTTTGGAGGGTTCAAAGTATCCCAAAAAGACACCCTTTTAAGCTTTAACATCAAATATCTTTAGGTTTACCTAATTATTCAAAATGTAACAAGTACATCCAAATTGATGGAAATAAGATATACTTGGTATTTTTCCTTTAAATAATTCATACGATGTTTTATTCAGAAATGCTATGATATAGATTTTTTTTTTAATATAACAAGCAGTGTTAACAACTTCTGCCCACAAGGACATTGTAAGTTTGTTTTCATGAATCATGGTTCTAGCCATTTCTTGTAAAGATCTGTTCTTACTCTCTACAACCCCATTTTTCTGTGGAGTTCTAGGAGAATAGAATTCATGGATAATTCCATATCTTTCACAAAAATATTTAAATGTCTCATTCTCAAATTCTCCACCATGATCACTTCTCACTTTTAATATTTACACTTCCATTTTAGATTGTACTTGAATGCAGGAGATGTTAAACACTTTGTATGTTTCATCTTTAGATCGAAGAAATTTTACCCAAGTCCATCTAATGAAGTCATCAACAATAACCAAACCATATTTCTTCCCACTGATTGAAGCAGTTCCAATAGGACCAAAAAAAATCAATGTGAAGCAATTCTAAGGGTCTAGCAGTAGAGACAATATTTTTAGTTTTAAAATAGGCTTTCACAATCTTTCCAACTTGACATGCTCCACAGAGAGCATCTGAATGATAGTCAAGGTCTGTCAACCCTTTAACAAGTGTTTGCTTGCTAAGTTTATATATTAATCTCCAGTTAGCGTGACCTAACTTTTGGTGCCAAGTCCATTTCTCATCACTCATTGTCATTGGGAAAACGACCTTCTGATCAGCCAACTCAGAAAGATTTATTTTATAAACCTTTCCCTTTCTTTTCCCTTTGAATATAATGGTTTTATCAGCGTTAACAACAGAACAGAAATTCTTATTAAACTTTACTTCACAACCACTATCACACAACTTACTTATGCTTAGTAGATTATGCTTTAAGATATATACCAACCAAACTTTATTAATGAGAGTTACCAATGGTACTTGTACCAATGATCTTACCCTTCTGGCCTCCTCCAAAACCCACACTTCCTTCCTCGTTCAGATTCAGGGTTTCAAACATATACCTTTCTCCTGTCATATGTCATGAGCAGCCACTATCCAGGTACCACGATTGGTTTGCCATGTTTTCCTTTAGGCATATCTGCTGGAAAGACAATTTGAGATTTAGGTGCCCATACATATATGGGTCCTTTCATGTTAGTTTTGACATGTTCTCTCATATCATGTCCTTTTGCCATGTAGAAAAGTTTAACTTCACTTCATGGTTTCTATTTCCAGAACCTTTTACTGGAGTTATTTTTAACCTTAGTTTTTGAATCTTTACTAACCTATGATTCAGATGTTTTATATATTGATGTAATAAGGACTTTTGAATCTCAGGGCAAGAGATTTAAGTTTCTTTGAAGCCTCATCTCCATTCAGTTCCATCTCATGGCTCTGAAGATTGCTGATTAAACTTTCAAGAAACAGCGTATTCAGGTCTTTAGCTTCCTGATGAGCTGTTACTTTAGTTCTAAACTTTAAAGGGAAACTTCTCATAATCTTTTTGACATGATCTGATGTAGAGTCACTCTTGTTCAGCACTTGAAGGCTTGATACAAGAATCTGAAACCTGGAGAACATGTTTTCAATATCCTCATCATCCTTCATTTTGAACAACTCATATTTCTGTACCAATAAGTTAGCTTTTGCTTCTCTAACTTGTTGATTCCCTTCATAAGTAGAGCACAAGGATTCAAATATGGTCTTAGCAGAAGACTTATAAATGATTTTCAAGTACTCAGCATGTGGTAGGGCATCGACCAAAATACCTCTAACTCTATAATATTTTCTGTAGATTTTCTTTTGAGTTGGAGTCAAAGTTTTTCTGTCAGATACCATACCCACAATGTCAACAGTGATCTCAATGTCATCTTCAAGTATATCCCACAACTCATCATCGATTCCAATGATATACGTGTACATCTTGCTTTTCCACCATTCAAACTCATTGGAATCACCACTGAATAGAAGAGGTTTAGCAGAGTAATGATTTCTTTCAGAACCATTGTAATCATAAGAAAATCCTCTTTCTGAGGTAGTGGGACCCTCAGTGTTCATATTTTTCACGTTGGATCTTTAACTGTACCATTGTTAAGTGTTACATACAGACATTACTCTAATGCAAACTGAAAGTGAGAAAAACACAAGAAAGGGGGGTTGAATTATGTATCCCAAATTGTTTCTACTTCTGAACCATAGTTCAGATTCTAAACAGAAGTTAAGACCCTGATAACAAGTGCAGCAGAAAAGTATACAAAAGTAAATAAAAACAGCAAAGAACGTACAATAGTTATATTGGTTCCTCTCCAACTGAGAGTAGTCCAGTCCCCTTGCAGCATAGGAGATTTTCACTATAATCAAACAGATTACAACTGCTTATACACTCAAGTATAAGACTTTTCTGCTCAGACCCTTAGCCCGATACTTCCTTACTTAATCAGTACCTGGTCAAGACTTCCTGCTTAGATCCTCAGATCCTAAGACTTTCTTGCTTGAACCCCTCAAGGTCAAGAATTTCTACTTAAGCCCCTCAGGCATAAGAGTTCCTTGCTTAGACCTTCAGTCCAAGACTTCCTGCTCAGATTCCTCGAATCTAAGACTTTAATTCTTTCAATTCTTCTACTCCTTTTATAGCTGAAAAAATATAGTCGTTGAAGTATCCCCAACAGCTATAATCAGATCAAATATTTTAGTACATCTTCTTTTCCAATAAATTAGGTGTTGGAACTCATAGAAAAAGAATTATCCATTGAACAGAGCCTTTGTCCGGGGAACTCTTCTATGTAACAAGTACAACACAATCTTTTGAAGATAATGTCAGCCATTCTCGAGTCCCGTGATTACAGAGCTTGAGGTGACATTACTCAGTTTTAGAGGCAGGTAAAACACGCTTCTGATTCTGAACCATACTAGATATATCTTTCTGATCAAAACCGGATCATAGCTTCTTCTGTGTTAGAACTAGCCTTACTAAGTAAATATAATTCTGCACAAAAGAACCATCTAGTTAAAAATCCTAACTATTTTTCAAATACTTTGTTATCATCAAAACTTTAGAGGATATATGGTATGAACCAAATTTGTCTCTACACCCTGTTGGCGTCCAACGTTGTTGGGTTACAGTAGGCGGTTAAATTGATGGTGTGAAAGCTACTATGAGCGAAGTGCTCTTTGTGTAGTAGTGAATAGTAGAAAATGTGTATGACTTAAGAGTCGGTCTCCCCCCTGAGGGATAAGGTATTTATAAAGGTCTCTAGGACCTAGGGTTTCCCAAAAAGGGTCACCGTCCACCCAGTCAAATAGTAGACGGTTGAATCCATATTCCCAAGGGGAATGTGAGCCACTATCAAACCTGATTTTCTCTTTTCCCAAGACACGTCTTAGCCCACATTTTTCCATTCCTTAGGAGAGGAAACTTTAATAGCGAGGCGATACCTCCCTTTGGGCGACCTCGTGTCATCACCTTTTCCAAGGGTAGTCCCAAGCTGTCGCCCTAAGCAAGGTTATTTGCAAAAATAACACTACACAGTCCCTTAGGCACGAGTCTTTCGGTAGAGGGCGAAGTGACTTTTACTTGTGGCTAATGGAAGTATCTCGAGGGCTGATGTTTTTTCCTTGTAAGCCCTTAGTTGAGCTTTAGGGATTTGGGCCTTTACAATCTTACCTACATGCAACTTGGCCGACGAGGCACTAAGTCCCTCGGACAAAATGTCTAGCCTTTCAGACTGGACTTCTATCGAGGCCTCTAAAAATATATTATATTTTTTTAATGAATATATATATATATATATATATATATATATATATATTGGTGACCTTACTATATATATATATATATATATATATATATATATATATATATATATATATATATATATATATATATAACAAACTTTTTAACCAAAGTTGCCTTCTTTTGTGGTGCAGTGTGGCTAAATATGGCAAAAAAAATGTATGTTTTTCCCTTCCTTGGGTAAGATTAGGATAAGAAGTTTAAGTAATAACGTTTTTAGTTTAGAAAAGGCATACTCATTTCTTAGCAATTCATAGAATGTTAGTGCACAATGAGTGAACTTAGAGATGGACCTTACCAAGGAAATTAACATCTTATTTATATGTTGAAATCCTCTTTTATTATTTGGGGGCCTCCATGTCAATCAGTATATTACATTATTCAGATTGGCCTATATCCCCCTCTTTGTATAGTTGTATCATAAGGATTTCTCTGTTGTTACATCAAATGTGCTTTTGTCTAGGTTCAAGTGAATTATGTGTCTCCCGACTTCTATTAAGATAGCCTTCAACTAGATCGTATGATACACTTCTTCATTGGATTTCACAATCATATTATCCATAAATGCCTCCAACATGTCATCTATATGGCCTTTTAAGATCTTATTCATCATTCTATAATATGTTTCCTTTGCATTCTTTAAACTAAAAGGAAATATTATGTTGCATAAATTTCATGCATTCGTCATTAATATTGTTTTTCTACTATCTTTAGGATCCATTATGATTTGGTTATGTTTTGAGAATGCACCATGAACGATAAGAGTAAAAATTCTAATTAGTTATCCACCAATTTTTTGATGTTGGGTAAGGGGTGTGCGTCATTAGGGAATGCATGATTCAAATCCGAATAATCAATGCACAAGTTCCATTTGTTATTTGAATTTTATTTCTTGTAAGACATTAGATAACTAGGTAGTGTATTTTGCTTCAATGATAAATTCAGCTTTTAAGAGATTATCGACGACAAATATGGGAAAAATTGTAGGGAAAATTAGTGATACTCGATCTCAGGGTTTATGTTAGCATATCTTTGGAGAACCAAGTGAACAAATCATCATTTGCATGTAGAAATTTAACAAATTGGCCATGTACGCACTTAGGAAACTCAACCCTTATCTTGATGACCTTTGTGGAGTTTTCCTCACAGTAATCTCGATGAACTCCCCATTGGTTTCAGGATGCTCAACTTTATTTCTTGCCTCCAAAAATAGTGTTTCATTGTCATATTCCTCATCTTTGATTGTTTATTTCTCTAGTTTAGTGTCTAGTTCAAGTGGGTCTTGTACTGTTAAAAAACTTTAGGTGTGTGTACGTTCCCCCTGCAAGGGCTGGGAGACTCAGAGGCTCTAGTAGGTATATTACACGTTTGGGGGTGAAGGCTAGCTCACGGTGGCAAGTAGCCCTGCGCAGTGGTTTGTGAGATTGTTTAAGGGACCAGCTCATGTGAGGTGAGAGTCTTTGTTGGCGGCCGACGCTGCTAGGCTACAGGTGGGTGGTTAGATTGACGGTGTGAAGGCTACTAGAAGTGAAGTGCTCTCTGAGTAGTAGTGGTTAGTAGAAAATGTGTATGACTTGAGAGTCTGTCTTTTTCCCCTAGGGGATAAGGTATTAATAAGGGTCTCTAGGACCTAGGGTTTCTCGAAAGGGGTCATCGTTCACCTATTCAAATATTAGACAGTCAGATCCCTATTCCCAAGGGGAATGTGGGTCAGTATCGAATCTGACTTTCTCTTTGCCCAAGACACATTTTATCCCAAGGTTTTTCATTCCTTGGGTGAGAAAACTTTAAGAGCAAGGTGATACCTCCCTTCGGGCGACCTCGTGTCAACACTTTTTCCAAGGGTGGTCCCAAGATGTTACCCTAGGTAAGGTTATTTGTAAATATAACACTACACAGTCCCTCAGGTACGAGTCATTCCGCAGAGAGTGAAGTGTCTTTTACTTGTGGCTAATGAAAGTATCTTGAGGGATGATGTTTTTCCTTGTAAGCCCTTAGTCGAGCTTCAGGAATTCGGGCTTTTATAGTTGTACCTACACACAGCTTGGTCGATGAGGTGCCAAGTCCCTCGGACGAGATGTCTAGCCTTTCAGGCTGGACTTCTATCGAGGCCTCTAAAAATATATTATATTTTGTTTAATATATAGAATATACACTTATTATATATATATATATATATATTGTTCTAGCCAAAAATGGTTAGATACACCAAAAATGTTATTCTTCTACTTTAGGGCAGAGAAGACTACTTTGTCTATATTATTTGAGTATATTTGGGGATTTGAGAGCTATACAAGTGTTGTATATTGTCTCAAGATGAATGTATCTTGCTTAACCCTCATGTGGGAGCCCCTTTTATTGCCTTTATCAGTCTTCATTTAAGGTATACCATTAAGAGAAGTCTCTTGACCTTCTGACGTTGCATAGCCATCATTGATGTAACTCCTCTTCATGAATGCATGCTTTGAAGACCAGGTAACGTCCACATTGATGCGCTGCCACCGTTACAACTATTGATATGCCTTGTTGAGTTCATGACCGGCATCTGTGTCGGGTTGATGGGGTATAGTATTCGGTCTCGTAGGAATTTGGCTGATGGGAGTCGGGCTCCCTGACCGGCCCGGGTTTGTAAATGGCTTTTGCCTAGCTCTTGGTGCTACTTGACCCTTCTTGCTTTCGTAGCCGAACTCACGTCTAGTCTTGGCCGACCATACAACTCAGCTCCAAATATATATGGCATGTACATAAGCCCCCGAGTACTATATTCGTTTACAAGGGTACAATGCTCGGCAGTAACATGAGCCCAAATATAATTGACAGATGTCGTACTAAAGGCTGACTTCTCTTCTTAGGTCCTTACGTGTCAAAAACCTTCGAACGGTCGTGTCCCCTAATTTTTCCTAGTGTTATGATGACTTTAATGCGTAATGAGTGGCTATTCTCTAGCCTTTTTTTTAACGGTGGGCTCCTATTAAATTCATTTTTCTCTTCCCTTTACTCTTACGCTCTTATTCTTCTTTAAACAAGTTCGTTTCAACTTCAAGCATTCTTCATTTCAGGTATTTTTTTTCTTTCACTCTTGATTTTCCTCTATTTTTCTTTAATAGAAATGGTAGTCCTTATGGAATGTGATGATGAGGGTAAGGTCATCCATAATAGTGACGAGGAGAGGAAAAGATTATGGAAAGAAATTCTATAGGGGTAGAAGAGTATAGGCAAGTAATGGACAAGTTTTATAATGAGATTCTCACCTCTGAAAGTGACTTTGACTCTGACTCTTCAGGTTGTGTAGAATTTCTAATGGAGACTGTTGCTCCCTTCAATTCTGAGGTTATGACCCATAAGAATAGTACTGCTGATGACCTGGAAATTGCTAAAATCCGATCCCTGAGGATTATATCCTCTACTGGTTCTGAGGATGATGTTATTTTGGAACCATGTGGTCCCAAGGAAAGAGTGTGTATACTTCGGCCAAAAGATGTTTCTGAAGAATTTTTCTACTTCTATCCTAGTATTTTAGAAGATTTCAACATCTGTATCCCTTTTTCCGACTTTGAGGTGGACATGTTAAAGACCGTCAATATAGCACCTTTCCAACTCCGTCCCAACAGTTGGGGATTTATAAAGGCTTTTGAGAGGGTTTGTAAGGTTTTGAACATTGTTCCGACCATAGGCTTGTTCTTCTCCTTCTTTGAGGTAAAAGGAGTTGATAACTAGATATGGGTTCAAATCAGTGGAATTCCTGGCCGAAGCTTCCTTCAGGCTTATACCTCAAACTATAAGAATTATAAAGATCGTTTCTTGAGGGTCCGATGTGGGCCGAGATGTCCACAGGTGTTATACGCCTTAGATGGACATCAGCGTTTTCCTCACTACTAGACCAAAGATCCCTTGTCAGTTACTGGTTTTAACTGTGACAAACTGAATGACTTGGAACTCCAATCCTTGGCCATTCTTGACTCATTTCGTATGATGAGGATTAAAGAATTGTTGCTCTTAGATGACGACCGACTTATTTCCTTTCTGAGTAATCATCATTTTTCGTTTTAAATATTTCTCATCTTCCTTTTATTCTAACCTTATGTTGCTTGTTTGTAGGCAAGATGACTGACCTGACTATAGCCGAGCAAAAGAAATTGATGCAAGAAGCTCGGGAAGCCCGGAGAGGAGCTGGGGGTGCGTCTGCATCCAAATCCGATTTAAGTGGGTTAGAGGTCCGAGCACCAAAATGACCCAGGGGGACGAGTACTAAAGCTGTCCCGAGTAAAGGTGAGCCCCAACCTCTTATTCTTCCTGTTCAAGACAAGATCTCTCAAGGTGATCTGAAGAAGCTGAAGGTTCTAACAAATGAAGATATCCATCAAGCCGAAATGGAGATCAACTCCCTCATGCGAGGCCCTGGGGAGGATTCTGCATCTGGGGAATTCAATTTTTGGTCCAACGATTTTGATGGCTTCAGATTTCTACGTGATCACCTCAATGCTACCGAGGATGTTAATAAAGTTAAATTCATTCGACAGCAGAAGATTACCCATAACCTTAGTTCCTATTTGATGAGATGTGTCGTCCTCGCCCATGGGTTATTTGAATTATCTGATGACTCTGAAAAGATTGAGTAGGAATTTAAGGATGAAATCACTCAGTTGAAGAGCACCCAAGAATCTCAATCGAAGAAGCTTTCCATCTTGGAGAAGGATTTGCCTAATGCGAGGAAGAAGAAAAAGACTTTGGAGTCGGATCACAAGTCGGCCTTAGCCAAACTTGCTGATCAATTGAAGCTATCTGAGGCCTCCAATGTCGAGCTCTTATCAATCCAATAACGATCTTAGAGAATCTCTGAAGAAGGCTCAGATTGACATTTTTTTCTGCTGGTGATGAAGCTTTTGATAGAGCCAAAGATCAAGTTCTCTGTCTCCATCCTGACTTGGATTTGTCGGAGATGGATTACTTCAAGGTGGTGCAGGATGGTCGTCTTGTGGATCTTAGCCAGCTGGAGAAAGATAGCCCATAGAGATCTCAAGGCCCGGTCACTGGCGCTGACGGGAATGCGAACCCGGCCAATAATGATGTTGCCAATGAGACTTTGGCTGCTACATAATCTTGATGTTTTCTTATTTTAGTTAGTCATCCTTCTGGATGCATTTTTAAATTTTAGCGAGGGAGTGTTGTGTTGTCCCCCCTTATGCTCATGACTTTTTAGCCTTCGGGCTTTGTAATGTACAATGTTTGGCCCTTCTGAGGCTTTTGTTTATGTCATTTTTGTTTATCGTGTGTATTCTTTTGCAAAATAATCATGTGCGTATATCCAGCCCCTTGGGCACTAAGTTAAAATAACTTAAGGTATCCGATTATAAATTTTCGGGCATTATCATCATCTATTTAATTTGCTTATGTTTGATTTCTAATACTTCTTTGGATAGCTCACCTTGAAGCTAATTATTATTTGAGAAGCCTTTAGTTATTGTGTGTGTGTGTAGCCTTGACACTTTTGAGAGTCCTGGACTCTTGTAGGCTTAGGTGCCGATTATGGTATGGAATCGGGTGTCCTTTTATTAGGGATTTGCTCCCAGTTCTTATTAGCCTTTGGCAGTTGGTCATGTATGACTTTGATACTCACAAGCCCCAAGTTTCTTTTGACGTGTTTAGGCTTGGATGTTTCATCATTTTCATAGTTGATTGTCCGGCCTGTGTGCACGGAACGAGTAGACACATTTATAAGTGTTTGTTCAACCCGTGTACGCGGAGGGTATGTGGGCGACCTATGTACGCGGAGCAAGTCCACACGTTTATAGGAGTTTAATCAACCCTTGTACGCGGAGCGTTTATGGGTGACCTATGTACGCGGAGCAAGCTAACACGTTTATAGGAGTTTAATCAACCCTTGTACGCAGAGCGTTTATGGGCGACCTATGTACGCGGAGCAAGTCAACATGTTTATAGGAGTTTAATCAACCCGTGTACGCGGAGCGTTTATGGGTGACCTATGTACGTGGAGCAAGTCAACACGTTTATAGGAGTTTAATCAACCCTTGTACGTGGAGCATTTATGGACGACCTATGTACGCCGAGCAAGTCAACACATTTATAGGAGTTTAATCAGCCCTTGCACGTGGAGCATTTATGAGCGACCTATGTACACGGAGCAAGTCAACACGTTTATAGGAGTTTAATCAACCCTTGTACGCGGAGCATTTATGGGTGACCTATGTACGTGGAGCAAGTTAACACGTTTATAGGAGTTTAATCAACCCTTATATGCAGAGCATTTATGGGCAACCTATGTACGCGGAGCAAGTCAACACGTTTATAGGAGTTTAATCAACCCTTGCACGCGGAGCGTTTATGGGCGACCTATGTACACAGAGAAATTCAACCTGTTTATAGGAGTTTAATCAACCCTTGTACGTGGAGCGTTTATGGGTGACCTATGTACGCGGAGCAAGTCATCACGTTTATAGGAGTTTAATCAACCCTTGTATGCGGAGCGTTTATAGGCGACCTATGTACGCGGAGCAAGTCAACACATTTATAGGAGTTTAATCAACCCTTGTATACGGAGCGTTTATGGGCGACCAATGTATGCGGAGCAAGTCAGCACGTTTATAGAAGTTTTCCGAGTTATAACTCATCATCTCCAGCCGAATACCTATAAACAAGACATAAATTTTTTTAAAGTCTAGGTGCCTCGTTAAAAACCGTTGCCCTTGCAAGGGAAAATAGTGTAAAAAGGATCCTTTATCCATTATTGAATTACATAGTATTTAACTGAAATATAGCCTAAGATTTGATACATTCCATGTCCTAGGTGTTTCTACTCCCTCTAATGTTTCCGGCTTGTATGCTCCATTTTTTAGTTTTCGAAGTACCCTGAATGGGCCTTCCCAGTTGGGGGCGAGCTTTCCCTTGTTTTTTGGGTCTGTGATTTTCTTCAAGACTAGGTCGCCTTCCTGGAACTCCCTCTGTCGGACTTTCAGGTTGTATCTTCTTGCCAACCTCTGTTTTGCAACAACTTTCCTGATTTGTGCTGTCTCTCTGACCTCATCTATCTGGTCAGCCGAGATGTTCAAATTATCCATGTTGGCGACTTCATCAAAGTGTTCACGCCTCCAATTTTGGGTATTGATTTCCACTGATATCATTGCATCAGCTCCATACACCATCCTGAACGGTGTATCTTGAGTAGTAGAATGTGGTGTTGTATGGTATGACCACAAGATCTCGGGTAAGTACTCGGCCCACATTCCTTTTGCTTTCTCCAACTTCTTTTTTATTCCACCTAGGATAACCTTGTTAGCAGCTTCTGCTTAGCCATTGGTTTAGATGTGTTCCACGGATGAGAACCTGTTTTTTATTCCATAATTCCTGCAAAAGTCTATGACGGAAGTGCTTGCAAATTAGGCTCCATTGTCCGAGACTATGATTCCCGGCTAACCAAACCGGCATATGATATTCCTCAAATAAAATTTGTGAACCCTCTCGGCAGAGATCCGAGCAACAGCCTCAGCTTTCACCCATTTTGTGAAATAGTCAACTGCAACGATTAGGAACTTGAGATGTCCTGAAGCAACTGGGAATGGTCCTAGGATGTCTGTTCCCCACTGATGGAACGACCATGGGGATGAAATCAAATGGAGCGACTCAGCTGGTAGATGTTCAAATGGAGCAAATACTTGGCACTTTTCACACATGCTAACATACTTGATGCAATCTCGTGTCATATGCGGCCAGTAGTACCTGACTCTTAGGATTTTTCCTGATAGTGTTCTCCCACCGATGTGGCTACCACAGGCTCCCTCATGGACCTTTTTAATTACCAGTTCAATCTCAGGCTCTGACACACATCTGAGCATAGGTGTTGACCTACCCATCTTGTACAGCGTGTCCGAGATTATGACATATCGGGAAGCTATCCTTTTAATCTTCTGGGCTTCATTGACATCTTCAGGTAATATTTCCTGGATTAGATAGCTGATGACTGGTCTCATCCATCCTTGGACATCCTTTATTGTTAATACTTCCTCTTATTGAATGTTGGGTGCTTCGAGAACTTCTTGGATCACAGTCTTATTCATTCCTGAATTCTTTGAGCTTGCTAATCGGGCTAGGAGGTAGGCCCGAGCATTATCTTCTCTTGGGATGTGGACGACTTCAAATTTTGAGAACGCTTTGGATATTCCTGAAGCTTTTTGAAGGTACTTTATCAGGGTGGAATCCTTTGTCTGGTACTCGTTCTTCATCTGTCCGACCACTAGCTGGAAGTCGGTCTTCACTAATAAGTGTGTTACTCCTACTTTTCTCGCCAATTTCATTCCGACAATCAAGGCTTCATACTCTGCCTAGTTCTTGCTAACCTGAAAATTGAAACATAAAGAGTATTCTAATGTTAGATCTCCGGGTCCTTCCAGAATTATTTCGGATCTGCTACCCTTGAGATTTGAAGATCCATCTACATAGAGGATCCATCTGTTTGAGATCTCTTCTCCAGCTGGTGCACTTAATTCTACCACAAAATCGGCCAGTGTCTGTGACTTGATACTAGTTCTGGGCACAAAGTTGATGTCATACTCGGAGAGCTCTACTGCCCACTTGACCATATGTCCTACTAAGTCGGGCTTTTTCAGTATTTGTTTGATTGGATAATTCGTCTTCACTGTGATGGGATGACCTTGAAAATAATGTCTCAACTTCCGGGATATGATAACTACTGCCAGCGCCAAACATTCAATCTTCTGGTACCTTAGCTCTGCCCCTTTTAGAACTTTAATGATAAAGTACACGGGTCGCTCTCCATCTTCTCCATCTTGTACTAAAACCAAGCTCAGGGCTTTATCCGTGACCGATAAGTATAAGACCAAAGGTGTGTTTTCTTTAGGCCTTACTAGGATATGAGGCGAGGACAGAAAACACTCTACTACTTGAAAGGCTTCTTCGCATGCCTCTGTCCATTCAAACTCCTTAGACTTTCTTATAGAGGCAAAGAAGTGTATTGATTTGTCTCCTGCACGTGAACAAAATCGTGATAATGTGGCTAGTCTCCCGGTCAGTTGTTGGACCTCCTTTTATGTGGTTGGACTTCTCATATCTATTATAGACTGACATTTGTCCGGGTTCGCTTCGATTCCCTAGCTAGTGAGCATAAATCCGAAGAACTTCCCGGCTTGAACTCCAAAGGTACACTTGTCCGGGCTCAGTCTCATGTTGTAGCTTCTTATGGATGCAAAGGTTTCTATTAAATCCTTTACATGTGACCAATTTATGCTTATCTTGATAACCATGTCATCCACATAGACCTCCATATTCTGACCTATCTGAGTAGCGAACACCTTATCCATTAGCCTGTGGTAAGTAGCCCCATCATTTTTTAGTCCAAAAGGCATGACCTCATAATAGTAATTGCTTTGATGGGTCATGAATGAGGTTTTTGGTGCCTCTATTGGATTCATCTGGATCTGATTGTACCCGGAGTATGCATCCATAAAGTTGAGCAAATGGAACTCAGACGTAGCATCTATCAGCCGGTCAATGTTTGGCAGTGGATACGGATCTTTAAAACACACCTTTTTGAGGTCCGTGAAGTCCACACACATTCTCCATTTCCCAGATTTCTTCTTTACCATCACCACATTGGATAACCAGGTCGGATACTTGATCTCATTGATGAACCCGACCTGTAACAGCTTCTCGACTTCCTCTACAATTGCTTTCATCTTTTCGTCACCACCCTTTCTTTTCCTTTGGGAAATTGGCTTGATATCTGGATCGATTGCTAAGTGATGGCACATGAAATTGGGATCTATCCCTGGCATGTCTGAAGGCTTCCAGACGAAAAGATCCATGTTATCTATTAGTCTTTGGACGATCTCATTCTCCTCTTTGGGGGATAAGTTGACTCCGATGTGTGTGACATGGGATGGTAGATGCCCAATCTGGACTTGCTTTGGTTCTTCGTTGGGCACTATGTTGTCTTCAACTGAATCATCACGTGGGTATATGTTGACCAAGTGAACTTTGAGGGTATTCTTGGGATCTGCTTCTCCTGCGGGTTCCTTTCTTTTCAACTTCAAGCTATCCTTATAACACTTTCTCTCCAGCCCCTGGCCGCCTTTGACAATACCAACCCGGCCATCTCCGAGTAGGAATTTCATGGTCAAATACAGAGTTAAAAGCGAAGCTTCCAGGGCGTTGAATGATGGTCGACCTATAATGATGTTATAGGGTGAAGCAACATTGACTATCAAGTACCTCACTCGGACGGTCTTAGCCGTGTTACCAAAGGTGGACGGCAACGCTAGATGCCCGAGCACCTGCACCTGTTCTCCCAAGAATCCTACTAGACTGCCTTTGAATGGTAACAACTCGGTTGTATCGAGCCCCATTCCTCTGAAAGCATCCCAATACAGTACGTCGGCTGAGCTTCCGGGGTCTATCAATACCATTTTCACGCTCCAGTCTCTTATTTGTACTTTAATAACCATATGATCATTTTCATGAGCTAGGACTCCTATGGCGTCTTTTTTGGAGAATGTCACAACGTCTAAGTTGCCTTTCGATTTCTCTGGGGATCTCTGGTCGATATGCATGACTACCCTAGCATATCTCTTTCTGGATGAACTTGTTTCTCAACCACCAGCAAACCCTCCAACAGTGGTGTTTAGCGTGTGTCGAACTGTCTTTGTCTCATGACCTTCTTCGGCATATGAACTCTTCTTTCGAGATGACTTTTCTGGTCCCGGGTCATCTCAGCGGGGACTTCTCTTGTTATTTTGTGGTCGAGAATCCTTCACATATGCCAAGAGATGACCTCTCTGGAATAGAGCTTCAATTTCTTTTTTTAGCTGTTGATAGTCCTCGGTGTGATGTCCCTGAATACGGTGGTAATTACACCAAGCCTCGGGTTGCATTCTCATGATAACGTTGGCTCTTTTGGGACGATGAGGCTCTGGTAACAGGTTCATATGACCTACTTTTGTAAGGATATCTCCCCTGCTTGCATTCAACGGTGTGAGGTCTTTATCCGGCTCATATGACTGTCTGTATGGTCTGGAAGCATGCCGCTCGCGCGTAGCTCCCCAATGTCGCTCTCGGGGATTTGCATCCATGGTACAAACGCGAAAGTGGCGCGGAAAACAAAGTCGTCAGCAATGTGTATTTATCCCAAGAGAGGGAAAGGAAACACTGTGTAAACCTGAGGGAAGTGAAAGAGCATGGTCTCGCGACCAAGAGAAACGGGTAAGGGAGTCGGTTACAGGAAGGGAAGGTGTCAGCACCCCACACGTCCATCATACTCGATGGGATCCACGTTTGTTGTCTCGATCAAAGGGTGTCGTCATCTGAAGCTCCACTGCTACTAGGAAGGAGAAGAAACAGGAACGGAAAGGAACGAGGAAACGAAGAAGAAAAGAAAAAAAGAAGTGACTCGATAGGACATCGCTCGTCCTATGCCTACGTACTCCCTCGTGCAATGGGAAAGTCAGAGTCAATGTAGTTCGGACACGAACTAAGGGGGGAGGTTGCTCGCCAAGACGTCGCCATCTTGTGCCTACGTATCCTCAATCGGACGAGAGAGAGGAAATCAGAGTAGTCGTAGTTCGACCTAACGAGGTCGGTTAGTGTTTTTTATGAGCGACGTTAGATTTGCGTCTGGCAATTAGGGTCGATGCCTGTTTGCGACGAGACGGAAGTAACGTGCCATTTTCTGAAAATGATTTGAGATTAACGATCTCGAAGGATGAAAAAAGGTTTGAGTTTGTTTTTGTGATATTTAGATAGAAGTGGATTGAAGTTAGTTCATAACTTGCATTGCACGGAAGTCTATGACATAGGAACGAATGCTTAGCAAATCGTTCCAAGATGGGACTTCCATCAAACACTCTAGAAAAATGAGAGGAAACCCCTCATTCCTCACTTCCCAAATGCAAGGCCCATGCGCAATACACGTTAACTTTATTAAGTGTTTTAGAATTGTTATGAGAAGAGAAGAGAAGACTCAAAGGAAAAGAAAACACTAAGGGGGATTCTATCCTAATGTTGTCATGCAAAGGTGGCCCTAAGTTAGCAGGCAAAAGGAAGCCTAATGCTAATCCTACTCCAAGCTTAATCAAAAATTAAGTTGGACTAGGTAGCTCTAAGGGAGTGAATCCAAGACTTAAACAAGTCTTGAGACTCAAGGGAAGAGAATGAGTGAAAGAGATGAAGAAGAAAGGGAGATAGAGGATGAGAAATAAGATGGGGCAGCAAGCACATCATACTCAAATCACAACATTAATCATGCCTCAAAAGATCACACAAGAAAGCTCAAGTAAGCAAGTAAAAGCAAACAAGAAAGAATGCAAGCAAACTTGCATAAGAAGCATAGTTAAACATCATTGAACCTCACACAAAGATGACATGAATAAGGTAAGATAAAAGTGGATCCAAGTCAGAATTCAAGTCATGCCAAAGGTCAATCAATTCACACATTAGAAAGTGGCATCAAGAGCATCAAGTATGTATCTCAACAACACTCAAACAATTAGCAACAAATAACTCATGCACAACATAACTTCAAGTGATCAAACAAAGTGAAATCAAGGCATGAAAGCAAATGGCAGCAAGGTGAACATGTATATCAATTCAAATATCAACTCATGAATATCAAGAAGAAGCCATAAGGATCACATTCAAAACATGCTCCATAATTATGCAAACATCCACTCTAAACATCTATGCAAACAACACATGATAAGGTGAAGCAAGATCATATTCGTATTCAAACAACAATTCCAGCAACATCATTAACAAGTCACAATCAACATGCTCAAGAAGTGTGTGCTATGTGTTCATCGCATCGGGAACGCAACATCGCAAACATGATCATAAACGATAAAAATCTGAGAATCGTGTGTCGGAAAATTGTGTGCATACAATAGTGTGAGGTGCAACAGCTCAAGAATGATCCACAAATCATCAACATATCAATCCATAAAGTTTAGACATGCAAGAGACCTCAAACAAGCAAGAAAATGCAAGAAAAACACAATCTGCTTCAGTGGTAATCGATTACTCACATAGGGTAATCGATTACTCAGTTGAAAATTGGCTAAAAACGTGAAAATAGGGCAGAGTAATCGATTACCCTGTTAGAGTAATCGATTACCACTGAAACAGAGGCAGAAATTCAACTTTGAAAATCACTTTTCAGCAGCCAATCACTTATCCAAACATCCAAATGATCATGTAAACAATAGTGCACGAAGATTAAGTTCAATCACCGCAATCAAACATCTATTAGATCCAATAATCATCAGCATCCACAATCAAGATCAACCAAATGAATCAAAACACATCAAAATTCATAGATCTACATTGTATAAGTTGCAATTAAGCTAAAATGAGTATGGATCTGAAATTAACCAACCTACAAAGCTGAGATTTGCTTTGGTAAGTGTTGTAAACAGAAATGGATGAATTCAAGTAGAGAAATCCAAGATCCACAAGCTTCTTGCACTCAAAAGTTGAAGATCCAAGCAATAAGCAACTAAAACTCCAAAAGCACTTCCAAAAATTACTTCTGAAAATTCAGCACCAGATCCAAACGAAAATCCAAATTGAAATGCTGAAATGTAGTGATGATGAGAGGCTTTAGCTCAAGAATTAACAAGTTCCAATGAAGAACTTGTTCATCTTTGAAAGAGAGCTTTGAGTGTGGTTGAAAATGGAGGTTGCGAGTGAAAAATTGAGAGAGAATTGAGAGAATTCTGAAAATTAGGAGTGAAAAAATGATATAGGTCTTTGAGGTTTGGAATGAATTGGTTTAAATAACCCCTAGGTTAGGAGTTAAGTTTGGGTTGGGAGTGAGGTTAAGTGAGTGGAAATTGGGATGAAATGTGAATTAGGAAAGAAAATGTGGAGTTGGAGTGGAAAGAATTTGAATTTTTGGATGGAAAATGATGAAAATAGATCAGTTCTAGATCATTCCCACACATGCACAAGCCAAGCACATGATCACTAATGCTCAAAAATTCTGCAGTGCTGAAAAATGCCACATTTTGCAATTTCGCCCAGAGTAATCGGTTACTCACTTTGGGTAATCGATTACTCTATTCAAAAATTCAAAATTTTGGCGCCAAAAGGAGGGAAACTTGGGTATTCGTCCGGTTCCACCTGCTCTGAACCATGATAGACCTCTGAAACTTGGCATTTGATATTACCACTGGAATACCCTTGAAATATGCTGCGAAATTTTTTTCGTACTCGGATTAAACTGCTGATAACAACCGTCTGGTGCTGAATGACTGATCAAAAATCGACTATCGGAGTTTCTGATCGTCCAGTCGCTTAATGAGCAAAATAAATGCTCAAAAAGACTTGGAAAGCTATCTGCTTGGCTTTGAACACTATTAAAAATCATACTGGAACTGATGACGCCGTGAGCTGCTAGAGAATACCTTGATCCCATGCCCAAAAGAAAATATGCAAAATGCTGGAATGATAATGCAAATGAAATGAAGCATAAGCCAAAAGGGTTAGAAACACTAGGGTAAATTTTGAGGTGTTACAGCTGCCCCTATTCAAACTTCTTGGATCCGAGGGTATGGGAACAACGGCTTTCAGCCAATTGGGATACACGGGGTTTTAATACCAAAATAACCTGAAAATTTACACCCTGTGGGGAGGATGAAATAATGTGAATACGAGAACGGCCGAAGGCGAACTCGGAAAGGCAGACCGGCCGAAGGCGGACTAAACTGGAGATATAAGGATAAACGAGAACGGCCGAAGGCGAACTCGAAAAGGTAGGCCGGCCAAAGGAGGACCACGCTGGGGAGATATAAAGGATACGAGACCATGCCGAAGGTGGGCTCGAAAAAGAAAGACCAAGCCGAAGGTGAGTTTTCAAAGAAAGACTATGCCGAAGGTAGACTCTCAAACAAAGGATACGAGACCATGCCGAAGGCGGGCTCGAAAAAGAAAGACCAAGCCGAAGGTGAGCTTTCAAAGAAAGACTAAGCCGAAGGTAGACTCTCAAACAAAGGATGAGAGACCATGCCTAAGGTGGGCTCGACAAAGAAAGACCAAGCCGAAGGTGGGCTTTCAAAGAAAGACTATGCCGAAGGTAGACTTTCAAACGAAGGATACGAGACCATGCCGAAGGTGGACTCGAAAAAGAAAGACCAAGCCGAAGGTGAGCTTTCAAAGAAAGACTAAGCCAAAGGTAGACTCTCAAACAAAGGATACGAGACCATGCCGAAGGTGGGCTCGAAAAAAGAAAGACCAAGCCGAAGGTGAGCTTTCAAAGAAAGACTAAGCCGAAGGTAGACTTTAAAACAAAGGATACGAGACCATGCCGAGGGTGGGCTCGAAAAAAGAAAGACCAAACCGAAGGTGGACTTTCAAAGAAAGACTAAGCTGAAGGTAGACTCTCAAACAAAGGATACGAGACCATGCCGAGGGTGGACTCGAAAAAGGAAGACCAAGCCCAAGGTGAGCTTTCAAAGAAAGACTAAGCCGAAGGTAGACTCTCAAACAAAGGATACGAGACCATGCCGAGGGTGGACTCGAAAAAGAAAGACCAAGCCGAAGGTGAGCTTTCAAAAGAAAGACTAAGTCGAAGGTAGACTTTCAAACAAAGGATACGAGACCATGCCGAGGGTGGACTCGAAAAAGAAAGACCAGGCCGAGGGTGAGCTTTCAAAGAAAGACTAAGCCGAAGGTAGACTCTTAAACAAAGGATACGAGACCATGCCGAGGGTGGACTCGAAAAAGAAAGACCAAGCCGAGGGTGAGCTTTCAAAGAAAGACTAAGCCGAAGGTAGATTTTCAAACAAAGGATACGAGACCATGCCGAGAGTGGACTCGAAAAAGAAAGACCAAGCCGAGGGTGAGCTTTCAAAGAAAGACTAAGCCGAAGGTAGACTCTCAAAAAAAAGGATACGAGACCATGCCAAAGATGGCCTCGAAAAAAAAATAAAGACCAAGCCGAAGGTGGGCTTTCAAAGAAAGACTATGCCGAAGGTAGACTTTCAAACAAAGGATACGAGACCATGCCGAAGGTGGGCTCGAAAAAAGAAAGACCAAGCCGAAGGTGGCCTTTCAAAGAAAGACTAAGCCGAAGGTAGACTCTCAAAGAAAGACTATGCCGAAGGTAGACTTTCAAAGACTTTACTGGGGATAACAAGAAAACAGCGGGTGCGAGGACGGCCGAAGGCGAACTCGAGAAAAGAGAAAGACCAAGCCGAAGGTGGACTTTCAAGGAAAGACTAATCCGAAGGTAGACTTTCAAACAAGAATATGTAGAATCAACAGTTCTACAAAGATGACTCCTCCGGGGAAAAGAGAAATCTAAACAGACAACTCTGCGGGGAAGTATGGGAAGAACCAACAAGAAGGCCGAATCCACTGGTTGCGGTGCAGTGTTAACCAACATCTTCTGAATTTTGTTACTTTCTGCTGGGGAAAGAAACTGGTAAAGGATATCAAACCTAGCTTATGCTTCGAATGCATATGTTTGAATTTTTCTATGGCGTAATGCTCCATACAAAATGGAAATGCTACGCGTTTGGGAGGATGCCATGCAAAAATGCTTATGCAATGCAAAAGAGGCGTCTCAGCAAAATAAATGCTGAAGACCAAGGCAGCTCCAATGGGGACGACAAACTAAATTGTCCTCTGAAATAAAAGACCCTGCTGAGAAAGACTTCACTCTGCTGAGGAAGATCCTGATCACAAACTCTGCTTGAGATGAAAAATTCCGAGAGAATGTCCACTCTGTTGGAGATGGATAAAAATGAATAATGAAGATGGAACCCAAAGAGAAATTTCCTCTGCTGGGGATTAATAATGACTTCCATCGAAGACAGAACTCAACACCTGGACTTGAAATATGCCAATAACCATTGGACTTAAGGCTTGCTGGGGATTTCAACTGCTGTTGAACAAACCACTGTGAAGATCACCATCAACTTTTGCTTGGGGAGACAAGTCAGTAATTCCAAACCTGTTTGGGTATATTACCAAACTCAACCTATTGTTGGGAGATGCCCCTGCTTTTACCCTGCCGGGGAATATCAGTACTTTTACCCTGCTGGGGAGTACCGGCCCTGACCAGCAAACCTGCTTGAGGAACGGTAGATGCTGACATCCACCCTGCTAGAGGATAACATCAAGCTTCCTCATCTGAGGGGATTAACTCATACCGTTGCTGGTGAGAAAAACATTTCTTGACTAGCTGAGTGCTCAGACCCTGTGGGGAAAATAACGTCTTTGTCCAAAGAAGATATTCCATAAGTCTCCTGCTGAGGATGCAACATCATCAACTTCTGACTACTCACCGAGAGAGTAATAAAACAACCACAACTCTAGCTGGGGAAATAATCCTCTGCACTCTACTGAGGAAGATAATCCTTGACACTCTGGTTGGGGAAAGTAACAACTTGTTGAGGAGGATGAACTTTTCAACTTCGAGGAGAATAGCTCTACGGGGGAAGGACAAACCTGTTACCCTGCACACAGAATCAACAGAAAGTTCTATATGCAAAAGGCTACTCCTATTACCACCACAACGACTGTTGCCTAAGCAATTTCCACTGTTTTCTGATATGCTTCGCAAAGCTTAACATTTTCGCATGCAATGTTCTATCAAAATATCGGACGTTTTCACAAACAAAACAGCAAAAGTAAAAACACAAATGGAAAGCTTTTGAGTGAAATGAGATTTTATTGAATGAAATTGGCCTGTAAATAGGCATTTACATTTGGAAGCAATTCCTGAAAAGAGGTAATTGCAAAAAGAAATAAAAGAAAATACACATGTCGGCAATGTGGGAAACAGAAATCCACCATGATTCAATTCAGCTATGACCTAATATGCCTCGCTTATCCGCAGATGTTTTAGCCTTCAAAGAGATTGACTGGACTGATTCCTTTCCTTTGAAAACTCCAAGTATCAAAAGTGTTCATAGATCGAACACAGCTCGTAGCCTCTTGCTCTTAAATCCCTAACTTTTGCCTGGATCGCCCTTTTCGTGTTTTCAATCCACCGGGATACCCTTTTTTGCCAAAGTTGCCTTTTCAGGTTTTCAACTTTGCGGGTTTATTATTTTTTTCTTTTTATCCCTAACTTTTTCCCGAACCCTTTCTTTTTATGGTTCGTCGGGATGCCCCTTTTTGCCTGGACTTTCTTTTTGTGTCCAACGGGTCTTTTTTATGCAAAGTATTTTTTGACTACGTCTGCGTTCACAGGGGACGTAAAATTTTCGCCATCCATAGTTGAGAGTAATAAGGCTCCACCAGAGAAAACCTGTCTTACTACATATGGCCCTTCGTAGTTTGGAGTCCACTTGCCCCTGTGATCTGTCTGAGGAGGAAGGATCCTTTTCAAAACCAATTCACCAGCCTAAAAACACCGAGGACGCACTTTCTGATCAAAGGCTTTCTTCATCCTGCTCTGATACAACCGACCATGTGCAATGGCTGCCAATCTCTTTTCCTCAATAAGGTTCAGCTGATTCAACCTGGAACGCACCCATTCAGCTTCATCAAGCTTCACGTCTGCCAGAATTCTTAAAGAAGGAATCTCAACCTCTAATGGTAGAACTTCTTCCATACCATATACCAGTGAGAAAGGGGTTTCCCCAGTCAATGTGCGTACCGAAGTACGATAACCGTGTAAAGCATAAGGCAACATCTCATGCCAGTCTTTATAGGCTACTACCATTTTCTGCACAATCATCTTGATGTTCTTATTTGCTGCTTCAACAGCCCCATTCATCTTCGGACGATAGGGGGAAGAATTGTGATGTTCAATCTTAAAGCTCTGACATAGCTCCTTCATCATCTTGTTATTCAAATTTGAACCATTATCAGTAATGATTCTCTCCGGGACTCCATACCAGCAGATGATGTCCTTCTTAATAAACCGAGCTACCACTTGTCTGGTGACGTTGGCAAACGAGGCTGCTTCCACCCACTTCGTGAAATAATCGATGGCAACCAAAATGAAATGATGCCCATTGGAAGCAGTCGGCTCAATCTTTCCTATCATATCAATGCCCCACATGGCAAAGGGCCAAGGTGATGACAACACATTCAAAGGAGTAGGCGGCACATGCACCTTATCAGCATAAATCTGGCATTTATGACACTTCCGGGCATATTTGAAACAATCAGATTCCATGGTCATCCAATAATACCCCGCTCTCAACAGTTTTCTGGCCATAGCATGCCCATTGACATGGGTACCGAAAGATCCTTCATGGACTTCTTCCATCAACAGGTTTGCCTCGTGCTCATCAACACAACGTAGCAAGACTATGTCAAAATTCCTCTTGTACAGTACATCGTCTTTTGTCAGAAAGAAATTTCCCGCCAGCCTCCTCAAAGTTTTCTTGTCTTTGGTGGATGCACCTTCTGGATACTCTTGACTCTTCAGAAAAACCTTAATATCATGATACCAAGGTTTTCCATCTGACACATCTTCAATTGCAAACACAAAAGCTGGTCTATCCAAGCGCATGATTCTGATCGAAGGAGTTTCATTCCAACGATTCACCTGATACATCGAAGACAACGTCGCCAACGCATCGGCCGTCTGATTCTCCAACCGGGGTATGTGATGGAAATCAACTCTGTCAAAGAAAGGTAACAACCTCCTGGCATAGTTGTTATAAGGAACCAAGTTCGCTTGACGAGTTTCCCATTCTCCAGTGATCTGATTAACTACCAACGCGGAATCACCATAAACATCGAGGTTCTTGATTCTCAAATCAATCGCTTCTTCCAACCCCATAATGCATGCTTCATACTCCGCCTCGTTGTTGGTGCATATGAACGATAATCGGGCAGTGAAGGGTATATGAGAACCCTGTGGAGTCATAATGACTGCCCCGATTCCGTTACCGTATAAATTAACAGCCCCCATCAAATACCAGCTTCCATTGGGATCCAATTTCAAGTCCTTCATCAGGTTGAGGCTCTTCACAGTCTTTCATCTTCAGATACATAATGTGCTCATCATGAAATTCGAACTTCATTGGTTGATAATCCTCAATTGGTTGTTCAGCGAGATATTCTGACAAAACACTTCCCTTAATGGCTTTTTGGGGAACATATTGAATATCGTATTCCATCAGAACCATCTGCCAACGGGCTATTCTTCCAGAAAGCGCCTGCTTCTCAAACACATATTTGATCGGATCCATCTTCGAAATCAAGAGGGTTGTGTGGTTTAACATATACTGCCTCAAACGCTTAGCTGCCCAAGCGAGCGCACAACATGTTTTCTCCAGCATTGAGTACCTCGACTCACAATCAGTAAACTTCTTACTCAGGTAGTAGATGGCATGCTCTTTTCTGCCTGACTCGTCATGTTGACCGAGCACACACCCCATTGAGTTCTCAAGAACCGTAAGATACATAATCAATGGCCTTCCTAACACTGGAGGCATAAGGACCGGAGGTTCCTGAAAATATTCTTTTATTTTTTCAAACGCCTTTTGACAATTCTCGTTCCACCTGACCTCTTGATCTTTTCTTAGCAACTTGAATATCGGTTCACACGTGGCTGTAAGATGAGAGATGAATCTAGCAATGTAGTTCAACCTCCCTAAGAAACCACGAACCTCTTTTTCTATTCTTGGTTCAGGCATTTCTTGAATGGCTTTTACTTTAGCAAGGTCAACCTCGATACCTCTTTCGCTGACAATAAAACCTAGTAACTTTCCAGATCTCACCCCGAAGGTGCACTTGTTCGGATTCAACCTCAGTCTGAACTTTCTCAACCTTTCAAACAATTTCTGAAGATTAACCAGATGTTCTTCCTCCGTCTGTGACTTCACAATCATGTCATTAACATAGACCTTGATCTCTTTGTGAATCATATCATGAAAGAGAGTCACCATCGCCCGCTGATATGTTGCCCCAACATTTTTCAATCCAAAGGGCATCACTTTGTAGCATAATGTTCCCCACGGTGTTATGAACGTCGTTTTCCCCATGTCCTCTGGGGCCATCTTGATTTGGTTATACCTAGAGAAGCCATCTATGAAGGAAAACACAGAATACTGAGCGGTGTTGTCCACTAACACATCAATGTGACGAAGCGGGAAGTCGTCTTTTGGGCTTTCTCTATTCAGATCTCTGTAATCAACGCACATCCTGACCTTTCCGTCCTTCTTAGGTACAGGTACAATATTAGCAACCCATGGAGGATAATTCGGTACAGTAAGAAACCCAACATCTAACTGTTTCTGAACCTCTTCTTTAATCTTGACAGACATCTCTGGTTTCGTCCTTCTCAGCTTCTGCTTAACCGAAGCACATCCTTCTTTGAGCGGCAGCCGGTGTACCACGATGTCAGTGTCGAGCCCAGGCATGTCTTGGTAAGACCATGCGAAGATATCCACATACTCTCAGAGCATTTCAATCAGTCTTCCCTTGACAGTGTCTTCCAAAGCAGCCCCAATCCGTACCTCCTTCCTTGCGTCCTCAGTCCCCAAGTTAACAACCTTGATTTCCTCCTGATGAGGCAGAATGACCTTTTCCTCTTGTTTTAACAGCCTGGCTAATTCCTCTGGTAAGGCACAATCTTCACCAGTCCCCTATTCAGTCTGATATATGGGATTATCAAAGTCATATCGAGCCATAGCTAAATCATGATGGGTGGAATCTGAACAAGAAAACCTACATGATTGATGATATATGTTTATTATGGATGCATCAAACAAAAACACATTGCCATTTTGCTGTGATTTTAATGCAAAAACAAAAACAGAAAAACAGGGATCAGAACATTTGAATGCGAAAACGTCCTTTATTAATTATAAAGAAAAAGCATACAAAAACATTCAAGCCCTACAAACAAGAATCACTACGTCTTGGGCAGAACGTAGGATTAACAGAGATGATAAACAGAAGCAATTACTCTGGTCCGGTCACTTGAATGACTCTTTCCGACGACCAGTTGAGAAGGCTTTGACCTGGGACACATGGGCGGATCCAACTATCCATATCACAATCACTATCCCCATCCTTCTCAATCGCATTGACTCTATCAAAGAAAACACCGGCACTGGTGAAACGGACTGGACCATAGAACTTAGGAGGCTCTTCAGGACGCCTGGGTGGCTTATATCCCAGTCCATGAGTATTTCGCTTTTCCTGGACATCAATAATCTGACCCCACTTTTGTGAACCGCCGGCTTCAACCACGGCCCGAGCATCTTTGAAAGAAGACATTGAAATCTCCGGCTGGTGTACCACTGTAGGCTGAACCGCTTCAGATTGGCTACCTTCCTTGAGAGGCTTCTCAGTGATCTTCACTGCTTTGAAACCCTGGCATAGAGTTTCATGTATTTCACCATCTACCTCCACATACTTGAAAGTAGATAGCTGGCTTATCATGATATCCTCTTCTCCACAAACCGTCACCACATGCCCGTCTACCATATACTTTAACTTCTGATGCAATGTAGACGTCACAGCCCCAACACTGTGAATCCATGGACGTCCCAGCAGACAGCTGTAGGCAGGTTGGATGTCCATGATATAGAAGGTAGCATCAAAAACTTCCGGCCCAACCTTAATTGGCAGCACAATCTCTCCGAAAACAGACCTCTTTGAGCCGTCGAAAGCGCGCACCACCAAATCACTAGGTGTGCATATCAACCCTCGGGTGTCCAGCTTCATCAAGGCTTTCTTAGGCAGAACATTCAAAGAGGATCCAGTATCCACAAGCACATGAGACATCAACGATCCACGACATTCAACAGAAATATGCAAGGCATTATTATGGTTTCTCCCAGCCGGAGTCAAGTCAACATCAGTAAAACCCAAACCATTGCCTGCATTGACATGGGCCACTACCCCCTCCAACTGATTAACAAAGATCTCTTGAGGTACGTAAGCAGCATTCAGTACTTTCAGCAATGCATTTCGGTGTGCCTCGGAACATAATAACAGGGACAAGATAGAGATCTTGGACGGAGTCTGATGCAACTGATCAACAATCTTGTAATCGCTCTTCCTAATTAATCTCATAAATTCTTCTACATTCTCGGAGAAAGAATTATCAACCGGCCCTGCCGTGGAGTCATTCACTACTGGCGCTTGCACAGAATTACCTACAACCTGCTTCCCTTTGTCTTGTTTAGAACTACCAGCTTGATCATTTGAAGAGATAAAGACCCTACCACTTCTCGTGATAGCCCTTGCCTCAATACTGCTTTCAACACAAGAGTTCAGTACAGAAGTTCCAGCCAGTTCTTATTTCTGTCCATTGACAAACACTTCGGCCCCATAGTTCCAAGTAATGGCCTTGGTACTCTCATATGGCACGGGTCCGAGAGCTGTAATAATCACCGGTGCTGGTTTGACTGGCCCTGAAATAGTGATTGTTTTGAAAGGGATAGTAATGGTAGCAACCTATTTTTTCCTGCTAACAACTTCTTTCTGTTGGTCACATCGGTCAAACTGCAATCGACCTTCATCTATCAGCCTTTGAATTCCTGACTTCAACAAATCACACCCATTCACTTGCGACATACACTCTGAATAATTCTCATCACATCCGGGGGACACCCCACCCCTCAATAACCTCTCCTTTACCACCATCAAAGGAGTCCTTAATTCATTAACATCCGTAACCAAACTCAACGATTCATTTTCCTCTAACATAGCATTAACCCTTGGCCCACCGTGGTTCGGTATTAGGTTCTAGATGACATTTGGCCCATCATTTGAAAAGTTAATGGCCTTTGAATCCACCAAGTCTTGGACTGCGTGCTTAAAAGCTTTGCAGTCTTCGATATAGTGTTCGGGTGCCCCCGAATGAAAGTCACAGTGGGCATTAGGATTATAACCCGGAGGTGGATTACCGGTGGGAGGAGCTAGAGTCCTTTTCTGGATTAACTGCAACTGTAGCAAATGCTGAAACAACTGTGAATATGGTAGAGGTGGAGTATCAAAATGTCGGTTCTATTTAGGCCTTGGCTGATATTGGTGCGGAGCCTGATTTTGCTACTGCTGAGGTGGAAGCGCTGCAGGAATTGTCACTGAAGCTACCTGCTGGTTATAACTCTGATACTGCTTTCCTTTGCCTCGGTGAGACGACACAGAATTTGTTTCCTCCTTCTTCTTATAATTAGCGTAGGGTTTCTTCCCTTGACCAGATGACGACCCATTACTACCTGCTACCTTCCTCGCTTTGATTCCATTCTCTAACATTTCCCCGACCATGATCAAATCAACAAACTTGCCTGACGCGCATAGTAACAGTTTCTCATAATAACGTCCCGGCAAAGTATCCATAAACAAATTCATCATTTCCTTTTCCAACATGGGCGGTTGTACCCTTGCCGCCAGTTCACGCCATCTCTGCGCATATTCTTTGAAGCTTTCATTATTCTTCTGAGACATATTCTGTAACTGGGTCTTATTGGGAGCTATATCAGTGTTATATTAGTAGTGCTTGATAAAGGCCTCAACCAACTCTCTCCAATTACGGACATGGCATCTCTCTAGTTGCATATATCATTCCAAGGATGCCCCAGACAGGCTGTCTTGGAAAAAATGCATTAGCAATTTCTCATCTTTAGAATACGCGGCCATCTTCCTTGCGTATGCCCTGACATGCGTCTTGGGACAGGTGGTACCATTATATTTCGCAAAAGTGGGCACTTGAAATTTATGCGGAATTACAACACCAGGAACCAGCCCCAAATCCTCCAGATCCATCCCTACAGAATTCTGATTCACCACTCCCCTTAGTTGTTCTTCAATGAGTCTAAACCTTTGATCATTGTTGGGCTGGGGACCCGCATCCCCGCCTGGCATGGAGAAAACATCATCTTGTTGGTCTTCGAAACGACGACCATGAACAGCACAAACACTTCCTCCTCCCACAACAGAAGGAATCACAAGCTGCTCTCCTCCGCCCGGAGGGATCATAACACCAGGAATGGGGATCTCTACGCCCATAGGACCTCCTTGAGCACCGTTACCAACAACGTCATTATGGACTCCACCATGAAGAACCCCGTCTTCATCCACCCTTGCCACTAAGGGTTGGACCAAAGTCCTCAACTGCTCTTGCCCTTGGGCAACACCTTGCATCAGCTTCATGAATTGGTCTATACGGGCCTGCATGGCGGCCATATCAGCCTGCATCTTCTCCATAATTCTCCTCTGATTTGATCTAGTAGAATACCGGTGAATTGGCTGGTTATCAATCCTTCCTGAAACCAAATAAAGGTTAGAACAACACGGAACGAGCACCTGCGATGCAAAAAAAATTAATATGACTATGCAAATGCAAATGAACATGTTTGAATATTTGCAGGGCGATCCACCCCTTGATTCCAGTTTAAAGACGAGATAGGATGAAACTGCCGCTCATATAAAAATCATAGAAAATCACTGTCAGAGATTACAACCCAAAATAACATTGTAATTCTGAAACAAAAGAAGCAAAGATCCCAACCAACAATTTTGGTGGTAACCCGAGATACAAAGAAAAAAAAACTACAGAGTGTCACCCACTTCCTGATCTAGAGCCTTCACTCCTAGGCCTCTTCACCTCAGCTCGTATCTTCAGCTCTGCTATGGTCGCTATGGCCTCATTCAGTCGCTCTTCAACTGCGTGTCTCTGGAATGTCTCTGATAAAATCTCCTCATCTTTCTTCTTGAGCTTCGTCTTCAAACTCTCAATCTGATCCAGGAACTTATCTTTTTTTTGCTTGTTGGCTGTTATTGCAGTATCTAGGTAAGCGTTGAACTTGTGAATCTTTGACCAAGCTTTGGCTAGATCTTCCTTCTTGGATTTGAGAATCCTGCTAACACTTTTTAGAGCTTGCCCTACCTTTTGTCTGGCTGTGACCTCTTCAGCTAGCTCTTTTTCTTTCTTAGCGAGAAGCTCTGTCTTCAACTTGGCGACATGAACAACTTCACCCCACTCATGCTTCAACTGGTAGATTTCTCTTTGCAGCTCACCGTTCTCCTCTCAAATCTTCTCGTTTTCAGCCCACAATTTGGTATACTTCTCTATCTTCACTGTGGTTAGTGGCTCAATCAACAGAGGGTACAAAGGCGGCTCTATTGGGAAAGGAATAAGCTCCTCTTCTGCCCTTTTCCGGACCCACTCCACATACGGAGAGAAAGCTTGGTTGTTACACTTCCCAAAGAAAGTCTTTCCTCTTTTAAAAACTTGTTTCCAAGCGTTCACGACCTTCCTTGCCATTTCTTAGTCTGTAGTACCATTGAAAAACAAGGATTCTCTGATATCTTGTTCCTCAGTAGGAGTCTTCAATGCATACTCAAATTGTCTGATGGCAAGGGAAGGATTATAATTAATTCCGCCTTTCCTCCCTATTAAGGGCACATTTGGGAATCCTCCGTAGTTGAAAATGAGCTCAATCCCTAGCAAACTGTGATTAAACCAAACGATGTTGTCAGCAGTCAATCCCATCAACCTCTTAGACCACTTCATAGAATTCATTGCATCAACAAAAGCCCCAGCTTTAGAGAGATGACTGAAAAACCAAGTAGATAGGAGCGGCGCGCAGCAACTTACAGTCCTTCCTCGTCTCTTTTCGTTCTTGTAGTGGACTGAATGATACACGTCACCAAGAAGAGTAGGCACGGGGTTTCTCAAGATGAAAATCTGAATTGCTTGCATGTCAACAAACTCTGGGATGTTGGGGAATAGAACAATCCCATAAATGCAAAGAGCTAAAATAGCGTTGAAAGCAGGCCAATTTCTCTCCTTAGCACATGAGCAGGCTTGGTCAAACAGAAACTTCAAAGGGAGGCCCTTAAACCCTTGCTTGTCACTGATATTGTTACTCATAATGGATTCCCCCATGTGAATAGCAGCCGCCATCTCTTCCAGTCCGGGCTGTTCTTCAGAAAAGAAAGGTATCCTTGGATCGACAGAGATTCCCAAAATAAATAAGAACTCCTCTAAAGTCGGAGCCAATACATAATTCGGAAAAGTGAAACAACGTAAAGGAGGGTCATAGAACTGAAGGAGCGTGTGAATGGCATCGTGCTCTTCTTGTGAAATATTTCGGACAACCTTCAATATCTCCCCATATTCCTCCTTGAACCTGGCACGGATCTCAGGATCAGTCATACTAATCAGCTTGTGAATCAACTTCAGAGTCGGATCTGGGAACGTGTATGCTACATTCTTCTTCCTCTGAGCTTCCATGACGAGAACACCTCAACAACCGGAATCAAAGGTAAGATGCAAGCCCTGAAAAATGTCAAACATGTTAGAATGCAAGAAAATGATGCAAATGCAAACATGGGATCAAGGTATCACTGCTCTGGACATGTGTTGTGTTGTTAACTGAACGAGAACCACAACCCAGAAAACCAGAATTCCAGAACATCAGACCACTGAGATAACCAGAAAACCAGGTAAATAACTACACACTGTCGAGAAATCCATAAAACCGGGTAGGTTGAAGGTTTCGGTTACCTGCAGACCTGCAAACACCCACCCCCTCTCACATGTGGGTTTTAGAAAACGGGATCCTCAGTCTCAGATTCTCGATTTGAGAAGCAATAGTACATTCATCCCTCGGAGTACAATACTATCGCCAAACAAAGAGGTCGTCCACTGATTCCCCCAAAAATAAGGTCATCCTATGCAAGTTCCCAGCATTGGGTCCTCGGATCGACAAGTGTAATGGGTTTGCCATTTCTGGTCTGCCATTATCACACGTCGGGAGGAGAGGCGTTGTTGAGTCCTCGGAAAAAACGGTCGCCAGAGTCGACAGCTCTCTAGATCAACACCCCAAAATGCGCAAGATACGCACGTCAGAATATCTCCCAAGATAGCCTCGTCTGGATGTGAATTTCATGAACACCAAACGCACCAACACGGCACGTAGGTCCCACTACTTTCCACTCTAATCCTAAGTGTATGCTCAAGCCTGTGTATTGGGCTTATCTCTCAAAGAATCCCAACCTGCCAAACAGAAAATCAGCACAACACAGTACAGTCCAGCATAATAATGAAATGTAATGCAATAAATGCAGTAAAAACAATAAAACAGTAATATACAGTAATATACAGCAATATAGAGCACAACAGTAAACACCCAATGAAAACAAACAAGCGCTAGGATTGACTCGCAAGAGGGGATGGAGCAGCAAGAGGTCAACTTGTCCCCAGCAGAGTCGCCAGCTGCCGCTCCCGGGGATTTGCATCCATGGTATAAACGCGAAAGTGGCGCGGAAAACAGAGTCGCCAGCAATGTGTATTTATCCCAAGAGAGGGAAAGGAAACACTGCGTAAACCTAAGGGAAGAGAAAGAGCATGGTCTCGTGACCAAGAGAAACGGGTAAGGGAGTCGGTTACGCGAAGGGAAGGTGTCAGCACCCCACACGTCCATCGTACTCGATGGGATCCATGTTTGTTGTCTCGATCAAAGGGTGTCGTCATCTGATGCTCTACTGCTACTGGGAAGGAGAAGAAACAGGAACGGAAAGGAACGAGGAAACGAAGAAGAAAAGAAAAAAAAGAAGTGACTCGATAGGACATCGCTCGTCCTACGCCTACGTACTCCCTCGTGCAATGGGAAAGTCAGAGTCAACGTAGTTCGGACACGAACTAAGGGGGGAGGTTGCTCGCCAAGACGTCGCCCTCTTGTGCCTACGTATCCTCAATCGGACGAGAGAGAGGAAATCAGAGCATTCGTAGTTTGACCTAACGAGGTCGGTTAGTGTTTTTTATGAGCGACGTTAGATTCGCGTCCGGCAATTAGGGTCGATGCCTGTTTGCGACGAGACGGAAGTAACGTGCCATTTTTTGAAAATGATTTGAGATTAACGATCCCGAAGGATGAAAAAAGGTTTGAGTTTGTTTTTGTGTTTTTTAGACAGAAGTGGATTGAAGTTAGTTCATAACTTGCATTGCACCGAAGTCTATGACATAGGAACGAATGCTTAGCAAATCGTTCCAAGATGGAACGTCCACCAAAAACTCTAGAAAAATGAGAGGAAACCCCTCATTCCTCACTTCCCACATGCAAGGCCCATGCGTAATACACGTTAACTTTATTAAGTGTTTTAGAATTGTTATGAGATGAGAAGAGAAGACTCAAAGGAAAAGAAAACACTAAGGGGGATTCTATCCTAATGTTGTCATGCAAAGGTGGCCCTATAGTTGAGTTTGAAAGGGGAACTTATACCTAAGTTAGCATGCAAAGGGAAGCCTAATGCTAATCCTACTCCATGCTTAATCAAAAATTAAGTTGGACTAGGTAGCTCTAATGGAGTGAATCCGAGACTTAAACAAGTCTTGAGACTCAAGGGAAGAGAAAGAGTGAAAGAGATGAATAAGAAAGGGAGATAGAGGATGAGAAATAAGACGGGGCAGCAAGCACATCATACACATCATACTCAAATCACAACATTAATCATGCTTCAAAAGATCACACAAGAAAGCTCAAGTAAGCAAGTAAAAGCAAACAAGAAAGAATGCAAGCAAACTTGCATAAGAAGCATAGTTAAACATCATTGAACCTCACACAAAGATGACATGAATAAGGTAAGATGAAAGTGGATCCAAGTCAGAATTCAAGTCATGCCAAAGGTCAATCAATTCACACATTAGAAAGTGGCATCAAGAGCATCAAGTATGTATCTCAACAACACTCAAACAATTAGCAACAAATAACTCATGCACAACATAACTTCAAGTGATCAAACAAAGTGAAATCAAGGCATGAAAGCAAATGGCAGCAAGGTGAACATGTATATCAATTCAAAGATCAACTCATGAATATCAAGAAGAAGCCACAAGAATCACATTCAAAACATGCTCCACAATTATGCAAACATCCACTCTAAACTTCTATGCAAACAACACATGATAAGGTGAAGCAAGATCATATTCGTATTCAAACAAAAATTCCAGCAACATCATCAACAAGTCACAATCAACATGCTCAAGAAGTGTGTGTTATGTGTTCATTGCATCGGGAACGCAACATCGCAAACGTGATCATAAACGATAAAAATCTGAGAATCGCGTGTTGGAAAATTGTGTGCATACAATAGTGTGAGGTGCAACAGCTCAAGAATGATCCACAAATCATCAACATATCAATCCATAAAGTTTAGACATGCAAGAGACCTCAAACAAGCAAGAAAATGCAAGAAAAACACAATCTGCTTCAGTGGTAATCGATTACTCACATAGGGTAATCGATTACTCAGTTGAAAATTGGCTAAAAACGTGAAAATAAGGCAGAGTAATCGATTACCACTGAAACAGAGGCAGCAATTCAACTTTGAAATTCACTTTTCAGCAGCCAATCACTTATCCAAACATCCAAATGATCATGTAAACAATAGTGCACTAAAATTAAGTTCAATCGCAGCAATCAAACATCTATTAGATCCAACAATCATCAACATCCACAATCAAGATCAACCAAATGAATCAAAACACATCAAAATTCATGGATCTACATTGTATAAGTTGCAATTAAGCTAAAATGAGTATGGATCTGAAATTAACCAACCTACAAAGCTGAGATTTGCTTTGGTAAGTGTTGTAAACAGAAATGGATGAATTCAAGTAGAGAAATCCAAGATCCACAAGCTTCTTGCACTCAAAAGTTGAAGATCCAAGCAATAAGCAACTAAAACTCCAAAAGCACTTCCAAAAATCACTTTTGAAAATTCAGCACCAGATTCAAACGAAAATCCAAATTGAAATGCTGAAATGTAGTGATGATGAGAGGCTTTAACTCAAGAATTAACAAGTTCCAATGAAGAACTTGTTAATCTTTGAAAGAGAGCTTTGAGTGTGGTTGAAAATGGAGGTTGAGAGTGAAAAAGTGAGAGAGAATTGAGAGAATTCTGAAAATTGGGAGTGAAAAAATGATCTAGGTCTTTGAGGTTTGGAATGAATTGGTTTAAATAACCCCTAGGTTAGGAGTTAAGTTTGGGTTGGGAGTGAGGTTAAGTGAGTGGAAATTGGGATGAAATGTGAATTAGGAAAGAAAATGTGGAATTGGAGTGGAAAGAATTTGAATTTTTGGATGGAAAATGATGAAAATAGATCAGTTCTAGATCCTTCCCACACATGCACAAGCCAAGCACATGATCACAAATGCTCAAAAATTCTGCAGTGCTGAAAATGCCACATTTTGCAATTTCGCCCAGAGTAATCGGTTACTCACTTTGGGTAATCGATTACTCTATTCAAAAATTCAAAATTTTGGCGCCAAAAGGAGAGAAACTTGGGTATTCGTCCGGTTCCACCTGCTCTGAACCATGATAGACCTCTGAAACTTGGCATTTGATATTACCACTGGAATACACTTGAAATATGTTGCGAAATGTTTTTCGCACTCGGATTAAACTGCTGATAATAATCGTCTGGTGCTGAATGACTGATCAAAAATCGACTGCCAGAGTTTCTGATCGTCCAGTCGCTTAATGAGCAAAATAAATGCTCAAAAAGATTTGGAAAGCTATCTACTTGGCTTTGAACACTATTAAAAATCATATTGGAACTGATGACGCCGTGAGCTGCTAGAGAATACCTTGATCCCATGCCCAAAAGAAAATATGCAAAATGCAGGAATGATAATTCAAATGAAATAAAGCATAAGCCAAAAGGGTTAGAAACACTAGGGCAAATTTTGAGGTGTTACACCCGAGGATGCTCATTTCTCTTGTTCGAAGCCTCTTCCTTGCTCTTTGTCTTTTCACTGTTATCCCGGGCTCTTTTCTCTTGGTTACTTTATTCTCCTTTGATGTAACACTCAGCCTGAGTAGTGATCTCGTCCATGCTGACAGCCGGCTTCTGAGCTAACGACTCATTGAACTGTCCGGCTCGTAATCCATGTTAAAAAGCTCCCACAAATAGTTCCTGGTTTGGATGAGATACTTTAAGGGTTTCCTTATTGAATTGAGTCAGGCACTCACGTAGTGATTCTGACTGTCTCTGTCGAACACTGAACAAAGCGGTAGTTGACACCTTCCGGCGCTTGCTTGCCGAGAAGTGTTGTACTAACTTCTTGGTCAAGTCTTGGTAGCTTACAATGGAGAGCCGAGGAAGGCTCATGTACCATCTTAGAGCTACATCCTTAAAGGTACAGGCCATGAGCTTGCACTTTAGTGAATTCGAAGGGGCTACTGTGGACATCTGATTGTTAATGGCAATAACATGCTCCTGAGGATCTATCTTCCCATCATAAGAGGTTAGTGATGGTGCTTTAAAGTTTTCTGGGGCGTGATCATCCCATACCTCTTGAGAAAGAGGTTGTGGCTCGAGAACCTCCTCCTCATGGTCGTCGTTAGCCTGACTTTGTTGTTGCAGAACTCGTATGATGTCTTGCAGCGTCTCATTCTGCGGACGCATGGTCTCCATCATGGCTAGCCGTTGAGCCATGTCTGGAGGATCTCCTTCAGAGGACATGTTGTTAGTGTAAGGTGTGGCCTGGGAGAGTTTTACCTAGGCCTCACGGTGGCCGCCAAATGTTCTAGCAAAAAATGGTTAGATACACCAAAAGTGCTAGTCTTCTACTTTAGGGCAGAGAAGACTACGCTGTCTATACTGTTTGAGTATATTTGGGGATTTGAGAGCTATATAAGTGTTGTATATTGTCTCAAGATGAATGTGTCTTGCTTAACCCTCATGTGGGAGCTCCTTTTATAGCCTTTATCAGTCTTCATTTAAGGTATGTCATTAAGAGAAGTCTCTTGGCCTTCTGACGTTGCATAGCCATAATTGACGTAACTCCTCTTCACGAATGCATGCTTTGAAGACCAAGTAACATCCGCATTGATGCGCTGCCACCGTTACAACTGTTGGTATGCCTTGTTGAGTTCATGACCGGCATCGGTGCCGGGTTGATGGGGTATAGTACCCGGTCTCGTAGGAATTCGACTGATGGGAGTCGGGCTCCCTGATCGGCCCGAGTTTGTAAATGACTTTTGCCTAGCTCTTGGTGCTACTCGACCCTTCTTGCTTTCGTAGCCGAACTCACGTCTAGTCTTGGCCGACCATACAACTCGGCTCCAAATATATATATATATATATATATATATATATATATATATATATATATATATATATATATATATATATATATATATATAGTTTTGCTTAAATTGTTATGGTATGCAATAGATACTTTTGTGGTGCAGTGTGGCTAAATTTGGCGAAAGAATATATATGTTGGGACCTTGCTATTTTTGGTATAGCAAACTTTTTAACTAAAGTTGCCTTCTTTAGGTCAACATAATAATTTTAGTGTTTAAGCATACATTATTTTGGACAGAAAATATAGTACTCTTTAAAAAAAAAAAACAGTCATACATTTCAACTGGCCCACTAATAATAAGATCATCATAAACTAAAGTCAACGAAGTCCAATATGAAAATGAAACGTGATACCTATGTTTAAAAATAATATCATGTGTGGCAAGTGGAACAACTAGTTATCTGTTCCAAAACTTTGTACATCTGAATTTGGTTAATATAAATCATGAATGAAAGTCTGATATGACAACCGGTATATATCAAGTGGTAGGTTAGACTTTTTTAATGTACCGCCATCTTTTGAAATTTTATATACCCTAATATTCTACCATGAAAAAAAAATTTTAGAATATCCCATAATTTAAAGGTACTCGTTATTTGAAGTTACGAGCAGGTAAAGAGAATAAAATGCAGTAGGTACTCGCCATCTCAAGTGGCGAGCATGTGAATGATTTTTTTTTTTTTTAATTATTTAATAGTTTATATTATAATTTTAATGATTTAAAATATTATAAGTTAATGAATTAATGATTTAAAATATTATATATTAAAAGAATAATATTAAAATAATTAATAAAAAAAATTTTATGCAATAACATAATATAGTAATAAAATACATACAGTAAAACAATAATTTTTCTATTCAAGACTAAGAAACGTTACATCAATAATGGTCATCTGTCTCACATCTAGTGCTCCGTTTATGTCGATGTTGTTGGAAATTCACCACACCCTATGATGATTTCCTTTCAATCTTGATCTCAAGATTGATCACCAACCCACAAACACACGTAATGGCAATGAAGAACAAATGAAGAACAAGAACAAACTAACAACAAGAAACGAGAATGAGAGAGAAGAGAAATATTTGGAGAAAATTGTTACCCACTAACTGTGGGATTTCTGTGTTTTATTCACTTGCTAAATCTGCAACTGTGAATGATATGCTACTGCATGTTACAATGTACAAGGGATACTCCCTTTATATAGATTTAGATTTACAAAGGCCCAAAACTTTAAAGCCCAAAATATCAAATCTAATCTAAATCATATAAAATCAAATCAAATCTAATAAAAGCAAATCTGAATCCAATCTAAATGAATCTGTCGAAACACCTTCGACAGCTCGACACAAAGCTATTTCGACTTCGACACTTAGACACTAGGAATTACATTTTAACACACCACCTAATTTATTGTGTCTAAGCTATCTACATTCATCATGGCTCTTAGTCTTCTGAAGGCTTCGACCTGCACTCCCTTCGTCATGATATCTGCAATCTGATTCTCAGTTCTGCAGTGTTCCAAATTCATCTTCCTTTCTGCTACCTGCTCTCGAAGATAATGGAACCTCATTTCGATGTGCTTGCTTCGACCGTGTGCTATTGGATTCTTCGCCAAATTGATAGCTGACATGCTCTCGATCTTCATGGTAATTGCTCCATGATTCTTCCCCGTAATCTCTTCGACCAAGTTCACCATCCATGTTACTTGACATGCACAAAGAGAAGCAGCTATGTATTCTGCTTCGCATGATGACAATGCCACTACTGGCTCCTTTCTCGAACTCCAAGAAACTGGTGCACCACCTAACATAAACACATATCCAGCTGTGGATTTTCTATCCTCTGCATCACTACACCAGCTAGAGTCTGTGTATCCCACTAACTTGCATTATTTCCCTTCGTCAGCTGCAGGAAATAAAATGCCATAGTCGAGAGTCCCTTTCAGATACCTCAGTATCCTCTTCGTTGCTGTTAGGTGTGATACCTTTGGCTTCTGCATGAATCTACTTACCATACCAACACTGTATGCTAAGTCAGGCCTTGTGTGACAAAGGTATCTAAGTGACCCAATAAGTCTTCTATATTGGGTTGGGTCGACATCGTCTTCGTCTGGATCCTTCGACGGTTGCAGTCTGGTCTCAGCTGGAGTCGAAGTTGAGTTGCAATCTTGCATCTCAAATCTCTTGAGTATTTCGCCTGTATATCTTCGTTGGTGCATCATCAAACCTCTACTAGTCTTGTAGAATTCGATGCCAAGGAAATATGAGAGATTTCCCAAGTCTGACATTTCAAACTCCTCACTCAGGTCATGTTTGAAATCTTCGATCTCCTTCTTGCAACTTCCTGCTATCAACAAATCATCGACATAGAGACATAGTATAAGCAATTCGCCATTGCTTCTTCTTACATATACTCCATGCTCAGTTGTACACTTCACAAATTCCTTCTCCCTTAAGAAGTTTATGTCGCACAACCAGGCTCTGATACCAGATGTTGGAAATTCACCACACCCTATGATGATTTCCTTTCAATCTTGATCTCAAGATTGATCACCAACCCACAAACACACGTAATGGCAATGAAGAACAAATGAAGAACAAGAACAAACTAACAGCAAGAAACGAGAATGAGACAGAAGAGAAATATTTGGAGAAAATTGTTACCCACTAACTGTGGGATTTCTGTGTTTTATTCACTTGCTAAATCTGCAACTGTGAATGATATGCTACTGCATGTTACAATGTACAAGGGATACTCCCTTTATATAGATTTAGATTTACAAAGGCCCAAAACTTTAAAGCCCAAAATATCAAATCTAATCTAAATCATATAAAATCAAATCTAATCTAATAAAAGCAAATCTGAATCCAATCTAAATGAATCTGTCGAAACACCTTCGACAGCTCGACACAAAGCTATTTCGACTTCGACACTTAGACACTAGGAATTACATTTTAACAGATGTCCCCTACCCATAAGTTCATTTACATTCTCTGGAGGTGATTGAGAAGAATCGGAAGACATGTCTTCACCATGATGTGTCGTTAAAGGCTCTGGTAGCTTTGAAGGGGGATCCGCTTGCGTCGTTACTTGCTCCCCAAGAATGTCATCAATGTTTAAGTCAGGCATTTGCATTAATTTTTCCTCCGGAAGCAGAAAATGTTGGAATGAATGTGGTGGTTGTGGTGGTTGGGTGTAGGTATTGGGTTGGGTACTTTGGAGGGTTGGGATGTAGACATCGTCAGGTGTGAAGGTAGAGGTGGGTTGAGAGAATGAGGCGTTGAATGTGTGTTGTGGAAATTGGGGGTTTGATTGGTCGAAATTTGGTGGTGGTACCGGTGTGAACTGTAAGAGTGGTCGATGGGTGGTTAGGTGTTGATATTGTTGGTTGTAGTTGTATTGGTAGTTTTGTTGAGGGATTTGAGTGTAGGGAGTTTGGTCGATGGGTGCGTAGAACGTGTGTTGTTCGGTGGTTTGTGTGCGTTGGTATGTGTGCTGAGCGGAGGAAGATGTATGTCCCCGAAATTGGGATGTGTACATTGATGGTGCATCCTAAGTCATTGTAGCGGCAGTTGGTTGTGTTGAAGACGAAGCTTGCGTACGAGGGTCATTCAAAAATTGGTCTGGAAGATGCACACGCACACGCACAATGCACCAAGAGACGCGCATGCAGCAATATGGCATGAGCCAAACATCTGACGACGAACTAACACAAAACAACGAACCTTTCATACCAAATGAAGAGGTTGGGGAACCAAGTGACGATGATCTTCAGGAGGTAAGGATGCAAGATCTTTTTGGTAACAGCGACGACGAGGAGGATAAGGATATGATTGTCGATCCTACCCAGGCAATTTACGCCGAACCTATAAGCTTGTACAATCCACCTGCACATATGCAGAATATCTATATGGAAGATGCTGAACCAATCTCTGTGTTTGGATGTGTCATACCAAACCATATAGCAGACGAAATAGAGATTGGTATGGAGTTTGAAAACAAGGAAGCTTGCATTCTCGCACTGCAACACTGGCATATTAGACACAATGTTGACTATTGGGTTTACCAATCTGACAACACACGATATGTCATTAAATGTAAAAAACAAGACTGCAATTTCAAATGCAGAGCTTCCATAAGAAAAAGGAACTCCAAATGGAAGATTGGTAAGTTGTCTGGGCCTCACACATGCACTACCACGTCTATGGCACAAGACCATAGGAAGCTCAGCTCACAAATGATCAGCCACAGCATTAGAGAGCTTGTCAACCGTGACGCTTCACTTAAGGTGAATGTGATCATTGCCCATATCCTTGAAAAATACAGGTACATAATATCTTAAAGAAAAGCATGGATCGCAAAGTGTAAGGCCATAGAGTCACTGTACGGTAGTTGGGAAACATCTTACAACGACCTGCCACAGTGGATACTGGTAATGAAAACCTATCTTCTTGGAACCATTATCAAGTTGCAAACCCTACCTGCAATTTCTAATGATGGTACACAAATATCTGGCAAACGAATCTTCCATCGTCTGTTTTGGGCATTTCGACCGTGTATACGAGGCTTCCCCTACTGTAAGCCCATTTTGCAAATTGACGGAACATGGCTATATGGAAAGTATAAAGGAACTCTTTTGATGGCAGTGGCACAGGATGGGAATGCAAACGTTTTCCCAGTAGCTTTCACTTTGGTGGAAGGTGAAACAAAGGAAGCCTGGAGCTTTTTTCTAAAGAACCTGAGGTTACACGTGACACCACAGCCTAATTTGTGTCTAATCTCAGATAGACATGAATCAATAAAGAGTGCATATAGCAATCCCAAAAACGGATGGCAAGACCCACCTTCTACACATGTCTACTGTATTAGACACGTTGCTCAAAACTTCATGCGCGAGATTAAGGATAAAGCACTGCGCAAACAATTTGTTAATATGGGTAACAAGTTACATTTCAGTTAGCTTAACTATGTTTTCGTTCTTTTACTATTTTCTTCATAACATTTCTATTACAGGTTACGCATTGACGGAGGCTACATTTAACTACTATCGCGGGGAAATCCGGGCAACAAACATTGAGGCCTCGCGTTGGATAGACAATATACCTAGGGAGAATTGGGCAAGAGCATATGACGGAGGGCGTCGTTGGGGGCATATGACATCTAACTTGGTAGAAGCTATGAACTCTGTCCTAAAGGAAACTCGAAACCTTCTAATCACGGCATTGGTCCAATCTACTTACTATCGCATGGGTTCCCTCTTTGGTAAAAGAGGCCACAAGTGGACCAAAATGCTGGCTACTGGAAAAGTTTTCACAGATGGTTGCAACAAGGGAATGGATGATGAGGTAGCCAAGGCTAACACACATAACGTCATTCAATTTGATCGTGAAAGATTTTGTTTCATGGTGCAGGAAAAAATAAATCATAACGATGGTCGTCCGACAGGTACTTTCGGCGTTGACCTAAAGAATCGGTGGTGTGACTGTGGGAAATTTCTGGTGTTTCACTTACCTTGTTCCCACGTTATCGCAGCATGTTCTAGTATACGTCAAGACTACTCCATTCACATCCCAGAAGTTTTCACAGTTCTCAACGTATTCAAAGTCTACCAGGAGAGCTTCTTGGGACTACCCCACGAAGAAAACTGGCCAAAATATGAAGGATTTACACTTTGCCATGACAATTCCATGAGAAGAAATAAGAAGGGACGTCCAACCAGTAGTAGGATTAGAACCGAAATGGACAACGTTGAAAAGGAAAAGAGAAGGTGTGGGATTTGCAGATAAATAGGACATATGCGTCAAAAATGTCCTAATGTTGTCGGCCCGTCAAACCAACCGGCTAGATAATATTATTTGTTATCCAAGTTTCTAAATTAGTAAAGTATGTAGCTTGAACTTGCTTTCTCTGTAATCCAGCACAAATTTATATTTCAAGACAACGTTTTCAAACAATTACGACACTAGGACTTGTTCATAAAACAACAACACAATGCTTGATTTAAATGATTCAACTAATCAACAACAACATTACAAGATAATGAACTCAACAACCTAACATACAAGCTAATCCACAACAACAATCAACACAAGTGGATCTTCGACTCCTCTGTTAACTTCCCCACTATGTGCTGAAAACATACATTGTACATCTTCATCATTTTCTATACGATCCATGTAATACAAGTACGTACCCTCCGGGCTTGCATCAGTCAGCGTTATATACGGACAACGATACTCTATTTTTCTCACCTTCATGCGACGGCCACCCAACTGTCGAAATCCTGTGTTAATTGCTGCAACCACGGTTCTGAAGTTCCACAATGGATCTAGGTAAACACTCTTTTTTTTTCTTGCCCATAAAACACAAGAGCTTTGACCGACATTTTTTAATACGCAAATACCTCCCTGGAATGATTAATGTTGATACACAATGACGTTTATTTATAGAAAAATTTTACATTTCTGCTCGCCAACTCATTCGACGAGTATCATTCATTTTTAAATAATATTTTTTTAATTATTATATTATTATTTAATTAATTTATATTATTTTAATTAATTAAATAATTTTATTAAAACATATAAACTATTGAAATATTAATAATTGCCTTCACATCACTCATTTTTAAAAATATTAATTTTTTGAAAAAAATAATATTTTTTTATTATTATATTAATATTTAATTAATTTATATTATTAAAACTAATTAAATAATTTTATTAAAACATATAAACTATTAAAAAATTAAAAAAACGAAAAAAATTAACCCTTCACATGCTCGCCACTTGAGATGGCGAGCACCTACTGCGTTATTTTCTCTTCATCTGCTCGTAACTTCAATTGGCGAGCACTCTCTGGTTATGGGGTATTCTGGAAATTTTTTTTCAGAGTAGGGTATTATGGTATATAAAATTTCAAAAGAGGGTAGTACAGTAAAAATCTCGGTAGGTTAACATAATCAAAATAAAAGTGCAAGGAAAAAAGTACACAATTCAACACGAGTCTTTGAAAGGATAAGTGCATGTGTTTATGTTAAAAGAGTATAGAAGATAACAAATTGAATCTTCTTCGTTTCTTGTTTTTGAACTTGTATTTACTTTGTTGAGACAAAGCAAAGTCCTATAATTGACTCTCATCGTAAATTAGGAAAACTCTTTCAAGATGTTTATATTTTTTTTTTCAATTTGTCAAGAGTATATGAAAATTCCAGATCGTTGTTATCCTACTAAAGTGATATCTTGAAATAGTTAGTAGATAACCTTTCAGTCATTTAGCCTAACTTATTTTATTTTTTTTTATAAGAGGGAGAGCCTTAGCCCAGAGGAAAGAAAAGACTACAACAATGTTATCCGGGGACTAAAAGTCTCATTCACATCCCTAACAAGCAGAGTATTAATATACGACGGGCAATCATTTAATATGTAAGAAGAATGTGATTATACTCTTCCTTTCTTTGCCAAAGCATCCGCACACATATTGGTTTCTCTAAAAATGTGACGAATCTTGACTTCTCTATCTTGGTGCATTAACGATCTTATTTTATCAATCAAATGTCTTCCCATGCTACTACTCTCATTACTTGACAAAATATCTTTAATCACTTGTTGAGAATCCACCTCCAAAATTATCTTCCTGAAATCCATCGCCACCGCCAATTGTAACCCTTCGAACACACCGCATAACTCGACTATATAAGCGCTACTTTTGCCAATTAGTTTTGTGAATCCTCCAAGCCATTCACCATCAAAATTATAATCAGCAATGCGCATGTTAGGAGCTATCCAATTGTCCTTCCAAGCATGCACACTCCTGCCATCTCCTACACTCCACATGCTATACTTGTTCACCTCCGGCCAAACTCTCACAATACTCTTCCACAGGCTCGAATCCGTTGGTTTCATTATGAATTCTCGTCTGTTATCATTCCTTCCATATTTTCCCCAAAACACCTCGCACCAGAACTCATCTGTGTGATTTTGGAGTCCCTAAGCCTAACTTATTTTAAGATAGATGATATGATCTATTCAATTTAAATGAGTTTAATTAACTAAATTGAAATGATCTAATACGATTAGAGTTTAATAGAATTCATTTTTATAAAATTAATTTATAAAATAGCAAGTGCTCTTCGATATAAATTCTTTTTATATTGTATCTTTAATTAATATGAAATTTGAATTTTTCCTTACATGTTCTCTCATGCCCAGCACTATAAAATTTTGTTGTGTGAATATAAATTGTGGGTTATCTAAATAGTAAGACTTGGTTTTTTTAACACGTCCTTTTACGCCCCAATACTATTGGATTTGGTGCACATATTTAAATGGTTGGTAACTCGAATTGATAGGGTTTAGATACTATGTTAGAATTAGAGTTTGGTTAACTCGTTCTTACAAAACTGACTTATAAAGTGATTTGTGTTACTATTTATAAACCTTTTGTAGAGTATATATTAGGGATGTTCAAAACCAAACCAAATCAATAGAAAACCGCAGACCGAATCAAACCAAATCGAAAACCGCATAAAATAGCATTTGCTTCAGATGTGTTTGAGTCATATTTTAACAAAACTGCATGGTTTGGTTCAGAGTACAATTTATATTATACAAACCGAATCAAAGTGCATTATGTTACAACTAAATTTCACTTAACTCACATTCAACCCAAACCTAAACCTATAATGTCTTAACTTTACGATTACGAATGATTTTCTCTTCCTCACACTTAGGATTTCAGTTTCAGCCTTCTCAAATCTCTCTTAGCAGTATCGTATCTTCTTCGCCACATACATCTTGTCTCTTCTTCTGTAATCTCTACTCTCTTATATTATTTCTTTTTCACCTTCTCATTTTTATGTAATTGTTCCCTCTTTCAATTTCATTTTTATCACACTCATTCTTCTCTAATCTCTTCTCTCTTTTGTTCTTTCTTTTTCATCTTCACTAATCTCTCATCTCGTCTACTTTATTATTTCATTATAATGTTTTTGATATTGCTTTATGCTATTGTTTATGTATATCATTTCATTTTTGTCTAGTCTGATTTTTATTTTATTATTGTTTTATGTTTACATATTAAATGGGAAGTTGTTGTCCAAATATGATAAATTTTGTTGTTATTTGGCAGTGTATGAATGACCAAATGTCTTTTTTGTTGTAAAAAATCAAATCAACCGAACGGAACCAAACCACATTGGTTTGGTTTGGTTCGATTTTATTTTTAAAAGTCAACCGAACCAAAGCAAACCGCACGTGTTTTTTTCTTGCAGTTCGGATGAATTTTAGCGTCAAAATCGCGTAAACCGCACCTCGAACACCCATAATATATATTTAATTAATGTGAGACTTGAGAATTTTCCAATGCATCATATGCCCACCATTAGTCGGTTTGATGTGTGGATATAAACGATGGATGCCTTGAATTATAGATATATAATACTTGATTTTTCCAATACATTTCCTTCCACTCAGCATTATTGTGCTTGGTGCAAACATAAATAGTGGATGAATCAAATTGATAACTCCGTGATACCATAATAAAATTAAAGTTTGACCAAATTTATTTCTACAAAATCAACTTATAAAATAAATGATGCTCTATATATAAATTTTTTTAAACTCTATCTTTAACAAGCGCGAAACATGAATTTGTCCCAATATGATGTTAGTACATCACTACTTATAAATAATCGAATACTATACATGTCAGATCACAAGGACGACGTCATAGAAGAATTTAACATTGCTATGGCGTTTTATCAGTAGATTAAAGTGTTTTTTTTAGTAAATGATTCTTAATTTATTTTAATTTAAATATATCTTTTTAATAATTGAAGCTTAAAGTTTATATTTATTTTTAATAAATATAACTCGATTGTCATCTCTAATTTTTATTTTTAATCCTTATTTTTAATTTATTATTATTATTATTATTTATTTAATATTTTATATATATATATATATATATATATATATATATATATATATATATATATATATATATATATATAATTATTTTTAAAATAATTTAAAGTGATTATCCAATACTTTACCATCTATTAAAAATAGAATATTAGTCTCCTTTTTGTTTATTTATTTATTTATTTATTTATTTAAATTTAGTCTCCATATATGGACTAGATACACTAATAGTCAAATGTACCCAAAAAAGGTAAATTTGCTTATAAATGTGTCCGGAGGGTGTAAGGATTAAAAATAAAAATTAGTTGTGAATATTAAAATTGTATTAAAGTTTTAGTTTTATAAAATTTTTGAGTGGATGAATATGTAAATAAATAAATAAATTTTTGTTTAACAAAATTGTTAAACTATTAAAATATATTTTAATTTAAATTTTATTTTATTTAATAATATAACTTTCTCTTAATTTATGTTAAATCAGTGTGTCTTTAAAAATAAAGATTAGCATAAGATCTATGTGTCTAAGTGTTATTCAATATATATGGAACTTTAGAGCCCTATATGTTCTTTCTTTTTATTTCAAATAGAAAAATAATTATAAAATTGACAAAAACACCGTCTTAATTTATAAATTTTAAATTTAAACAGTTTTAATTTTTTTTTTCTTCATATTTTTTCATAGAAAACTGATAAAATTTTTATTTATAAAGTTCCAAATAAGGTATATATATATATATATATATATATATATATATATATATATATATATATATATATATATATATATATATATATATATATGATTTGTCATATTTTATACGAAATTTGTCATTTAAAAAATAAAAAATATCATTAATTTTAAGTATAAAAATATGAGAGATATCAAAATGTTTAAATTTAAAACAAGGAGACCGCATTCGTAAATCAGATAAAATACAAGAATCAAAACTACAATTAAACATATACATTTTAATCAAACAAAAAATGAACATAAAAATAATATATAGTTCAAAATTAATGTATCTCGACTACACAAAATCTAGGTACAATGATACTTCAATTTGTTTAAAAAACAATATTTCATGTGTGACTCGTTTGGAATAATAGAGTATTTTAAAATGAATGATTCATTTCAATTTTCAATGCATTTTTTTCCAATTTTACCATTTAATTAATATTACTTTCATCATTCGCAATACATGATAAGGGGTACTTTAACAAAAATATCATTTTTTATTCATTTATCCTTTTTTCCTAATCAGCTTGAAAAATTTGTAGAACAGATGGAGTACTTTTTTATATTAACGATCAGATAAGAGTAATTTATTTTTAAATTAATTAGTACACCCTCCAAATACTATTATAAATTAATTAATTTTTGACTTAAATGTACTTTTGGTCCCTCTAGTTTGGCATTTTTACACTTTTGATCCCCTATTACAAAACTTGTGTTTTTGGTCCCTTTAATTTGATGCGCTTTGCATTTTGTTGGTCCCCCTCCACTTTTGCATATGTGGCATTGATGATTGGGATAAAAAAATATTTTTTTAATTACGTGGCAGGATGACTAGGATATTTTAATATTTAATAATGTCTTTAATTAATTTAATAATTTTAATATTTCTGCAAGAGAGTTATTAATTTAATTTGATATTTAATTAATTAAAATTTTGAGACTATGGGCAAGATATGATTAATGCTAAAGGCCCATTTCCATCCAATCCATTTATTTAATTCTCTATTGTTGTTGAAGTTTTATAAACTCTTCCTTAATACTAAAGAAACACGATGTGAGACTCTTCCATAATGTTGCTATTGCTTCTGCACTGTTATTGTATTACTATTGCTTCAAAAATCCTAAAGTGTAGATGACAGATCCTTATCTCTTTTAACCATATAATGACCTCAATTTCAACCATAAAACAACTGAATACCAACCTAACACCAGCGCCACTGCCTTAGCCACCGGACAATGTGAACTTCTTAAAGTGAATAGAGGAAGACAAATCAATTTTGAGGATTTCTCCAAAGAGATCAAAGCAATAAATTGAGTTTAAGAAGTATTGGAGCAGTTGTATTTGAAGTTCCAAACCTTGAAACAAGGTACTCAATAATGTTGAACTGTGATTTTTTATGCTTTCAACTAGAGATATTGATTCATAGAGAGAAGGAGAAAGTGGAATAGGGTTCAAACAATATGAATAGAAAAAGCTAGTTATAATGTTCTGAAACATAAACTATTTTCCTAATGTCAACAAAATAGTCTTGTCATGTGTGTTAAACTTTTGGCTTCCTATGGCACTATGATGTCCCTCTTTCCTTCCACCCTCCATTAGGCATGGCAACGGGGCAGGTCGGGGGCGGGTTTAGCTAGCCCCGCACCCGCACCCGCCTTTCTGTTATAGACCCGCCCCCGCCCACACCCAGTCGGGGGTAAAAATGTACCACCCAGACCCGCCCCCGATAGAAACGGATTTGCCCGCACCCGCACCCGCCCCCACCCGCAAAAAAATATTTTTTTAAATAGTAATAAAAATTAATAATTTTATTAAAAACTTAACTATTTTAATAATAAACTTGTTTTTAAAAATGTGAGTTTGAGTGAATGGTGAGAAATGACTAATGAGGATTTTTAATTACTTATTCAAAAGTGAATAAATGTGATATAAAATAATTTAAATATGGGTATTAAAGTAAATATTATAAGACCGGGCGGGGGCGGGCGGGTAGTAGCATCCCCCCGCCCCCGCTCCCGCTATTACAAACCGGGTTTTACCCGCACCCGCACCCGCACCCAATCAAATCGAGTTTCCCCCGTTAATTTCGGGCCGGGTCCGGGAGGGCCCCGGCGGACCCGGGTTTTCTTGCCATGCCTACCCTCCATCACACGCGCACGTTTAGTTTGTTAAATGACTATAAAGTCATTATTATGTTCAGGGCTGCATGTTCAGATGCTTAGAATTTTGTTTGGTTTGAATTTTGTTATCTTCATCTCACTTTGAAATGCTACCATAAGCTTCATTTTAAGTTGTGGTTCCTTGATGCTTGATAAGAGAAGAAAGGGTGATACCTTGCACTATCAGTTTGAGGTTTTGGAACACATTGGTGTGCATTTTTTTCTGTTAAAGAGATCCACTGAATGTTGTTTCAAGTAATATAACAGGAAAATTATTTGAATCAGGCGTTGTTTTATTGCCAATTGCATGTCTTTTAGTTAACTCGTAGTGAAACAATTTTGTAATAAAATGATGGAGGGAGCATTGGTTTTTACTGCGCTACTGAGGTTTCATGTTGGTTTTGTTTTCGTTGCATGTTGGCATGGATGGAGGAAGTTTAGAGGCATATGATTGGTCATTGGGTTTTCTTTGTCTTTTATCACTTAAAACGTTATGAGTAAATGCTTCATGAATTGTGTCTGCTATGCCTAGTTTAGAGGCATGCATAAATAATTGGATGGGTTGCAAATAAACCAACCTACACCAGTGAAAATGATGATGGATTGATACTATGCATGAAGATAAACCAACCTACACCTGTGAGAGTTCCACATCGATTGTTTTACTAAATATGCAATTGTTTATATAACTCATATATATATATCATATGTTGACAAATGTGTATTGGACTGATACTCTAAGTAAATGGGCTTAGGCCCAGAAATAATTTTAATATTTTAATTAATTAATTAAATAAACTTACTTAAGATTATTAAATATTAATGTAGTTAAAAACATTATTAAATATTAAATTAGTTAAAAACATATTAATTAATAAAATATCCTAGTCATCTTTGCAAACTAATTAAAAATAATTTTTTTATCCTAATCATCATTGCCACGTAAGCAAAAGTGGAGGGGGACCAACAAAATGCAAAGTGCACCAAACTAAAAGGATCAAAATCAAAGATTTTGTAATAGGGGGATCAAACGTATAAAAATGCCAAACTAAGGAGACCAAAAGTGTATTTAAGTTTTAATTTTTTTCGTACAATTGACAATTCATATATCTAGTTCATATATGGACTAAATATGTTAGTTGTCAAATGTAACAAAACATGTCAAAAAAAATTATATTAGAGGTTGTTTTGTAACATAAAAAAAAGAGTTTTTAACTTTTAACATTTTAGATCATATTAAAATCTCTTGGGTGACTGTCATTTAGTTTTTAACTTACAGCTTTTTCTTCTAACTTTTTAATTTTTTTTCTAAAGTTATTTGAAGTTGTTTTTAAGCTTATCACTTTTTTCCATTTATATTCTTATTATTTAAAAAGAAAATGCTTACTCTTCAATATACAATATATATATATATATATATATATATATATATATATATATATATATATATATATATATATATATATATATATATATATATATATATATATTTTTTTTTTTTTTTTTTTTTTTTCATTAAAGATAATTGCAGTTTTATTGTAGTATATTAGAAAATAAATTTATTATTATTATTATTATTTTAGATTAATATAATTGAAATTAAAATTAAAACCATATTATTTAATGTATCTCGTTAAATTTTATTATAAAATATATTCATAAATTTAATATATTTTAATGTTATTTTCAAATATCTATATATATTTATATTTATATATTAAAAATATTTTGTATATTTTTATTTATACATTTAGTTTTATTAAAAAAATAATTTAATAATATAATATAATAAAATAATAAAATAATAATTTTTTTATTAAGAGTGTCCTTATGTGATCTTGTATTTATCAATTAGTATAAACAATTAATTTATCAAATACTCAAATTAAATTATCATCTACTTTCATTTAATTTTATCAAATAGAAGAGGTAGCTTTGAAGAGTTTATGGAAATACTTACGAACACTTCAAAGCTTTAAAGTTAGTGAGTGATTGAGAAGAGTGGACGGTAGTAGAAATTAGCCTTGTCTTTAGAAACAACTGGGTTTTCTCGCAGAAACATCTAAAAGTTTGAATTTATCAATCCAATTCCCAAGAAATCAACCTTCATTGTAAGTGGTTTTGAATTGCGCTTTTAACAATCTGAAACAAAAAAGTGTTGCATCCTCAACAAACATTTCCGACAGATTCATCTAATGTTTATTTGAATCAAATCCGAAATCCCAATTTATTTTTCCTCTTTATCTGTGCAAATGGATTGTAATTTGAAACAGATATTATCAAAAGACAAGAAAAGAACACTAATTGTCAAGTCGATACACGAACAACAACATCAACAAAATTACAAAAACAACTTAATTAAAACTAAATGCATAAAAACAACACTAATGTCACAAAAGACCCCACATGGAACCATGCCATTGCAACACCAACACAACAACAACATCATCAGTAGTTACGTTAAGAGCACCAAAACACGACACGTATTACAACTGCCTCGTCGCATAAGCCATAAACTCCGCATCAGTCTCAAGCCCCGCCATAGTTTCTGGCGCCAAAACAACCTCCAAATCAACCGTCGCACTTCCATCTCTCCCTGGAAACGCCGAAATCTTACCGTCGAATTTATTCGCCTTCCCACTCCTAACCGCCAATGGCTTCCCCCAACCAAAATCGTTATCATACATCGGAAACCTCGGAGAGCTACCCATGGTTATAGAACTACCATCAGGGTTCCCCAAAGGAAAACACCTAGGATTGTTCTCCCAATCCTCTATGTACCTCCTCACCATAACATTATCGTGCGCCTTCACGTTTTTATTCAGCTGCTCCGCACACCACCGTAAGTCCTTATTCATAACATCACCCGCTGAAGCGTAAGTTGGAACACTCTGAATCGCGTTTCCGAAATAAAACGCTTCTAGCTTTGGTTCTATTCGATGTCGACAATTAACCGCCATTCTAAACGTCGTCGTTTTTGAAGCAGGGAATTTCCTCGCGCGCGTGACCGCACGCCACAGCAACGCGCATATGGATTGGAACGACGAAATCTCAACTGTTTCTGTTTCTGTTTCCGTGACGGTAACCGTTTGCGGTTTCGGGTTAACATTGGTTTTGAACCAGTTTTCAATTAACGTCGCTACTTTCCCGTTTTCTTTCTGGTTGTTGTTGTTGTTATTGTTATAGTGATCGTTCATGTGTTTCTGCATTGATTCTACAGAATTGTTATTTTCCGGCCACCGTTTGTTATTAGCTCTGGCTTTCAGTTTCTGAATTGCTTCGCGGCTGAAGCTGAAGATTCTTTCTCTGATCGGTGCATCGGCATTGAATGTCACCGCGGGACCTTCTTTGGATAACCGGAGAACGGCGTCGGAGATTAAAACAGAGTCGCGGCGGAAGCTCGGAGAGTTTCGGAGGCATTTGTTTGCTCCTCTACAGACTTGCGCAAACGTGTTGAAGAAATTCCAGAAGGAAGTTCCATCGGTGACGGCGTGATTTACGGAACAGCCGATAAAAACACCGTCAGCGAGTTCAGTTACCTGAACGGCCATAATCGGAGAGAAATGACCGGTGAAACTGACTTTTCTATCAAAAGTGAAAAACTCTTTGAAGGACTCATGAATATCGGTGGTTGAGAGGAGGTTACTGATGTTAAGTTCAGTGGCAATGGCGTGGATGAATTCGACGCCAGCGTCGTTACAGGTTAAGTAAACATAACCGTCGGAATCGGTTGTGAAACGACCGGCGAGAGGTGGAAAGATAGAGAGAGTTTGAGAGAGAGCAGTTTTGAGGAGAGGGATTAAGTTATGAAAGGGAATTGAAGGTTTGGTGAAGAGACAGCCTTTTTGGATGTAGTGACAAGAAAGCATAGGTAGGTCTGAAACAGAGAGTTTAAGGTTTCCAATAGTTGATTTTTGGTCTGGGAAAATGGTACATTTTGAGAGCAAGGTAGGGGAAGAAGAAGGCATTGTTTGTTTTTTTTTAGTTTAAAAGATGTTTTTTGTTTTTTTGTGGTTCCTAGGTGTTAAATTGGGAAGTGTTGAGTGAGGTGGAATGAGAAAGGAGGGTGGGAGTGTCAGGTGTATTTATAGGAGCTGGACGGTGTTTAGATTTTAGATTCATGCATCTTATGCTGACAAAGCTGCTAGAATTATTATTTTTATTTCTTTTATTTAGACTGTCTTTAATTATAAAAAACAAAAAAAAGTTGTTTTAAATATAAATTTACTTTTTATATATATTAAATAATTAATGTATTTGGATAATATATAAAGCTTAAACATTACTTATTTAATGAATAAAAAAAGTAAATCTTTAGACTGTCTTTAATTATAAAAAATACAAAAAAAATTGTTTTAAGTATAAATTTACTTTATATATATATATATATATATATATATATATATATATATATATATATATATATAGCTGAAACATTACTTATTTAATGAATAAAAAAAATAAATCATTTTTGAAGTTAAAGAAGAGGTATTAATAGAATAAAAAAGTCTTACAATATCATCTAATAAGAATATATATATCGTTTTATCATGTCATACAATTTTTTTTAAAATTATATTTTAATTTGGCGGAATTTATAGTCTTTGATTGGTTTACAATGTTAGTATATCACCCTTTTTTTTTTTAAATAAGACTGCAGAAAGTATATGGATATGCATTGAAAGTGAAAAAGTAATTTTACATGTCAGTCAATCATCATGTATCCGCCACATCAGACTTACATTATTAATCAATCATCATGTATTCTGCCACATCAAACTTACATTATCATCAATTATCATTATATATTTCATCATATTATACTATACTTTTTTGTATCGATCTTAGATATTAAAATTTCAAAAAAAAAATTAAATTAATTCATAATAAATATTTTAAAATATAAAATTCGAAATTAATTATATATAATTTAAAAATGTTACATATGGTCGGCACAAATTTAATAGTACGAAGGATACTTCGAATTCACGATATCTCATTATTTTTTTTTATAATTTATAAATATATGAATATTTTTTATAGAGTGATCTCTGAATTAATAAATAAAAATTAAGTAAAGTATTAAATGAGTGTTGAAAAATTTATAGATATCAGGGCTGGGCAATCGGTCAGATTCGGATCCAAAATTTAAATCCGACGTGAACCACAATTTCATTTTTATGGTTTAATTTCGACCGATAAAATTTTGATTTTTGTCAGATTTGATTAAGTCGGTTTGATGATTAAGTCAGGTCGGTTTAGTCAGTTTAATATTTTTTAGAACAAAGCTATAAAAATGGTTTTTCTCTTAATTATTTATAAAAAATATCAAATTTTTAGACTAGAATTATTTTTTTATTATTAAAAAAATTTATTATTTTTCAATATTATTTAACATTAATTTTTTATCATTATCATACTTTAAACCATAAATTAAATAATACTCAAAATTTTATATTTCATGTCTTGTATATTTAGGAGTACACAGCGCCATCATTAAATTATAAAATTTTTTATGATAATATCCCGCAATATTATGAATCTCGTTTTTATAGCGAGTCAGTCATATAGTAATAAAAATAAATAAACTATATATTAATTAAGTTCGGTCGGTTTCGGTTTTTGTCGGATCCAAAATAAGCATTTTAGTCCGACCAAAACAACACTATACTATCCAAATTAAACAATCGAATCAATTCGACACTCAATCTGATCTGATCTATTTGTACAAAAAAGACAACGGATCGGTCGGTTTCAATCGGTCGGTTCAAATCTATCCACTCCTAATAAATATCAAAATATTATAGAAAATAAAATATTAAATTTATTTTATAAAAAAAATATGAAAAATAGAAGTTAAACTCAAAACAAAAACTATGCATTGAATGGAGCTTTGCACTCACAATCAAGAAAATGCTATATTAATGCTGTAAGTGTTACGAAATTATAAATATCATGTTTCAATAAACTGAGTAAATTGAATTATTTGGGGGCTGTTTTTGTTTACTAGTGAATTCTTTTTTCAGAAAAGACAAAATAGTAGTTGATAAATTAAGTTTTCAGCTTTATTCAGATATTGAGAAAGGTGGGTTTATAATAATCGGGTTAGTAAAAAAATAACCACATGTTAAATATGAGTATAATCTCTTTCAACCCATGTCTTACTAACCATTAATTATCAAGTCAAATGTATCATTTTAAGTATTCTTACCTTTGATCCTATTTATAAAAAAAATTAATTTATTAAATAAATAATATATTTGATTTATATATTGTCCAAATACATTAATTATTTGATGTATATAAACTTTTTTAAAAGGATCAAAAAGAGTAATATTTATTTTCTAGTTTTGTAACTTTTCTAATACAATGTATTGTAATCTTATCTTAAAAGTTTACATATTTTTAATTATAATATTCCTTTTTATTTATTTTTGTTAGCTCTTAATATAATATAAATTTTTCAAAAATTTGTATTTATTAAATAACTTTATTATAAAAATACTCATTAAATTTACAATTGAAAAATCTAAAATTATCTACTTTTTCATTTTATATCAATAAATATAAAGACAAATATATATATATATATATATACTTAATATTTTTTTAATGATGGCAAAATTTGTATGATTCTTGATAAAAAAGAAAGAATAGATTTGTCATTTTCTTTTTTCTAATACTAATTTGAATCACACTTAATTTCTATTATTAGTCTTTATTTCATCTAATTTTGATATTAGTCTATTTTTCATCTAATTTTGATAATGAGTGCTAATATGGGTTTTAATGCTGATATTTATCAAATTAGAAATAAAGATACATTTATAATTTTTATTTTTTAAAATAAAAACTCAAAACAACTTAACAAATCCATTTCTTTTTAATTTCGTTTTCAAATTGTTGGGTTATGTAATTAGCTTAGTAAAAATAATTGCCTAATGTTAAATATGAGTATAATCTTTTCCAACCCTTTTCTTACTAACTATTAATTATTATTTATGCAAATTAGTTATATAAAAAAAATAAGGATAATATTAAAATTTGAGTTTGATTTAATTCGTCTTCTTCTTACTATTAGTACTATTAATTTATTGTGTGAATATAAAAGTGAGTGTGTGGAAGTCGGTTCTGAGGGGGAGATATGGTTTTCTCGAAGGGGAATTGTTGGCTGATACTCACTTGGGGCAACAGTGGGGTGCGTCAAACTGGTGGAAAGACCTTATGAAAATAGGGTCTGTTTTTTCTAATGATGTTTTTTCTTTTGCAGATTCGATTAAGTGCGATTTGGGAGACGGAAACCGTATTCCTTTCTGGCATGTGGATTGGAATGGAGTTGGCATTTTAAAGGAGAAGTTTGGGCCTTTGTTTCTGAGCAGTGCTGTTAAAAATGCACCGGTTTCTGCTATGGGTCGTTTCATAGAAGGAGTTTGGCAGTGGAATGATTTTGTTCCCACTGTTTCGTTTCCAGACGCAGGTTCTTTGATGGTTTCTGATTTTCTGCAAGTGCTGCAATATCAGGCCCCGTCGCGTGATTCTCAAGACGTTTTTAGGTGGATCTTGGGTGAGTCGGGATCTTACGTGGTTAGGGAGATTTATGCTCAAATCAGTGCAGGTTTTAGTGATGTTTTTCAGCCGTCCGCAAATGCGAGTCAGTTACTTTCGCTCAGGTAGATGTGGAAACTGCATATTCATCCTAGACAGAAGATATTTGCTTGGCGTTTGTTTTGGAATCGGCTCCCTACAAAAGACAATTTGAGGCGTCGTAGGATTCATTTGGAAGATAACTCCTGTTGTTATTGCAATGAAGGTGATGAAACTCTAACTCATCTCTTTTTCTCTTGTCAGTTTGCAGCCTCTGTTTGGAGAAGGATTGGTGATTGGTTAGGTTGCGATCTAAAGTTCGAAGGTTGTATGTGGAATTTCTTTTCATCTTGGATTAATCATGGTCGGAATACTGCAGTGACTCGCAAATTGGGCATTAGTTGGATAGCTATTTCTTGGATCCTTTGGAAAACTAGGAACAATCTTATATTTAAGAACGAGCCTATTATTTTTGATAATGTGTGTTGGGATATAAAGTTATTCATTTGGAGATGGGACCATTTGAATGATATTTCTACTTCCAACTTTAGTTTCTATACTTTCTCTTTGAATCCTTTAGGCTGTTAGTTGGTTTTAGATTGGAGTTGGGTGGAAATATTTGGTTCCTTTTTGGTAGTTTGTAGGCTGGATTGTTTTGTTGGTTGGGTTGCTTGTAGGGTGAATACCCCTTGTATTCTTCTTTTTAAAATGCATTCCATTGCTTTTCAAAAAAAAAAAAAGTGAGTGTGTTGAATTGTTGTTTTACTTGATTTAGTTTTTCTAATACATCATCTTACATCCATTCACATTGATTGGATTTAGCACATATATAAATGGTGGATGAGTCGAATAGATAAACTTATGATATCATATTAGATTTTTATAGTATTTGTTCACTCAGATGTATTAAGACAAACTTTTACACACTTCAAGACTTGTTAGATTTGTCAGATGTTTCAATTTTATAAACACTTAATGAAACTTTATTTAGTGATGATGCTTGAATTATATTTCATCTAGATGCTTTAATTAGATGATCAAATTTATCAATCATACTTAGTTTGCTTACATCTTTGACCGCTCTGTACTCAACTTAAGTTCATATCATCAAAGATTGATTGTCTTCATCGAAAGCATGTTCCTCTACAAGAGAGCTTCATTGATCAATAACCTCCAAAACATGGTTCCACAATATAGACAAAGAATGTGAGGGTTTTAGAGTCAATCAAAGAAAGCAGAAGTGTTACACGCAATTATTCTAAAATATCATTTTCAAAATAGGAATGTACTATAATCCTCCACTTTTGCATAATAATATAGAAACTTGAAAAAAAAACCATATCATTATGGGGATTTAATATACACCAAACCACCTAATCAAGGAACTAACAAAAAGGTAATGGTGAGATCTCTATGGAGAACAAAGCATCACCTTAATCATTTAAAAATCTTATACCAAACATATGTCACATAATCACAAATCACAAACAAATAGATAGATAATTGGCTCTAAAAGCCCCTATACACACTAGGTACAAAACACTCTGAAGATCAACTGACACCATAAGTTTAATGAGATTCTTTCTAGTAAGAACCAAGGTCAGCCCTAGGGTAAAGCGACTCAAGTAAGGGCGGTAGGTCTCAAAATTTTTTGTTATAAAAAGACCTCAAAATTACATAAAATCTCATTATTGAGTTGGTAGGAGAGAGATCATGTATCTTTTAGGTCTTTGGTTCAACTCTAGTTAAATACAAAATTTAATTTTATTCATTTATTTTCAAGGTCTCATTTTAAAAAAAAATTTAAGTCTCTAAGCGGGTTGGGCTGACCCTAGTAGCAACTCTCTCAAGAAGAAATTGCAAAGAGAAATAACCACGTTAAAAGGAACTCATTTATATAAGAGAAAGAGAAAAAGAGAGAAAGAGTTGGATTTACAAGGTTAATCAAAGAAAATATCTCATTTTTAAAAAATACTCTAATGATTAGCAACATGTTATAAACCATCATCTCTCAATAGTTAAAAAAAAAGGTCTTTCCCTTTAAATCTCTCAAAGGTTATCATTAACCAAAACTCCCACCTGTCTAACAGGCAACTCCAACTTATCAGAGACACTGAAAAGCTAAAGAAACATAATCCTCAGGAAATTATTATCAATCCCCAAATTCATTTTTCTATTCAGATTATCTACAAATTAATCACTCATATTAATTAGTTTAGAGCTTAAGAGAGACTAAAGCAACAATCCTATTTTCAATAATTGAGGAAAAGATTTATGCTTCATACCCGCTAAAAAGATATAATTCTAGGGACTAAAGGCTTCTTAGATAAATCGAGATAAGCCGGAAACTATTTTAATAAAAAAATCATACTAACTTTAATCCTTTAAACTTTTTATTTTTGTTTTAGAAAATTAAAATGCATTTAATCATGTCTTTCCCATCTATCTTTACAAAACCAAAAATTTAAGAGTTCTCCCTTTTGTTTAATGAGTTAAAGATAAAATTGTCTAAATTTACTATATTTTGACATGCGTGCCGAAATTTAAAAGGAGCAAAAACCAATTTAATATGTGTACCCAAATTGATTAAGTTTTATTTTTTTTAATATGTGTGCCCAAATTTTAAAACTGCAGTTCTTTTAGCAAATCAAAATGAAGTTAATGATGTTTTTCCCCTTCTATGTTTACAGAAACCAAATACATATCTTAAATGAGTTTTGTCTTTATTTAATGAATTAAAAATAAAATTGTTTAATTTTATTGTTCA